>CANSNZ010000005.1:925000-2222251 GCA_947646795.1 Beta lomatogona
TTTCTTTCCTGATGTAGATCTTTAATATAAAATCGCTCCACTGTATATTCTAAACCTCCTTTCTTTTTATTTATTTTTATATATTATTATATGCCTGCCTGATTATTCTATACATATCATATGATTGTCCTGCTTTATTGTTTTCATCACCCACATGTTATTTATTGCTAAATAAGACCTAAAGAACTGTTCTAATATTAATCAGATTAATTTGGACAACATGTTAGGTTCTTTGTAATATTGATTGCATAATAACTTGTCACTAAAAATAGTCTTTTTATGTGTTTCCTGAACCAATTTAGACTATATATTTTTAGGGTGTATAAAACATTATTTGATTATTCTTTGGCATAAAATATGCAATGAATCGATATTTAGTAGAGGCCAACTTTGGGCGAATGTGGTTCACTATGACTATATTCGTACCCTCACCCCCGAACTCAATCTTTGGTTCATTTTGACCATCTATGGAGTCAGGACCAGGAAATCTACATTGGATAATTTGTCCCTATGATTTTCCTATATCCAATTAGGTTTATGATTCTTCCTAAAAAGATTTGTTGGCGACTTCTTTCAATACAAAACAATTTTCAATAAAACCTTTACAGTGGGGTAATCACACCGCGTAGGCGAAATAAAAACACGCCTACAATTTGGCGACTTCACTAGGGAGAATTTTAAAAAAAATTATATTTTTTAATGAGTGGGTGAAACTTGAAAAATACGATTCATTCGTATTTTTATGCCTTAGAATAATATACAGTTTTGCATATGCATGGCTACTGTTCAGCCACCATAAGGACAATCTACCTTGCCTCATTAGCACATGTTCTATATGTGAGGTCACCCCCGGGGGGTTTGCGCTTTGTCCTTCCAAAAAGCTTCCTGAGCGATAGTGTTGGATCTTAGTCATAAGCAAACCTACCCAACCATGCCATTGTTCTCTTGTTCCTGACTTGAGACTGGAGTGCGTCTTACACGTGGCCACCTCTTTAAGCAGGGGTACGAAGCGTGGGATCAATCTCTTAGTCATGGACCCTTTCCAGACCGAACCTAAACCTGACCAATAGTTTCAAACATAGAACTGGACTTTAGGTTGGAACTTTTGCATCCATGTTATATGACATTTGCCTGTGATTGCAATTTTTGCCTGCTATTATTTTGTCAAATTGTCATTATTATGCGACATTCCTAAAATCGCGTCTAACAAACAACAAAAAATTCTTCAATCGGCCAATACGTCGCCTAAATCCCCGAAAAACATGTCGGGGAGTAGTGCGCCAAGCGCATTAAGTTGCGCCTGGAGCACTACTCCCGCGCCAGACGCACGTTTGTACGCCGCGCGAAGCAATGCTATGCGGCACGCAGTCTGTGCATCGCACGCTTTTCGTCAATTTACTCGTCGTAATGGTCGATCCTATATTCAGCCCTATGTTTGTCTGTCTTATTCGCGTAGTACATGGTCATTCTAGGGGTCTCACTTAATCAAACATTCAAAAATCAATCTTTTCATGCAAGGTCAAGTCTATCCTAAAAAAAAGTGCATAGGGTCATTGTAGAGTTAGAGTTGTAATGCATGTCTACCTCTTCCCATTTCCTCCCTGCTGTTCAACTAATCTTCCCTGTCAATCCTACCTTACCATATTCAATCAATTTCAAAAACTTACATTTTTTCAAAATCAATCCTACACCATATTCTATTCTACCTTGTTCGAAAACATTTACTAATCATCATAATACCACGACATTTAAAAAAAAAAAATTTCAAAATTAATCCGTCATCTTTTCCTAACAAAAGATAAAACAAGGGGTTCCTTTCAAAAATGAATTTCGAAAATTCTAAGCCCATTCCAAATACCTTCGCCAATCCAATCCAATCCAATCCAATCCAATCAATCCAATTCCATTCAATTCATCTTGCATTCATTCTAGGCCCATATGCATTAGAGTCCATTTTGCATTCATATAGGGTCCATCTAATTCGAGTCCATGCATTCATATTAGGCCTGCTAGCATTAGAGTCCATCTTAGGCCCATATAAGTCTAGCTCCTGTTAAAACCTAGGCCCATTTGCATCTTTATGTGAACCCTAGTCTATGTCAATCCCAGTCCAAGTCTAATCCAACTCTATTCCAATCCAATATCAAGCCCATGTGCATTTTCAAGTCTAACTTCAAATCAATATAGGACTAAGTCCAAAATTAGGTCCACATAAGGCCCAACTCATTTCCAAAGTCAATCCAGTCCAATTCCAAATCCATATAGGACGAAGTCCAAACCATTAAGTCTAGCGAAGCTAGCATCCCTGTATGACCATAACGGCACCCCACTTACTTAGCTAAGCTAGTCATCCCTGTAAGACCATAACGACACCCCTTTGACCTAGCTAAGCTAGTCATCCCTGTAAGACCATAACGGCACCCCTTTGACCTAGCTAAGCTAGTCATCCCTGTGAGACCATAACGACACCCCTTTGACCTAGCTAAGCTAGTCATCCCTATGAGATCATAACGGCACCCCTTTGACTTAGCTAAGCTAGTCATCTCTGTGAGACCATAAGGACACCCCTTTGACTGAGCTAAGCTAGTCACCCGTAAGACCATAACGGCACCCATTGATTTAGTAAAGCTAGTCACCCTTATGACCTTAAAGGCACCCTCCGAGTTTAGCGAAGCTACTCCTATCTTACATCTATAGCAATCCCAAACCATCAAGTCTGGCGAAGCCAATCACCTATAAGTCCATAAAGGCAGTCCATTAAGTCTAGTGAAACTAGCATAACAACCCAATCGTTCAGTCCAGTCTGCTTGCATAGTCCAGTCCAGTCCAATCCAGTCCACATCTGCATATGCATATAGTTAGACCCATGTCGCCATCATAACCATTATCATACCCATTTCTAATCATTTCCCATTCCCATTTCCACTTTCATCTTCATTTCTCATCTCTTATTTCCATTTCCATTTCTCCATTAATTTCAAAAGCATCATTTGTTAAAATTTATGAGGTCCACTCGATTCTGTTCATGACCAGTCGAGAAATTACAACTTAGGAATGCCTAAAGGAGGAACCAAATGTGAGCCTACTCTAAAGCTCATCAATTGCACTATCACCACCCCGACTTCTTTTCGAGTCATGAAGAATACTTTTAACCGCCTTCATAATAGAGGCGCGATCACTTCCATAGCGTCTACCGCCTTCACATTAGAGGCACGATCACTTTCATAGGGTCTACTCTGAACCATGCACCTAAAAGATAATTCAAATGGTGCAACCTAAACTTCTACAGCGAATTCCTACAAAACAATGAACATCTGACATCTAGTGTCAAATACCATTACTGCGTTGCGAAACAAGGTCGATGACAACAAAGTATTACTACTTGCTACAACGAGAATCAGCATCACCAACAACCCCTGAGGTAGTGAATCAACAATTCAACAGGCTTATTCTTTTGTTTCCGGTCTCCTAGGATGAGTCGGAGAGTCCTTATCCTGAGCCATTTCTGTCCTTTCCCATCGAGTCTACGTCACTATAGGACATCATCTAATATAGCCTTTCCATTTTCAATTCATTTTATTTTTCTTTTCATTTTCATTGGCCTTCCATCATTTTATTTATGCTTCTAATTCAATGATGAAACTTAAATCACCTAATGAACTTTGACTAATAAAAATATAAAAAGATCTGAAATAAAAAAAGAGAAAAATAAAAAAGAGGACATACTTTGGATCAACAGTTATTCCCCTCTCCCCTCCATTAGCTTTCATAAGCCATCCTCATGCAACAAAGGAAAAACAAAATCCCTTAAACCATCATCCTCCATGATACTTAGCCAAATAATCCCTCCATTACTCAAAGCTCCACAAACATCCTTCAAAAGCTTCTAATAGCCTAAACCCAATAACTTGTGTGCAAGCCTCATAGCATAAGAAATAATTGGCAGGCAAAATAAAAAGTGAAAAAAAATTAAAAGTGCGAAAGAAAAAAAATTCAAAGTGCGAAAAAAATGAAAAAAGCAATTAAAACAGGATAAAAAGAAAAGGCCAAAGGCAAAATAATTAGAAAGTCAATCTAGGGGGTTGCACACAAGTTCTACCCCTTATTCAAATTCCTCCAATCCATCAAAACCTTAGCCCATATAATCCAAATCCATGATCCTATGTTCGCCAAACCAATTGAGATTTCATCAAAGCTTCGAGCCTTAAACCTTTCAACCTTTCATCAATCCTAATTCTTTATTCATAGTTTTTCCAAGCCCGCTAGGTTGAAAACCCGAAAGGGCGGCCTAGGCAAAAGTTAGGGCACAAAAAATATATATATAATAAAAAAATCAGATCCAGAACTACGAATGGTCTGATTCCGCAAGGATACGTAGGAATCCTCATCTCGAGGTCCGACCGCTTCAATAAAAATAAATTAGTCATGGTCTAATGATTTAGCTTTCTAGAATTCAGGAGCATACTCTTTCTATATCCCGACATAGACTCGAGTCTGCACCTAGCCTAGTCAAAGCCTTTTCCTACCTACATTAATTTAAGTCACAAATTTAAACCTTTTATTTTTCAATCCAAGCTCTCCTTTTCCCCGAAAGACTCTCTAACAATTCCATGGTCTCTCGCAATATTTGACTTTGCCTATATCAACTTCCCAAAGAAGAATCCTCAGTACAATCCCCAGTGAAAACTTTCAATGTTCAAGACATAGCACCTACGATTCAAGACAGATCAACTAGTTTCAATATAAGATCAACTACATTTCAATCAAGGCTCAAGGTGCCTAATTCAAGGCAAGCTCACCCAAAGTGGGGCCTTCCTATATATGTGGTGGTGCCTCCAAGTCGAATCAAACTCCCGAAAAGTTGTCATTTGCGGACCTCATTTACGGACCCCGATTATTTACTAAAAATGATTTTCAAAAATCATTCTATCTATTTCTGATCATTCTATACATCTTCTAGCCTTGCAAAATCCTGGCCTTGCATTGCAGCCTTGCAAAACCCTCACCTTGCATTGCATTTCATACATTCTAGTCTTGCATAACCCTGACCTTGCATGACGTGTCACCCTTTTGCTTTGCATAACCTTAATCTTTGCATAGCGTCTTGTGCATCCTTAGAGAGTCTAAGTTTGCATCATTTGCATCACTATGTGCTTATGTGAGTTGTTTGCACCTATCTGCTAACATCTTTCCCTACAGGTAATCTGATTGCTTGTAGTTATTGTCCAGCATACTAACTTTGTTTTGCAAAGACCAGCGGTTATAGACTAGTTCTAAACTGCAGAGCGTTTAGAATCGTTCTCCGTCCCGACACCGTATACTTTGACTATCGGTTTCCTGAACCTCAGTCAAAGTGGGGCCTTCTGTAGACACATAATCGTGTCTCCCCATTTAAGGATCCGATGACGAAACATACAGTGGCCTTAATTGGCCCGATCCAAGGGCAGAGCAGTTCGAAGAGGCATTCAAAACCATTTCGAAAAGTGTTAAAGCCCTATTTTAAAGCCCAATTAATTATTCATGATAATTAATTGTATTTGAGCCCAATTCTTTGAAAACCCAATTAATTGATAATTAATTGATTTATTTTAATAAATAAATATTTTCAAAAGATATTTTTTATAAGTTAAATCAGATTTTATCCCGTAAAATCAGATTTTCGTAATTAAAGGATAAAAGAAATCTTTTAAAACGCGTTTTAAATAAAGCTGGCAAAGTGCGCCTAGCGCACCAACTTGCGCTTGGCACGGGGCCTTGCGTCTGGTGCACAGACGTGCGTCAGGCGCAGCTCTGTCCACATGTGTCAGGTGCACTAATCTGCACTTAACACGTGGATTTCTGACTCATTCAGAGTCCTGCGTCAAGCGCGGCTCTCTGCTTGAGACGCGAAATTTTCTTTCTTATCTTTTCTAAAAGCGCGTACCACGTGTACGCTTTTTATTGGTCATGCCGCGTCATGCGCTTGCCACGTCAGCTGCGCCAGACACAACCAGCTCGTGAGGAGCAATGTCATTTTCCCTATAAATAAGCCTGATTTCCGTACAAATGGAAGAACGTATTTTCCACATAACACTCGACGAATATTTTACGAACCTCTCTACAACTTACAAAACCTCCCTACAAAAACTCATACTTTCAAACACAAACACATTCAATCTACATACTTTTAGACATTCAGATTTTCAGGTTTCACGATTGCTCGTCCCGGAGGTTTTCAATCTCTCAGACCCAAGCCACGATATAATCCTGAGGGTCCTTAAATAAATTATTTTTATATTGAAGTTAATAACAGTTTTCTTTCGTGATGTAGATCTTTAATATAAAATCGCTTTACTGTATATTCTAAACCTCCTTTCTTTTTATTTATATTCATATATTATTATATGTCTGCCTGATTATTCTATACATATTATATGATTGTCCTGCTTTATTGTTTTCATCACCCACATGTTATTTATTGCTAAACAAGACCTAAAGAACTGTTCTAATATTAACCAGCTTAATTTGGACAACCTGTTAGGTTCTTTGTAATATTGATTGCATAATAACTTGTCACTAAAATTAGTCTTTTTATGTGTTTTCTGAACCAATTTAGACTAAATATTTTTAGGGTGTATAAAACATTAGTTGATTATTCTTTGGCATAAAATATGCAATGAATCGATATTTAGTAGAGGCCAACTTTGGGCGAGTGTGGTTCATTATGACTATATTCGTACCCTCACCCCCGAACTCAATCTTTGGTTCATTTTGACCTCTATGGAGTCAGGGCTGGGAAATCTACATTGGATAATTTGTCCCTATGATTTCCCTATATCCAATTAGGTTTATGATATTTCCTAAAATGAATTGTTGGCGACTTCTTTCAATACAAAACAATTTTCAATAAAACCTTTACAGTGGGGTAATCAAATATAATACGCGCTCACACCGCGTAGGCGAAATAAAAACATGCTTACAACTATGTATCTATGATTCCGAAGACGGTGGACAGAGCTTGGATCAGCTTCTGTATCCGTCCTGGGTTTCTCACTGCCTAGGACAAGCGTTCGAAGATGCACGAGTGGAAAGCCGATTTCATCTTCGTCCGAGCTATCAATGATTACATTGCTTAGGGGTACCGTGTCCATAGCCGGACACCAATGAATACTGGACGAGGGATGTCTTTTTTGGAGTTAGAGGATAGGTTTGATGAAGAGGTGGTGAAATACTTCAAAATAAAAGAATATTCCAGACCAAATCATTCATCCTTGAAAGGGCCAGCTAACTGGATTCCTTTCAAGGAAGTGTTTTTATGATAACTTCTTGGTCGCCGCTGAGTTGCGGTTGGCTGAGGACAAAGGTATAACTTCAAAAACTCTTTATGTAAATCGTGCCGTCTATAATAATTATCTTACTAATCCCTTGGTCTCTTTTTGCAGACGCGGCCAGAGCACTTCTAAAAAGGTCTTGAACGGGTGACATCAGTATGTCCAAGTTCACTGACAACTTGTGGAAGGAGTATACCAAGACGGGGGCCGATAAGAGGGCCAAGACTCTGGTAATATTAATTCTTTTTTGAACGCCCATCTAGAATTGTTAGACGTCTTTCATGGTCCAGACGAGGGTCCTTCACAGAAGGAAAAGGTATGGCCTTCGACGTTTACCGTACTGGCTATGGGCTCTGGACGAAGGTTTATCGGAGAAGGAAAGCAGCCGTAGCTGGCCGGTCTCCTTTCGTGAGAGATCCTTGTCTAACACTGTATGCTAATCCTGGACGAGGATCCTGCTGACCGGTTAACCTTGTCCAAAGAATGAATGTATTTCCTAGACGAGGGCCCTTTGAAGAAGGAAAACGTCTGAAGTTGAATGGTTTCCTTATGCAACTGGTCTCCGTCCAAGATCCAAGGTTGTACTTGTCAATGAGAATTTTTAAACGAAGGTTCTTCATAGAAGGAAGGCGGCTAATCTTGGCCGGTTTCCTTCTATGAATGATCTTCGTCCAGATCTTGAAGGAAGTCCTTTGGACGAGTTTACTTTGTGAGTTGGTCTTCGTCTAAGAGAAGGTTTGATTTTTTTTTGGCCTGCTTCCTTTATCAAGCAACCTAGGCCTGAGAATTTTGAATTTGCTACTTGCTTTTGGACGGACATATTTCTGACTTGGTATTATTTGTTTGAGCAGAAGAATCCCCCAACGAACAAGACCCCACCTGGGAAATCTTCTTCGTCCAAGAAGAGGCCTGTCGCGGCTGGTGATCAGCCCTCGGCCAAAAAGCCCAAGGGCTTTGTGGCTAAGAAGAAGAATTAACGGCCACCCGTTCATAAGACAACTCCGGCTAGCCAGGGGACCAGAGAAAAGCCTATCCAGCCTCCAGCGGGTAAATCTTTGAAGGTGGACGAATCGCCCACCGAGGTTCACCCAGGTTCCTGCCTTGGGAGAGAAAGGGCTTGTCTCTACCCTTCTCCCTACTGATCAGTTGGACGCTGCTGCTCAGCCTGAGGTCCATCCGGATACGGCTATGGTACAGTTGGATCCGCTCAGCTAGTGGCTCAAATGCCGTTATTTGTAAGATCCGCGACTTTATCTTCAGGTGAGTCATACTACCCCAACATAGTTAGAATGCTGCGGTTTGGTGGACGTTCAATGAGTTCGTCCAACAGACAAGCAGTAGTCTTCCCAATCAAGAGAACTGACTCCCCCCCCTTTAGATAAGAACAAAGGATCTGCTTCAGCTTCTGCTGCTCTGCCAGTGGACTCATACGGTGAGTCTTCTGCTGCCTTTGCTAAAATGTCAAAGGCTGAACGAGATAGGCTCAAGTAGGATCTGTTCAACTGCTACCCTGAATCCTACATAAAGGGCTTGAAGGGAGCCTCGTCTGGACATGTGGGCTACTTGTCTCAACTTGCTGCTGAAGTACATTGTGTTGCTGTTTTTATTTTGGCACTTGTAACTTTTTTGTTTTTTAACTCGTCTACTGACTCGTTTGATCTTCGTTATTTCAGCTTCTTGCTCGCAGCATTGTAACTGAAGACTGGGCGAGAGAGCTTAGGAAGCAGAATAAGCACCTCGTCCATCAAGCTACAACGGCCAGGGACAAGGCCATGTACTACTGTCAGCTGCTGGAGACTAAGCACCGTCAATCTCGGGAAGCCTGGGAGAAACGGTGGCCGAACAAGAATCTGACATCAAGAATTATCTCATCAAGATCAACGAACTTTTATGAGGAGTAGAAGCAATGGCAACTGGCCATGGATACTGTTTTGGCCGAATTGAAGGAGGAGAGGAATACTGCTCTCGTGGCCGCCGCTCAGCTTAGAAGGGATAACCTCCTTCTAAGTGCCCAGAACGATCGTTTGAAAGAGGAGGCGGTCAAGCTCTTCAACGACGCCAAGAGGCCCTCAATGAGGTCATTGAGACATCTAAGGGCTGGGCCCTAAAGGCCTTTGAGATGCTAGCCGAGCCCGAGGAAGTTCCTCGCTTCGAGCACCGCTTGCTCTTTCAGAAGATCCTCCATAGGGCAATGGTGACAGCTGAGGAGCCTCCTACCTTCCTTGATTCTTTGCATGAAGAGGTAGAGGATGAAGAAGAGTCTCCCAAGAACGGCCAGGAAATCCCCGAAGACCAACCCTCCGGCCAAGATACTCCTCCTGCTGAATAGGGTGTCTAGCTTTAGGCTTATTTTTCTATGTATCTTGGCTTGTTTGCTGTTGTAGCTTAGTCTTCTCTCTTTTCCATAGACTAGTTTGTAACCCTTTTTGATGAGTGTTTAATGAATGATCTTTTATCAATGTTTGTCTTTGGTCCAATCATTAAAGTAGCTCGTCTTAAGACTGACGTATTAACAAACTTGCCTTACAACTTGGACGACTCTTGAACTTTAAATAAATAAGCACAAGTATTAATGCGACTCGTCTTGGACTATGGACGATCTTCGAATTTTACTCAAACTAGCATTAAGAATGAGGCTCGTCCTAGGCACTAGATGACCTTCGTATTTAAATAAGCATAAGTACAAATGACACTCATTCTAGACTATGGACGATCTTCGAACTTCGCTCAAATAAGCATTAAGTATGAATGAGGCTCGTCCTAGGCACTAGAAGACCTTGGAACTTAAATAAGCACAAGTATGAATGACACTTGTCCTAGACTATTGGACGATCCTCGAACTTCACTCAAATAAGCATCAAGTATAATTGAGGCTCGTCCTATTTTCTGGACAACCTTCGAACTTAAATAAGCAAAGTAGGAATGAGACTCTTCCTAGACTATGGACGATCTTCGAACTTTACTCAAATAAGCATCAAATGAGGCTCGTCCTGGATTTTGGACGACCTTTGAACTAGACTCGTCCTAGAAGTTCTATGGTTTAGTGATTCCCCCCCCTTCTCGGGCTTAGTTCGTCCTGGTATTTCGGACGAGCTTTGTACCAAGAAGGAGAGCGGCCATCATAGGGCGAGCCAGCGTAAAACTTCTTATATAGTACGAGCTTGTGTATTTTGCTGTTTATGGGCTTACCATGTTCTGGCCGGCTTCCTTGAGGGAGCAACGCGTTGCAGAAGTGAGCCCTTACTCGGGCTTTTACTACTTAGCTGACCTTGCATTTGAAATTAAGATACCTTTGCTAAGGGATTCTTAATTCTGGTCGGCTTCCTTTTAGGAGACCATGATGTTTCTTTTACTAGAGATGTAGTATTTGTTGAACCAGATATGTAATATACCTTTCTTTGGGTTTATTACATTTTGGTCGGTCTCCTTGAGGAAACAATGTGCGTTAGTAGAATGTTTATCCCTTGTTGGGTTGAATCATTCTTTTAGTTTGTTCTTGGTCATTCGTTGTTTTCTTCAATTTTATCTAAGTTAATGTCACTTTTAGGCCACTAGTGGTAAAAATGCCCCAAAGTGAATGACTTTAGTAAAAATAAAGAAACAATACGAATATAGGGAGAAAGTAGAAATTGTATTATATGAATTTTGCTTGGCTGAGTACCAAGGTGCATACATACATTTCTAATTCTCTTTTTTGTGTCGTGGCACTTGTTGGGATTACAAGCTACTTAGTACTGTTGGCGATTATTTGAATCGGACATGGTACTTCTTCAGTGTGTCTGAGTTCCAAGTGCATTGTGTTGGACGTCCATCCATATCTTGGAGACGAAAAGTTTCGCTTTGCACTTCCTAGACTATCAGATAAGGCCCTTCCCAATTTGGTGTCATCTTACCCAGCTCCTTAGCTCGTCCAACAGCCTCCATCTTCCTCAGAACCAAGTCCCCTACTTTGAGTGGTCGTGTAGCGACTCTCTTGTTAAAGTCCCGAGCCATTCACAGCTTGTACAATTGCAATCTCAATAGTGCATTGCCTCTGACCTTTAGTACTTTGTCCAAGGCAGTGCGCAAGGCGGCCCAATTGGCTTCTTCTATGTACATAGCTCTCAGGGTGGGTTCTTCAAGCTCAATGGGCAAGACGGCTTCAGTTCCATAGACCAACATGAAGGGTGTCTCACCTATAGAGTTCTTGGTCGTGGTTCTAATGGACCATAACACCAGTTGTAGTTCTTCAACCCAAAGCATCTTGGCATTGTCCAGCTTCCTTTTAATGCCGTTTGATAGAATCTTGTTGAATCACTCTACTTGCCCATTGGCTTGTGGGTGGGCGACTGCAGCAAAGTGAACTTTGATTTCTCTTTCTGCCAACCAATCTTTCAGTTTTGGAGTTTCAAACTGGGGACCATTATCAAAGACAATGGACTACGGCATGCCAAACCGGGTTATGATATTCTTCTAATTAATGCCTTTGACATCATTCGTTGTTATACCCCGCATAGCTTCAGCTTTTACCCATTTAGTGAAGTAGTCCACAACCACAATTACAAAATTCTTCTGACCAGCGGCCACAGGGAAGGGTACCAGAATGTCCATTCCCCATTTGGCAAAGGGAAATGGGAACAAGATGGGAGTTAGGTAATTGGACGGGTTCTGATGTAAGTTTCCATGTTTCCGACAACTGTCACACTTTTTTGCATAAGCAAGAGCATCTTCTTTTAATGTAGGCCAATAATACCCAGTTCTTAAGGCCTTTTCTCCCAAGGCTCTTCCCCTAATGTAAGATGCACAAGCTCCTTCATGGATTTCCTTCAACCCTTCTAGTCCATCTTCCATGGTAATACACTTCAGAAGATGACGATTAAATGATTTCTTGTACCAGGTTTCGTCCCACATCTCGAACCACTTATCTCTTGCCTCTACATACTTAGCCTCTACAGGATATGAAGGTAGTCGGCCTGTTTTCTTGAATTCTATAATGGGCTGCATCCAAACTTCCCCTCGGCATAGAAACATGATCTGCTCTTGATCAATACTCTTTTTTGGTTTAACTTCCCAAAATACTGTTCTTTGTGCATCACAGTCAGCTGAGCTTGCCAATTTTGAGAGAGCATCAACTTGATGATTTTCCGACCTTGGTACTTGGTCGAGAACAAATCGCTTTAAGGGCTCAATCTCATCGTTGATCAAACACTTATATTTTCTCATTGATGCTTCCTTGCATTCAAAATCTTCATTGACTTGATTGACAACTAAGAGAGAGTCCAATTTGGCCTCAATCTCTAAAGCCTCAGCCGCCTTACACATCTTGATCCCAGCCAGAAGTGCTTCATACTCGGCTTCATTGCTGGACGCCTGGAACTGGAACCTTAGTACATAATCAAATTTATCTCCTTCAGGAGATTGACAAATGATTCCTGTCCCACATCCATTGACAGTGGACGATCCATATACCATGAGCGTCTAGTGCTTCCTTCCTTCGGCCGGATCAGATAATGGTTCCACAGTTGGCCGAGTAAGCTCAACTATAAAATCTGCCAAAGCTTGCCCCATAATAGCTTTCCTTGGTTCAAAAGATATGTCAAACATGTTTAGTCCAACAGCCCACTTCAGCATCCGTCCAGCAGCTTTCATTTTTTGCAAAACTTGCTTCAGAGGTTGGTCAGTATAGACCAGTATACTGTGAGCCAAGAAATAAGGTCTCAACTTCCTGCTGGCCATGATTGCCAACCCAAACTTCTTGTAATCTCCCATAAACTTATGAATTTTATAAATATATTTTAATGTATATTTATATATGATTAAGTATATTTTAGTATTTAAACGATTTATTTCTTCAAACGTTGACTATTTGAAAGTAAAAAGAATTATTTTAGTGATTTAAAGAAGTCAAACGTTTTATTTAGTCATGCTTTAAGAAATATTTGAAGATTTTAAAACACTTTTGGGTTTGTAAAAAGAATTTTAAATTGGGTATGCGGAACCCAACCACCCAAATCATCAAACATTAAATAATACCTTTGGCCCAATCATCTTTTCCTAAGCCCAAAAGGGGAACCTATATAAACCCCCAAAAACCCCAAGTTCCCAAACATTAAACACATGTTATTTTCTCTCTCTTCCTCCCCAAAAATTTCGGCTCTTTCTCTCCTCTCTTTTTCTTTTCTTTTCTCTCGGTTTCTTCCTCCTCCCATCGGACCGCCACCGACTGCCAGCGCCGGCCAACGCCTTCCGTGGCTGCCGTTCCTCCCGTTTTCCGGCGTCTTCCCTCCTCTTCTTTTGTTGGTTGTTATTTCTTCCTCCATAAGTTTTTATTTTAAAGCAAAGTTTGTATTTTTAGGGTTTGCTATATTTTGGTTATGTTTAAAAGTGATAGTTTGATGATTTAACTATGAATCTAAGATTATATAATTAATGTATTGAAGAAATTAAAATTCAGATTTACTTATTATGTTTGAATTGGAATTTTAATTATCAAAGCATGGATTTTTAGGGTTCTATAGGTTGGAAAATCATAGTAGTATGTTGTAGTTTGTGAAATTGGGTTTTCTTATGATTATAAGTATGTTTATGTATGTTTAAAAAGAGTTTTAGTACATAATATGTTGCTGAAAATATGAAAAGAGTATTGTTGATGGAGTATTTATGATTTAAACATGAGTTTTTAAGAGTTTTTAACAACTAGTATGGTAGTATGATATTATAGTTTTATATCTTCTTTTCTCCCCGATTCTTTGATTGAAATGCGTGCAAAATAGTGCTCTTAGGAGCTATTTTATACTAACATTTTCCATCTAGTTGTGGTTTTGTGTCTTATGATAGTTTTCAGGTTTTAGGGAATTATTTCCCTATTTTATGCTATTCTTGATGCTACATACAATGGATTGGAGAGAGTTAGGAGGCACGTGTATGAGTTCCCGAGGCCCGAGGCTACTTCCCAAAGCCTTCGAGTGCGGAGAGTTTTGCAGTCTTGGCGTTAAAGGCTAAGAAAGCCCCTTTTGATGGCCCGCCCGATCAGGTCGGGCGGATGACGCCCGATCGGGCGATCCTTTTTTCTTTCAAAGTCATTCTCCTCGAGCACGATCGGGCGTACATCGCCCGCTCGCAATTCTCTGATAGCCCTCGATCGGGCGTACTCGCCCGGTTGGATCGGGCACCCTGCTCGACAAACGCATGCTGAAGGAACATCCCTTGAAGGCCGCCCGATGGTATCTGGCGCTTGCCGCCCGATCGGGCGGTTAGCCCGGAAGCTGAAATTCAAAACTTTTTAATTCCTTTTTTGTTCTTTTTTTAGAATTAGTATAAATAGCCTTGTAAAAAATTTGGCGAGGACCTTTTTCTGATTTTTCTCAAGCATCCTTAGTTCTCTAAACTCTAGTTTTCTCTCTAGCCCTAATTATTGCACATTGGAGATTAATTCAAGTTTAATTCAAGTTCTTCAATTTTCCTTTTAATTGGTAATTGTCTGTTTCATAGTTCTTATTTGTTTCAAGTATTTGTCCCTTATTATTTTTTAATGCTTCAAGTATGAGTATTTGAATGATTATTGTTTGCGGTTTCTTTGCCATGAGTGAGTAGATTCTTCTCTAGGGCTTAGTGAGGGAAGCCATGTTTATACCATGATTTATTGTTCTTGATTTCTTTGATAATTAGGTTGTGGTTAGAGCAATTCTAGTGTGATTCATTTTTTATCTGCGATTTATGTTAGTGTACAATTTCATGAATCGTTTCTGGCTAATAATTGTTTGTAATTATTAAGATCCTACTTTGAGAGGCCTAGAACACATTGGTGAGTCTGATTATGTGATGTGACCATACTGCATATGTTGCTTTGAGAGTGTTAAGACCAGACCATAGGATTAACGCCTACTCTAATTGTTCGACCCTATACCTAAGCATGGTGGACCGATCGAATGCCCTAGATTTTTAATTATTTGATAAATTTCCTTCTCTTGTGATTTATTTTATTTCACCTTAGTTATTAGTCAATCAACAACTTTTCTGTCTGAATAGTTAAGTAATTGAACATTAATCTGTAGAGTTCCTCTCCTTGTGGATCTACCAGTATTTTCTAAGTATCTGCTAACAACAGACATCGTGCACTTGCGGTACTATTTGAAAACCATCAAGTTTTTGGCGCCGTTGCCGGGGAGACGGCTACTTTCTATAGCTTTTTGATTGATTATTTGAACTATTTCTGATGTCTCGTTGGAACTTCAAGTTCCAATTGAGGCAATCTCACTGTACATTTCTCTTTGTTTCTTTTATGCCCAGGTCTAAAAGAAAAGGTACTCCAGTGCCAACTGATCCTGATCTCGAGAAAACCATCCGGCAACTTAAAAAGCAACAAAGGAAGAAGAAGCAGTCTGCTAACCAGGGAAAATCCACATAAGGTCCTTTAGAGCCAATCATGCCTCCTAAGTCATTGAAATCTTATGGGGTACCTTCTTCTGGTGGCATTTCCACAAGTCCTACTATGCCTGACATTCAAGCGGCTAATTTTGAGATCACGCCTGCCCTCATCAATATGATCCAACAAAACCAGTTTGGAGGACATCCATCTGAAGACCCTGCAAATCATTTACAACGGTTTCAACAATTATGTCGTACCGTTAAGCATCAATGGGTCACTCTTGATCAGTTAAAGGTCATGGTATTTGAGTTTTCTTTGAAAAAAAAACTTAAAAATGGTTGAATGATGTTAAAGAAACAGAGTGAGATGCTATTTCTGAAAGAATACTACCCTCCTACTAAGAAATCAGACACAAGCTTGCTACCTTCCAACAAGAACCTGATGAGAAATTGAAGGAAGCATGGAATAGGTTTAAGGATCTGCAGAGAGAATGCCCACACCACAATCTAGACAAGTGGTTCATCACTCAGGCATTCTACAATGGCCTACAACCCAATATCAAGAGTGCAATTGATTCATCTGCAGAGGGTGTTTTCCTAGAGAAGGAGGTGGATGAAGGGTACAGTTTTCTGGCTAACTTAGCAGCAAATGGTCATAGTTCTTCCAGGACTATTACAAAGAAAAAGTTGGATGCTGATGCATATGCCTTGTTGTCTGCATAAGTTGCCCAGTTGAGCATGAAGATGGATACACTTAAATCTTCACAGTCTAATACTCCCCCTATGAGTATTAATGCTACGTCTTCCATGGCTCCTATTACCTCTTCTTTCTGTGAGGTGTGTGGTGTTCAAGGCCACTTTGGCTATGATTGTTCCTATGATCAACCGGACTCGAATCAGATGGAGCATGCGAATGCTTTTCAGCAGAGACCCCCACACAATCCATATTCCAACACATTCAACCCAGGTTGGAGGGATCATCCTAATTTTTCTTACAAAAACAATAATGTTCAGAACCCTCAACCAATGCCACAAACATCCTACCAACCACCTCATCAAAACCCACCACAGCATGCTGCCAGACAACAATATTACCAAGGGGCTCCTTAGAATCCCCCCTGGTTTCAATAGGCCTTCACACCAAGGCTATCAGCAGCAAGCTCCTCATAATGCCAGCTCTCAAGAGCCTACCATGTCTGACCTGATGAAGATGATGGTTTTTATGCAGAAGAGTCATGAAGAAAGCATCAAAGAGTTGAAGAACACTACCAAACATTTGGAGACTCAACTTGCTCAGGTGGCAGGAAATAATGCACAGAGGCAACCAGGTCATTTGCCGGGGCAACCAATTCCCAAAGAAACTGCTAATGCTGTCACTCTTCGAAGCGGTACGCAGTATGATGCTCCTCCTATGCCTACTGATGATTCACCACCTCCAGACAAGAATGATGTAGTGGATGAAAATGAAGGTGAAGATAGCTCAAAAGCTGAAATTGAGCAAGGGAAAGTAGATGAATCAAAGAAGCAAAAGGAGAAGGTTACTGATTCTCCTACACCACCACTACCTTTCCCTCACAGGATGCAAAAATCCAAGGTTGATCAATAGCTTGGTAAATTCATGTCTATGCTCAAGAACCTTGAGGTAACAATTCCTTTTACCGATTTAATTTCTCAAGTGCCTGTTTATGCCAAATATTTTAAGACATGATTACTAAGAAAAAGGATCTTGGTGGTCTAGATAGAGTTGCTCTAACTGAAGAGTGTAGTGCTGTTCTGCAAAAAAAAATCCCTCCAAAATTAAAGGATTCTGGTAGTTTTTCCATCCCTTGTCATGTAAGTTCGTTATTTATAGATAAGGCTTTATGTGATTTAGGAGCTAGTGTATCTGTTATGCCTTTATCTATCTGTAATAAACTGAACTTGGGAGTTTTGAAGTGCACCCAGATTACTTTGCAGATGGCAGATTGTTCTGTGAAATATCCTTTGGGTATTTTAGAGGATGTTCCTGTCAGGGTTGGAAAATTCTATATTCCTGTAGATTTTCTGGTGCTAGATATGGAGGAGGATAGTCAGATCCCCATTATTTGGGTAGGCCTTTCCTGTGTACTGCCGGTGCTGTTATTGATGTTAAATCTGGCTCTCTGACTTTAAGTGTTGGTGATGATACTATTACTTTTAAGCTGACCAATGCTATTAAGTCTCCTATGCTTGAGCACACATGCTGCAGGATTGATGTACTAGAAGAGATCTCTGGAGGTGAGTATCTCTGTCAGATGATCCATTGGGGAAAATTCTTGATCTGGAGGGCTTTGATACTGATGAGGTAGCAGAATGTGAGGTAATGGAGACTAGTTACTCTACTTCCGAACCACAGGTAAAGAAGTTAGAACTTAAACCTTTACCTTCTCACCTCAAATATGCATTTCTTGATGATAATGAGGAATGCCCTGTGATTGTCAGTACTAAACTCACAGATGGCCAGCTTTCACAACTTCTTACAGTGCTTCACATGCACAAAAAGGCTATTGGGTATAGTATTGATGATCTAAAGGGTATTAGTCCTGATTTTTGTATGCATAGAATCAACTTAGAAGAGAATCACCGCCCTTGCATACAACCCCAAAGACGTTTGAATCATAAAATATGCAAGAGGCAGTGAAGAAGGAAATAATGAAACTACTTAACGCGGGCATCATCTACCCCATCTCCGATTCTAAGTGGGTGAGCCCGGTTCAAGTTGTTCCTAAAAGGGGGGGGGCTACTGTTGTTAAGAATGATAGGGATGAGCTAATTCCTACTCGTACTGTTACAGGTTGGCGAATGTGTATTGACTATCGCAGATTAAACATAGCCACATTGAAAGATCATTTTCCCCTCCCTTTTATTGATAAGATGCTAGAAAGATTAGCAAATCATAACTTTTTCTGTTATTTGGATGGATATTCTGGTTTCTTTCAGATTCCTATTCACCTTGAAGACTAGGAGAAGACAACGTTCACATGTCCTTATGGCAACTTTTGCTTACTGCCGGATGCCTTTTGGTTTGTGTAACGCCCCTGCCACATTTCAAAGATATATGATGGCTATATTTTCAGATTTCATTGAGAATATCATGGAGGTATTCATGGATGATTTCAGTGTTTATGGTTCTGACTTTGACATGTGTTTGCAAAATCTTTCTAAGGTCCTTAAGCGTTGTTGTGATGTTCATCTGGTCTTGAATTGGGAAAAGTGCCACTTCATGGTTAATGAAGGAGTGGTAATTGGTCATCTTGTTTCTAAACGTGGCATCCAAGTTGACCGAGAAAAAATTGAGGTGATTGAGAAACTTCGTCCTCCCGTGAATGTCAATGGAGTGAGGAGTTTTCTTGGTCATGCGGGTTTTTATCGTCGTTTTATAAAAGATTTTTCTAAAGTCGCGAAACCCCAGACTCAATTATTGCTTAAGGATGCCACTTTTGATTTTACTGATGCTTTTTTGGAGTCCTTTGACATGATTAAGAAAGCATTGATAACTGCTCCAATCATACAACCTCCGGACTAGGATTTGCCGTTCGAGATTATGTGTGATGCTAGTGACTATGCTGTAGGAGCGTGCTTGGTCGAAGGAGGAATAAGGTGTTGCATGCCATTTACTATGCAAGTAAAACCTTGGATGGAGCTCAAATGAATTATGCTACTACTGAAAAGGAGCTCCTTGCGATTGTTTATGCCCTTGATAAGTTTCGAACCTATCTCATTGGTTCGAGAGTCATTATTCATACTGATCATGCCGCCCTCAAGTATTTGTTGCCCGAGAAGGAGGCGAAGCCGAGGCTCATTCGATGGATTCTTCTTCTTCAAGAGTTTGATCTGGAAATACGGGATAAGAAGGGTGCTGAGAACGTGGTTGCAGATCATCTCTCTCGTTTGAGGTTTGAGTCGATCTCAAATGGCCCTATAGATGATTCTTTTCCTGATGATCATCTCCTTGTTGTGTCTACCCAATCTCCTTGGCATGCTGATTTTGCTAATTACTGTGTTGGCGGATCTCATCCCCCTGATCTTACATATCATCCAGAGTGGATTTTACTGGCCTACAATTTTCAAGGATGCTCGAGCTTTTTGTGTGTCTTGTGATGCTTGCCAAAGGACCGGTAATATTTCCAAGAGGCAAGAAATGCCACAGACAGGTATTTTGGAGGTTGAACCTTTTGATGTCTTGGGCATCGATTTCATGGGTCCATTCCCTACTACTTGTGGAAATAGGTACATTTTGGTCGGTGTTAATTATGTGACCAAATGGGTTGAAGCCTTAGCATCACCAACCAATGACTCTCAAGTGGTGATGAAGATGTTCAAGAAAATAATTTTCCCCCGTTTTGGTGTGCCTTGAGTTGTCATCAGTGATGAAGGCTCCCACTTCCATAAGAGCACTTTTAAGGCTTTGTTGAAAAAACATGGGGTCACTCACAAGGTTGGCTTGGCTTACCACCCACAGACCAGTGGCCAAGTGGAGGTGTCCAACAGACATATTAAGAGGATTCTGGAGAAAGTAGTCACCAAAGCAAGGAAAGATTGGTCATTGAAGCTTGATGATACTCTTTGGGCTTTACGCACTGCATTTAAGACTCCTCTGGGAACAACTCCATATCGAATGGTGTACGACAAAGCTTGCCATCTACCAGTTGAAGTGGAGTATCTATCTGCATGGGCTACTAAAGAAATTAACTTGGATCTCCAAGCAGCAGGTGAGGCACAACTTCTTCAATTGAATGAATTGGATGAGCTTAGACTGGAAGCTTATGAGAATCACAAGCTCTATAAGGAGCAAACGAAGAAGTTTCATGACAAGATGATAGAAAAGAGGGAATTTCATGTGGGTGACAAGGTATTGCTATTCAATTCGAGGTTGAGACTTTTTCCTGGAAAACTTAAGTCTCGATGGTCGGCACCATTTGTGGTGACTGATGTTAAGCCACATGGAGCAGTTGAAATTTCTACGAATGCAGGTGAGAAATTCAAGGTAAATGGACAACGCTTGAAGTTGTACCATGAGGGTGCTTTTATAGGCCTTGTAGAAAAGATTCGCTTTGAATCTACTCTTTCTGAGACATAAGTTATGAGGTAACATGGTCGTGCGGGACCTTCATAAACCAGCGCTTTGCGGGAGGCAACCCGTATCTTTTCGTTTTTTTACTTAGTTTTCTTTCTTTTCTTCTTAGTTTTGCTCTTTTTCGTGAGTGAGTGAGAGGGTACTAATTTTCTTTTGAAGCGTATTTAGTGCAGGGTGGTTAGTTTCTGTGAGCCATGAGTTGCCAAATCAAAAATGCGAACAAAGCAAGCGTTGTAACGCACTTCTGCATGCCGCCCGATCTGGTCGGGCCACCTACTCCCGATCGGGCCCGTAACAATTTATGATGCAGAGGAGGAAAAAGCTGCAAAGTGCCTTCGCCCGATCTGTCCGGGCGGCATCGCCCGATCTGGCGTTTGTCCTTCAATTTTTTCCGAGAAAAGGCCACAGAAGTGCCTTCGCCCGATCATGTCGGGCGAACCCCGCCCGATCGGGCCCGTGACCAATTTCAGACACCTCAAAAGAAATAAAAATTGCCCGAACTGAAGGGGCGATACCGCCCGATCGGGCGCCTGAGCGATTTCCACGATTTTCCGTCGGTTTTTTCTCTTTTTCTCATTTATTCATCTTTCATTTTCCCCAATTCTCTCTCTCTCTCCTCTCAAAATTATCTCAAGACCCTAACTTCCCACTTCATCTTCTTCCTCCATCCTCTCATCCTTTACCTCTAACCTCCATTAAAATTCTTCCCACCTTCAAGAAATCACCACCCTTCTTCATCCTTTACTTTTTCTCTCATTACTTTTCCCCACTTTTCTTCTCTACCCATCTCAACCTTCATCTCTCCACTTCCTTTCTTTTGTGAGTTTTACCAAAAGGTTCTAAGAGCATCCATGGCAGAAACAAGAAGATCACGTGGGAAATCTTCAAGGGCTAGGGCTCCTCCTCCACTACCACCACCACCACCGCAAATTGCACTGACTGAAGATTTTCCCGAAGTGGTCTTCACAAATGAGAAGCAAAAGGAGAATTTTCAATGACTTAAAGGTCGTGAGGTACTTCCTACCCGCTTTTTAGATATTGAATTTCTGACTAATTTGGGAATTGCTAATGATTTCAAAAGCTTTATGAAAATAATTGGTATGGAAGCCCTCTATAATGTTCATGTGAATACATATAGGAGCCTAGTGCTTGAATTCTATAGTAGCTTTGAAGTTACCAAGCCTAGGTCTGGTCCTATTTCTTATGTGTCCTACCGATTGCTCAACTAGGACTTTTGTCTCTCCCTGCCCCAATTTGCCAATATCTTAAGAATCGCCAATAGGGGGGACATTAGTCATTCGGCGGGATATAATCATGGTTCATGTTATTACAGCATTACGGGTAGTGAGGCTCCCGTCAACCTACATCATTGTAAGGCCACTTACATTCATCACCCTATCTTCAAAATCTTGCAACGATTTATGTCCTGGACTTTGTTTGGACGGGTTGAGGGAAACAACTTGCAGGGGGATGAGCTTTATCTGATAGGTAGCTACTTGTCTAGGGGAACAGAACAAGCATTTCAGTATAATATCCCCCATGGTGGCTCTACAGTTTGAGCGGAGAGCCACCACCTTCCCCAAGCGCCGCGCTGATGGCACTTTCTCCTCCCGCCCCATAGTCAGTGGTGGGCTTATCACCCTCTTTGCCCGACAGATAGCGTGATTTGACGAATCCCGCTACACCCTAGTCCCCGGCCCCACTCTTATAGATGCTACTTATCTTGACTCTCTTCATTGGATAGAGCGAGCTGGGCCGGGTCGTTATCAGTGGTTTATAGGTAGCCAGCTTTCCATCATTCTTCCGGATCCTTAGGTTCGTCTGCGGCCTGGGCAGGTCCATTACCACATCCCCATCCAGGGCCAGAATTTCCCCACCCCCGCTCCTGAGGTACCCCAGCGCATATACATTTGGCGCCAGCCTCATGATGATGGCGCTGGTACTTCCTATTATGCTCCCTCTCCCCCATATGCTGGTGCTTTTGATTTTCAGGGCATGATGAGCACACTTCAGAGGATGGACCTTGGCATGACTACACTCAGTAAGCAGGTTGCCACATTGCAGAATGACCATCACTGGGCCTTGTACCTCATGTACGATGAGTATTGTCGGACTCATCAGATTTCTGATGAAGGCCCCCACCCCTCATGGTATACATGGAACCCCAGCTACAGCGTTCCAGGAACCAGTGGTTTCCATGACATGGAGGATGATGATCCTGATGCTTCCTTGCGCGGTTGACGACCCTGTTTCTTCTCCTTTCCCTTGCTGTAATGAGGTCATTGCCAAGTTTAGCTTGGGGGAGGATCTTTGTAGGTACTCTCCTCTCTTTAATTGCTTTCTAGTGTAGTTAGTTTAGTTTTTTTACTTTCAAAAGAAAATAAAAAAAAACAAAAATAAAAACAAAAATACGAAAAATACGATTTGACTGGACTGGATTGATTGCTTCCCTGTGCCCCGTGATATTCTTTGAAAATATAATTTAGCTCTGTATTTGGATAGCTGGGCACTTGAGATTGTGATCTTGGAATATGACCTTTAGCTGCTTTGACCTTTAGTGGGCCTTGATGATAACGCACTTACTTTGACTGCATGGTTGAACTGGTTAGCCTGTAAGGATTCTTTCTTGCCCATGGATTTAATTCCAGTCTATTCTTGTGTGTTAGTTCCTCTCTAGTGTTCTGATCTTGACTTTGGCAATGTACTTGTTGACATTTGGCATCATTTTTTATATGCTGTGATAGAGGCGTTTCCTTGAATTGTTTCCTAAACCTTGAATTTAATTTTCATTATTTTTTTTCCACTCTAGCCCCGCTGAGCCTAATGACTTTTCTGGTTACTAAACCACATTACAAGCCTTGAGCCCTTTGTTTGATTACTATCCCAAGCCTAGCTTAGGGGAGCATTAGCTTAGGTTGGCATTGTGATGATAAGTTGATGTTGGTGGTTCATTGGAAAAATTGCAAGTTCAAAGGTTTGAAGAGAAAGAAAAAGAGAAAGAAAAGAATTGTATTTGTTAGTTCAAAGAAAGCATAAAAGTGTGAAAAATTGGAAAAGTGCATTTGTTCCTTATTCTTTCATTCACATTATTTTGAAAAAGAAAAAAAAATTACACCATGAGAAAATGAGCTAAAAACAAAAGTTTGTTGTGTGTTTGGTGATCTTCCATAGTAGGTTGATGTTTTAGGATGTGTGTTAATATTTTGGGAGTTGTTTTAGACCTCATTTGGTCTTTATTTTTAGTGTTAATTGCTCCATTTTCTTGGCTTTACCATCACATTTCCTAAATGTTCTCCCTACCTTAACCCAAGCCCCATTACAACCCAGAAAAGACCTCTTGAACATGTGTTTCTTTGTTTGTTGAATTGAAACGGAGTCAAATTTCCAAAGTTAAAGATGTGTGTTCACTACTTGAGTCGACCTGAATAGGATGAGTGATATGATACCTTTCTAAACACATGAGAGTGTGAGTGGGAAGGGTTATTATGGTTGAGTCGGTGAGTGTTCGGGGACATTTCATGCTTGCCATAAAGTTTGAGAGGAGTGGCACCCTGGTGAGCACCTTTTCGAGATTTTCATGTCACGTCAAGCAGCCGCATTTGATTGCTTGCTTGGATGATTGGTGGTTAGAGTGATCTGAACAGTTGAACTTGAATTTTTCCTGCTTGAATGATTTTGAGCTCTGAAGAATTTTTTATCTCTGTTTTCATATCTAAAGGCGTGAAGCAATTATATTCATGCTCATGTCATGCTTTGCTTGAGGACAAGCAAAGGTTTAGCTTGGGGGAATTTGATATTATAGTTTTATGTCTTCTTTTCTCCCCTGTTCTTAGATTGAAATGCGTGCAAAATAGTGCTCTTAGGAGCTATTTAATACTAACATTTTCCAGCTAGTTGTGGTTTTGTGTCTTATGATAGTTTTCAGGTTTTAGGGAATTATTACCCTATTTTCTACTATTCTTGATGCTACAATGGATTGGAGAGAGTTAGCAGGCACGTGTATAAGTTCCCGAGGCCCGAGGCTACTTCCCAAAGCCTTCGCGTGCTGAGAGTTTTGCAGTCTTGGCGTTAAAGGCTAAGAAAGCCCCTTTTGAAGGCCCACGCGATCAGGTCGGGCGGATGACGCCCGATCGGGCGATCCTTTTCCTTTCAAAGTCATTCTCCTCGGGCACGATCGGGCGTACATCGCCTGCTCGCAATTCGCTAATAGCGCCCGATCGGGCGTACTCGCCCGGTTGGATCGGGCGCCCTGCTCGACAAACGCATGCTGAAAGAACATCCCTTAAAGGCCGCTCGATCGGGCGGTTGGCCCGGAAGCTGAAATTTGAAACTTTTTATTTCCTTTTTTGTTCTTTTTTTAGAATTAGTATAAATAGCCTTGTAAAATATTTGGTGAGGACCTTTTTTTCTGATTTTTCTCAAGCATCCTTAGTTCTCTAAACTCTAGTTTTCTCTCTAGCCCTAATTATTGCACATTGGAGATTAATTCAAGTTCTTCAATTTTCCTTTCAATTGGTAATTGTCTCTTTCATAGTTCTTATTTGCTTTCAAGTATTTGTCCCTTATGATTTTTAATTGCTTTAAGTATGAGTATTTCAATGATTATTGTTTGTGTTTTCTTTGCCATGAGTGAGTAGATTCTTCTCTAGGGCTTAGTGAGGGAAGCCATGTTTATACCATGATTTATTGTTCTTGATTTCTTTGATAATTAGGTTGTGGTTAGAGCAATTCTACTGTGATTCATTTTTTATTTGCGATTTATGTTAGTGTACAATTTCATGAATCGTTTCTAGCTAATAATTGTTTGTATTGATCAAGATCCTATTTTTATAGGCCTAGAACACACTGGTGAGTCTGATTATGTGATGTGACCATACTGCATATGTTGCCTTGAGAGTGTTAAGACCCGACCATAGGATTAACGCCTACTCTAATTGCTCGACCCTATACCTAAGTATTATTAGTTTTCAGAACCTTCCTGATTGGTATAAGCATGGTCGACCGATCGAATGCCCTAGATTTTTAATTATTTGATAAATTTTCTTCGCTTGTGATTTAGTTTATTTCACCTTAGTTATTAGTCAATCAACAACTTTTCCGTCTGAATAGTTAAGTAATTGAACATTAATCTGTAGAATTCCTCTCCCTATGGATCGACCCGTATTTGCCAAGTATCTGCTAACAACAGACACCGTGCACTATTTTAAAACCCATCATAGTACTATACTAGGAGGTTTTACTAAAAGATTTAATGATGGGAAAGGTTTTTAAACACTTTTAAAAGGGGTTTAAAGTATTTTGTTATTGCTGTAAATTCATAAAGGATTGATTGTGGATTTATATTGGTTGTTTTAGGCGGAGAATTCTCTCTAGGCGACTTTTAAGCTTGTTAAAGTAGCCTCGAATTTTGTCTACACAAGGTACATACATACCTATGTGTTGATTGGACTAGCATCATGTCCTAAGGATGAGAATTGAGTAGTATCATGTATAGGGAACTATTTTTAGTTCATAAGTGATTTCTATTAAGTTGGATTTGCATGTTTTATGCCGTTGTGTGAAGCATGTTGGTTGTGATATTGATATTATGTTTGTATGGAATGTTGATGCAAGCATATGGGATTTGGAAACTTTATTTTATTAATTCACATGAGGGATTAATAATTATGTTGGTTTGGATCATGATTGAATCATGTTGTTCCCTTTGAATTAGTTAACTACTTTATGAGGACCGAGGGCCTTATTTGGTAAGTTGATTTTTATACCTATGAAAGGTTGGTTGGTTGTTGACTTGGTTCAACAAATAAATAAAGGTTATGGATTTAATATTGGAATTGTTTTTGGATTGTTAAGTTGTTGATCACTTATCTAATCCTAAGATAAAAATGGAAGTGTATGATTGTTTGATGATTGTATTATTTGTATTGCTTTTGAGTCTTAACAAGTGAATAAATTATTAATCATGTAAAGTGAAACGTGGATAGCAATAGCTTTAGACTAGTATGAGTTGGAGTACATGGTAGTAGCCCATGGCTTTTCTTGGGACCGGATTGATCACTGTGTCCTATTTTTATTTATAAGGTTCCTCATATCGTAGGTCATGGGAATACGGAGTCGCGCCCGTATTTCGTCTTCTAAATTGAAGACTGGATTTGGTTAGACAACTCGTTCTATTGACTATTCCATCTAAATTAATTAATCTATTAGTTGTGAAGTTAGCTCAGTAAAAGTAATCTGCAATGTTATTATATTATTATTTATTCATGCTTATTATTTATTAGTATCATGTTAAGATTGTTTACTATCTGTTATGTAGTACTCAGCTTTGCTGATTACGTGCTTTGTGTGTGTATGTTGATCATGGCTATGCCTTATTGATCCTGTAATGACCCTTTCTGTGAGCAGTCTCTAGGGATCAATAGTGCATCGTCATTTACAGGTTTGAAGATGAAGCATCATGGGTTCGGGATTGGAGAGCTTGTGTAGATTATTTATCATATTTTGACTTTACATTTTTCGTAGTTGACTTTGACTATTGTCGTTGACTTTGACTTTTGAGGTTGACTTTGACTTTTGTTGGTTTGACTTTTAGTGTTGATTGTGGTTGACTAAGTTTTTTTTTCTAAAGTTAATTTATTATGTTTTCTGCTGCAAAATTCTGAATAAGCCGATACGTTATCACACGGGCGATAATACTTTGATAATTCTCTAAGTTTTATGTTAAAAGGTATTTTGGAAAAGAGAGAATTGTTGGGGTGTTACACTTCTCGACTGGTGTGTATCTACATTCTGTGTCCTTGAGCACATTACTTACAAAGTATATTGGGATTTGCACTGACTCCCTTTCGGCTAGTAGAACAGCTCTTACGGCCTGAGGAGACACAGCCAAGTGTACAAACAATTTTTTTCCCCCTCGGCTGGATTGACCAATCTAGGCAACTGACGAAGATGATCCTTGACTTGCTAAAGTGCTTGCTCAGCTTCTGCTGTCCTTTCAAACTTAGCTTTCTTCTTAATTGTGGCAAAAAAATGATGCCACTTGTCTCCGGACTTAGACAAGAAACGTCCAAGGGCCGCTAGGCAGCCCGTCAGACGCTGCACTTCTTTGATCTTGGATGGAGACTTCGTGTCTAGAATTGCTTGGATCTTTTCAGGATTCGCTTCTATTCCCCTCTGATCCACTAGGAAACCCAAGAACTTCCCAGCCAAGACGCCAAAAACACATTTTTTGGGGTTCAATATCAGCTTGTACTTTATGAGAGTTTCAAAAGTTTCTCTTAAATCACCAACATGACCTTCTTCTTACTGACTCTTCACTATCATGTCATCAATGTATGCTTCCATATTCCTTCCCAATTGTGGCTGAAAAACCGTGTTGATCAGTCTTTAGAAGGTGGCCAGCGCATTTCAGAGGCCAAAGGCGTCCTCAGCCAGCCAAACAACCCTTTCTCTGTAATGAAGGATGTCTTGTCCTGATCCTCCGGCCACATGGGGATTTGATGAAATCCTGAATACACGTCCATGAAGCTTAACAAGGCATGGCCGGCTATGGAATCCACCAGACGATGCAACATAGGCAAAGGAAAATTGTCCTTAGGACAGGCCTTGTTGAGATCAGTGTAGTCTACGCACATTCTCCATGTGCCATTAGGCTTTGGTACCATGACCACATTGGCTATCCAGTCTTGATAATATGTCTCTTTGATCAACCGAGATTCCAACAACTTCTGAACTTCTTGGTCGACTGATTTCTTACCGTCCCTAATTGTCTCTTCTTCTGACGAACTGGTTTTAAACTTGGATCAACATTCAGCCGGTGGACGGCTATGTCTGGATCAATTCCAAGCATCTCTTCAACACTATAGGCAAACACAACTTGAAACTCCTTGAGCAAATTTATCAAAATGTCCCTTAACTCAGGTGTAAGAGAAGATCCAATCTTTAAAGTTCATTCTGGACAGCATCATCCAAACAAATGTCTTATGGAACCTCTACAGGCTCTGGACTTTCAAGTGTCACGCCCATGATGGCCATCACCTCTCCAAACGAGGGTGGTTCTTCTTTGACGGGCACATACTTTCTTTTCTTGTTGGGAAGGCTTTCGGACGTTTTCCTTGAGGGAGCAACCTGCGTCTCAGGACTTTCAATTGTCATTCTCAGATAGGCCACTTGGTCTTTTACAACCTTGGCCATTTTCCCTTCGCCAGCGACCTTTGTCTGGTCTTGCTTCTCTTCTTTCCAAGATGATGGTTTCAAAGTGGTTAAGTAACATTCTCTGGTCGCCTGCTGGTCCCCATACAAGGAACCAATTTGACCACCATCACATTCAAACTTCATGAGCATCAAGTGAGTAACTATCACTGCCTTAACATGATTCGGAGTTGGTCGTCCAAGAATGACATTGTAAGTTGTCAAGTCTCGGACGACCAAGAACTTGATGAACAAAGTCCGGGAGGCATCCTTCTCTCCAACTCGGACGGGCAAAGTAACTGTCCCCATAGGGTGAATAATTTCTCCCCAAACCCAATGATTGGATGGTGGACGGGAACTAAGTTCTTCTCATCAAATTTCGGTCTGGACAAGCATTCTGCACTTATGATGTCCGTGGAACTTCCAGTGTCAATCAGAATTCTTCTTACTCTCAAATTTGTTATCTTCATCTCTACAACCACAGGGTCATCATGAGGAGTTTTCAACTTCCCCCGATCTTGCTCACTAACTACCACTTTAGGGAAGGGCTCAGCCTTCGTCTGATCAGCTAGTAAGACTTGGCCGAGTTCCCTGAGGTAGTTTTTGTGCCCTCTATTGGTGGGTCCTCCAGCGGCAAATCCTCCTGAGATAACAAGGACAACATCCTCTTAAGGTGTTTACATGCGTTGGTCTCATGACTACAGTCCTTGTGAAAATGACAGTACTTGCTATTGTCTCTATTCCTGTAAGGAGTATTCATTTCAGCTGGAGCCTTTAGCTTATATTGATCCTTTATCTCCATAAGAATGGAGTATTGGTCTTTGCTAAATTCTATGGGATCAGCTGAAGATTCATATTCTTTCCTCTTTCCTCACCTGGACGAAGTGGTTGTGGAGGTTATAGCCCAATTCTCAGCCTTTTTAGGATTGCTCTTTTTTGCCTCTGCTACCTCTTCAGGCTTCTTGGACTCAAGATGCTTATCCTTAGCACAAACTTCCGTGTCGTGTATGAATGCCTCAGCTTCCTTCAAGGCTTCGGCAAGAGTGGTGATTTTCTTCTTAACAAGATTAAACTTAAAACTCCCTCGCCTCAGCCCCCTGATGAAGGCGTCAAAGGCCACTCCAGCATTAAGATGTAGAATCTGCAAAGCTTCAAGATTAAATCTCTTAACAGAACTTCTAAGGGCTTCCTTTCGTCCTTGGACGACCTTGCCCAAGTGCATGCTTGTTTTCTACTCTTGCCGATTGGCAACAAAGTGACTAGTAAATAAGTAAATGAGTTCAGTGAAATTGTTGACTGAATTAGGGGGAGATTGTTAAATCACTTCTGAGCTACTCCCTTCAGAGTAGCCGTGAAGTTCTTGCACCAAGTAGCATCATCTACTGCTTGAACGTACACCTGATGCTTATAGGTGGATAGATGATCATCTGGATCAGTTGTTCCATCAAACGGCTATATGGTAGGGAGTTTAACTTTTGGGAAAGGGGGCGCCTCCATGATCCTGGCCAAGAAAGGGGTTGGCCAGTTGATCCGGAGGGCGCCCAGCTGTCCCTCAATGGGTATAAACTCCTTACGATACTCTTTCAACATGGAATTAGATGAAGCGTTTGCAGGGGCTGCAGGCTGATAAACCATTGGCTGCACCACCATTTTCTCTTGTCTTAGACGAACAAGAGAAGGGCCAAGACTTTTTCCTTCAGTTCTGGTCGGTAACCTCAAAGGGGGATCTCTCAAATACGGTGTAGACCCTGTGGCCTACCGTTGTAATGCAGCAGCTTTCTTTGCCTCTAGGTACTACCTGACATCTGTTTCCATTCTATGCCCATTTGGACGAACATTATCCTGGGTCTTGACCACTAGGTTCCAGTCCATCTTTCTTCGCTGCTCACTGACTTTTGGCTGTCTTTTTCTGGCCGTTCTCCTTGAGGGTTCCTGACGAGCAGGTCGGCTTGGACCTGGACGATTCTCGTGGGAACGCCCTCTAAGAGGAACTGGATTGTTAGCCGCTGGATATGGATTGACTTGGAAAAACAGCATATTGTTCTTCATTTGTTCCTGGACGACTGCTAGTCTGAAAGTCATTCCAGACGTTCTCCAGATGGGTAGCAGTCACTAGACGTTCAAGATGTTCCTGAATAACATGTTCATGGCTTTGTCCAGGGACATTAATGATGGACGGAGGTCCATCCCTCCCTCGAGGTGGTCTCTCATCGTCTACCGTATCTTCAACTCGAATTTAAAAACTTCGATTCCTTGCCGCATTGGACGAGTGACAATCAGTCATCGTTGCGTCTCCCCACAGACGGCGCCAAATGTTTATCTCCTTGGCTGGCAAGTAAACTATTATCCCTCAAGATGTTCTTCAACTGGAGACTTGTGCAACGATGTCCAAATCAGGTAAATCCGATCCTGAGCTCCGTTCCCAAACCTGCAAAAAAGGGACCCACCCTGAAGGTTTGGGTGGTGGTTCCCCCTCCGAAGCATAAGTCAGGTATCAGGAGTGAAAAGGAAAAGTAGAGATAGAGAGAGAAAGTGAGAGAGAATTTCTACAGAATATGGGCACAATGTTCAATGAATTACCTTTCTCCTGATTTTAAGGGGGGTACTTATAGTGTTTGGGATCTGATTGTTGCCTTTTGAGGTTACCCTAAATTAAGGGCACCTGATTGGCTAAGCAATCAGAACGTGACACGTGGCAGGCAATGATTGAGAGTTGATCATCAACCAATCACATGCAGCCTTTTCTTGGGATTTGGGCCCTGTATATTCTTTAGGCCAAAAGGTGGGCTTTGATTCCTTTTACAGTAAAAATCTAAGGTTTTTACCATTTGCTCACTCCTTTTCATGGGACACGTGGATGGTCCTGATGGATCCAGGTGTCTCAAGGACAGTCGTTGGATATTTTAGGCTACAACAATTACATTATTATTATTATTACTACTACTATTATTATTACTATTACTATTATTAATATTAATATTATCATTAAAATTACTACTACTACTACTACTATTATTATTATTATTATTATTATTATTATTATTATTATTATTATTACTAATTAATATTTTATAATTATTATTAGATAATTTATTATTATTATTTTATAATTTATTATTATTATTACGAATTTATTATTAATTAAATAATATTTTTATTATTATAATTATTATTGAATATTAATATATTATATTATTAAAAAATATCATTATCATCAATTAATGTTTATTATATTATATTATATTATCTTATATTATATTATATTTATATTGTTATTACTATTATTTATGTATTAATTTATATTTATTAATTATTGATAGCTAAATTATTACAATTACTATTAGTTATAATTTAAATCAGTTCAGTTCAGTTCAGTTGCAATGAGTTCAGTTTTAGTTCAGTTCAGTTCAGTTGCAATCAATTCAGTTCAGTTAAGTTGTTTTATGTCGAAGAGAACAGACCCTAAGGATAAGAGCGATGTTAGCGTATTTTATTTGGGGTGGAGTTTTAGTGGGCTATTGGGCACGTGTGTCCTTTCTGTAAATTAGGTCCATGCAAAAAACAGCTGTTTTTCAATCATGCCATACTTGTCCATGGCAATTTATTCTCTGCTAAGATATATCAGCATTCAGCAGTGTAGCTGACCATGCAAAAGCAAGCTCATCTTGATCTCTGAGAAGATTATCTTGTTAAATCTTTGGGTCAAGATAATCAATTGTATTAATTTATAGGAAAATTTGTCAAAAAAAACCTTTTAATGGTTCAATTTTGCGAAAAAAAACTGTATAAAGCATTCTTTGCGAAAAGAAACCACAAACTTAAATTTTATTGCAAGAAGAAATATATTCCCATTTTCCGGTGTGTTTTTTTCATTAACTGCAGCACAACCCTTATGTATCTCAAAAACCACATTGAAAAATGGGAATAGATATCATCTTGCAAGAAAAATTAAGTTTATGGTTTTTTTCCGCAAAGAATGTTTTAAAAGGTTTTGTCTCGCAAAATTGAACCTTTAAAAGGTTTTTTTTGACAAATTTTCCAAATTTATATTATCTCAGAACCAAGCAGGTCGCCCAAGTATCCTTCGATCATCACGTTTTTGTTGTATTTCACGCGATTAGGAAACAATTAATAATGCTAAGACTACCTCACATATTTGTCCATATTATTAACTAGGTTTGAAGCCCGTGCGTTGCACGGGTTGCTGTTTATTTTATTTTATTCCAATCTTTTTGTTAATATTATTGTTGATTTTGTGTTGCTGTGAAATAAGATTTTTCAACACCATTGTATTTACATACTTCCTCCGTTCTTTTTCTATTACAACAATTACCGCTTTAGGTAGTTTCATCTTGTGGAACCATTCCACTTTTGGTAAAAAAAAGTAACTACAGTTGATAATATTACCTTTACTTTATGTTAATAAAACCATCATTAATTACCCAAATTGCTTTATAAAGTTGTGTTTAATTTATTAAGGATTTATTTATCCCCCTACTCTAGTTAACTAAAGAGGTACATCTATGCTAAACGAACCATTTTTTATTTCCTTAAAAACCATGCCCAAACCAATTGTTGAAGTAGAAAAAAAACAGAGAAAGTATTTCTCATTATACTATAATTTCTAGATTTGTATGATTTTTAAAAGTATGATTTTAAAAGACATAATTACTATTGTCACATATTATATGCTATTTTTATAATTATTTTTATAATTATTTAAAATAAAGAATAAATAATACGTCATTGTTCATCTAAATAAATATATTTTCATAAGCTGTAAAACTATATTGTATATATGTATATGGATCTTATTTCGAAGCATATTTCGAGCACTCTCCGACGGTAAAAAAAATTATACTATTGCAAATTATGTAGCAAAAGTTATATTTAATTTACATAGTATAATAATTTAGGTTGTTTATTTAAAATTAGACTGTAATATTCACTCATCCAGAACACCTTATATGTACTTATATCTATGTTGAACACCATTTTCTTTCAAAAAAAATAATTGTTGAACACTATTTTCTTAAAAAAAATTAAAAGTTAATAAGAATGACATGGCATGCTTAGGTGGAGCTCTTTATAATATTTTAAGGTTGATTTATTTAAATCAATCTCTAATTTTTACATAATCCAAAACTCTAATATATATGTAACTTTATCGCTATAGATTTTAGTTTTTGTTTTAACAACAAAGTTTCCTTAATATATTTTGTTGCAATACTGTATTATTTTGGTTTAGTTGAGTAAGGTTGAGGTTTTAAAAGATAATATGTTTAATCCTGTAAATTGGACCTATAATCAAATGTTATAATCACCTGTAATACACTATACTTAATACTTATAGCTATTATTATATTTATCTAAAAAAAGACTAAATAATGTCTTACAATTCATTTAATTTAATATATTTTCATGAGTTATAAAACTATATTGTAAATAGATCCTATTTTGAAGCATATTTCAAGCACTCTCCACTGATAAAAAAATTATAATATTTTGAATTAGGTAGCAAAAGTTAAATTCAAATTACAAAATATAATAATTTAGGTTGTTTATTCAAACGCAACTCTAATTTCCCCCTATCCAAAACTCTTTTATGTATTTAAATATATGTAGAATTCTATTTTTTTCAAATATTTAAAATAAAAACTAAAGACATGGCAATCCTAAGTGACACTCTCTATTTCATAAATTATAGAACTATATTGTAAATTGATCTTATTTCGAAGCATATTTCGAGCACTATCTAATGGTACAAAAATTGTAATATTCTGGATTAGGTAGCAAAAGTTATACACAATTTACATAATATAATAATTTAGATTGTTCATTCAAAACGAAACTCTAAATTCTGCTTATCCAAGATTCCTTATATGTATTTAAATCTATGTAGAACTCTATTTTTAATATAAAAAAAATTGATGACATGACAATCCTACATGGCGCTCTATATTTCATAAGTTGTAGAGCTATATTGTAAATGGATCTTATTTCGAAGCATATTCTGAATGCTCTCCAATGGTACAAAAATTATAATATTCCGAATTTTGTAGCAAAAGTTATACACAATTTTCATAATATAATAATTTAAGTTATTGATTCAAATACAAACTCTAATTTTCGCTTATCCAAATCTCCTTTTATGTATTTAAATCATGTAAAACTCTATTTTTTTAAAAATAAAAATATAAATTGATGACATGGCAATCCTACGTGGCGCGCTCTATGAGCTCGAAATCTTGAGGAGCTCTCTATGCTCCCGAAAAGTTCATCCTTTATATATATATATATATATATTGATTTGATAGTTGAAACTTGAAACAGATATCTATCTTCCTCCGAGCACCGAGAAATAACATACATTGTTTTCATGGAATAGAATATACTTTCACAGTTTCACTACATATATATATTAGTATTACATAAGTTAAGTTGATGTGAAATGTGTGGCAATTACAATTATCTAGTTAGATCACTTTGTAACTTACAATATTTTTTGCATTTTAAAACAGTTATATTTATTATAACTTTTGTCGGTCTTCAATAGATACAGGCTCGACCCTGAACAAGTCTAAAATGAGACTCAGAACAGGGCCTCTCTTTTAGAGGAGCCTCAAATTTTTTTAAAAAAATCTTTAAACCAGTAAGCCCAAGGCCCAAATATACTAAGCATTACCGCATACCAGCTTACCGCGTGAGTGAAACATCAATCCCAAAAATTTCTCTCTCCTGACACTCTCTCTCCTTACCCTCTATCTCTCTCCTCAATTGTCTCCTTGCTTTAACCAGTTAACCCTCAAAAAAAGAAAAAAAGAAAAAAAGATGAACACATTAATTATATTACAGAGAGTTTTTAATTTTGGAAAATATATATGACTCCAATGCAGTAACAGCATGTTTTTACAATCTTAATCTATGTCCTTCTTCAACCTGTTGAAGTTTCTGCCTTCCAGAGTTGATTTTTAAGTTTCAGATTTTGCATCCTTCAAGATTATTTTAGTGAGAGAAAGAAGAGAGAGAAAAATACAAAAACAGAGGAACAAAGGGGTACTCTTTTTTTTTTTCACAATCAAATTTGCTTTTGTGGGTTGTTTTTCTTTTTCACTATTAGTACTTAGTAGTACACTACAAAAGATGAGTTTTGATATTTAAATTCCAAAAAAAAGATGGGTTTTTTATTGGGAGAAAGAAGGGTTTAATTTCTTTTTCTCATATTTTTTTACAATTATTTGTGCTGTTATTTGGAAGATTTAGAGTTATTTTGGGGTTAAACTACACAAAAATATAAAAAAGTTAGTAATTTGAGATTTGAGAGGATTAGGGGCCTCGTTTTCAACTTCATCACAGGGCCTCCACATCGTTCGAATCTGTCTGAATAGATATTTTGGTGCCAAAATCACTACTCACTAGTATGACATCAAAAATGAATTTATATACATATATTAAAAGGCGTTCCTAAACAAGGAACGGTGCCACGTGGCGCTCTCACTGAGGGAGTTTTAGTTCATGTAATCAATGTACAATAAAAAAAATTGATTGCATAGTATATTTTTCGACCCCGTGACCTCAAGTTCATATAATAAAGTTTTAACCACTAGAACAAATTGTATTTAGTATTATTATTCTAAAGTACAATATTGATAAATGAAAATTTTCCTTACCCGTGGCACAGCCCGGGCCTAAAAACTAGTTTATTCATTATAACATTGTTTTAGGCACATACAACTGCAACGAAAATTTTGACAAAAGTTGAAACACACCTCCCCTGTGTACCCTAACAAAATAGCCTCCTAACCACCCTGCTCATTGGCGGCCTTACCATCCAAAGTCGTCGGCAAGCCACCGCAGACAACCACCAAAGCCTGTAGGAAGTAAGTTTTTCTTACCCACGTATCAAATTTGCCGCGCGCCGGAATTCTATGTCTTTCGCTTGCCGGCTTTTCGTCGCTACAGTCACCGGCTTTGTCTCAGCTCTCTGCTCAAGTTAATGTAGGAACGTAAACTGGTAACTAAATTGATACACTTAACTGACAACCGTGGAGTGAGAAGATCACTGCCCTAAAGTTGAATTTGCCCCGCAACAACACATGGACTCACAACAATCAACCTCCAGGGAAACACGGTCTCTGCGTTTCCGGTGTTGACAGAAAAGCAGATTGAGAACGAACTTGAATATTGCCCAGAATAAAGGAGGAAAAAGATAGAGAGAACATGTAATGGTCTGTTTCTGTATATCAGAGAATCCCATAACACTCGTATATATAGGGAGAGGAAAACCAAACCAGATCATAATATGGCTGAAATCGTGGGAAAAACGGTCACATAATAGGAAGTTTAATGGCCGTGAATCACGAGAGAGATTAGGGGAGAAAACGACATTAAGAGAGAGATTAGAGGAAAAACGGTAACTTAAGACTGATAAAAACGGTTATAAAATGGTGACAGATTTCTGACCCAAAACTATAGTTAAGTTAAGCCCAAGGCCCAAGGCCCATGGCCCTGGCCCGGTCCGAGCGGGCGGCGGCGGCGCGCGTGTGGCAACCACACATCACTACAAACCCACTAAAAGCCTCATTGCTACTCAACTCAAAGGGTAGAGGAAGAGTAATGGTTATAAACCTTACTCTTCTCTTATATTCTTTCAATGTGGAACAAAAGGTAAAAATGACTCTTCATATTCTTTTGAAGCAAACTTGGAGTTTCTACTATAAACTCCAACAATCCCCCACATGATTCAAAAGAAGAAAACATAAATAAACGGGCTGAAAACGATAATCTGGGCAATAGATACTAGGTTTTGAAGTATCAATGTCTTATGGACTTGAATTGACACTCAGTGCATACAAATATGTCTTACTGTCATAATAGGTAGATTTCTCTTTGAACCTTTCACGAGGTTAGCAAACCATAGATGCGCACTCAACCTTTTTCAAATCAAGAAACGTTCTCGCAATTGTAATATCGGTGCCCCACAATTAACCTGGATTCTTATGAATGCTCTAGAGAGCCTAAGCCTTTTGACTCTCATAGGAAATTGGGCGTAACCCCCACATTCACATAGGTAAGTTCATCAAGTTTGTACTGTCACAAACCACCTTAAGTAAGGCTATGAACTTATTAAGAGCTATAAGCTCACCCTTACACATATAACAGTATAATGAAACAAAATACTTCATCACTTTTATTAATAGGAATGGTAGTAGTATCAACAACATGAGTTCTTTTGTGATTTCGTTTGACCCTTTAAACTTAGGAAATCCTAAGAAGGGTATCCATCACAATTCACTCCACAATAGGCTTTAAACCCATTTCTTGTGCTGACTCTAGCACCATTTTCTACAAAGGCCTTTGGTGAGAGGATCAGCAATATTCCTCTCTGACTTTACATACTCGAGTGACAACACATTATTTTTAACTAAATTTCTAACTATGGCATGCCTTAAGCGAATATGCCTTCTCTTTCCATTATAGGCTTGATTATTCGCTACCCCAATTGCTGCTTGCGAGTCACACCGCATGGAAACTGATGGAGCTGGCTTCCCCCATAATGGAATATCAGCAAGCAAACTCCTTATCCATTCAGCTTCTTGACCTGCCAATTCTAAAGCAATAAACTCATATTCCATTGTAGATTTGGCAATACATGTTTGCTTTGATGATTTCCATGATATAGCTCCACCAGCAAGAGTAAAAACATAACCTCTAATAGATTGAAATTCATCATTATCCAACACCCAATTGGCATCACAAAATCCTTCAAGGACACAAGGTGTCCTTTGATAATGCAGACCCCAATTGATAGTGCCTTTTAGATACTTCAACAATCTAATCAAGGCAACCCAATGCTCTTGATTAGGACTGTGAGTATACCTGCTCAATCTACTAACCGCATAAGCTATATCAGGTCTAGTATAATTCATCAAGAACATTACACTACCAATTATTTTTGCATATTGTTCTTGGGATATACTATCACCCTTATTCTTTTTGAAATGAATACTAGAATCATATGCGGTTTTCGCAGGAATGCAATAAAATTGATCAAACTTCTTTACTATAATCTCAACAAAATGAGATTGATTTAACGATATCCCATATGACGTTCTAGTAATCTTTATTCCAAGAATAACATCAGCCTCTCCTAAATCCTTCGTCTCAAAACAATAATTTGGGAAACTCTTAGTTGCATTTACTACGTCTATATTGGTCCCAAAGATTAACATATCATCCACATATAGACGTATGAAAACACAACCAAGCTCATCAAATTTGGAATAAACACAAGCATCAGAATCATTTACCAAAAAACCATTTGAAGTAATAGTTTGATGAAATTTATCATACCATTGTTTTGGTGCTTGTTTTAAACCATATAAAGATCTAATAAGCTTGCATACCTTGTCCTCTTGACTAGGAACCTCACATCCTTCAGGTTGCTTCATATAGATCTCCTCATTTAACTCACCATTCAAAAAAGCAGTTTTCACATCCATTTGATGCACAATCAAATCATGAATAGATGCAAGTGCAACTAATGCTCTAATGGTGGCTACCTTAGTCACAGGAGAATAAGTATCAAAAAAGTCTAAACCATATTTTTGGCGATGCCCTCCAACTACAAGTCTAGCCTTATAATTGTCTAAAGACCCATCAGGCTTGCATTTCTTTGTAAAGATCCATCTACTACTTAGGGCCTTACAACCTCTAGGAAGGTCTGACAAAATCCGAGTATTATTACTCATAAGTCATAATAGACTCGATTTCACTGTTAATAGCTTCTAACCAAAAACTTGAGTCTACAGATCTCATGGCCTCAGCATAGGTTCTTGGGTTATCTTCCAATACAAACACATTGACATCTTGCTCATCTAAACACTCTTTTTCAGCTAGAAAGGTAGTAATAAAATCAGGTCCGAAACTAGACTCAATTCTAGCTCTCTTACTCCTTCTAGGGTCTAAGGTCTCACTAGATGATGCAATGTCATGATGCATAGAAGAAGAAGATGCAGCAGGCAAGCATGATGGTACACTAACTTTCATAGGAAAAACATGCTCAAAGAATTCAACATCTCTTGACTCTCTAATAGGACCAAAACCAGAAGCATCCTTAAGAATGAGCCTATATGCAGCACTGTTAGAAGCATAACCAACAAAAATACCATCTACAGTCTTAGGTCCAATCTTACTCCTCTGAAAGTCAGGAAGTCCAATCTTACCCAAACACCCCAACACTTTGAGGTAACCTAAATTAGGTTTGAAGCCTTTCCACAATTCATAGGGAGTCTCATCTAACTTCTTATGGGGAACTCGGTTAAGAACATAGCAAGCAGAAAGAATAGCCTCACCCCACATGTTAGTAGGCATACCTGAACTAATAAGCATTGCATTCATCATATCCTTAAGATTCCTATTTTTCCGCTCAGCTATTTCATTTTGTTCGGGAGTATAGGGAGCTGTAACCTCATGAATAATTCCATTAGACTCACAAAATTTCCTAAGAGAAACTCCATCATATTCTCCACCCCTATCTGATCTCACCCTCTTAATCTTAAGGTCCAATTGGTTCTCAACTTCGGCTTTATGAATTAAAAATTTCTCTTCAGCCTCATCCTTAGAACTCAATAAATAAACCTTATTATAACGTGAGAAGTCATCAACAAATGTAATATAATACTTCTTTCCTCCCCTACTCATGGAATTCTTAAAGTCACCTAAGTCACTATGGACTAACTCTAATAAAGTAAAGGAACGGGATACATTTTTGTTGAATGCTTTCTTAGGGTGCTTAGCCTCTACACATACTTCACATTTCTCAAATGATGTATTGCTAAAGTCAGGGATAAGACTAAGTTGTTTTAGCCTTTTAACAGATGCAACATTCACATGACCTAGTCTAAAATGCCATAAAGAAACAGACTCAACGATATAAACGGAAGCATTAGAGTTCTTATTATCAATAACAACATCCAAAACAAAAAGTCCAGCATTACAAAAGCCTTTACCCACAAAACACCATTTCTGGTTAATACAAGTTTATCAGATTCAAAAGCTAACTTGATCCCAGCTTTGTTTAAAAGAGAACCAGAAATGAGGTTTCTACGGACGTCGGAAACATGCAGAATGTTTTGCCTAGAAAGCCTTTCCTTTGCCTAGAACACTCACAGTGCTTGAGTTGCCCATAAAGACGCATTCTCCTTCTGAAACTTTGTTGTAATCCTGGAATATCTCCTTGTTGGCGCAGATGTGACGGGTTGCACCAGTATCCAAGATCCATTCAGATTGCTTACCAGATTGACCTTAGACACCACAGTAACAATGATGTCGTCTTCAGTAAGGTTGGCTTGAGCTTTGTTGTCTTTTGCTTTGTTTGGAGCTTCCTTTATTTGACGGCAATCCTTGGCAGCATGCCCATACTTACCACAAACGAAGCAAATTCCCTTAAACTGACCTTTTTCCCTTGAAGTTGTTATAATTCTGCCTTGTACCATGAAACTGATTTGGACCCTTACCTTTTGGTACTTTACCTGCAGCAACTTTATTTTCCACAAGATTAGCAGAAGAGGAAGAATGATCAACTGATTTGCCTTTGATTTGGATATGGTTCTGCTCCTCAATCTTAATGTGGGAAACTAATTCCTGAAGGGTAAAGTCTTTCTGCCTATGTTTCAAGGAATGAAAAAAATTTTCCGAGGAAGGAGGTAATTTCTCAATAAACAGTTGGCTTGGAACATATCAGGAATGGCCATACCCTCAGCCACAATATCAGCACACAAATGTTCTTACTCATGAACTTGATCTAGTACAAGTTTATCATCAGACATAGTAAACTTCAACCAACGACTACAAGCATATTTCTTAGTCCCAAAATCATCAGTTCAAAGCATCCCAATTATCCTTAGCATTTTTCGACTTACTATAAATCATGTAAAGGGCAGAAGTCATATAATGTAGTATCATCCAACGACAAGTCTTATTATCTTTCACAAAATCCCAAACAGAATTATCAGGAGCAGCAACAGCAAACAAACAATAATCAACCCCAATTTGACCCAAGAAAAATTCCATCTTATCAGACCACATCTTATAATTTTTCCCATCAAACGGATCTAACTTACACATATCAAGGACAAAGGGATTGGTAATAGGCACAACATTAAGAATACGCACAGTATCATCAGGAATTTCACCAGCCATAATTCTGTAAAACAGATAAAAAAAATTCAACTTTAGAATGTAGGAACGTAAACTGGTAACTAAATTGATATACTTAACTGACAACCGTGGCGTGAGAAGATCACTGCCCTAAAGTTGAATTTGCCCCGCAACAACACACAGACTCACAGCAATCAACCTCCAGGGATGCACGGTCTCTGCGTTTCCGGTGTTGACAGAAAAGCAGATTGAGAACGATCTTGAATATTGCCCAGAATAATGGAGGAAAAACAATAAGAGAAGATGTAATGGTCTGTTTCCGTATATCAGAGAATCCCATAACACTGGTACATATAGGGAGAGGAAAACCAAACCAGATCAGAATATGGCTGAAATCGTGGGAAAAACGATCACATAATGGAAAGTTTAATGGCCGTAAATCACAAGAGAGATTAGGGGAGAAAATGGCATTAAGAGAGAGATCAGGGGAAAAACGATAACTTAAGACTGATAAAAATGCTGACAGATTTCTGACCCAAAACTATAGTTAAGTTTAGTTTATTCCCCAAGGCCCAAGGCCCAAGGCCCAAGGCCCAAGGCCTTGGCCAGTCCGGGCGGGCGGCGACGGCGCGCGTGTGGCAACCACACATCACCACAAACCCACTAAAAGCCTCATTGCTACTCAACTCAATGCGGTAGAGGAAGAGTAATGGTTATAAACCTTACTCTTCCCTTATATTCTTTCAATGTGGGACAAAAGGTAAAAATGACTCTTCATATTCTTTTGAAGCAAACTTAGAGTTTCTACTATAAAGTCCAACAATTAATGGCCGGGATACAGATTTTAGTAGTTGAGTCAGTGTAATATCTCCTTTTATGGAGTTAGTTTCGTCGAATGATTTGGGGATGGCTATGATTTCGCTGAATTAGCTAAGCTTTTCATATCTGAGGGGTGATAGGTTTGTACTTCACTTCCTCTTTTACAATTTAGAGTAGTATCAATACGATCTCCTTTAGTTGTATTAGGTATGAGTAAGTAGGCTTTCCTTGTTAATATGCTTAGTAATGCTGCTAATAGTTGGAGGGAGTCCTTTATTTTGAGTTTTTCATGTTGTTCTTCGTGGTCGGTTACGGCAATCGGAAGGTGATTCTCAGTTGGGTAGCGGTTGGTTGTTCAATTTGGCAAAAGTAGAGTATGTAGGTTTTCTTAAAGTATCTGATTAAGGAAAAGTTGAATCAAGAGAAAACAAACTTTTCTATTGGTAATAGTCGATTTCTCATCTCAATCTCTAGAATTAGATCTTATAGAGATACTAGAGTGGGCTTCCTTGATTTTCAACCCGAAAAATTCTAGAGGGTGAATATGGGAAAAAGGTTCTAATGTGACAGATCAAAATGGTACTTTCTTAGAACCTAGAAAAATGAAAGATGAAAGTGGGGAGCCAATGTTTAGGGATCCCATAGTTGTTTATTCAAAAATATGTGAGCGTGGAAGAGGAGAGGAAAGATTTTCATGATGGAGGGGACATGTGTTCTCTGATCTTGACAATCAAAGGTGTGTTCCAGAGCTAATAATGCTTAGCTCCTATTTTAGTTTAGCATTGATCTTACAGATCCTTGCCTTGAAAAAACATATCTGAAGGCGGCACCCCAGTTGAATATGGTGGTTTTCAGCGAGTTACCTCCAATGAGGTTCTCTGACCAAAAGGAGAAGCCCAAAATACCCTCTCAAGAGAGTATTAAGTCACCAAGCTCAAAGAATCATGAGCCAAAAATTCCAAGTGACCAAAAGATCATTGGGATTGCTCATGTCGTGAGATGCAAATCTTCTTGGTTGATAGTTATACGGATCGTGAACTAAATTTACTCTAGTATGATATACCCTTTTTATGCGGGTTGCCTTCCTCTAAGAAGTTGCAGTGCCTTTTTGTTTGTCTCTACGGCACCAACCATCAGAGTTGTGACTCAATCATCACAATCGTTGGACATCGAAGACCTCCACAACAAGCAGTTTTTTACCAGTTGTTTTACCAATTTTACTTGTTTTTCCATAATATGGTTTGTAAGAACTAATAAATAAAGCTCGGTTTAGTATTTGGTTAGGTTCAGTTTATCGTTTATGTGATCATATTCTAGTTTGTAATTCCAGTTTTTAATTAAGGCAAATTTAGTTGATGTAAAAAAAATTTTTGACAAGATGTAACATTAATGAAATAAATTCCCTGGACCCCACCTTAATACATGTAAATTGGTTGAAAATGTAGTAACTCGCAAATTCATACTTATAATAATTGATAGAATTGAATGAATTAACTTATAATTAGTCATACTTATAGTAATTGTGTTTATTTTGAAAGCTGGCAATGCAAAACAATAACTACTTTTTCCAATTGGAAAAAGTGATATGAATAATCTCAACTTTCACCTACCTCAAGAAAACGAAAACATACATGCCTTAAATTTTATATATCTAAATGTAAAATAGGAGAATGGTGCGACCCACATCAAGTGAAGTTATAAAAGTAGTTCACATATTATGTTTCACCTTTGGTGCCGCTATTGGGAGTTTAATCCAGAGATCACTGGTTTGATTCTTACCAACTATGATTCTTAGAGGTGGGGATTCCCCTTATTTTCATCCACATTCTGAAGAGGCTGTAGTCCAATTAGGTCTCCTTACCATTTTTATAAAAATTACTCATCGTGCTTTCAACTTTTAGATATGAAAATCTCTATTTTGCTAAAGTTTAGCAAGCTAAAATATGATATTTAGAAAAAAAGTGTGGGTCTTACACACAATATCGCTACATAATATACACTCATGATACAAAGATTTAGTTATCTACAATTTAACCAAATAGCATCACTTTATATATTACTTCTTGTTAAGTGAAAAAATGTAAACTAATTTTATTGACAAAATCTCAAGAAGTACAACTTTTTGGGAACTTCTAAAATGAAGTTTATTATATGATCTCTTATATTTTAGTGGAAATTCCGATGGAAAGTACCTAAAATCAACCAAAAGCAACATCAACTGCTTGTGAATAAACATATCCTCAAAAGCATTATTTCCTATTTTTTGAAATTTTAAAAAAAAAAAAATTACTTAATGTGTCCTTAAATAATTGTCTTATTTTAGAGTTTCAAATGCAATACTTTGACTATTAACATTACTAACTTTTTTTCTAATGGGTAAGAAGAAATCCTTTGTACTGCCATCGCACCTAAAATAAGTTAAATATTGAGCGAAGTTTTTTTATATATAAATCAACTCTTAATTAAGCAGAGTTTGTTGTCCACCTAAAATCTTTTAAAAGCCATTTCTTTAGTTTTTATCAAATTAATATTAATATACTATATAGGGTGGAGTTTGAGATGAATAGAGAGGTTTGACTAGTCCAAACCTCTAACAGGATCGTGTTTGGTTGAGAGAGGATTAAAATAGATATTTGAGTCCAAAAAGTAAATTTTGAAAAAGTTACTAATAGGAGCATCTTGGAAGAGAGGTTCATGAATCTAGTTGTGTAATGACTAATTTATCCTAATCATGGTAAAATTTACTACCTTATACCCAAAAGACTCCACCAATAAATTATTCCAATATCTTATTACTCATTCCTCCTAATAAAGTACCAATCAGCTAACAATTATATCTACCAATCAGCTAGAGTTGGGTTTCTACGTGTGTGTTGTGGAATTGAAAGTTGTCACTGAATAGGAGCAGAAGATAGTTGTCTTTTTTGTGAATCTATTTGAAATATCTCATTCTTTCCTTCGACCATATAGGAAGCATTATCTTGAAATTTCTGCTTAATATTCTTGTGATTGGAAGTTTTTATTATTAGTGTTGGAGTCTAACAGTGGCTGGTTGCATTCCATCATCGACGAGCTTTGCAATGAAGTTCAACTGCTGATAAATGCTCAAAATATGTCTTATAAGATGTCATGAAGTAGGTCTCTAAGCGCTAAAAGTATGGAAGATTGTTGCAGTGTATTGCTGTCTGGTTATGCTTGCTTTCATTTAAGTAGGGGTGGCAGGGGTTCTGCTTTGTAAATTGGATGCTTGATTGTTGTTTTCCTGTTCTTGGACTTGTGTAGAACAGGATCTATATGGTACTTGGGCATACTGCATGTTTCTTGTTTGATCAATATAAAACTCAGTGCTCCTCTTTTCTCCTTCTTGCTGTCAACTTTCTTAGGATTCTGCTCTTTTATGGGATTCATCGTAATCCTTTTTCTCTTCTATAATCCCCAAAATTTTCTATTAGATTTATAAGTTTAAGGTTAATGTTATTCTATAGTATATGCTTTGGATGCTTTTAGGTTTAAATTGTTAGTGTCATATATTAAAATGTAAAATTATGAACAAGGATATATAATTTTGTTATTATCAAATATTATGCGGACAAGATTCCTTTAGAATATGAGCCACATTATATAGTTCTCGATTTGACGAACTCCAAATTTTCATATTATCATTACTAATTATATTTTTTGTCTTTTTTTCCTCCTTTTGAAGGTACTCGGGAATAATAAGGTACTCGGGAATAATGAAGGTGCAAAAGATCAAGAACGGATGGCTTCAAAGTAGCAACCATCGTATCATCTATTTTGCTAACGAGATCTTATTAGTTTGCTTATTTTCAAGGCTACTTCACTTTTTTTTATTAGACTTAACTACGACATAAAATTTGCAATTATGTTTATAAAAAGATATTGGCTAGGATTTTAGTGAATGTGCAATATTTGTAGGGATTTTAATTATATTAGTATAAATTTATACTCCTAATATATTGGTCAAAGTATTTTTTATCTTATTATCTTCAAGATTTCAATGTTTGTTTTATTATAAATGTGTGTGTGTGTCTATATATATATATATATATATATATATATATATATATATATATATATATATATATATATTTGTTATAACGGGAAAACAGCAAAAAGGACTACAAAAATCAAAACACTTTTTAGAGCCAAGAAATTTTGAACTACAAATATTAAAATTTGAAACCAACTTCTCTTTTCACGACGCCAAAAAGCGTTTAGATTTAGACGTGGTAAGATGCTGCAAGTCATCGCAAATGGAGACGCTTTTACGCGACGAGATAGACAATTGGGGACTCTGTTAGGAGTCGAGAATGGCAACGCTTTTAGGCGTCATGATTTACCGACTCAATTGGAGCAACTCTTTTGGGAAGCGTCCAGAGCAAATTTCGCGACGCTTTTGGCGTCGGAAAATGGGTCAAAAAGCGTCACGAAAACACGCTTTTTGTAGTAGTTAGTCAAACCATCTAATACAACCAACTAAAAGCTTATAGTTAATACAAACATCTAACCGATAACAAATAACCTCTAATTGCCAAACAAGACCTATGACTGATATATACTAATCTGCTTTTCTAAATAAGTTGAACAATTTAACTTTCACGCTTGCCAACCCACAACTTTGACCATTAATATCACTAATTATGCATTTACAAAAGTTATAAAAAGTTGATATTATGAAAATATTCATTGAAACAAATCCAATATTTTATATGATCACAACTGTTTTTATATATTACTAAAAGATATGGTGAAAGTGAGATGTGTGAAATAGTGCAAAAGTCAAAGTGTTGCACTTTTTAAGAAACAGATGAAGTATGTTTTTATAACTTAAACTACACATTTTGTGTGCATTTGAATCTAGTTATTGTGGTACCCGATTATTTATTGTCTTAATTAACGGTTTGAATCCAACGAAAGGCTCTCATTGGACTATGAGTTTTAGAAAACTTTGAAGTCACTACCCTATTAATATCTGAATAGGGACAGATTTATTTAATAAATCATTTTAAAAGCAATTTCAAGAATTATCATTTTAAAAGATGATGACATCATATGGATAAGAGGTATTTCATACCATGAGATAGGGTTCGGGGTTTAGGTTAAGGGGTGCGAACGTCTGGAACTCGTCTCCTCTTCCGTTCTACAGAACGGGCTCTTATTAAATGCGTTATTTTCCATTTTAAAGTAATCATGGCAATTGAAAAGAAAGAAAATCACATAATTTGCACATATGCACATCAACCATTTTTATTTAGGACCAACATATCATTTGTACATGGTAGGTTTGAGCACTGAAGTTGCACTACGTATTAATCATTGCGGGATTGGAATCCACTCATGGATCAAAACCATCATAGTTTCATCTTATGTCTCACCCTAAATAGCCAATTCCATTGGGGAAAGAAAGGAAAAAATAGATTATGAATAACTCACCTTTAGAATTAAACAAAGCTATTAGGATTAAGGTAATCACTCCAATTAGTGATTGAAATGAAGTTAAGATAATCACCTTAATTAGTCATTAAATATGAAGGAGGATCAATATAATCACCTTAATTAGTGATTAAAAATGGAAGAAAATAAGTAATCACCCTAATTAGTGATTATTCAAGACTTAAGATAATCACTCTAATAGTGATTAAATGAGAAAAACAATCGTCCTGATTAATGATTATTAAGGTTTAAGATAATCACTCTAGTTAGTGATTAAATGAGAAAAATAATCGTCCTAATTGATCATTAAGGTTTAAGATAATCACTCTAGTTAGTGATTAAACAAAGAAAAATAATCATCCTAATTAAAGATCATTAAGGTTTAAGATAATCACTCTAATTAGTGATTAAATAAAGAGGGTTAAGTTAATCACCTTAATTAGTGATTAAATAAAAAGTTTGAGTTAACCACTCTAATTAGCGATTAATCGAGGATTGAAAATACCACCTTAATTAGCGATCACATTTTGAATTTTAAGAGGTCTTAGAAGAAGAGGTTTGCTTCCTAATTGAAGGCTTTTGAGAAATAATCTTAATTGAAGATTATTAAGTCATTTAGAGAGAAATGATCAATTTGAGATTGAATTTGGAGATTTGCGTTTGGCTAATTGGAATTTGGCCATTTAAAGTGAGACACGTGAAATGGCCTAAAATCAATTCGGATATCATAATTACCCATCTAATTATGTCAAATTATATAGATTGATCCATTTGAAAATGGAATTTTAAAATTTAAGATGGATCATCATACAATTTAACTTAGTTAGATTTGCAATTTTTCCTCTTAATTGAGATTCGGTCATTTAAATCATATACTATGATATATCGGGCCCAACATGCAAAATTTGTAACATTGGTTGCTCATTTCATTAAAAAGAATTGTGAAAATTATGCATAAACATCTCCGTGTTTTTTATTAATGAGTGATGTAATAATTATTTACAAAAACTATTATTACAACAATATGTACAAATTATATGATCTATACAAACCTTCAATCTTGATCTTCACTATGATGCTCCTTGATCTTCATCTCCTTGAATGGGCTTTGGAATTCATGTTTATTTATAAACTTGTGAAAATTAGAGATTAATTAACCTCTTTGATTTTGATTTTTTTTATGACGATTTTTATTGATTTTTACTTACATGATAAAATGAGTCATTTTAAGAGAAACTTAAAAATTTCATGATTTAATTAACATTTTCGTGTGAAAAGAAAACAATTTTTTTTTATGAAACTTGAGTTAATCACTTTATTTCATTTTCCAGATTGCACTTTTGTTCTTGTACTGACATGTAAAATTCACAACTTTATGTAGAAAGCGTTAAAACAGGTACTTTACCCCAAATTCACAACTTTCTGTAGAAAGCGTTAAACCAATGGATATGTCAATGAGTTCTTTATATTAAGTCAAAATTTCATAAGCTTTTAGTGACAACTCGAATTATGGTGAATTTTATACCAAACTAGTCAAAACAAGACCTTTAACCAATTTGTTCTTTGAAATTCGACTTGCTGAACTTATTTTGAAGTAAATTTTGGTATGAACATTCTAGACACTTTGAAGAACTAGACTGAAAATTTTCACTTGAATTGGACATTTTTATGATCCTTTTTATTTATTTTCTCAACTGAAGAGAAAACCAATGTTCTAAAATTTAGTGATTTACATGAACGTTTTTTGTAAAAAAGATATAAAATTGTATAAAATTCATATGAACATGATTTTTATGTTTTTGGAAAGATACTGATGTCTAATTTAAATTTTGATGTTTTTAGTTTTGTTAAATGAGTTTATTTTAAACTTTATTGATAGAACAAGCTTATGTGGTACTGGACAAAATTAGTTTTACACAACAAAGTTGTATGATTTTTAATTATTTGTACAAAATTCGGTTTTTAGAAATTCTAAAGTCCAGTTGCTGGAAACATCTTGCACTTCATAGGAAAAATATTACATCCTATAAACTATTTAGTTAATATAGACGAAAATTCAAATGAAGTACAAAATTAAAACTGACCACAATTACAGCATCACATTTTCTTTTTATGGAGATGTTTATGCACAAATCTATTTGATTTTTTTTATGAAAACATGTTTTTGGTGATGAACAACAACTTGATTAACAAAAATCACATAAACACATTGTTTCCTAAGAGTCTCCCCATTAGAGTTGACTATTCTAGGTGGGGTGATTTAAGGTTGGGAACCTATTAGGACTTCCACATACCCAAATCATTCCAAAAATCAATAAATGATAAGAAGAAACAAAGAGAAAGTTAGTAGGTGATTAAGAAGGATTAAGAAAAATAACAAGAACTTGAACTTTACCTTGCTAGCTCAATGATGCACTTCCTTTTGCAAATTTTTCTACTTTTTTGTGATTTTCTTAATTTTTAAGTGAGTTTCTAAATCCACTTAATTACTAACTTAAACCCTTTTTTGTGTTTTTCTTTTGATGAACCTATATACTTACTAATTATAACTTTTTCTTAGATAAAGAAATCAAGGAGGAGGAGAGTAGTAGAATTAAGTTAAGTTGTGTGAAATGGTTGTTGTGTTGTAGTAAAAAAAATGGGGGGTATTTATAGGGAAATGAGGTGGTGAATTAGGGTTTGAAGAAGGTAGAAAATCAGATTTTTCACCCAAAAAATCTGAATTTTTCCATCCTAAATTACCTTAATGACATCACCCTAAATGACATCATCAAATCTCTTTGGAAATACATATATTCTTATTCTCTTTATATTTTTTCATCAATGAGGCAAAATCAGTTTTTCAGAAAATATTCTTTCCTAAATACATCCTAATACGTATAAAAAAACATCGAAAAATGTGAAAGAAGTGCTGACTGGACCAACTGCGCCTAACGCAAAGTCCTGCGCTAGACACAGCACCATGCGCTTGGGGCACAGGCCTGCGTCTGGCGCTGGAACCTGCTGTGCGCTGGGCGCATGATCATGCGTCTGGCGCATGGTCATGTGCCTGGCGCACAATTCGAATCTTCCGGAAAAAAAAATCGGATTCTTGGCTCTTACACTTTGGATTTGATTCTTATTCTTATTCTTTTTCATGATTCTTATTTCTTAACTAATGGATGAAAGATGTGATTGGTGGTTAAAGAATATATTCTTATTCTTTATCCAATGAACAATGACTTGACCATCAAGAAAACTGATTATTACCGGTTTTCGGAGACGATTAAAATCCCGGCGCCTAATTGCGACTCGTTTTTTCTATTTTTCAAAAACTAACTTAAAACAATTAACGAAAATTCGTCAAATTATTAAAGACGAGCGTGATTATACTACGAATCATTTTATTAAACCGACGGTTGTAGTTATTGACTAGGACTTACGGAAAATTACATTTCTAAGCTGGAAAAGGAAAACCATAAGATGGAATGAAACTAGCGTTCCGAGATGAAACATGCCCTTGACGGGGTGCGCGCTCCACAATACTTGAAGGTTTTCGTTATTTTTTTATTTCTTTTAAAAATCTTTATTTTAAAATTTTACATGAAAGAAGGGGTTCGAACTTTGGTGTCTACCGAATGCCCCATATTGGTCGAATTTTGGATGAAATGATGACCAATGTTTGAAAAGACACAAAATTTTGATAGAAAATTGCTTTTGAGATAACTTATTCTCCATAGAAAATAGTTAGCATCAGTGCTCTTTTGAAAACATGATTTGCGACTTCTGATGGCGCTTTAAATAGAAAATCCTAATTAATTTTCTAAGACTGAAAATGCGACTTTATCGTCGTATTAAATATAAAATCTCAATTAATTTCCTAAGATTCGAAATGCGTCTTTATCGTCGTCTTAGATAGAAAATCCCAATTAATTTTCTAAAATTTGAAAATGCGACTTTAACTTCGTCTAAGATAGAAAATCCCAATTAATTTTCTAAAATTTGAAAATGCGACTTTAACGTTGTCTTAGATAGAAAATCCCAATTAATTTTTAAATTTTGAAAATGCGACTCTTAACGTCGTGTTAGATAGAAAATCCCAATTAATTTTCTAAAATTTGAAAATGCGACTTTATTGTCGTCTTCCTTTTTTTTTTAGTCTTATGGATTTGTCTTTTGTTAATATGAGAGACTCCGACAATTAACAGTCTGACTCCAGTTTTTATCACAGTTTTTATTGCATTGATGACAAACAAGTTGTTAAGTCACCATTATTCACTTTTTATGACTTCATGTGTTATCATGTCACCTTAAATTAGGACATTATCAGGTCATGTCACCTTAAAGTGATGCATTGTCAAGTCACGTCGCCTAAAGGGTTGACCAAAGGTTATTACCCTCTAGATAAACTATGGTGGACCAATCATCATATGGCAAAATTTTATCTTTTTTTAAAAAAATCTTTTAGGAAATTTTTCATGCATAATGCTTATTCGCTTTATCAAAAAATGATGATTACTATATAAAATAGATTGATCAAGGTCATTATTTTGGATGATTATTAGGGATGCTCCTTATTACCCCATGGACAATACTCAAACTTATTATCCATGGCATGGATTATCATCTTTTTTCATCTATAAAAGGGCATTTTTTTTCCACTTCCAAATACTTCTGCACTACCTGAATTTCCTGTTCCGACAATCGATGATGATTACCTTCAATGGCTCTTGGCTGATATTGGTCAAGACAATGGTTTAGACGGGCCTACCGTGAAGATTAGAAGGGTTTGAGAGAAATATCATGTTTATTTTCTATGTTGTTTTTTTTCTTTTTTTTTTTTTTAAAAAAAAAAGTTTGGTAGGAAATAGGGGCTTTATGTCTCCTTAAATGGAATACCCCATTTAGGATGAATAAAAAAAATGTGAACACAATTCTAAACACGTGCACACTTTAACATTAAATATTACATGCAAATCATAATTAATCAATCATATGGCACATAAAAGCAACACATAAAACCTTAAAAATCAGGAACATCCTTGCATGTTTCATCATTTTTCTTTTTCTCTTTTTTTTTTCTTTTTTTTTTTGGTTTTTTCTTTTTCTTCTTTTTTTCATTTCGTCTTTTTTTTCTTTTCTTTTCATACATACGCCATGAATACATGTGAACGCATGGCATGTTTATTAGGAATAACTAGATAGGATACAAAATCCACAAATTGCTTGGTTACTTGACCATGACAATTACAATTACTTTGATGCCAAAGCGTAATATTTCTTTAATTGATCAAGATTAGTGAAAAGGGTGAATTCATTCTCATCAAAATCCATTAGCTTTACTGCTCCAGCAGTGGTGACATGCTTGACTAGGAATGGCCCAAACCAGTTAGTCTGGAATTTTCCTCGAGGATCATACAATGGAGCTATATTTTCCTTTAAGACTAGATCACCTTCTTGAATGTCTCTATCTCGAACCCTTTTGTTAAATGCACGAGCAATTCTCCGCTGATAGAGTTGAATGTTATGCAAAGCTTGTAGTCGACGCTCATCTGCAAATGCAAGCTCATCGTAAGGAATTTTGTACCATTGGTCTTCTGAGATTTCACTTTCTGCTATGACCGTGAGATATTGTATCTCCACCTCAACCGGTAGGATTGGCTCCATCCCGTAAACCAAAGAATACGGGGTTGTTCCTGTTCTGATTGATATCTATATCCCTAAAGGGCATATGGTAGTTTGCCATGCCATTCCCTTGTCTTTTCAGTCATCTTGGTAACAATAGTCTTGATTGTCTTATTGGCTGCTTCCACAGCTCCGTTTGTTTGGGACGATAAGGTGAGGACTGATGATGCTTGATTGCATATTTTGCGAGAGTTGTCCTAAGATGACCCTCAAATTGTGATCCATTATCAGAGATGATTTCAAAAGGTATGCCATACTGACAGATAATGTTGTTAATCACAAATTTTGACACTTGCTTTACCCCTAGCTTTGAAAAGAATGCAGCTTCAACCCACTTCAAAAAGTAATCAATTGCTACAAGAATATACTGATGCCCATTTGAAGCCTTTGGATGAACTTGTTCTATTATGTCTATACCCCAACTTGAAAATGGCCAAGGAGAAGTCATATTACAGGTGACATATGATTGAGGTTAGCAAATATCTGACATTGCTTGCAGGCGCGGACAAAGCTGATGCAATCACCTTCTAGAGTACTCCAATAGAAACCTGCTAGCAAAATTTTACAACCCAGCATTCTTCCGTTCATATAGGGTCCACATTCACCTCCATGAACTTCTTCCATGATGGCTTGCTTTTCGCTGTCACTCACGCAGAGTTGCAGAGTACCATCAAAGCCTTTATGATATAGCCTGCCTTCTAGTATGAGAAAATGAGCAGCTAGTCTTCTGATAGCTATACGATTCTTCTTGCCACTTCCCTCTGGATACTGCATAGTTTCCAGAAAATTCTTGATATCCTTATACCTAGGGCTGTTCAGAGTGCGGTATGGACCGCACCAAGCCACAACCCAAACCGTTTTTTCGCGGTTTGGGTTGGTTTGCGGTTTCAAAATTGCAGTTTGGGTTATGATTTCAAGCAAACCGCGGTATGCGGTTTGGGTTGGGTTTTAATTTTTTTTAAACCGAAACCGCACCGTAAACCACAATTTTACATTTTTTTTTTTAAATTTTATTTTATCTATTTTGATTTTTTTAATACACTCTCTCCTTTGTTTAGTGTAAGATTTGGACAGAATGTTTATTGTTTGCTGTAAGATTTGGATATAATGTTTAATTATGAAGTCAACTTCATATTTATTTGGACTCTTTATATTTATTACCAATTATTTTTACTCTCGGATTACAAAATTAATGTCGCGGAGGAAAAAATGGTTAAAACGCACCAAACCGTTTCGCGCGGTTCGATTTGGGTTGGTTTGCACAAAAGTGCGGTGCGGTTTGGGTTGGGAAATTGTCAAACCGTATATTTGCGGTTTGTGTTGGGTTACATCCCAAACCGCACTAACCCAACTCGCAAACACCCCTACTTATACAAGACATCATCATCATCTTGTTGAGCCAACGTGAAGACAATTTGTGCTACTGTCACTGTTGGCCCCTTTCTTTCTTCAATTAAAACTGACTGGATTTTTGTACCATTTTCCCATGTTAAATTAACAGCGAGGTTGGCTAAAGCATCATTGAAACTATTTTGTTCCCGAGGAAGATGTTTGAAGCTGATATCATCAAAATAAGGGATCAATTCTTGAAGGTACTCTATGTAGAGCTGAAGTCTTTCATTTCTAACTTTCCAAATTCCTATTGTCCGAGATATGATGAGATTAGAATCTCCATACATAGTGAGATGTCTTGCCCTTGCTACCAAAGCGGCTTTTACTCCATATATACAGGCTTCATACTCAACTATATTGTTTGTTGTTGGGAAATCCAGCTTGACAGCAAATGGAATATAGACTCCATCATAATCTACTAACAAAACCCCTGCTCCATTACCCCCTTCTATTAGAAGCTCCATCAAAATACATGCACCAATGTGGATTGTCAATGAATAACAAGTACTCATCAGGGAATGCTTCATCATATACATCTCCTCACACTAGTCCTTCTACTAAGGTTTCTGATATGGCTATTCCTTTAACAGATTTCTGCTGACACATTGAATATCAAACTCAGAAAGTATAGCATGCCATCTCGCCAATCTTTCACTAAGAATGGGTTTCTCAAACAGATACTTGATTGGTAAAGTCTTGAGATCACATAGGTGGTATGAGCTTGGAGGTGATGCCTCAACTTCTTTGTGGCATAGACCAAGGAGACACATGCTTTTTCCAGTGGGGTATATCTTCTCTCGTACTCAAAGAATTTCTTGCTAAGGTAGTATATGGCAACTTCCTTCTTTTTTCCTTCTTGATATTGGGCTAAGAGAGCTCCCATAGCCGTTTCTGTAATAGTGAGGTACAAAATCAGGGGTTCCCCTGGTCTAGGCGGCATTAAAACAGGTGGATTTGAAATATACTCTTTCATGGAATCAAAAGCTTCCTGACACTCCTCGTTCCACTCATGGGATGCCCCTTTTCTGAGCAGCTTAAATATAGGCTCACATCTCATAGTGAGTTGTGAGATGAACCTGCTGATATAGATTCTGCCGAGAAATCCTCTTACTTCTTTTTCTGTTTTTGGAGGAGGCAATTCTTGAATGGCCTTCACCTTTTCAGAGTCATCTTTGATACCGTCTTGACTGACAATGAATCCCAACAACTTCCCCGAAGTGACGCCAAACACACACTTTTGAGGGTTTAGCCTTAGATTGTATTTTCTAATTCTTTCAAAGAAGGACCTTAGTGCAGGAATATGTCCTCACGATCTTTACTTTTCACAATCATGTCATCTACATAGACCTCCACAATGTCGTGGATGTGGTCATGAAGGATAGTGGTTGCAGCCCTTTGATATGTGGCTCCGGCATTCTTGAGACCAAAAGGCATAACTCGGTAACAGAAAGTGCCTCACGGAGTGATGAAAGACGTCTTTGTCATATCTTCTTGAGCCATGAGTATTTGATTATACTCTGAGAATCCATCCATGAAGGAAAACATTGCATGACCAGCCGTACTATCCACGAGAACATCGATGTGGGGTAGAGGAAAGCAATCTTTTGGTGATGCAGCATTCAAATCTCGAAAATCAATGCACAACCAATCTCTCCCATCCTTTTTAGGGACAACCACTATATTGGCGAGCCAACTCGGATGTTTTACAGCTTGGATGAATTTGGCATCAAGCTATTTCTGGATTTCTTCTTTTACTTTCAGACTAATCTCTGGTTTCATTCGCCGGAGCTTTTGCTGCTTAGGCTTGCTTTCAGGATGTAAGGGAATGCGATGTTCCGCGATTTCTCTACTAATGCCAGGCATATCAGCATAAGACCATGCAAACACATCTACATACTCTATTAACAATGCAATACACATAGACTGTTTAGTTGGGGATAGGGATGAATCTATTTTGACTTCTGTTACAGCATTTTCTGTACCAATATTAATTATAGTAGACTCTTCCATAGGTTTTATATATGTTTTAGTTGTATCAATTGATTCATCATTATTAAATTCACTGTCAGAAATAACATCTTGCATGCAAATGTACTTAGATAAAGGTTCACATTCAATTTCCTTACTATCAGAGTCTTCTGACTGGGTATGCAAGGTAGATTGGCTGGAAGATGAGCTATCGGTATGATATCCATCTGAAAGGGATGAAAAGGTAGTTTCATGAGATGGATGTGGAGGATGGTTCCCTAAAAAGGTTCGTCTTTTGCCTGACACTCAATACTCCACTTATGTTCAATGCTTCCGCCATAAGTTATTATCAAAGACACCGGGTGTAGACACATAATCGTGTCTCCCCATTTAAAGAACCGATGATGAAACATACCGTGGTCTTAATTGGTCCGATCCAAGGGCAGAGCAGTCTGAAAAGCTATTCAAAACCATTTCGAAAAGTGTGAAAGTCCTATTTTAAAGCCCAATTAATTATTCATAATAATTAATTGTATTTGAGCCCAACTCTTTGAAAAGCCCAATTAATTGATAATTAATTGATTTATTTTAATAAGTAAATATTTTCAAAAGATTTTTTTTTTAAGTCAAAATCATATTTTATCCCGTAAAATCATATTTCCAGAGTTAAAAGATATAAGAAAATCTTTAAAACGAGTTTATATCAAAAAAAACTATCAAAAACAAGGCAATGCGCTGAGCGCAGTTGACTGTGCTGAGCGCAGCTGACTGTGCTAAGCGCACGTGTCCTGTCACGTGGACTTCCACGTAGGTTGCGCCAAGCGCACAGGCTGTGCTAAGTGCACCAGAACTGCCACGTAGATTTTTGTTTCATGTAGAATCCTGCGTCAAGCGCAGCTCTCTGCTTGAGACGCGAATTTTCTTTCTTATCTTTTTAAAAGTGCGTTCCACGTGTACTCTTTTTGCTGGTCATGCCGCGTCATGCGCTTGCCACGTCAGCTGCGCCAGACGCAGCCAGCGAGTGAGGCGCAGTGCCTTTTTCCCTATAAATAGGCCTGATTTCCGAACAGATTTCAGAACGGATTTTTCACATTAACACACTTCGAACTCGATGAATACAATTACGAATTCTCTCTACAAACTACAAAACCTCCCTACAAAAACTCATACTTTCAGACACAAATACATTCAATCTACATACTTTCATACATTCAGATTTTCAGGCTTCACGATTGCTCGTCCTGAAGGTTGTCAATCTCGCAGACCCAAGCCACGGTATAATCCTGAGGGGCCTTAACTAAATTATTTTTATATTGAAGTTACTAACAGTTTTCTTTCCTGATGTAGATCTTTAATGTAAAATCGCTCTACTGTATATTCTAACCTCTTTTCTCTTTCTTTTTATTTATTTTTCATTACTATTATACCTGCCTGATCATTATATGCATATTATATGATTGTCCTGTTTTAATGCTTTTATCACCCACATGTTATTATTGCTAAACAAGACCTAAAGAATTGTTCTAATATTAATTAGATTAATTTGGACAACATGTTAGGTTCCCTGTAATATTGATTGCATAATAACATATCACTAAAAAATAGTCTTTTTATGTGTTTCCTGAACCAATTTAGACTAAATATTTTTAGGGTGTATAAAACATTTTTTGATTATTCTTTGGCAAAAATCTGCAAATGAATCGATATTTAGTAAAGGCCAGCAATGGGCAATATGGTTCATTATGACTATATTCGTACCCTCACCCCCAAACACAATCTTTGGTTCATTTTGACCATCTATGGAGTCAAGACGGGGAAATCTACATTGGATAATTTGTCCCTATGATGTTCCTATATCCAATTAGGTTTATGACTCTTCCTAAAAAGAATTGTTGGCGACGTCTTTCAAAACAACTTTCAATAAAACCTTTACATTGCGGTAGTCAAATATAATACGCGCTAACACCGCGTCGGCGAAATAAAAACACGCCTACAATTTGGTGACTTCACTGGGGAGGATTTTTAAAAAATTAATTTTTTTAAAATGAGTGGGTGAAACTTGAAAATACGATTCATTCTTATTTTATGCTTTAGAATAATATACAGTTTTGCATATGCATGGCTACTGTTCAGCCACCATAAGGACAATCTACCTTGCCTCATTAGCACCTGTTCTATGTGTGCGGTCACCCCCAGGGGGTTTGCGCTTTGTCCTTCCAAAAAGCTTCCTGAGCGATAGTGTTGGATCTTAGTTATAAGCAAACCTACCTAACCATGGCATTGTTCTCTTGTTCCTAACTTGAGACTGCAGTGCGTCTTACACGTGGCCAGCTCTTTAAGCAGGGGTACGAAGCGTGGGATCAATCTCTTAGTCATGGACCCTTTTCAGACTGAACCTAAACCTGACCAACAGTTTCAAATATAGAACTGGACTTTAGGTGGGAACTTTTGCATCCATGTTATATGAGATTTGCCTGTGATTGCAATTTTTGCCTACTATTATTTTGTCAAACTGTCATTATTATGCGTCCCTAAAATCGCTTCTAACAAACAAGAAAAAATTTGTCAATCGGCCAATTCGTCGCCTAAATCCCCGAAAAACGAGTCGGGGAGTAGTGCGCCAAGCTTATTAAGTTGCGCCTGGCGCACACTCCTGCGCCAAACGCACGGCTGTGCGCCGCGCGCAGCAATGCTGCGCGGCACGCAGTCTGTGCATCGCACGCTTTTCGTTAATTTAGCCAACGTAATTGTCGATCCTATGTTCAGTCCTATGTGCATTTGTATGTTTGCATTCCCGTAATTTGGTTATCTAGGCTTATCACCTAATTCAACATATAAAAATCAATCTTTTCATGCAAGGTCAAGTATGTCCTAAAAAAAGTGCATCTAGAAAACTGGTCATAGTAGAGTTAGAGTCATCATGCATGTCTACCTCTTCCCATCTTCTCCCTGCTATTCAACTAATCTTCCCTGTCAATCTTACCTGACCATGTCCAGCAATTTCAAAAACTTACATTTTTCAAAATCCATCCTACACCCTTTTCTATTCTACTCTTTTTCAAAAGCATTTATTAAACATCATTGTACACGACATTTACAAAAATATTTTTTCAAAATTAATCCTTCGTCTTTTCCTAACAAAAGATAAAACAAGGGGCTCCTTTCAAAAATAAAATTCAAAAATTCTAAGCCTATTCCAAACACCTTCAATCCAATTCAATACAATCGACCCAATTCACTTGCATTCATTCTAGGTCCATATGCATTAGAGTCCATTTTGCATTCATATAGGGTCCATCTAATTCGAGTCCATGCATCCATATTAGGCCCGCTAGCATTAGAGTCCATCTTAGTCCCATATAAGTCTAGCTCCTGTCAAAATCTAGGCCCATTCGCATCTTTATGTGAACCCTAGTATGTGCCAATCCCAGTCCAAGTCTAATCCAACTCTATTCCAATCCAATGTCAAGCCCATGTGCATTTTCAAGTCTAACTTCAAACCAATATAGGACTAAGTCCATAATTAGGTCCACATAAGGCCCAATTCATTTCCAAAGTCAATCCAGTCCAATTCCAAATCCATATAGGACGAAGTCCAAACCATTAAGTCTAGCGAAGCTAGCATCCCTATAAGACCATAACGGAACCCCTTTGACCTAGCTAAGCTAGTCATCCCTGTGAGACCATAACGGCACCCCTTTGACCTTGCTAAGCTAGTCATCCCTGTAAGACCATAACGGCACCCCCTTTGACCTAGCTAAGCTAGTCATCCCTGTGAGACCATAACGACACCCCTTTGACCTAGCTAAGCTAGTCATCCCTGTGAGACCATAACGGCACCCCTTTGACCTAGCTAAGCTAGTCATCCCTGTAAGACCGTAACGGCACCCCTTTGACCTAGCTAAGCTAGTCATCCCTGTGAGACCATAACGACACTCCTTTGACCTAGCTAAGCTAGTCATCCCTGTAAGACCATAACGGCACCCCTTTGACCTAGCTAAGCTAGTCATCCCTATAAGACCATAACGGCACCCCTTTAAGCTAGTCATTCCAGTAAGACCATAACGGCACCCCTTTGACCTAGCTAAGCTATTCATCCCTGTAAGACCATAACGGCACCCATTGATTTAGTAAAGCTAGTCACCCCTAAGACCTTAAAGGCACCCTTCGAGTTTAGCGAAACTACTCCTATCTTACATCTATAGCAATATCAAATCATCAAGTCTGGCGAAGCCAATTCCTTCTTAAGCCTAGAGAAGCTAGCATAAACAATCCTTTTGAGCCTAGTCTAGTCCAGTCCAGTCCAGTCATTTGCATTTGCATATAGTTAGGCCCATGTCACCATCATCACCATAATCATACCCATTTCTAATCATTCCTAGTTTCCATTTCGCCATCCATTTTCATCCCCATTTCCACTTTCATCTTTATTTCTCATCTCTCACTTCCATTTCCATCTCTTCATCCCTCATTTCCATTTCTCAATTCGAAAGCATCATTTCTTAAAATTTACGAGGTCCATTCGATTTCTGTCCAGGACGGATCGTGAGATTATAACTTGGGAACGTCCAACAGTGAGGCAACAAGGTCGACCTACACCTAGACTCGTCAAACGCATCCTCACATTTTTAGACGAATCCTGTGACTCTTCCGAATCATCATCTGAAATGGGGGACCTAATGAACAACTCAGTGCCATTATGGCCCAACTTCAACTGATGAACTCGCGTCTTGAGGAACAAGACAAAGAGATTAAGGCGCTGAGGGAGAAACTAACTGAAGAAGACGAGCAAGGCGATACTCCACCACCATTCAAAACCAACACAGATTTGAGGTTTGAAAAACTCGAGCAATTGATCCAGTCAATTCCTGCGCTCGAGGGTCAGGCTCATAGCCATGACATTATTGATCCTGAACTGAGGGAAAAACTCCCTAAAAAGGTAAATTGGGTGACCTCCCAAAATTCAAGGGGGTCGAAGACCCATATGACCACTTGAGAGCTTTCTCCATCTCTATGGCTCTCAAGGGCATGAGCACGGACCTGTTTGCTTATGTCTTTCCTTTATCTTTGGATGCACATCCATCCAAGTGGTTCAAATCACTAAATAAGGCTAAGCTGAATGATTGGGACTACATCAGAGAAGAGTTCCACAAACAATACATCTACAATACTCAGCTTCTTATTGGCCTTCGTGAGTTGGAATTAACTAAGCAGAATTCCAACGAAGACTTTGTCACCTTCCTTAACAGATGGAGGGAAAAGGCTGCGCAAATGACTAACAGACCATCCCAAGAGGATCAAGTCTGATTGGTGATCCGTAACCTGCAGCCCAAGTATGGGGACCATATTAAATTCCAACCCATAGAGTCTTTCACGAAGCTCTATAATGTAGGTCTGCTGATTGAAGAAGAGGTACAGGCTAACAAAAACAAGGGTTCTAACAACAACTCTTTCAAGAAGAGTAATAATAACCCTTCTACCTCTAAAAGCAGTGACATAAACGCCCTAACTACTGACAAGAGAGGTTATCAAGGACCTCAAAGGATGTTCACTCCTTTGGGCATGTCTCTAGAAGAAGCCTTCACTAGGCTTCATGCAAAGGGAGCATTGCAGCATCTTGGCCCTACTCCGGACCCTCCTCTGGAGAAGAGATCCAGTAGATGGAATCCTATTTTCTACTGCAAGTACCATCACGGGAATGGGAATCTGACATCGCAATGCTGGACTTTGAAGCATCATCTGCAAGATATGGTTGAAGATGGTAGATTGCCAATTCCACCTACAGCAAAAGTCAGCAATAGCAGCAACCCCTTGGGCAGCACCTGAACAACGCCGGGGCTTAGTCATTTAACGCTAGTTTTCTAGGTTGAGTCGGAGAGTCCCTCCCCGAGCTCCTTCATTTCCCTTCTTGTCGAGTTTATGTCATCTAGGTTTTTATTTCCAATAAGCCTTGTTCTATTTTCTGACTAATAAAAGAATTTCATTTTCATTTTCAATGGCCTTCCATCATTTTATTTATGCTTCTAATTCAATGATGAAACTCAAATCACATAATGAACTTGACTAACAATAATAATAAAGAAGATCTGAAATAAAAAAAAAATAAAAAAATAAAAAAGAGGACATACTTTGGAGCAGGAGTTATTCCCCTCTCCCTTCCATTACCTTCCATAAGCCATCATCTTCATTAGCCAAATGGCCTTTCAATTCAAAGCTCCACATATACCTTCAAACCTTCCAATACCCTAAACCAATAACTTGTGTGCAAGCCTTACTACATAAAAAAGATCAATGCCAGGCACAAATAAAAAGTAAACGAAATTCAAAGTGAGGAAAAAAAGCAAAAGCAAAAGAAACGCACAAGACAAAAACAAAAAGCCAAAGGCAAATAATATAAAAAGTCAAGCTAGGGGGGCTTGCACACAAGCTCTACCCCTCATTCAAATCCTTCAACCCCATCAAACTTTAACCCATATAACCAAAATTCATGATCCTTACCTTATTCCAATCAATTAAACATTCATCTTAACCTCAAGCCTTAAACCTTTCAACCTTTCATCAACCCTAACTCCTTCTTCAAAGTATGTCCAAGCCCGCTAGGTTGAAAACCCGAAAGGGCGGCCTAGGCAAAAGTTAGGGCACAACAAAAAAAATAATAATAAAAAAAGAAATCAGATCCAGAACTACGAATGGTCTGATTCCACAAGGATACGTAGGAATCCTCATCTCGAGGTCCGACTGCTTCAATAAAATAAAATTAGTCATGTTCTAATAATTTGACTTTCTAGAATTCAGAAGCATAATCTATTTTTAGATCCCAACATAGACTCGAGTCTGCACCTAGCCTCGTTAAAGCCTTTTCCCACCTACATTCATTTGAGTCACAAATTCAAACCTTTTATTTGTTAATCCAAGCTCTCCTTGTCCCTGAAGGACTCTCCGATAATTCCATGGTTTCCGGCGATATTTGACTTTACCTATATCAACTTCCCAAAGAAGAATCCCCAGTACAATCCCCAGTGAAAACTTTCAATGTTCAAGACATAGCAACTACGCTTCAATATCATATCAAGTACATTTCGATTAAGGCTCATGCCTAATTCAAGGCAAGCTCACCCGAAGTGGGGGCTTCCTATGTGTGGTGGTTCCTCCAAGTCAAGTCAAACTCCCGAAGAGTTGTAATCCGCGGACCTCGTTTAAGGACCCCGATAATTTACTTAAAACGATTTTCGAAAATCATTCTATCTATTTCTGATCATTCTACACTTCTCCTAACCTTGCAAAACCCAGACCTTGCATGGTATTTCATACATTCTAGTCTTGCATAACCCTGACTTTGAATGACGTGCCATCTCTTAGCTTTGCATAACCTTAATCCTTGCATTGCGTCTCATGCATCCTTAGAGAGTCCAAGTTTGCATTATTTGCATCATTATGTGCTTATGTGAGTTGTTTGCCTCTATCTGCTAACATCTTTCCCTGCAGGTAATCAGATTAATTGTAGTTATTATTCTGCATACTAACTTTGTTTTGCAGAGACCGGCGGTTACAAATCAGTTCTAAACTGCAGAGCGTTTAGAATCGTTCTCCGTCCCGACACCGTATACTTTGACTATCGGTTTCCTGAACCTCAGTCAAAGTGGGGGCTTCTATAGACACATAATCGTGTCTTCCCATTTAAGGATCCGATGATGAAACATACCGTGGTCTTAATTGGTCCAATTCAAGGGCAGAGCAGTCTAAAAAGCTATTCAAAACCATTTCGAAAAGTGTTAAAGTCCTATTTTAAAGCCCAATTAATTATTCATGATAATTAATAATATTTGAGCCCAATTCTTTGAAAAGCCCAATTAAATGATAATTAATTGATTTATTTTAATAAATAAATATTTTCAAAAGATATATTTTTTAAGTCAAAATCAGATTTTATCCCGTAAAATCATATTTCCGGAGTTAAAAGATAAAAGAAAATCTTTAAAACACGTTTATATAAACAAAACTATCAAAAAAAATGGAGTACGCTGAGCGCAGCTGACTGTGCTGAGCGCACGTATCCTGCCACGTGGACTTCCACGTAGGCTGCGCCAAGCGCACCAAAACTACCATATAGACTTCTGTTTCATGTAGAGTCCTGCGTCAAGCGCAGCTCTCTGCTTCAGACGTGGATTTTCTTTCTTATCTTTTTAAAAGCGCGTACCACGTGTACACTTTTTACTGGTCATGTCGCGTCATGTGCTTGCCACGTTAGCTGTGCCAGACACAGCCAGCGCGTGAGGCGCAGTGCCGTTTTCCCAATAAATAGGCCTGATTTCCGAACAGATTACAGAACGGATTTTTCACATTAACACACTTCGAACTCGACGAACACAATTACGAATTCTCTCTGCAAACTACAAAACTTCCCTACAAAAACTCATACTTTCAGACACAAATACATTCAATCTACGTACTTTCATACATTCAGATTTTCAGGGTTCACGATTGCTCGTCCTAAAGGTTGTCAATCTCGCAGACCCAAGCCACTGTATAATCCTGAGGGGCCTTAAATAAATTGTTTTTTTATTGAAGTTACTAATAGTTTTCTTTCCTGATGTAGATTTTTAATGTAAAATCGCTCTACTGTATATTCTAACCTCTTTTCTCTTTCTTTTTATTTATTTTTCATTACTATTATACCTGCCTGATCATTATATGCATATTATATGATTGTTCTGTTTTAATGCTTTTATCACCCACATGTTATTATTGCTAAACAAGACCTAAGGAATTGTTTAAATATTAATCAGATTAATTTAGACAACCTGTTAGGTTCCCTGTAATATTGATTGCATAATAACATGTCACTAAAAAATAGTCTTTTTATGTGTTTCCTGAACTAATATAGACTAAATATTTTTAGGGTGTATAAAATATTATTTGATTATTCTTTGGCATAAAATCTGCAAATGAATCGATATTTAGTAAAGGCTTGCGATGGGCAATATGGTTCATTATGACTATATTCTTACCCTCACCGCCGAACTCAATCTTTGGTTCATTTTGACCATCTATGGAGTCAGGACGGGGAAATCTACATTGGATAATTTATCCCTATGATTTTCCTATATCCAATTAGGTTTATGATTCTTACTAAAAGAATTATTGGCGACTTCTTTCAAAACAACTTTCAATAAAACCTTTACAGTGGGGTAGTCAAATATAATACGCGCTAACACCGCGTAGGCGAAATAAAAACACGCCTACACCGGGTCAAAATTCACTTCCTCAACGGACTCGAAAGTGAAAAGTTTCTTAAGGACTCCATGTTCCAGATTATCCACCCAGTCATTTTCCTTTTTCATTTTTTTGTTTTTGGACAAACCAACTTTTGATTAAGTCCAGATTTCTAGCTTCATTGAAGAATATCTACAATCCCGGTAAAATCTTTTGTTCTTTCCTACTAAGCCAAGGTTCTGGAAATTAATACTACAGCTTAATCTCCTTGCAGGATGTACTGACCATTTAGGGTAAAAGAAGATTTTTTGATGTTGTAAGAAGTGTTGTTTGGATCATATCCTAATCCATGCCGATTTTGCTTGTCTACTATGGGGATTGGTTGCTTTATTCCCTACCATCACGCCCTAATCCGGTTCATTGAGTATAACCCTTATTCATCATGATTTGAAGTCCTTTGAACAGAGGTTGCATGGCAAACCCTACAGGCTCTTTGACCGCATTTGTGGATATGGCTGAGGCTTTTGTTTTTTATGGTAATTGGTCATCCTTAGAGAAGGGACAAATTTCTTCTTTTTGGACCTAAATGTAGAGAAAAATAATTAAAATAAAAGAGAAGAAAGCTACAAATTGCAGTTTGCATTGCAGAATAAAGAAAAATTTTGAAAACGATTTTGCAATATTTTGATTGGAATGGTCCACCTTTGCAATTTTGGTTTTTTTTTATATTATGTTTTGACTCTCTTGAATAATTTTACTGTCATTGGGGTTGAAAACAAATGTTTTTTTTTTTTTTTTTCATTCTTCCATTCCCTGCTTTAATATTGAACAAAGACAGAAAATATAGAGATTAGGGCTTGTATCCCCATTGATGTGTCAATTCAGCATTCTGAAATTGCTCCTATAATGACTGGCATCTCGAGTTCTAATCACATTGCCTGAAATACAATGGTTAATACATTTGAGTCGAACCCGAAGGCTGCCTACATATCCCCATTGCTCCAGGTGCATTTTATGGGGAATCAGACTCAGCGTAGTTCATTTTTTTAGAAGGAACTAAAGTTTTTTATTTAATAAAGCAGCTGCACTCATATTAAGCTACCTACGTACCCCATGTGTTACATAGGTGGAATGATCGCACAGTGCAAGTGTACGTGATAATGGGGATTTAAGCTGCACGTAGTTCTCTTATACTAACGAGCTGAAAGATTTTTGTTCTTTTTCTTTTTTTGATGGGCTAACCCCCTATAGGACTTTTATCGAAGATTTTTCTCCTTCTGTGAGATGATCAAGTAGCTTTGCGGTAGACAAGAGCTATGTTGGTGATCTGCTTGATGCGATAGCTGAGAGCATGACATTGGTTTGTGCCATGACCATGCAACTGATGATAATGGAAGTACTTGTGAAGATTTAACCCTACAGGACTTGCCCCTGGGCATCTAGGAAGCGGATGAATCTGACCTTGTTCAACCAGTTTGCGAAAGATATCGACTTGGGATTGCGGTCGAGGATGTGACGACACCTTCCTTACAGGTACATCTTTGTGGGTTGGACTAATGATGCCTCGATCAATCAGGCTTTGCACTTTGTAGTAAAGATCATGGCATCGATCAGTTTCATGCAAAAATTGGCGACAATAAGCGCAGAGTTTGCTCATGTCTGTTCCAGGAAGGGGTAAACAGTGCACATGCGCTGGGGCTTGAATTATACCATGGCTCTGAAGACGGTCATACACCATATCAATGGTTCATCTATCTTAGCATAAACCCTTGGATTTGCATGGGAAGCTTCAAGATTTTCTCGGGGTCGTTTTTCTTGCAATTTCAGAGTATCGATATCGAAACCATGCTGCTCCATGTGGCTGAGGCAAGTGTACTTGATGGTAACCATGTGACAATAATATAAGTCGTTCAGGTTTCATAGTAATATAAGCATGAATTCCTAATCAGTAATAGGGACACGAAGCTGGGCGCGGATGTAAGCGCATCTCAAACAAAAGTAAGAGAAAGTTTCTAAGGCGCTTTGACGCAAAGTGACTAGCTTGAACTTCTTAACATCGGTCTGTTTATGCTCGAGAGTCCAATTGACGAAAGCTTGGCTAGCATTTTCCCAACTAGCCCTGTCCACATAATCTAATGAATAGTACCAGTCCAGAGCTGGTCCTTCTAAACTCTTGTCAAAGAGCATGGGGTAATCTTCCTCCGGTATTCCCCATGGGTAAGGCATTCACAAACCCAACTAAGTGGACAAAAGGATCATCGTTCCCATCAAATTTCCAGAACTGTTGCAATTCACGATAGTGACCTTCATGTTGATATCCTAGAAAGAGAATCAGCTACTTAGTGTGAACCTCCCGGATAGAGCATACTATGTTAAAGTCCAGGTCAAAATCGGCAGTCCTAAATCTCTTTTTTGACTCATTATCATCATTTCCTTTCATTTCTGAGGATTATCAATCCCGGATTTTTTTAGTGCTTCAGATGCCGTATTATGTGTGCCGATGCTTGGAGCTCCTACCTCTTCTTCATCATCCTCACTTGGTTCATACTCTGGCTCTGTTTCTTCAGCGCTCACATCTGGTGTGGCCGCTGGGATCTCATTCATTCGTGAATTTTCAGGCCCTGCTAGAATACAATGGATAGTGTAATCATCCAACCTAATGCCCTCTACTTCGTTCAGATACAATACAGACTTTTCGGCGTTGGAGACAGTCATAACCTCTGGATCACCAGAAATAGCCACAGCACCCTGATCAGTGAGAAGCTTTACCTTCTGATGTAGAGTAAAGGCTACTGCTCTATTTTCGTGCAGCCATGGTCTTCCTAATAAGAGGTTGAAACGTGCTTGAATGTCAATGACCATGAATTCCACCTTCCTTGCAACAGGACCACATTTAATGAGGAGGCTGATTAAACCCAGTACTTCTCTTTTAGCATTATCTTATGCCCGGACCATCTGGTTGGACGGTACCAGATCTTCTTTTGAATACATGAGTCCTGTTAGCACACGTAGAGGGAAAACTTTAATTGTGGAGTCATTGTCGATCAATACTCTAGTTATCTCCCACCCATTACAACGTACAGTGATGTACAATGAATTGATGTGGTTGAGATTATCAGGGAGATCATTGTCTGTAAACATGAGAGTACGATCTACCCCATGAATGAATCCCACCATCTGGTCAGGTGTTATGGAAGAGCTTACAGAGGTTCTATTGAGATGCTTTAGAACGGCCGCCGTATGAGGCTGGGAATGTATTAACAACTTCCAGATGGAAACATTAGCATTTACTTCTTTCATGTGCTTGATAGCATCATCTTCTTTATTACTATCCTCTGTCATTGGCTCCTTGCCCTTTTCATCCTCCACATGGGATGGTTTAAAATGGCGACCTGCTCTAGTCAAATGAGATATATCCACGTACTCCTCATCACTAAGATCATCGAGGCAGATGGGGCGTCGGTATGTATTTGGAGTGGTGGAATGTCCTCTAGTGTTTTTCTCCACAATTGTCAAGACTAAAGAGGCATATTCATCAGCATCAGAGTCCAAAATGAAGAAAGCACCATCATAATCCAAAGTTCCACACGTGTCAGAGAATGGATCCTTGTTGAGAGTGAAACTGGGGTCTTTACAAGGCATCATTTTGACCTTTTCTTGAGTGGAATAGTCGTAAATCAGGCACTTGTAACCTGCAGCTATTGACATTTCATATATTTTAGGGATTGTCTTGCGAATTAGCTGGATTGGATCGCATCCATTTGAAGCAGCAGAGATGGTATTAATGGCAAATGAGGGCTTATGATTAGGAAGGGGGTTTTTTTGTGATGTTGGGCTGAGAGTCGGTTGGTTTAGTGGAAGTGGATCCTAAAGAGAGTTTTCCATCATCCACAAGGTTTTGAATTTGATGCTTTAGAGCCGTGCAGTTTTCAGTATTATGCCCCGGGCTTTAATGATATTCACAGTTTTAGTTCGGGTCATAACCAGGGTAAGGATTTTTAGGAGGTGGGCGTGGATTCATGAGTTGAATGAGATTGGCCTTTTTTTAGCTTGGAGATATCTTGGGAATAAGTCATATTCAAAGGAGTAAAGTTCCTTTGTGGCCGTAACTGGAATGCAGAAGATGCGCCAATGGCATGGATCGCATTAGTTGTCTTAGGAGCTGCTGAATCATTATTTGGAGTTCTTTTGTTATTTCCAAACTTTGCATTATAAGTAGTGCCCCCAATAGGTTCATCTTTCTTGACGCCCCCCCTTTTCACAGCATCCTCAACTAGAGTTCCCGTAGCAATCAAAGCTTTGAAAGTCGGGAAATATTGGTACGCCATATGCTTCTGGTAGACATGAAGAAGGTTCTTCACAACCATTTGCAATTGTTCTTCTTCATTAGGCCTACTCGTCATTTTGAAGGCTTTGTTTCTCCACCGAGTGATGAATGAAGAAAATGTCTCATTAAGGTTTTGAGAAGCGGTCTCCAGATCCCTCCTAGTAACATCAATTTCTTCATTATACTTGTACTAGTTTGAGAACTCTCTGACTATATCACCCCAAGTAGATTTCTTCGTGTTCTCAAGATTGAGGAACCAATGTGTTGTGGCACCATCTAAATACTGTTGAAAGAGCTGGGCCATCAAAGATTCTTCCACTCCCCCACATACATCTTCAGGAAATTGGTGGGACTACCGGTCCCATCAAACTTTGTCAGATCAGGCATCTTGAAACCATGGGGTAATCGTGCCTTCGAGAAAAGTGTTAACCCATGAATGTCCATCCATGGTTCAGCCTTCGTCATGCCTTTTAGGACTTCCTTGAGCTTAACTACTTCTTCCTCGAGCTTAGTGGGAATTCCTCTCTCATTGTTCATAGGCTCAAAGAGAAAAGGTGAAGCTACTTCGGAATCCGGAGGAGGAGGAGGAGGAGGCATCTAGGCGTTTTGGCGCATTATGCCCAACACAGTTTGTTCAATATTATCCTGTCTGTCAAGCATGGATTGGACAAGTCCTCGGAGCTCAGTCATTGGATCAGGTGGAGGGGTAGAGTTCTGTTGGTGGTCGTTGTTCGGAATTTCAGACATGCTGCTGAGACATGTAGCAGAGAATACAGCTGGTGTAGACAAGGATGATAGTATTACCGAAAGAGAACGTTCACTATGGTCAGAACTTCGGCAAATCAGCCTAGATCTTGAGCGGGCCCAGGCAGAGTTCCTGTAAAATGAAATGAAAAGTTAGCATAAAAATTTGTCCAGACTTTGTTTCTTCTCTTTTTTTTGTGTAGGGAATGAAAGAAATGATATCTTTGAAAAAAAAAATTGTTTTACCCCAATTTCAGTTATCATTTATTAAAGGGATATTTCCTCAGGTACCCCTGAGGTTTAGCGTAATTCCCAATATATCCCCCACATTTGGGGAATTCCTCAGATACCCCTGAGGTTTGTGTTTAGGCTCAAGATACCCTTACTATGGACGGAACCCTAACGCCGTTGGGTTTTCCGTCCATAGTATCCCCAATTTTCTCTCTCCTCACATTCCCCCGCCTACTGCCAACCCCCCTTCCCCCAGCCAGCGGCCGACGGCTGGCGACCACCACTCACTCCGGCGTCGGCGACCCTACCCCCTCCCTTCCCCATTCCCAATTCCTCACCCCCGGCGTTGGCGCCGGCCAGAACAGCAGCACCCTAGGGCGGTTTCGGGGGTGGGTTTAAGGGTTTGGGGAAGCGTATCTGGGTGGGGAAGGGGAGGGGGTCGACTCACGATGAGGGACAAGGATGGGGGGCCATTCCGATAGGGGGAAAGAGGGGAGGGGGTGGTGTCGGGGTGGGGTGGGATGGGGGAATTGAGAATGGGGAAAGGGAGGGCTAGGGTGGGGGAAAGGGAGGGCTAGGGTGGGGGAAAGGGAGGGGGTGGGGTCGCCGGCACCAACGCCACGGGTGCTGCTGTTCTGGCCGGCGAAGGGAGGGGGTAGGGTCGCCGGCGCAGAAGTGGGGGTGGTGGTCGCCGGCCGTCGGCCGCTGGCTGGGGGAGGGGAGTTGGCAGTGGGTGGGGGAATGGGAGGAGAGAGAAAATTGGGGATACTGTGGACGGAAAACCTGACGGCGTTAGGGTTCCGTCCATAGTAAGGGTATCTTGAGCCCAAACACAAACCTCAGGGGTATCTGAGGAATTCCCCAAATGTGGGGGGGTATCTTGGGAATTACGCCAAACCTCAGGGGTACCTAAGGAAATATTCCTTTATTAAAAGGTGTGAAACCTTGACTTTATCATTTGTTTTGGATTTTTCATTAGATTCTTTTTTTTTTACTTGTTACTACTGTTTTAGACTTAGACCTTTTATATTTCAGATTTCCATTTTTTACACTCGTATTTTTTTAGGATAATACACAAACATCTTTTTAAAAAAATCAATTTGGTGATATCCTTCCATTTCCTGCTGTTACAGAGATAAGAGAAAAGAGGGATAACGAGGCTTGTGTCCTCATTTTGGCAAATTATAATGCCCCAGATATCGTACTTCTTTGTGGTGATCCGCATATATTGATTGCTTTTAAGTGCTGAAACCATAAAAGAAAATATCAAATGCAAAAGTGGTCGAACCCGAAGGTTACCTACGTATCTCCATAGGTAGATTTGGATTTGGGGAAGAAAATTTTTTCTTGTGATTTTTTTTTTTTAATGGAGAATCAGGCCCAACGTAGTTCTGAGATATTGAAAACTGAAATTTTACATAAATTTTTTTTTTTTTTGCAGCTGCACTCAGAAAATGAGTTGCCTACGTACCTCTTTTAGTACATTACATAGTAGAGAAACTAAGATAGATGCATTACAACATTGGAATTTTTTTTTAGGGGATGAAGCCGCACGTAGCTCTACCTACAAAGTACACTAAAAAGCAATAATTGATTCAAATACTTCTCTAACTTTTTCACAATTCAGTCTGTTGGGCGCTAAGCCATGTATTCTCCTGTTTGAATTTAATTATCTGTTCCACCTCTTAGGATTAGACTAATGTGAAGTACTCGGGTTCTTCTCAAACTTTTTCCGAGGTCAGTTTGCTAGGCGCCAGGCCATGTATTCTTCTGTTTGAATACGTTTGTTCCACCTCTTAGGATATTAGACTAATTTGAAGTACCTGAAATGTACACACTAACAATGTTAGTCAATGAATGATGAATTTTTCTTTATATGTGTTTTTAGCAGAAAATGGAAGAATTTTCCTTTTTTTCGAAAATGATTATCCGTTCAGATTTTATCTTTTTGACACAGTTTTTTTTTAGTCAATTTTTTTTATTTTTAGACTAGACTTCTCGTATTTTAGACTATACAGTTTTAATTACATTTTAATTCCTAAACATGACACGTTTTGAACTCGTGATTATGACTCTTTTCATTTTTTATTTTTTTTTGTTTTGGGATTATATTTTCAAAACAGGATTTTTTTCTTTTAAAAAAATCAATTTGTTTTTGAAAAATCAATTTGAATGAAAAGAATTATGAAGTAAATGTGAGTTTTTTTTTTTTTTAAAATGGGTGAGCACACACATTTTGTTTTATATGACACTTGTGATAAATAAACAAGAATACTCTTATAATTTCAATAATCATTTCGGCAGCAATTCAGCTACAGTTAATGATTACTAAAGTATTGATCGACTGAAAACGGACTGAGGAATTTTCGAAATTTTTTCACATTATTCAATAACTGAAATAAATAAAGGGCATTTGTGCATTGATCCTTGTGTCCTAAAAGTCAACAAAAAGGTGATTCATTTAGGGAGAGATTATGTTAAAGTGGCCTCGAATCACTTCCATTATGTCCATCGAGCGTGGATGCTCCTGACAGAGCCGGTCGTAATAGCTCCCGCATGTAGGTTTTATGCCCTTAATTCATTAATTTGTCATTCTAAAATTCTGACCCTTGCCAATTGACAGAGGTATCAGACCTAATAAGAAAATTTTAAAAAGAGTGCACGTGTATGGATCGATAAACTACCAAGCACACGTAATTTTCACATAAGCATGATATATAAAAAAAATTAAATTGTGAATAGCCATGATTAACATTTTTTATTATATATACATATGAAAAATAACGCATTGTTCAGGTTTAAACCTCATATACTTCAAGTGGAAGTATTTTCCCCAGTGAAGTCGCCAGCCTGTGGCACCCGATTTTTTACTGTCTTAATTAACGGTCTGAATCCCACGAAAGTCTCTCATTGGACTATGAGTTTTAGAAAACATTGAAGTCGCCATCCTATTAATATCTGAATAGGGACGGATTTATTTAATAAATCATTTTAAAATCAATTTCAAGAAATATCATTTAAAACAATGATGACTACATATGGATAAGGCTGTTTGAAAATTGGTCTTTCATACCATGAGATAGGGTTCGGGGTTTAGGTTAAGAGGTGCGAACGTCTAGAACTCGTCTCCACTTCTGTTCTACAGAATAGGCTCTTACTAAATGCGTTATTTTCCATTTTAAAGTAATCATGGCTATTAAAAAGAAAGAAGATCACATAATTTGCACATATACACATCAACCATTTTTATTTAGAACCAATATATCATTTGTACATGGTAGGTTTGAGCACTGAAGTTGCACTACGTACCAATCATTGCGGGATTGGAATCCACTCATGGATCAAAACCGTCGTAGTTCGATCTTATGTCTCACCCTAAATGGCCAATTCCATTGGGGAAAGAAAGGAAAAAATAGAATATGAATAACTCACCTTTAGAATTAAACAAATCTATTAGGATTAAGGTAATCACTCCAATTAGTGATTGAAATGAGGTTAAGATAATCACCTTAATTAGTGATTAAATATAAAGGATGATCAAGATAATCACCTTATTAGTGACTAAAAATGGTAGAAAATAAGTAATCACCCTAATTAGTGAGTATTCAAGACTTAAGATAATCATTCTAATTAGTGATTAAATGAGAAAAATAATAGTCATAATTAACGATTATTAAGGTTTAAGATAATCACTCTACTTAGTGATTAAATGAGAAAAATAATCGTCCTAATTAACGATCATTATGGTTTAAGATAATCACTCTAGTTAGTGATTAAATAAAGAAAAATAATCGTCCTAATTAATGATCATTAAGGTTTAAAATAATCACTCTAATTAGTGATTAAATAAAGAGGGTTAAGTTAATCACCTTAATTAGTCATTAAATAAAAAGTTTGAGTTAACCGCTCTAATTAGCGATTAATCGAGGATTGAAACAAGCACCTTAATTAGCGATCACGTTTATGATTTTTAAGAGGTCTTAGAAGAAGAGGTTTGCTTCCTAATTGAAGGCTTTTGAGAAATAATCTTAATTGGAGATTATTAAGTCATTTAGAGAGAAATGATCAATTTGGGATCGAATTTGGAGATTTGCGTTTGGCTAATTGGAATTTGGCCATTTAAAGTGAGACACTTGAAACGGCCTAAAATCAATTCGGAGATCATAATTACCAATATAATTATGTCAAATTATATATGATTGATCCATTTGAAGATGGAGAATAATTTTAAAATGTAAGATGGATCATCATACAATTTAACTTAGCTAGATTTGCAATTTTTCCTCTTAATTGAGATTGGGTCATTTAATTCATATACTATGATATATCGGGCCCAACATGCAAAATTTGTAACATTGGTTGCTCATTTTATTAAAAAGAATTGTGAAAATTATGCATAAACATCTCCGTGTTTTTTATTAATGAGTGATGTAATAACTATTTACAAAAACTATTATTACAACAATATGTACAAATTCTATGATCTATGAAAATCTTCAATCTTGATCTTCACCATGATGCTCCTTGATCTTCATCTCCTTGAATGGGCTTTGGAATTCATGTTTATTTGTAAACTTGTGAAAATTAGAGATTAAGTAACCTCTTAAATTTTTATTTTTTTATGACAATTTTTATTGATTTTTACTTACATGATAAAATGAGTCATTTTAAGAGAAAATTACAAATTACGTGATTTAATTAACATTTTCGTGAGAAAAGAAAACAATTTTTTTATGAAACTTGAGTAATCACTTTATTTCATTTTTCAGATTGCACTTTTGTTCTTGTACTGACTTGTAAAATTTACAACTTTCTGTAAAAAACATTAAATTGAGCATGTGATACATCTATAGATAGGTCAGCGAGTTATTTATGTTGTGTCAAAATTTCATAAGCTTTTAGTGACAACTCCAATTATGGTGAAGTTTATTCCAAAACTGGTCAAAATAGGACCTTTATCCAATTTGTTCTTTGAAATTCAACTTTCTGAAGTCATTTTGAAGTGAATTTTGGTATGAACATTATAGACACTTTGAAGAACTAGAATAGAAATTTTCACTTGAATTTGACATTCTTAAGATCCTTTTTATTTATTTTCTCAACTGAATAGAAAATCAGTGTTCTGGAATTTAGTGATTTACATAAACGTTTTTTGTAAAAAAGATATAAAATTATATAAAATTAATATGAACATGATTTTTATGTTTTTGGAAAGCTACTGATGTCAAATTTTAAGTTAATGTTTTTATTTTTGTCTAAATAAGTTTATTTTAAACTTTATTGACCGAACAAGCTTATGTGATACTGGACAAAATCAGTTTTGCACAACAAAGTTGTATGATTCTTAATTATTTGTAAAATATTCGCTTTTTAGAAATTCCAAAGCCCAGTTGCTGGAAACATCTTGCACTTCATAGGAAAAATATTACATCCTATAAAATATTTAGTTAATGTAGATGAAAATTAAAATGTAGTACAAAATTAAAAATGATCACAATTACAGCATCACATTTTCTTTTTATGGAGATGTTTATGAACAACAACTTGATTAAGAAAAATCATATAAACACATTGTTTCCTAAGAGTCTCCCCATTAGAGTTAACGATTCTAGGTGGGGCGATTTAAGGTTGAGAACCTATTAGGACTTACACATACCCAAATCACTCCAAAAATTAAAAATGATAAGAAGAAACAAAGAGAAATTTAGTAGGTGATTAAGAAGGATTAAGAAAAATAATAAGAACTTGAACTTTACCTTGCTAGCTCAATGATGCACTTCCTTTTGCAAATTTTTCTACCTTTTTGTGATTCTCTTAATTTTTAAGTGAGTTTCTAAATCCACTTAATTACTAATTTAAACCCTTTTTTGTGTTTTTCTTTTGATGAACTTCCTTACTTACTAATTATAACTTTTGCTTAGATGGAGAAATTAAGGAGGAGGAGAGTAGTAGAGTTAAGTGAAGTTGTGTGAAATTTGTGTTGTAGTAAAAAAAAATGGGGGGTATTTATAGGGAAATGAGGTGGTGAATTAGGGTTTGAAGAAGGTAGAAAATCATATTTTTCACCCAAAAAATCTGAATTTTTCCATCCTAAATTACCATATTGACATCTCCCTAAATGACATCATCAAATCTCTTTGGAAATACAAATATTCTTATTCTCTTTAAATTTTTTCATCACTGAGGCAAAATCAGATTTTCGGGAAATATTCTTTCCTAAATACATCCTAATACGTAAAAATGCATTGAAAAACGTGAAAGAAGTGCTGACTGGACCAACTGCGCCTAACGCAAAGTCCTACGCTAGACACAACACCATGCGCTTGGCGCACAGGCATGCGCCTGGCGCAGGAAGCTGTTGTGCGCTGGGCGCATGATCATGCGTCTGGCATGTCATGTGCCTAGCGCACAGTTCGAATCTTCCGAAAAAAAAATCGGATTCTTGGCTCTTACACTTTGGATTTAATTCTTATTCTTATTCTTATTCTTTTTCATGATTCTTATTCCTTAACTAATGGATAAAAGAATGTGATTGGTGGTTAAAGAAAATATTCTTATTCTTTATCCAATGAACAATGACTTGACCATCAAGAAAACTGATTATTACCGGTTTTGGGAGACGATTAAAATCCCGGCGCCTAATTGTGACTCGTTTTTTCTGTTTTTCAAAAACTAACTTAAAATAATTAAAGAAAATTCGTCAATGTATTAAAGATGAGCATGATTCTACTACGAATCATTTTATTAAACCGGTGGTTGTAGTTATTGACTACGACTTACGGAAAATTACATTTCTAAGCTGGAAAAGGAAAACCATACGATGGAATGAAACTCGCGTTCCGAGATGAAGCATGCCTTTGACGGGGTGCGCGCTCCACAATACTTGACGGTTTTCGTTATTATTTTATTTCTTTTCAAAATCTTTAATTTAAAATTTTACACGAAAAAAGGAGTTCGAAATTTGGTGTCTACAGTTATTAAAGAATCGAGGGAGCATTTCCTTAAGGGTTTGTTTGAATTTGAACCTAACGACTAGAGCTGTCAGTTTGGTTAATGAACTACTGGTTGAACTGAAACAAATGAAATTTGAACTGAATTAAACTGAATTGGGAGTAATTGTAGCTAAAATCAACTGAAAAATACTGAACTGAAACTAAAATAAACCGTAAATAAAAAACCAAAACTGAATTGCAACTGAACTGAAACAGACTGTAACTGAAAATAACTGTGAAAAACTGAAAAGTTGATCGATCAACTAAACTGAACTGGATATTTAATTGAATTAACTGAACTGATTCAAACTGAAACTGGAACTGAACTGAACTGAAACCGATTTAAACTGAAATTGTTTTAAACTAATTTTTAATTGTACCCGAACCGAATTTAGATATTACCCAAATTCATGATAGTACTCTAATTCACAAATTTTATCGTGATAATTTTGTATTAGTACTCTCACAAGTAAATTTATCATGATATTTTTATTATTAATATATAAATTTATGACAAGATAGCTTTATTTCGTGATAGATTGATATTTTAAATCCATCAAACTTTTACAAAAATATGAGATATAACTTTATTTTGGTGATAAGTTTATTTATTTCAATTATAATTTTGTTTCTTTCATAACTTTTTCTTTAATTCAATGAAAATTTGGCGTGGATTCACAATCCTATACAGATAAAGTATTGATTGGTAATAAATACCCATGAAGGGATCTTCCTAAGAACAAGAGATATTACACATTTACATGAACACAATTTCTATGTACTTCCTCCTCACAAAGCCATAAGTGTATGCTATCAACCGTCCCTCTCAACCTCGATAACTTGACACGTATTTATAGGCACCTTGTGATTGCTTAAGCAGATCTTATACTGTAATATTCAGAATCTTTAAACATGTTTAATAACGTAATGAAGAAAATTAATTTTTCGTTTAATAATTATTTAGTTAAGTTAGTTCAGTTTTGAATTATTTTGAGCTTCTAAATAAACCAAACTATTAATAAGTTACAGGGTAGGAAATAAGACTAATAAAATTAAGAACAACAAGTGATGAATTAGTGTAAAGTTTGCAAAAAAAAAAAAAAAAAAAAAAACAAAGAGAAAGAAAAGTATTTCCCCCCCTCCCAAAACCACGGCAGCCCCCTTCCCACTGTTTTCTTATCCTCTCTTCTTGGAGATGTTCCTTAAACCATTAATGCCCAAAGACACCTTGCTGCCCAAGGACCCAACCCACCACTCATCTCCTCTTCTTCTCTGACTTGTTCCCTTGAGTTTGGCTATAATTAGCCATGGAAATCCCTCACAAATTCAAAACAAAATCAGCAAAAATCAAAACTTCATCTTCATTTTCTCTGCTCGGAATCGCCACAGCACCACCGAGCACTACCGGCGCACCATCAGTGCACCAACTGCACCTATCGCCGCCTGCCTTCGACCACCGCCGGCAATCGGGCGCCGCAACCTGCCGCGCTGCTTCCTTTGTCCTCTTTCTCTCGTGCACTTTGTCTCGCTGCTGCCCGGAGCTTGGTTTTTTTCTAGGGTTGAGGAAATAAGAACATATGCGAAAGGAAAACGAGTTGCCATAAAACAATCTCACAGCATTCTAGAGCAAACACAAGGACCAAAGTTTTTACTGATTATAGATTATAGAGCAAAACAAGGACAAAAAAATCAAACTAAACAAGCGAAAATTCCTATAAATCGAACTTACCTACTCTCTCTTATGGAAAACTAAATTTTCTTCTCTAAAACAAATACAAATGATTTATTTTACCAAAAGTGGGACAAACAAAATGAGAAATACAAAAATCTTGAATCAAACCACTCAAATTAGATCCCAAAATAAAAGAAAAACAACCAAAAGTCTCAGATCTAGTAAAGAAGTAAAGATAAAAGAGCAGGGCTATGGTAGTGGCACGACTGCGATGGTGGCGCGATGTAGGGGTACAACGGGAGTAGGAGAGAGAGAGAGCAGAGACATAGGGAGGCGTGCTAGCGGTGAAGGCCAGCGTGGTGGTAGTCGAATGGATTTGAAGGAGAGAGATGGTGAAGAAGGTGAGACTTGAGAGATTAAATGACGGTCTAACGGTTCAGCTTGTTTTATGGTTTGTATCCAATGGCTAATATCTATGATCCATGTGCTTTGTGTTGTTCTCTTGTGTGCCTTTGATTGTGATGATCTAACGATTTAGATTGTGCACATTAGTTGGTTTTGGATTTTGCCTTAAAAAGAAAAACTATCCTAGTAAATTATTATTATTATTATTATGACCACCACGACTATTATTATTATTACTATTTTTTATTATTATTATTACTAATATTATTATAATTATCTTTATTACTATCACTAATACTGTTACATACTATTGTTATTAATCAAATTAATGCATTGACTATTATAATAACAACTAGTTTCAATTCAACTGTAAGTTTTAAATTCTAAAATTAAGTTAGCTTTATGACAATTAGCCTAATTTTTTGTTTATTTCTTTTTATTCTATTAACTTACATTTGATGCGTTGATCTAATCTAATAATATTTTGTTTCAATTCAAGTAGATGTTTTGAGTTTCGGATTGAATATAACTTAAAGACTATTAGCTTCTTAAATGAAGTATTGTTATCTTACAATAGTCTTTCGAGTTACATTCATACATTCGTTTAATCCAATAATAACTTCTTTCAATTCAAGTAGATGTTCAAAATTTTGAAATGACTATAGCTTAATGATGATTACCTTAAATGGAGTATTGTTAAGCTTATTACTAACATTGATAACTGATCTTATGCGAATTACAACTTACTTCTGTTCAATAAGATGTTTTTATTTTCGAAATACATTTCACATAAAGACAAATAACTTAAATTGAGTATTATTATCTTGAACCAGCTTATCTGCTTACATTGATACATTTATCTTATCTAAAGAAGGAATTGTTTCAGTTCAATTAGATGTTTATTATTTTGAAATGAAATCCACATAGAGAAAATGAACTAAATGGTGTTTTGGATTCTTCAATTACCTTATCGACTTACATCGATACATTAATCTTATCTAATAATTACTCAGCTATATAATAATTTGATTGCATTCACTTAAATGAACTTGTATAAGTTATAACAAGTCTTACGGTAATAGATCTTATAGTATACTACATAAACGAATTTTCGCTTCATATCAGGATCTTGCTATTAGCAATAAGGTTTAATACGATATAGTGCCAATAATTAACTACTTGTTTCAATTCAATTAGATGGTTTGAGTTTTGAAACGAATTGAACTTAAAGACTATTACTTTAGAGTATTGTTATATTCAATTAACTTAATTAATTAACTTACATTGATACATTCATAAATCTTATCCAATAACAACTCATTTTAATTCAATTGTCTGTTGAGTTTCGAAATGAATACAACGTAATGACAATTATATTAAAACGAACTTATGTCATCTTGAATTAGTTTATCGACTTAAATTGATATTTCGATATAATCCAATATCAACTTGTTTCAGTTCAAATTAGATGTTTTTAGTTTCAATATGAATTTAACTTAGAGACGATTAACTTAAGTGGAGCATTGTTATACTGAACCAGTTACATTGTTCTACATTTGTTGCAACTGAATTATATGCTTCCGATCTGAAATGAATTCAATTTAAAGATGATTAACTTAAGTACATTGTTGTTATTATCTTGAATTAGTTTATCGACTTACATTGATACACTCATTCTAATAACAACATATTTCAATTCAAGTATATCTTTTGAGTTTTAATTACTTTATCGACTTATGTTGATACAATCATCTAATCTAATATCAATTTCTTTCAATTTGGTTCAGATATATGAGTTTCAAATTGAATATAACTTGTTAACGATTAATTTAATGGAGTATTGTTATCTTGATTTAACTTTTCGATTCACATAGATACCTTGATCAAATCCAATATTAACTTATTTTACGTCGATTATATGTTTTCAGTTTTCAAATGCAGAGAGCTTAATGACTAGTATCGTGATATTAATCCATTGATCTAATATAGTTATAGTAAGACATTGATCTAATCGGCTTTGTAAGAAATGTCTAACTCGTCTTTCGAGAAAGTTTATAAGAATTTATACTGATATGAGACTTTTAATCAAACATGATGTGATTTGCATACAACTAAAAGTTTGAATATCGACTTATATAAAATTGTCTTATTCCAAATTGTCGAATATATCAGTAAAGTACACATATATAAATGTCACTTTCATACACGTTTTTGGGAAGTACAATTGTTTTTTTCGAGGCAAGTGCTGGACCACACTTATTTGCCACGTTATTTTTAACCGAACTCGAAATTGTTTTGGCAAAAACCCGACATGAAGTTCCATTTTTCCCGAACAAATACAAGAATGTGACTAACTTCTACCCGAACCGATGCGATTATTGTCGAACTTATGTGATTTTCGTCAATAACCGAAATAAACTGAAACGAAACTGAAAATAATTGCAACGTGTTTTAACTGTTATGGATTCAACCGTTGGTTGGTTTAACTGTTGGGGTAAAAACTGTTTAAATTGCAACTAAACTGAACTGAACTGAAACTGGAAAGAAAAATAACTGATTTAAACTGAACTAGAAAGTTTGTTAACTGAACTAAACTGAACTGTTAATAATTTTAACTATTGTAAACTGAACTGATATGAAGTAAATTATTTGGATATAACGATAACTGAATTGTTGAATTGAATTAACACCTCTACAGCTCTACGAACGACTAGTAAAAACATCCTTAATAAATTGAAGTAATAAAACAAAGAGACGGGCACGGGCCTCCAGCCCTCCACACAATTAGGTACACCGTGTCCGTATTTATCCATGTCAAAGCTCCATGTAAGCAAAAATGACGGAAGAAAAAAAAGGTGGCGAAATTCCACCTCAGCATCTAATCACCTTTGAGACTTTGACTTCCACTTTGTGTTATAAACAGCAAAGATAAAGCTGGTTATGTATTATTACTACTTCTATAAATATGAAAATAAAAAATAAAAAATCATAATCCATCTGCATGAATATATAAACAAATGTCAATCGAAGAAATTAAACAACTATTTACATTAAAGAAGCGGCGCCTCGACTCACATGAACGTGATCGGAGTTGTATTCATCCCCTTTTCTTCATAACCCTTCTTCCTTTTAATTTACCCTAAAAACCTTCCTCAATCTTCATACCTAACAAAATCACAATCTCATCCAAAATTTAAAACATACCAAAAACTTTATAGGAAAAATATATTCACCCCAAAATTGCCAAACAATTGCGATTTTGTTTACATCGTTGCTTTCCATTTATGCAAAAATAAATCTCTTTGAAGTTTGATCATCTAAATATATTTGCAATATATAATAATTTTGGTATAAGTAGGTAAGAAAAAAACATAAAAATGGGATCGCAAACAGTAAGTTCAGATCTCTCGATGATTTTGCCAAGAGTTCTTATTGTGTCTCGTCGCACTGTCCGTAAGAACAAGTTCGTCGACTTTGTTGGTTCGTTTTTTTTTTCTCTCTTCTTTTCGCAATTCTGAATTACGTTGGTTTTGGTTAATTATATGAATTGTTATGTAGTTTTATTTTTCTGATTTTTGAAATGGTATGGTTTTGAACAAACATATTAAGAATATAATTCCTGCACCGCCTTTGCTCCCTGCATGAGATTCTAATTATACATCTGTCTTTTTTTGTTGGTTATTTTGTTAGTTAAGAGGCTTGATTTTCGATGATTCATGTGAGTGTGATTGCGTAAACATCAAATTAATTAGGTTAAAATAGCCTAGAAACTTAAATGAAACCGGGGCTCATATGACATAGTCCGTTTCTTATTTGATATATTCAGTTTTTGAATGATATAATAACCCTTTGTGTAGTCAATTTTTGTATGACATATCACTTTTGTCTATTATAGTCGATTTTTATTGGATATAGTCATTTTTAGGTTCATAATCAATTATCTTGAACCAGGTCCACTCAAGACTTTTTGAATATTTTAAACATCATGCTAAAGAAATTGATTTAGGCCCTGTTTGGCACTAGCGTTTGAGGTAGCGGTTAGCGGTTGGACAAGATTAAAACGCTACTTAAGAAAATTATGAGCGTTTGGTAAGGTAGTGGTTGAAGTAGCGGGTAGGAGTTGAAGTAGATTATGAGTAGCGGTTGTGGAACGTTACTACAAGTAACGTTTGAGATTTAGAGGTAGCGGTCTAGCAAATAAACACTATATAATAGCATAAGGTAGAATTATTAACCAATGTTTTTTTTATTTCTTTTTCCTTTTACTGTTTATTTATTGTTTTATTTTATGGCAATTCAATGTTTATTTTATAATAGTAGAGATGTATTTACAAGTATTTTAGTTAAATTTGGTAATATAAATTTTTCGAGGGTTAAATATTTTCTTAGATTTATACATTTCTTTGAGCACCTAAAAAGTCATATACTCCTTTTTGTGTAACTTCTTTGAAAAAATAAATCTTGAATTTAACTATTGAACGAACATATGAAATTATTGTAGTTCATTTCATATTAGAATAAATGTCATTTATTGTCTTTATAATTTTAACAGCTACATTTGCCAAACACTTCTAATTAAACAATTAATTTAATCGTCGATGCACGACATTCTTAGTAGATAGTTAGCATGCTACCCCCAACAAATACATTATCGCAGAATCGCTAACCGCTATTCTTAACCATTAGTTTTGCCAAACATGGCCTTAGCTGGTGAAAGCTATGTAGAGTTCTGATCTATAGCTGTACATTCTGGGGCATTAATATTTTCTGTTCATTTTACAATTATTTTTGTGATGGAAGACTCTTGAAGTGGTAGTAGTCTAGCGTAAGACTAGTCCTTCTCCAACACGCCCACCATTTCATGATATATACTAATATTACTAATGTACTATTGCTCACGTTATATTTTGGCACATAGCAAATAGAAGTAATATTTTATATTATAATACATAATGACTAGATAGCTAACAGTTGGATATCTAATTTTTGTAATATGAGTTGTCGACGGCGTATTTATGTAAGTGCACTAGTTGTGGAACCTATCATTTTCTCTATTTTACATTAAGAAATCTAACAATTAGATGTTTAGTTTTTTCTCATTATATTTTCCAATTTTCCTTCTTTTTCAAAGTAAAGTAACTTCTAACCTTTCTTCTAGGTATCCATTCTACACTCGAGCAAACATATAGGTCCAGGTGGTGCGTGTCACGTACACGTATGTGCATATGTCGTGCGCGCATCACCTTGAATGCTGGAAGGGTATGTCAATTAGACTGTAGGATAAAATTGGAGAAATCTGTTCATTTGCGCATCTTCTTTAATAGTAGGGGATATATTAAGAGTTTAGAATATAATTAGTTGCTTAGATGATCATCTTTCAATTAGCCGTCTTTTATGAGTTCTAGAGGTTTGTGAATATAAGCAAAAAAGAAAGTTGGAGTATATGGACATCATTGTTAGAGAACAGTTGCTTTCAATTGAGAAAGTATCAAAATTTATGATTTGTTTTAGCACCAAAATGTTTGGATGTATGTGCTTTACCTAGGTAACTAGATCTTTACAAATGTTAAGTGTCTTTCTTGTGGATATGCATCAGACATTTCAAATGCAATTTTATCTCACAATCCTTTCTCTTTGATGTAAAACCCATCTTCTATTGAACTTTTTAATTTTAGCTTTTGGGTGGTGATGATGTTAAATGAAATGATCAAATACTCTTATTTTGGGTATAACTTAGCTGGTCCTTTATTTTTGTAAACAGGGGAATACCATTTAGACCTTATAGTAAGCTATGGAGCAGTGCCAGTGATTGTCCCAAGAGTTAGTGGTGTCTCCATGCTTCTGGAAAGCTTTGAGCCAATCCATGGAGTTCTCCTCTGCGAAGGCGAAGACATAGATCCTTCTCTCTACGAGTCTGAATTGTCAAACTTGACACCTGAAGAACTCGAAGAGATAAGGCGAGCACATGCAAGTGATACAGCCATCGATCGAGAGAAAGACTCGATTGAGTTAGCCCTTGCAAAGCTTTGTCTTGAAAGGAACATACCCTACTTAGGAATATGCAGGGGATCGCAAGTCCTAAACGTGGCTTGTGGAGGTACCCTTTACCAGGATGTTGAGAAAGAACTCTCTAGGAACTGCCCAGAATGCCAAAGAGTAAACCATATTAACTATGATGACTATGATGGTCATAGGCATGCGGTGAATGTGGTGGAAAATACACCTTTACATCATTGGTTTGAAGAATCTTTGGATGAGAGTAAAATGGAGATTTTAGTTAATAGCTATCATCATCAAGGAGTTAAAAAGTTGGCTCAGAGATTTGTGCCAATGGCTTTTGCTCCTGATGGTTTAATTGAAGGGTTTTATGATCCTGATGCTTATAATCCAGAAGAGGGCAAGTTTATTATGGGACTGCAATTTCATCCAGAGCGGATGCGACATCCTTGCTCGGACGAATTTGATTATCCTGGTTGTCCTTTTGCTTATAAGGTAACCGTCGCTACATCTATTCTCTCCTTGTGACATACTATGATCACAGGATTATAGCGTTTCAAAATGATTACAGACGGACATAATCAAAAAATTACATATGAAAATTTTGTGGATGGGTTGCAGGAATTCGTGAAGGCAGTGATAGCTTATGAGAAGAAGCTAAGCAGTGAAGCGAGTGTGAAAAAAGGACCAAAGCTTAATAAAGAGCAGGAGAACAAGAGACGGATGATTGTCCGAAGCTTTTCGATAGCAAAGGACATGTATATAGCTGGACGGAGTTCTGTTCCTGTTAAGGAATCAGAACTTGAAGCAGGGGCTGTTTTTCTTGAGGTAATGATGCAAGTTTTGAGCTATGTTGCACGGAAACGAGAAACGAACTTTTATAATGATATTCCACCCATGAGGAAGTTTTCTTTAGATTTCTGAAACATGGGAACTCTTCGTGTCTGAAACGGACACGCAACTTCCATGAAATCTCCGTGCGTGCAACATAGATTTTGAGGCACCTTAATGATATACTGTTTTTTTTTTTAATTAAAAATATTTGCTAACTAATATGAATAAATAAACAGGAAAATACAGCATATAGTATATTGAGTTTACAACAAGAAAATAGGCTGAAGCAGATGGGAGCAACAGTGAGGAATGGACATGGTTATAAGAAGTTGAAGCTGAAGAATGAAAGAGAGAAAGTGTCGAGGTCAATTATAGGGAAGATGTCAATAGAACAATTAACTGATATGATGTCGTTTTATTACATGATGGGGCAGGTCTGTTCTGAGGTTTTGGAGACTAAGCTTCAACACCTTGAATTGCTCCATAACAATGATCAATAATCTTAGTAATTAGTGGTGTCCATGTAGTTTATTTCTTTCTTTTTACTGGGTTCATGAATACCACTTCTTTTGTGATTCTTGGGTCAACTGTTTTGAGATATGGCAGGAAATCAATGTTGGATGCCAGTTCTCAATTTTGCGGCTCTTATATTTCCTACTAGTAGTAATCGTAATATTCTATAACTAATATTTTAAGGATATATGAAATATCAATAAAAAAAATTTGTCTATTTTTCTCCAAAATTTTCAAAATACGTACTCCTTATTCTTCGTTTTCATTTTTATTTTGGGAATGTCTTCAACTTAATTTTTTTTTAAGACTTCTCCTCTGGACTATCAATCACATATATCGCGAAGCAAATAAGGCAGCGGATTGGATCGCCAATGTTGGCCACCTAGTTCAGTCTTCTTTTCATATTGATGTTTTGGATTCTTGTAGTACTTCAACTCTTCATTCTATCTTTGTTAACGATGAGTTAGGAGTTCCCCTCGTGCGGAGGGTCTCCTAACCACTTTCTCTTTTTCTTACCTTATATTAAAAAAAAAATATGAAATATCAATAAATTGTTCACAAGGTCGTCACATTTGACATCCTTATTTGATAGCGATGGTGAAAGGACGTTGCGGAAGCGGATATTTCCTACCATGTTCGTGTTCATGTTCACTAAATTTTTGTATATCCACCACGTAATCTATACCCACTACGCACATGGTGGGTATAACCGTATAAATCCAATGTCCATACCCATTCACTCGCGTACAAACCCATGTTCACATCCATCCCACCATGCACACACGTGGACACTCACTACCCAATTATATTCTCCTCACATCTAGCTAAAACCACTTGCCAAAAAAATACATCATTCAATCAATTTGCTGACGATTAAGTCTTAAATATAAATCCTCTTTTAAAATGTAAACTTTCACAACTCATAATTATAAAAAAGAAAAAAGAAAAACAAAATACATGGTGTTTTGACAATTTTATAACGAGTTCTTTGGATTTAGATTTGTTCAAGTTTGTATTAATCGTCGCCTTGCTTTGGATGAAAATGCTCTTACCTTTACTCACTCCTTACACTCAACTCTTTGGAAGAAAATGATCTTACATTTACTCACTCCTTACACTCAATTCTACTACCTCTCTCTCTCTCTCTCTCTCTCTCTCTCTCCCCCTCCCCCCCCCCACACCAAAGTTTTTTTACTTCATTTGTTTGCCGGATTTAGTCACCGGAAAATTAGATGGACAACAGATTAACGACAATACAATTGTAACCGACAAATTTTTAATTTATCGGGAACACAAACAAATATTATGTACGTACTAGTCATGGCCATACTTCCTCGCCATGGCTGTTACATGCCTTAAAGATCTCTTCGCCAAACCTGAGACATTTTTACCCAAGGTCTTGGCCAAGTTTAGGATGTACCTTAAACATGTCTCTGCCATGATTTTTTTTTTTATAATTTGTTTGCATTCCATTAGTAATAATCAAGAGGTTGGGAGCTTCAACTCCAAGTAAGGTATCCCCTCAAAGAGAAGAACTTTTATAGTGCAAAACACACCCGACAAGGAGGAGGCTCACAACCTCAATCCAAGTACAAATACATAAGAATATTCTATGGGATAGCAAAATCAGAAAACATCAGGTGGGGGGGGGATACATTCAAGCTAGCCAAGAAGTTCCCAAATAACTAAGAAAGAGCTGAACATGTTACACAAGTCACAGCCCACATATAGCACCACTAAACTACAACCAATTGCTTTGCGAGGGTGTCAGCCACTACATTCGAGCTTCGCCCTTTGTGGATGATAGACAATTCCATCCATTCTCTTCTTGCGTTTCTAATATAATTCAGTTGGAAGTTTAAGTTCCAAGGCCCACCATTATCTTCAATTACACTATCTTACCGCATTTACCGAGTCTGATTCAATGATGATTTGGCTTGATCTTGTGCTCTCGAATCCCATCAAAATTTGGGTAGCTCTATAGATGGCAAGAATCTCTGTCGAGTTAATCTCAATGGGTGGAATTGGGCTAGAGAAAACACACATGAAATGACCATGATGGTTTCGGAGAACTCCCCCAATGACTGACATTGTTTGGCTCGAATTCACTGATGCGTCTACGTTCCATTTAATGGAGATTGAACCAGGAGGGGACCATAGGGATAGTGGTTTTTGCAAAAGGCCAACAGTAATTGAATCACATGAATCACCCCTTTCAAGACACAGGGGGTTTCGAATAATCTCATCAATGGAGTAGGGGAAATTTGATCCCCATCCCTTAACCCACCATCCCAGCCTAGTCAAAATGAGCTCACACAATTGATGGGATGGGCATGATATATTCCTGAAAATACGAGAGTTCCTCTCCTTCCAAACAGTCCAGGCAATTATTGAAAAGATTGCGCACCAGATTTTCTTTACGAACGGGTTTTTGGATCTCGATTGCCATTGTTCAAAAGCTTCACGCAAAGATCCAGGGGCCACCCATTTATAGCCCCAAATGTTTAACCACCAACACCAAATTTCCCATGCAAAAGGGCAGTGTAGCAATAGGTGATCTGAACTTTCAATATGAGTTCCACAGAACGTGCAGTTTGCCTCACTTGGAGGTATAATGTTTTGACTTGCATGCTTGCCTTTCGTATTTATTTTCCTTTGTAGGGCCAACCACATAAAAACTTCTACCCTAGGAGGGATTAAGCCACACCAAAGACGTTTAGTGAATAGAGGGGGATGAGAGAGAGTTTGTTTGGATTTATCAAGTTCATATGAGAGGGATTTAACTGAGAACTTGCCTAATTTGTTGTGGGCCCAAATGAAATCATCTTCATTTTGCAGAGATAGGCAGATGTTGCCAAGGAGGGCCTGAAGATCAGCCCATTCAGGTTCATCCTGGGGCCTGAAGATACGCTTCCACAGGAACTATTACTTCCAAGAGTGATCGGCCCATTCTCCAAGAGAAGCGATGATGGCATAAGGCTGAGTTGATATAGCAAATAAGCGAGGAAATGTTATTTTAAGTGGATCCTTGCAATCCAATGGTCATGCCAAAAAAGGGCTCGAAGCCCATTACCCACTTTCCTCAATATGCTATCCTTGAGGAAATTTGCAGTGAGCGGGTGTTTTAATATTAAGAAGCATATATTTCTCCACGGCCCACCCAATTTTAGGGCTGTCAAATCTCGGACCTGGAAGAAATTTGTGTAGCCATATTTTTCTTGTATCAAGTTCCTCCAAAGTGAGCTGGGCTCCTTAACAAATCTCCAAACCCACTTAAAAAGTAGGGCCATAATTCTGTGGAATAAACTGCCACATCCTAGCCCCCCCAATAATTTAGGAAGTTCTAAGACTTCCCACGCCACCAAAGCAGATGCCCTCTTCCCTGTATCACCGTTCCACAGGAATTGCCTCTACAACTTATTTATTTTTTCTAGGACCGCTTTTGGAGCCGGGAATAGAGAGAGATAGTATAGAAGGAGACTAGAAATTGAGGCTTTTATTAAAGTTAGACGCCCGGCTATGGAGAGAAGTCTTCCTTTCCAAGTAGCTAGTTTCCTTTCTATCTTTTTTATGATGGGGTCCCATGATTCAATTCTTGAAACGTTGCCTCCAATCGGGAGGCCTAGGTAAGTACAAGGAAAGGAGCCCACCTTGCATAGAAGAGCATTGGCCGAGGATTGAAGCCATTCATTGCTTATGTGAATACCCATAATGGCGCTTTTGTGAAAATTAACTTGGAGACCGGATACAAGGTGAAACAAAATAAGTGTCTTTTTGATGTTGAGTAGGTAGTCCAAATTGGGTGGACAAAATAAGACAGTGTCATCTGCGTATTGGAGGTGCGTGATTTTAGTTCCATTACGGCATATTTTAATGCCCTCCCATAATCCAAGACGAGATGCTTTTGTGATGACAAGACTAAGAGTCTCTATAATTAAGTCAAACAAAAAAGGGGATAAGGGGTCTCCTTGATGGAGTCCCCTATGGAGCTTGAAAGGCTTGGTAGGGGACCCATTTATGAGTATAGAAGCTGCTGCACTTTTCACACATGAAAGAATCCAAGAAATCCATAGCGGGGGGAACTCCATTTGGGATAGAGTCCATTCCAAGTAAGACCAAGACACACTATCGAAAGCTTTATGGAAATCAAGCTTGAGGATAGTTGCTTGGATTTTTTTCCTCCTGCAAGAGTCAATGATTTCTCCGGCCACAAGAGCACCATCTAAAATTTGCCTCCTCACAATAAAAGAGGATTGGAAAGGTCCAATCAGAGAATCCATCACTGCCTGAAGCCTCCTAGGAATGAGCTTTGAAATAATCTTGTAGATACAACCAACCATGCTAATTAGCCTGTAGTCTTTGAAGCCTGTTGGATTTTCAATCTTGGCAATGAGTGCGATAAATGCCACATTTGAACCTCTCGGCAGTTTACATGTGGTCCAGAATTCCTCCACGATGCTATAAACATCCTCTTTGATCACTTCCCATGCATCTTTGATAAATCGGAAATTAAAGCCATCAGGCCCCGAAGCCTTTTGAGCATTGCAAGACTCAACCGCTTCATCAATTTCTAATCTGCTGAAAGGAATAATGAGAGATTCAGCTTGTTGTGGGGAGAGTTTTTTGAATTCTAGATCAGTGAAGATAGGCCGAGAGGAATAGTCTTCCTTGAAGATGTTCTTAAAAAAAGAAAATGCTTCTTTCCTAATACCCGCAGGATCATCAATAGTTAAACCATTAACAAGCAAAGATGTTATAGAATTTTTTTTTTTTTTCCGAAGAGAGGCCAAGGCATGAAAATATTTGGTATTCTTATCCTCATCCTTTAGCCATTTTGCCCTTGAATTTTGGGCCCAATAAGTTTCCTTCCTTTTTAACCACGCCCAAAGTTCTTGCTGAGACACCCTCCTCTCACCAATTTCTAAATCCGTGAGATCACGATCATGGGAAATACGATCATAGTTGTGAATATGCTCATCCAGCTCGGCAATTTTTCTGTCAATCTGCCCAAATTCAAGCCCATTCCATTTTTTGAGCCTGACTTTGGTCTCTTGCAGCTTCACCATGAGTGGGCTAGACGACGAGCCGGCCCAAACTTCTTTAATTAACTTCATACAACCCTCATGGGACAGCCAAGCGTTCTAAAACCTGAACGGCTTGGGCCCCCAATTGTGATTATTTGGTTTCAAGAGCAACGGAGAGTGATCTGAAATACTCCTCCTGAGTATAGAGACTTGGAGAGAAGGTAGCAAGGTTAGCCATTCAGGATTGCAAAGAATCCTATCTAACTTGCTCTTTGATTTCTCATTGAACCATGTGAACCAACCTTTTGTAGCCTGAATTTCCAATAGTTGAGTTTTTTGTATGAAGTCAACAAAATCTTGAACCCCTGCTTGCAAGATCAAACTGTTGCCCCTATCATTGGGTCCTAGAACCTCGTTGTAATCCCCCATCATGAGAGCAGGTTTTTGAATTGCCTCCCAGTAAAGATAAATAACATTTACCACGTCTGCTCTTTCATTTCTACAACACGGATTATAGATATTCAAAACACATCCACTAAAATTCAAAGAGGGGAAGTGACCATTGACAGCAATCCAGTTTGTTTCCACACAGAAAGATTCGATCTTAAAGAGATCCTCTCTCCATAGTGTTAATAGACCCCCTTATTCCCGATCGACGGACTAAACATCCATCTTACATCATTATTGTTCCATATTGATTTTATGGTTTTCAGATTAAAATCTTCTATCTTCGTTTCTTGGATTAGAACAAAGTGAGGATTATGGGAGGATATAATTTTCCTCAGAGAGCTTCTCTTGACCCTAGCGTTTAAGCCTCTAATATTCCAGGAAATTACAATCATTGAAAAGTATCTTTTATGAGAAAGAGAAGTTATGAGACTTACTGGAGATGCAGCTCCCAGTCTTGATTTTGGCCCATGAGGATTACCTGGATACGCTTCCTGAGCTCTGCTGTTGACCCATCAAAAGAGAGGCCTAGTATTTTCGCCATTTCAATAATATCATCCGCGTTTATTGGTTGGGCTTTGAATTGCTTTTTTGAATCCTCCCCCTTGTTTGCAGCAGACTTTAGCCTCTTTTTCTTTTCTAATATTTTCTTTCTTTTCCTCTCGTGGGCTATCTTTGCTTGGGCTGGAATCCGATCTTCAGAACCCGATGGAAAGAGGGGCCCAGAGCATGAGTCTGACCCCAGGTTAATAGAGGATGAAGAAGTTTGGGCTGGAGGCCTAAGGAGGGGCCCAAACTTATTTGAGATGTGAATGGGGCTGATGGAGTTTTTTTTAGGAGAGATGGATAGGTTTAAAGCTTGATGGGATTTTTTTTTTTTGGGCTGGGTAGGCCAATTGAGATTTTGACGGGGGACTCAATTATTTGTTTGGCCCACAAAGCTCTGGCGGCTTTTGGCTGATCTATTTGGGGGGTTTTGAGGTTTGTGTTCACCTTTTGATTTATTTGTGGGCATTGAATGTTTTTTTGGGAAGAGGTGTGGCAGATACCTTGGGCATAGGGAAGGGGAGTTAGGAAGTCATTTGGATGTGACGGCCCTTATCATTTTTGTCTTGGGGCCCTGGACTTTTGATCTTGAAATTCTGACCGCCACCATTTTCAAAAGGGGTGGTGACGTCATTTTTGTCAGTGAGACCCAGTTCTGGAGAGGATGATTTGGAAGGAGACATGCAGCAGGAAGGGGAGTGGATGTTGACATTTTTGTTGATAGTTACCTGATCTGACTTCGGATTGTGCTTTGTCACTGTATTCTCCAAGACATGGACTGGGAATTTTCTTCCTTCTATTTCTAGGGCAATCTTGCAATTAATTTCGAAAAGGCAGTCTGTGTATACTAATATCTGGGCACAGTCGAAGGATTTATAATTGACATATATGACTCACCCAAAAATACATCCTACATCATGGAAGTTTTCGTAACACCAAGCAGCCAGAGGAACCCCGTAAATTTTAAGCCAAGTTTCTCTCCACAAAGCCGAACTTTTCTGAGTGACATCCCTTACTACAAGGAACCATTGATCTAGCCATGTACTCTCTAACATGGCTTGCTTGTCTTCTAATGTATCAAAAATGATAAGATGTTGTATTCCCCCTATTGCTTTGATAGTAAGACAGTTAACGCCTTGCGCCAAAATGTGATCCGGTATCATTTCAGAGGATTGAGAAGAGGTGGATACTGCAATGGCACTCCGATGTAACCACTCCATGTTTTCTTCACATTTCTTGGCCTTTATTGCTGCAGCAAATTTCCCATCAATATCAACTTCTAGTATGGAATTTCTAATCCTCTTCGTGTCTTCCCCTAGTGCTCTTGAATTCTTAAGTCGATGTTGTGAAGGGTTTGGGATTGTGGTTATCGGTTGAGGGTGTTTGTTGCAAACAATGGGAGTAGAGAGATTAGCAGGTTGTATGTGTATGGGAATTGAAGAAAGGTTGATGGTAGGATTTTTGGTATAATTTTTGGCCACTTCTTTGTATGACCTTGAGTCTCGAAAGGTGGTTTTGTGGTTTGGTTGAGTGGTTTGGACATGGGTTTTTTGGTTTTTTATGGGAGGAGGTGGGAGATGAGTCGTCATGGGTAGAGATTGGAAGTTTATGGGTTTGTCATATTTGGCTGGGAATACTGTGATTCGATTATTCCCCAAGGTTATGCCATTTTCATCCCTACACGCAGTGAGTCGAGATTGAGGGTACTTAAACTGCACGAAGCCGAATTTATGCATGCTTTGTTTTCGGATGATTGGGATGTAGATGTTGTCAATGTATCCATGAGGTTTGAAAATCCTTGAAATTTCTGAGCTAGTGGTGGAAAGTGGTAAGTGATTAACGAAGGTGGTTAAGGAGGCTTGAGAAATGTTCTGCCTGAGTTTCCTTCTACTGACTGTTTGCCATGGGTTTTCATGGTTTCTCTCTCTAGGAAGGGGCTCTCTCTCTCTCTCATTGTTTTTTTTTTTTATAAATCCAATGCCATGATTGAGACGCATTCTGGACATATCTCGACAATGGCCTTGACGTGTATGCACAAGTTTATCTCTTGGAACGAAAGATGAAAAAAAGTTTTAGATCACCATATTAATCGATCTATGCATATGGGTCATAGGAGGTTACAAAAACTTTTACGGAACATCCTAAAATTTCGACGATGAGTGTCATTGGTGGATGCAATATGAGGTAATGGAGATGTGTGCAATGGAGGCAATGGTGGTGTGAATGGTGGACTAGTGTAGCAAGGGGAAGTGAAGAGTTTAGAGAGGTGGAGAAATTAAAAGATGTGAAGGTGGGAGAGAGAGTGTAGAGGGGTACATCGAGAATAGTAGTTTCAAAATAGGGTAACACCTTGTTATTTAAGTCAGTGACATCCCTATTTATAGCTAGATGGGATGGATGAGGTGCATGCCTGGTGGAAAAGGCATAGGTGTACAAATTCACCGCCTACCCCCTATCCATCATGGATATGACTTTTGACATCTATACCCATCCTAGGCCTCTACTAGGGTTGTTTAACATATGGTATGGACCGCACCAAACTGTAACCCAAACTGTTTTTTCGCGGTTTGGTTTCGTTTGCGGTTTCAAAATTATGGGTTGGTTTGTGATTTCAAGCAAACCGTGGTTTACAGTTTGGGTTAGGTTTGAATCTTTGTAAAACCAAAACGCACCACAAACCGCAAAACAGTTTAGATGAATTTTTTTTTATTTTACATTGGACATTTGGACTCTTTGTATCTGTCTATCTGATTATCTAGTTTCAAAAGAAATATGTATTGGGTTTTCAACAACTTTTTTACCACATATTTTATTCATTTATGAGTTACTTTTCCAACAATTTGTAGCTAATTAACTATTTTCTAGCAACTAGTTTACAAAAGTTTACCATAGTCTACAAATATTTAAAAAAAAGGTTAAACGCACTGCACCAAACGATCCACAAATATTAAAAAAATGGTTACATAAGTCATATCGCGGATGAAAAAATGGTTTAACTGCACTGCACCAAACTGTTTCACGTGGTGGGATTTGGGTTAGGTTGGGCAAAAGTGCGGTTTGGTTTGGTTTGAGAAAATGTTAAACCGCATATCTGCGGCTTGGTTTGGGTTATATCCCAAAACGCATCAACCCAACCCACGAACAAACCTAGCCTCTACTACCTATTAAGGACGTAATTATACCTCCAAATGGGATGATGTAATGCAAAATCCAACCAATATACACTCATCTTTGTCTAACCACCTAGTGCGTCAATTAAGCAAATTGTCGCATAAGATGATATCTAAGTTTAGTATATGATAATATGAAAGTTTGGATAATTAGGTGGTCATAAGTTTTAGTGACCAACTTGAAAACCCATTAGAGTTAGATTAATTTATCCATAACCACATCAAACCTTCCATCTAGTTTTTTTTTTTTTTTTTGGTACATGAGGAAAGTTAGGACATCCTTCTCTTAAGGGAGACTCTTAACGGATCAAGAAAAACAAATTATGTAACGAGGGTTCTGTTGAAACATCCACGTCAACCGAGGCAACAGAACTGTTGTGACCTTTTTTTGATAGAAGATCCGCTTAGCTTCCCGAAAAATATGCTTAATGGTGTAGAATCTAAATTGTCGCAGCAATTGACGAATGTCATCAATGAGGGTTTGTATGGTCCAAGGGCAAGCGTAATGCCCTTGCAGAACTCTTATAACCACTTGGTTGTCTCCTTCAATATATAGATCTTGAATATGCCGATGAATGGCAAGAATAAGCCCATTCCTAAACCCCCAGGCTTAAACAACGAGAGCTAAGGTTTGGCCAAAACGATAAGTTTGTGCAGCCACAAGAAAAACCTTTCATCTAGTATGAATAAATCATAGGAATTACTATAACAAATAAGCAATGCAAGTCCATACATAATTTCAATGATTCAACCCCAATGAAATCATAAACTACCACAAACTTTTATAGAATAATAATCATGAGAACTCAGATGAATAAATTTTCTTCTAACCATATTTGCATTGTCAAATTCACCATACATTAGATATCCATGCTCATGTACTTCAAACAGTCGCACATCACATATATCATCCACCATTAAGCAATTTCACCAAACACAAAATTTTTCTTCCTAGCATGATTCTATGTTCCAATAATCATAATATAACAATTATATATAATACTTAATAGTTCAAACATGCTAGTAAGATGCTTCCTAAAACTTAGTACAAGTACACAAAATTTCGAGGCCAGTAAGTTTTCTCTCACGCGAAACACAAAACCCTCGCTAGCGAACAAACCCTAAGGAACTCGACCGCCGACTAAGCAGCTTCGGTGCGCCTCACAGTGGTCGTCGAGTCCCCTTTCCCATTACCCATTCATTTTATTTTCGTGGGTTATTCTAGGTCCGCCAGCGAAGCCAACGTGGAGTAGTCCTCGTGGAACACAAGTGTGGTGTGCGTGGTGTCCGGTGTACGTAGCTGCACCGCCGACTAGTGAAATCCACCCTACCTCCACCGCCGATGAAGGTGTGGCAACGGCAGCATCACAAGCAAAGGATGTCGCCCAAACGGGAACAAATCCACCCTGCCTCCACCGCCGGACCACGGGATCGGGTGCACCTCTCTGGTGAGTCAGTTGGGGATTTCATGGGTGTTCTAGCTCTATTGAATTAATGGAGTTTTCAAGATCTGAAAGGCATTGAGGTTGTACTTCACTTCCTTGTTCATATTTTCTCTATAGGTGTTGTTTTTTATATGAGTGACAAGTCATATATATATATAGTTTTTAGGTGCATTTAGGTTGCATTTTAGAGCATTTAGATTCATATTTAGGTTCATTATTGCATTATATTCTTAAGTTATGTTATTCTACTCCTATTCGATATGTTTTCTTGTTTTTGATGAATTTCAGGTAACGAGAACGTATTTGGAGTATAATTAGCTAAGCTTGAGTATTAGGACCACTTGGAAGGAAGGTGCATTGCATAAGGATCGCTACGGATTTTTTTATAGTACGAGTTTGAGCGAAAACGAAGCGGAAAATTATTAGAAGAAATGTGAAAAAGGAGTCACGTCTACACTTATGATCATAACTTTTGATGTGCTTCTTAGAATCAAATAATTCCAACAGATACGGAAACTAGAATTGAAGATCTTTCCAACGATAGGTGGCACGCCCCGAGGAGACTTATAGTCAAGGAGTGATGCCTTTCGGAAGATTGCACTATTTCTACTGGAATCTGCCATTGTACGCACGGATCACTAATCTGCCCATTTAATGATTTATTCAAGACTTTCCTTATCTTGTAAATTATTTTCCTAGTCATATTAGGTTATTGAATATTATTTAGATTAGGGATAACTCCTTTCTCTCTCTTCCTTCACTCTTCTCACGTTAGTTTTAGTTTTAGGTTTTAGTTTCTTCTTCTTTTTACTCTCTAGTTTAGGAGTAAACCCTAGTTTTTTAATAATGCTCTTCATTAATTCATAAGGTTATTATTTTCATCTCTTTTCTTTCACTGATTTCTTTGATTATGTTTTTCTTTGTAGATTTAGATTTTGTTATTCATTTCATGATTGAGTAGTTTTTATTTCTAGGGTTTGGGAATCCATGTTTATATCTATTTGATTGTGATTTAAGGTTATTCAATGATTGGATTGGATTAGAGTAATTCCTATTGATTTGTTAAAATTGCTTAATTCATGTAATTGCGCAATATCATGGGTTATGCTTAGCTAATAGGAATTAGAATTGAAAGATCATACTCATTGGGGTTGTAAGCTTTTATATTTTATATATCAGACTTTTAATTTTTTTGCTTGGAATTTCGTTTGAGATGTCATACTTGTTGAATTCTTGTGACAACTTTCTTTTGTTGGGCTGGTTGTTGGGAGTTTTGTGGTGTTTTAGTGGTGAATTGTGGTGTTTGTGGGAATGCTCGGTGATTCGATGATTGTTGTGGTTCTTCTGCGTCCTTTCTCTAATCTTGTTTCTTGCAGTGAGGACACTGCAAATTCTGGCTTGGGGGAGGGATGTTCTATCCTTTATTTGCTTTCTAGTGTAAATTTTATTGCTTTCTTAGGATGTTGCACGGTTTGTATCGCTCATTAGGAGTGGGAGTTTACGTGTAACCAAAAAAATTGTACTGCTTTCTTAGTTGCATTAGCATATTTCATCACATATTAGATTTCATGTCGTCTTAGTTTGCATCTATGGGACTACTACTAACACTTTTTGAGAACCTTGTTGATATTTTACTACAATTCTTAAGCATCATTCATCTTGTTCATGATTCTTCATAGCACGATTGTTCCGTAATTGATTGTTTGTGGTAAGATTGACCGGTCTCTCTCTGGCTCGGTTTAACGTTACTATGCAGAAACCTAACCTAAGTGAGCTTTTGTGCCTATAAACTGACGTATCTGTGTCAGTTCTATTTTTTTCCATATGTGATTAGTTCTTCAGTTGTTCCATTGATCTTGACTTTGATTTGGTACTCCTTGATATTCGATAATGCATACATTTTGATATGATTGAGGCGTTTTATTTCATGATCTTAACTCCAGAGTTATTCTTGTTTTCGTATTATCCTTCCTCTAGCCCCATTGAGCCTTTTCAACTGTGTTTAATTGAAACCTACATTACAAGCCCTTGGCCTCATTTGATTCTTGTCCCAAGCCTAGCTTGGGGGAACGAATATTAGTTTTGGTTTGGTTTGTATTGAATTGAAGTGCTCGATTTGTGGTTTAGAAGGATGGACAAGTATGTTTAGTGAGCTTTGAAATTGAATTGAATGTTCGAAAAAAAAGAGAAGAAAAAAAGTGAAAAATGAAATGAAAAAGAAGTGAAAAGGAGTTGTGAATAAAGTGAAATAAAAAGGGTTATGATTGAGTTTCTTGAATGGAAAAAGTGTTGGTTATATTTTTTGGAGATTGTTAGTTGTTGCGTGGAGTTGTTGTGACCTTTCTTGGTCATGTTTTCAGTTATATGATGCTCCCCCTTATTGGGTTTTCCACCACAATTCCCAAATTATTTTCCATGCCTTTGACCTCAGCCTCATTACAAGTTTACAACCCTTAATATTCCTCTTGATCATTGTGTATTGTATTGTTGAGTATTAAGTGAGTCAAAAAGTCAAAGTTAAAGAGTATTTGCTTCATCTGAGTCGACTTGATTAGGTTGAGTGTCATCATTTATGCCTTAAACACATGAGAGATTTGAGTGCACATAACTATAGTGAGGTTTGTCAGGTTTTGTTAAATCCAGCTTAGGAGAGATGGTTTGTGGTACGATTGGAGAGTCGATTGCGATACATGACATGCTATGTGGCTTTGTCGAGGTTGTTTCGATGCTTGGTTTGTGTAGTGATTATATCTCTTGTGTTTTCAGTTGAGTGTTTAGCCCTGTTCTAGTCCTATATTGTAGGTCATCTTTCTTTTCCAATGTCTATGTCTTATTGCTTGGGGACAAGCAATGGTTTAGCTTGGGGAAGTTTGATAAGTCCTATTTATATATAGATTTTAGGTGCATTTAGGTTGCATTTTAGAGCATTTAGATTCATATTTAGGTTCATTATTGCATTATATTCTTAAGTTATGTTATTCTACTCCTATTCGGTATGTTTTCTTGTTTTTGATGAATTTCAGGTAACGAGAACGTATTTGGAGTATAATTAGCTAAGCTTGAGTATTAGGACAACTTGGAAGGAAGGTGCATTGCATAAGGATCGCTACAGATATTTTATAGTACGAGTTTGAGCGAAAACGAAGCGGAAAATCATTAGAAGAAATGTGAAAAAGGAGTCACGTCTACACTTATGATCATAACTTTTGATGTGCTTCTTAGAATCAAATAATTCCAGCAGATACGGAAACTAGAATTGAAGATCTTTCCAACGATAGGTGGCACGCCCCGAGGAGACTTATAGTCAAGGAGTGATGCCTTTCGGAAGATTGCACTATTTCTACTGGAATCTGCCATTGTACGCACGGATCACTAATCTGCCCATTTAATGATTTATTCAAGACTTTCCTTATCTTGTAAATTATTTTCCTAGTCATATTAGGTTATTGAATATTATTTAGATTAGGGATAACTCCTTTCTCTCTCTTCCTTCACTCTTCTCACGTTAGTTTTTGTTTTAGGTTTTAGTTTCTTCTTCTTTTTACTCTCTAGTTTAGGAGTAAACCCTAGTTTTTTAATAATGCTCTTCATTAATTCATAAGGTTATTATTTTCATCTCTTTTCTTTCATTGATTTCTTTGATTATGTTTTTCTTTGTAGATTTAGATTTTGTTGTTCATTTCATGATTGAGTAGTTTTTATTTCTAGGGTTTGGGAATCCATGTTTATATCTCTTTGATTGTAATTTAAAGTTCTTAAATGATTCGATTGGATTAGAGTAATTCCTATTGATTTGTTATAATTGTTTAATTCATGTAATTGCGCAATATCATGGGTTATGTTTAGCTAATAGGAGTTCGAATTGAAAGATCGTACTCATTAGAGGCTTGTTACAATTGGTAGATCTGATTATGTTGAGCGACCCTACTATCATATGTTGATCTAAGAGTGTTAAGACCCGATCGTAGGATTAACAAAAGACTCTAATTACTAGACCCTCAATCCAAGTATTATTGAATTATATTGTATTGATTGAATTGGTATAAACATGGTGAACCATTACCCTAGATCTTTTTAGTGTGATTTGCTTTATTTATTAGTTTAGAACCGTAATTCACATATTTCTGATCTTGTTTAGTTTCTCCATACCTTAGAAGCTACATTAGAACGGCCATCTCTCTGTGGATTCGACCTACTTACTCTACTACATTGTTAGAAGGTTTGTTAGGAATTATTTTTGACAGGTGTACGACAACCTAACAATGAGTAGGTTGTTTTCTTTTCTTATATGCATGGTATAATTCTGCAAATAACTAGAGGAAGTTGTTCATCTCGCGTTGTTGAAGTAGTGATTGGTGGTTTTTTATGGCAATCGAAAGTTGATTGTCACTTGGGTAAGGGATGGTGGTTCAATTATGCAAACATAGAATCTGTAGGTTTCATGGAGTCTTTGATGAAGAACAAGTTACATCCAAAGACTGGAACTTTTTCTATTGGGTATAGTCGATTTTCCGCAAACTCTAGGAGTATATCTTTCAAAGATACTAGGGTGGGCTACCTTGATTTTGAGCTTCACGAACTCTCAAAATTGAGGGTGAATAGGAAAAAGGGTTCTAAGGTGAGGAATCAAAATGATCATATCTTAGGACTCATAAAAATAGAAGTTGAAAGTGGGGAACCAAAGGTTAGGCATCCTCCGGTTGTTTTCTCCAAAGAATGTGAGTGTGGTCGAGGAGGGGAAATGTTTTCATGGTCTGGACATTTGTTCTCCGATTTCTCAAATTGGAGGTGTGTTAGAGAGCTAGTAGTACTTAGTTCTCCTTTTAGATTGGCATTGGTCTCAAAGACCTATGCCTTTCAAAAATCAAATCTGAAGACGGCACCCCAGTTGAACATGGTAGTTTTCAGCGCGTCCATTCATATGTGGTTCTCATACCAAAAGAAGAACCCTGAAATACTCTCTTAGGAGAGTAATAAGTCACCAAGGAAAGTGACTCTTCAAAGAATCATGAGCCAAGAATTCCAAGTGACAGGGTCGTTGGGATTGCTCATGTTGTGAGATGCAAATCTCGCCCTTGGTTGTTTGTTATTATCCAAATTGTGAACGAAATTTGCTCCTCCCACCATTTCAAGCAGGTCATATATACCCTTTATTGCAGGTTGGCTTTTTCCAAAAAGTTACAACGGCTCCTTAGTTCTTGTTGTTGCGGTCCAGCTATTGTCAACCACATCTAGTAGAGTTATGATTCAATTACCGAACAACGCAAGCCTCTATATCGAGCAAATTCTCAATAGTGTTATTTATTGTTTTAACTTAGTATGGTTTGTAAGAGCAAGTAAAGCTCAATATAGTGTTCTTGATACATGTGCGTCAAGGCGACTCAAAATATTCAATTTAGATGATCTTTCCAATTTCTGGATTTGAATCGTCTTACAATCCAAGGTTGCAAGCGATATTTTAGTGTTGTTTTTAAGCCCATATTTGTTGCTTACATAGGGAGTATGATTGAAGTACCAACATGAGGCGTGCATCAACATTTGAAGAGCCCAAGTTCTGTTTGGGGTTTTTTTTTAGTTTCTATTTGTTTTTGTTGTTTTGAGTTGTAATAAAATCATGAGATTACTCATCAAGTAAGCTCATGATTAGGCGTGTGATTAGGATCACATTAGGCAAGAGATATGCTGATGTTAGGCGTGATTATTGTGCTGATTTTAACTCTTGTAACAGCTCATTTAATGGAGCTTAACAAGAGGCTTAAATCAAGGAGCTTTGTAACTCCTAAAACAGCTCATCTTTGGATGGTTTGTAGGAGGTGTTTTCAAGTCTTTTGGCTTCCCTTTTTTCTGCTCCATTCCTCTATATAAGGAGAGCAAATGATAAGTGAAAATCAGTTTTGGAGTTTGAATTAAAAAAGCGTTTCTTTGTGAAGCTTTCTTTGAGTGTGTCTCAAAACTCCTATTACAACTTGAGCGTGTCTTGGTTGTTTAGGATTGATAGACTAAATTGAGTGTGTCTTGTTTAGTTGTATCAAGATCCTTTAGTTCTTTGAGTGTGTCTTGAGAACTATAGTTAAATTTTCAGTTTTCCCTATCCGTTCTAATTCAGCCAAAGGAGCAAACTTATTAAAACCAATTCAACCTAAATTAAGTGAGAAAGTGAGGGCTGCATTTAGATCAGTTCTTATGTTTTTGTTGTTTAGTCCTATATTGTATCCCGTTTTTAATTAATACAAATTTTCTTGATGTTAAAAAAAAACTTAGTACAAGTACGTGCCTTCTTAAGCATTTCGATAACACAATTAATACTACTTAGCACCTTTTATGAACTCATGATATAAAACAATTGAAATAAGTACAATTTATGTATTCAATCTAAAATTATGCTTATTAATTATAAAATTAGATTATATAAATTAATTGATCATCCGATTACAAGTCTTGAAACTTCATTTTTTCAGTCAAATAACACAACCCATTTTAAAAACCTTACTAGTGACAATTTCTACACAATTCTCCCCAAAAGTAGTTCATATGATCGTTGATGAAACATAATTGTATAGAGTTTTTAGGCATTTTTAGGTTGCATTATTAGAGCATATTAGCTATTTTAGTTGCATTCTAGGAGCGATTTGCATAAATTATCCATTTTGTGCTCTATTACGCTTTGTTTGTGGTTTTCTAAATGTTTCAGGTGGTTTCTTAGCTATTTGAATACTTTCAAAGCGTTTTTGGATGACTTGGATAGTTGTTGCAAAGAGAGTCGATGAATCGAGGTTTTGGAACGATGAATGCGCCATTATGGAAGTTTTACTCAAGCTTTATATTCATATGAGGTGAAGTGAGATTCCATGAGGGTCATAACATATCTTCCAAGGGTAGATTTGAGCTAAAATTGAAGAAGCATAAGTGTTTGCAAAAGTTCAGCTTGACTACATGCCACTAATTTGATCATATCTGAAGTTCTACTTATCGGATTGACGCGATTCAAGTTGCGTTGGAAACTAGACACAAAGAGCTTCGCAACGGTATGTTATATGCCTCCATACGATGTCTGTAGCTCAAGTTACGGCCCGTTGAAGTGGAACCAGCGGTTCAGGGCACAAACCAGCGCCCAATGGTTTTATCTGTTCGTTTGTGGTCGATTCTGCCTGGTCCGCTGGCTGTCCAGCGCCCAATGGACGTGCTCCCCTGCTGCTGTGCATTTTACAAGCTTCTTTGCAAAGACTCCTTCTATTTTGTTTTATTATAATCTTTAATTAGGGGTTGAGTTGAAAGAAAATAAAAAGAGAGAAAAAACAAAAGGAGACTCATTCACTCTCTCTCTCATACATTTTTATTTTCTGAATTAGAATAGATTTTTCTTCTTCTTCTTCAACATTGAAACCCTAGTTTTCACTATTCTCCATTAATTCAAGTTCTAAAGGTATTCTCTTTCAATTTCTACTTTACTTGTTTTGTTAATTGCTTGAATTTCTACTATTGTTGTTTGTTAGTTTCAATTTCTCTACTTTTCAATCATGAATTCTAGGTTAAATTTTGTTATTGATTTTGCTATGAATAGTGAGTAGTCTTCTTGCTAGGGCTTTGGGGATCCATGAACAATTCAATGAAATAAGTTATTTGTCAATTGATTAGTTTCAAGAATTACAATTAAATTCCTATTATTGACTTTTCATTGCTTGCAATTGAATTTTGGCCAAGTTTAATTGTGTATTGGGTATTTGTTGAATTTGATGCTGAGAGGTAAGAATACCACAAAAGACCAAAGAATAGTAGGCGACGAATCTAGGCAAGAGCGAGAGCCGCTAGAGGAGTTTTGAGGGAGACTAAGTTTGAGAGAATTAGTGAGCCCTAATTTGATGAATTCTTGAAGCTTGTTAGTTTTCACTTTTCAATTGATTTGTTTGTTCATGGTGAACCATTGCCTTAGGTTTTAGTTAATTTGATCAAGTTTTTATTTAGTTTTCATAGCTAGTTTTCTAGTTAATCATAATTTCAACCAAGGCCTTTCATACAATTCGGACTTTTAAGAACTAATAGAGTGCATAGCTTCCCTGAGGATACGATCCCTACTTCCCTAGCTATATTTTTAGTTGGTGTTGTCGGTTTACTTTTGATAGGTGTGCGATAGCCTGTTCAAATTTTGGCGCCGTTGCCGGGGAGGCAATTGTTAATTTTGTTAGTCGGGTTTGAGTTGTTTTATTTATATTTTTTTTATTGGTCTCAAAGAATCTCTTTGGTTCTTTGAGACAGTTTCTCACAATTGTTTGGAGTTTCTGTTTTATATTTTCAGCTTTGAGTTCGTATGCGATTTTGGTACGATCCAGAACCTGAAAGGAGACTTCGGCTACGTCGGAAACGAATAAGTAAACGAGAGCAAAACATTCATTTAGGGGAACTCACTATTTCAGATTTGTCAGCTTTCTTTAAGAGCAGTATTTCATCGTACGAAGAAATGGCGGGAGAAGAACGTTCCTTAAGGGACTATTCCCAACCAAATACAACACAGTTGCCAGGAGGTTTCCCTATGCCTGAGATGACTGCAGCAAACTTTGAACTCAAGCCAGCTTTGGTGAACATGGTTGAAAGAAATCAATTTGCAGGAACTCCAATGGAAGACCCTAATCTCCATATTTCTAACTTCCTGCAGTACTGCAACACCATAAAACAATATGGTGTCACTTAAGATCATATTCGGCAAATGATGTTCCCATTCTCATTGAAAGACAAGGCAAGACAATGGTTGCATAGTCTTAATTAGAGTTCAATCAAAAGTTGGGATGAATTAGCTCTTGCATTCTATAAGAAGTACTATCCTCCAGAGAGAACAGCTACTCTTAGGAGCCAGATCACAAATTTCAATCAAGAATCAAATGAGTCTCTACATGATACTTGGGAACGATTCAAGGAGTTGCAAAGGCTTTGCCCTCATCATGGTCTTGAGAAGTGGTTGCTAGTCCAATCATTTTATAATGGTTTGGGCAACGATTCTAGAACGATTTTGGACTCTACTGCGAATGGCAGATTCATGAACCAGCAGGTGAATGCTGCATATGATCTTATTGAAGAGATTGCCATCCATAACTCACAATATGGCAATCCAAGAGGGCATTCAAAGCAAGGAGGCAAGCACGTTATTGATCATAAATATGAGAGTTTAGCTGCACAAATGAATGCTATCAGTCAGAAGCTAGACAAGCTACAACTGCCTGCCTCACAACCAATGTATGTTAATGCAGTGGCCGCCTCATCAGGATGCCATGATATCTTTTGTGACTCATGTGGTTCATTTGGTCATGATTCTCAATCTTGCCAAAATTCTGCGGAGCAAATATGTGCCTTTCAAGCCTATAAGAATAATCGCTACAAGGATCATCCATACTTCTCTTACAGAAGCAACAACGTGCAAAACCCACAATCATTTGCACCACCACAGCAACAGCAACCACGTGCTCAACAACAGCAAAATCAGAGGTTTCAACCTCAAGGACCATTGCAGCCACCTGGGTTCATCGACCATCTTTCAACCCGGGACGATCCACAAGCACCACAGGCTAATAATGAGATCTCGGAGATGAAGACTATGATGATGCAAATGCAGAAGAACATGGAGGCTATGCAAGCTCATAACAAGCAGCTTGAGACACAGTTAGCACAAGTTGCCTAATCAACAGCTCAAAGGAAACCGGGCCATCTTCCATCACAACCATCACAGTCAAACCCTTCGAGAGACACAGTTAATGCCATTGTCTTGAGGAGTGGTTCCAATTATGATGGCCCGCAAATGCCTATTGATGATGCTGCAGTTGAAGGTAGCGAGAGCAATGATGTGGTGATAGAGAGCAACGATCCAGAGTTGATTCCTCCAAAGGAAAAGGAAGATCCATCAAAGAAGGCTATTGTAGATGACAAGCCCTCAGACACACTACCGCCTCCTAAGGTGCCATTACCCTTTCCTAACAGGGTAAACAGGAGTAAGAATGACTCCCATTTCAGTAAGTTTCTTGCGATTGTTAAAAACTTACAGGTTACTGTGCCATTTACTGAACTAATCACGCAGGTTCCTACTTATACAAAGTTTTTGAAAGACATTCTTAGCAGGAAATGCGAACTTAGTTCGGTGGAGACTGTTGCACTAACTGAAGAATGCAGTGTTGTACTGCAAAATAAGTCTCCACCAAAACTCAAGGACCCTGGAAGTTTTTCCATTCCTTGTAACATTGGTCCCCTTTATATTGATAAGGCTCTATGTGATTTAGGGGCCAGTGTTAGTGTTATGCCATTGTCTGTTTGCAAGAAATTGGATATGTGTTCTTTAAAGTTTACTAACATTACCTTGCAGATGGCTGATAGAACTGTTAAATACCCTAAGGGTATTTTTGAAGATGTGCCAGTGATAGTCGGGAAGTTCTTTATTCCCGTGGATTTTGTTGTGTTAGACATGGATGAGGATGCTCACATCCCCATTATACTTGGTAGACCATTTTTACGCATCGCAGTGTTTGTTATTGATGTTAAGAATGGTAGTCTAACTCTCACTATAGGGGATGATAAGGTTACTTTTAACCTTAGTTCTGCTTTGAAAAGTCCCATGTTAGAACAATCATGTTGTGCTATAGATATTGTTGATGAGATTGTTCAAGATGATGTGCCTCGATCCCTTCAAAAGGATCTTCTGGAGGCTATTTTGTGTTTGGATTCTGATGCAGGTGAAGAAGATGTTGAAATTGATGAATTGAGACAGAATCTAAATGGTATGGAATTGAATTTGGAGGAAAGTCGAAAGTTCTTAGAGCTACCTAAGCATGCTTGTACCGCCACTGAGGTAAAGCAACCTGAAATGAAACCCCTCCCCTCTAATTTGAAATATGCATTTCTTGATGAGAAGGAATTATATCCAGTCATTGTTAGTTCTAATCTCACTGATGGCCAACTTGAGAAATTGTTATATGTGCTTAAGAGTCATAAAAAGGCCATTGGTTATACTATTGATGACTTGACTGGTATTAGTCCTGATTTTTGCATGCATCGCATTCATTTAGAGGAAGATCATAAACCATGCATACAGGGTCAACGTCGATTGAATCCTAACATGCAGGAGGTAGTCCAGAAAGAGGTGATGAAATTACTTGATGCTGGCATCATCTATTCTGTTCCTGATTCTAAATGGGTAAGTCCAGTTCAAGTAGTGCCTAAGAAAGGTGGGACTACAGTTGTTCGTAATGATAAAAATGAACTTATTCCTACTAGAGTTGTTACAGGTTGGTGAATGTGCATTGATTATAGAAAATTGAATGTCGCCACTAAGAAGGATCACTTTCCCCTTCCCTTCATTGATCAAATGCTTGAAAGGTTAGCTAGGCATAAGTATTTCTGTTATTTGGATGGATACTCTGGATTCTTTCAAATCCCTATTCATCCAGATGATAGAGAGAAAACTACATTTACATGCCCATATGGTACTTTTGCATATCGTAGAATGCCCTTTGGTCTTTGTAATGCCCCTGCTACTTTTCAGCGTTGCATGATGAGCATCTATTCTGAGTTCATAGAGTCAATTATGGAAGTCATCATGGATGATTTTAGTGTCTATGGTACTAGTTTTGATTCATGTTTGGATAATTTGACTAAAGTGCTAAAAAGATGTGAGGTAGTGAATCTTGTTTTGAATTGGGAGAAGTGTCACTTCATGGTTACTGAAGAAGTGGTACTTGGCCATCTTATTTCTGAGCGTGGCATTAAGGTAGACAAGGCTAAGATTCAGGTAATTGAGCAGCTACCTCCACCAGTGAATGTCAAAGGGGTAAGAAGTTTTTTGGGTCATGCAGGTTTTTATCGCAGGTTTATTAAAGATTTTTCTAAAATTTAAAAGAAACTGAATTTGATTTTACTGATGAGTGTCTTGAGTCTTTCAACAGGATTAAACAGGCTTTGATTTCAGCACCCATCATACAATCTCCCGATTGGGACCTTCCGTTCGAGATAATGTGTGATGCAAGCGATTATGCAGTTGGAGCCGTGTTGGGACAGAGAACAGACAAGGTTTTACATGCCATCTATTATGCTAGTAAGACCTTGGATGGAGCTCAAGTTAATTATGCCACGACCGAGAAGGAGTTACTAGCTGTTGTATATGCCTTGGATAAGTTTCGGTCCTATCTACTTGGATCGAAAGTTATTGTCCACACTGATCATGCAGCTCTAAAGTATCTCCTTGCAAAAAAGGAAGCCAAGCCTCGACTCATTAGATGGATTTTGTTGCTCCAAGAATTTGACCTTGAGATTCGTGATAAGAAGGGAGCAGAGAATGTGGTTGCTGACCACCTATCGAGGATCCGTCATGATGAAAAGTGTGAGTCTACTCCCATTGATGACTCATTTCCTGATGACCATTTGCTTGTTGTTACGGTCAATTCTCCATGGTTCGCTGACTATGCCAATTACATTATTGGAGGGGTCTTACCTCCTAATCTCTCTTATCAGCAAATGAAAAGGTTTCTCTATGATGTTCGTAGGTATTTCTGGGATGACCCTAATCTCTTTCGTGAGTGTGCAGACGGTCTTTATCGCAGATGCATTCCAGATTGGGAATTCTATGGTGTATTGCACCATTGTCACTCATCACTCATCACCTTATGGAGGTCATGCTGGACCTTCCAAGACTATGTTTAAAGTGCTTCAATCTGGTTTGTATTGGCCTACTATACTCAAGGATGCTAGAGCCTTTGTACTGTCTTGTGATTCATGTCAAAGAACTGGAAACATATCAAAAAGACATGAGATGCCTCAAAATTCCATACTAGAAGTTGAAATTTTTGATGTGTGGGGCATCGATTACATGGGACCATTCCCTTCCTCTCATGGGAATCGGTTCATCTTGGTAGCTGTGGACTATGTGTCCAAGTGGGCTGAAGCCATTGCAACACCGAATGCCGACACTAATACTGTGATGAAATTGTTCAAGCAAATTATCTTCCCCAGATTTGGTGTTCCTCGAGCTATAATTAGTGATGGGGGATCCCATTTTCATGAGAAGATATTGGATAAACTACTTGAGAAATATGGAGTCTATCATCGTACAGGCTTGGCGTATCACCCTCGGACAAGCGGTCAAGTTGAGGTCTCTAATAGAGAGATCAAATCCATCCTTGAGAAGACAGTTGCAAGATCTAGAAAAGATTGGAGTAGCAAGATAAGTGACACGCTATGGGCATATCGTACAGCTTTTAAGACTCCAATTGGTACCTCTCCATATCGACTGGTTTATGGAAAAGCGTGTCATCTTCCAGTGGAGTTAGAGTATAAGGCATTTTGGGCCACCAAGGAATTGAATATGGATGCAAAACTTGCGGGAGAGAAAAGACTTCTTCAATTGAATGAGTTGGATGAGTTCCGTTTGGGAGCTTATGATAGTGCCAAGATTTACAAGGAAAAGACTAAAAGATGGCACGATAAAAGGATTGTGAAGAGAGACTTTCAAGTGGGTGACAAAGTGTTATTGTTCAACTCTAGATTGCGGCTTTTTCCTGGAAAGCAAAAGTCTAGGTGGAGCAGTCCCTTCACTATCACTATGGTGAGTAAGTTCGGGTTCGTTGAGCTTCAAAACGACAAGGGTGAGAAGTTCAAAGTCAACAGACAACGTCTTAAGCACTACTATGAAGGCGACTTAGTTGGGTTGGTGGAAGAGATCAATTTCCACGACCCCAACTCCCATTGAGCATATGAGAAACCAAGGTCTAGCTTACGACCATAAATAAGCGCTTTTCGGGAGGCAACCCGAATTTCCTAACTCTTTTCTTTTTTTATTTTAGGTTTAACTTATGTTGTTATGGTTTTTTTTATTATTATTATTTTGTTTTTATAGGTTAAAAAAAATGAAAAAAAATGAAAAAAAATGAAAAGAACAAAAAAAAATTTGAATTAGGTTCACTTGAATTCAATGTTTTTAGGTTAGTATTAGATTTTTTTTTTTTTTTTTGGATTCACTTGAATTCATTTTTATCTTTATTTTATTTATTTTTACTCACTAACGAACTAACAATGTGTGTTTGTCGTAGTTTGAAAGCTTGTGTAGGTGGAATGGCGATTTAGCTTGTGTCCCAATGTATTTCCATCGCCCAATGGGTTTACTAATGCGCATGAGTGCTTGTTTCTGCCTAGCCCGCTGACTGTCCATCACCCAATGGACCTTGTACCCGTCTGATCTCAAGCAATCTGTCTGGCCCGCTTGACAGTCATTGCTCGCTGGGTATTGCAAGCTGAAAAGAAACCAGAGAAAAGGAAGAAATTAGGGGGAAACAAAGAGATTAAAAAAAAAAAAACAATGCAGACTAGAGAAGCAACAACACGCTCAACCCCTCTTCTTCTCTGGCCCACTGATCTGAACCTGCACCGCGCCACCACCCAGCTGCCGCGCCACCACCGGACCGGCGTCAACAACTGCAGCAGCAACGTCCCTGCTGCTGCCCTGTTTCGCATAAAAACAGCGGGCTCGAAACCCCACTTCTCTCCGCGCGCAAAGACCGCGCCACCGCCACCGCTTACTGCGTCACCACCGCGGCGCACCACCTGCGCCGTCGCCACCAGAGGCACCACCGCCGCTCCTCCCTGCTGCTGCCCTGTGCTCAAAACAAAAAAAAAACAAAAATTCAAAACCCTAATATCAGAAATTAACTTGGGGATTTTGATTTTTACTTATTCCTTAGCAATTTGGAGTAATTGGAGACTTCTTGGACCCATTTGGACTTCTTTTTAGGTGTTTTAACCTATCCCTAAGCATGGAGATTGAGTAAGGCATTCATCAACATCTTGATTTTGAGAAGAACAGAGTACTTTTGATGTTGCTACTTGATTTTATTCTCTTTCTTTGGGTGGTTTCCTGCTGAATTGTGGTGATTTGCTCAACATTGACTTTGTAAAGTTGGTTCATTATTTTGATCAATTTCATAAGTATTTGTGGTGAAATTCTGTTTTGATTGGTGCCTTGATACATTGGTGACTTGTGTTATAGAAGTGATTCTTGGTTGCTTATTTTGTGTGGTCACGTGATTGACATTATGAAACCCACCAAAAGAGACCTTTCCAAATACAAGTCCAAAGCTACTTCTTTGAGCACTACAAAGACTACCAAAAAGAAGCAAGCTCCTGTGCCACCTCGTCCACCCACGCCCGAACATAACCCCCCTTCTTCCTCACCACTCAATTTCTCATGGTTAAGTCAATCTCAACAAGACCTATGCGCCACTCTTCAGAAACAACGAGTCAAACCTACTCTTCGGTACTCACCTCAAGATGCTAAGAAGTTAGGGGTTGATGATTGTTTGGAACAACTTGCACTAAAACATGGGTTTTCGATGATTCTACATTTGAAAGAAGAGGTTTATCCAACTTTGGTTCTTGAGTTTCTCTCGTCTTTGGAGGTTGTTTCGAAGAAGGGTGATATTTCTTTCTCTATTGGTGGTGTGACAAGACGCATGAGTCCCAGAAAGGTTAATGAGCTATTTCAGTTGCCTCTTGATGGAACTGTTGGTCCTGAGTCATTTAAATCTTTTTGTGATAATGTCAATGAAAAGATTTTTGTTCCTAAGCAGTTTTGGAAAGAAGTCACGGGTCGTAGTGATTGGGTAGTTGGTTCAACAAAGTCCTTTGCTTTTGTCAATCCTGTCATTCGCATCTTGCATCGAATTCTGCTCCAGGCTTTCTATCCTAAAGGGGAGACAGGACAGGTTGCTACCAATGACTTTCGAATGTTATGGTGGTTTGTTCACGGTGATCCGGCTAGAATGGGTCAACTGGACTTTGGACGGTTCTTGATCGAAGCTTTCATATGGGAACGAGACCACGGATGCGAGGTTCTATCACTATGGGTAGTTTTGTCACTATTTTTGCCAAGCATTTTGGAGTTGTCTTATCTTCTCTTGACATATTATTTGGCTTTGCGCTCCTTGATATAAGGCAAATGGAGAATAATTATAAATGGTTAGTGAGACTTAGCAATAACTACGAATGGTTTGTCAAAGGCGAAGGGAAGGATGCTGCAAAAGTTCCTTATGCTCGTTTGCCTAATCCTGCAACCCGTTTGAGCAACCCTGGTGCTCTGTTGTTCGCTCCGAGTGCTTCATCTTCTACCCCTCTAGCACTTGATGAGCCATGTTCCGCCACTCACACTTCTGTGTCGCGGGATCCACGCACCATCTTCGGCCCTGCTCATCCCTTTTCTCTCATGTCTGGCTCCCATGTTTGTGATCCTAGCACTCCACCCTCTGCACCAGTCACCACGAGAGAGTTTCAACTCTTCATGGATTGTTTTGCTCACTTCTCTCACGATGTGCTTGATCGCTTAGACAAACTTGAAAAGAGAGTCGCGACAATTGATTCTGCGGTTGTTTCTTTGCATCATCAGACAGGAGCTTCTGGCCTCACCGCTCCCTCTATTGATGCTCCTGCTGAACCATCTTCGTTAGGCGAAGCTTGTACTGCATAAGCTTCTTCTTTCCCTTTCTCCTAGTTGTATGCATTGCACAGTGAGGACACTGTGTCTCATTTAGCTTGGGGGAGGGATACTTATCTTTATTGCTTTCTTAGGATTGTTGCATGGTTTGTACCACTCACTAGGAGTGGGAGTTTACTTGCAACCAAAAAAAATTGTACTGCTTTCTTAGTTGTTAGTGTGTTTCATTCTCCGATCCCTTAATGCTACTATTGGATTCTTTGACTAAGTGTGTTTCCCTGTGCCCTATGGTTAAATTTTTTTTTTGGAACTTGTGATTGCTGAGACTGGTCACTGTAAACTCTTGGTTTCTTTTCCGATTCCTTGGTATTACTAAACTTGAGTTTCTGAGCCTTATCATCTATTGTTTGGAACAAGGAAGAGTTTAACTTGTAAGGATTTGAGCTTTGATTTCTATCTTACCATTTCCTTCTTGTGTGTTTAGTTCCTGGTGTGTCACTGATCTCAAACTTGGCTTGGTACTAGTCTTGTTAACTGTGTAATTGCATGATGAGCATGATAGAAGGCCCTCATTTGTTAGGAGCCGTGCTACATTGTTTTTAGAGGACAAAATTTTCCACTTGATCCCTTATTTTGAGCCTTACCTTTTCTTTCATGATTAACCACATTACAAACCTATTTGGCCTCATTTGATTTACCCAAGTCTAGCTTGGGGGAGCATTTGGTTAGTTGGTGGGTGATGTGTTGTTGTTTGGCTCGTTATTGGAGTTGGATGGATTGTTTCCTCATTATCGGAGTGTGCTTCAATATTTTGTTGTATCATCATCACCTATATCAAATAAAAGTATTTATGCAAGGCGAAAAAAAAAAAAAAAAAAAAAGAAAAAAAAAATGAAAATGAAAAATCCAAAAATTAGTTCCAATTCTTTATTTAGTTGTGCATATTCGCCTTTGCAAGTTGTAAATCTATCCCAAGTTGATGATGATATAATGGTGTTTTTCAATTGTTTGGTTGATTTGGTAGTATCAAGTTCGAATTCGATTGGAGTTGTTTTAGCCTCATCTTTAGGCTATGTTACTTATCGAATTTTGCTCCCCTATAATGGACTTCTAGCTCACATATTCCCAAATTTTATCCTACCCTTGACCTAAGCCCCATTACAAGCTTGACAAAGACCTTCTTGATAATCATGCTTTTATATGTGTCTTCTGGATTTAGTATCTTGCCAAGATTGATGAGTATGTGTTGCATTTCGAGTCGACTTTTGTAGGTTGAGTGCTAATATTTCCCCTTTCAAACACATGAGTGTTGGTGAGATGGGAGGGTGTCTTTTTAGTGACTTAGGCTACAAAAATTGATTCATATGCACATCTTTTGCATATTTGTGGGCGGAGAGCGATCGAGTTTATAGTATACTCGCCACAAAGAGAGGAGTGCCACCAGTGAGAACTCTTTCCTTGATTCCTAGTTCTTTTTCTATAATAAGGCTTGGTTTCGCTTGGATGGTTTTTACTCTTGGATAGGCATTGAGTCATTTGGATGCTTGATTGAGAGGATGTGATCACAAGTGCTTAGCGATGTTGCTTTTATAGGGTGAAACATGCTTATGTTTTGAGAATCTTGTCTTTATTGCTTGAGGACAAGCAACAGTTTAGCTTGGGGGAGTTTGATGAAACATAATTGTATAGAGTTTTTAGGCATTTTTAGGTTGCATTATTAGAGCATATTAGCTATTTTAGTTGCATTCTAGGAGCGATTTGCATAAATTATCCATTTTGTGCTCTATTACGCTTTGTTTGTGGTTTTCTTAATGTTTCAGGTGGTTTCTTAGCTTTTTGAATACTTTCAAAGCGTTTTTGGATGACTTGGATAGTTGTTGCAAAGAGAGTCGATGAATCGAGGTTTTGGATCGATGAATGCGCCATTATGGAAGTTTTACTCAAGCTTTATATTCATATGAGGTGAAGTGAGACTCCATGAGGGTCATAACATATCTTCCAAGGGTAGATTTGAGCTAAAATTGAAGAAGCATAAGTGTTTGCAAAAGTTCAGCTTGACTACATGCCACTAATTTGATCATATCTAAAGTTCTACTTATCGGATTGACACGATTCAAGTTGCGTTGGAAACTAGACTCAAAGAGCTTCGCAACGGTATGTTATATGACTCCATACGATGTCTGTAGCTCAAGTTACGGCCCGTTGAAGTGGAACCAGCGGTTCAGGGCACAAACCAGCGCCCAATGGTTTTATCTGTTCGTTTGTGGTCGATTCTGCCTGGTCCGCTGGCTGTCCAGCGCCCAATGGACGTGCTCCCCTGCTGCTGTGCGTTTTACAAGCTTCTTTGCAAAGACTCCTTCTATTTTGTTTTATTTTAATCTTTAATTAGGGGTTGAGTTGAAAGAAAATAAAAAGAGAGAAAAAACAAAAGGAGACTCATTCACTCTCTCTCTCATACATTTTTATTTTCTGAATTAGAATAGATTTTTCTTCTTCTTCTTCAACATTGAAACCCTAGTTTTCACTATTCTCCATTAATTCAAGTTCTAAAGGTATTCTCTTTCAATTTCTACTTTACTTGTTTTGTTAATTGCTTGAATTTCTACTATTGTTGTTTGTTAGTTTCAATTTCTCTACTTTTCAATCATGAATTCTAGGTTAAGTTTTGTTATTGATTTTGCTATGAATAGTGAGTAGTCTTCTTGCTAGGGCTTTGGGGATCCATGAACAATTCAATGAAATAAGTTATTTGTCAATTGATTAGTTTCAAGAATTACAATTGAATTCCTATTATTGACTTTTCATTGCTTGCAATTGAATTTTGGCCAAGTTTAATTGTGTGTTGGGTATTTGTTGAATTTGATGCCGAGAGGTAAGAATACCACAAAAGACCAAAGAATAGTAGGCGACGAATCTAGGCAAGAGCGAGAGCCGCTAGAGGAGTTTTGAGGGAGACTAAGTTTGAGAGAATTAGTGAGCCCTAATTTGATGAATTCTTGAAGCTTGTTAGTTTTCACTTTTCAATTGATTTGTTTGTTCATGGTGAACCATTGCCCTAGGTTTTAGTTAATTTGATCAAGTTTTTATTTAGTTTTCATAGCTAGTTTTCTAGTTAATCATAATTTCAACCAAGGCCTTTCATACAATTCGGACTTTTAAGAACTAATAGAGTGCATAGCTTCCCTGAGGATACGATCCCTACTTCCCTAGCTATATTTTTAGTTGGTGTTGTCGGTTTACTTTTGATAGGTGTGCAATAGCCTGTTCAAATTTTGGCGCCGTTGCCGGGGAGGCAATTGTTAATTTTGTTAGTCGGGTTTGAATTGTTTTATTTTTATTTTTTTTATTGGTCTCAAAGAATCTCTTTGGTTCTTTGAGACAGTTTCTCACAATTGTTTGGAGTTTCTGTTTTATATTTTCAGCTTTTGAGTTCGTATGCGATTTTGGTACGATCCAGAACCTGAAAGGAGACTTCGGCTACGTCGGAAACGAATAAGTGAACGAGAGCAAAACATTCATTTAGGGGAACTCACTATTTCAGATTTGCCAGCTTTCTTTAAGAGCAGTATTTCATCGTACGAAGAAATGGCGGGAGAAGAACGTTCCTTAAGGGACTATTCCCAACCAAATACAACACAGTTGCCAGGAGGTTTCCCTATGCCTGAGATGACTGCAGCAAACTTTGAACTCAAGCCAGCTTTGGTGAACATGGTTGAAAGAAATCAATTTGCAGGAACTCCAATGGAAGACCCTAATCTCCATATTTCTAACTTCCGACAGTACTGCAACACCATAAAACAATATGGTGTCACTTAAGATCATATTCGGCAAATGATGTTCCCATTCTCATTGAAAGACAAGGCAAGACAATGGTTGCATAGTCTTAATTAGATTTCAATCAAAAGTTGGGATGAATTAGCTCTTGCATTCTATAAGAAGTACTATCCTCCAGAGAGAACAGCTACTCTTAGGATCCAGATCACAAATTTCAATCAAGAATCAAATGAGTCTCTACATGATACTTGGGAACGATTCAAGGAGTTGCAAAGGCTTTGCCCTCATCATGGTCTTGAGAAGTGGTTGCTAGTCCAATCATTTTATAATGGTTTGGGCAACGATTCTAGAACGATTTTGGACTCTGCTGCGAATGGTAGATTCATGAACCAGCAGGTGAATGCTGCATATGATCTTATTGAAGAGATTGCCATCCATAACTCACAATATGGCAATCCAAGAGGGCATTTAAAGCAAGGAGGCAAGCACGTTATTGATCATAAATATGAGAGTTTAGCTGCACAAATGAATGCTATCAGTCAGAAGCTAGACAAGCTACAACTGCCTGCCTCACAACCAATGTATGTTAATGCAGTGGCCGCCTCATCAGGATGCCATGATATCTTTTGTGACTCATGTGGTTCATTTGGTCATGATTCTTAATCTTGCCAAAATTCTGCGGAGCAAATATGTGCCTTTCAAGCCTATAAGAATAATCGCTACAAGGATCATCCATACTTCTCTTACAGAAGCAACAACGTGCAAAACCCACAATCATTTGCACCACCACAAAGAACAAAGCAACCACGTGCTCAACAACAGCAAAATCAGAGGTTTCAACCTCAAGGACCATTGCAGCCACCTGGGTTCATCAGACCATCTTTCAACCTAGGACAGTCACAAGCACCACAGGCTAATAATGAGATCTCGGAGATGAAGACTATGATGATGCAAATGCAGAAGAACATGGAGGCTATGCAAGCTCATAACAAGCAGCTTGAGACACAGTTAGCACAAGTTGTCCAATCAACAGCTCAAAGGCAACCGGGCCATCTTCCATCACAACCATCACAGTCAAACCCTTCGAGAGACACAGTTAATGCCATTGTCTTGAGGAGTGGTTCCAATTATGATGGCCCGCAAATGCCTATTGATGATGCTGCAGTTGAAGGTAACGAGAGCAATGATGTGGTGATAGAGAGCAACGATCCAGAGTTGATTCCTCCAAAGGAAAAGGAAGATCCATCAAAGAAGGCTATTGTAGATGACAAGCCCTCAGACACACTACCGCCTCCTAAGGTGCCATTACCCTTTCCTAACGGGGTAAACGGGAGTAAGAATGACTCCCATTTCAAGTAAGTTTCTTGCGATTGTTAAAAACTTACAGGTTACTGTGCCATTTACTGAACTAATCACGCAGGTTCCTACTTATAGAAAGTTTTTGAAAGACATTCTTAGCAGGAAACGTGAACTTAGTTCGGTGGAGACTGTTGCACTAACTGAAGAATGCAGTGTTGTACTGCAAAATAAGTCTCCACCAAAACTCAAGGACCCTGGAAGTTTTTCCATTCCTTGTAACATTGGTCCCCTTTATATTGATAAGGCTCTATGTGATTTAGGGGCCAGTGTTAGTGTTATGCCATTGTCTGTTTGCAAGAAATTGGATATGTGTTCTTTAAAGTTTACTAACATTACCTTGCAGATGGCTGATAGAACTGTTAAATACCCTAAGGGTATTTTGGAAGATGTGCCAGTGAGAGTCGGGAAGTTCTTTATTCCCGTGGATTTTGTTGTGTTAGACATGGATGAGGATGCTCACATCCCTATTATACTTGGTAGACCATTTTTACGTCATTGCAGGTCTTGTTATTGATGTTAAGAATGGTAGTCTAACTCTCACTGTAGGGGATGATAAGGTTACTTTTAACCTTAGTTCTGCTTTGAAAAGTCCCATGTTAGAACAATCATGTTATGCTATAGATATTGTTGATGAGATTGTTCAAGATGATGTGCCTCGATCCCTTCAAAAGGATCTTCTGGAGGCTATTTTGTGTTTGGATTCTGATGCAGGTGAAGAAGATGTTGAAATTGATGAATTGAGACAGAATCTAAATGGTATGGAATTGAATTTGGAGGAAAGTCGAAAGTTCTTAGAGCTACCTAAGCATGCTTGTACCGCCACTGAGGTAAAGCAACCTAAAATGAAACCCCTCCCCTCTAATTTGAAATATGCATTTCTTGATGAGAAGGAATTATATCCAGTCATTGTTAGTTCTAATCTCACTGATGGCCAACTTGAGAAATTGTTATATGTGCTTAAGAGTCATAAAAAGGCCATTGGTTATACTATTCATGACTTGACTGGTATTAGTCCTGATTTTTGCATGCATCGCATTCATTTAGAGGAAGATCATAAACCATGCATACAGGGTCAACGTCGATTGAATCCTAACATGCAGGAGGTAGTCAAGAAAGAGGTGATGAAATTACTTGATGCTGGCATCATCTATTCTGTTCCTGATTCTAAATGGGTAAGTCCAGTTCAAGTAGTCCCTAAGAAAGGTGGGACTACAGTTGTTCGTAATGATAAAAATGAACTTATTCCTACTAGAGTTGTTACAGGTTGGCGAATGTGCATTGATTATAGAAAATTGAATGTCGCCACTAAGAAGGATCACTTTCCCCTTCCCTTCATTGATCAAATGCTTGAAAGGTTAGCTAGGCATAAGTATTTCTGTTATTTGGATGGATACTCTGGATTCTTTCAAATCCCTATTCATCCAGATGATAGAGAGAAAACTACATTTACATGCCCATATGGTACTTTTGCATATCGTAGAATGCCCTTTGGTCTTTGTAATGCCCCTGCTACTTTTCAACGTTGCATGATGAGCATCTTTTCTGAGTTCATAGAGTCAATTATGGAAGTCATCATGGATGATTTTAGTGTCTATGGTACTAGTTTTGATTCATGTTTGGATAATTTGACTAAAGTGCTAAAAAGATGTGAGGAAGTGAATCTTGTTTTGAATTGGGAGAAGTGTCACTTCATGGTTACTGAAAGAGTGGTACTTGGCCATCTTATTTCTGAGCGTGGCATTAAGGTAGACAAGGCTAAGATTCAGGTAATTGAGCAGCTACCTCCACCAGTCAATGTCAAAGGGGTAAGAAGTTTTTTGGGTCATGCAAGTTTTTATCGCAGGTTTATTAAAGATTTTTCTAAAATTTAAAAGAAGGCCCTGTTCTTTTGAACTTATTTTGGCTGAACTGAACTGAACTTATTTTATTTTGGCTGAACTGAACTTATTTTTGCTGAACTGAACTTATTTTTACTTATTTTCGCTGAACCGAACTTATTTTTACTTATTTTTGCCGAACCGAACTTATTTTGGCCGAACCGAACTTATTTTTTGCCGAACCGAACTTATTTTGGCCGAACCGAACTTATTTTTGCCGAACCGAACTTATTTTGGCTGAACCGAACTTATTTTTCTCGAACCGAACTTATTTTTATTGAACTAAACTGTATTAACATAATATTATCAATACTTATTATTATTATTTTATAATAATAAATAATAAATAATAAATAATAAATAATAATAATAATAATAATAATAATAATAATAATAATAAATAATAAATAATAAATAATAAATAATAATAATAACTAATAAATAATAAATAATAAATAATAAATAATAACAAATAATAATAATAATAATAATAAATAATAATAATAAATAATAAATAATAAATAGTAATAATAATAAATAATAAGTAGTAATAATAATAAATAGTAAATAGCAAATAATAAATAATAAATAATAAATAATAATAATAATAAATAATAAATAATAAATAATAAATAGTAAATGGTAAATAGTAAATAATAAATAATAATAATAAATAATAAATAATTATAATAAATAAAAAATAATTAATAATAATAATAATAAATAATAATAAATAATAAAAAATAAATAATAATATTAATAATATTAATAAAAGATAAATAATAAATAATAATAATAATAAATAATAATATTAATAAAAATATTACAAAAAATAAAAAAAATACAAAAATAAAATAAAATAAAAAAATAAAAAAATAAAAAAAATAAAAAAATAAAAAAAATAAAAAAATAAAAAAATAAAAAAAATAAAAAAAATAAAAAAATAAAAAATTTAAAATAATTACAAATTAATCATTATTATAATTATAATATTATTAATAATAATAACAATATTAATAGTAATATTGAAAACAAATATAATAATTACAACATTATAGTATACTAAACTTATTTTTGCTGAACTGAACTTATTTTGGCTGAACTGAACTTATTTTTGCTGAACTGAACTTATTTTTGCTGAACTGAACTTATTTTGGCTGAACTGAACTTATTTTTGCTGAACTGAACTTATTTTTACTTATTTTTGCTGAACTGAACTTATTTTTACTTATTTTTGCTGAACTGAACTTATTTTTGCTGAACTGAACTTATTTTTACTTATTTTTGCTGAAAATAAGTCCAAAAGAGCAGGGCCGAAACTGAATTTGATTTTACTGATGAGTGTCTTGAGTCTTTCAACAGGATTAAACAGGCTTTGATTTCAGCACCCATCATACAATCTCCCGATTGGGACCTTCCATTCGAGATAATGTGTGATGCAAGCGATTATGCAGTTGGAGCCGTGTTGGGACAGAGAACAGACAAGGTTTTACATGCCATCTATTATGCTAGTAAGACCTTGGATGGAGCTCAAGTTAATTATGCCACGACCGAGAAGGAGTTACTAGCTGTTGTATATGCCTTGGATAAGTTTCGGTCCTATCTACTTGGATCGAAAGTTATTGTCCACACTGATCATGCAGCTCTAAAGTATCTCCTTGCAAAAAAGGAAGCCAAGCCTCGACTCATTAGATGGATTTTGTTGCTCCAAGAATTTGACCTTGAGATTCGTGATAAGAAGGGAGCAGAGAATGTGGTTGCTGACCACCTATCGAGGATCCGTCATGATGAAAAGTGTGAGTCTACTCCCATTGATGACTCATTTCCTGATGACCATTTGCTTGATGTTACGGTCAATTCTCCATGGTTCGCTGACTATGCCAATTACATTGTTGGAGGGGTCTTACCTCCTAATCTCTCTTATCAGCAAAAGAAAAGGTTTCTCTATGATGTTCGTAGGTATTTCTGGGATGACCCTAATCTCTTTCGTGAGTGTGCAGACGGTCTTTATCGCAGATGCATTCTAGATTGGGAATTCTATGGTGTATTGCACCATTGTCACTCATCACTCATCACCTTATGGAGGTCATGCTGGACCTTCCAAGACTATGTTTAAAGTGCTTCAATCTGGTTTGTATTGGCCTACTATACTCAAGGATGCTAGAGCCTTTGTACTGTCTTGTGATTCATGTCAAAGAACTGGAAACATATCAAAAAGACATGAGATGCCTCAAAATTCCATACTAGAAGTTGAAATTTTTGATGTGTGGGGCATCGATTACATGGGACCATTCCCTTCCTCTCATGGGAATCGGTTCATCTTGGTAGCTGTGGACTGTGTGTCCAAGTGGGTTGAAGCCATTGCAACACCGAATGCCGACTCTAATATTGTGATGAAATTGTTCAAGCAAATTATCTTCCCCAGATTTGGTGTTCCTCGAGCTATAATTAGTGATGGGGGATCCCATTTTCATGAGAAGAGATTGGATAAACTACTTGAGATATATGGAGTTTATCATCGTACAGGCTTGGCGTATCACCCTCAGACAAGCGGTCAAGTTGAGGTCTCTAATAGAGAGATCAAATCCATCCTTGAGAAGACAGTTGCAAGATCTAGAAAAGATTGGAGTAGCAAGATAAGTGACACGCTATGGGCATATCGTAGAGCTTTTAAGACTCCAATTGGTACCTCTCCATATCGACTGGTTTATGGAAAAGCGTGTCATCTTCCAGTGGAGTTAGAGTATAAAGCATTTTGGGCCACCAAGGAATTGAATATGGATGCAAAACTTGCGGGAGAGAAATGACTTCTTCAATTGAATGAGTTGGATGAGTTCCGTTTGGGAGCTTATGATAGTGCCAAGATTTACAAGGAAAAGACTAAAAGATGGCACGATAAAAGGATTGTGAAGAGAGACTTTCAAGTGGGTGACAAAGTGTTATTGTTCAACTCTAGATTGCGGCTTTTTCCTGGAAAGCTAAAGTCTAGGTGGAGCAGTCCCTTCACTATCACTATGGTGAGTAAGTTCGGGTTCGTTGAGCTTCAAAACGACAAGGGTGAGAAGTTCAAAGTCAACGGACAACGTCTTAAGCACTACTATGAAGGCGACTTAGTTGGGTTGGTGGAAGAGATCAATTTCCACGACCCCAACTCCCATTGAGCATATGAGAAACCAAGGTCTAGCTTACGACCATAAATAAGCGCTTTTCGGGAGGCGACCGAATTTCCTAACTCTTTTCTTTTTTTATTTTAGGTTTAACTTATGTTGTTATGGTTTTTTTTTATTATTATTTTGTTTTTATAGGTTAAAAAAAAATGAAAAAAAATGAAAAGAACAAAAAAAATTTTGAATTAGGTTCACTTGAATTCAATGTTTTTAGGTTAGTATTAGATTTTTTTTTTTTTTTTGGATTCACTTGAATTCATTTTTATCTTTATTTTATTTATTTTTACTCACTAACGAACTAACAATGTGTGTTTGTCGTAGTTTGAAAGCTTGTATAGGTGGAATGGCGATTTAGCTTGTGTCCCAATGTATTTCCATCGCCCAATGGGTTTACAAATGCGCATGAGTGCTTGTTTCTGCCTAGCCCGCTGACTGTCCATCGCCCAATGGACCTTGTACCCGTCTGATCTCAAGCAATCTGTCTGGCCCGCTTGACAGTCATTGCTCGCTGGGTATTGCAAGCTGAAAAGAAACCAGAGAAAAGGAAGAAATTAGGGGGAAACGAAGAGATTAAAAAAAAAAAAAAACAATGCGTAACTAGAAGCAAAGAACAACACGCTCAACCCCTCTTCTTCTCTGGCCCATTGATCTGAACCTACACCGCGCCACCACCCAGCTGCCGCGCCACCACCGGACCGGCGTCAACAACTGCAGCAGCAACGTCCCTGCTGCTGCCCTGTTTCGCATAAAAACAGGGGCTCGAAACCCCAATTCTCTCCGCGCGCAGCACCGCCGCGCCACCGCTTGCCTGCGCCACTGCTTGCCTGCGTCACCACCGCGGCGCACCACCTGCGCCGTCGCCACCAGAGGCACCACCGCCGCTCCTCCCTGCTGCTGCCCTGTGCTCAAAACAAAAAAAAAAAAATTCAGAACCCTAATATCATAAATTAACTTGGGGATTTTGATTTTTACTTATTCCTTAGCAATTTGGAGTAATTGGAGACTTCTTGGACCCATTTGGACTTCTTTTTAGGTGTTTCAACCTATCCCTAAGCATGGAGATTGAGTAAGGCATTCATCAACATCTTGATTTTGAGAAGTACAGAGTACTTTTGATGTTGCTACTTGATTTTATTCTCTTTCTTTGGGTGGTTTCCTGCTGAATTGTGGTGATTTGCTCAACATTGACTTTGTAAAGATGGTTCATTATTTTGATCAATTTCATAAGTATTTGTGGTGAAATTCTGTTTTGATTGGTGCCTTGATACATTGGTGACTTGTGTTATAGAAGTGATTCTTGGTTGCTTATTTTGTGTGGTCACGTGATTGACATTATGAAACCCACCAAAAGAGACCTTTCCAAATACAAGTCCAAAGCTACTTCTTTGAGCACTACAAAGACTACCAAAAAGAAGCAAGCTCCTGTGCCACCTCGTCCACCCACGCCCGAACATAACCCCCCTTCCTCCTCACCACTCAATTTCTCATGGTTAAGTCAATCTCAACAAGACCGATGCGCCACTCTTCAGAAACAACGAGTCAAACCTACTCTTCGGTACTCACCTCAAGATGCTAAGAAGTTAGGGGTTGATGATTGTTTGGAACAACTTGCACTAAAACATGGGTTTTCGATGATTCTACATTTGAAAGAAGAGGTTTATCCAACTTTGGTTCTTGAGTTTCTCTCGTCTTTGGAGGTTGTTTCGAAGAAGGGTGATATTTCTTTCTCTATTGGTGGTGTGACAAGACGCATGAGTCCCAGAAAGGTTAATGAGCTATTTCAGTTGCCTCTTGATGGAACTGTTGGTCCTGAGTCATTTAAATCTTTTTGTGATAATGTCAATGAAAAGATTTTTGTTCCTAAGCAGTTTTGGAAAGAAGTCACGGGTCGTAGTGATTGGGTAGTTGGTTCAACAAAGTCCTTTGCTTTTGTCAATCCTGTCATTCACATCTTGCATTGAATTCTGCTCCAGGCTTTCTATCCTAAAGGGGAGACAGGACAGGTTGCTACCAATGACTTTCGAATGTTATGGTGGTTTGTTCACGGTGATCCGGCTAGAATGGGTCAACTGGACTTTGGACGGTTCTTGATCGAAGCTTTCATATGGGAACGAGACCACAGTACAGGTTCTATCACTATGGGTAGTTTTGTCACTATTTTTGCCAAGCATTTTGGAGTTGTCTTATCTTCTCTTGACATATTATTTGGCTATGCGCTCCTTGATATAAGGCAAATGGAGAATAATTATAAATGGTTAGTGAGACTTGGCAATAACTACGAATGGTTTGTCAAAGGCGAAGGGAAGGATGCTGCAAAAGTTCCTTATGCTCGTTTGCCTAATCCTGCAACCCGTTTGAGCAACCCTGGTGCTCTGTTGTTCGCTCCGAGTGCTTCATCTTCTACCCCTCTAGCACTTGATGAGCCATGTGCCGCCACTCACACTTCTGTGTCGCGGGATCCACGCACCATCTTCGGCTCTGCTCATCCCTTTTCTCTCATGTCTGGCTCCCATGTTTGTGATCCTAGCACTCCACCCTCTGCACCAGTCACCACGAGAGAGTTTCAACTCTTCATGGATTGTTTTGCTCACTTCTCTCACGATGTGCTTGATCGCTTAGACAAACTTGAAAAGAGAGTCGCGACAATTGATTCTCGTTGTTGTTTCTTTGCATCATCGGACGAGAGCTTCTGGCCTCACCGCTCCCTCTATTGATGCTCCTGCTGAACCATCTTCGGTAGGCGAAGCTTGTACTGCGTAAGCTTCTTCTTTCCCTTTCTCCTAGTTGTATGCATTGCACAGTGAGGACACTGTGTCTCATTTAGCTTGGGGGAGGGATACTTATCTTTATTGCTTTCTTAGGATTGTTGCATGGTTTGTACCACTCACTAGGAGTGGGAGTTTACTTGCAACCAAAAAAAAATTGTACTGCTTTCTTAGTTGTTAGTGTGTTTCATTCTCCCTTAATGCTACTATTGGATTCTTTGACTGAGTGTGTTTCCCTGTGCCCTATGGTTAAATTTTTTTTTTTGGAACTTGTGATTGCTGAGACTGGTCACTGTAAACTCTTGGTTTCTTTTCCGATTCCTTGGTATTACTAAACTTGAGTTTCTGAGCCTTATCATCTATTGTTTGGAACAAGGAAGAGTTTAACTTGTAAGGATTTGAGCTTTGATTTCTATCTTACCATTTCCTTCTTGTGTGTTTAGTTCCTGGTGTGTCACTGATCTCAAACTTGGCTTGGTACTAGTCTTGTTAACTGTGTAATTGCATGATGAGCATGATAGAAGGCCCTCATTTGTTAGGAGCCGTGCTACATTGTTTTTAGAGGACAAAATTTTCCACTTGATCCCTTATTTTGAGCCTTACCTTTTCTTTCATGATTAACCACATTACAAACCTATTTGGCCTCATTTGATTTACCCAAGTCTAGCTTGGGGGAGCATTTGGTTAGTTGGTGGGTGATGTGTTGTTGTTTGGCTCGTTATTGGAGTTGGATGGATTGTTTCCTCATTATCGGAGTGTGCTTCAATATTTTGTTGTATCATCATCACCTATATCAAATAAAAGTATTTATGCAAGGCGAAAAAAAAAAGAAAAAAAAAATGAAAATGAAAAATCCAAAAATTAGTTCCAATTCTTTATTTAGTTGTGCATATTCGCCTTTGCAAGTTGTAAATCTATCCCAAGTTGATGATGATATAATGGTGTTTTTCAATTGTTTGGTTGATTTGGTAGTATCAAGTTCGAATTCGATTGGAGTTGTTTTAGCATCATCTTTAGGCTATGTTACTTATCGAATTTTGCTCCCCTATAATGGACTTCTAGCTCACATATTCCCAAATTTTATCCTACCCTTGACCTAAACCCCATTACAAGCTTGACAAAGACCTTCTTGATAATCATGCTTTTATATGTGTCTTCTGGATTTAGTATCTTGCCAAGATTGATGAGTATGTGTTGCATTTCGAGTAGACTTTTGTAGGTTGAGTGCTAATATTTCCCCTTTCAAACACATGAGTGTTGGTGAGATGGGAGGGTGTCTTTTTAGTGACTTAGGCTACAAAAATTGATTCATATGCACATCTTTTGCATATTTGTGGGCGGAGAGCGATCGAGTTTATATTATACTCGCCACAAAGAGAGGAGTGCCACCGGTGAGAACTCTTTCCTTGATTCCTAGTTCTTTTTCTATAATAAGGCTTGGTTTCGCTTGGATGGTTTTTACTCTTGGATAGGCATTGAGTCATTTGGATGCTTTGATTGAGAGGATGTGATCACAAGTGCTTAGCGATGTTGCTTTTATAGGGTGAAACATGCTTATGTTTTGAGAATCTTGTCTTTATTGCTTGAGGACAAGCAACAGTTTAGCTTGGGGGAGTTTGATGAAACATAATTGTATAGAGTTTTTAGGCATTTTTAGGTTGCATTATTAGAGCATATTAGCTATTTTAGTTGCATTCTAGGAGCGATTTGCATAAATTATCCATTTTGTGCTCTATTACGCTTTGTTTGTGGTTTTCTTAATGTTTCAGGTGGTTTCTTAGCTTTTTGAATACTTTCAAAGCGTTTTTGGATGACTTGGATAGTTGTTGCAAAGAGAGTCGATGAATCGAGGTTTTGGATCGATGAATGCGCCATTATGGAAGTTTTACTCAAGCTTTATATTCATATGAGGTGAAGTGAGACTCCATGAGGGTCATAACATATCTTCCAAGGGTAGATTTGAGCTAAAATTGAAGAAGCATAAGTGTTTGCAAAAGTTCAGCTTGACTACATGCCACTAATTTGATCATATCTAAAGTTCTACTTATCGGATTGACACGATTCAAGTTGCGTTGGAAACTAGACTCAAAGAGCTTCGTAACGGTATGTTATATGACTCCATACGATGTCTGTAGCTCAAGTTACGGCCCGTTGAAGTGGAACCAACGGTTCAGGGCACAAACCAGCGCCCAATGGTTTTATCTGTTCGTTTGTGGTCGATTCTGCCTGGTCCGCTGGCTGTCCAGCGCCCAATGGACGTGCTCCCCTGCTGCTGTGCGTTTTACAAGCTTCTTTGCAAAGACTCCTTCTATTTTGTTTTATTTTAATCTTTAATTAGGGGTTGAGTTGAAAGAAAATAAAAAGAGAGAAAAAACAAAAGGAGACTCATTCACTCTCTCTCTCATACATTTTTATTTTCTGAATTAGAATAGATTTTTCTTCTTCTTCTTCAACATTGAAACCCTAGTTTTCACTATTCTCCATTAATTCAAGTTCTAAAGGTATTCTCTTTCAATTTCTACTTTACTTGTTTTGTTAATTGCTTGAATTTCTACTATTGTTGTTTGTTAGTTTCAATTTCTCTACTTTTCAATCATGAATTCTAGGTTAAATTTTGTTATTGTTTTTGCTATGAATAGTGAGTAGTCTTCTTGCTAGGGCTTTGGGGATCCATGAACAATTCAATGAAATAAGTTATTTGTCAATTGATTAGTTTCAAGAATTACAATTGAATTCCTATTATTGACTTTTCATTGCTTCCAATTGAATTTTGGCCAAGTTTAATTGTGTGTTGGGTATTTGTTGAATTTGATGCCGAGAGGTAAGAATACCACAAAAGACCAAAGAATAGTAGGCGACGAATCTAGGCAAGAGCGAGAGCCGCTAGAGGAGTTTTGAGGGAGACTAAGTTTGAGAGAATTAGTGAGCCCTAATTTGATGAATTCTTGAAGCTTGTTAGTTTTCACTTTTCAATTGATTTGTTTGTTCATGGTGAACCATTGCCCTAGGTTTTAGTTAATTTGATCAAGTTTTTATTTAGTTTTCATAGCTAGTTTTCTAGTTAATCATAATTTCAACCAAGGCCTTTCATACAATTCGGACTTTTAAGAACTAATAGAGTGCATAGCTTCCCTGAGGATACGATCCCTACTTCCCTAGCTATATTTTTAGTTGGTGTTGTCGGTTTACTTTTGATAGGTGTGCGATAGCCTGTTCAACCGTGTTATTAGGGCTTGATGTAAGTATATAAATTAGAAATTTCTAACAATAAAACTCCCAATAATACGCTATCAAACACTATTAATTCTTCGCTAACACGATAAGTTAACTATTTTACCAATTTGTTAAATACAAATCTGAACTTGGAAGCTAAAACATGGAAATTAGAGTATAAATACAAATAATAAAAAGAGGATTTTTTTTTTTGTATAATGCGACAAGTCACAAGATGGTGTGTGTGTGAGAGAGAGAGAGAGAGTGAGTGAGAAAAATGGGTAGCAGCTATAGCCATAGGTGTCGTCCCTAACCTCTCTCCTTATACTTATATTAAGTGGTTGTTTGGTTGAATATAGTAGTATAAAGTAGTATTTCTTAATCATAAAGTTGTTTGTCTTTTAAAATTACATTTCCTAATAAGTGATTTAAGTTGTTTGGTTGATCATAGAAAGTTCTAATTACCTAGTTCCACTCTGGTAAGTGATTGTTCTTTTTCTAGTGAAGGTAAGTGATTGTTTGGTTGATATAAGAACATATGAGAAGTGGGACATCTTAGCAAGTGCAAAGTATTTTTATGTCAACCAAACAAAATCTAAATTTTTGTTTGTTAAAATGACCTCTCCCAACTAGGATTAGGTTTTGTTTATAAAATTTGGTATAAAACATCATTTTTGGCTCTTCTAAAAGCAAATTAAGCCTAATTCAATACTTTTATACCAACTTAGTTTGTAATGTGTAAGTGGACCACTCATGAGCCCACATTAATATAAAAAATCCTTTTAAAATGAAATAAATAATGAATTGAAATCAATTAATAATAAATTTCACAAACAGGGGATTTCTTAAAATCATTAAATAATAAAATAATTTAAAATCATTAAATAACAAAATAAATTAAAGTACTTAAAAGAATTATATCTTTATAATTCATACTTCATAATATAATAACTTCAAATAATAAATATAATTATGATACAAGGTATAAAAATACAGAGTGTTATAAAGCTCCCTTTTTAAATTGGCCAAGCCAAATCAAGTTACGAGTTACACCATCTTTGTTCAGCTCTAATTTGTATTAATTACAAGCAATATATTTAAAATCTTTGGATAATCTATCAATAATAACGTTGAAGGTTATTGGATCAACTTACCATATTTTCGACGTTACAAGTTGATCATCAACCTTGATTGTGTTCTAAATGACAATGAATTAACAAAGGAGTTTATTTCAATCGATTGCATTATCTGTATAAGATGAGGTTTTTAGATAGGAACAACTTCCGTCCATTTGTTTTCAATAATAATGGTCATACTTTCTTTTTTGTGATCAAAGTTTGAGAGCCACTCTAACCAAAAAAAAATGCGACCAAAATTTCATCATACTTACTCCTTTCTAAAATAAATGAAACACTTAACATTTTAGGCCGTTTTGAGATTAAATAAAACGTTAGTTTATTTGGTATTCACTTCTCTCTATATCTCTCATCATCACATGAGTCTTTCTTTTTCGTTCTCTCTATCTCTCTCATCTCCTAAATTCCCGTGCCAAGACCCTACATTTCATTTAGGATTTTTCTACGTTATACCCTTTGTTTTTTCAATTTCTACGTTGTACCACAACCTTTTTAAAATTCCACTTAGTACCCTTAAACTAGAGCTGTTCACGGACGGGACGTCCCGCTAAGCCCGCCCAACCCGGCCAGCTAAAGTTGCGGGCTTGGACAACGAACTTTGAAAAAAAATTCTAAATGGGCGGGCCAAGCCCGGCCCGCTAATCTTAATGGGCGGATATGGACAACCTCAAATATACCGCGGGCAAGCCCGCCCGGCCCGTTTATCATAATATCTATTTTCTATGAAATATAATTTTTTATCTAACTAATTTAGTGTTGATTTATCTTTTGGAATATATAGTTTATTTGCACTAATATAGCTTTGGTAACACATAATTGTCTTTATTCTTACCTTTACTAACTTAATTTCTTAATAATTTGTCGTCCTCTAACTTTTTTGTTACAAATATTTTTAACTTTCTCTTTATCTTACGTTGTGATTAATTTTAACCAAAATTATGTTTTAATCTATAAATATTAAAGGAAATTAACTAGAGTATTTGGAAAAAGATAAAAGTATTAATAGGCCCGTTAGGCCCGCAGGCAAGCCCGCCCGTTTATTAGGGCGGGTCATGGACAAGTAGTTAAGCCCGCATAAAAGGGCTTGGATTAGACATATTAGGCCCGCTGGACAATTTTTTTTGGTTAGGCCCGGCCCGCAACCCGCCCAAGCCCGCAAATGATCACCTCTACCTTAAACTTACCTTTTTTAATGCACAAGGCCCATACCGCTAATTATACGTCATGAATTTCGTCTACTTTATATAATCCAGTGGAACTAATCTAATTTGTAAATATATTCTCCAACGGTTAAACTATATATAAGTTAAATTAGTTCCACTAAATTTTAAAAAATAAACGAAATTAACAACGTATAAATAGCGATAAGGTATTGTACATGCATAAAAAAATTAAAGTTTAAGGGTACTGTATAGAATTTGAAAAAGGTTGGGGTGCAACGTAGAAACTGAAAAATTACAAAGGTGTAACGTAGAAAAACCCTTTCATTTAAAATAGAACGGAGGAAGTATAATACTTTATTAGATTCATTTTAACAAGTACTTCTAAAAGATCACAATTCTATATTATTGTTTATAATAATACATAATTAAAGAAATTAATGGTAAACTTACATATTTAAGATCTCGAAAAAAAACAAGTGTAGCCATTTAAAAAAGTAGAAGGAATAAAAATCCAAAAAGTGATCACAAGTGATTTCTTGCCTTATCTCAATCCTCAAATACCCAAGAAGGAAAATTATCTATGGAACTTAACTCCACTAACAAAAGTCTAATCAACTACAATTTGAAACTCTTTTTGGAGGGTATCACTATCAGCATAACGGATAAGTGAATAAGTTTTAAGCAACACCATTTCAAACTAATTTAGAATAATATTATCACCTTGATATGATAATAAAATAATTATCATGAGATCCTCTGTTACAAAAAATAATATATTGCCCCCCAATAATAAATAAGTAGTGGATGGAGTAAAACCTTAGAAAATGGACAAAAATCACAACCCAAAACCTTATAAAAAAAAAAAATCACAACCCAAAAGAGATAATACCAAAATACTTTAATATATATAAAAGGAAAAAAATAAAAACAGATACGTTAAATTAATTTTTTTTTTTTCTTCTTCCCCCCATTCTAATCCTTATATCATCACTCACTACTCTCCATTTTCTCTCTCCTCTTTCCTTGTCATTCTTCCATCGCTTCACATTTCCGATTCTCGTTCATCAGGTAGACTAAAAAAAAAGAAAAATAAAAATAAGGGATTTTTGTGTTTCTCTCTCCTATGTTCTGTCTGTTCAATTGAATCAGTGGTCGGTGAAATTGGGGGGTTTTTCAAATCAAATAATCTGCAACTCAAAAGAATCGATATTCCATCGTTTTGACTTCGATCTTTAATCGTAATTTTAGGGTTTTGTTTCTCTTTAATCGTTGCGCATTTTGGCTTTTTTTTTCAATCGGGTTTGGATAATCCGATCTTGGGGTCGTCTCGGGTTTTGAGCCGATTCGATTTTGGGTTGAAGGATAATTGAAAAGATAATTTTGGGTAAGAGAAATTTTGGGGTTTAATAGGATTTTCAATTAGTGTTTGAGTTTGGTGTTTTTTTTTTTAGAGGAAAGGGGGTTTTGCTGGGAAAAAGAAGAAGAAGAAGATGTTAGGAGCTGGGTTGCAATTTAATCGGAGTCGTAGTGATGATCGGTTCTACATTCCGGCGAAAGCCCGAAGAAATTATCATCAAAATCAGAAAAACCCACAACTTGAAAGAACTCAAAGTGATATTGTTAATGGAGGATTAGGTCGAGGAAACAAATGTAGAGAAAAACCTGTAATTTCGAGGATAAGGGAGCCCGAAAACCGGACTGAGGAGACCATGAATCCGGCGGCCTCACCGGCTTTCGAACAGGTGGAGTCGTCTTTGAGTAATGTAGAACGTTTTCTTGAGGCAATTACTCCTTCTGTTCATGCTCAGTATCTATCCAAGGTAGTTGCATCGAATTTTGTTTTCTGTTTATGGATCATTTTTGTTTTATGAATTTACTGTTATCTGGAAATGGTGGGTTTTGCAGACTACAATGAGAGGGTGGAGGACTTGTGATGTGGAGTTTCAACCCTACTTCATGTTGAGTGATTTATGGGAGTCTTTTAAAGAGTGGAGTGCTTATGGTGCAGGAGTCCCTTTGGTATTGAATGGCAGTGATTCTGTTGTTCAATATTATGTGCCTTACTTGTCTGGCATTCAAATTTACGTCGACCCATCAAAATCTCCTGTTAAGTCAAGGTATCACAATCTCATTATGCATCTAAATTTATGTTGATCATGTTAATTGTATTGCTTGAGTGTAGCTATATGAAGTGCATTTGAAATGCTCCATTTATGCTTGGTGCTTTTTCTTGTACTTTATAATATGTTACATTGTCCCTGGTAATTTGTTTGTTGTCATGCTCCTTTTGACTTGACATAGGCTTACCCATTATATTTTGTTCTTTGTCATCTGTTTATGTCAGATGTTAAGTTGTCAAGACAATCTTGTTTGTGATGTTACATAAATGTTCAATTTTAAATTGCTAAAATGGGGATCATGTAAGGAACTGATAGGGTAGACGGGTAGTCTTTCTTGATTGCTTTATGGTTGCGTGAGTTTTGACTTCTGATTCTTGGGGGATAGTTTGCACTCGTTCCCTTTTGCATGGATGTCTTTGCTCTTGACAGTATTGTTGAAGTTCGTATGATTCCTGCCACAGTCCAGTTTCAATCTCATGGGTGATGGTTCAGCGGTTGGAGCAGTAATTTCCGTGCCTCAGTGATACAACTTGTCATGTTAGCGTGTGCATGTTTAGGTAGATTTCTATGAGTAACTTGTGTCATGAGAAGAAAGGTTGTATATTTAATATGTTAATATATAGGAAATGTCGAACAACTGACAAGATATTGTGGCAAGGACATTGGTTTGTGTCCCTAGTAGCTTTAATTTTTAAATATGTTTTTTTTCCATTAAGCATTTATGGGGAATAACCTTTTTTTTTAATGGAACTTTTGGATAATTTGTTGTTCCCTTTTTTGTTTCTATATTACGAGTCTATGCATGAAGATTATGTAGTATACCTCCAATTTTTGGTAACTATATATGAAGTAAATAAGTAAAGATGATGAAGTTTCACCGGTTTTTGAAGTGAGCTATCTAAAAGTAAACATATAAACATGTGATGAAATTTGATTGGGTTCAGAAGCGTGATATATTAAGTAGACATGTACATTTGATTATAGATGCATTTTTCCCATTAGGTTTAAGGCTATTATTCTCCTGCTTAGTGCTTACGAACTCTACTATCCTTTGTGTGAGGCGAACATAGTTGCTGATTTAGTGTCAAAGATCATTTACTTCAAGTTGTTTTCCTTTTTTGCACACACGTGTATATGGGTGTTGGGAATTTTTTCAGATTGGATTGAATGAGAGATACCCCTTATTACAGTTTCCATTTTATTTGCTTATATGCTAAAGCAATTTGCTTACGTGACCTTCACGGAGAAGAAGAGACAAATATAGAAGTTGACTCTTTTATTATCACAAATATCACTTTTGGCTGATTAATTAATGAATGCTGAACACATGTTTGTTCTTTAAGTTCTTTGTGAGACACGTAGCTGTGTGTCCTTATGCGATGTTGCAATGGTAAATGCTGGTGATGGGCTTGTTTTAAGGTTAGGATTGATGGAATTAATAATACTGTTTTGAAGGTTTTCTATTATTCTTTTGATGCAAGATACTAATGTGCTGATTTTCTAAACCTAATGTGAAAACTTATTTTCGAATAATGCTTTGATGATGAGAGGACCATACTTTTGAGGGTAGTTGGCCATAACACAATTTCAAATTTTTTACTTGACTTGCTGATTTTCATTGTTAATGATTGAAAGTCGAAGAGTCCAATGCCGCTGCTAGGAAATTGAAGCATGAAACTGATTTGATTTTAGTGATTTATGTAAGGAAGAGATTTTCTGTGTTTGTAGTTGTTTTGAGACAGAGATTTCATAATGTTACCACTTGCAAATTATATGTATCCTTGAGGTTTTCGCGTTGACTGTGAATTTGTCAGTTGCTTTTGTAACTGTCCTAAATGAATCGAAAAGTTATTGTCTATGTTGTATACTAGAATAAGAATATTGTGTTATTTATTCTACATTAATACGTAGTTGTAATAGCGTGCTTATCTTGCTGCATTTACCATAGAGATAATTTCTGATATGTATCACTTTAAAGTTTTAGTTCGTCAGCTTATCCTTTTTTGAAATCATCCATGCTACTGACCTTGTAGCTCAACAACATTACATGCTTTTCTATTTTTATGTTGCTTATTTTTTCTTGCGATTTATGCACGTCTCAACTCTCACGCTATAAAGCACCTATGATTTAAAAGGTTAAGCCTTTGACTATTGATTAATTACAAATCTTAAGACGTATGATACTCACTTTGACCAATGATACCCTACATCACTCTTGCCTCAGTCTGACCTGCTTCTGTTTTTGGTCGATGATTAATTATGTCGATAGTCTGATTTAAACTTCTGAGAATGAGAATGATGTTGCCTTGAGTGCTGATTGCATGAGGGAAGGAGGCATGTTGTATGTTAGTATGTGTAGTGACAGATAGCTCATAATTGTCTCGTTCATGAAAAGGTAGATCATGGTTACTTTGATGCATTGTGATTTATGCCAGATTTATGTTCAAGATATGGAGTTATTTTATACTACATGTGGAGATAAGACAACTAGTGAAGAAACTCAAACTATTTAAGTGGTTTAATTAACATATTTACTTGATAAAGTGAATTAAGATGCATTGATCAATTGGCATTCGTATGACTTATCTTTGTCTCTTGGTTTGTTGCGAAATTCAAGTAGGGTATGATATTGACTTCTCTTATGTTGATATTACATAATCACTACCCCTATGCCGATAAAATAAGGATTACTGCTGATGGCATTCAGAACACCAAGACTATATCGTTCATAGCCATCATAATGTGTGATCAATGAGATGGTCACTGCCTGGCATAATGAATTTGTACAAATTAAGAGGCTGAAATTCATAGTTTAATGATACCCAATATGGAGAGCTTGAGCTTCTGTGTTTGGGCTGATTATCTCTGTTATATTATTCTCTTGCTGTCATTTTACCCTAGTATTTTGTGAACATTACTCGAGGTTTACCCGATCTGATACTGATAGTACTTGTGCAATAACCTTTTCTTTCATATCTTTAAAGAAGTGAGTATCTTTCCATATATGCTTTTGCTAAAATGTCTAATGAAATGCGGACAGTAAGTACTAGTTGTCCTTTTGAGCTCAACAAAAACAAAGTTACCTGAGGGTTGAGTTGGACTTGGAGTGACACATCGTCTTCTTTTCCTATTTTGTAACTACATTTTAGATTTAGGATAGACCTCCTAAGTACTGTCTGCATGGTTTTTAGGTCTATTATCAACCTCCATGGCCGATGTACCTTTCTGGAGACAATATACATTCCACTTCTTGATTCATTTATTCTTCCTGTTTGCTATATGTTTATGTTTTTGCAGCACATGTCCTTATACTTCTTTTCACAGAGAAGTGTTACTCTTTGCCCTGTCTTTCAAGTTTACAGGGACAATCTAAAAATCTCAATCCATATTCTCGATGTTTTTTTTGTGGTCCATCTCCCTTCATCTTATGTTTCTTTCTGGGATCCCCAGTATTAATTTTGCATAACTTAACTTATGCTAAATGTTTGAATAATACTATGCTGTAAATATCCTTTTCGGAACAGGCGCACAAGTGAGGACAGTGATGGAGACTATTTCAGCAGGGATTCAAGTAGTGACGGAAGCAGTGATTCTGAGCGTGACAGGGGTTTGGCATACTCAAGGGGTGAACAGAATCATTATAGCCATCCGAGTGATATTTCTCTTAAAATGGATAGCTTATATTTGAGAGATCAGCATACATCATTGCAAGAGGAGTTTTCGAGTGATGAGGGTGAATCTGGGACTTCTCAAGGTTGCCTGTTGTTTGACTATCTTGAACACGATCCACCCTATAGTCGCGAGCCTTTGGCTGATAAGGCTAGTTCTGTTATACTTCTCTATTATCAAGAGGAGGAAGAGTCTGATGCCCTCTATGCTTTTTTCTTTTCTTTTTTTAATCCCCTCTTGCTTATTTTTTTTTCTTTTGATTTGTTTTGTTTGGATAGATATCTGATCTTGCGTCGCGTTTCCCGAACCTGAAGTCACTTCGCAGTTGTGATTTACTGGCTTCAAGCTGGTTTTCTGTGGCATGGTATTTATCAACTCATAAGCCTTGTTCTGTTTTTTTTTTTCTAGTTTTTTTTTATGATGTAAGTGTGAGTTAACCTATATAGGTTTGTTTGATAGGTACCCGATATATAGGATACCTACTGGACCGACATTGAAAGATTTAGATGCTTGTTTCTTGACCTATCACTCACTACACACACCGAGTGGAGGTAATGCATTATATTATTTCGTAAATTTTGTTTTGACTGGAAGAGTGGTTAGATTGGCTGCATGCCTTCTACCCCTCACTTTCTTTCTTTCTACTATGTTGGTGCTTTCTATGGTATTGTTGAGCATTATATGGTATCAAATATGTTGAATTTGAAGAAGTACAGGGTGGGATACAAGGGATAAGTTGAGTCATTCTAAACTTTACATGTGCTTGAGCACAATCCGATAGGCATTCACTCTCTTTAAAGAGAAGATAGCGAAAAGCCCCAAACTCAGAAAATAATAATGTTAAGATATAGCTAAACTTTTGTACCTTGCATGTTTGCTATTTCCATTACTGATGACTGCACAGATTGCCAAACATTAGATGGCCCGTCCAAAACCTGTAGGATTAAAATGTTGCAAGAGCTTTTAGATCCCTGCTTTAGGAAACCAAGTAATCGTCAGGAAGTTGGCTTTTTCCCTTCAGCATAACTTTAGAGCTGATTAACTTCCTAATAGGGTTATGTGCAAGTGTATTATAATTCCAACAGATACAAGATTGGAAGTTTTCATTTTGGACAAACCATAATTAGCTATTTCTAGGGCAGGAGTGCTGTATATTCTAGTGCTTATTCAATACAAGCTTTGAAGAGCACACGTTTAAAATGTAAAGTTCTATTTTTTCTAACTTCTTTTTAAAAAGTAATTATATCGAAATGTTGAAATCTAGTTCTTATCTTGTAACTTAATATTTCCTAATTTTTTTTGGTTGTAACACTTTGGCTTTTGTACTATTCATATAGTAATCTTAACCGTGATTTTATATTAATATTTAATATAAAATGCCAGTATGTTACATATTCTGTGTATTTCAATTGTATATACTTCCTCATTTATTCTTTTAAAAACTTGAGACAGTTCTTTGGCACGCAGTTTTAGTAGGGTGATAGACAAAGGTAAATAGACAGCTTTCTGACACAACCTTAGAAATACATGCAATGCGTTTGCTGTATACAAATTGAGTAAACATCTTTTTAGGGAAGGTTAGTTTATTTTTGAAAACTACCTCTACACCTATGCATGTGTCTGTTTTTTTAAGTTCATGTCTGCTTAATTAAATTCATAAATATGTAATGTCCAAGTGTGTGGGACTTGCAGAAATATCTTTGGAATATGTAGTGCTTCACTGAATATTTATAATGTTTTTCTGTCTTGCATAGGAGTATCCTCTAAGACACATGCAGTTGGTATGGCTGTAAATTAGTTTTTTGTCCATTGCAGCATATTCTTTTTTCCCCTACATGTTATAGCCTGATGTATGCATTTAAAGGGGAGATTTGTATCTTCTACTTTTCGGATTTCACAATCCAAAGAATATAGATTTTAAGTTGGTTCTTTGATGATGCCATAGTACCCAAATTTTTGCTAACGCCGTGGTACCAAAGATATAGATTCTTGTCAAAGTTTGTAATGTAAGATAGATCTCATGGACTTTTGAATCAGCCCCAGCTTCCAGTCTACCTCACCTATACAAAGTGAAACTAAAGGAGAATATGAGTAGTATCAATCTATGTTAAGGGAAGTTTGATGTGGCAAGTTGGTTATTAATGTGGGAGTGATGTAAAATTTGTCCAGTTTATTACAATGCTGCTACAAATCACCTCTTAGGTCCACATTTAGTCACCTTGGGACTCTCATCAAAGCAATTATATAAACCTGATTCCTCAAATGTAACTTGGTATACTTAGAGCTAATGGAACTTTTCCCATGTTCTCAGAGAATGTTGGGCTTTTGATTTTTTTCGCATTCGCATTTGTCGTATTTGGTATACTTGTATCTTTATTAGCTATGATAATTCTTTCCTTGGCTCTTGTTTTCTTTGGGTTCCTCAACAAGTCAACTATTTGTCCCTGTGCAGATGTTACTCCCGCTCAAGCTCCGGTGGTGATTTATCCCAGTGAGATTGACGGAATTTCGAGGATATCTCTACCAGTTTTTGGTCTTGCTTCATACAAATTCAGAGGATCGCTGTGGACCTCAAATAGTGGAACTGACCGTCAACTAGTGAACTCGCTCTTGCAGGCAGCTGATAGTTGGTTGAGATTGCTCCAGGTCAATCACCCTGACTACCTGTTCTTCTGTCGTAATAGATAATGTCGATAAATAGACTGTAATTGTACATTTCCTACCATTTTGGAGGAATGTCCGAGCGTGGGCCTTTTTCTGAAGGAAATTGCCATCTGTCAGGTGGTTGATGAGTTCAGAGTCTTTCTCTGACTTGTTCTAGTCATCTGTATATCAATGAGGGAAAAAAGAAAAAAAAAAGTAAAAAAGAAAAAACCAAAAAAAAAAAGAAAAAGAAACCAAACAAACAAAAAGAAGGCTGTTTCACTGCCTGTACAGATGAAAGATTATGGTGCGGTTGGATTTGGTTAGAAACAGGATAGGTTTAGAAAGCTGCTGCATGGCTGAGCGCTTGACAAGGTTTGCAATCAGAAGGAGCAGGCTAGTTTTATTTTCTGGTTTAATCTATTTATATATCTGCAAATGGGAAAAAAGGCTTTGTTAACTTCTAAAATTCCCTGCCCTGATGATCAGTTACTACAAAATAGCTAATATAAAGTTCGAAGTGTAATTTGATAGGTTGTAACAGGAGTTTCTGAGCTTTAGTGCGGACTCGTTGTTGTTTTATATATAGAGTAGTTTTATAGAGTAATAGATGAATGAGGTGTTTAGTTTAAATAAATGTTTTTGTGCTTCTGCTGCTTTGCCTTCTATATTTAAGGGTATTCAGCCATTGTTCTTGATGGCATGGATGTAAATGATTGGTGTCATAGTCAGTGTTGGGTGCCTTGTGTATATATTACTTCCTTCGTCTCTCTTTGTTCTTCACATGTAAATTTACCAATTTGGCACGAGTTAAGGCTACTGCTGGGTCATGCTCACTGATTTGGATTATGGCCTTGTTTGGCACAACATTGTTTTTTGTCTCCAACTTAGTTTATTTGGTGGTCAAATCTAGGGTTTGGTAATTTGCTCAGGCGGTTTGGAGTTTAAGAGAACTACATGTTTGCCTTTCCATCCTTTTTCCTTCGGACTTTGCACATTTTTTAATTTTTCGATGGAGATTTACAATCCTCTTTAGAGAAGGGTTAGGTAAATTTTCTATATATGTTTATCAATTTGTATCTCTTAATCAAATTTTAAAGTAGTATAACACTTTCCTATTTCTTGTTTGGCTAACACAATTTAGCCATCCAACAATTCTTGTCTCAAGGGAGAAAACAGAGGAGAAAGGGACAAAAAGTGGATGGGAAATAAGAACCAATAGAAACTAAAGGTTTGTTTGGTTTGATGGAACCATTTTCCAAAAAGTAGATGGGAAATAAGAACTAGTGGTGTCCAAACAGGTTCTCAAACAGGTTCTGGGTATACCCACGGCGAACCAGGTCATACCCGGACAGGTCATGATTCTGATTGTCAGTGCCCCAGGTCATGATTGGTCAGGTTTTGTTCAACTGGGTCGAACACATTTAAATCATGGGATTCGCGGGTGCCGGACAGGTCTGAGCGTTCCATTTACAAGTTGATCCATTCCCGGGTATGATCGCTCGTTGACATTTTTTTTGCCGGGTTTGAGCAGGTCGTATTTAGGTTTCATGTACGGTTGAGTTAAGTCAAATGTACTCGGGTTGAATTAGTAATGACCTTAGTTCTATCATTGTGAAACATCGGGTCCATTCGCTATTGAACGTCAATTCAACTTCGGGTAACTCCTGATTGGGCCATCTTGATTTTGTTATGGATTTTGTAAACGAATCATATTAATAAAAGTATATTGATTTTACCGTGATGTTTATTGTGCGATAAATATATGGATGACAACGAAAAACCAATAAAAACACTATATTGATTATTGTGATGTTTAGTGTATTCTCTTAGTCAACTCTTATTTCGAATAATCAACTGTGTAAAACCACTCTAATGAGTAAAGGAGTAGAACGACTATTCATATGTTTTAATATTATATATTATAACCAACGACAATAATAACGAGTAGACGATCAATTCCAAACTTTTATATAAATGATTTATTATTATAAGCATTATGATTGATATATAAGTTTGTAAATAGCTATGATGGTAATGAGAATAATAATACTAATAAATATAAAGCGACAATGATAATAGGTAAAAAAATACAAATAATAACAGTAATAGTAACAAGGCTAACAATAGCAATAGTAATACAAATAAGAACATGGATACTAACAATAACAGTAACAATATAAATACTAATATGTTGAATCATTATAATATATTATCAAACTAAATGTAAAACCAATCTAGTACTCTATTGATTATAAATTAGTATAACGACTCTTAATATGTTATAATACTATAACAAATGACAATCATACATTCATATGTTTACAACGACGGTTCATATGAGGCCTAAGTGATTATAACGAGGGTTCATATGTTGCACAATAATAATAATAATAAATTATACCCCCAAAACATTATCCCCTATAAAAGCTAACCATAACTTATTAAATAAGTTAATTGTTAACAAGTAACAACCATAAGTAAAATAGTTAACAAGTACTTACTAGTTACTAAATAGTAACTTGTTAACAACCATATAGTTTATTACTAGTATAAGATTAACAACCATAACACTCCCTTATCTTTATAAGTTATAAGATTATTTAAGTTAATTGTTTTTATGTTATATTATAGTTTAATACTAGTATAGTATTTATGGTCTCTCTTAACTTTGTATATATATGTGACTATAAATAAATTATTTTATCAGTAAGCTTATATATGTTAGTAGGATATAATAATATTGGAACCATTCTAGCTAATACGTGAATGATTATTAATGAGTATCGACTCTTAATATGCTCTAATAGTATAACTATAATAATAATGAGTATTATATATTAACTACGAGTATACGATCAATTACTGGATTTATATAAAATTTAAATGACTCGATTATGGTAAGCATTATGAATCGAAATAATAATAATAAAATAAGCATTATGGTAAGCATTATGTGTGCGATAAATATAGGGATGATAACGAAAAACTAATAAAAACACTATATTGTTTACCGTGATGTTTAGTGTATTCTCTTAGTCAACTCTTATTTCGACTAATCAACTGCGCAAAACCACTCTAATGAGTAAAGGAGTAAAACGATAATAATAATAATACAAATAATAATACAAATACTAACAACTTGTTAAACTTTGAGTCGGGTCATCTTTTTATATCATGTCGTTATCCTCTTTATCAACTAGTTGCCACTTATTAAATAGTTTTAAGATCGAGTTATTATACATTGACTACTAAAGAGGTATGATCAATTGCAATTTTGATCTTGTGATGGATTTTGTAAATGTATTATATTATTAAAAGAATTAAGATCGACATATATATGCATACATCTTGTGAATGACTCTTGATACTATACTCACTTAGACAGTTAGACTTACTAAACGTTGAAGTTCTAAATCTTAACATAAGATTAATTAAGTTAATCTAATCGAAATTGAAACAAGTTAAAATCGGATGAGATCAATGAATCTATCATTGTAAGTTGATAAGGTAAGTCAGTATAACACTACTCTATTTAAGTTAATCGTCTTTAAAAAAACAATGTAATAAGTAGTCACTAGAAACTCAAAGAAGTTCATATAAGTTATATACGTACTTATATAGCTATACTATAAGTTCACTTTAATAAAAAAAATTCAATTAGTTAAGAAAATGAATGAATGAATGAATTCATTTTTTGAAGGAGAATGAACGAATTGGTATATATAAGAAAAATAGCAAAAACAATGTTGTGACTTGTGATTGGCCGATTTAAAGAAACATGGATCATGATCCACGACCGTTGTTTTGCTTCAGCCACATCCTATGACCGTTCATTTACATAAACACGGATTATCACCCACATCAGCAAAAGCTTACCATTGATGATCAGCAAACAAACCGATGCCGTCGATTTTGCGCTCCCCCTATATGTAACCCTAACCTTCTCTCTCTTCCTTACCCGCCTCCCTCCTTTCTTCTTCAACCAAACTTAGTTTTTCGAAATTCATATTACTCCCCCTCACCCCCTGCATCTCACCGCTGCAATTGAGACGTTTATTGCCTTCGTCCAAGGTATTCTACTGTCACCCATTGGTTGCTTGTTGATTTTTCTAAGTTTAGTCTTGATTTGGTAGTAAACGTCAATGAATTACTTGGTCTTGTTCAATCCATGTAAATTTGATGTTTGTCCCTTCTCTGATTTGGTAGTAATATAATAAACATAAAAAGAATTGTCTTATTTGGTAAGTGAGTGATGAACTGATGACTGATAAGGTTTACTTTGACACATTATTGAATATTGTTTATGCTTGGTCTTGATTTGCTAATATAGATTTACAATACAAATTGCAACTTTTTTCTTAAATCTTACATGTCTATTGGATTGGGTAATTTGCTAGTTGTATAATAGAAAGGCGCAACATATGTTGAGGACAAACTTCAACTGATGAATTGACGGAGATTTTGTTAGTTCGATCATGTTGTCTGATTTACTATATTTCAGTTTTTTTCTCTATGATTTATGAAATCAGTATTGGTAAAACTAGGTTTGATCCCAACAAAATTAGCTACTTTACTCTCATCTAAAAAAGTTGCACTTTGAACATTTGGGGTTTTATTGTTGGTGAATTTCAAATTCAACTGGAATATCTTACTTGAATATTTGACGTTATTTTTAAATTGATGATTGAACCTTGCTTTGTTTAATTATTTGCAGATATGATCTTCAAGTGGAGGTGAGAATATCAAGGAAGCCGTTGTATATTATATTGATGTCTTGTTCAATTGCTTGTATTCAAAGTTTGATGCAAGATGTAATTGGAATAGAATTTGATCTATTCAAATTGTTGAAGTACTCTTGATATTGATTTGCCTCATTAATGTTAATCAATTTTATAGGGAATGTTGAAGAAATTAAATGTATCCATTATTCAATATCGTTATGTTTATATTTATGCTTATGCATGCATTAAATTTAAAGGGCAATTTAATTATATTTATAATTATTAGTCATGTCAATTTAAATTTAACAAAATAAATATATATTTAGTAAAGATAAAATTAAATTATTTAAATGATTTTGTAAATATAGAATAATAATTGAATTTTAATAATTTGGTGGGGTTTAGTCGTCCAAATAGGCTGGTTTGAAAAATTGGATCAAATAAGGTAGATTTGATTTATCTGGTTACCATGAATTATGGTTGAATTCGGGTTGGTCATAAACAAATCGGGTATTTACTGGGTCTAGTTGGGTTTTGGTTGAGTTTGTAGATATAGAAAAATAATTAAATTTTAGTAATTTTGTTGAGTTTAGTCGTCAAAATAAGATGGTTTGAAAAATTGCGTAAAATTATGTAGAATTTATTTTCAAATCAATTAGAATTCGAGTTGAACCAGGTATTTACTGGGCCTAATTAAGTTTTGGGTTAATATCTGGTTTAGTTTGGTCGAGTTCGGGTTTGAATGCAGGTCTGTGCTGTCAGGTCATAATATAATCTAGTCGGGTGCCGGTCAGATCTGGGTAATCCCAGGTCAGGTTTCGGTCAGGTCTGGGGACTGACCCTCACAAGTCGAACCAGGTTCAAGTCAAGTCAGTATCAGGTTGACCCAGCGGTCAGGTCTGTTTCTGACACCTCTAATAAGAACCGATAGAAACTAAAGGTCTGTTCGGATTGATGGACAAACGGTTAATTTCAAGTGTAACGAACAAGTACAATACTAAATACCAATAATCTATGGGTATTATCTTAATCTTATTTAACGTGATTTAATATGAACTTGTTGAAATCTATCTATACTAATATATTAAAAGGCGTTCCTAAGTAAGGAATAATATCACGTGGCGCTTTCCCTTATAATGTTTAATTTATTCCATGTAATCCATATCCAATAAAAAAATTAGAAATTGAATTGTATAAGATTCGATCCTTTGACTTCAAGCGTATATACTAAAGTCGTCTTAATCAGTAAACTACATGACATATGTTATTATTTCAGAGTAAAATATTATTAACTAAAACTTTTCCTTACCCGGGGCATAGCTCGAGCCTAAAAACTACTATATATTTTATAAGGTGTTTAAATGTGATGTTGAAATTTGTTTTATAAGGTTTTAGAACTTATGGAACCTATTTGAATTTGTTGAAATTCATATGAAATTACTTAAATTTGTGTTTTTTTTTTTTGACAACAAGATCAAACAACACACCAAAAAAAACAACATTAAACAAGATTTCCATTCCTAGCAGCTACCGCTAGGTTATGGCTATCTTGAACTGTGATCCTATCAACCTTCATAATCTCGCAAAACACAAACTTATTACAAGCATCATACAGATCATAGCTTAAGCTTGCCATCTGAAACGGAAAACAATTCTTTTTTCACATTGTACACTTAAATTTGTTAACCTAAAACTTATACTTCTTCCATTCTGTAATAAATGAAACGCTTCCCTACATTTATACAAATATATTAAAAGGCGTTCTGAAACAAGTTTACACGCCACGTGTCACTGTTCCTTTGGTTCCCTACATCTATACAAATATATTAAAAGGCATTCTGAAACAAGTTTACACGCCACGTGTCACTGTTCCTTTGGTTCCCTACATCTATACAAATATATTAAAAGACGTTTTGAAGCAAGTCTACACGTCACGTGGCACTGTCCCTTTGGTTGTTTTGTTCCATGTCATCAACATACATTAAAAATGTTAGAAACATGTTTCGTACAAGATTCGATCACGTGAACTCAAGTTAATATAGTAAAATTCTAACCAATGAACTATGCAACATTAGATGCTCTCTTTTGACATGATAATATTAATGACCCGGGGCATCGTCCGGGGTCTAATAACTAGTTCTAGACCAAATCATGCACAACTTGTACGTGATCTTAAGTGCAGGAAATAGTGAGAGCACGCACGGCACGCGGCAAGCCACGTATCGCCTAGTGCAGCCAGGCCCGGCCCTGAGGGTAGATTGGAGGAGCGGTCGCCTAGGCCCAACGCAGGAGGGGGCCCAAAATAAAATAAAAAAAGTAATTTCAGAAAATGTACTACTTAATTGACTGTCAATATACTGAGTCTCCAATTCTTAATTAATGACGGTCTATTTCCCAAACTTCATTACTTCTATAAATTATCCCTTTAATTAATCAAACTCTTGATTTTCAAAAAAAAAAAAAAATGTTCCAAATTTCCAACAAATAATCAATGTCAAAGGGGGTAAAATAACAAACAAATAGGAAGTATTATATTTCAACTCTTTGTTTTACCAGAAGAAAAATAAAATTAGTCCAAAGAACTTTTCAGTTCTACTTCTACAGCTACAATGAACATAATTCAACAATGCTCAACGGGAATGTTGATTCAACGAGTATTATATTTCAACTCTTTGTATCTATAATTCGTTTTTACGAGAATGTTGATTCAAGAGTTTGACAGAAGTGGGCGACTGGCAGGCCAAGAGTCGACGGCGGTGAGCCGGCAGGCCCGGCGACAATTCTGCAATCTTCATTAATTATGGAAATATCTCTTGGCGACTTAGCCTGACTGGTTTTGGTGAGGTAATTTCCAGATTTTTTAACTCTTATCTCCTTTATATCAGTATTAAAAATGGAATAGTGTTAAAAAAAATGTTGAAGGGAGAGTAATGATAATTAACTAGAGGTATAACTCATAGTTTAGTAATTTTTACTATTTTGTAATTTATTTTTTGCATACGAGAATAAAGTAAAGTTAAGTGACTCAAGTCTTTAGATGTACACACAGCACAATAGCACTAGCTTTTATTTGGATTTTTTTATTTTACATAAAGGAAACTCTATGCAGCCCTCGCCTGAACAAGATGGAGGCCCTATTCTGATGTTGAAAAGTAGGCCCTATGTATAAAAATTCTAAGGCAGAATTGCTTTACAACTCCCATTTTTTTTTTTTTTTTTTTTTACGTTCTTCAAGTCCAAAATCGTATTTTCTAAATTGAGGAGGCATAATTGAAATAATATTCACAATCATTAATAGAAATCTAGACTAAAATAAGAGTAAACGCACCCATTTAAATAAACTAACCAATAACTAAAAGCTCCAAAAACAAAGCAACTAGTGCTACACAACCGTGGGATAACTCCCCTACTATCTAACACACATTCAAGTTAATTGAATACAAACTAATAGCTAAAAATTAGGAAGCATAATAATCCACTAACAGCACTAAACAACTCAATACTACTTTGAAGGTTCCAACACTAAAGTCATATTCCAAACGAGTTTAATAAACCAAAAAGAAGAAATGGGAAAATGATTTAAAGATCCGAAAACAAAACTGAAAAATGGGAAGCAAAAGTAGAATACTGATGGAGGGGAGAAAAACAAATAATATGAAAAAAAATAAAATAAATCAAAATTAAAGTAAGCAAAAGGCCAAAAGTACAACATACTTGAATGATGTTGTTAAGCAAGGAGATTCAGAACAGTAAAGAGAGAGAGACAGGAGAGGGTGCTCGGGATTTTAGTGAGAGAAACTCAAATCCATGGATTAGTTCAGAGAAGAAAGCAAAATCCTCATCTTCGTCAACCTTCATCCATTAGAACCTGCTACATTGATTTCCTTCCTCTATCAATTAGTAAAGATCATGTCCACATCATCTTTAGACCTTATGAACCAATTGCAAACATAGTTATAAGAACTAAGAACATACAACAGAGAGAGGAAGAAGTGATTTTTGGGGATGGATTTCGCCAATTTCGGGTAACGAGAGAGATAGAAATCTGAAGAACGAAGACCCAATGGTTAATAATGGAGAAAATCGAGGAGAGGGAAAGAGAGAGAGAGAGAGTGAGGAGAGAGAAGATCTCTTGTTGAGCTGCTGGTTTACTGGTTATGTATGTACTTATGCGTGTATTCCTACATCAGTACTTTTGTTGGGCCTTGCCACCTTGGGCTTACTTCTTTATTTTTTTTTCAAATTTAAGGCCCCTCTAAAAGGGAGGCCCTGTTCTGAGTCCCACTTTGGACATGTTCAGGGTCGGTCCTGACTCTATGATGATATAATTGATGTTTAAATTACTTAAATATAACCAAGAACTTTGTTTTTGATAGCCTAAATATAACCAAGACCTTGTTTTAGTGTAAAATACAATATAAGTAAATTATATTGTTACAATTATAAACTTAATATAATTATAGACCAAAATTACTAGTCACAAGAAAGGTTGAATGATTTGACAACTTTATTAATTGAAAAAGATTTGTTGGAATTTTTTTTTTACATCAGCAAAATTTGCATTAACAGAAAACATTATATTGATGCGATTATAAACGATTTTGCCATTCATAATGCTCAACGAAACCTTTTTTTAATAATTTAGCGAGACGTGATGCGGCCATGGTTTAAGGACCCCTATTCTCATACCTCGCCTAGGGCCCATCATATGTCAGGAAGGGGGCTGAGTGCAGTATTTAAAGTTGTCACATTGACATTTCATATTTCATATTTCATATTTCATATTTCACATTTCACATTTCACATTTCACATTTCACAGTACTAATTACTAAAGTCCATTGACTAATATATGAGGACGAGGCATTCTCTTCAGTCTTCATCACATGTTGTAGCACAAAAAAGCCCAATTGGCTCACCATTTCTCGTGGCCCCGATCACCACTAGCCCACTATCCTAAAGCTGTCAAATCATGACTTTCGCTTCCAATAATGTGAGCATAAAGTTAATGCCACCATTTTGTATTATACTAATTCCTCTTTAGCTGCTGCAAGACACTGCTATCTGCTTTTCTTTCATCATTATCACTTTAATATTACCCAATTCGTAGATGATCACTGACAAATTAAGATTAAAATTATTCAACGGTCCAACATGTGGTGCTCATCCTACATCATATCTAGACAAAATCAACTACTCCCTCCCGTAAGGCATCAATAAGCTTGTCATAAATTAAGATGATCATTTGGAATAGTAGCATAACAGAGATTTTTAGCGGATTCTGCTAAATAAGAGCATGTTTTGGAAAATTACTCTTTTTTTTGTTTTTCCCACAAAAATCACAAAATGCTAATACAATATTATTTGTATATCATAAATTCATAATGATAAATTAATAGTTTGTCGGCATGAACGAAGTCAATCACCTCTTTGAAGTCAAAGCCTCCTAACACTTTAGATTTCTTGGTATATATATTATTTATTTTTATTTTAATCATATTCTTTTTTCACTTTCCTCCTCTCTTTCCAACTACTTTCTTTGTTCAACCCATCCCTTCTTATCATAGTCTTCATGAAATTGCTGAAATTGAACTGATAATAAAGATACACCCAAAAAATATGAAGAAAAAGCTTCTAAGTTCCTTCTCAAAGTCACATTTATTCAATTTAACAGTGTTTCTCCAGTTACATCCATTTCTCTCTTTATCTGAAAATCATTTTGGGGAATGTTTGCCGAAGAAATGCGGCAACCAGAGTATAACATATCCATTTCATATCATAAACCAGCAAGAATCTTATTGTGGGTATCCTGGTTTTGAAGTCTCCTGTAACAATGATAGATTTCCTTTGCTGAATATATCAGGGAATACTTATTTGATAAAGAATATATGGTATGAGACCATGAAGTTTCAAATCATAAACTCTGCTTTGGTTGATAGTATTGCAGGCACAAGTGATTGTTTCGGTTCGCTGAAGAATATGTCGTTAAGGCACGAAAGGTTCAAGTTCGCAACGAATCACAGTGATATATATGTGTTCCCAAATTGCTCAGAGAAAGTGTTGGAAGACAATAAGGAAAAAAGGGTGAAATGTGGGAGTTTAGCAGTGTATAGGAATGATTCGAAACTGCAGGATTTGGTGGAGCAGTGTAATGGTGTTGTTATTGAAGTTCCATATAATGATGAGGATCTGAAAGATGGGAGAATAACAGATATGTTGGAAAGGGGAGTGTTGCTGAACTGGAAGGCTTATAACTGCACAGATTGTTTGGCACGTAACGGGCAGTGTGGATATGATGCAGTTAATGATCAATTCAATTGTTACTGCCCTGATAGAACTCATGCTCTTCATTGTGCTCTACCTGTCCCTAGTAAGTCTCACTCTCCGTGCAATGTGTACTTGAAACTAGCTTTTAAAGTAATTGTCTGCTTTTGACATATGATATCTCATATGCTCTACATGCGGTTATGTTGTTTTCTCCATTTTTTGATGTGCAGTTTATGGTCTTCATTCTGGCATCTGTATAGGAGATACGTTATCAGATTTCGGTGACTTGTTTAATTGCGTATTAATCTTGGCATTTCTTTGATACAAAATGATTCATTGTACATTCAAGTGTTAGATCCCCATAATTCACCGATCCTCTCACAAACTGCTATCCAACCAACGCGAATTGGTACATCCAAGTGAATACTTTTGGGCTAATTTAACAAACCTAGATAGCTAATTGCCCGTACTATTCTTGTAGTGCGAATTAGGTAACAATGGATAAGCCTCACGTGGAGTTTCAATTGTCAAGTCTTAATTGCAGCCAGTTCTGTTGAAAGGACTCGCGTTGCATAATGGAACCCAGTTTTAATTGAGTATAGTGAATTTGGAAGGTATTATTTTGTATAGTGGGGGATCCGGGGATATAGTCATTTCTAAGATCCCAGAGGATGCAGTAATTATGAAAGCATCCTTATCAGTGATCTGCAGTTTCCAGAAAATTCTGAACTTTCCATATGATCATATCCCAAAATTCGACCGAATTCATTGTGTTTAGGAGTTCAAATGATACTGCTAGCAAGTTTGGACTGCTCAATAGTTCAAATCAAGTACATTTTGGTAGCTGCGCATTTTCCGCTTTTTGTCACTCAAAATCTATCTATGCAAAAGCCTCATATTCACTAATCACTAGTTTCTATGGCTTTCCATCTGTTATCACACTTCATTCTTTTTCCCTCTATTCAGTAAACAATGGATGTCAGTAAAGTATGAAAAGCTAAGTACCAGTTTCTTTTTGTATAAATGTTGTTGATGACTACTACTACTACACCAAGAACAACGACAAAGCCTTAGTCCCAAAATGATTTGGGTCGGCTAACATGAACCGTCATAAGAAATCGTTTCCATGACAGATTAAACAATAAATAAATGTTGTGATGACTACATTCAAAAATCCAATGACGATCACTCAGTTAAAGTAACCAAATTTGCCTTCGTAAAACTGTCTTTATACATGATCATTTGCTCAAAGTCAGTTCAGAATTAATCCTATGATGATCAGTTACTTGAAGTTAGTTCCTGCCTGTTCCTTTGATCCTCAATATTACAGACAATCAGAAATTTAAGCTCATTTGTAGAGAGTCTGGGGTTGGATCTTCAACAAAAAGAGGTATTCCTAATATTCTCTGTTTGGATTGTATGGCAAATAGTAGTCCTAACAGTAGAGAATAATTCTCCCAAGGGTAAGGAATGCGTTGTTTCTCTTCCTATTCTTTGCTTCCTCCTTCCTCCCATCCATCCTCTTTCGTTCCATTCCATTATTCTTTTCTTCTCTTAAGTTTCTTGCAAGGAACCAAACACTTTTCCCTTGGAAAATATGTTTCAGGAAAATCTATATTACACTCAAAATGTTTTCCGTCAAATCAAAATAAACCTTAATCACAATAATTTGATCCTTTAGCTCCAAAAATGCACAAAAGAAATAATTTAGAGGTTCCCTGGGCAGGATAATGAGACTTCCACGAACAGCCCGTCTAGGATAATTTTATTTCTTTTTAGCTAGATTATGCTTGCAGATCTGTCTGATTAATCTAGCTTGCACATCGTTACTAGCCATTTAAAGGTCAGAATAACGATGCTGAATTCAAATGCTAGTAAATTTGGTTCCTACTGGAGCATTAGATTGTTGCTAGATGAATCAGTGAAGAGCATTCATCATGCTTGCTTATTTGCTCCTGATTGACTTAAGAGATTGTGTAGCTTCTTGTTTATTCAATATGCCAGTCCTTATCAGAACCTGAAAGAGACCAATTCTCTTTTGTTTTCTTATATTTATTTTGTGAGTTGAGGTTTCAGAGGCGCTGAAGTCATATCGCAGATATAAACTGAGGATATGATTAATTGTAAATCATACTAGTTAGAATATTCCTGTAAGTTTATAACCAGTTATTGACCTTAGAGGCTTAGACCAGATTAATCTTATCATAGCTTATTGTAATAGATTTCTAATACTAATACGCTTTGCCAATAAAGTCCTTTGGTTTTTGAGATATCCATCCTAGTTATGTCCTACTAATATTTTTATTTTCTGATCCACATTTAAGAGCTTTTACATGACAGCATTGATGTGATAACATGATGAATCTTCCTTAAACTAGTCCAAAGTATCAGCTGTTCATACCGAAAATTCTCTAAAAAGAAAAGAATCAGAGGAAATCAGAGAAATATAGTATGCAGCAGGTTTTGAATAGATTTTTACCAAAAACCAAGTCTTAAGAACTGGCATTTAACTTTTAGAAACTCCCATTTATAGTAGAGCTCATTTAGTTTTCTGGTCTTCCTATCAATTGCCGCTCAAATTTTCTTTCCGAAAATGAATCCAATCTATAAATCAATAAGCCGATCTATCTCATTCCTTTCCTTTCTGATGTATCGTTCTTTGGCCTTAGATCAATACTTTAAAGACTGAGCCTAGACAGTGTGAAAGCAATACCATTACTTACCCTTTCTATATTCAAGGCCAATAGAAATCGTTCTGTGGCTATGGAGGCTTCCATGTCACTTGTAACAACAAGAATCAGACAATCATCGTTCTCTCTCAAGATACTTATGCCATACAGGAAATTTCTTATAGAGATCAATCAGTGCGTGTTGTCAACACCGCCTTCATTGATGCTACTTTCTATTAAGTTTCTCCTATTCATAACTTTACCTTAGATGAGAAAAGATTCAGGTTTGCTAGTAATTACGGTATATTATTTTTATTGCGAAATTGCACTGAGGAAGCTAGAAATACTACTGTACAATATAGAGAGACGTGTTTATGGTAACAAAAGTAGCAATGTTCTTGCCATAAATGCACAAAATATGAATTCGAGCAAATTTGCTGGCGAGTGCACAGAGGTGGTTTCAGTGCCATATCAAGGACTTGACTTTACTGAGATAAACGGTATGTTAAGAAAAGGAGTTGAGATGACTTGGATTGCTAGAAACTGTAGCGAGTGTGCTGATAGTGGCAGGCGTTGTGGATATAACAATGAAAGTAGTTCACAGATGCAGTATTTATGTGCTCATGGTCCTTATCCTCGTACATGTCCAAGTGAGTCCCTTTTATGTTTCTCTTACTTTGGCCATCTCTCCTAACCCCATAGTTATATGGATATTCTAAGAGCTTTTAAGCAGCTCTGACGGTAATATTAAAACTGAATCAGGTACTGAACCTTTCCTCTCAAGCGATGCTAATACAATTTCCTTCAGATTTTACCATTTCTAATAGCTCTAATACGAAACTCTAAACTACGACAAAGTTACTTCTTTGTTGTGTGAACTCGTGCTAGAACATGGACGTATCACTAATACTGATTTTCTTATATATTCATCTGTTGAAAGTTTGTGGTTCTTCTAAGATCTTGATCACCCATGTCACCATAAATTCTTCTTGCATGCATTTCGACTTCTACCTTATTCCTGTCTACCTAGTATTACAGCATACACAGGCATCAGAACTAGATTTTTGATTTTCTTCAGCATTATGGCAAGAGATTTCAGTCAAGACATGCTTACGCAACTATTACACCAACTCGCTCTTAGATATGACAATGCCTATGCAAAGAATAAAATGTTTCAGGGGTAGTGTAAGGGTAGAACTTGAATGGAAACTACTCTTAAATGACAGCAATACGACCTATGCCCAATACAGCTTACATGAAGGAGGATATCATAATCAAGATCGCTTAATTTTTTTGTTGCTGAACTCATTCGTTTCCTTTTCATATGAAAATGGCATTAATTCTTATCACTTCCATAGGGTGTAAAGTGCATTTATAGGGGATGTAAAATATATATGTACTGAAATGATTTTTATTTTGACAATAAAAAAAAAAAGTTGCACTTCCAACTGCTGTGGAAGTTCTAGCTTTCATTAAATGGTGGAAGCTCCTTATCTAGTCCTCCCCAAGTAAGTAAAACTTCCCATAGGAAGTAGAGCCCTTGTGTATTCTTCTGAGGCGATGATTCTCTGTGGGTATTACAACTTCTTGGAAAGTGATACTTCCGACGTGCAACCAAAGGAACTCTAAAAGCATAGCAAGTATTTTCTTTCTGGATATATGGGAAGCTCTAAGTTCTGTATGAGATTATACCCTCACTTTCTTCATATAGAACGTGACATCTGATCTTTTGTTTCTTTTATTTCACATCTCAATACTTAGTTGAGGGTTTCCAGTGTTGCAAATCTGATAATTCATTCACCTTGTTTGTAGGAAAGGTTTGGAACTTGCCGTTAATTCTGGGAATAGCAGGTAACATTCTTTTTATCTTATTTTTTTCATACCTTCACGTGTTGAGTACCTTAAATTTGGCTGCTACATCCTGATATCTAACTGACACACAAACGCACCAACTATCAGGTGGAGGAGTTGTGCTTTTGCTTGTAGCATTCATGGCCATCTGGCATCGCAAGAAGCTGAATTTTGGTCACTCAAAATATGTGTCTCAGAGTGCTTCCCTTGACCGTAGTGCATCAGACCTCGAAAAGGGAAATGTATACTTTGGTGTGCCCCTCTTTACGTACAGTGAAATATTAGAAGCCACTGACAATTTTAACGAGTCTAAAGAGCTTGGGGATGGAGGCTTCGGAACAGTCTATTATGGTAAAGCTTAATTTTGCATTAATTTTTAAATAAAACGGCTTCCAACACACTAAGAAAAGTAGCTAATCAGAATTTGCTGAACCATAGGAAAGCTAAAAGATGGAAGGGAAGTAGCAGTGAAACGTTTGTATGAAAAGAGCTTCAGAAGGGTGGAACAGTTCATAAATGAAATTCAAATACTCACCTGTTTGAGACACCAAAACCTTGTATCTCTATATGGATGCACTTCCCAGCACTGTAGGGAACTAATCCTTGTATACGAGTACGTGGATAATGGCACAGTGGCTGATCATCTGTATGGTGACAAGGCAAAACCCGGATCACCGACCTGGCCTGTTCGTCTCAGAATTGCCATAGAGACAGCCAGTGCACTCTCTTATCTCCATGCATCTGATATTGTTCACCGTGATGTCAAAACTAACAACATTCTCCTTGACAGCAGCTTCAAAGTTAGGGTGGCTGATTTCGGGCTTTCTAGACTCTTTCCTAATGATGTAACCCATGTGTCAACAGCACCACAAGGGACTCCTGGGTACGTTGATCCTGAATATCATCAATGTTATCAGCTCACAGATAAGAGTGATGTTTACAGCTTCGGTGTTGTTCTTATTGAGTTAATATCTTCTTTGCCCGCAATTGACTTGGAGAGGCATAAACATGAGATAAACTTGTCTAACTACGCCATGAATAGAATCCAACGGTGTGCATTCAATGAGTTGATTGACCCACATCTAGGATTTGCCTCGGATTTCAAGGTTAAAAGGATGACTACTTTGGTTGCAGAGCTTGCATTCCAGTGCTTGCAACCTGACAAGGAATTCAGACCTTCGATGGATGAGGTTCTTGAGGTTCTGAACAGGATCGAGAATTCTGATTATGAAGCATTGCAGGCTGAGGAGATGGCTACAAATTCCGAGGAAGTGTTGAAAGTAAAAAGTAGTAACCCACCACCTTCACCTATAGAGGATGATCAGGCACAGTTATTAAGTAATAATCGTCAGCGATTACATCCGCCTTCTCCAATTTCTGTAATGGATAAATGGGACAGTAGATCAACTATACATAGCATTGGCAAGTAAGGTGATGCTTTTTTTTAACTAAAAATTATAAGAGGCACCTTTTGGCACCTCAGGCTCTAGTGTAAAATGATGGAATTGTATTTCCAATAGGAAAGTGGTCCATAACTGACTACTATGCATATAGTTGGAAGTTTTTGATGTAAGAAATGTATATAGGAGATCAAGCCATATTTTTGCAATAGGACTTCACCAATTCATAGAGATCTGTGCTTAACTGATTACAGTTTACTGATCCATCAGAAAGAATTTTCTCAAACAGCTCAAGTTTCTCAAATCAAAACGTTTCTCATTCAGCTTGAGTTTTCCAAATTTATATATTAGCAGAAAATGACACTATGACACTCCCCTGGACTAAGTATCCAAATATTAGGGGCATTCAATAACTTTTACTTTCTGTATATTAGTAATTAGTTACTGTATTACTTGTTATTCATTCTTGTTGTTGGACTCCTCTACATATTTGGATTGTATGTTATATGTATGATCAACCAGGGAACCGGATATACCACTCCAAGGCACGGAAACTACGCTTTCCTATTAGTTTAATTTCTCCTCTCTAGGATCAATGTGTTAACACGAAATAACCATTGAGATACAATGAAGAGAACAATTCACATAGATGATCTTCTAAGTGAATTAACAAGAACTTTGTGTTTGATGTTTGTGAAGAACACTTGACAGAAAGAGTACAAGATTTTATCTCAAGCGAAGCAAGTTTGTTTTGTGGAAAATGAAAACTGATTTCTTCAAATCACACCATTTGGAAAGAAGTTAATCTTCTTATATTAACTTAGAGAGGTTAATGATAATGTGTTTATATCCTAAGTGAGTGAAAATATCCTTATTCATTCACTTAAAACCGGATAACAACTAATCATCGCAAAGCAACGGATTGAAACCGTCAACATCAAAACTCGCAGCGAAAGAGGTAGAAGCAAATCGCACCCCGCGATACATATCGCACCTCGCGATCTAGCAGGGTCGCACCCCGCGACCGACTACTGCTTCTTGGCTCGTGTTTCCTTTCTTTTGTCCAACCTCCATAAAACCATTCCAAATAATCTAAAGCCCATTTTACTATAAATGTTCCAATAGTCCTCCTCCCATTTATAGTATAAATGTCGAAAAGCTTATAACTTGCTATTAATCATAAACAGGACATGCTCATGCATCATGGAAATATTTTACGATTGAATTCTCATTTAGTAAAAGTATACTTTACAATAATTTCGATTATAATGATAGACAAGGCTTTAAATCATACAACCACCACAAACCATTGAAGATACTAATACACATAAGCATAAACTTAGTTCTTAACCTCCAACACCTATGAAGCCTTGGTTTCCATATCCATTCATAAGCGTTCCAAGTAGGGATGGCAATGGGTCGGGTCGGGTCTGGGTCTGTCCACCCAAACCCTGACCCGTTTATTTTTTACAGACCCAGACCCGCTGGGTCTAGCGGGTCCATGGGTCCTAACAGGATCCTTAATGGGTCGCTCTTAGTTTTTAGTTTTCATCACATTTTTTAATCTAATTAATTAAAAAATTTCGCACTAATATATATAGGTACTGCATACATGGGTAAAGCATTATCTAAACAAAATTTTAAAAATTAACTCATAAAATCATAAAATGTTACAACTTACAAAGTTACGAGTCTTAGATGGAGTTACAACACTAACGAGTTCACAAAATCATAACTCATAAAACCTTAGAGTTTAGGTAGAAAAAAAATTTAATATGTAAATGGGTCTGTGGGTCGGGTCTGGCATATGTGGACCCGGACCCAGACCCGACCCATGCTTTTCGGGATCCGGACCCGACCCGAACCCATTGGGTCTAAAATTTCTGGACCCAGACCCTTATAAATGGGTCGGGTCCGAGCGGGTCTGAGTCGGGTCCAGGGCCCATTGCCATCTCTAGTTCCAAGTCAAGCCTTAGACTTGCTGAAGCGGCAGAACCTCTAGCTCATATAGGTAAATCTTTACGAATATGCTCCTACAATTGAGCACTTATCAAAGATTTATTAAGAAATTAAATTCAACCTCTTAACATTGTAGAATCAAACACTAACCTTGGATGTGTTAAAGAAGTGCTTCCAACCTTGAAGAGAAGTACTATCCTCATTGAATTCGAGATCTAACGTTGTATTAGACATCAAATTGAGTTTCCCTTTAATAGGATTTAAGATGCGGAAATATAAACAATTTATACAAAACCTATTCCCAAGAACACCCTAAAATACTATAATGAATCTACAAAAGGGGGTGAAGTAATTATACCTTTGAAGCGTGCCTCGTTGATGTTTAAGAACGTCAATTGAGGTTCATCTACAAAGGTCCACCACCACAAGTTGATTATAAATTGGTTTACTAGAACCCAAAACAAACTCTTTGTATTTTGTATGAACTTTTGTAATATTTTGTGAGAAACTCTTTTCTCCCCACTTGCAATCTCACGGCCAGAATTTTGTAAATATGAGTTAAGAAAGTCAAAACCATCTACATCCATATTTATTTTGCTTTGTATGCATATAAAAGGAAGGGCTTGATTTCCTTTCAATTAAGAGGATATCAATCCATTAATTGATTAACTTTCTCAATCAATTAATATTGATATCAATCAATTATCCTATAATTGATTTTGATCCAAAATATAGCAAGATATTACCCATAGCTTATTATGGTCAAAAGAACATATTGGCATTATCGTATAATATTAATCTAAAAAGACTAACTAATCAGCAATGTAGTTTATGTGTGACCCTGTAGGTCCAATATAGTTTAGTAGTAAATATTAATCGTTTATTAATATTACAAGTCAAGATTGGCTCCTAGTAAAGCATCATGACTACCCAAACAATATTGGATATAATTAATAATTTATAACTTTTGAGTTATGCACTTGATCGTAGGACATACTCCAACAATCTCCCACTTGTCCTAGAGCAAGAGGTGCTTTATAATCCCTTTGTCTCTTATTGTTATATCTGAACATAAGGTAAGAAAACTTGTCATCCTTATGAAGTCCAGAATATTTCTCAGTCTCCAAGTTCAAATGTCAAACGAATGATTGAATCATAATCCATTCGAGCACGACCATGCATTATACAGTCTAAACTCTCCGAGAGGCCCAAAACAACATTCCTATGTAATAGGAGGACAATTCCATCTTATTTACCCTCTATCCTTCACACGGCGCATAGCAACATGTACATTGCATTTATAGTCTCCTTTTACGGCACGACGTTTGACAATGCCAAAGTGTACTAGTCATCAATGTAAGGAATCAGTGGTAAACTCAAGTATGAGGAATCAACTCATTTATATATATTTTAGAGAAACTTATGACATTCAGCTCTTAAAGATTTCTCTATGTGGGTCAAATCCAATGTGTATTCACCAATTCACATTAATATAATTGATTAGACATCCAATGCCCCTATGATCCATGAAACATGATCATCAATCAATCTATAAACTAATCATTATAGGTCATTAATGTACCTACTTAATGACCTGATTAGGGACTAGGTAATCATTTATTTTAGTTCACTTAATAGGGTTCCATAGTTGAGTCCTTGTACTCAACATCCTATTTAAAACAACTGATTACTTTGGACATTTGTTTTAATACTAAACCGAATTTAAACAAACATATATATTTATTAAATAAACATAAACCTTTTATTTCAATAATGAACAACATTCAAAATTAAGTACAAATATAGGTCATTCTCCAATGTTCCTAATTCCCATAGCTGAAGTATGACTCTCATGTTTCTGCTGAGAAAGTGGCTTAGTAAGCAGATCTGCAACATTACTATCCGTATGAACTTTACATACCCTAACATCTCCTCGATCAACTATCTCTCGAATCAGATGAAATCTCCTGAGTACATGTTTGGATTTTTGGTGTGATCTTGGTTCTTTTGCTTGTGCTATAGCTCCAGTGTTATCACAATAAACATCCAAAGCACTAGCAATACTAGGAACCACTCCTAGTTCAGAAATGAACTTCTTTATCCAGACGGCTTCTTTTGCTGCTTCTGATGCAGCAATGTACTCAGCTTCAGTTGTAGAATCCGCTATGGTGCTCTGTTTGGAACTTTTCCAACTCTCCGCTCCTCCATTTAAACAAAATATGAATCCCGACTGCGATCGAAAATCATCCTTATCTGTTTGGAAACTAGCATCAGTATAACCTTTTATACTTAGCTCATCCTCCCCTCCATAAACTAAGAATTTTTCTTTAGTCCTGTTAAGGTACTTTAGAATATTCTTCACAGCAGTCCAATGGTCATCACCTGGATTTGCTTGGTATCTACTGGTCATGCTCAAAGCATAGGAAACATCTGGTCTAGTACATATCATAGCATACATGATGGATCCAATAGCTAACGCATATGGGATCTTGCTCATGCAGTCTTTCTCATCAGTCATCGAAGGACACTGAGTCTTGCTCAGACTTATGCCATGAGACATGGGTAGAAAACCTCTTTTACAACCTTTCATATTGAACCTAGTTAGAACCTTATCAATATAAGTTTCTTGACTTAGTCCAATCATTCTTTTAGTTCTATCTCTATAGATCTTTATGCCTAGTATGTATTGAGCTTCACCAAGGTCTTTCATTAAAAAACATTTTCCAAGCCATATCTTTACAGACTCTAGCATAGAAATTTCATTTCCAATCAGAAGTATGTCATCCACATACAAGACCAAGAAAACAATCTTACTCCCACTAACTTTCTTGTAAACACAAGATTCCTCTTCATTTCTGAGAAAACCAAAACCTTTGATTGACTCGTCAAATCGGAGGTTCCAACTCCTTGATGCTTGCTTCAATCCATAAATGGGCTTTTGAAGCTTGCAGACCTTTCTAGGTGCATTAGGATCAATAAAACCCTCAGGTTGTGTCATGTACACTTCTTCTTCCAAAAAACCATTTAGGAAGGCGGTTTTAACATCCATTTGCCATATTTCATAGTCATAATATGAGGCAATTGCTAGAAGTATCCGAATAGATTTCAGCATAGCTACTGGTGAAAAGGTTTCATCATAGTCTATACCATGAATTTGTTTGAAACCTTGTGCCACTAGCCTAGCTTTGTGGATATATACATTTCCATCCATGTCAGTTTTCAACTTGAAAACCCATTTGCATCCAATAGGTTTAACCCCATCGGACAAATCAACCAAGTTCCAAACTTGATTTTCATACATGGAATCCATTTCGGATTTCATGGCTTTTGACCATAAGTCGGAATCTGAACTAGCCATAGCTGCTTTATAGGTAGTAGGCTCATTATTTTCTAAAAACAATATTTCTTTATTATCAGACACGAGAAATCCATATCTCTCAGGTGCTGAAATTTTCCTAGTAGACCTACGAGGGGCGGGTGCCACAGAGGTAGATTCCACAACAGGTTGTAGAGTCTGATCAGTTTCCATAACAACTTGTGGAGGCTCCTGATATTGTGGCTCATTTTCAGCTCGAATTTCCTCGAGGTGAATATTTCTCCCACTTGAATTTCTAGAAAGATGTTCTCTTTCGAGAAAGACACCAGTTCGAGCCACAAACACTTTGTTCTCAGTTTTATTGTAGAAGTAATACCCCTTTGTTTCTTTTGGATAACCCACAAAGTAACATTTGTCAGATTTAGGTGCAAGTTTGTCAGATTGTAAATGTTTTACATAAACTTCGCATCCCCAAATCTTAAGAAAAGACATAGTTGGAGTTTTTCCAGCCCATAACTCATATGGAGTCTTTTCAACAGCTTTGGTTGGAGTTCTGTTTAAGATTAGTGCGGCAGTTTCCAATGCATGACCCCAGAATGATATCGGAAGATCGGCCTGACTCATCATTGATCGAACCATATCTAATAGAGTTCGATTTCTCCTTTCGGACACACCATTTTTTTTGTGGTGTTCCTGGAGGAGTTAGTTGGGAAAGAATTCCACAACTTTTGAGATGGTCATCAAACTCTTGGCTTAAATACTCACCACCTCGATCAGATCTAAGGGCTTATATTATCTTGCCAAGCTGATTCTGTACTTCCATTTGAAATTCTTTAAACCTTTCAAAAGCTTCAGATTTATGCCTCATAAGGTAAATATACCCATATCTACTGAAGTCATCTGTGAATGTTATGAAGTACTGATAATTGCCTCTAGCATTTGTACTCATTGGTCCACAAACATCAGAATGTATGAGACCTAATAAGTCATTTGCTCTTTCACTTACACTAGTGAATGGAGCTTTTGTCATTTTGCCAAGTAAGCAAGATTCGCATGTATCATATGATTCGAAATCAAATGATTCCAAAAGTCCTTCCTTTTGAAGTTTTTGGATACGTCTCTCATTTATGTGGCCAAGACGACAATGCCAAAGGTAAGTTTTATTTGAATCATTTGATTTGGCCTTTTTAGTATCAATGTTATAAACTTGTCTTTCTAAATCTAGCAAATAGAGCCCATTAAATAAGTGAGCACTACCATAAAACATTCCATCCTTTTGAAAAGAAAGACATTTATTCTTAATCTCAAAAGTAAACCCTTCTGTATCCAAACAGGAAACAGAAATAATGTTTTTAGAAATAGCTGGAACAAAATAACAATTATTCAAATCCAAAACAATCCCAGAGGGCATTATTAAACTAAAAGTGCCTACGGCTAAAGCTGCAACCTTTGCGCCGTTGCCAACACGTAGGTCCACTTCCCCTCGAGCCAAGCTCCTACTTTTCTTTAGTCTCTGCACATTTGTACAAATGTAAGATCTACATCCGGTATCAAATACCCAAGAATTAGAAATAGTGAGATTAACTTCAATAACATGTATACCTGAGGTAGAAGCAATATTGCCATTCTTCTTGTCCTTTAGATACTTAGGACAATTCCTCTTCCAATGACCTGGTTTGTGGCAATGAAAGCATCTTGGTCTGGAGTAGCTCCAGCCTTAGTTTTGACAACCTGTTTGCCCTTACCCTTACTCTGAGGGTATTGCTTTTTATTGCCTTTCTTCTTGAAAACCCCTTTCTTTTTCTGAATCATAAGAACAGGATTCTTAGGTGCAACCTTGATACTTGGTTCAGCAGTCTTGAGCATTCCTAGAAGCTCATTCATAGTTTTCTCCAACTCATTCATGTTAAAGTTTAACACAAATTGGTCATACCCCTTATGAAGGGAGTGGAGAGTGATGTCAATTGGTAGCTCATCACCTAAAGTGACACCTAATCGTTCCAGATTCTCAAAATAACCCATCATTTTGAGAACGTGTGGACCAACAGGTTCACTTTCTTTGAGACTGCTCTCAAGGATAGCCTTAACCGTTTCATAGCGCTCAATTCTTGCTTGTTTTTGAAACATAGCTCTGAGCTGATGAATGATGTCAAAAGCCTCCATATTTTCAAATTGTTTTTGCAATTCAGAATTCATGGATGCTAACATCAAACATGTGACATCAAGAGATCTAGCTATTGCCGTATCATATGCTTTTCGAGTCTCAGCAGATGCTCGAAGGGTAGGTTCAACAGGGAGAGGGTTTTCAAGAACAACCAGTTTCATTTCAGACTTAAGAACTATTCTCAAGTTGCGATACCAATCCAGAAAATTGTTTCCATTAAGTTTTTCCTTTTCAAGAATAGAGCGAATACCAAAAGATGACATAGCGGAGTTTGAATTAGGAGTAACCATCTACAAATGAAAAAGCAAAGTTTTAGGTTTATGATTATAAACAATAACTTCAAATTTTAACCAAGTTAAAACAAGTTGAAGGCTTTTAGTCTAAAAATGTCCTCATTTAGGCTAAAAGATTCCAAGATCCCAACTCATTTAATCCTAAGCTGGCTTTGGCCGGTCACCTAAGAGATAAATGATTTAGGTAAATAACACTTTATTAGTTATACTCCTATAACTCTTGGTTAATGGGAAACATCGCATGTAAAAGCCCATTCCTATACCCCAAAGCCCAAGTCCTAATTGGATACTTTGTTGAATAAAACCTTACATACTTGTAAGTTTCTTAAAAATACTCTAAAAGGTCTAAGATAAAAAAATAATACCTTGCTTTGGCAAGCCCATTACCAATGATCAAAGACATGAATAGAGGTGTGTAAGGGTGGGTATCTAAGTATTCAAATTTTAAAATTTAGGACTTTAAGTTACTATGTCGGTTCTAAATTTAGTGAACTAATATCAATTTAGAACAAAAACATAATAACAAAATAAAAGCAATAATTTAAAATGCATAATTAAAATGATCCTAATATGGCCCCTACACCTAAAACTAAACATGAAGGTGCTTCCTTGTATCCGCCTTTTGATCTCCATCAAAGCTTGATTCTCCAATCATCGTACAAGTTAATTTAAATTTAAATAAAATTACAAAAATACAAAACGGCTCGCAGTCCGTATTTAAGATACAAAAAATACATAACGGTACGCAGACCGTATTTTCTATCCTAATTTGGGCCATACTAGTCATCCAACATTCATGCATAAAATTATTCATTCATTCACTTACTTAGCGTAAGTGACCCAATTTATATTAGACAATTCTAATACAAAATATTAGTTAAACTAATCAACAATATTTAATAGTGTTAGATATTATACTTGGACTTTATATTATCATGATAATAAAATTGCAACTTTATCCAAAATTTGAGAGTTGAATATTAAACTAATAAACACCCACTAAGAAATGGATCACCTACCTATTAGGTTCAAAATTTGGATTGAAAGAAACTTGGGTTAAACACATTTTAAGCCCAAAAGCTAAATATAAGTAATGCTGTCCAAACAAGCAAAACAAGCCCAAAACAGTTTTTTTTTAAAACTGTAGCCCGGGCCCAACAGTAGGCCCACAAGAGCCACTGCCAGGCCCATAGGAGAGCAAGCCAGATCTTCTGTCTGGCCCAACAGTGTAGAACAGGCAGAAAGCCCATCCCGAAACGCTAGAAACCAGACAGACAGCAAGCACAACTTGCTGTTTGTCCAGCGACAAACGTTGCAACTCAATACTCAATAGCAATAAGCTGGTTGCTGCCAGCAAGCTTTCACCTTCCCTTTTTTTTTTTTTTTATTTATGTATGAAAGAAACCCATTTTCAAAAAAAAAAAAAATTCAACTTTATATATATTGTTCAATAATCATATTATTCTAACAAATATTTAAAGAAAGGGTTATAATCGGGAAAAAAAAATTGTATTGATCTCATAAAAAACAAAATTCCGAATATAAAAAAAAAATCATTATATGAACTATTCATAAAATAAACTGAAAAACGAAAATTAAATATCATTATATCAATATTATTCGAATTTCAATAAAACCAAATTATTATGTTGCAATTTCATAAGTCCAAATTTAATACTAACAAGATTAAATAATATGCCTTTTTGAAGATCAAAATAGCATAATTAGGGAGGCGACTGATACCACTAATAGGATTTAAGATGCGGAAATATAATCAATTTATACAAAACCTATTCCCAAGAACACCCTAAAATACTATAATGAATCTACAAAAGGGGGTGAAGTAATTATACCTTTGAAGCGTGCCTCGTTGATGTTTAAGAACGTCAATTGAGGTTCCTCTACAAAGGTCCACCACCACAGGTTGATTATACCTTGGTTTACTAGAACCCAAAACAAACTCTTTGTATTTTGTATGAACTTTTGTAATATTTTGTGAGAAACTCTTTTCTCCCCACTTGCAATCTCACGGCCAGATGTTTGTAAATATGAGTTAAGAAAGTCAAAACCATCTACATCCATATTTATTTTGCTTTGTATGCATATAAAAGGAAGGGCTTGATTTCCTTTCAATTAAGAGGATATCAATACATTAATTGATTAACTTTCTCAAACAATTAATATTGATATCAATCAATTATCCTATAATTGATTTTGATCCAAAATATAGCAAGATATTACCCATAGCTTATTATGGTCAAAAGAACATATTGGCATTATCGTATAATATTAATCTAAAAAGACTAACTAATCAGCAATGTAGTTTATGTGTGACCTTGTAGGTCCAATATAGTTTAGTAGTAAATATTAATCGTTTATTAATATTACAAGTCAAGATTGGCTCCTAGTAAAGCATCATGACTACCCAAACAATATTGGATATAATTAATAATTTATAACTTTTGAGTTATGCACTTGATCGTAGGACATACTCCAACATCCTTAACTATAGGTTGATCAATAGGCTTAAGACCCATCCCTTTGTTCATTTTGTTCACTAGCTCCCTTGGCAACGGTTTAGTAAATGTGTCCACCAAGCTCAAACTAGACCGAACAAAATCAATAGTTATACAACCATTCCTTATCATTTCACGTTCATAGCTATGTCTCATTCCAATGTGCCTTGACTTGCCATTGTAGACTTCACTATAAGCTTTAGCTATGGTTGATGGCCATTTATCTTCTTGGCAATAAGATGCCAATGCTATGAATTCTGATGCCATAGTTGAATTCGTTATACATGTTTGCTTCTTGGATGCCCATGAAATAGCACCTCCTCCAAGAAGAAACACCCATCCACTTGTGGATGAATAATCTTCCTTATTTGAAATCCAACTAGCATCCGAGTAACCTTCTAAAATAGAAGGTTCTCCTTTGTAAGTTATGACATAATCCAAGGTTTTATTCAAATACCTAAGCACTCTTCTCAATGCTTGCTAATGCAACATACTAGGATTACTAGTATACCTACTAAGCTTGCCAATAGCACAAGCTATATCCGGCCGAGTGCTAGTCATAGCATACATCAAGCTTCCAATTAAGCATGCATACTCCAATTGTGAAATTGGAGTACCACTACTCGGAATCAAGTGAACACTAGGATCCATTGGAGTAGCAAAATGAGTCGAGTTCGATTCATTAAACCTCTTGATCACTTTCTCAATGTAATGAGATTGTGACAAAGAAATTGACCCTTTACTTCTCACTATTATAATACCAAGAATAACATCCCTTCACCCAAATCTTTCATTGAGAAGCTAGTAGAGAGAAAGGCTTTGGTATTTTCCACTTGTTCCAAATCAGTCCAAAAAATAAGCATATCATCAACATATAAGCAAATTATAACTCCATTCCCGTTATTATCAAATTTACTATATACACACTTATCGGACTGATTTATTTTGAACCCACTAGACAAAATGACCTCATCAAATTTTTGATACCATTACTTAGGTGCTTGCTTAAGACCATACAAAGATCTAACTAGTTTGCAAACCTTAGTCTCTTGTCCTTTGACTACAAAACCTTCAGGTTGATTCATGTACACTTCCTCCTCCAATTCATTATTAAGGAAGGCAATTTTGACATCCATTTGGTGAATTACTATACCATGAATCGCAACCAATGCTATCAAAAGTCTAATGGTAGCTATTCTGGCAACCGGAGCATAAATGTCAAAGTAATCGATACCATATTTTTGCCTAAAACCTTGGACCACTAACCGGGCCTTATGTTTTAGTATGGTTGCATCGATTTTCCTTTTCCTAACGAAAATCCGCTTACAACCTAGTGGTTTGGAACCGGTAGGTAAATTAGCTAAAACCCAAGCATGATTTCCCATTATTGAATCAATTTCATCATTCACTGCCTCTTTCCAAAAGGCGGAATCATGAGACTTCATAGCCTCATCAAAGGTCCTAGGATCCTCCTCATTGTAACAATATGAAATTTGAGTCACAATTGACTCTCTTGACCCTTCAACTAAGTATAGTTGAAAATCCGGTCCAAAATATTTCTCTTTTCTAATTCTTTTACTTTTCCTAATTTCCGGTGTTGTAGTATCATGATCATTGTTAATGTCATCCACAACATTGGAACTAGTACTTGGTATCATGTCCTTTGGTCTTGGAATCGATGAGAATCGAGTCTCATCAAATATTACATCCCTTGACTCTATCACTGTATGGATAGAAACAAAATCATTGGGCTCAATGACATAAAACCTATAGGCTTTGCTATGTTCCACATATATAGCCTATAAAAAAGCAATCAATTCCTTTTTCACCTATTGTTTTCGTTTTAGGTTCCGTCAATTTGACGATTGCCCTACAACCCCATACCTTAAGGTAATTGAGATTAGGCTTTTTGTTACACCAAAGTTCATAAGGGGTAGTCTTATACTCTTATTCCTCTTATTAGGAACTCGATTTAATATATATAACATGCAGTTAGAATTGCATCACCCCAAAAACCATCACTAAGACCTGAATTAGAAAGCATGGTGTTAACCATTTCTTTTAGAACCCTATTTTTCCTTTCCGCTATACCATTACTTTGAGGTGAGTATGGTGCGGTTGTTTCATGAATTACACCAATGGAACTAAATTAGCTAGGATTATAGTATTCACCACCCCTATTTGTCCGAAGTCTTTCAACCTTTTCATTAAGTTGAAGTTCCACTTCGGTCTTAAAGATCTTAAACTTTTCTAGTAAATACATGTAACAAAACCTTGAGTAATCATCAATAAAAGTCTCTATATATTTTTTATTTCCCAAAGAAGGTGAACTATGAAAGTCACACAAGTCACTATGCACCATGATAAGTCGATTTTTAGTTGCATATAAGTAGGTCTTAAGTCTCATTTTCATGTAGTTTTTAGTGCATCTTAGGTCTAATTGCATAATTTGAGCATTCTTTTGAACCATTGTGTTATTTCGAGATACTTTTGGCTTTTCTTTGTGATTTTTCAGGTTCTTGTGGTCGGTTGTGACTAAGAGAAGCTAAGATGGTTCGTAGATGGTCTAATTGGTGGTCCCGGGATGCGAGAAGATGAGTTTGAGTGCTTTGGAGTTGAAGGAATGATGATATTGAATAATATTCTCTTTGCGGGACCACGCAATTTCTTGCTTGATCGAGCGAAGAGGCGCACGCCCAAGCATATAGCCGCTTGCCCGTGCAAATCTTTTGGAAGAAAGGAGAAATCATTCTGTCTCACGTGCACGCCCAAGCAAGATTCTGCTTGCCCATGCACCAAGGTGCACGCCCAAGCGGATGGCCGCTTGCCCGTGCAGATCTGTGAACGAAAACAACAAAACATTCTGTCTCGCGTGCACGCCCAAGCAAGTTCTCGCTTGCCCGTGCACTAATGCGCACGCCCGTGCGGTTTTCTGCTTGCCCGTGCAAACTGTTATTTGGCTGATTTCCGCGACTTTAATTATTTCCTTTTTTAGTTTTTGTAAACGATATTAGGTTTGATAAAACTTACTTTTGGGCAGTTTTTCATTATTAGAAAATAGAGTATTACATTTTAGAGAGCTTTTGAGAGGAAACTTCATTATTAAACCTTGAATTCTACAAGTTTGATCCATTCAAGTAAAGACTAAATTTTTCTAATTTTCCTCTTTTCCTCTTTTCCTTATTATTATTATGTCTTTCAATTTATTTATCAATTGTTTTGTTATTTCAATTATGAGTGAGTAGTTTTATAATCTAGGGTTAATTTGAACCCTAGCAATGACTAATGCATGAATCCCTCCCATAATTCCAATTTGATGTGATTAATTGTTCTTGTTTGATTGAATTGTGCTTAATTTTGATTATCATACTAGGGATAGGTGATTTTAAATTGATTCCTTATGTCTTGTTTTCAATGGGAATTGAATCTAGATGGATTTATTGATTTAATCAAAAGTATGAATATCTCTATGGGAATAAGTAGATAGGATTACTAGGAATTTATTTGCGATGCCATGCCCAATGTCTCTTTCTTGCATGATTCCACGGGAATAGGTTTGATTGCTTGTTTAGAGTAGCCATAGGTACTCGGGAGAGATCTTTGGTAGTTATAGAGTGCATTACTCCTCTTGAATCATTGATTATGTTTATTGGGATGGGAATTATTCATGTATTATTCGTGCTAGAGGGGATACTTAATTCTAGATGTTTTTATTGATTGATTTTACCTCGTGTGCTCTTAATAGTTGTCATAATTTAGCATTATTATTAGTTCAACACCTTTTCACCATTGTTTGTCACTTGTTTAGTTAAATTGAGTCGAGATTTCTAGTGTTTGATACTGTTTGTCCCTGTGGATTCGACCTTGACTTACCCTACTACATAGTTAGGAGGATTAGTTAGGAAATTATTTTTGTTAGGTGTGCGACACGCCTATCAAATTTTGGCGCCGTTGCCGGGGACTAACGGTATTAAATTAGTTTATCTTTGATTTATTTAGCTAAACTTATTTTTAATCGATCATTGTTACTCTATTTGTTGTTTGATCTCTTTTCTTTCAGTCTTTTTGTTGCATGCACACTCGTAGCAAGGGTTCACAAGATCTAATTACTCTTGATCGCGAGATCGAAGCTACATCAAGGAGATTAGGAGGTCAAAGAAGAAAACAACAATCAACAATGGGAGACGAAGCACCACCAAAGTCTCTACGGGAATATGCTATGCCCGATGAGACCACCACCACCATTACCAGACCAACTACAACTGCTACACATTTCGAGCTCAAGCCACAATTCATTCACTTCATCTCACAGGACTCATATGCGGGAACACCCAAAGAGAGCCCTACTGATCATTTGGCTAATTTCCTAGAGAAGTGTAATACTTTAAAACAAACAAATGTTTCTGATGATTTGATTCGATACTGTGCTTTTCCTTTTTCTCTCAGGGACGAAGCAAAAGAATGGTTGAAAGAAGAAGAAGTAAGGAAGATTGCCACATGGCCATAATTAAAAAAGGCTTTCCTCTACAAGTTCTTCCCTCCTATGAGAACTTCCAAGTTCATAAATGAGATATCTGGTTTTCAACAACATGAATTAGAGTCTCTCTATGAGGCATGGCAGAGGTACAAGGCTTTGCAAAGACAATGCCCACACCATGGCATTCCTGAGTGGCTATTGATTCAGACATTCTACAATGGTCTGAAGCATGAGGTTAGAAGCTCTATTGATGCCGCATCTGGCGGTACTTTCATGGCCAAAACTCCGGAAGCTGCTAAGACATTGTTGGATGATATGGCTGCCAACAACTATTTGAATGATTGGAGTGTGTCTCGTGGAGCCCCTAAAAGGGGAGGTAAGTATGAGGTTGATGCTATTGCTACTTTAACTAACACTGTGCAAGTTTTGGCAGCTAAGGTTGACCAATTGAGTAGCGGACTAATAGCACCTATTTGTGAGATTTGTGAAGTGCAGGGCCATTCATTGAATGAGTGTCAATACAACACCATGGGCATGATATCTGAGCAAGCCAATGCCCTCCTAAACACAAACACAAGACCACAAAACAACCCATACTCAAACACATATAACCAAGGTTGGAAGAATCATCCCAATTTTTCATATAAAAATAACCAACCTCAACCTCCACACACTAACTACTCCCAACCACTAGGTTTCCAACAAAGACCACCTTTCAACTCTTCCTCCTCATCCTCTAGATCCAACCTTGAGAGTATCATGGAGAATCTAGCTTCTTCTCAAGCAAAGCAAGTTGAATATCAGGCCAAGCAAAATGAATTCTTCAACAACTCTCTCCAACAAATCAATGCTCATAATAAGTTGATGGAGAATCAGATGACCCAACTTGCCCAACAAATTAGTCATCTTTCTAAACCTTCAGGCCAACTTCCTGGGTAAACTGAACCAAATCCTAAGGGGCATATCCATGCCATCTCATTGAGGAGCGGTAAGGAATTGCAAGAGCCTACAAAGAAGGTGACCGAGCAAAAGAAAAGTGCAGAAGAGGTTATAAGGTTGAGTGAAGACGATCAAGGTGAGAAGGTTTTGGGAGATGAAGCTAAGGAGACTGAGCAAAAGGAACCCACTGTCATCCCTATTCCACCATACAAGCCACCTGTTCCATTCCCTCAAAAATTGGCACATGCAAAACTTGAGAAGAAATACGGAAAGTTCCTTGACATTTTGAAGAAGCTGCATATCAACATCCCTTTCTTGGATGCTATCTCTGAGATGCCTTCTTATGCTAAGTTTTTGAAAGACATGCTCTCTAACAAAAGAAAAATTAAAGAGAATGTCACTGTTTCACTAACAGCTGAGTGTAGTGCTATTTTGCAGAACAAGCTTCCAGAGAAGCTAGGCGATCCAGGCAGCTATTCTATTCCAGTAAAACTTGGTGATATCGCTATCAAGAATGCTTTGTGTGATCTTGGGGCTAGTGTTAGTCTCATGCCTTTGTCTATCTGCAAGAAACTCAACATGGGTGAACTAAAACCCACACGCATCTCTCTCCAACTAGCAGATAGAACAGTAAAGTTTCCACTTGGTATCCTTGAAGATGTTCCTCTTAGAGTTGGAAAATTCTTCATTCCATGTGATTTTGTTGTCATGGAGATGGAAGAAGATGCACAGGTTCCCATCATCCTTGGGAGACCCTTTTTGGCCACTGCTGGAGCCATTATTGACATGAAGAAGGGTAAGATCACCTTTGAAGTAGGTGATGAGAAGATGGAATACACTCTCACAAACCCCATGAATTCCCCTTCAATGGGAGAAACATTTTATAGAGTGGATGCTCTTGATGAGGTTATAACAGCCAATGCTTTCAGTTTGCAACTTGATGACTCACTACAAACTGTCTTGATGGGTAGTGCTGATGAGGAAGATTGGGATTCCAAGGAATACGAGAGACTACTAGAGGAGACACGATCCATTGATTCTGAAAAGCCTATCAAGGAGATATTGAGCTCGGGAGAAACTAAGGAGAGTACTACGCCTCCTAAGGTAGAACTAAAACCTCTCCCCTCTACTTTGAAATATTTATTCATGGGTCCTAATGATACTTACCCTATTATTGTTAATGCTGAGTTTGATGACATTCAAATTGAAAAGCTACTTGTTGTTTTGAGAAAATACAAGAATGTCATTGGGTACACCATTGATGATATTAAGGGCATTAATCCTTCATTTTGCATGCATAAAATCATTCTTGAGGACGAACATGCTTCTTCTATAGAATCTCAACGACGACTTAATCCAAATATGATGGAAGTAGTCAAGAAAGAGGTTCTAAAATTACTTGATGCAGGAATAATCTACCCTATTTCTGATAGTAAGTGGGTTAGCCCTGTTCAAGTAGTCCCCAAGAAAGGAGGCATGACCGTTGTCAAGAATGACAAGGGTGAGCAAGTTCCCACTAGAACCGTGATAGGGTGGCGCATGTGTATTGATTATAGGAGATTGAATAAGGCCACCCGAAAAGATCATTTCCCCCTCCCCTTCATTGATCAGATGTTGGAAAGGTTGGCGAAACATTCCTTTTTCTGTTGGTTGGATGGATATTCAGGTTTTTTTTCCAAATTCCTATTCATCCAAGTGATCAGGAAAAGACTACTTTTACATGTCCTTATGGCACCTTTGCATATCGAAGGATGCCATTTGGATTATGTAATGCTCCTGCCACTTTTCAGCGTTGCATGATGGCAATTTTCTCAAGTCTTATTGAGAACTCTATGGAAGTGTTTATGGATGACTTCTCCGTCTATGGAACATCCTTTGATGTTTGCCTTGCTAATTTACAAAAGGTGCTCCATAGATGTCAAGAAGTTAATTTGATTCTCAATTGGGAAAAATGTCATTTCATGGTGCAACAAGGAGTTGTTTTGGGTCATGTTGTTTCTCATCGGGGCATCGAAGTCGACAAAGCAAAGATAGAGGTCATTGAGCGTCTACCACCTCCTAACTCTGTCAAAGGAGTAAGGAGTTTTCTTGGTCATGCGGGCTTCTACCGCCGCTTCATAAAAGATTTTTCAAAAATTGCTCGACCTCTAACTGAACTTTTAGGCAAAGATGTCCCTTTTGTGTTTACTGATGCTTGTACTGAGGCTTTTCACAGGTTAAAAGCAGCCCTTATCTCTGCCCCTATCATTCAATCGCCCGACTGGAATCTCCCTTTTGAGATTATGTGCGGTGCTAGTGACTATGCTGTGGGGGCAGTCTTGGGTCAGAGGAAAGATGGCAAGCTTCATGCCATCTACTATACAAGCAACACTCTTAATCCAGCCCAGATGAACTATGCCACAACTGAGAAGGAATTGTTAGCAGTGGTGTATGCGATGAAGAAGTTTCGGTCTTATCTGGTAGGGTCGAAGGTGATAATTCATACTGATCATGTGGCATTAAGGTATTTGATGAGCAAGAAAGATGCTAAACCCCGCTTGATTCGGTGGATCTTGTTGCTACAAGAATTTAACTTGGAGATTCGGGACAAGAAAGGAGCCGAAAATGTTGTTGCTGATCACCTTTCTCGACTTATCATTGATAGTGAAGGTGATGTGGATCTTCCAATTGATGATACATTTCCTGATGAACAACTCCTAGCTCTAGCCACTACAGAGATTCCATGGTTTGCTGATATAGCCAACTATTTGGCTAGTGACACTATTCATCATGGCTACTCATCACAACAAAAGAAAAAATTCTTTAAGGAGGTGAGGAGATATTTTTGGGATGATCCCTTTCTTTACAAGTCTTGTGCAGATAGGGTGATTAGAAGGTGTATTATGGGAAATGAGGTATCACCTATTATATTTCATTGTCATGATTTACCTTGTGGTGGCCATGCTAGTACTAATAAAACTGCAGCGAAAATTCTTCAATGTGGTTTCTATTGGCCTATTTTGTTTAAGGATGTTCATCATTATGTACATTCTTGTGATCGTTGTTAAAGGATAGGAAATCTTTCCCGTCGGAATGAGATGCCTCTCAACACCATCCTTGAAGTTGAGCTATTCGATGTGTGGGGTGTAGATTTCATGGGGCCATTCCCTTCTTCTTATGGGAACAAGTACATCTTGGTTGCTGTGGATTATGTCTCTAAATGGGTGGAGGCTCTTGCTTCTCCTACTAATGATGCTCGTGTGGTTAGTAGATTCTTCAAGAAAACTATTTTTCCAAGATTTGGCATTCCACGGGTTTTGATTAGTGATGGAGGCAAGCACTTTTTGGAGAACAAGTTTGAAGCTATGCTCAAGAAATATGGTGTGCACCATAGAGTGGGTCTTTCATATCATCCACAAACTAGTGGTCAAGTGGAGATTTCTAATCGCGAGATCAAAACCATCTTAGAGAAGACGGTTGCGAGAACGAGGAAGGATTGGGTAGCAAAACTTGATGATGCATTATGGGCTTATAGAACGGCATTCAAAACTCCTATAGGTACCACCCCTTATCGCCTTGTTTATGGGAAAGCATGTCATCTTCCTGTTGAATTAGAGCATCGTGCTTTTTGGGCTATCAAGAGCCTCAATTTCGATTCTCAAACGGCGGGTGAGAAGAGACTTTTTCGACTTAATGAGCTTGATGAAATTCGGCTTAATGCTTATGAGAGTTCAAAGTTGTACAAGGAGAAAACCAAGAGATGGCATGACAAAGGTATTGTGCGAAAAGAGTTCAAGGAAGGAGATTTAGTTCTTCTTTTTAATTTCCGTCTGAAGCTATTTCCTGGTAAACTCCGTTCGCGGTGGTCGGGTCCATTCAAGGTTTGTAAGGTCTTTCCTTATGGTTCGGTGGAATTATGGAACCGCCAAGATGGCACTTTTAAGGTGAATGGCCACAGATTGAAGCACTACCGAGCTGGAGATCCCATTGCTGAGAGAGTTGACATCATACTCTCTATTCCTTCATGTGATTGATCAATGAGGAGGTCGAGCTAATGACCTTAAAAACTAGCGCTTATTGGGAGGCAACCCAATTTTCTATCTCTTTCTCTTATATTTCTTTTTCTTTCCTAGATTTTTATTGCTTTATTTAATATCTTTTATAGCTTTATTTTCTAATCCTCTAGTTTAATCTCATAAAAAAAAAATTTGTCGGTTTTATTGGCGTTTGACTGCAGGTCGCACGCCCGAGCGACATCCTGCTCGACCGTGCGGTCGAGGCAGAGAGTTTGAGACGCAATCCTGCAGAGTTGCACGCCCGAGCGAACTAGCGCACGCCCAAGCAGTAGGCCGCACGCCCGAGCGGAATGTTGCACGCCCGTGCGACCTGGCGTACTGCTTCATTAACCCCCTTTCACGGGTTTTTCTCTCACCTCCCTTTTTCAAAATTTTCGAGCCTTTTCCTTCATCCCTCTCTCTCTCTCACACACTCCGCCCATCACTCCTTCACAATCACCACTCCTTCGCCGGCCCACTGTCGCCTCCTCACCAGCGACCTCCCTCACCACCGGCGGCCTTCGCACCTCCTTTCCTCCTCTTTCCGTTTTTCCTTCTCCCTTCTCTCATTCAAAAATTCTGAAAACCCTAACTTGAAATCAATTTGGGGGTTTGTTTGTGGTTCGAAATTGAAGCAATTTGCGTAGCAAGGAAGCATCTCTAGTCCTTTTGGAAGTGAAGAACGGATCAATTGCGGGTATTAGACACCCACCTCAAGTTTGGTATACTCTTTCCACTCTATTTTCCATCTTATAGTGTTTTTGATTTTTCTATTTGAAATTCATTGCATTATATGCTTGACATTGATTTGTGGGTGGCATACTTGCTTGTTGGATGTACTTTCTTGTCTTCTCGCTCAATATTGAACATTTTTGTGTTGGCTAGTGCATGAAAATTTGAAGTTTTAGTGGTGCATTGATTACTTGTGGAGTTGAATTGTTGGTGCTATTGTTATTCTTGGTATTGAGTTCTTTGCATTGAGAGAGTTTGTAGGCATCCTTTGGTTGGAAATTTGTCATTGGGAGATTGTGTTGTGAATTTGTTGGTTGTGTCTACCTTGTTTGTGATCATCATGCCTCCTAGGCCATCTTCTCGAGCGAACCCGGCCTGGCGCACTTCCTCTTCCCATCTCAGAAACACCCGTACTCCCTCCAATGTGCCCTCCAATCCACCTCCTCCACCTGCCATTGAACCACCTCCTTTGGACACCCTAGGCATTCAATTCACTTGTGAGGCTCACCTAGAGCGTTTTCGTGTCCTTAGTGGTCGTCGCCTTCGCGCTACTCGCTTCTATGATCGTGAAGTAGCCACTGAACTAGGAATAGATGGCGACCTCCAACAATTGTTTTACTCTGTAGGTTGGCAACAATTCCTCAACATGCATGCCTTTTCTTACAAACGCATTACATTGGAATTCCTCTCTACTTTAGAGGTCGTTCGTTCTACCACCAAAAATCCTATTTCCATGTCCTGTCAACTCCTGAACGAGCCTAGGCAATTGAACAGAGATCAGTTAAATGCCATTTTCGGTTGGCCTACCGAGGGTTCATATGGCCCCCATTCTAATCGACCTGAGCGCTATGATGATAATACCTTTTGGAACTTGATAACGGGTCAAGCTGTCTATTATCCCCAGCGTGCTAACGCTTCTGGGATTGTTAGCCCCGGCCTCCGCACAACACATCGATTTCTTTCTTTGACTCTTTTTGCTAGGGGAGATAGTGCCGGGGTTGTCACTTCTCGTGAGCTTTTTATATTGTGGTGCCTTGTAGATGGAGCCAGTTTCTTGAACCCCGTTGTTTGGCTTATGGATCATTTTGATGAGGTTGCCAAGTCTCAGGATGAAATTGCTATAGGTGGTATGATTTATGTGATTGCTCTTTCCTTTGGTGTTAATTTGACAGGTCAACAGGTCATACCCGGCAGCACGAGACTGGATCTGAAGGTTTTCCAAACCATGGGTTGGATAGCCAATGAGGTTACTGCAGATGGGTATATTTGGAAGGTTGGGCAACTTCCCTATGCTTACCTTCCCAACCCGGAGCGCACCGTCATCTACGATCCGCAGAACTGGCTCTTTGCTCCTGACTTTCCTTGGGTTCCTGTTGAGGAACAGAGCGGTGAGCCAAGCCATGCTCCAGGGTCGTCTACTCCGGCTGAAGCACCTCTAGTACCCCCTTATGTTGACCAGCTTGATGCGCTCAGAGGAGATATTGGGAGCCTTCGTACGGAGGTTCAGCTGCTCCATCAGTCTCACACTGATTTTGTTGCCGCTATGCAGCGTTCTGTGGATGTGATGACCTCTCAGTACCAGGCTTTCCAGTCCACCTTTGGTGATATTCCCGAGTTGCTACGCGATCTTCGCGCATGGCATATCTCACAAGGATGGACGCCGGGCAGCTCCAGCGATCATCCCATGCATGATACTCCTCCTGATCCTTGAGTTTCCTTTATCCCTTCTCTTTGCATGCTTTTTCTTGCACATTGAGGACATTGTGCCATTTAGCTTGGGGGAGGGATATATTTCACACACCATGTGTACATATTAGTTATCATTTGCATAATAGTTTTTGCATTTAGGTTGCATTTAGGAGTAGTCCTCCGATGATAGCAAATATTCATGCATGTGCTTGTGAAGCTAGATTTAAAAAAAATTGTTTTTGAGAATCTCATAGTTAACAAGATTGATTGGTTTGTGGTAAGATTGGTCTCTCCAATGTGCGATTAGATCAGTGTTGGTAGCTGCAACCTAGTGAGGATGTTGTTATGCCTTATAGACTGACATCTTTTCAGTCCTCTTTCTTTTGTGTGTGATGTTCTTCCTTGTCGACTATTCTCTAGAACTTGCATTGATACTCCTTGAGACCGCATTGACTTGTTTATGCATTGAATATGATTGAGGCCATTGTTGTTTTCTGTGCTACATAGCCAAATGCCACCCACATTGATTACCCTTTTTTTGTCACCCTTGTGAGCCTAGCCTGTTTCTTTTGTTAGCTACATCTCTAACCCTTTACCTTGTCCTACCTAGGGGATTGTGAGGCTATGTTGATGATAGTTAAGTTGTGACAGTGGAGATTTATTGTGGTATTTGATGTGATCTGATGCTTAGTTGAAATTCATGATTTGTGTCAAATTCATCTCTTCGTAAGTTACTATTGATACTCCTATTTTCCTTCATAGATGATTTATTAAATCCTTCATCAAAAAAAAAAAAATGAAAAGAAGAAAAAAAAAAAGATTGTGATTTATATCTTTTAGTATTCAATAAAAGGAAATTGGAGTTTATCTTTGAGGAGTTATGGTTCAGTTAATGAAAAAGAAAAAAAAAATTGAAGAGCAATTGGAGTGCTTGTGTTTGGAGTTTTGTAATTGTTGTCAAAGGTGTTTGAAAAGCTTCACTTTCCCCTTTGAGCACCACTTTCCTAAAACTTTCCATACCCATACCTTAAGCCTTCATTACAACCCATATAAAGCCCTCATGATTCTTTGCATGTAACGTAGTCCTGTAGCGGCGGAGAGTGAGAAGATATGCAAGCTTATGGTAGGATATAATCAATGGAATGGAGCCTTGAGCGATCATTTGACCCTTTTATACACATAAGAGATATTGTGCACGACTAAAGTGAGAGCTACTATATTCATGATTGAGTCAAGCTTAGGAGAGAATTTGTGGTAAGATGGTTGCTTTTCCTTGTGTTATACTGTGAGGTTTGATTGTTTTCTACCATGATAACTTTGAAATTGTGTTTGAATTGGTTTTGGAAATCGGCACGAATATTTTGCTTGAGGCGGCTATTGAACTCCTTCGTTGGTTTCTTAGTTTAGATTGCTTGAGGACAAGCAATAGTTTAGCTTGGGGGAGTTTGATAAGTCGATTTTTAGTTGCATATAAGTAGGTCTTAAGTCTCATTTTCATGTACTTTTAGTGCATCTTAGGTCTAATTGCATAATTTGAGCATTCTTTTGAACCATTGTGTTATTTCGAGATACTTTTGGCTTTTCTTTGTGATTTTTCAGGTTCTTGTGGTCGGTTGTGACTAAGAGAAGCTAAGATGGTTCGTAGATGGTCTAATTGGTGGTCCCGGGATGCGAGAAGATGAGTTTGAGTGCTTTGGGGTTGAAGGAATGATGATATTGAATAATATTCTCTTCGCGGGACCACGCATTTTCTTGCTTGATCGAGCGAAGAGGCGCACACCCAAGCATATAGCCGCTTGCCCGTGCAAATATGTTGGAAGAAAGGAGAAATCATTCTGTCTCACGTGCACGCCCAAGCAAGATTCCGCTTGCCCATGCACTAAGGCGCACGCCCAAGGGGATGGCCGCTTGCTCGTGCAGATCTGTGAACGAATACAACAAAACATTCTGTCTCGCGTGCACGCCCAAGCAAGTTCTCGCTTGCCCGTGCACTAATGCGCACGCCCGTGCGGTTTTCTGCTTGCCCGTGCAAGCTGTTATTCGGCTGATTTCCGCGACTTTAATTATTTCCTTTTTTAGTTTTTGTAAACGATATTAGGTTTGATAAAGTTTACTTTTGGGCAGTTTTTCATTATTAGAAAATAGAGTATTACTTTTTAGAGAGCTTTTGAGAGGAAACTCCATTATTAAACCTTGAATTCTACAAGTTTGATCCATTCAAGTAAAGACTAAGTTTTTCTAATTTTCCTCTTTTCCTTATTATTATTATGTCTTTCAATTTATTTATCAATTGTTTTGTTATTTCAATTATGAGTGAGTAGTTTTATAATCTAGGGTTAAGTTGAACCCTAGCAATAACTAATGCATGAATCCCTCCCATAATTCCAATTTGATGTGATTAATTGTTCTTGTTTGATTGAATTGTGCTTAATTTCATTATCATACTAGGGATAGGTGAATTTGAATTGATTCCTTATGTCTTGTTTTCAATGGGAATTGAATCTAGATGGATTTGTTGATTTAATCAAAAGTATGAATATCTCTATGGGAATAAGTAGATAGGATTACTAGGAATTTATTTGTGATGCCATGCCCAATGTCTCTTTCTTGCATGATTCCATGGGAATAGGTTTGATTGCTTGTTTAGAGTGGCCATAGGTACTCGAGAGAGATCTTTGGTAGTTATAGAGTGCATTACTCCTCTTGAAGCATTGATTATGTTTATTGGGATGGGAATTATTCATGTATTATTCGTGCTAGAGGGGATACTTAATTCTAGATGTTTTTATTGATTGATTTTACCTCGTGTGTTCTTAATAGTTGTCATAATTTAGCATTATTATTAGTTCAACACCTTTTCACCATTGTTTGTCACTTGTTTAGTTAAATTGAGTCGAGATTTCTAGTGTTTGATACTGTTTGTCCTTGTGGATTCGACCTTCACTTACCCTACTACATAGTTAGGAGGATTAGTTAGGAAATTATTTTTGTTAGGTGCGCGACACGCCTATCACACCAATTCTAGCAATATCGTTTGCCTAGTCACACTAGGATAAGGATTCTTTGTAATTTTATTTGACATACATGTCTTTCTCTAACTTTAAATTGAAAGGAGGTATTAAACCTAGCTTAGACATATCATATAATCTACGATAGTTTAAATGACATAAGCGATTGTACCATAGAGAAGAAACATCAAGCATGTAAATATAACTAGTATCATTTGCATTAATACTAAATTTAAACATACTATTACAATAATATCCTTGTCCTACATAAATACCACCCTTAGAAATAATAAACTTGTCTGATTCAAATACAACTTTAAAACCAAATTTATTCAAGAGACCCCCCGACATTAGATTCTTCCTAACTTCCGGTACATAAACAACATCCCGGAGAGTTAAAGTCTTTCCCGAGGTTAGCAACAATTCTACTTGGCCTATGCCCTTTGCCGTCATCGTAGAATCATTCCCCATATACAAGATTGGACTATCATCCAATTCTTCCAAAGACTTGAAGAAGTGCCTATTATTGCACACATGTCTAGAGGCCCCCGAATCTATCCACCAAGAGTCATCAACCTGCACAACCATAATTTCAGAAATCATAGCCACAAAGTTCATTTCTTCAATTACATTTTTATGTGCAATGTTACCTTGGTTTTGAACAACACTAGGTTGTTCATTCTTTGTCTTCTTCTTCTTCTTCTTTCAAGAAGGACAATCCCTCTTAAAATGAGGTCCATTGCATACCCAACAAGTGATGGCCTTCCTCTTTTTGTTTACAACATTGGTTTTAGAATTGTTATTATTGGATTTCTTGGTCTCACTAGACCCACCAACCTCTACCACATTCACGGTAGACTTAGGAACACGAGTATTAGTATCCTTAACCCCATCTTATTGAGTCCGGAACCCTTCCTCAATACGAAGATGGGTTCCTAATTGCTCCATGGACATATCTTCCTTCCTATGTTTCAAGGAATGCTTAGTGTCTTTCCAAGAGTGTGGTAATTTATCATTGATTGAGGGCACGACAATAGCCTCATCCATCACCATACCATGAGATCTTATTTGGTTCAAAATATGTTGAATTTCATGAAATTGCTCTATAATAGGCCTATCATTAGTCATTTTAAATGAATTTAAATTACCAACAAGAAATTTCTTACTTGAAACATCTTCCGAAATATACTTGGCGTCAAGAGCATCCCAAAGTTCCTTTGCACTCTCCACATTTTGGTAAAGATGAAACAAAGTGTCGGAAAGAGAGTTGAATATATGACCCCGGCATATGTAGTCATCATTCTCCCACTTAGTTCTCTTCCTTGTAACCTCTAAGGTCTCTTCCTCTACATCTTGTGGGAACGGTGGCATGGGTGTTGTAAGAACGTACACCACATTCAAAGTTGTCAACAATAAATGCATCTTCTTTTGCCGTCTCCGATAATCCACCCCTTCGAACTTGTCCAACTTTTGGAAGTTCATAGTTATGTCTTTGAGTGATTGAGCCATATCCGAAAAAGAAAAAATTTAAACTAATAGATTGTTATATGTATGATCAACAAGGGAACCGGATATACCACTCCAAGGCACGAAAACTACGCTTTCTTATTAGTTTAATTTCGCCCCTCTAGGATCGATGGGTTAACACGAAATAACCAATGAGACACAATGGAAAGAACAATTCTCATAGATGATCTTCTAAGTGAATTAACAAGAACTTTGTGTTTGATGTTTGTGAAGAACACTTGAAAGAAAGAGTACATGATTTTCTCTCAAGAGAAGCAAGTTTGTTTTGTGGAAAATGAAAACTGATTTCTTCAAATCACACAATTTGGAAAGAAGTTAATCTTCTTATATTAACTTAGAGAGGTTAATGATGATGTGTTTATATCCTAAGTGAGCGAAAAGATCCTTATTCATTCAACTAAAACCGGATAAGAACTAACCATCGCAAAGCAACGGATTGAAACCGTCAAAATCAAAACTCGCAGCGAAAGAGGCAGAAGCAAATCGCACCCCGCGATACAGATCGCACCTCGTGTTCTAGCAGGGTCACACCCCGCGACCGGCTGCTGCTTCTTGGCTCGTGTTTCCTTTCTTTTGTCCAACCTCCATAAAACATTCCAAAAAATCTAAAGCCCATTTTACTATAAATGTTCCAACATTGCATAATACAAAGAACTTAAAATTGTTGTATTTTATAACTCTGAAATATTCTTTTACTTTTATACATACATCACTAAGGGTCCAATTTTAAATTTTGTTGCGTGAGTTCTCCTTATAATTAAGCAACCCTTGATCCGACTAATTTTAAAGCTCTACTCATAATCAATCTTGAAATTCAATATCTAATAAAGTACTAGTCAAATGGTGAAAATTTCCTCTCGATCTAATCTAATATGATCAATTGTTATTTAACTATTTGACCATTTCATTAGTTTACTATAAATGAGAGAGATAGAAGTGAGCAATAAAAACAAGGAAAATTGGCTTTCAATAATACCAATAATTATCGGTATGAACTAAATATTATGTAACAGCTATTTGCTCTCAATACCACCAATTACCGCCGTACTTGTGCTAAATAGTATGCTGATGACCAAAAATGATATTTTACATAATATTTGCGTTCTCAATATTACCAACTTTCTTTAAATTCTCATGGTGATTTATTTCCATGGTATCATTGAGAATCAATTTTCCTTATAATATTATTTGCGGTCACCAGCGTACTATTTATCACAAATATGTCGATAATCGATGCTATAGACAGCCAGTAGTTGAGTACTTACTAATTAGCATACTACATACATATGCAATAATTGGTATTATTGGGAGCGAATTTTCCTAAAAAGAAAAGAGAAGAAATTTCATCTCATGAAGCCCACACGTGAAGAAATTTCATTCAATTATTTCCGGGTACCAACCAAATGAGAATAATTTAACAATGAAGAAAGCTATAAAAATAAAAAGTAAAAAAAGAACAAGTCAATTCTAGAGACGATTAATCCAACAATAAAGAGGGTATAAACACTAAACAGCACACCAGTCACAGTCCTGAGTTCCCCCACAACAATTAATTTTGCCATTCCACCCTCTATCATTGTTCACCAAGTCAATATCATGATCTTCAAGTCAATTGCGTGTTTAACTAACCTAAGAAACTAAGCATATGATATTATATCATTGAATAATAGAAGGGATTTACCCGTAATTTCACTTTGTAAACAAAAAGTGTTCCATTTTTCATTTGGCTTTATACATACATACTGACTTCTGTGGTCTGGTAAGGATAATCAGATGGCTTCTGCTTCTCTTTCTCTTCACATTTTCATTCTTTCTCATCTTGTCTTACTCATCTCAGCTGAAGAAAATGATGGGAAAGTCTGTCCATCTAGCTTCCAATGCGGAAAATTCGGCACACTCGTTTACCCCTTCACCACCATCTTCAACCCCACTTGTGGGATTTGTGTGATCAACTGTACTGATGCAATTCCCACGATTGGTTTATCAGCCAAAGGACCTTGGTATAAAGTTAGGAATTCCTTTTCAAATAAGAGAATTTTCCTTGTGAGTGATGAGAGCCTCCTATATGCTGTACAGTTCGACACATGTGATGCATTCGCTAACGCAACGTTCAGTCTTCCGAAATCTAGTACTGTCATCTTCACAGTCTTGTATAATGCTACATTCTCGAGGTGTCCTAAAAACATTCATAGGAATGACAGTGGTTATATTCGCCCTATACTTGATTGTCCGAATTACAACATCTATACCAGAAATAACTCAGGTGATGGCACTCTTTCTGGCTGTCAGGTTTTTCAGTATCCGCAATTTCTGGTGGTGGAATTGTCAGAAAGATGTTCACAGTGACTTGATGAAGGGGGATATTGTCATGAACCCAATAATGATGAATTCCAGTGCATCAACAAGCGAAAAGGTAACTGAAAACAATCATTTATGCGAAGTTTCAACATCATTATATGTCACCTTCAGAAAGCAATGATTTGTTGTTGGAGCAGATTCCAACAACTAGTTCATCAGACATCTTTCATGAATTTTTTCTGATGTGCTGAGTAATAGGCTCTTGCTGTTCACTATTCAAAAATTCTTGTTTACGCAGTTCATATCATCCATACATCGTGCTTTGATATAAGATTTCAGTTTTTTCATGTTTCACAAATTGTTAGTTTTTGGTAAAATTGTCAGTGGACTTATAAAGTGATCGACGATTAATGACTGATGATATTCTTTGTAGAACGAAGGAAGCTAAGGTTACTACTGGGATTAGGTAATTACTTTCTGTATTCAAAATTTACTGAAATTATAATGTTATAATGCAAAACTGAAGTAGAAAGAGTTTTCCTTGTTAGGCATTACAGGAGGAAGCATGTTCATTGTAATCCTTGGGCTGGCATTCTGGTGTCTGCAGAAGATAAAACTCAGATCATCAAAATTGCCTTCCAGGAGCATTCGTAAGCAAACGACGAGAATGAAAACAGATCTCGACAAGAGCAAGGTCTATTTCAGTGTAGCAGTCTTTGCTTATAGTGATCTCGAAGAAGCAACGAATAAGTTTGATCCAAGTAGAGAGCTTGGTGTTGGAGGCTTTGGAACTGTGTATTATGGTAAAAAAGCTTATTTCAGTGCTTTAGTTAGCTTTTTGTTACGCTGGTTAGTGGTCATTCTAACATGGTATAGACAGTATTGTATCCACTGCAGAATATGTTCACAAATTGGCAAGTTTGAGAAATACACGTGTCCAACACAGATAGTCGAGTCTAGAAACATAGTCATGAATACGTATAGTTCCAATTGTTAAACGACCTCCTTAGTCCTTTATCAAACAAGCCACATTTTACATAGCTATAATTTGATCAGGAAAACTAAAAGATGGGAGGGAAGTGGCTGTGAAGCGCCTATATGAGAGGAACTGCAGACAGCTCGAACAGTATATGAATGAGATTGAAATCCTTGCCTGCCTGCGCCATCAGAATCTGGTAGCACTTTATGGCTGCACTTCACGCCGAAGCAGAGAACTCCTCCTTGTCTATGAATACGTGGCCAATGCTACAGTGGCTGATCACTTGTACGATAACCAGGTTAAGTGTGGAACACTCGCTTGGCCTGTCCGCATGAGAATTGCTATAGAAACAGCAACCGCATTGTCTTACCTCCATGCCTCAGATGTCATTCACCGAGATGTCAAAACTAAGAATATTCTTTTGGACACCAACTTCAGTGTGAAGGTAGCAGATTTTGGGTTATCAAGACTGTTCCCATTAGACGTTACTCATGTATCAACTGCTCCACAAGGCACTCCTGGGTATCTTGATCCCGAGTACCATCAATGTTACCAGCTGACTGATAAGAGTGATGTTTATAGCTTTGGGGTTGTTCTTGTCGAGCTCATTTCATCATTACCAGCAGTTGATATTAACAGGAAAGAAGATGAGATCAATTTGTCGTGTTATGCAATGAAGAGAATTCAATGTTGTGCATATGAGGAGTTAGTTGATCAACGGCTGAGGTTTCACTCGAACCACAAGATAAAGAGAATGATTACTCTGGTAGCGGAGCTTGCCTTTCAGTGTTTACAACACAGAAAAGATTTCAGGCCTTCCATGGTTGAGGTACTGGAAACATTGAAGAGGATAGAATGTGCAGATTATGAAGCTCGTAAGGCAGAAGAAAAGGAAGAGAACAATGTTTGGCTGCTGCGGAATAATACAGAAAATCCACCTTCACCAAATTCAGTCATGTATGAATGGGGCAGTAGCAAGTCTGCCACTCCAACAGCAAGCAGATGAAACGCCATCCTAATAAGTGTACACCCGAGTTCATAGCTCACTTATCTGAACTAATTTACCTGTTGTCACTGCGATAGTGGGATGTATGTAAAAACAGACTGAGTACTCAGTAACTTTTAGTTGTAAGATGTTTATATAGGAAACCGAGCATTAAGTAATGTGTTCTTTGGAATATGATGCTCCTGCTCTTTTGAAAGTTCACTTGGATTTTGCATATTATTTGGAAAGTTGAGACACATAAAAAAAAATGCAAAATCTCACATAAGACCATCTCACCATAATTTATGGTAAGACGAAGTAACTTGTTGTCATAGGAGGGTCTCACTAGTAGAATAATTGTTTATTGCTGCGGTGGTATTGCTGCGGTTTTACCCATACGCAGCAATATATCACGTAAAAAGAAAAGGTAAAATAGAAAATAAAGATATTGCTGCGGTTTCGGCCAAAAACCGCAGCAATATAGTATAAACGAGATTTTTTTTAAAAAAGTTAGACTTTTTTACCAAACATATTGCTGCGGTTTCTGGCAAGAACCGCAGCAATATAATAAAATAATATTAAAAAAATAATATTTTAATATATTGCTGCGGTTTTTGGGAAACCGCAGCAATATCCAATTGGCCATTTTATTTCAAAAAGAGGCGCTAGGGTTTCATTTCTCACACCCGCCGTTTCATTTCACTCCTTTCTCTCTCCTCCTTCATCCTCTCTCTCACCCTCTGCATCCCCGAGCTCCTCTCTCTCACTCCTCTTTCTCTCGTGCTCTCTCTTTCTCTCTCACTGCTCTCTCTCTCTCACTCGTCCTTCGCCATTTTCGTTTAATCTGAGCCTGAGAATTTCGCTCCTAATCTGCACGCGATAATCTTCTCTCTCTCACTCGTAATCTGTTCGAAATTATTTCGAACTTTGTGGGCTTGTTCGAATTTGTTCTTGCCGGCGAGATTTGTTTGAAATTTGTTCGAACTTTGTGGGCTTGTTCGAATTTGTTCTTGCCGGCGAGATTTGTTCGAAATTTGTGGGCGTTGTTTGCTTTCGCTGGTCGCCGGTCGTTCGAAATCTCGTGCTATGCCTTCTAGTGAAGGGCTTTCACGTCAGAAAGGGCTCACCATTTTTCCTTCGTCTCTGTGAAGCAAGAGAGAGAAAATGGGAGGTGGCCATGGAGGTCCTAGAAAGTGAAGGAAACGCTACGAATCTTCAACGATCATTACCTGCATTTTATTGAGGTATTATTTTTGTTGATATTTTTGGTATTTTTTGAGATTTTGATTTTGAGGTTATTTCTCTGTTTTAATTTGTTTGATTTCTTGCTTTTATTTGTTCTCTGATGATGAGTTTTGATTGATTTCTTATTTTTTATTCCTTTATTCTATGATGTTGCGAAAATGGAGGGAAGTGAAGGTTCGAAGGTTCGCCGACGACGAAATTGTGCTGCGAGTTCGAAGTGAAGCAACCGTTCGAAGTCAAACAACTTCGGACTGAAGGAGGATATTTGTTTAATTATTTTCATTTTTGTTGTTATTTTTTGGATCTCCTGATTATTTGTTTTAGATATCATCTGTGTATATTTTTTAGATCTTATTTGTATTTTCTGATTTTTCAATATAACTTATAATGTCAGTTGTATATGTTAAAGTTATGGGCTTTGTTAATTCATTTGATGTTTGAATGAATTCCAAAAATCCTGATTGTGTGGTTTTTTTTGTGAAAATGTTGTGTAGGTGAAGTATATGACATTAGAAATGTATGATTTTTTTTTTTTTTTTAAAAAAAAAAAAACCTATTGCTGCTGATGTTGGTAAAAACAGCAGCAATAGACTCACCTATTGCTGCTGTTTTTACCAACAACAGCAGCAATAGGTGGCTTTTCAATTATTATTTTTATTATAGACACTAGATATTGCTGCGGTTTTTTATAGGAACCGCAGCAATATGTTGCCCTATTGCTGCGGTTAAAAACCGCAGCAATAGGTAATTACCTATTGCTGCACCCTTTATTGCTGCGCGGCGAAAACCGCCGCAATAGGCCACTTAATGACCGCATCAATAAGCAATTATTCTACTAGTGTCTCTTACGATAGGAGTGACCCATTACCTGAAAGTTATCCTTTTAACTTATAAACTGGCTTATGTAACTTACAAAGTATTCCTTTTAAGACACAAAATGGGGTGGTCTTACCAATAATTTTATCATAAGGCAGTGCTACACAAGACCTACTATATTCCAATTGCAAGTTGACACAAGTGTATATCTATAACCTGTAACAAAATTTATAACGTTGTACTCAGCTGTGCACATTTCGAGTTTGAGCGTTTGGCAAATACAGATTACTATTCCTTTGAGTAAAGTTTATCTTTTAATTTGCCCTCCTCCCCTCTCCTCCTATCCTCCTCTCGTCTCAATATATATCGTATTAATTATCATAGATATCATTACTGGAACCATCCTTGGATTACTATATAGGAGTATGTGTTCTTGAAATTCATGTCTTCTCTCTCACAATCTAGGTACTACTAATGTGCCATTCTTTCAAACTGGTCGATTACAATAGGTCAAATGTAATTAGATAGTAGTGGAGGATAGTGATGATCACAACCATACTGATAAACACTGTTTATCCTCCATTCCTTTTCTATGTATCCATTCACGTCCGCATTCTGTATTCATCATTATGTATTCTATCTCATTTTCGTCTTCTTCTATTAGACTATAGACTGATTCATCATCTGATTCTGCATTTTGTAGTTTATTAATTCCTAGTCTTCCTGCTTCTTCTAAAGTATTATACAAAGAGTTTGTATATATTTATTTTTTGATAATGTACACAGAGTTTGCAATTACGTTAACTAGAATATACTTTAGGAAAATTTGTCTGAAACAACCTTTTATAAGACACTTTTTGTCAGAAACAAGCTTATAAATTTTTTTTTTGTCAAACCTTAAACCAATTTTTTTGTCACATTAAACCTGATGACGTCACTCCGGCATTGACCATAGGTTTCCGACGTTGACTCGGTTTTTCACACTTTTTTGCCCAGATTTCCGGCGTTGGCTCACCCCATTTTCTCCCTTCTCTTCTCCTCTCTCCCTCCATCTCTCTCAGACATGGAAATCATCAAACTCCTCCCGACGAACTCCTTGATTTAGTCTTAACCCTCCCGCAAAACCCCACACAAATTTGTTGCCGGTTTATCACTGTCTCGTTGGCCAAAGACTAGCAAGAGGTGGCTGGCGCGTGGCTGGGGTTTTAGATGGTGGTGGATATGGAGGTGGAGGAGGTTGGGTGGAGAGAGAAAGAAGAGGATGACACTTATGGAGAAAGGAAGGAGTGATAGTCCGAAAGGGAGGTTGTGCTGATGCCGGCAAAGGGTGGGGCCATGGGGAATGGTCCGGTGGATAGCTAGGCGTCCGGAAATGGGGAAAAAGTGTGAAAAAAATTATTTTTTTATTGTCATTAACTGAGTCAACGCCGGAAACCTATGGACAATGCCCGAATTTTTTAAAGTGACGTCATTGGGTTTAATGTGACAAACAAATTTTGGTTTAAGGTTTGTCTTGACCAAAAAAATTTAAAATTTTGTTTCTGACAAAAAGTGTCTTATAAAAAGTTGTTTCTGACAAATTTTCCTATACTTTATTCATGGAATTAGTAGGCCCACAATGAATGTGGATGAGAAACCTTGTGAAGTTATATGCAACAAGCTAATCTCACATTCATTGTGGCATTACATTAATCTCATGCCTTATATTTGGTTCCACCATCTTTGTTTTTCATCAACCCCATCCGCCCAACAATCACAAGCAACCAAATTTCTAATGGGGCAAACAAATGGAAGAAGAGGAAATATAAGCTAACTTTCGTCCCTTCATTTAAAGTTAGTTTTTTTTTTTTTTTTTGACAATTGCATATCATTTAAAGTTAGTTGTTATATGGTTTATAATACCTTACAACTACGACTCTACGACTACGAGCATGACGTGACTTTACCTTTAATATATCTCCCCATCAATTAATATTAAACTAGTTTTTAGACCCAGGCTATGCCCCGCGTAATTATAATTCTCATTTATTAATATTTTACTTTAAGATTATAACACCAAATATAACTTGACTTAGTGGTTAGGACATTAGTATATAAGTTTGAGGTCATGAGATGAAATCTCATAGTATACATTTTTCTAATTTTTTTCTATGGTATGTGGAGTACATGAAATAGACACTCTAAGACGTCTTTTAATATATTAGTATAGATAGATTGCAGCATATTGAAGATATACCATTTAATATATATCTTTTCAATATTAAATAGTTGTGCATGATGGTCATCGAAATTCAATTTCAAGTCCCAACCAGTTTATTAGGCTAGCTAGTTTATAAATACATTTTTAAATAATGAAACATATACAGAATGGCAATATAACCTTTTTAATCAGGGATTAACTAGCTGGTATACGCAGCTAGCTGCTAAGCTTGCAAAAAGACTTTGTTGACCAAGGGTGCGTTCTCTTCACCTGAATAGCCCTGAACTGAACTGAACTGAACTTATTGGACCTTATTGGACCTGATTCAACTTATTGGACCTGATTGAACCTGATTTGAACTTAATGGACCTGATTGAAACTTATTGACCTGATTGGAACTTATTAGACCTGATTGGAACTTATTAGACCTTATTCGACCTGATTGGAACTTATTTGACCTTATTCAACAAAAAATTTGATGAGTAATAACATAAATATTACCCCTAACATAAATACTATCCCTCAAAATTTGTAACATAATAATCATTAAAATTTATCCTTCAAAAAAATAGTTATTATTAATTATTTCTTATGATTTAACATTTTAACAAAAAAAAAAAATTAATATTTATATGCTTGCCTATACACAACTTTCAGCACTAATATATCTAATAGTGTTGCTCTGATTTCATAAAGCACTAGTGGGAAATCAATTAATAATTATGATGATTATTATTGTTAACTTTATTTGACCATGATTATAATATTTTTTTAATAATAACATAATCAACTAATAGTAATATGACTAATAAAATAATAGATAATAATTCAAATATAATACTATATAATCATAGTGGTACTTTAATTCGTTTGCTTCCAACTAGTAGTTGGGAAATCCCTTTTCAGTTTGGTTTGATTCTCATTATCTCTCTGTTAATAGGTGTGTTCCTATTAATCTCTGTTAATGATGAGCTATCCCTAGTCTGTTTTTCTAGGGTTAGTTGTCAATTAAAGCAAATTTTTCATCTTTTCAGATATAATTTGGTGGTTTTAGTCTCTAAAATTGTGTACGTTTCTCCGTTTAAGACATTTTCTTTTTTGCGTCTTTCGATCAATTTAGGGTTTCGGTCAAAATTTGGGGTTTTCATTTAGGTGCCTCTAATCCTTCAATTAATGCTTGCCAAAGGCTGAGTGTGAGTGTTGTGAGTGTAATTGCTTTTGTCGTTCTGTCATTCGTGCTTCTTTGGCTTGCGATGGTGCGATTTCTCAGGCAAATCAATTTTCAGACAACCCTCGCATTAAATGCGACTGTAAGTCTCATTTCTCTCCCTAAAAGGAGGTTTTTTTAGTCATAATGCAATTCCGATCCTTGATTACTATAAAAGGATGATTCGGGTAAGTTTGCTAAGTGCAATTCTTAAGCTTCTTTTCTCGTTATTTCTCTCTTTTGTGATTTTATCTTGTCTTTTTTCTGAAATTGGGCTGAAAATGGTTGACTTCCCCTATGCTATATATACTTTCAAATCCTTCTTCTTTAAAAGGGAATAATCTTAATGGGGGGGGGGATTCTTCCACTCCTGTTTCTGTGAAAATTTCTTATTGTGTTCCTAATTGTCTTGCTGATCTTTCTCATGACCCTCCAACTGTGCCAACCTTTCCGGAATTTTTGGTGGTTGATGAGCTGGATCAAGTCAAGAAAGATGTTGATGAATTATCCAAATCGTGCCTTGTGGGGAAGATCTTGGGGCCTCCTGTTGACATTCGTACCATCATTTCTCGTACGAAGGCCGACTGGAGGTTCGTCAAAGGAGATGTTGAGTATCTGGATATGGGCAACCAGTGGATTCTGCTCAGGTTTGCTAATCCAAATGATGTTTTTCTGGTCTGGTCAGAAAGGCCATGGCATTTTCAAGGTGAGCTTTTTGTTATTCAACCATGGCGTCCTAATTTTGATCCTTTCATGGAAGAGCTTATATGGGTGGACCTTTGGGTTCGTATCCCAAGGTTCCCCACTGAGTTGCTTAACTTTGAGTCCGTGGCCAATCTTCTTGCTGCAAATAATGTGGGTTCCCTGATAAAACTTGATTCTCGGTCTCTTTTACGTAATAAAATAAGGTTTGCAAGGGCCTGTGTTCGTGTTGACATCATTGAGCCCTTGCTTGAATATGCGGAATTGAAAAGGGTTGGTGGCAAAGTTTGTGGGTATAACATATGGTACGAAGATTTTTCTTCGGGACGCTCCTTTTGTGGTAATGAGGAGCATGCCATTGATGCTTTCCCTTTATTGAATGCTCCTCAAAAAGAAATAAAAATCTATCTGCTCAAAAGCCCTAAGCAAAAAACTTTAGCTGAATTGCTTTCTGTGGCCTCTAGGCAAGGTCTGCCTTGTTCCACAGCCTAGCAAGCAAATGTGGTTCAGGCCAAGCCTAAGCCAGTGGTGAGAAATTCTGCTTCCTTTTCTAACAAATCTAAAAATGTTCCTAAGTTTGGTTTTGCTGGTAAGAAAACTGCTGCTGCTCATAAGTCCCCTGGTGGTATTATTTTTAAGGACCCTGTGTTGGTTGCTTCTAATACTATGGCTTCTAAGTCTCTTGTTAAGTATGGCAAAGGGAAAGGTAAAGCCATGATGATTGCTACTCCGAGTTTTGTTGCTGATAATATTTCTGATGATGAATCTGATCATAGCTATATTCCTACTGTTCATGTTCCTATTGCTTCTTAGATTCAGACTAGCCAGGGTGATATTAGTCCCTAGGTTGGAGGTGTGGGTGCAGAGTTTCATGCTCTATTCCAGTCTCAGGAGATGGTTTTATCTCCAGTTCCACTTCAGGTAGTTTTGCCTTCTGAGTTCTTTGATGCCAATCAGTTTGCTCCTTTATCTGAGAATGAAAAATCTCGTTTCATTGATCCTGCCATGTATGAATCTGGGGTTGAGAATGCTACTCTTTTGCTGAATGTTGATGGTGAATATGCACAAGAGTACCACTCTCAACCTGACCAGTCATTTCATTCTATCAATTCGGAAAGCTCAATTGTTAAGCATTTTGAGGTTGTGGGTGTTGAGCGAGTTTCTCCTGTGGAACCCACCTCCATGTCTAGCTCTGCTAAGCGTAGGAAAGGAATTGAGGAAGATTCAGCTTCCTCAGTTCTGAAGAAATATAAAGCATGATCAGTTCTGGGTGCTTGGTAAGTTTTTGTGATATATGTCGATAGGTTTTTGGAATATTAGGGGTTGTAGGAGGAAAAATGCAATGGATGAAGTTAAAACATTTTGTAATGTACATAAGATTAGCATTATGATGCTTTGTGAAACGAAATCCCCTTCCCCTCCTTCTGATGCTTGTTTGTCAAATTCTGGGTTTAGGGCTTTTGAATTCCTCCCTACCCAAGGAATGTCTGGAGGTTTATGGCTATTATATATGGAAAGATGATGTGTTAAATCCTTTTAATCTTGTTATAGTTAACTCTTCCTCTCGCTTTATTGCTTGCCGAATAGATTATTTAATATCTTCTATCTCTTTTGTTGCCATTTTTGTTTATGCTCCTGCTCAGCAGGGTGCAAAAGATGAGTTTTGGTTGGAAGTTTCAAATTTAGTTAAATCTATTTCCTTGCCTATCATCATTCTTGGTGATTTTAAAGAAATTAGTTCAAGTTCCGATAAGCTTGGGGGTGCTCCTTTTTCTATTTCTCGAGTTTCTAGATTTAATGACATCTTAGTAGATACAAATTGTGTTGAACTTCCCTTTATGGGTCAATCTTTTTCATGGAGGAAAAAACGAAGTGGTCCTAATAATATTTTTGAAAGGATCGATAAAGCAATTGCTTCAATTGAATGGATTGATTTAGTCCCAAATGCTAAACTTATTAGTCATATTTTTACTACTTCAGATCATTGTCCAGTTTCGTTATCTGTTGATATTAGTAAACAAAATAAGGCCCCTCCTTTTCGATTCCAAAAAATGTGGTGCCTTCGTAAAGATTTCCATGTTTTAGTTAAAAAAACTTGGTGCAATAGGTTTGAAGGATCTTATATGTTTCGACTAGTCCAAAAATGTAAACTCTTAAAAAGCCAAGCTAAGAAATGGAATAAGTATCGATTGGGCAATATTTTTAGACAAATAGAAGAGGTGGACACAGATTTGTGTGATATTCAAAAGCATCTAAATTCTAATCCGAACAATATTTCGCTTGCGGCTCGCCAAGACCATCTTTTGGTTAAACGTAGTAAACTTTTTTCTTTCCAATCTTTCTTTTGGAAACAAAAAGCTAAACACAATTTTTAGCTAAAAGGAGACGCTAACACTTCGTATTTTCATGCTTCTGCTTCTATCAAAAGAAATAGAAATCAAATTAAAACTTTCACCTCAAGTTCTGGTTCCCAGGTTTCTAATCCAGTTCAAATTGGTAGAGAAATTATGCAAGATGTTCTTAATCGTTTTATCTCCAACTCATCTTGTTCCCTTGATGAATCAAACGATTTTGATCTTATTTCTCCTATAATTTCTGAAGCAGACAATGAGTTTCTAACAAGCAATGTTTCTGATCTGGAAATTAAAATGGCTGTTTTTAATCTCGCCCCGGATAAAACTCCAGGTCCAGATGGTTTTCCGCCTTATTTTTTCCAAAAGTGCTAGACCCTAGTGGGAAACTCAGTATGTAAAGCTGTTAGAGCTTTCTTCCATTCTAGGAAATTATTAAAGGAAATTAATCATACTTTTATTACTTTAATCCCTAAGATTGACAACCCGTCGTCTGCTAACCATTTTCGCCCTATTAGTTTATGTTCAACAGTGTATAAAATTATCTCTAAAATCTTAACAAACATATTAAAGATATGTCTGGGCAAGATTATTCACCCCCTCCAAGGGGCCTTTGTTCCTGAACGAATTATACAAGATAATATTCTTCTTGCTCATGAAATTTTCCATTCTTTTAAAAATAAATCTGGTAAATCTGGATGGCTAGCTATTAAGTTGGATATGGAAAAAGCGTATGACCGTTTAGAATGGAATTTTATTTTAGTAATGCTTGAGAAGTTAGGTTTCAATTCTAAGTGGATTGGCTGGATTGAACAATGTATTTCTATTGTCTCTTAGTTTGTCCTTGTGAATGGGATCTCGGGTGAAAAATTTTCCCCCTCTAGGGGAATTAGACAAGGGGATCCCTTATTCCCGTATTTATTTATTTCGTGTGCAGAGCTTCTAGCTCGAAAACTTCATTTCTACAATTCTAATGAGGGCAAACTTTTGGGGGTCAAGGCTGGTAGGTCGGGCCTTACAATTCCTTTCTTAATATTTGCGGATGATACTATGATATTTGCTCAAGCTACTAAGGCTAGTTGCTCTACTATCAAAGCTATTCTTGATGAGTATTGTAAGATGTCAGGTCAATTAGTCAATTTTCATAAATCTGCCTTTCAGTGTACAAAAAACATTAATGATCTCGAGTGCTTGGAGTTTCAGCATATTCTTAGGATGGAAAATTCTTTTTGTTTGGGTAATTATCTTGGTTGCCCTATTATAGTTGATAGAGTCACCAAAAATACTTTTGGGGAGGTGATTGAGAAATCCCATAATCAATTGGCAAAATGGAAAGCTAACTCCTTGTCTCAGGCTAGGAGAACAGTTCTTATACAATCTAATCTTGCTTCTAAACCTAGTTTCCAAATGCAAAGTCTTTCCCTTCCGAATGCAATCTTGATGGATTTAGATAAAATCAATAGAAATTTTTTTTGGAACAAAGGTGCGGAGAATAAATCTTCCAATCTTATTGGATGGGATAAAGTTTGTCAGCCCAAGTGTTATGGTGGTTTAGGTATTCGTCAAGCTCGGATTAACAATGATGCTCTTCAAATGAAACTTCTTTGGCGGATTTTAGTGGATCCGTCTAATCTTTGGGTGTCTATGATTCAGAAAAAGTATCTAAAAGGTCAATCTCTTTGGGAGTACCATCCTAAGGGAAGTGTTTCTTGACAATGGCGTAAACTCCTTTTGCTAAGACCATTATTTAAAAAAGGCCTTCATTGGATTGTTGGTAATGGAGCTAATATCAGCTTTTGGTTTGATAATTTGGTTTACCCTTATCCGCTCTCTGAGGTGGTGGAGATGCCTGCAGGTGATGACCATCGTAGAGTGGAATCTTGTCTTAATGATTCTAAGCAATGGGATTTGTCTGTTTTGGGTAGTTTAGTTTCTCCAAAAGTTACTATGGATATTTCTAATATCTTTATTCCGTCTTCTCATTTTGAGGATAAGTTAAATGGGGGCTTTCTCCTGATGGTGTTTATTCTGTCAAGTCGGGTGCGAGACTTGCTCAAGGGATTGGGATTAAGTCCCATGATAAAGTCAAGTTTATTTGGATTTGGGATTTGCCTATTTCCCCCTAAAATTAAGTTTTTTCTTTGGAAAATATGTCTGGATGGTCTCCCTACTAAAGCTAGACTTGAGAAGAGTCATGTGTTCCTGCCTCAAGAATGTGTTCTTTGTAATTTTCATTGTGAAGATGCGAAGCATATCTTATTTGATTGCCCCTTTTCTCAGGATGTGAGTTTCTCTCTTTTCAACTTTGATAGTTGGCCCTGTATCCCACAATTTGTTACTTCTAGTAACATTGTAGATTGTCTTTGTTCTATTAAATCTTCTATAGGTGCTGAAGATTTTAGTAAATTAGCTTTTATTTGGTGGCATATTTGGTTTGCTCGTAATAAAGTCATTTTTACTGATGAAGGGGCTTCATTTTTTAAAGTAGTTGCAGCTATTAAGAAATTTGCTTCCGATTGGTCTGCTTTTCATCATGATGAAGATAAGCTTTTGATTGCTGGGAATAGGGGTGCTAATCGAGCGAGTTGATCGCGAGCAGGGCCCTGCTCGACTCGACTCGAAAAATCGCAAACTCTGCTCGACTCGACTCGAAAACTCGTTAAGCTCGTTAAGACCTTGCTCGACTCGTGCTCGTTAATTTTTTTCCCAACTCGACTCGAGCTCGATAAGCTCGACAACTCGATAAGCTCGGCTCGATTGCTCGCTAAAAGTAAATAACGTAAAATTCATTTTACTTTGATTTTTTTTAAATAATTAGAATTACTACAATTACCAAAATATTTAAATTTTGCCTTGATTTTTTCTAAATAATTAGAATTACTACAATTACCAAAATATTTAAAAAATATTCAAGATTCTTCCATGCCTCCATTTGAATATATTTAAACAAACAAATGATAAATATTATCTCTAAAACAACAATATGATCTAAAAATACAATTACATAACAAACAACCTATTACAAAACAATTTTAGAACATTCAAAATCTCAAATATTTCTTCACAAAATACTCCATTTCAAGTTTGATGCTTCAATCTTCTCCAAAATCCAAAGAACCTACAAACATTCATGTACCAAAAAATTAGTAAGGATCTCAATTGTTTCTAAAAAGCACACATAGAAGTATTAATAAAATCCACAACTCCACACCACAAATCTGCATTTTAAAGGGTGGTAATATTACATTAATACTACATACATTACTAGATAATGGATTAATAGGCAACACACCACTGACCACACACCACATACAACACTCCACAACTCCACACAATCAACAACTCCACACACGGCACACCATACTCGGCACTCCTGAGTCCACACACCACGCTGCACACACCAACCCACACGGCACACGCCGACACATCACACAGGACAACACAAGAAACAGCGACACATGCACAGCGCGCACAACACACATCAAAGCTAAATTAAAAAAATGAAGCTAACAAGTAACAATTTAACAAATATTCATAATAAAACATAAATAGTCTAAATTCATATCAAATGTAACAAGTATTACATTCCCAACAGCAACACAATCGAAACTAAATTAAAAAACGAAATAATAAATCGAAATTAGCAAATGAAATCAGAAAATGGAAAAACAAACGAAAAAAAAAAGATAACACGTGTACCTGTCATATATTAGTCAAAAAACACCAAAAAGTCGCCGAAAAACAATGCGTTTTTGCTCCGGTGACAAGCTTCTGCGCCGGTGATGTTGACGAGCGAAGACCAAAGTGAGAATGGTGATGTATTGATGTTGATGAGCAAAGACCGAGAGAGAGAATGAGTGAGAAACTGAGAATTGTTTGCGTCGCCAACCTCCAGTGAGAGAGAGAGGAGTACACACGACGGCTGGGCTGGGGAATTGGGGGGAACTGGGAAGTGAGAGGACTAGGGTTTTCTTTTCAGACAAATCTTTTCTTTTTTTAATTTTTTTTTCTTTTAAACTTATGTTACTACTTACTAGTTTATGAATATGATCATGACATGGACCATAAAGTAAAATTTATTGGACTTGGTAAGTTGGTCCATATATCTCATGTTTTTCATAAACTTTTTTATTAAATAAAATAATTTTTTAGAAAAATAATATTAAAAACAATTATCGAGCTGCTCGCGAGTTTAACGAGTCGAGCGGGGTCTTGCTCAACTCGTGCTCGTTAAGGTTTCGAGCCGAGTCGAGCTCGAGCCGAGCTAGCTCGAGTCGAGTTTTGACCGAGTGTTGACCGAGTCGAGCTCGAGCTGCTCGCGAGCTGCTCGACTCGATTAGCACCCCTAGCTGGGAACAATGGTAGCCAAAGGTCCTCTTTTTCTTCCCCTGGTTTAAAAAGAGAGGTTTGGTGGTCCCCTCCTCAGGTGGGGGTAGCTAAAATAAATTTTGATGGGTCCAAGCTTTCTAATGGGAAAGCCTCTTTCGATTTCATTATTCGTGATAGTAAAGGGGATGTTTTAGTTATGGGGGCTAAAAGTCTCCATAATTCTTCCTCTATTTTGTTGGCAGAAGCATGGGGTATTAGAGAAGGCATCAGGGCAGCTGTGTTTTTGGGTATCAACAAGATTCATGTTGAAGGAGATAACTTAGTTGTCATCAACTCTCTCATAAAACTTTGGAAAATCCCTTGGGAAATTAATGCTTTGATTTGTGATGCAGAATTGGATCTGAGGCGTTTTGAGGAGGTGCACATCTCGCATTGCTTTAGGGAGGGTAATTAGGCAGCGGATTTCTTGGCACACAAGGGTCATTCGCGGGCTACTCTTCACTATTGGTGTGAAGTTCTTGATAGGGATCTTCTTACCATCATCCGCAAGGATGCTTTAGGCAGGTCTTTTCCTAGAGATTAGCTTAGCTTTTCTTTCCTTACTAAAAAAAAAATTTTGTGGTACTTTAATTAAATTTTTTAATAATAATATAATCAGCTAATAGTAATATGAATAATAAAATAATAGACAATATTACAAATATAATACTATATAATAATCATAGTGGTACTTTAATTAAAATTTTAATTTAAATTTATTGATCATTGACTATTTGGACCTTATTGGAGCTTATTGGACTTGATTGGACCTGATTGGAACTTATTGCACCTGATTATAACTTATTGGACCTAATCGGAACTTAATGCCCTGATTGGACCTGATTGAAACTTATCTGAATTAAACTGAACTAATTGGACCTGAAACTTAATTCACTAAGATGAAGAGAACGCACCCTAAAATTGCCTATGTAAAATGAAAAAAGGAAAAAAAAATTGTGGCAAAAATAATTCCATCCCCTCACTGCAAGACACGTCCGCTGTGACAGATCCAAAAATAACAAGGAAAGCAGAATATGCACAATGATTGAGCGTGCATAAGCCTTTCCAAGTTTCTTTTAAGAAGGAGATACGCTTTGGTACTTGAAATATGAGACATTAATCTCAAGACACAATCACCATCTTCCCCTCACTCTCATAAACTATAATCATGACAACCTACAATCATTCTTAACGAATTCGAATTTGAAATCCCAAGAAAACGTTATTCAACCGAGGACTCTATTTATTCAGAACCAGTCTCGTCTCAAAATAAACACACAAAGCATAACACAATAAAAGTGATCAAAGAAGAGTGGGAACACCCAACCACCTACAGAGAGAGAAGGAAGAAATGGCGATGATCCGAAAATGTGGAATCAGCAGTAGCCCAACTCGGTCCCGGACATCATTACCGCACCACCATGGACGCAAACGGGTGACTTTAGGGATGCATCTTGTCAGTCCCATCGAATGCGACAGGAAACCACTTCCCCGGCAAAGCTTATTAAGGCGAGGGATTACTAATAACGAGGCATTAATCTCCAGAAACACACTGAAAGACTTGATGGCATCTTCAAACCTATTTGATAAAACAATGGCAGATGAAAATCAAGTTTTTGTGTTTCAAGAGCAGAGCACTATTGGAGGCGACATTCTGCCTCAGCTGATGAGTAATGGTGGTCATGCTGGGCCTGGCCGAAGGATTAGACGCGGGATAAGTAGACCAGCCACCGCTTCTGCAGGTCTTCGAATTCGGTTCTTAAACCGGGTGTGGCGCCCTGTGCTTGGTGCTATTGCAGAAGGAAAATCATATGATGCACCACCTCTTTTGTCTCCTCAGTGAATCAGTGTCATAATATACTTCAAACCAGATTTCGTGCACTTACAGCGCATTAATATAGTATGTATGAGCACAAAGGCTCCAAAATACTTGTCCGGAAGGAGGCTGCTTGCCCCATCCATCCTACTTATGTGACTTTTGTCTTTCTTTCTCCCCCCCTCCCCCTCTCTCTTTTTCAGTTAATCAAAACTATAGTCACACAAGGCTCAAGTTCATAGCCTTTTTGGCTTTTTCAGGTAACTGAGTGTCCAATACTCACGTTAGTCCTTCAACATGAAATTTATTCCACAAGCACAGCGCAATAGCACGTAGTTATGTAGAGCGTAACTTACAACAAACCCTAGTATAGAATTACATGAACATAAGATTCTCATAACATAATCAATCATCAAAAAAATTGCATGTACATGGACATTAAACTCAGGTTACATTAATGACCCCAGCACCAGGGGAATATTTTATCTACACTAATCCATACTATACTATATGATATGATATGATATGATACTCCCTCATAGTCGAACTTTATCATCTTTGACCCATAGTAATCTAAAAGCAATATTAATCTAAAATGTGTTGATTCCAAGCTCTTACAAAAACTTATTTTAGCATAAATGATGAGAAGATTTAACCTATGGTCATTAAATTAGAATAATACGATATAACATCATGATTTCTCTAACAACCCAAAGTAATTGTCAAAGACCTCATGTCACTAAGATCAGTATAACCAGTTCCACAAGCTCTTCATCTAGGGAGCACAAGAAACCAGCTAGACTACTCTGCCAAAAACCTCTAATTGCACAGTTCTTCTCATACTCTACTTCTTCTCTTCTGTGGAATAAGTAAAATCCATAATTATAATTTAGTGATTCAAGGGAGTGCAATTATTTCTGGGCAAATTTTGATGCGTTTTGAGGAGCATCATCTTTGTGCGTTTTGAAGAATTAGGTAAGTGAAGTTGAAACAATTTAGTTGATACAACCAATCTGCAAATTTTAGACTTAGCTTTTAGTGCTTCAATTTTTAGTTTTAGTGTTGTACTAGTGTTATCTTAGTGCCAAACTACAATTTAATTTCAAAACGCATCTTCAAGTAACTTCACTTTAACAGTTGTTATTAAACTTCAATTTACCAGTTGGGTGCCAATCATAATTCATCAAAAAGCACAATCGATTTGTGTTTTTTTTTTTCCAGAAATCAAGTGAAGTAATTAACTGGACTAGAGACAGAGATGAGGCAATTGGACTAATGGCGGTCATCGCAGTAGACAACGACAAAGTTTCAGATGAAGAAAGGGACTTGAATTGGCTAGAGCTCAGCTTCAACCTCCACGCTTTCCGCCTCCTCTCAATTTTTTCAAAAAAATCAGAGGTAGCAGGTGCTACCCCTTGTGACTTAGTGGCTCCACGTGAGAGGGTTAATAATTTGAAATTGGGATGATGATGATGATGATAATAATGATGATATCTCCACCACCTTAACCAAACAAGCGGATTTTCGATGTCGGTCTTCGAGGCGACAAATGGTTACCTGGGAGATACCGATGGATGTAGAACGAGGAAAGGGAGAAATGGCGGACCTCCATGAACTGCAAACTGCTCTAAAACGGAAGACGTCAATGCGAGATTGAAGGTGTTCTCCGATTTTCTTTAGCAATTCCGTTGGAACATCCGCCCAATTGCTTCTGCTACTATTACTACCGCCATTCAACTTTGGGTTCATCATCTTTCTTTCCGTCTTTCGCTTTTATGCACTCTCATCCTTATGGTGATATTTTCTCGCTCTTTGTCGCCTATATAGAGCATTTAGCCGGTTCTAAGTTCTAACGATATAAACAACGGTTTTTTTCAGTGCGCTTGTAGTTTTTCAAAATTAAATGCGCACTTTACTTTTTAAAAAACGCACTGCGCACCCTTACTATTTCAATAAAATGAACGAAATGCACTTAATGACTAAAGGCGTCAAGTTTCCGTTAGCATTATTTACCATTATGCCATTGTTAACCCCTAACCCTAAACCCTAACCCTAAACCCTAAACCCTAACCCTAACCCACCACCCTAGCCCCCTCCCCCCACCACCCCCATCGAATTCCCCTCCCCCCACCCCCACCCCGCAGTAGCCCTCTCCCCCCCACCCATGCACCACCACCACCTCCCCTCCTCTCTCCCCCACCCCGTAGCCCCGCAGGACCTTCCCTACCCCCCGCAACCCCCCACCCCTCATTTCCCGCGCCCCGCAACCACCAATTATTCTCCTTCTCCAATCAGACCATGAATGTCAGAAACGCAGTCAAAGGAGAGAGAAAACGGTCACATCTTCGATCACAACAACAACAACGTCCATGGACGCGACGAACTAAGATCAATTCTATCGAAATTAGAGAATTACAAAGACAAAGAAGTGTTCGGATTAGTGTGTAAGATGTTGTTCCATCTTCAAACCACTGAAAGAAGGAAGCTCAGTGCGCATGCTGAGAGGTTTCGGATTCTAGGTTCGAAAAAAATCTGGGCATCGAATTCTGGGTTCGAAAAAATATGGGTTTCAAATTCTGGGTTCTAAAAAAATCTGGGTTTCGAAGATAAGCTCATGGTTGGTGGTTAGGGTTAGGGTTAGGGTTAAGGTTAAGGGTTTAGGGTTAGGGGTTGATAATGGCAAAATGGTAAATAAAGCTAACGGAAACTTGACACCGTTAGTAATTAAGGGCATTTCATACATTTGTTTGAAACAATAAAGGTACCTGGTGCATTTTTTAAAAAACAGAGGTACCCCATGAATTTTGAAAAACCACAGGGGTACCTGGTGAAAAAACCGTATAAACAAGCTTTGTTCTTATCATTTTTTTTTGTAGTATATTTAAGATGCTTCCTCCGTTCTACATAGATCAAATACTTCTATCAAAAAAATCTCACATAACAAAGAGAATTGTTTCATTTATTTCAGAGCGGCAGAAGTATACAAAGTAGTAGTACAATGAGAGATGTTCGGTTTATAGCTGTTATAGGTAGCATATTCTTCAAATAAAGTGGTATATTTTAATTATAAATGTAGTATATTACATGCTTCCTCCTTTATTTTTTTACTTGCAACATAGCTTATTGGCACGCAATTTAAGAAGATGATTAGAGAATGTCAACGTACAAATTAATCAAAATAATTTAAAGCTTAACATCTTAACCCATCCTTCTTACCGGTGTTAAAAAAGTTATTTTGATTAACTTTTTCGTTTACTTTCTCTAATTGCCTCTTTAAATTGTATGCCAAAAACTATATTGCAAGTAAAAAGAAATAGAGGAAATATATAAAAAGTAGTATTGTGAGTGAAGGATAGTTCAGTGGTTAGAACATCTTTCCCGATGCAAAGAGGTCTTGGGATTGATTCTCATTCTTAATAAGTTGGGATTCCATTTACTCCCCCCAACTTGTCAAGGTTTCTCCTTACTAAAAAATAAAAAAATTATAAAGTAGTATAAAAAACCATATAACCAAGATCTAGAAGTTTTAGTTGCATCAAAAATTGATTTCAATATATTACTTTTTCATGTTTATGTATACAAACTACTTATTTGTAGTTAATTCAGAATATGATCTTGCCGGATGCCCGTCAGGTTTCAGGTCTGAGGACCGACCCTCGCAGGTCGAACCATGTACAAATTGATTCGGTATCAAGTTGACCCATCGGTCATGTCTGTTTCTGACACCACTAGTAGTTATAAAGAATTTGCTTATATTCACCATGTACTTGGTAAAGCTCGTATTACGATATTGAAATAAATGTAGTATATGAAAACCAACCTATAACTACCATTTTAGCTAGGGGCGCCTTGGGAATCAGGAGTGGAGAAGATTGTGAGAAATAAAAAGAGGGACCCGTGAGATGATAGGAGCGATAAAAAAATAAATTTCAAATAAAGTAACATTTCATTTATTTTGAAACGGCCTAAAATAATAAATGTTTCATTTTTTTAGTACCAAGGAAGTATACAATTTCAATATAGCCTAATAAAGTACTTTCTTTGATTCAATACCACATATCGATGTGAACAAAATTTATTAATATCCGGTATGGACTGTGCAATGCTCTAGATCTAATTATTATTGGTTTATAAGAGGGACACGTGGGAACCAGAGGGTAGTGGTGTCAATCTGGGTCACTGGCTGGGTTTGGGTTGACCCAAGCTGGGTCGGAATGATTTGGGTCGGAATAATCTGGGTGAGAGTGTGTCATGGGTCGGAACTGGGTGGGTCGGGTGAACTTGGGTCGGGTTCAACTGGGTGACGGGATCTCGAAACTGGGTCGGAACTGGGTCGGCTTAGACTGGGTCGGCCGGTATCTGGGTTGGGTGAATTTGGGTCGGAATGGAATAAGGTGAAGTCGGCCTAAATCGGCTTTCGGAATGACTTGGGTCGGAAGAAATCGGCTTTCGGAATGACTTGGGTCGGAAGAAATCGGCTTTCGGAATGACTTGGGTCGGAAGAAATCGGCTTTCGGATTACTTGGGTCGGAAGAAATCGATATCGGAATAACTTGGGTCGGAATAAATCGGCTTCGGAATGACTTGGGTCGGAATAATTCGGCTTTCGGAATGACTTGGGTCGGAAGAAATCGATATCGGAATGAATTGGGTTGGAATAAATTGACTTTCGGAATTAATTGAGTATTCAAGTAATCGACTATCGGAATGACTTGGGTCGGAATAAATCGGCTTTCGGAATGACTTGGGTCGGAATAAATCGGCTTTCGGAATGACTTGGGTCGGAATAAATCGGATCTCGTAGGACTTGGTTCTTGGATCAGCTGAAATCTCAAACCGGCGGCGTATTGATTTGGTTTGGGTCGAGATTGTTATAACTTATACGTTATAAACTTATAACATGTGATATTGTGATATAGATTATACTTTATACAGTTTATAGTGATATATTATAGTAATTATACTAATATTGTGAATTTTGATTGAGTCATTGTGAACTTTGTAATAATACATTGAATCGTTAATAGTTTGATACTTATATTACTAATTTTTAAAGTTACTAAAGTAAGACTTATAAGTTATACACTTAATACTTATATTATTGGGCCATTCACCATTGGGCATTGGCTATTGGCCTATTGCCTAAGTATCGGTTATTCACTTATTCTTATTCATGATTGCATAAGTATTCAAGTAACAAATAACAACTAACAATCTAACATCTAACAAGTAACAATAACAACCATAAGGGTTAAGCATTTAAGTTGTTAAGGGCTTAAGGCATAAGTCCATACTCCATAGTCCATACTGATTATTGATTATAGACTTATAGCGATAGAGTCAATAAACTATTAAACTTAAACATTTTGTTAGTTAGTGACTTACACACTCTCAAGTCTGAATGAGTCACTATATAGCAACAAAAAGAGTTCGACTTTCATCGTTCATGGAACAACTCAACAAGTAGTGAAGTAACAATGATCAACGTTTATCACTTAATCGAATATGTCAATATGTCATATGAAGATGATACATAATCATACACTATATTAGTAGAGGACGAACATAATCGAATTTCGTTAAGTTAAGGTTCACAATCTTGACATAAATTAATTAATCAAATGATCATGAGATTGATTGTCTTCGACATTAATCAAAAGTCAAAACCATCAAATGATCATAAGATTGATCATCGATGTTATTACACGGTTTTAACAATAATCAAAGCATCATTAGAAATTTAAAATAGATTGATCGACTTTCATCGTTGATGTTTCAGTTTTGGATCTTAAAAACAGTAAGATACTAAGTTGCTATACGTATCGTCGTATAGCAACTTAATCATACGTATCGTTGTGGATCTTAATCAAAAGTCATACTAGGAAATTAGGAATCCGTCTATTTCATTAATTATTAATCATACATTCATATTTCATACTTAACAGTTAACAGTTTCTACTTTCACTGTTTCACAATTCACATCAAGTCATCAATACATCATTATTCATTCATAATAATTTTTACATGAATCATCTTGTTTATAATTAAAAATAGTAATTAAAGTATGAAACTTCTAAAGTTTGTAATATTTATTAATTTATAATATTACTAATTAGTAATTAGTTAATTACTAAACAAATTTACAAATCAATACTATAATTACAATTGGTATTAAAAAATGTAGAATTATAAATATAAAAACTAGAAAAAAGCATTACTTGTGTCTTGTCTTAACAACTCTTAAGACTTAACCTTAACCATTTGATTTGAGAAAGAGTAAATCCAACCATTGAGATTTTAAAATCCATGTGCTTGGTCACTCTTGATGTTCATTGGTCTAAAAAATATGTAAAGGATCTTGGTTTGAGACCATTGATTAGCTAATATTAAATCTGAGACCTTGACCCTTCATTTCTTTAATCTCTAAAATCAGAAATCTAAAAATCTAAAATTAACTCACTAAAATGAATCTTAGCCACTCAATGATTAAATCCAACGGTTGAGATTGAATCAGAAATCTAACCCTAAACCTCCACCCTAATCCCTAGTACATAAACCTATTTTTTAACCTCACACGCCTCATTTCTTCACCTCATTTTCTCTCTCATCCGATCCGGCATTCCCTCTCACTCTCATCCTCTATTCCTCTCCCTTCCAAACCCTAAAAAAAACCCTCAAAATTATTCGCTTCTTCCATATTTTTTTTTTATCAATCTCTAATTCTCTATTACTCTCTCATTTTTTCTCTCTCTCTCTCTCTCTCTCTCTCTATCTTATTTTCTTCGCTTCTTTCATATTTATCTTTCAAATTTCTCATTTCTCTTAAATACGGTTTACGGGTTTGTGTTCTCTTGGTTAATTTTCTGGGTTTTGGACTTTTGGTCAAGAAGTGAAGATCGTCGGAAAAACACGGTGATCGTCGGAAAAGAAGAAGCAAAGAAGAAACAAAAAAGAAGAAAAAAGAAGCAAAAAGAAGCAAAAAAAAAAGCAAATTTAATATTTAAAAACAGTATGTCGCAACCACCAGGTAAGTGTTCTACACTTCTAGAGTTCTAGAATTCTTTTTTTTTTTTTAGAATTAGGAAGATCTGCTTGCATGTGAATGTGGGATTATGTCTTTGGTCCAGTTTGCGGATCTACTTGGAATATCATGTATTTTTTGATTTTTTTTTACTTTTTTTTTGTCATATGTGAGATCTAGAATTTTTTAGGAATGTCAAGTTTATTTTTCGATCTTAATACTGATTTTTTATTTGTATCTTATTTTTTGTCATATGTGAGATCTACTATGTTCGTTATTATTTGTCATGTATAATTGTATATTAAATTCTTAACTTGAATTATTTAGGGTTTCTGACTTGTTTACAACTTTACATGTTTGATGTTTGTGATTTCTGTTTCTGATTTTTTGTCATTTATAATTTATGTTACATGTTTGTGATGACATGTTTGTGATTTCATTTATTTTTCGATCTTAATACTGTTTTTTTTTTGTCATGCTTGATGTTTGCGATTTCACGTTTGTGAATTCATTTATATTACATGTTTGTGATTTCTCGTTGATGTTTAACAATTTAAGTATCTAGGTCTGCCTTTTTGTTAGGGTTTGATTTGTTTAGGGTTCGTGTTTTCTGGGTTCGTGTTTTCTGATTTTTTGTCATTTATAATTTATGTTACATGTTTGTGATTTCATTTATTTTTCGATCTTAATACTGTTTTTTTTTTGTCATGTTTGATGTTTAAACTTTAATAATGGTTTCATGTTTGATGTTTGTGATGACATGTTACTGTTTTTTGTCATCTCGACATATGTACTTGGAATGACCTCCTATTAGGCTTATGGTTACTGAGGACGTATTATGGTTCATGCCTTTTTTGTTCCCTTTTAGTATTGACTTGTCTTAACCCATATCTTTTCTCCCAACATAAAGTATTACTCGAACTTCTATAACTGATATAGACGTATGATTTACGCTTAGAATTGCTGTCTAATGGTGCTGTTTTTAGGTGCTTATTGTGTGTCATAAATATGTTATCATTTTCTCTCTCTTGTTGCAGCGCATGTTTTTCTTCATCAGCTGCCCTGTTAAGTCTCTGGTTGTTGTTTGTGTGCTCTTGCTATTGCCACAACATGCTGGTGGCTGCTATTGTGAAACCACATTTACTGCTATGTTTAGTCTCTTGAGTCGATGCTGCTTGATTTTGTTTTTTTTTTTTTTTTTGGATTTCTTACTTTTTAAGTTTGTATGAGGATTTAGTGTTTGTGTATTTATATGATAGCTGTTGTGACATTTTTATATTATTGTTTGTGCTTGTAGATCTATAATATTACGCCATTTCTACTTCAAGAGTTATGCTTGCCTTAACTAATTACAAAGGATCGAATGAAACATCATGTGTTTTTTATGCAAAATTTTGTTCTATTCATGTTTGATTGATTGGTAGTGGCATCTTATCTCGACAGCTCATGCCCTTTTCATTGCAGATGTCTATATATTGTCTTCTGATCAAACCTATATGCTAAACCTTGGCAGTTGACTGAAATTGTGGAGCCTGTCCTGTTTCAATCTTACTCTTTAGTTTCAAGGCTTGAGGACCTGTTACTTGACCTTGACCTGACTTGTCTAGACTATGCCTTGTTTAAACTTTAAATGTGTGAATTTTTTTTTCAGTTGATCACTTGACATTGGACTCCATTATTGGGTCCAATTCCCTTTCTGTTGAGGAGGAAACCATTTCTCCCCAAATCCATGATCCCCTCCTGTTTGGGAGGCGTACAGCCAAAGTTTGGCAGCACTTTACCTTGTTTAAGAAGGAAGATGGTAAGATATTTTCTACATGTAAGCATTGTAATGCTAAGACTTATCGTGCTGAGGGAACCCAAGGTACTAATAACCAAAATAAACATTTAGAGAAGTGTGAAGCTTACTTAAAAGTAAAAGCTGCTCAGCCTGGGGGGCATTATGATCAAAAAACTTTCTGTCGTATGTTTGCTGAAGCTATTATGTGTCATGCATATCCACTGCAATATTTACTTGTTAATTTGATACTTATAAACTGCTATTGCTATATGGTTTTCTTTGGGAGTTTTTTAAAAGTAAATTAAATTTTCTTATGTTTGTAATATTTACTTGTTTAGAATTGACTGCTATTGCTATATGGTTTTCTTTGGGAGTTTTTTTGGGGGTTTTGATACCTTCTGTTGGCCTGTTGATGCTGCTGTTGTTGGCTTGTTCTTTGCTGGTCATTCTTCTTCTTTGTGGTGGTGGTGGTCAGGTCGCCGCTCTTGGTGCTCTAATGCTTCTTCGTCTTTGTTGGCTCTAATGCCGCTCTTTGGTGGTTGTCATTCTTCTTTGCCGCCGCTGGTTGATTTCCGATGTTGCTGCTGTTGGCTCTAATGCTGCTGCTAGTGGTTGTCTGTTGCTGCTGCTAGTGGTTGATTTCCGATGTTGCTGCTGTTGGTGGTCATTTTGTAATTTTTTTACTTTAGAGTTTAAACTTAATCATTTTCATATGTACATTATTCATTTGTAAGTGTACTTTATCTTGTAAACATTATACTAATATATGAATATAAGAGTTTTCTATTTTTCCTAATTTACTTGTCTTATTCTCTCCAATATCCCTTCAAATTCAATATACTTTTCAGTTAACTATTTAACTATGCACCTTCATGGCTTCATCTAAGAATAATTTAACTATGCACCTTCAAATACAAAATGATCGTAATGTGAGGCAATGGTTGCAAGCCTGCGAGGCTATTTTGGGAGAAACAAGAGGATGAAGGGGCAAAGGAACTATTTGTTTGGGCTATGATGCTTATAATATTAGCCAAAGTTTTTGTTTGGGCTATGGCCTGTGAGGCTTATAATATATAGCTTTACTCTTTTTTGTTTCCCATAACATTGTTCTTTTTTTTTTAATAGTTGATTATAACTTACTAGTTACTAGTTACTACTCATACATATTACATAGTTGTGATGAGAGGAAGAAAACTGGGTCGGAATGGTTTTGGGTCGGGTTGTATTAGGTCGGGTTGTATTGGGTCGGAATGGTTTTGGGTCAGGTGCATTTGGGTCGGGTGGTAATTGGGTCGGGTTGGTAACTGGGTTGAGTGATAACTGGGTTGGGTTGTATTGGGTCGGAATGCTTTTGGGTCGGGTGCAGTTGGGTCGGGTGGTAACTGGGTCGGGTGGTAACTGGGTTGGGTGATAACTGGATCGGTAATAACTAGGTTGGGTCACAACTGGGTCGGTTGTTAACTGGGTTGGGTCACAACTGGATTGGGTGATAGCAGGGTGGGTTTAACTGGGTCATTGCTGGGTGAAGTTGGGTGCGGGTTAGTTTTGGGTCGGAAACAGGTTGGGTCTGGGTCATTGTTCACGGGTGCAACTGGCCACGGGTCCACCTGGGTCGGCCCAGTTCCGGTTGGGTTGCCAATTCCACGGGTTGAACAGGGCACGGGTGGACGCTGGGTCGGAATGGGTCGGCTTTCCACCCGACCACTCTCGGCTCGGAACAGGTTGGGTCTGGGTCGGATGCGGGTTCACCCGTGGGTCGGCCCAGTTTTTGACACCTCTACCAGAGGGAAGAGTATGGGTATTTTTTAAGACACGTAAAAGTTCTAGGGGTTATTGGATAGTTTCTTGCAAACACTAGTAGAATAAATGCTTATTGCGGCGGTTTTGGCCGCGCAGCAATTAAAGGCGCAGCAATAGGTAATTAACCTATTGCTGCGGTTTTTTAACACAGCAATAGGCTTACCTATTGCTGCGGTTTTTAGCCAAAACCGCAGCAATATGATTATTTTTTATTAAAAAAATACAACGTATTGCTGCGGTTATTGCTAGGAAACGCAGCAATAGCTAGATCTATTGCTGCGGTTTTGGGCTAAAACCGCAGCAACATGCACATGTACAAGTAAAAAAAAAATTTTTTTTTTTTTTTGCAATTTGCCATCAAACTTGAAACATAAAAATGTTAACAAAATATAAGGCTCACAACCAGCAAACAAACAACAAAATAGGTAAAAGATAACTAGATTACAAAAAAAATCTCCATATACAAACAAATTCTATTTAATAATAAAAAAAAAATATATAAGAAAAAAATTAACTAAATTCAAAAAATAAAACCAAAATCCTCTTACATCAGATCTTGAAAACTAAAAAATGAAACTAAAAAAATAAAATAACATATAAATACAAAAAATATAAAAATTTGAAAAAAAGAGCAACGAATCGAAAACATCTCGTCGGCGAATTTCGACCGAATGAGCGAACGATTGTGTTCAACTCCACTCAATAACGTAACACTTTTCTCTCTCCTCGTTCAAGCTTCACTCTATACTCGCATCTGAGAAGAAACACAAAACTTTTTCAGTGAGGAGATATGCAACAAATAACAAGTTATAAATCAAATCCCAGAACACACAAGTAACTAAACCACAATAATCAAAATTTCAGTCACAAATTAACTTTCTCTGTGCAACTTGAAGCAAGATATTAACTCATAAAAAACAAGATCAGGAAGAAGAAATGGCAAACACGAAAACGATGCAGCGAACTGAAGAAGAGAGAGAAAACGACGCTTTATGTCCGCCGCTCATTCCGCCGCAAACGCATCATCCGTCGCGTCAGGTGCAGGAGCCGGCGACAACGACGGGGATTCGGCGGGAGACGGTGAAGGTGGAGATACGGAAGGAGATGGTGATGATGCAGGAGAATTTGGAGAAGGGGCGGAATCGGCGGGAAGGAGAAGGAGAGGGTGGATCTGTGGAGGTTGCGAAATGGTAATTGAGTGAGAGGAAGAGGAGAGAGAAAAAGATGAAGTAGACGAACGAAGGCCGACGAAGGAGATGAAGGAGATGAAGGAGATGAACGAAGGAGATGAAGGAGACGAATGAAGGAGATGAGCGAAGGAAAAGGGTGAAGGTGAAGGTGAGTGGGAGGGGTTAGGGTGAAGTGAGAGAAAATCAGTGACAGTGAGATGTTGAGAGGAGAGAGAGAGGAGAGAGAGGAACATGAAAAAACGGCTGGGTTAGTTGTTAAAAGAAAAGAGGAACAAAACCCTAATTGGGCCGCCTTTTATTATATTTAAAACAGCCTATTGCTGCGGTTTTTGTAGGAATCGCAGCAATAGGTTCAAATATTAATAAAAAATTAATATTTTAATATATTGCTGCGGTTTTGGCGAGAAACCGCAGCAATAGAATTGGTCAAAAAGTCAACTTAAGTTTGAAAATTTTCCCGTTGAAATCTATTGCTGCGGTTTCCGGCTGAAACCGCAGCAATAGGTCTATTTATAGTTTACCATTTTTTTTCACGTGGTTTATTGCTGCGTATGGGTAAAACCGCAGCAATACCACCGCAGCAATAAGAAATTATTCTACTAGTGAAAGTTGTACTCTCTCTGGTTCTTTATCATTCCCACTTTCCTGTGCGCGTCTTCCAGTGCACGTATTTGAACTTAAATATCTTTCATTATAAATTAATAAAAACTAGTTTTGAAACCCGTGCATTGCACGTGATTTTTTATTTTATTTTATTGTAAATTTTTTATTACCAATGTTGATTTTGTGTTGCTGTGAAATGAAATTTCTGAACACCATTCTAATTATATACTTCCTCCGTTCTTTTTCTATTGCAACAATTACCACTTTGGGTAGTTTCATCTGTTAGAACCACTCCACTTTTAGTTAAATAATAAGCAACTATTGTTGCCAATATTGTCTTTACTTTATGTTAATAAAACCATCATTAATAACTCGAATTGCCTCAAAAAGTTGTTTTTACTTTATTAAGGATCTACTTATCCCCTGCTCCAGTTAATTAAAGGAGTACTTGTATGCTAAACTACCCATTTTTTTTCATTTCCTTAAAAACCTTGCCCAAACTCATTGTTGTAGTAGAAAAAGAACAGACAAAGTATTTGTCATTATACTCTACTTTCTAGATTTGGTATTGCGATATACAAAATTTATATTTTTTAATATGCAATTGAATATTGTAGCTAAGTCTATTATTAAATGGTTTCCCATTGGTATGACTAACAATAGCCAACACAATTTCAACATGAAGAATACTCGAATGGTACTTGAAGATAGTACATAGAGATAAAATTTAATAGATGTAAGACATAAATAATAGAGAAGAACATGAGTGTCAGCTACAACTTCAACTTTTAATATATCACATAAACACTAATGCATATAGAATGGAAGATAGGAAAGCCAAAAAAAAGATCATAATTATGGTATCATGTATAAAATTAATTAAATATATAAAACTAACATCTACTAATAATCGAAAATACTATTTAAGAGAAAAAATACCTCTTCATCGATCATGACCATATCAAGACTTATCAAACTTCCCCTTTTTATTTGTGACCTCAAATAGTCTAGAATCGCGAACCTTGATTTCTCAATTAGTTTTATAAGATCTGACATATAGATATATGGAAAAGACAAACATACATAATTATGGATAGAATAAATATTCTAGAAATATGATACATAGTCGATTGCATAATACGTCTGCAATGTCATTGTCAAAGTTTCATTTGAATCTTCATGTAATGCCACTATGGTACTACCTCCGGTTCCGAATGATCCTCCCTCTTTGACATTTTTTACTTATTTACAAGTTTCACGTTGACCATTTTTTAAGTATTCATAAGTTTCACTTTGAGCGTTGTTTGCGACTTATACGTAAGAAAAAATATAATCATGTGGGATCTTGTTAGATTTGTCTCAATATGTATTTTATAAATATCTACTTTTTATAATTTTTACAAATACATAAGTAGAGATATTAGTGTCTAAAGTTTTGCATTAGCATGCGTAAAAAGTAAAAGAGGGAGGATCTTTAGGAACCGAAAGGAGTATAATAACACTGTACTTATAACTATTATTATATTTGCCTAAAAAAAAGGCTAAATAATGCCTTACCATTCATATAATTAAATATACTTTCATGAGTTGTAAAACTACATTGTAAATGGATCTTATTTTGAAGCATATTTCAAGCACTCTCCAATAGTAAAAAATTATAATGTTTTGAATTAGGTTAAAAGTTATACTATTCAATTTACATACTATAATATAGATTGTTTGTTCAAAACAAAACTCTAATTTCTCCCTTTTAAGAACTCCTTTTATGTATTTAAATATATGTAGAACTCTATTTTTAAAAATAATTAAAATAAAATTTTCCTTTTATAGTATTTAAATATATGTAGAACTCTATATTTTAAAATATTTAAAATAAATTTTATGACCTGACAATCCTATGTGGCGCTCTCTATTTCATAAGTTGTAGAACTATATTGTAAATGGATCTTATTCCGAAGCATATTTCGAGCACTATCCAATGGTACAAAAATTATAATATTCCGAATTACGTAGCAAAAGTTATACATAATTTACATAATATAATAATTTAGGTTGTTCATTTAAAACCAAACTCAGATGGAGAGGTGGTAGCTCAGTAGAGTACCACCCCGAATTCCAGAGCATTGCTAGGGTTTGAATCTTCATCCCAACAATATGTTACTTCTAGGTTGTTTAGCCTTGTATCCAGCCTCTGAACTGGTGTGCCCTGCATGCTAGTAGCCTAGCCAGGGTTGGTCTTCGGACCAATTATCTTTCCTAATTAAAACGAAACTCTAATTTTCGCTTATCCAAAGCTCCTTATATGTATTTAAATCTGTATAGAACTCTATTTTTATAAAAGATAAAGATAAAAATGGATGACATCTACGTAGCGCGCTATATACTCTCGAAATCTTGAGGAGCTCACTATGCTCTAGAAAAGTTCCTCCTTTATATAAATATTAAGATTATAACGATTGAATATTAATAAAGTAGTAATTGAGACGAATCAAACAAGACTCCACATGACTATATTTTTTTTATAAATTGAGAAAAATTGAAGCCTGCGCGTTGCACGGGTTGTTGTTTATTTTATTTTATTGCAAATTTTTTGTTAATATTATTGTTAATTTTGTGTTGCTGTGAAATGAGATTTTTGAACACCATTGTATTTACATACTTCCTTCGTTCTTTTTCTATTACAACAATTACCGCTTTAGGTAGTTTCATCTTTTGGAACCATTCCACTTTTGGTAAAAAAAGCAACTACAATTGACAATATTACCTACTTTATGTTAATAAAAGCATCATTAATTACCCAAATTGCCTTATAAAGTTGGGTTTACATTATTAAGGATTTATTTATCCTCTACTCTAGTTAACTAAAGAGGTACCTCTATGCTAAACTACCCATTTTTTATTTCCTTAAAAATCATGCCCAAACCAATTGTTGAAGTAGAAAAAAAAGGGAGAAAGTATTTGTCATTATACTGTAATTTCTAGATTTGTTATTGCGATATATAAATTTTATAATTTTTAATATTCAATCGAGTATTGTAGCCAAGTCTATATTAAATGGTATCCCAATATTAGGTATGACTAACAATAGCTAATACAGTTTTAACATGAATAATTCCCGAATGATACTTTAAGGATATATAGGGTAATAATTTAATAGATGCAGGACAAAAAGAATAGAGAAAAACATGAGTGTCAGCCACAACTTCAACTTTTAATATAGGACATTAACACTAACGCATATAGAATGGAAGATGGGAAAGCCAAAATGAAGATCATAATGATAATATCATGAAGAAAATTTATTAAATATAAAACTAACTTCTATTAATAATCGAAAATACTATTTAAGAGAAAAAAAATACATCTTCATCAATCATGACCATATCAAAACTTATCAAACTTCCCCCTTTTTTATGATCCGTGACCTCAAATAGTCTGGAAACGTGAACCTTGATTTCCAAATAGTTTTAGTAGAATTAAGTTAATGGAGAAAAGAATAAGATCTGACATATAGATATATGGAAAAAAACATAAATAATTATGTATACAATATATATTATAAGAATAAAATAATTAGTTAATTGCATAATATCTATATGAATTTTTTGTCTTTATTTAACTCAATTTTTAAAAGTTTGATTTTAAAAGACATAATTACTATTGTCACATATAATATGCTAATTTCATAGTTATTTTTATATGTATTTAAAATAAAGAATAAATAATACGTTATTGTTCATCTAAATAAATATATTTTCATAAGTTGTCAAACTATATTGTATATGGATCATATTTCAAAACATATTTTGAGCACTCTCCGACGTTAAAAAAAATTATACTATTGCGAATTATGTAGCAAAATTTATATTCAATTTACATAGTATAATAACTTAGGTTGTTTATTTAAAATTAGACTGTAATCTTCACTCATCCAATACACCTTATATGCATTTATATCTATGTTGAACACTATTTTCTTAAAAAAAATAAAAAATTAATAAGAATGACATGGCATGCTTAGGTGAAGCTCTTTATAATATTCTAAGGATGTTTTATTTAAATCAAACTCTAATTTTTACATAATCCAAAACTCTAATATATATGTAACTTTATCGCTATATATTTTAGTTTTTGTTATAATAACAAAGTTTACTTAATAAATTTTGTTGCAATATTATATTACTTTGGTTTAGTTGAGTAAGGTTGAGGTTTTGAAAGATAATATGTTTAATCCCATAAATTGGACCTATAATACTTATAACTATTATTATATTTATCTAAAAAAAGACTAAATAATTTCTTACAATTCATCTAATTTAATATATTTTCATGAGTTGTAAAACTATATTGTAAATAGATCATATTTTGAAGCATATTTCAAGCACTCTCCAATGGTAAAAAAATTATAATATTTTGAATTAGGTAGCAAAAGTTAAATTTAATTTACATAATACAATAATTTAGGTTGTTTATTCAAAACGCAAATCTAACTTCCCTCTATCCAAAACTCTTTTATGTACTTAAATATATGTAGAATTCTATTTTTTTTTTCAAATATTTAAAATAAAAACTAATGACATGGCAATCCTAGCGCTCTCTATTTCATAAATTGTAGAACTATATTGTAAGTGGATCTTATTTTGAAGTTTATTTCGAGCACTATCCAATGGTAGAAAAATTATAATATTCTGAATTAGGTAGCAAAAGTTATACGCAATTAACATAATATAATAATATAGGTTGTTCATTCAAAACGAAACTCTAATTTCTGCTTATCCAAGACTCTTTATATGTATTTAAATATATGTAGAACTCTATTTTTAAAAAAATTTGATGACATGACAATCCTACATGGTGTTGTATATTTCATAAGTTGTAGAACTATATTGTAAATGGATATTATTTTGAAGCATATTTCGAACGCTCTCTAATGGTACAAAAATTATAATATTCTGAATTATGTAGCAAAAGTTATACACAATTTACATAATATAATAATTTAGGATGCTGATTCAAATCCAAACTCTAATTTTCGCCTATCTAAAGCTATAGCCCAATCTATCCCTGCCTATGTGATGAATGTGTTCAAGATACCATCCTCTTTTTGTGATGAACTACGACCCCTTGTATCTCAGTTTTGGTGGGGCCAAAAAATGGTGAAAGGAAGATTCACTGGGTGGCATGGAGGAAGTTGTGTAGGTCAAAGAAGGATGGAGGGTTGGGTTTTTGGGATTTCAAACTCTTCAATTAGGCTCTTCTCGGGGAAAAAGCTTGGAGGTTGATGACGGCGGGCGATTCTTTGCTTCATTCCATTCTTAAAGCTAAATATTTTCCTACCTCTTCTTTCATGAATTCGGGGTTTGGAAATTATCCTAGTTATACATGGAGGGAAATTTGGGAGGCAAAATGGGTGGTTCGAAGGGGACTTTGTTGGAGAATTGGTGATGGTGAAAAGGTGAGAGTGTGGAAGGATCCGTGGATTCCTAACACACAAACAAGAAAGATCTTATCTCCTATTGGTGAGTTCAATGAAGAGCTTGATGTTGGGGGCACTCATTAACCCAATTACTCGTCAGGGGAATCAATCCTTGGTGGGTAGTATGTTTCTTCCCTTTGAGCAACAACATATCCTAAACATACCTTTGAGTAGTCGTCTCCCCAATGACTCGATTTTTTGGGCATTAGAAAAGAATGGAAGATATTCGGTAAGGTCCGGCTATAGAGCAATTTAAAGATGAACAAACGGAAGCCTCCTCCTCTAATTCTCATGCGCGAATTTTGTGGAAGAAAATATGGAATTCAGCTTTGTTGCCAAGAGTGAAGTTGTTTGCTTGGCGGGCTTGTAGTAATGCATTGCCTACGAAGGCTGGGTTGAGTGTGAGAATTCCGAGCTTGGGCTCGATCTGTGGGGTTTGCGGTGTGGAGGAGGAAAGCTCTATTCATGCGTTGAAAAAGTGTCAGTTGGCTCGGGTTTTGTGGCGTGTAGCTGAGCTGGATCGACTGACCGACAGACGGTACGCTTCCTTGGTCGAATGGTGGGAGTGGGTGAGTGAAGAGGTGGATGAGGAGGAGTGGGAATTGTTTCTCACAATGGCCTGGCTTGTTTGGGGAGCGCGTAACAAATGGGTAATGGTTGGGGAGGTGAATGAGGCAAGTGAAGTATGGGGCTATGCGACGAGGGTTTGGAGTGAGTCGAGAGAGGCTGCTGCCAATCGCATGCCTTGTGCAAAAGAGGGGGGAGTGCAGCAACGTCTTCGCCCGGGTGTGTCCGGAAGTGGGGTGGGTTAAAGTGAACGTGGATGCGGGCGTGAAGGAAGGCAGGGACACGGTGCTAGGTATGGTGTGTCGTGACAGCAAGGGGAGGTGTTGTTGTGTGGGTCGAAGGTGTTGAGCCACAAGAGCGATGTTGCGATGGCGGAAGCTTTGGCGGTTAGATGGGCTATGAAGATGGCGAGATCAAGGGGTTACTCGAAGATTGTTGTGGAGAATGATAATGTTAATGTTTAAAGAAGGAAGAGAAGGGAGCGAGCACTTTGTTCTTAATTCTAGATGATATTTTAAATTTTGTTAATAGCTTTGATTCTGTTTATTGGTCTTTTGTGAAACGTAGTAGCAATAACGTAACCCATACTTTAGCTCATCCTACCACTATGGAGGAGGGATAAACTATTTTGGGCTATGATTTTCCTAGTTTAATAGTTGTTGGTGCTCGTTTGATTTAAAGCAGTAAACTCCCCTTTGGTTGGTTCTATTAAAAAAAAAAAAATAGAAGCTCCTTAATGTATTTAAATAATTGTAGAACTCTATTTTTGTAAAAAATAAAAATATTGATGACGTGACAATCCTACGTGGCGCGTTATATGATCTCGAAATCTTGAGGAGCTTCCTATGCTCCCGAAAAGTTCATCATTTATATATATATATATATATATATATATATATATATATATATATATATATATATATTTATTTATATTGATTCATATAACGATTGAATATTAATAAAGTAATAATTGAGACGAATCAAACAAGACTCCACATGACTATGTTTTTTCCTATAAATTGAGAAAAATTGAGAAGATTCTCACTAAATATGAATAGTGTCAAGATTCCAAGTGAGAAAGATAATAAAAAGGGAGTATTATTGTACTAGAGGGTTGTTCTTAATTACTTATTAGGAATCAAAAATTTCTCATCATATACAAGATTAATTCTAATAGTTGTTTCACTTTTCCAACATCTAGTAACTTGGTTTGCCGCAACAGATTTTCAAGCGATGATTTGGGACATCTTTTATACAATATCAATTCTAATAGTTGTTTCATCTTTTACTTCCTTCGTTTCATATTACTCGCTACACTTCTCAATTCACGGACTCCTAGGCATTTTTTGGAGAAGAGAGAGGTAGAGAGTAAAAAAAAAGGGACCCATGTGAGAGGAGAGAGATAGAGAGAGTTTATTGCCTAAAAAGGAAGTGTAGCAAGTAATGTGAAACTTCCCACAGTGGAAAGTGTAGCGAGTATTATGAAACGGAGGAAGTATAAAGTACTAGAGGGTCCAAATACGAATACATGCCAAGCTACAAATGTTACAAGATTTGGGACAGCAATATATGATTGACAAATCCCTTAAACAAATGACATGATCAACGCAAGGACAGGAGTCATACTTGAACAATATCTACAAATAAGGAAAGAGGACCTCCTAATTAATCTTACAGATTAATAAAAACAACCCAAGCCAATGTTTACATTATGCCTATCATTACAAATTCTTATGTAAATCTACGTACCTTAAGATTATGTGCATCCAAAGCATTTCAGGATGACACGCAGAGCACCCCACACACCATCCTGGTGCAGGATCGACCGAGGCCCTGTTCATTTATCAATATCATGGGGAACATGAAGTTGAGAAACAAGCGTTTTTAGGTAGGGATACGCTCAACCGGATGGACGGAGGCCCTGCAGTATCGATTTCATGGGGTAGATGAAGTTGCGAAAGGCCAATTCATGTACGGGGAGAACAAGCGTTTATAGGTAGGGAAACACTCAACCGTCTTGATGCTGCCATTGTCTAATCTAAACACACGGCCAACGAAACGTCTCAACTTCCCTCTTTGAGTTTCCGAGTTGGGATCAAGGAAATATATGCAATTCCCTTGGCAACCTGGAAAATCCCTAACAGAAACAGAGAAGCTAGTCTCTTTTCCCAGCACAAACACTCGATCTTCCAATGATTTCACGTCAACCCAACTACCCCATTCTTCATCCAGCCTATACACTTTCATGTCCACCCTAGAACGATGCGCCCTACGAATATGAAACCCGGTAACATCACCATAAATCACATGCTCTTCTTCTTCAGCAACCTCCTCCCACAAATAAGAATCAACAACATAAAAATCTCCATCTGACACAACTAAGTTCTTCAGATGACCAAACCCACAAAGCGGGGGTGAATACTGAACTAGATTCATACATTTATCAATCCATGATATAATCCCTAAACTATCAATCACATAAAATTGACCCTTGTAAACCATAAGATCATCATAATAAGTTCCTTCGTTACCCAAATTAGTCCAATTCTTATCCTCAAACCCCCAATACCTCAATTTTCCTGAATCATATAATACCAAAATTCCAACTTTATCAAACAAAAATACTCTCTTGAGAGTATACCCAGATGGACAATTCTTGAATTGTAAGGTGTAACCGTTGAATAACTCAATCAAACGCAAATCCAACATATTGAGACTCCTTTTGGAAACAATTTCATCATTATTATTGTTATTGTTAATTTCTGGAATAATTTTGAAATTGGGGTTTGTTAAAATTAATGGGTTTAAAAGGTGCAATTTACCTGAAGTAGATTCAACGACCTTAACCAAACAAGCTGAAGTAAGGGTTTGATCTTCGAGGCGGCAAATAGTGAAGGAGGATAATATGGCGGTGGTGTTGATGGGAGGAGGTAAATTGAGAGTGAGTTGACATTGACATTGACATTGACGGTAGGAGAGAGAAACGAGGGATCTCCATGAAGTGGAAACAGCTCTGAAACGGAAAACGTCAATGCGAGAATGGAGGTGTTTTGCGATGATTTCTAGCAACTCTTTTGGGAGGGTTGCCCAATTTACACTGCAGGAGGAGGAAGAGTTGTTGCTCATCTCTTTTTCGTTTTAATAGGGAGGACTGAGGAGGAGAAAAACTATTTGGATTTTGGCCAACCACCAACTTCTGTTGTTGCCTATGATATTTAATTGCACAAGTCACTAAGTCAGCGAGTCAACCCACTTGCGCGCGCTCTCTCTCTACTCGTCTAGTTTTTTTTTTTTTTTTTCTTTTGGCTCCCTTTCGGGAACCCGTGGTAAGATAAATTTCCTCTAGGTTGCTCTCGCGCAGGGCCACTTACCTAGAGATCCGACAAGCCCCAAACCCCCCTCACCCCAACAATATTGAAATTATGCTTCCACTAAGATTTGAACCTTGGTCTCCCATGTGGGAGATTGTGTTCTGTTTTTTAACGTATTTTTCACTAGGGGTGTAAGTTCGGTTTTCGGTTCGGTTTTGGGGCAAAATCGAACCAAACCGAAATAAGTTCGGTTTTCACATTTCAAGTCCAAATCCAAACCCAAAATCCATCCCTAACCAAACCAAACCAAACCGAAATCACGAAACCAAAACCAAACCAAACCGAAAAAACCGGAATTCTTTTGTGATGTAAATTTTTTTTTTCCAAATCTTAAAAATACTACGAGTATTTCAAGTTCAATTCACCAAACATGGAAAAATTACTTAAAATCACAACCAAAGTTTAGAATTGATGTACTAGAACTAAAGATAATTGATAAAAATAACGAAAATAATGAAAAAAGATAAAGAAAATACATGATATTCTTCGGTTCTTCCTCTCTAAAAAATTCAGATCATCTTCTTCCTCTTGAAAACGTTCATTACACCCCCTTTCTTTGTCTATTTCAAGCTCCCAATTCGAATTCCACCGCCAAGATTTCTAGTTCCATAGATGGAGTGAGGAATGAGAAACGAACTGGGAGAGATAAATGGAGGAGAGAGAGAGAGTGATTGAGTGAGGAGAGATCACGTCAAGAAACAGACGAGGATAGGGCGAGAGAGAAGCGGCTGGGGAGGAGATAGGGAAAAGTAGGGTTAATGATAATGGGCTGATAAATCGGTTTACTAACGCTGGGAAACGTTTGGGCTAATAAATTGGGCTGACTAAAGCTCCCCTTGTCTTTTTAAAACATCTAAACCCATATAGGATAGCAAAAGTTCGGTTTGGTTTGGTTTTTTTGGGTTTTTCAAAATGAATATGGAACCAAACCGAAAAAATAAGAAATTTCCAGTCCAAACCAAACCGAATTTGGAAAAAAACCAAACCAAATTATTAATTCGGTTTGGTTTGGTTCGGTTTTTAACCAATTAACTTACACCCCTATTTTTCACTATACACAAATTCTTAGATATGGCTGGCCACATCTATAACCTTCCGTGTGGCTGACCCATATAATAAGCCCAGGCGAAGCGACATGTTATAATTTTTCAAAATCCTGCTAATAACCCTAGAGAGCTCTCTCTTCCTCCTCTCCAGTGAGCGCTTTCACTCAATTTATCATCTTCCATTTTCAGTGAGGAGAGAGAAAAACGGTTGTAAATATTACGCACTTTCACTTCAATACCTCATCAGATTCGCCACTAATGGCAGTTGCAAGTGTTGGAATAATTACAAAATTCAGTAGATAAAAACAAACATAGGAAGACTTAGCTTAAGGTTGTGCCGTGGAGAAGACCCACTGACTTGAAAGCGAATTCCGGCACGACCGTGGTGCAATCGTGGTTGCCTTCCGCTCCCCAAGGTTAACACAACCAACCCCGAGATGCGTGCACTCGCGGCTAGAAGTTTTGGAAACAGCAGAATACAGTTGCCCAGAATAATGGAGGAAGATATTTGAGAAGAGAGAAGATCAAAACCAAGAAGATGATGAACCAGTGAGCACAACACTCATATATATATATATATATATATATATATATATGAGTAAAACAGCACGTTGAGAAGAAGAAGTGGTTTCTAGAAATTAGGAGCAACTAAAGGAAAGTGGAATAACTGTTGAGATAAATTTGCAACAACCAAATACCAAGTCAAACAGAAAGTGCTACTGTACTAGACTTAGAAATAGGAAAGAAAATGGGTTGGACCCCAAATGCAAAAATAAGAAGCCACAAGCTATTAAACCCAACAATCCCCCACAAATAGCTTGTAAGAAGAGAAGCAGACACATTCTGGGCAAAGGAAGAGTTGCATACTTAAGCATCAATGTCATATGATTGAATTGATACATAGTGAAGTGAGGCAACAACCTAGTCAAAGCAGTGGATGACCCTTGAACTACTTAGACCATGATTGAGACCCCCACAACACATACATTACCCTTAATTCCTGCATATTCCGCGATATGATTATCAAAACAAAGAACACTATTAAAGGCCATGTGTATACACCTTGGATCTCATGAGTGCTCTAGGAAGACAATTCTAGTCCTCCATAGAAGGTGGCCCACCTCCACACTCACGTAGGTGGTTTCAACAATTTATCACAATAAAATATACCCATCACACTGGTAATGAAACCATTAAGAGTCAATTTTGACTCAACCTTCATAAATAACGGTCTCCATCAAGTCCATAAATAGGACCACTCCAAAAGAGCTATGGAACCATAAACTAAAAGTGAATCCATCAAATCCTTTTCAAAAGGACTATCCCAAAAGGCTATGGATCCATTTAGAGCATGACGGCTCAAGCACACAGATCGCTACCAAAAATTATAGAAGTTATGTACCTCAATCAATGGGCTTACACTAGTAGAATAATTGATTATTGCTGCGGTTTTACCAATACGCAGCAATATATCACATAAAAAGAAAAGGTAAAATATAAAATAAAGATATTGCTGCGGTTTCGACAAAAAACCGCAGCAATATAGTTTCAACAAAAAAATTTTGAAAAAAATTGACTTTTTGACCAGATATATTGCTGCGGTTTCTTGCAAAAACCGCAGCAATATATTAAAATAATATTAAAAAAATAATATTTTAATATATTGCTGCGGTTTCTTTCAAGAACCGCAGCAATATATTAAAATAATATTAAAAAAAATAATATTTTAATATATTGCTGCGGTTCTTTGTGAAAACCGCAGCAATATATCATTTGAACTTAATAAAAGCCGCGCGAGGGTTTGGAGTCGTGGAGTTCAGTCCTCCTTTCTCCTATTTCCTCATTTCACTCCTTTCTCTCTCGAGTCTCCTCCTTCAAACTCGTCGGTCTTCATCATTCTCCTTCGCCGACCCATCTCAATCTTTTACTCCATCTCGTCTGTCTTCTATCGTCATATCCGCTTCTCTCTCCTCTCATCTCGTCTGTCTTCTATCGTCATATCGCCGGTCGTTTCTCTCCGTCAAACGGCACCGCTGCACCGACTCCACCAGTTCTTCACGCCGCTCGACTCCACAGCACCGTCGCATCATCTCGTCGGTCTCATCATCTCGCCGGTAAGTTTCAGTTCTTTTCGTTTTTTTCTTTTGTTTTTTTTAAGATCTGAAATTATGTAATGGATTTTTTACATTTTATTTTCATTTTTTTTTTCAGATCTGAAATTATAAACATATTCTTTTGTTTGGAGTGAAGAAGTAGTGATCTGAAATCGCATCATCTCGTCGGTCTCCTCTGTCTTCGCGAGAACACTGCTGATTTTGATGTTGAAGGTTGAAGCGAAGAACGATGTTGATGAATCACTGTTGATTTAGTTTTTCATTTAGTCTTCATTTAGTTTTTAATTTCTTTTTGCTTTTTTCTTCATTTTTATTTTTTGACTCAATATCATGTTTAGGGGTTCTGATTTTTATTTTGTATATACTGAATTTTATTTTCGATCGTTATATATATTGACATTGTTGGTAGCGTGATTTGTTGTTGATGAGATTTCTCTATTTTTATTTGTATTTTTCAATCATTTTCCTTTCTAGCTAGCAAAAAAAAAAACTCCACTGACACCTATTGCTGATGTTCCTATTAAAAACAGCAGCAATAGGTTTTATTTTTTTTATTAAAAAAAAATACCTATTGCTGCTGTTCCTACCAAAAACAGCAGCAATAGGTTTCATTTTTTTATTAAAAAAAATACTTATTGCTGCGGTTTTGGGTAAGAACCGCAGCAATAGGTTAATTACCTATTGCTGCGCCCTTTATTGCTGCGCGGCCAAAACCGCCGCAATAGGCCACTTAATGACCGCAGCAATAAGCATTTATTCTACTAGTGTTAAGACCCATTCCTCTTGACGAATCAAGGACACCTTTCCTTGTCAACCCCTTAGTAAAAGGTCCGCCAAGTTCTTCTCGGATCTTACATATTCCAAAGCAATAACACCATTTTTCAAGAGTTGCTTCACCGCACTATGTCTTATGCGTATGTGTCTCCTTTTCCCATTATACACGCTGTTTTTGGCAATCCCAATTGCTGCCTGGGAGTCACAATGCAAGGAGACTGGAATAGAAGATCTCCCCCACATTGGCATATCTGCCAACAAGTTTCTCAACCATTCTACTTCTTGACCTGCCAATTCAAGAGCAATAAATTCAGATTCCATGGTAGAGCGTGCTATACATGTCTGCTTTGCAGATTTCCATGATATAGCACCTCCACCTAAAGTGAAAACATAACCACTTGTTGAGCTAACCTCATCGTTATCTGTTACCCAATTTGCATCACAGTAACCTTCCAAAACAGCAGGAAATTTATTAAAATGCAAACTCCAATTCATAGTCACTTTGAGATACTTAAGTAGACGATGAAGAGCATTCCAGTGTTCATTACTCGGGTTATGAGTATAGCGGCTCAACCTACTAACAGCATAGGCGATGTCGGGCCTAGTATAATTCATAAGAAACATAATACTCCCTATAATCTTTGCATATTCGGTTTGAGAAATACTTTGATCTCTGTTCTTTTTAAGGGACATGCTAAGATCATAAGGAGTTCTCACAGGCACAACATCAAAATGGTTGAATTTTTTCAGCATTCTTTCAATGTAATGAGATTGGCACAAAGAGAAACCATTTTCAGTTTTCCTTAGTTTAACACCAAGAATTACATCGGCCTCACCCATGTCTTTCATTACAAATTTAGATGACAAAAAATTCTTAGTATCATTCACAATATTCACAGTTGTGCCAAGAATTAACATGTCATCAACATAAAGACATATAATAACATAACCTGACCCAAACAATTTTGAATAAACGCAAGAATCGGAAGCATTAACAATATAGCCATTACTTACCAACACATGGTCAAACTTTTTGTACCATTGTTTGGGAGCCTGCTTTAGTCCATAGAGGGACCGTTTAAGCTTACATACCTTGTTCTCCTGGCCAAGAGTCACATAACCCTCTGGTTGTACCATGTAAATCTCCTCATCTAAGTCACCGTTAAGAAAGGCGGTTTTTACATCCATTTGATGTACAACCAAACTATGAATAGCAGCCAAGGCAATCAACATTCTAATTGTAGCTATCTTAGTTACTGGAGAGTATGTATCAAAAAAGTCGATACCTTTCTTTTGGGTATATCCAACCACTACAAGTCGAGCCTTGAATTTTTCAATTGTGCCATCAAGCCTTAATTTTTTCCTAAATATCCATTTACATTTAATAGGTTTGGACCCTCTAGGTAGATCAACCAAGTCCCATGTGTGATTTTGCATTATGGAATCAAGCTCACTTTTAACAGCATCTTTCCAAAAACTCGCATCAATAGAAGTCATTGCTTCTTCATAAGATTTTGGATCCTCACCAACTAAGAAAATGGACACCAAATCATCATTTAATTTATCAGAATATTCAGTCAGCAATGAAGTAATGAAATCAGATCCATAACTAGTCTCTACTCTTCGTCTCTTACTCCTCCTAGGTTCATTTTCATACTCATTTCTACTAGGAGAAGTACAACGAATAGTTGAAGGCACACTAGTAATATGAGGATCAATAACCTTATTCACATAATTTTTCTTTAAAGGGAAGATCAATTCAAAAAACTCTGCATATCTTACTTCACAAATAGAATTATCACTAAGTGACATGAATCTATATGCAGCGCTGTTTTGAGCATAGCCAACAAAAATACAATCAAAAGTTTTAGGACCAACACTTGTTCTTTTAAACTCTGGTAAGCCAACTTTAGCTAGACATCCCCAAACTTTAAGCAATTTTAGGTTTGGTGAGTAACCTTTCCATAGTTCAAAGGGTGTTTTCTCTAGCTTTTTATGAGGAACCCTGTTGAGAACATAGCATGCTGAAAGTACAGCTTCCCCCCACATGGATTCGGGCATACCAGAACTTATTAACAGGGCATTTATCATTTCCTTAAGAGTCCGATTTTTTCTTTCAGCGATGCCATTCTGTTGAGGTGTGTAAGGGGCACTAAATTCATGAATTATGCCATTCTTTTCACAAAAGTCTTTTAGAAAATTAGTTCCATTTTCTCCACCCCTATCGGACCTAAGCCTTTTAATCTTCTTATCTAATTGATTTTCCACCTCAGTTTTGAATTTTAAGAACATTTCTTCGGCCTCATCCTTTGACCTTAGGAGATAAATTCTAGTATATCTGGAAAAGTCATCAACAAAAGACACATAATACATTTTACCTCCTTTACTAATTGTGTTCTTAAAGTCTGCTAAATCTGTGTGAATTAGTTCAAGTAATGCAGTGGATTTAAACTCAACAGATTTAAAAGGTTTTTTGGTGAACTTGGCTTCCACACACACTGGGCACTTAGTGAAATTGTCAACATCAGCAACATTAATCAGATGCATGTTCTTAAGTTTCTTAATGGAACCAAAATTAACATGTCCGAGTCTGCCATGCCACAAGTTAACACACTCAGCAATATAAGCAGAAGCAACAGATGAATTTTCATTAGAATTAACATAAATAGTGTTTAGTACAAAAAGACCATTGGCCAAATATCCTTTCCCTACAAAGTCACCATTTCTGGTAATTACAACTTTATCAGCTTCAAAAACAAGTTTAAGTCCAGCTCTGTTTAACAAACTACCAAAAATTAGGTTCCTTCGCAAGGAAGGGACATAAAAAACATCATTCAGGGCCAATGTCTTTCAAGAAGTAAGTTTTAGGAAGACCTTTCCTTTACCGAGCACTCCGACAGTTGCTGAGTTTCCCATGTAAACGCACTCTCCTTCTGCAATATCCTCAAGTTTATGGAAAAGTTCCTTGTTCGAGCACAAGTGTCGAGATGCACCAGTATCCAGCACCCAATCTGACTTGTTATCCACCAGGTTCGCTTCTACCACCATAGCAGCAATTATCTCACCATTTTCAGCCAGGTTTGCTTGTGATTTGGAGTCGGTAATTGTTGTTTGATCAGGCTTCTTTTGACCGTGACGTTTGTAGCATTGATGTGCTTTGTGGCCAGGCTTGCCGCAAACATAGCAAGTTAATTTCTGTTTCCCAATCTTGGGATCAGACTTGTTGAACTTATTTTCCTTCCTCTGGTATGCACCTTTTTTGGTATTGTTATTCTTGCCTTTAAACCTGTCATTGTTAGAAGGACCAGCAAATTCAACAACGTTAGCTTTAATAGAAGAGTCAATAGGAAGAGAGATGGACTTATCCTTGAGTCGGTTTGCTTCCTCAATCTTCATATGACTAATGAGCTCCTGGAGTGTTAAGTCTTTATCCAAGTGCTTCAGATACCTTCTGTAGTCATTCCATGAAGGCGGGAACTTCTCCAGCAAAACATTAGCTTGAAAAGTTTCGCACAACTTCATTCCTTCATTAAGAACATCAGCAACAAGATTTTCGTATTCATGAACTTGCTCCATCACGGGCTTGTTGTCGACCATCTGAAATTGCAGCAATTTACCAACCACAGATTTTTTCTTTCCTGTATCATCAGCCCTGTAGCGTTTCTCTAAGGTATTCCAGATTTCCTTTGCAGATTTCTGGTGTATATAGAGATCAAAAAGATAATTGGGCATATGGTTTAGAAGATGACCCCTCACGGTTTTATTATCTTTATCATGTTTTTCTTTTTGCTTGGTTGGGTCAGGAATAGAGGGGCTTACGACACCTGATGCAGGGGTTATAGGAGTAGTAGGAATTTTTGTTGTAACAACATATGGTAAGTCTTCAAAAGGCACATAATCAATTTCTAATTGTTCAAAGAAAATCAATAATTTTTGTGACCACCTCCTATAATTGGTACCATCTAAAGGTTCCAATTTTGATAAATCAGGCAAAGCCTTGTTAAAAGAGGCAGACATGGTAATTGGATCTACTGAGAATGAGAATTCGCTTTCAAATTGTTGGAATAATTACAAAACTCAGTAGATAAAAACAAACATAGGAAGACTTAGCTTAAGGTTGTGCCGTGGAGAAGACCCACTGACTTGAAAGCGAATTCCGGCACGACCGTGGTGCAATCGTGGTTGCCGTCCGCTCCCCAAGGTTAACACAACCAACCCCGAGACGCGTGCACTCGCGGCTAGAAGTTTTGGAAACAGCAGAATACAGTTGCCCTGCATAATGGAGGAAGATATTTGAGAAGAGAGAAGATCAAAACCAAGAAGATGATGAACCAGTGAGCACAACACTATATATATATATATATATATATATATATATATATATATATATATATATATATATATATATATATATATATAATTTCTTATCTCTTTTTTTTTATTTGTAATCTTTATGAATGAGTTATTTGTTAAGTCCATGGTTATTATATTGTTAGCATGTCAAAGTTATGGCTTTATAAGTTGTTGGTTGTCGTGAGTTAAATTTTATTTTCGGAGATAATATTATTAATTTAATGATTATTGTTTTTTGAGAAATTGTGAAGTTGTTTTGCATGGAATTGATGGGTTGAGTCCCTAAAATTCCTGCAGTTTGATGTAAATGGGAATTTATAGGCTGAGGCCCTAAATTCTTGCAGTTTGGAATTGATGGGTTAACACCATAGATTCTTGCAGTTTGATGTAAGACCTTGAAAGGCATTCTGCAGACGATGAAATTATATTATTTTATTTATTTATATTTGAGGATGATCACTAGTGAGACGGCATGGTCTCCTAGGAATGAACAGTCACTGTATACTGAGCAGGGTACACTATTTATACTTACATACTGAGCAGGTTGTGTAGGTCCATCTTGGTTATTAGTTGTCGTATGAGAGGTCGAGAAGTACTGAGCAGGGTACTATCTCGCATCATGGTGTGGCCATACTAGACATAGGTGAGCAGGGTCCTAATACTATAACCAAATAGGAACAGTGGGTTGCGATCCACTTACGTTTAGTTCCTCCTCAAATGTGTTAAGAAGATTATTTTGGAAGCGTTACCATTGTCATTTATATCGTTCTTATTATTATTTGATTTAGACATGAAAGTTTATTATGTTTATTTTTGAGTTGATCACATGTATATTTATTTATTTAATCATTCTGTTATAACTTTACCCTGTTTGTGGATAACATGTTGTATTATATTGTTTATGTTGTATTTATTTATTTATTTTGTTTGATTATTTAAAGTGTATTTCTGAGGTATTGTGTATGACTTGATTGTTATAACTTTTATAACTCTTATATGGATCCTAATTGAGCTGGGAGAGCTGTTAGTTACTCCCCACTGATTGTGGATGTTTTTTGATATATTTTGCAGGTGATTATTTCGTGTTTATTTGGGTATTGAGAGAAAGGCTAATTAGGATTTCTGAGACATTTTATTTTATATATATTTACTACATTGAGTTTATGAGGTTGTTTTGCCTCTTTATGGATATTTTGGATTATATTAATTGGGTTTTATTTTTATTTAGTTTAATTTTAACCTTTGTTTAGAGTGACATTTCCGTCAGGCAATATTTCCACTATCGCCATTTCTTTAACAAAACGTTATATTTTGTTTATATTGTGTTTATAAAAGGACGGAGTGTTACAGTTGGTAACAGTGGGTTGCGATCCACTTACGTTTAGTTCCTCCTCAAATATGTTAAGAAGATTATTTTGGAAGCGTTACCATTGTCATTTATATCGTTCTTATTATTATTTGATTTAGACATGAAAGTTTATTATGTTTATTTTTGAGTTGATCACATGTATATTTATTTATTTAATCATTCTGTTATAACTTTACCCTGTTTGTGGATAACATGTTGTATTATATTGTTTATGTTGTATTTATTTATTTATTTTGTTTGATTATTTAAAGTGTATTTCTGAGCTATTGTGTATGACTTGATTTTTATAACTTTTATAACTCTTATATGGATCCTAATTGGGCTGGGAGAGCTGTTAGTTACTCCCCACTGATTGTGGATGTTTTTTGATATATTTTGCAGGTGATTATTTCGTGTTTATTTGGGTATTGAGAGAAAGGCTAATTAGGATTTCTGAGACATTTTATTTTATATATATTTACTACATTGAGTTTATGAGGTTGTTTTGCCTCTTTATGGATATTTTGGATTATATTAATTGGGTTTTATTTTTATTTAGTTTAATTTTAACCTTTGTTTAGAGTGACATTTCCGTCAGGCGATATTTCCACTATCGCCATTTCTTTAACAAAACGTTATATTTTATTTATATTGTGTTTATAAAAGGACGGAGTGTTACAGTTGGTATCAGAGCAAATGATCCAAAAACTCTCATTGAGTTGCTACATATTCCATGGGAAATGTGTAGTTGTTGCATCTAGGATTATTAGTATCTTAGGCTTCAAGAAAAGTTCTTATTGAGAGTAACTTGGGTAGGAAGAATGCCTTGGGAGTTATTTTTGTTAACAGATATGCTATATGTTTTTTTTTTCTTATGTGTTAGTTAGTGAGGTTTAGCAAGGATTAACGTTTTCGTTTTTGTAGAATGCCTCCAAGACGTTAATTGGATGTCCGAAATTAATCTGCGCATCATCATCGTATAGCACCGTGTCGTTTCAAGTTTCGAGGACGAAACTCTCTTTAGGTGGAGTAATTGTAACACCACGGATTTTCGCTAATATTTTATTCGATTTCAGCGCGTTTTGGACCTATTGCACGACTTTTTAACGTGAAGTTTTATGTTCCTAAAAGCTGTCCGAAATAATGTCTTGTATGGGAGATATTTTCATATTTATTTCAACCTTTGAAATCCCTTTGTAACACCCAATTATTACCCCATAATTACCCCATTAATTTCAACTTGTAACCCCCTTTTTATTTCCCCTCTTGCTGTTGGAAATTAATCAGAAAATCAGTCCATTTTCCCCATTCTATTCGACCATTTGAAGAGACAAAGTTGAGAGGAAAAGTTCATATCGGTTTTCCCTGCTACACCTACATGAAAATGGCTATATCTGGAGATCTAGCCGTTGGATCGTCCTGGAATTTGGACAGCACGTTGAGGACGTATGGAGCGTTACTTTGACGGGAGAGATTCGGAATCCGAGCTTCAGAGCGTCGGGAATTGTGGTCGGAACAGGACAGTACGTTATAAAAATGCAAGCAATTGGAGGTCTTCAAAGGTAACTAACCGTTTTCTTAGAACGGTTAGAATTCGCATCGGAATTATATTAGTTTTATTAGTTAAGTTGGATTAGTATCATGTTAGGAATTTGGGTGGGAATAATTATATGTTATATGTTAGTTTTTCATTGGTTTCATGAATTATATGATTATGTGGTTGATATCTCGTTATTTATTTACTATGATAAGTTTTTTTTTTTTTTTAGTGCCATGGTTTTGTATTTTGGGATGCTATTTAAGTAGTTATTATATGTAAATTTCATGTTCTTATTTGAGTTTGTGACTAGTTGGGTAGATATTGTTATTTTAATTAATGAAAGTTTTCGTTTGTATTTCATTTTTATGTATCGACTGTCATGAAGCTATTGAATATGAGTATGTTGTTGTTGTTGGAAGTGGTAATGGAGAATTATGGTTTTGTTTGGGTTGAAGTTTTGTTGTTGGTGGTGCTCTTGAAACTGCCCGCAAAACAGTAGGTGAACCGCACCATGTTGTGTGGTGTGCGCTTACACCTACTGCTTGCTGCAGTGCTGCTGGTGTGTCTCTCCCTTTGTCTTGCTTGTTGTTTCTTGCTTCTTGTTATGGCTGTGTTGTTGTTGCTCGTGGGATCATAACAAAGACCAATTATTGTATCATATGCTATGGGATTCATATTATCATATCTATGTTTTTGTCTCTTTGTTATTTATTTCTTATCTTTTTTTTTTTAATTTGTAATCTTTATGAATGAGTTATTTGTTAAGTCCATGGTTATTATACTGTTAGCATGTTAAAGTTATGGCTTTATAAGTTGTTGGTTGTCGTGAGTTAAATTTTATTTTCAGAGATAATATTATTAATTTAATGATTATTGTTTTTTGAGAAATTGTGAAGTTGTTTTGAATTGGAATTGATGGGTTGGGTCCCTAAAATTCCTGCAGTTTGATGTAAATGGGAATTTATGAATTGAGGCCCTAAATTCTTGCAGTTTGGAATTGATGGGTTAACACCCTAGATTATTGTAGTTTGATGTAAGTCCTTGAAGGGCATTCCGCATACGATGAAATTATATTATTTTATTTATTTTTGTTTGAGGATGATGACTAGTGAGACGGCATGGTCTCCTAGGAATGAACAGTCACTGTGTACTGAGCAGGGTACACAATTTATACTTACATACTGAGCAGGGTGTGTAGGTCCATCTTTGTTATTAGTTGTCGTCTGAGAGGTCGAGAAGTGCTGAGCAGGGTACTATCTCGCATCAGGGTGTGGCCATACTAGACATAGGTGAGCAGGGTCCTAATACTATAACCAAATAGGAACATTGGGTTGCGATCTACTTACGTTCAGTTCCTCCTCAAATGTGTTAAGAAGATTATTTTGGAAGCGTTACCATTGTCATTTATATCGTTCTTATTAATACTTGATTTAGACATGAAGGTTTATTATGTTGATTTTTGAGTTGATCATATGTATATTTATTTATTTAATCATTATGTTATAACTTTACCCTGTTTGTGGATAACATGTTGTATTATATTGTTTCTGTTGTATTTATTTATTTATTTATTTTGTTTGATTATTTAAAGTGTAGTTCTAAAATATTGTGTAATACTCCATATTTTTAGTAGTTAATATTTATATTTTTTAGAAAAGTTTTGGTTATTAAAAAGGTTGTTATTTACTAAAAAAGGCTTTTAAAATAGGCTTTTATAAAAGATTTTGGGTGTTTAAAATAAATTCTAGCCCAATTTGGATTTTGGGCCTAGGTTTACTAATTTTAAAATCCAAGTATTTTGTTTAAAACAAAATTTAAAATGTTTTAAAGGAAATTGAAAAAGATTTACCAAAAAAAAAAAAAAAAAAAAGGAAAAAATTGCGGCGGAACTCACCGCCAGTGGGTAAGTTTTGTTTTTTTTTTCTTCTCATTTTTATCTTTTTTCTTCATATAAGATTCTAGATTATTTATCTTAGGGGATAATTTATATTTGTCCCCGGTCCTAGTTAGATGATCGTAAAAAGTAGTTGGATCTTAGCTAATTTTGTTTATCTTTTCTCGAAAACCCATCTTTTAGTTTCCTAGTCCTAGTACGACTCTACCTGTCCAACTAGTATAAATAGGGGTCTCCACCCATCATATTCTTCACACCAAATTTGAGAAATATATCTCTTTTCTCATGTTTAAACTCTCTCTCTCTTTTAGCCTACCCTTTCTCTTCTCCCTAGTAGTTATTAATTTTTAACGTGCGTGTATATGTAGATCTTTAATAATTATTTTTGCAATCTTAGTATCATGTTTTTAGGAAAATATTTTGGATTGAAGTCATGTTTTTATAAGTTTTATTATGAACTACATGTGTTTTGTATGAACATGTTTGAATGTTTATTAATTTTATTATGCATTTGAATTATGTCTTTAGTTCAATATTATTATAAAGTTTGATCTTTGAATCTGTATTCATATAATTTACAAGGAGTTTGATATTTAAATGCATGTTTAAATATTTAAAAAGGAGTGTTTTTGAATTATTATTATTTTTCAAAAGTTACCTCTTAAGCAAGTTATTTTATTTATGCCTTATATGGCTAAATTTATAAGTAGTACTATTCTTTTTAAAAGAGGATTATTTCAGAAGGATTTTTATTAGTTATATGATATTTTATGATCGCAATAATAAAGAGGCAACGGCTTGTTATTTATTAGCAAGAACGGTAGCCATTATTTTTTTTACCCATGGACTTTTTATATAAGTCATGTGGACAAGTAGTAACCCCTCGTAATAGACTCAGTAAGGAATACTAAACTTGGGGAGTGTGGACACTTTAGGAAAGGCACCTAGGCAAGGAAAAAGGATTTTTATTAAAGTTATATACTTTATATTATATAGGTATTAAAAGTATCCAAAGAAGGTCTATGAAAGTTAAAAGTTTTGAATGTTAAATTAAATAAAGTGTTTAATATTCCGCATATACATGTACTCAGTATTTTTACTGACACGCTTTTATTTGTTTTATTTTATGGCTTTGTCCCTGTGATGACCCTATTTTGGCGAGCAGAATTTTACAGGTTGATATGATGCATACTTCAAATGGGGAGCTAGTGAGGAATAATAATTAGTCCAGGAGTTGTTATTTTATTTTATTTATTTCCATTGTTATTGTTGTACAATAAAGTTTATATCAATAAAGATAAGTTATTTTAGTTATTTCCGCTGCATTAGTTTAAAGTTCAGTTAGTAGTTAGTATTATAGCCTTTAACGTTATCACGTGGCGGTAATACTCTCAAGTTTCTCAAGAGTTTTATATTAAAATATCTTTATAGAAAGAGAGAAGTGGTATCAGTTTAAAAGCCTAGGGATATGAAACTGGAATCTAAAATTAATGGATAGACTTAAGGATGGGCATATAGGTTAGAGAGTTTCGCATTCTTTTCATATTTATATTAAATATGCATAAAAATCTATTTTATTATTTGAGGAAAAACGATTGATTTGGATAAGTTGGGTTGGCAATGTTTCTGGCAAGGAAAGGCTTGGGCTCTCACCAACGTTGCGTGTAACCAACTCTTTCCTAGGAAATTCATTGGCCCGACTATTCTTTGTCATGAATCAAGTACTCTTTATAAAATATATTTGGAAAAACAAAAGGTTGAAAAATAATTTTGGCAAGAAAAGTTTTAGCATTTTATGTGCATAAGTAGAATAAGATGATAGACTTTGAATTTTTTTCTAAAGATAAATTATTTAGTTATTTATTGTTATATTAGAAATATGATTATTTTGAATATATTTCAAGGAGGTTTGACTTATTGTCAAGTTAATATGAAAATCTTTGTATTTTTCATAAGCAACAGAAGGATTTTATTGTTGCTTATAAGAATTGAGTTATTATTCTGTCTTTCATGACATATTATTATGAAGCTACTTGCAAGTTGTGATATTACTAAATCTTATGGCATTTTTTTTAGCACAAATATTTTCTATGAGACGAACTTGGTTATTATTTAGCGTCTTATATGACATGTATGCATGTGATTCAATTCATGCAAAGTGATTTATAGGTTTATTTTGTTGATTTATAAGTGTTACAAGAACCTATGACTTCAAAGTAAGCCTAGTTGTTTTAAATTTATTATAGGTGAATACTGTTTTGGTCCATTCCTTTTAGGTATGTTTTTTTTGTATAGACATGAAGAAGACATTACCTTATGTTATGCTAAGAATTGTGAAATTAGTCATTTGTAGCTTACGTAGTTGGATGATCTTCAATGTATAGTGACATGAGTAAGAAAGAGAAAATTTATGATTTGTGGAAAGCAGAAGTAGGAGATCAATGATTTATACTCGTATGGGCGAATTATCATGATTTAGATAAGTTATATATTTTATTTATGGATATAGTCAACACCATTTTAGCTATGATATAGATATAACCTTAAAAAGGTGACAAAATAAGGAATATTATGAGGAGTTTATAGGTATATGAGATACCATATATGAAGCTGGGTTTAATCAAGGAATTTTCCCCTATGCTGAATCGCAAATATTTAAAAGGAGTTATCGTTGTTATAGTGAAGCAAAGAAAGTATGAAGTAAGACCATATTTGAAACTTTAGCAGGTTCCTTTAGATCATTTTTTGTTTTAAAAGGTGAAGTAAGATACTAGAATTCTCTAAATGTATTTTAAGTTGATTTTGGAGATTATTGAGTGTCAAGAGGAGTATTATTTTTGGGAGTAGTCTTAAACTTTTGCTTGAATGATAGTGTATAATTGTTGTTTTGGCAATACGAAAGATAGAGTGACTATATATAAGGATTGGGTATATCACTTATTGAAATAAATAAGTGACTCTAGTAATAAAAGAAATATATTCTTTTGGGAGAAATTTGGAGCTTAATAAAAGAGAAAAGGGAAGAAACTAGTCATTCAAGGTAATTGATTTTCGAAAGAATAGTCGTATTTTTATATTATGGACTTAAACATTGAGTTTATATTATGTGAAGGAGTTAATTTTATTGAAATGAAGATTGTATGAATTTTTAGGAAAAGATTATTTATTTACTATCTCAAGTCCTAGTTGACTACTTTCTATTTTGATAGAATATTGATTATGGTACTTTAAGGAAAATTGTAAGATGAATTTCGAGGAGTTTTAGTTTTGAGGACCTAAGTAAGGAAGACTATTTTCATCAAGTATATGTTGTGTTATTATACTTACAAGTGTTGCTTATGAATGATGAAATGATTTAATTTGTAATAAATTAGGATAAGGAGTTATATATATATATATATATATATATATATATATATATATATATATATATATATATATATATATATAGTCATTGTGAGTTTTCATGAGTTTTTGAAGCTTTTTAAGGAGAAAGCAAGTCTACTTTTTTTTCTTTAAATAAAGGCGTTTTCGAGTAAAACTTGCGAAGGGTTTTATAAAATTCATTAGTTCTCACTATATTATAGCATTTTCATAACATCTTAGTATTTCCCTCAAATATTTTTCCTGCAACACTTGTCCTTAGTATTAAGCTGAAATTCTTTTTTATTCTAGAATTTGGAAAATTTTCCTAATCAAATTTATAAACTTTTCAGTTTGTCATAAACTATACCCTTTTGGACTTATTCAAATATTTTCTTTATTATGTTGATTTGTTATTGAAGGCAAATGCTTCTATTATTATTACCTTGAAAAAGAGGTTAATTTTCAAAGCTCAAAAGATATTTTCGAAAATATTATCTATCTAGTGATTTTGTTATTATGTTTCAACTAATGATTCTTATATTATTTGTATTACAAAGTTGGTGAAAAAATATTTTAGTCAAGTTTTAAGTCTTTGCGAGTTACAGGGGCGTAACTCCTTTTAAGGGGGGTAGAATGCGATAGAGTTTCGCGCGTTTGACTTTAAAACGTTATTTTTGACCTAATTTTGACTTGTTTCATGAGTTATTAAGTGAGCCAGCTTACTTTTATAGGAAGTTTATAGTATATGTGAATTACTTGCTTTATTTCTTAATTACTTGCGTTAAGTTTCGAGGACAAAACTTCTTTTAAGGGGGTAGTCTGTAATACTCCGTATTTTTAGTAGTTAATATTTATATTTTTTAGAAAAGTTTTGGTTATTAAAAAGGTTGTTATTTACTAAAAAGGCTTTTAAAATAGGCTTTTATAAAAAATTTTGGGTGTTTAAAATAAATTCTAGCCCAATTTGGATTTTGGGCCTAGGTTTACTAATTTTAAAATCCAAGTATTTTGTTTAAAACAAAATTTAAAATGTTTTAAAGGAAATTGAAAAAAGAATTACCAAAAAAAAAAAAAAGGAAAATTTTTTGCAGCGGAACTCACCGCCAGTGGGTAAGTTTTGTTTTTTTTTTCTTCTCATTTTTATCTTTTTCTTCATATAAGATTCTAGATTATTTATCTTAGGGGATAATTTATATTTGTCCCCGGTCCTAGTTAGGTGATTGTAAAAAGTAGTTGGATCTTAGCTAATTTTGTTTATCTTTTCTCAAAAACCCATCTTTTAGTTTCCTAGTCCTAGTACGACTCTACCTGTCCAACTAGTATAAATAGGAGTCTCCACCAATCATATTCTTCACACCAAATTTGAGAAATACATCTCTTTTCTCATGTTTAAACTCTCTCTCTCTTTTAGCCTACCCTTTCTCTTCTCCCTAGTAGTTATTAATTTTTAACGTGCGTGTATATGTAGATCTTTAATAATTTTTTTTGCAACCTTAGTATCATGTTTATAGGAAAATATTTTGGATTGAAGTCATGTTTTTATAAGTTTTATTATGAACTACATGTGTTTTGTATGAACATGTTTGAATGTTTATTAATTTTATTATGCACTTGAATTATGTCTTTAGTTCAATATTATTATAAAGTTTGATCTTTGAATCTGTATTCATATAATTTACAAGGAGTTTGATATTTAAATGCATGTTTAAATATTTAAAAAGGAGTGTTTTTGAATTATTATTATTTTTCAAAAGTTACCTCTTAAGCAAGTTATTTTATTTATGCCTTATATGGCTAAATTTATAAGTAGTACTATTCTTTTTAAAAGAGGATTATTTCAGAAGGATTTTTATTAGTTATATGATCTTTTATGATCGCAATAATAAAGAGGCAACAGCTTGTTATTTATTAGCAAGAACGGTAGCCATTCTTTTTTTTACCCATGGACTTTTTATATAAGTCATGTGGACAAGGTAGTAACCCCTCGTAATAGACTCAGTAAGGAATACTAAACTTGGGGGGTGTGCACACTTTAGGAAAGGTACCTAGGCAAGGAAAAAAGGATTTTTATTAAAGTTATATACTTTATATTATATAAGTATTAAAAGTATCCAAAGAAGGTTTATGAAAGTTAAAAGTTTTGAATGTTAAATTAAATAAAGTGTTTAATATTCCGCATATACATGTACTCAGTATTTTTACTAACACGCTTTTATTTGTTTTGTTTTATGGCTTTGTCCCTGTGATGACCCTATTTTGGCGAGCAGAATTTTACAGGTTGATATGATGCATACTTCAAATGGGGAGCTAGTGAGGAATAATAATTAGTCCAGGAGTTGTTATTTTATTTTATTTATTTCCATTGTTATAGTTGTACAATAAAGTTTATATCAATAAAGATAAGTTATTTTAGTTATTTCCGCTGCATTAGTTTAAAGTTCAGTTAGTAGTTAGTATTATAGCCTTTAACGTTATCACGTGGCGGTAATACTCTCAAGTTTCTCAAGAGTTTTATATTAAAATATCTTTTTAGAAAGAGAGAAATTTGGGGGTGTTACATATTGTGTATGACTTGATTGTTAAAACTTTTATAACTCTTATATGGATCTTAATTGGGCTGGGAGAGCTGTTAGTTACTCCCCACTGATTGTGGATGTTTGTTGATATATTTTGCAGGTGATTATTTCGTGTTTATTTGGGCATTGAGAGAAAGGCTAATTAGGATTTCTGAGACATTTTATTTTATATATATTTACTACATTGAGTTTATGAGGTTGTTTTGCCTCTTTATGGATATTTTGGATTATAATAATTGGGTTTTATTTTTATTTAGTTTAATTTAACCTTTGTTTAGAGTGACATTTCCGTCAGACGATATTTCCGCTATCGCCATTTCTTTAAGAAAACGTTCTATTTTGATTATATTGTGTATATAAAAGGACGGAGTGTTACAAATACTAATCAGTTTACTTTTATTAACAAATGAGGTTACTCATATGAAGAAAAATAGGTTACTTTTGTGTACAATTGGGTTTACTTGATCAAATTGGGTCATCGTATGATTAAATAAGGTTAATATTGTGAACTAATGAGGTTACTCGTATGAAAAAATGAGGTTACTTTTGTGAACAATTGAGGTTACTAGTATGATTAAATATGGTCGTCTTATTATTTAGTGAGGTTACTTATATGAAAAAATGGGGTTAGTTTAGTGAACAATTGGGGTTACTTGTATGATTAAATAGCATCATTGTATGATTAAATGAGGTTACTCGTAAGAAGAAATGGGATTGCTCGTATGAATAAATAAGGTTACTCGTATTGATAAATGATGGTTGTTTTTGTGAACATTAATTTTGAGTTACTCGTATGAATATACAATGTTACTCGTATTGATAAATGGGGGTTACTTTTGTAAACAATTAGGGTTACTGATATGAATAAACGAGCTTACCAGTATAAATAAATGAGGTTACTCATAAGATTAAACTAGATTATTCGTATGATTAAAATAAGTAACTCATAGTTACTCCAAAAACTAAATGAAGTTACTGTAAAAAATAAATAGGGTTACTTATATAATATTTTAAGGTTTCACGTAATTAACAATAGAGATGATTACTCTTATAAATAAAATGGGGTTAAAACTTATGTGAACAAAATAGGGTTACTCATATGATTAAATGAGGTTACTGGTATGAATAAATGAGGTTACTCATAAGGTTAAACTAGGTTACTCATATGATTAAAATAGATTACTCATAGGATTAAATTAGGTTACTTATATGATTAAAATAGGTTACTCATAAAACTAAAAAAGGTTACTCCAAAAACTAAACGAGACAACTGCAAAAAATAAATGGGGTTACTCATACAATATTTTAAGGTTACGCATAATAACAGAAGGGGTTACTCTTATCAATAAAATCGGGTTACTTATGTAAACAAAATGGGTTACTCATATGATTAAATGGGATTACTCATTGTATCCTCAACTCTCGTGTTTTTTCATTTTCTACGTTGTACCCCATGTTTCTGGGATTTCTACACTGTGCCTTTCAACTTTCATTTTTTAATTCAAAATGCCATTAATGAGCTGTTATTAATTACGGACGTTAGCTTTGGCATTAAATGCGTTACCTAGTTTGTTTTTTAATATTTTGAAACAAAAATAAATAAATACCCCCCTTTCTCTCCTCTACGGATCATTCAACTTTCTCTACTCCACCTTCTTTGCCCTCTGTCCCTAAATAAAAAACTCAGACCTCAAAATTTTAACCCTAAATTGCGCACTTTTGAAGTACCAAAAGGTGGAGTCTTTGGAGTGCAAATTCTTCAACGCAATTGCAGAACTGAAGTGAATACGCAGACCTCATGTATGGTGCTGAAATTTATAAGTTGGATTTCATGAACAATCCACCATTTTTTGCAGTTAAAAAAAATTATACCCCACTTCCATCTTCACCACGCATCACATCTGCAGCATCCGCTCTTCTAATCATATGTCCACTGTGCAACTACACAAAAAATTGGCAAAAATCGCACTTGAAATGCGCCCTACCAGGATTGCGTTGAGAACCAGAAATCTGCAATTTCGCGTTTTTTTTGGGGGGGGGTTGCAATTACACTTGGGAGCAACGAAATCCTTTTCCAAGCACGCAACTGACGAAGAATTTGCACTTGACATTGTTGATCTTGGAGAGCAGCTTCAGAGAGAAAGAAAAAAGATGAAGATGAAGATTTGGGGCAGGGAAATAAGTCAATAAAAGGGAGTCAAACCCTTGATTTTTTGGTTGGAAAGTTTCCCTCTCATGTGTTTTGTAATTGTATTGTAATATAATTAATCAATATTATTTTCATTAACGGAACAATTAACGTTCACTTAACGACAATGGCATTTTGAATTAAAAAATGAGAGTTGAAGGGTACCGTGTAGAAATCCTATAAACATGGGGTACAACGTAGAAAATGAAAAAAACACAAGGGCATAACGTAGAAAACCCTTAACTTAACAATATACAAATACAAATTAAGACTTTAAGCAATACTTCAATCAGTGAAGCAAAAGTCTTAAACTCTCAGTTCGTCATTTAGTCGTCCAAACTCAATGAAGACAAAAAAATATCAACTTTCCAAATCAATGTACTTTCTCCCTTTTGAAGAATTTCAATTGAAGAATGGGAAGAATCAGTCCGAGAATTTTTACCATTTCCGCCCGTTTCTCCCTACACATTAGAATCAACATCAAATATCCATAAAATTCCTACTTCAATCACAAACACAGAGAGAAAGTAATGGCCGCCTATATTTTGTCGTCGGAAATTGCGAAATTGATTTTCGTCTTTGAAATGTCTATACCTTGACTGAGCTTGCTGTTGGGTTTAATTGCTTGTGGCTTCTTATTTTTGCATTTGGGGTCCAACCCATTTTCTTTCCTATTTCTAAGTCTAGTACAGTAGCACTTTCTGTTTGACTTGGCATTTGGTTGTTGCAAATTTATCTCAACAATTATTCCACTTTCCTTTAGTTGCTCCTAATTTCTAGAAACCACTTCTTCTTCTCAACGTGCTGTTTTTACTCATATATATATATATATATATATATATATATATATATATATATATATATATATATAATAACAAAGAGACAAAAACATAGGTATGATAATATGAAACCCATAGCATATGATACAATAATTGGTCTTTGTTATGATCCCACGAGCAACAACAACACAGCCATAACAAGAAGCAAGAAACAACAAGCAAGACAAAGGGAGAAACACACCAGCAGCACTGCAGCAAGCAGTAGGTGTAAGCGCACACCACAACATGGTGCGGTTCACCTACTGTTTTGCGGGCAGTTTCAAGAGCACCACCAACAACAAAACTTCAACCCAAACAAAACCATAATTCTCCATTACCACTTCCAACAACAACAACATACTCAGATTCAATAGCTTCATGACAGTGGATACATAAAAATGAAATACAAACGAAAACTTTCATAAATTAAAATAACAATATTTACCCAACTAGTAACAAACTCAAATAAGAACATGAAATTTACATATAACTACTTAAATAGCATCCCGAAATACAAAACCATGGCTCTAAAAAAAAAAAAACTTATCATAGTAAATAAATAACGAGATATCAACCACATAATCATATAATTCATGAAACCCATGAAAAACTAACATATAACATATAATTATTCCCACCCAAATTCCTAACATGATACTAATCCAACTTAACTAATAAAACTAATATAATTTCTATGCGAATTCTAACCGTTTTAAGAAAATCGTTAGTTACCTTTGAAGACCTCCAATTGCTTGCATTTTTATAACGTACTGTCCTGTTCCGACCATAATTCCCGACGCCCTGAAGCTCGGATTCCGAATCTCTCCGGTCAAAGTAACGCTCCATACGTCCTCAACGTGCTGTCCAAATTCCAGGACGATCCAACGGCTAGATCTCCAGATATAGCCATTTTCGTGTAGGTGTAGCAGGGAAAACCGAGAAGAACTTTTCCTCTCAACTTTGTCTCTTCAAATGGTCGAATAGAATGGGGAAAATGGACTGATTTTCTGATTAATTTACAGCAGCAAGAGGGGAAATAAAAAGGGGGTTACAAGTTGAAATTAATGGGGTAATTATGGGGTAATAATTGGGTGTTACAAAGGGATTTCAAAGGTTGAAATAAATCTGAAAATATCTCCCATACAAGACATTATTTCGGACAGCTTTTAGGAACATAAAACTTCACGTTAAAAAGTCGTGCAATAGGTCCAAAACGCGCTAAAATCGAATAAAATATTTGCGAAAATCCGTGGTGTTACAGTATTTCTTTTTTAATAAAAGTAACCACATTTCTTTATAAGAGTAACACCCTTTTATTGCTAAGAGTAACCATATATTCATACAAGTAACTCCATTTGTTCATAAGAGTAACTCCATTTGTTCATAATGATTTGTGCACAAGGGTCAACTTCCAAAAGGTCATATCTCACAGCACACTTAATAAGATTCAAGTTGGAGATGAAAATTTGGCTCGATAGCTTTCCAACGCTTGGTCAAAAGCTCGATTCCGATAAGAAACGAGTGAGATATGACCATTTGAAAATGAGCTAACGGGCTGACAGGGTGTCGCACGCGGCCACACCTATAATTTCACGTGTGGCGGTTGTATGCAAGACGCGTTGTTCAGTATATATATATATATTTCGGTTTATTCACCATATACCCCTGATAAATTGAAAAATTTACCATGTACCCCCCAATGTTTCAGATATTCACCATATACCCTTAAATTTTTTAAAGATGTGCACCAACTTCCCTTTTTCCTAACGGACGTTAAGTCGTTTGCATTATTTAGAACTTTGTCATTATAACCTAATTAACCCTCCCTCCACCCTCAACCCCCTAACCCTAATTCCCTAATTAACCTAACCTCCTAACCCAAATGCCCTTAACCCTAACTAATTAACCTTAATAAATGAAACTCTATATCTCACCGCTAAAACGACTGTTTTTTTTGAAAACGGATGCCACTGATGACCCTTAAAGGGCACAAAATTCGAGAGGTCCATAAAAACGAGTATCAATACGACGGTATTTTGGGCACGCTTCTCAAGACGATCTTAAACGGGCTATTTCACCGCCAAAACGACTATTTTTGAAAAAACGGACGCCATCGACGACCCTTAAAGGACACAAATTTCGAGAAGTCCATCAAAACGAGTACCAATACGACGATAATTAGTCAGTGTTGATAGTGGAGGAGAGAGATGAGGATTTTTTAATTTGCTTTTAAAGATTACTGGTATTTAGGTTAATAATGGCAAAGTTTTAAATAATGGCAAGCGGCGAGTTAGCGTCCGTCAGAAAAAGGGCATATAGTGAACGTTTTCGGAAACTTAGGGGTATATGGTGAATATTTAAAACATTGAGGGCATATAGTGAATTTTTTAATTTGTCAGGGGTATATGGTGAAAAAATCGTATATTTTTTAATTGGTAAGATGAATAACTTATGGACTGCTTGTAAGGGGATTTCTCCTCCAAGTGCCCCTCACTTGGTGGAATTCCTAGCAAGTGAGCCAAGCTAAGCTTGGTGGATTTTTAACCATATATATAAATGAATAATATTAATCCCTCCATCCTAGAATAGTCTATACACTTTTCTTTTATGTTTATCCTAATTTAGTTTGAAGACTTCCACTTTTGATTTTTTTTTTTTTTGAATAGGAAAGAAAAACTTAGAATTGCCCTAATTCGGCGGCCAACCTAAAACATCCTTTCGGATGAGAAGAGAGAAATCAACATCAAAAGGAGGAAAACGGTACAAAAGTGAATCCACATAGTGACCCCTATGGACCATGAAGTCCACCGCACGATTAGCTTCCCGAAAACAATGAGCCACTGAGAAAGAATTGAACTTCATCAACTCCTTCCTTGCATCACAAATAATATCATTAATCTCCCACGGACTTTGCCAGACATTATTAATAGCATTAACAACCACTAAATTGTCTCCCTCAACAACAATATGCTGAAGATTCAGAAAAAGAGCCTTCCGGATGGCTTCAAGTAGTCCCCAAGCTTCCGCTTGAAGAATACTCGTATGATCCCCCAAAGAATTCGCACCTGCAAGAAGAACATCACCTGCATGATCACGAATGACAAAACCAAAGGAACTACTACCAGTTTTAAGCTTGGAACCACCAAAGTTGGCTTTACAAAAATTACTAGGGGGAGGAGACCAAATAATATCCTTGCCACCTCGTAACTTTGTAGCCTGCAGACAACAAACCACCTCCTCATCTATCAAAGATTTAGGATTGTTCCAATCCTTAACGAAAGAGAAAATAGCAAAGCTAGCCTTTCTAGAAGAGACTTGCTCATCATTAAAAATGAGCTTATTACGAAAATACCAAAGAAACTACCAAATAGATGAGAATAAAGCCAAATCGTCATTAGAAGATATAAGACAAAGTTGAGTTAAAATGTCACAAAATGAGCCATACGAGGAAAGATTGGGCAGATTAGGAAGAAGCGGCCAATCAAAACTAGCATGTAGATGTTGGAAAATGTCTAAAGTGAATGGGCACAAAAAGAAAAGATGCGCAGCAGACTCACAATGGTTGTTACAAAAAACACATTGTTGTGGAAGAAAAACATGACTTTTTTCTAGTCCAGCCTTTGTAGGAAGACCATCATTACACGCCTTCCACAATGTAGGCGTGTTTTTATTTCACCTACGCGGTGTGAGCGAATATTAGATTTGACTACCCACTGTTAGTTTTATTGAAAATTGTTTTGTATTGAAAGAAGTCGCCGACAATACTTTTTAGGAAGAATCATAAACCTAATTGGATATAGGAAAATCATAGTGACAAATTATCCAATGTAGATTTCCCTGTCCTGACTCCATAGATGGTCAAAACGAACCAAAGATTGAGTTCGGGGTGAGGGTACGAATATAGTCATAATGAACCACATTCGCCCAAAGTTGGCCTCTACTAAATATCGATTCATTGCAGAATTTATGCCAAAGAATAATCAAATAATGTTTTATACACCCTAAAAATATTTAGTCTAAATTGGTTTAGGAAACACATAAAAAGACTAATTTTTAGTGACATGTTATATAGGCAATCAATATTACAGGGAACCTAACATGTTGTCCAAATTAATCTGATTAATATTAGAACAGTTATTTAGGTCTTTGATTAGCAAAAATAACATGTGGGTGATGAAAGCATTAAAACAGGACAATCATACAATAGGCATATAATGATCAGGCAAGTATGATATTATGAAAAATAATAATGAATAAACAAAAGAGATTAGAATGAACAGTAGAACGATTATTACTTAAAGTTCTACATCATGACATAAATTGTTAGTAACTTCAAAGCAATAATAATTGATTCAAGGATCCTCAGAATTATACCTATGCGGCTTAGATTGAGGAGCGCAACGATCTTTAGGCGGTGCAATCGTGAAACCAAGAACGCAGTGAGGAAGAATTTATTGAAAGTATTCGAGCGTTTGAAGTATTCGAAGTATGTTTCGGAGTATTCGAGAGAATTTTGTGCGTGAAAAATAATAATATGAAAAACCGTCCGTAATCCGGGAAATTGCAGAGTATTCATAGAAAAAAGAATACGTGCGTTGCACGCAAGCCTTGCGCCAGGCGCAAGCCTACCTGGCAGGCGTAGTGCAACGTGTCAGGCGCGCATTGGTGTGCATAACGCAGCCAGCCCAATCAGGTTTAGGCACGTGTAAACGCATTTTGAAAAGATAGAAAAGAAAGTTGCGTCTCACACAAGACTTGCGTCAGACGCAGGACTCTGTGTGAGTCACAAAATCTACGTGTCAGGCGCTCATTGGCGCGCATGACACGTTATGGCCAATGTGATGGACGCACGTGGCGCGCTGAGCGCAGCCCCCGCGTCCGGCGCATATTCTGGCATATTCGAGCATATTCGATTGTGCGTCTTTCGAAGATACCTTTTTTATCCCTAAAATTCCGGAGATGGAATTTTACGGATTAAATCTAATTTATTTATCAAAGAAAATAAAAATAATTATGAAAAAAAAAATTTATTAAAATAATAAATATTTGATTGGGCTTTTAAAATGGACTTAAAACATTTTATGGACTTAATATACAATTAATCATCATGAACAATTAATTGGGCTTTAGAATATCTGTAACACCCCAGAATTTCAAAGCGGAAAATAAAGGAATAATAATAGTATTATAGGACGATGGCGGAAACATCGTCTTCTGGGAATGTCACTACTACAAGAAATGTGTTTAAATAACTAAGTGATAAAACCAACATAAATAAATCGTAGAAATAAATTAAATTAATTTTATTAATAACCAAAAGAGAAAACTAACTCGCTCTAAAACCAACTAAAAGTCTAGGCCTAAAACTTCTAACATTTTAATGCTCACATCTCAACCCGAGCCCAAAACCAAAGAAGATTCCCATCAACATAACCTGCAAAAATATACAACAAATATCCACAATCAGTGGGGAGTAACTAACAGCTCTCCCAGCTCAATTAGGATCCACGTAGGAGTTATCAAGTATTAATAAATAAGTCTCAATCAACATAAAATATCAAACTGAACCAACATAACAACCAAACAACAGCTAACAGTTTAACATGCTTAAATAAAGTAAATCATCAATAGTAAACTTAAGATAAGCATACAAGATCCATAGCATAAGCCTCCAAAATAATTAAACAAAATAATATAATAGGTTTTGAGAAAGAGCAGAACGCTAGTGGATCGCAACCCACTTCCTAAGGTTTGTCAGATCGAAATCTCCAGACAGCCTATGGGCTTACGTTCCCTACTGTCTGTGTCTAAGAATGGCCAAACTCCCGATGCAGGATAGTACCCAGCTCAGTACTTCCCAACCTCTCGGACGACAACAATTAACCCAGGTAATACCCCTAGATCGCAACCTAGGTGGTTGGCATGTTCTTCACCGGGGACTACATCTATCCCACCGGATATCTTAATCTCAATAAAATATTTCCACAAACAAATACTATAATTTATTCAACATTTACTCATCAAATATAAATAATAAGGATGCCCTTCAGGCCTTACACCTAAAATCAGCAGAAACTAGGATCGCAATCCAGAAGTCTCAATTGAACAATATTTATTCTTCACAAAGTAATAGTAATAATAATACTAATAAAATCATTTCATCAAACTAAAAAGAATAAACCTTCATTTAAAACATAAATTATACACCAACACAATATAATCAAACACTCCAACTACTACACTTTCGTTGTCTGAGTTTGGGTACAAGGTTAGTTACAACGTTAGTTATAATACCCTCGCTACATAACTCTTGGCGAAACGGTACTAAAGACAGTATTATTCTCCCTCGAGTACTGAAACGTCGACAACTTAGATATTGATTTATAACATTACAACATTATCATACTCCCAATTTGGTACAAACAAACCAAAATATTATAAAATAATGAATTTATTCATATATGTTTTACGAAGATATAGCCAAAGGAACAACTTACGAACTATACCCAGTATAATATAACTATCTTTGTAAAACAAAAATCATGACTTAACTATTTATAAACATATAGACACATCACAAGAAATATATATAGTCTCGGACAAAGCATAGATATATTGAATACAATACATTCCATAACACTAACACATAATACTTCCTATGCATACAACACATTTCACACCAAAACTGGAAAATAAACTTAGATTAGATGAAGTTGCCACTAATGATAATACTCGAACACAGTAGAATAAAATAAAATAAATGAAACTAAGTAACCCATATAATACCATAAAACAAAAGGAAAAAGAAAGAAAGAAACAAAAACTATTAAAGTTACAATACATAACCCGTTGAACAACAACAACAACAATAACAAAAGCTTGTTGCATACATTATGAAATCATCAACACACAAGAGAAGGGAGGATTGCAGGGAATATAACTATATACATACTCCCAAGTCTGTCGCAAGAACGACAACGGTATTACAGAGAGCAATCATCATCATTTTCATGCATGAACCACAACAACAACTAGACAACATTACATCAAAACAGAAGCCAACACCAATAAACTACTCACTCATCTTTCTAATGCAACACAACAACACCCCACTTATAAACATGGCTCGTTATAAACACTCCAACAACACAACAAAATCACAGTAACTATCAATCATTAAATCAGGAAATGTCAAGAAGATAACCACACTAACATATATATAATTTTCCCTACCCATATTTCTAGCATGATACTAACCCAAACTAATTACCCATTAAAACTAAATAAATCCCAAATGGATTCTAATCGTACTAAGATCGCCGTTACTTACCTGGATTTTAGGTGGAAAATAATACTAGAACGGCGGAGAAAGAAGAGAATAACATTGCTCCCGAAAACTCCAAGAAAACTGGATGACTCGTCTGCTTGAAACGCAAACTGCGACTAATTCTTCCAGTATCCTCCAAAACTGATGACACCACGAGCAATATCTCTCCGAGTAGATGAATTTCGACTACTCACACGCCCAATTCCGATAAGAAACGAAGGAGATACGATGCAAACAAAATGGGTGTGCAGAAATAGCCGAAAATGCGAGAAGGGAGAAGGACTCTTTCTCTTCCTTTCTAAGGCTGGCGTGAAGGGAGGTTTTGAGTGCAGCAAAATAATGTGATTATTCATATCATTAAGCAAAGGTTTAATTGCATTAAGATGGGTTAATGGGGGGATGGCTCTTCACCTTTTGGTGGTTACAAAGAGGGATAGAATATGCTAATACTATGCTTAATACTCCTCTAAATTTCGGACAACATAAGAAGGAAATGGGCTTGCAAATTTCGTTATGTTGGTCGACCCATAATATATACAACGCTTAAAAACTAAAATCACACGCTACTTAAATTTATAGAATTACTAAACTATATGATAAAATAAATATGCACATTATATATATATAACTTTACAACCTCCGGAGGGGAAGGGATTAGACCTTGCGCTAAAAGAGCACCTGACTTAACAGAATAGACCCCATCCGCCCCCAAATCAAATTATCCAGCTGAGGAGTTATAGGGATAAACAAAGAGCAAATAATCTTTGCTATGCTCGAAGGAACTAGAGAATAGACAAGCGAAGTATTCCATTGATGATTCGGAAGAAGACATTGGCTAACTTTAAAATGATTAGGGTATTCAGGAAGCTGAATAATATCTTTAAGGGGGTATTGGAAAACCCAATTGTCCCAGAAGCTAATTTTAGTACCATCACCAATCTGCCATCTCAACCCTTTCTTAAAGATCTCCCGGAGCCCCATGAGATGTTTCCATTGCCAAGATGCCACAGCCGAAGGCTTGTGATCAAATAAAGCTTTACGTTTAAAATATTTATTTTTCACCAATTTAACCCATATATTACTATCATTCTTAATAATTTTCTAGAGAAGTTTCATTTGAAGTGCAATATTATTAGGCTCCGCTTTTCGGAAGCCAATACCCCCAAACTCCTTTGGGCGGCAAACCCTATCCCAACCTATAAGATTCGGCGATTTGCTACAAGTCTCTATATTCCAAAAGAAGTTCTTATAAACCTTGTCTAAACTACATAAAATTGACTTAGGAAGCAAAATACTTTGCATTTGAAAATTTGCTTTTGTAGCCAAATTAGCTCGGATAAGCACTGTTCTGCCCGCCTGATACAGAGAATTTGTTTTCCATTTAGCAAGTTGATTCTTAGCTCTAGAAACGACTGGAGAGAAAGTTTCTTTTGTAACCTTATCTTTAATGATTGGACAACCTAAATATTGGCCAAGATCAGACGATTCGTTCATCCGAAGAATATTGGCAAAATTACACTTTTCATCTTCAGGAAAATTGTCCGTTACTTGAAATGTCGACTTGTTAAAGTTAACCAGATGTCCTGACATAGTACAATACTTGTCGAGAATAATTTTAATTCTAGAGCAGCTTTGAACACTAGCTTTAGCAAAAAGCATAGTATCATCTGCCAAAGTTAAAAAGGGAATTTTGATACCTGACTTGCCTACAGAGACCCCTATTAGCTTTTCAGAATGATTACTAGCTGCTGCCGTCTCTCTAGCCAACAGTTCAGCACACAAAATAAACAAATAAAGAGATAGGGGATCCCCTTGTCTAATGCCCCTAGAAGGGAAAAATCTTTCCCCCTCGTATGCCATTAACAAAAACCGAAAAGGAAACAGATTTAATGCAATTCTCTGTCCAATTTCTCCATTGAGACGAAAAACCCAGCTTTTCTAATGTTATCTAAATATAGTTCCATTCCAGTCTATCATACGCCTTTTTCGTATCTAATTTAATAGCTATCCACCCTTGCTTGCCTGTTATTCTCTTAGAAGAATGAAAAATTTCACGCGCGATTAAAATGTTATCTTGAATTAGTCTTTCCAGAACAAAAGCCCCTTGTAGATGGTGGATAATTTTATCGAAAATAACTTTTAGTCTATTAGTGATTACTTTAGAAATTACTTTATAACAAAGGCTGATTGGTCTAAAATGATTTGCTGTTGAGGGATTATCAATTTTTGGAATCAGTGCTAAGAAAGTATGATTTACTTCTTTTAATAATTTTCCAGAGTGGGAAAAAGCTTGAACTGCACGAATAACAGAATTACCAACAAGCATCCAATATTTCTGGAAGAAGAAAGGGGGATACCCATCCGGACCCAGAGATTTATCCGAGGCCACATCAAAAACCGCAGCCTTTATCTCTTCTCCTAGCACAAGGGCACATAAAAATTAATTATCCTTAGTAGAGATTATTGGCTCTAGAAGATTAAAATCTTCATTTTCATTGAAATGAGTATTGGAATTACTTCTAAATCTTATTCTAAACTCCTTAGTAATCTCCTCCATTGTAAGAGTGGGATTAGTGATTATTTCCCCAGATTCCAAAGAGATTTCGTTTATTAAATTTCTATTATGCCTTATAGAAGCATTAGCGTGGAAAAACTTTGAATTAACTTCACCCTTTAGTTTGGTAATTAACTTTACTTCTTTGTTTCCAATATTCCACACTAAAAGCCAACATTTTTCTCTCTTTTGCACAAATAGCGATGTTGCTGTTGTTGAAGTTTAAGATCATCCCCATCAGTTAACAATTGGGCTTGAACATATTGAAGTCTCTCATCAACAAGTCAAAGTTGACGGAATATGTTGCCAAAAGCTCTTTGATTCCATTCTTTAGAGTTTTTCTTTAATAGCTTACATTTTTGGGCTAACAATACATATAAGAACCATAAAATTTGGTACACCAAGTTTTATTAACTAAGGTATTATAATCCTTTCTTAAACACCACCCTTTTTCAAACTTAAAAGGGGGTGCTTTAATATTATTTGAAGAAAGAAATTCTAACGATACTTGACAATGATCTGAAGATGTAAAGGCATGATGTTTAAGTTTTGCTGAAGGAAAGTTAGTAATCCAAGACACACTAGCTACACCCTTATCCAATCGTTCATACACATTTTCAATACCAGAGGGTTTTTTACGCCAAGTAAATCTAGTTCCTATAAAAGGAATTTCAATTGTAACCGTTTTACTTAATAAATTTTGCATAATATAGCTTCGATAATCCTTATAAACCGATCCTCCTAGCTTATCTTGATCATTACTTAATTCATTAAAATCCTCTAATATTATAAAGGGAGAAGTTAACGAAGTTATATAGCAAATTAATTCATCCCATAATTTATTCTTATGACTATTATCTGTAGGAGCATATATCAAAACAGTAATAAAGGGTAAATTAACTCTTAGAAAATTAATAGAACAAGCCGTAAATCTCGAGGATTTATATATTACATCAAGATTGAAAGGGTTAACATTGCAATCCTTCCAAAATAACTACACCCCTCCTGAGAATCCAACAGTTGGAACATAATCAAAGTACTGAAAACCACATTTTCGAGCACTAACAATACTAGGGGGAGACTGTACTTTTACTTCATAAAGCATCAAGATGTTAATCTTGTTGCTTTAACAAAAATCCTTACATTATGATAAAACATTTTTCCTACCCATACCCCTAATGTTCCAAAATCATATAGACCCTTGATATAGCTGACTGAACTAAGGGTGGCACCAGCACATTAGCACATTCAACCCTCTCAGACATAGGCTCTACAGCTGCATTGGAGGAATAAGCATAATAGCCTCATCATCAGAGGACTCTTCTGAAATGGGAGTGGCAGCATATAAAACTTTACCTTTACCTTTACCAACATGAGCACAAACAGGAGGATTGACTATAGCAACATCTTTCTCAATGATCTTACTTGTATCATTTAACACAATACCTTTAGCATAAGGGTTTAAGTTTAGCACATCATTTTTCATGGCTCTTTTTTTGGTAGGAAGAGAATGGGGTTTGTGTTAAGGGATGTGCGTGCTTGGACTAAACATGCACCACATCAACTTGCTCAGTTGTGGTATCATGGTTTTCTTGTCCAGCAGCTTTGGCAAGAGTGTTATAGAGACATTTTTGTTTAGGGTTCTTAATGAGCTTAATAGTTTTCTCCTTTTTAGGAGAGGTAATTAATGGACAAGCATCAATGACATGCACAGTTTCACCACAAAATGAGCACCCTGTTGAAAAATCCTTATACCATATTATATACCCTTGAACCAAGTCACCAGATCTACTCACTTTTGCAAACTCCAAGAGAGGAGCTTGGATATCAATGCAAGCCCTAGCAAACCCGATCTTGTTCCTTAATAAAGACCTTTGATCAAGTTTAACCAAAGCCCCAATGTCATTAGCACACAACAAATTAGCAATTGAATCGAAGTTTAATAACTCAGCAGGCAACTTGGGGATTCTGACCCACAAATCCACCCATTTGACCTCTTGCAAATAGGGGGTCAAAGGATGGTTTCCATGGGTATAACACAAATAAGTCACCTTGGACATGCCAAGGTATTTCAGACCAAACCAAAGCCAAATCATGGGGATTGGCGAATCTCAACATAATCCAACGATTCCCCATTTCCAAGTACTCAACCTCCCCTTTGACAAATTTCCGATCTGCCTTGGTTCTGGTAATAATTGTACGTAAGTCTAAGGGAACATACATCATTTTGCCTATAAGACAAGACTTTGATAGTTCTATGATATCTTTCTTAACTTGAGGGAGGTTATCAAGAATGATAGCCTCAGGAAAAGTAGGTGGGGGGAGGGTCTTCAACAGTAAGACCAGCAGAAAATGCATTAACCACAGGCATCACATTTGAAGTAAGGAAAGGGGCTTACAGCATAAATAGGGGTAGGTGAAGTGGAAGAAGAACTCCCAGTTTCACCATTAATAGGGTGAGGATTTGACACTAAAGCTTCCTTAATTTTTTTTGACTTATCCATCTTTAATGCTAACCAATTTTCAAAAAGAATAAACTTTAGAACATGTCTTACTAGAAGAGAATAAGGAAGGAAAGATGTGAAAGAATTCGTTACCTGGTCTCCTCTTTTATAGTAACAGAGGAGGGAAACTTCTGAATCCAAAATTACCCATCTGCTTCCGATACATTCCATCGCAATAAAATGATGGAAGAGGTTTGCTGGGTCTACTACCAAGAGTAGAGTAGGCTAAAGAAGAACTGGAGTACCCTCTAGGCACAAGACGTTTCCGCTGCAACCAACCTCGCATGCCACCATAATGGGGCTCCTCACAATTAGCCATTGAACCCCAATCACATTTAATGCTCTGCAGACTAAAACCCTAAAAAACTCTCTTCTTTTGTACTTAACTAGTTGTTGGACCGCGCGCTATCGCGCGCGGGCCCCCAAGGTAGCAAAAATAATTACGGAAAGTTCTCGTACCTCTATTGACAACTTATAAAGAAAGGGAAAAGAAAGAACAAACTATGACTATATGAGTACCACTTCAATTAGACTTAATAATGGATAACTGTTAGTTTCGGAAGGCATTAACTTATGTAAATTTCTCATGTTAAATATACCATATTCTTGTAATTTCTTGCTAAAAATTGATGACAATTATTTTATCAAGGGTATTGATGAAACTATATGACTATATGAGTACCACTTCAAGTAATCTATTTATAAATGAACTTCCATTAAGAGGAAACCCTTAAAGTCATTTTATGCATTCGGAAACTAACAACTATCCAAAATTTGCTAAATGTTACCATATATATATTCAAGTTGTTATGTCAGCTACCAAAGAGAAACCACTGAAAACAACTATTGGCTATCAACTAATTGTTATATAGAGGCATAATCCAAAAACAAGAAGACAAAAAAGACAAAAATTGCAATAAATATGAATCCTTGGTATGATTAGAACGTCAACCAATTATTTTGTAATGGTGCATGAAAAGTGGTCTACCAAAAAAAGCTAATGAAATAAAAAAGATATGTGCTTTATCTTATTTACGAAGGAGTTCAGAAGATTTCGGTTATTGTAAAAGCTAAGTGCTGCTACATCTGGTTAGTCTTTCCAAGATGCTGCCACTTCAAGACTAAAGTACAACCATTTCTTCAGAGCTGATTATCATTTTGGTCATTTTCTATCAAAACTACCCATTTTCTATCAAAAAAGTAGTCTTTACCTTTTCTACATGATCACTAAGAAAAGAGAATGCTTTATCAGTGAGTTCTACTATTTGGGTTTCTTGTGTTACAAAGATTGCCACTGCTGCTGCTATTTCAGAAGGTCTGGATTCCATCAAGTCAATCCCTGCATTTAATTCTCTCAACCAATCAATACACCAAACCCACTCTTCATTTTTTCACCAACTAACATTGAATATATATACTAATATACTTTATGAAAGATTATAAATGATAAAGAGAGGATGTATTTAAGGAATGAATATTGATTGTACCTTTGATTGTGCTTATAGTAAGTTGGATGGCCTGTGAAATTAGACTTCTTGGTGGCATTTGATCCCCACTTAGTTTATAAAGAAAATAGTCTATGAAAGAAAATGGTGTCACTGATTGCATTCTCCACTTCAAAGTGCTCATCACTGAAAGCTCCATTCTTTGAATGGTTTTTGCTTCAAATACAAACTTGCTATCACCCACCTACACACCAATCAAATCAAATTACTCAAAAGAAAATTCCTATATCATAATCCTAGGTCCTATATTGATTAGTGATGTATTAATTTGATCCGGATTGAGATTTAGTTATTGGGTCCAAAAGATTACATATTATTGCTATTTGGATTTAGTTGTAAAGATATTGGGTGCAAAAATTACAACATAAAGGTCTGAAAATTGATATATTTACCTCTATTTGGATTTAGTTGTCAAGTTATCGGGTCCAAACTACATTATCAACGTGACAATTAATTCGGAACGAAGCGAGTATCTACAAATAGGACTCACTTGTAGATCTATGGAAAGAGGGACATCAGTTTCTTCCATTTTGGCCGCTATAGATACACAAGAAACAGCCAGCAATTGCATCCTCCATGCTTTTCCCTTCTTCAAAATCAATAACACAAAATGAATTAATTAATGTTGATTTGATTTACATAAATAAATAAGACTTATTTTGGTTTGATAGATTCTTACAGGTAGCTCATATGCCGAAAGGAAGCGATCCAAGTAGTTTACGAATAGATAAACACAAAGGGGGCCTAAATTGTAGTGGGATTGGACCTGTTAAGCCAACATAATAATGAAATTAGTAATGATAATCAATGAAGAATATCTAAACTATTAAGGAAAATCAAACTTAAAACACACACATATTAATCAAATGATGGTAACACCGTGACAACGTGGTTCATCATATAAAGGGGTTTAGTACTTTTGAGGGGGAGGTAAGAAATGCAAAACATGTTAGTAAAATTGAAAAATAAAGTTGACATAGAACATGTAATTTAATTAACGTAACTATATAATTAGTCCCACACAAATGGATGTATCATTAACAAAAGGATGAGAAAAAACAAAACAACAAACCCCACAAAATAATCATCCACAGAATAATAGAAAGTAAGAAAAAAAATGAAGAAAATTTGTAAAATTCTTTTAATTAGCAGAAAATAAAAAAGAAAAAGACATCCCATCAGAAAATTAAGACGAGACAGTCTTGATAATGAAATATTGGTGGGAAAAAAGAAAAAAATTCCAAAAAATGGAAAATAAAAAGAGAGTTAGATTAAGAGACCCACCTTATGAATCCAATCAATAGCTTGATTTCTAGCACCCAAATCCAAATCTCCACATCTCAATCTCTTCAAATAATCAGTACCAAGAAAAAATTGATTCTCTGTTTAACATGGAAGCCAAACATTCATTAGTTGGCAGAGAAAATAAGTTAAACTCTGGACCAACAAAGTTGTAATCTTGATGATTATTATTAATAAAGTTTCTTGGATTTCCATGTTGCCAGTTACAAATCTCAAAATCATCAAAACTGGTTGTGTTATCCTGTGCACACAAAAGGCTTGAAACTGCATAATCTAAACTGGGTGCCATTTTTAGTTGATGTTCTTCTTCTTGTTCTTCAGCCTACAACTTCTCTCTCTAAAACTCACACTTTCTCTCTCTAAAAATTAATGAATCCCTAGTTGCATCTACTGAAATCTGAAGATAAATGATAAATTTAAGAGTTTTCCTTTTCTGGGTATTTAAGAGATTTGATTGATAGATGAAAGAACAGATTTTTGATGAATCAAAATAGAACAAAACAAAACAAGAAAAAACAAATGAATCACAAAAAGAATGAAAAAATGGGTAGTTTTGATTGAAAATGACCAAAGTTTATATTACAGGGAAAAAAGTAGTGTCTCAATGTTTTGGTTGAAGACTCCTATAAGCTGATTATTCTCCTAGCCTTGTTAAACTGACAGTATCATGTTATTGCTGCAGTTAACAATTCTGTTGTATGAAAACCAAACAAACAGGAATTACACATCAACTGGCATCATCGGGAGATCTCAAAGAGCTGGGTATAGTATTATGTCATCATTACAAACAGAACTTCAAAAATAACTAAACAAAAAAGTATGATAGATTCACAACAGAATTGTAAAACAAATAACAAGGTAAGTATATTGTTAACATAAGCAATCTTCATTGGTGAAGTCGCATGAAGACACATAAATCCTAAACTGGCAAACTTAATAGAAAGTGAATGAACTTAAGAAAAGTGATGCAGAAAAAATGCGATGGAAACCTTAATTTGCGTAATTTACTTTAAGAAAAGATAAATATTATTCGAAATTAAAGCTTACCCCATCTCCAAATCATCGTATTCATCGTCTGCCATTAGAGATCTTGGAAGCTTGTTCTCACAAAACCCTAAAGAGGTTCCATCCAAGTGAAGAGAAGAAATCTGTAAATTATGTCTGCAAAAAAACAAAAGTCACGAATTAATTGTATTTTTAGAAGATAAAACAACACGTGCAAAGCCAGGGCAAAAAAGCAAGTTTAAACACCACAAGATTACTACTAAGAGTACATAAAATCAATAACAAAAGGTCTAAAATTATTAATTCAAGCCGAAATAGAATAGCCTAGTTTTAATCACAATAACTGGAAATCATAATTCTTGCTTTAGATTATGGAGTTTGGTAGCTTTGTTCCAAGTATAGCTTTGATTCATTTGAATTGAATCTGAATTCCTATATTTTTTCATTGGATCTAAAATTAACTTGGAAAATTGCAATTTGTAGATGGACAACAGTTTCGTGATATATGTATTTGGACAACGTTTTGGCTGATTATGAGAATTGTAATCCTTGTCATAGAAAATTAGGAAGAGTTCTATTATCAAATTTCTCAATGTATTTAGTGACAATTTACCAATGAAATTAGGCTATTCAGATAAACTGGAGTACTAAATCTCTACAAAACAGAGGGCTAAGAATATGTTCCCTAAATAACATAATTCTTATAGATTATAGTTGTAGGGTTGCTTTCTCATGGTCAACTGGTTTTGTCCGTTATTGCTTATAGACATAGTCAATTAGTGAAGTAGTGTACTAAGCAAAGGTTGAATCCCTTAGAGAAGAACATAAGCTAAGTAGTACATATAGAGCATGTCTGGTTCTACTCAACAACAACCACCAGCAAAGCGTAGATCTTCATATATTTCTCTTTAAATCACACGAAAAATGCCCAAAGATTGCATCTTTTTCTTATTTTTCAAATATCTACTCCAATTTTTTGTCACATTTCCAATAACATAGCAATAAAAAGCATTTGAAAATAGCCAAAAAAATTGTCGAAATGAAGAATGACTTACAGTAGCTCTCCCTGTCCTCCTCCATTCTTCTTCCTTCTCCCTGCTTCCTTCGGTCTCCTCCCTGGCGCCACCACAACCACCACCCGATGCGCAAATAATTCAAAAGAAAGTTTTTTTATGGGCAGATAATGATGAAACTCCAAAATTCGAAATATAAGTAACCAGATCTTGGGAAAAACACGAAACCCTAAAAAATCCATGAGAAATTAGATCTTAATTCTAGCAAATTCGAAAAAGTATCACAAGATCTAAAACAAATAGCAAATAAACCCATAATCTAACTAAAAGAAATGAAATTTCATGGAAATTAAAGATTAGAGATAAAATTGACTAACCCTTGAAATATAAAGCCAATAATCGAAAGCCGCTACTGAAAAAGGAGGGAGATGGTGTCGATTCAACGGCGGTGAGAGTAGGCGTAGGTCAGCGTGGTGGAGTTTCACCTTCGCTAAATGTTCATTTCGTCAACGTTCAGCTAAACTTGAGAAAGAGAAAAAAAAAAAAAGGTAAAAAAAGAAGAAGAATGAAAGAGGATGAACTAGAAATTGGAAAGAGGAGAATGAAGAAGAAGAGCGAGAGAGGAGAGACAGTCAGAGTGAAGAGGGTTGCAGAGACAACGGGGCAAAAAAATGGCAGCATAGAAATTCTAACAAAGTGGAGGGGCAAAATAGTCCTCTTACTGTTACTAAGCTACAGTAAGATAACTTCTCACTTTTTAATGGGTATGGAATTGTAATAAGTTAAACCCTTTACTCCAATTGAAAGCTTCTTGAGAAACTTTATCTACTCGAGCCGCCTTCCACCTACAATTCTCAGAACAATTAGGTGGCGGAATTCGATTTTGGGGAAAAGCCCCAATACAATAGGCTAAAATCGTAGGCTTATAATTATTTTGGAGAAACCCAAAAATTGGGTTAAACAGCTGGATTTTGGGAAGAAAACCTACACTAATTATGAAGTTTAACAGGCATAGAGCAACTGATATTTTAATTTGATGCGGGATTTGAGATCTAGGGTTCTTCGATAATTTGGGGATTTTTTTTCGAGGGTTTTGGGGCTGAAAAGTTTGGGAATTAGGATCTTTTTTTGCTGCAGAGCTTCTCTCACTAAGACTTCCACTTTTGATATGGTCTCACTATTGCTACTTCCTCCGTTTTCATTTAGTTGCAATGAAAAGGAATTTTTTATGTCTCAAACAATACTTCTTTGTTGCAACTAAATGAAAGCAGAGGAAATATATATATTATTTCTTTTGCACTAACTTTGGCCCACAATCTCCAATAAAAAAAAAAAAACTCATCAATTTCTATCACATCTACTTTTTTTTTAGTAAAATAACATTTATAACCACATTACAACTTATCACCTTAAACTACATGTTTCAATAAGTGTTCATGAACACAGAACAGTAGCGGCATATGGTTGGAGTCTGTCAAAAAATCAGGAAGAATATGCGGAGGGAAGTGGTATGAGCCATGCGAATGACCCCTTGCAGGCGGAGGCAAAAGCAATGCTTTGGAGTATCTCAGGGATAGAACATCTACATATACGACATCTAGAAATCTAGACGGATTCGGAGGAGCTTGTACAAGGCAGTGGCGGAGCCAGGATTCTCAAAGTGGGGAGACAAAATCCGAACGCCGGGCATTCGGAAAAAAAATACAACACAAATTGTTTAATACTTAATGTTTTACATCCAAAATTCCAAAATGCTTAAAGTCTTACAATCCAAGAGAAATGAAAAAAAAAATACATAAACTAAAAAAAAGTGAATCACTTGACATTTCCTAATTAAATTGATAAACATTAATCAATTACATATCACACCAAACTAGTTAATTATAAATCAACTCATATTTACAAGTTACAACTTCCAAATTAGAAATTAGAAATTACAAACTAAATAAATCAACTCAATAAATCATGACCAAACCAACAACAAATCAATTCAACTAATTCAAGTATTCAACCATAAATCCATAATCACAAATTCACAAGTATCACAATCAAACAATGATAAATATTACCTAAAAAATGAAATTAAAACTTAGGGTTTAGAATGAAATAACTCACTGACAGTGGTGAGTGGTGACTGGACTGGCCACTGGGCGTCGGCGACTGACGACTGGTGGTGGTGGCTCCGGCTTAGCGGCTTCGTCATTCCTCACTTTCTTCATTTGGCCATTGGGTTCCTTCTCCTTCCTTCGAAATTCCTAATGGCCACTGGGTTCCTTCTCCTTCCTTCGAAATCACTCACAGTGTCACAACCTTCATAGATCAACGCCTTTAAACTCCATAACCCCTAGGTCCGGATTTCAACAACAAATCAATGGCGGAATCAGCGCAAAACGAAACCCTAGGTCCGAAAACATCGAAGCAAAATCTGCGACTAAAATCCTCCCCAAATTCGTCGATTTGGACGTCGGAGTACAGAGAGTGGGAGGAGAGAGAAACGGCGTCGTAATCGGTGGGGATTGGGGAGGAGAGAGAAAGATGAGGGAGAGGAGAGACAAAGGAGGAGGAAAAATCGGGAGAGGAGAGAGAAGAGAAAGGGTTTCAAATTCTCTCTCTTCGTTTCAAACTCGTGCCTCTCCCAGCGTCCTTCCTTCCTTCTTTTTTTCGGTCTTTTTTTTTTTTTAAAAAAAAAACCGTGAAATAATTTTTTTAAAGTGGGGGGACATCTGTCCCCATGTCCCCCCTGCTGGCTCCGCCCCTGGTACAAGGTCTGAGTGATATGCAGTCAACGAGTTACAATATCAAAGAATATCATCAAGGACATAGTCCTGTTAGATCAATATGTTTCCTTTAAAGTTAGCCATGTTAGTAGAGTTAAAGTAACTAAAACCCATAATCTTGCGGTTAAAACTAGAATGGAGCAAGTTACTCATCTTTAATTATTATACGTTATTGCAAAAAAAAAAAAGCTCTACCCTAACCCTGACTACCACCACCATTACTAAAGCTTTTTTTTTTTTTTTTTTTATTAGGAAAGAAAACTAGGTGGTGTCAAGACACCACCTAAAGCATTCCGTAAAATGGTTACAACGAACAAACATCAAGATAAACATAAGGAAGAAAAAAGGAGCACAAATGGATACAAAAGGATGCTCCGCCGCGGCAAACACCTTCTCCCCAGGCCCAACTGAAGACACCTTCTTGTAACCCGTCACGGGGGCAAGACAAACACCACTTTAATGAAATAGCTCCCAAATCTTCACCAAAGAAACCACAATACCTTGCAACTACAATAACACCAGCCTCCAATTGATGAAGAAGGATAGCCCTAACCTATAGTCTTACTTAAACTATGCTAACAAAACTCGATCTGTATCCAAACTCAGGCTATGTCAAACTAACACAAGTGGTTGTCAAATTCATCAATGCCAGGGAGCCCTTGGACTCTCTTCATGTATAGTGGAGCATTAGCTTCATAGCTTTGCCCAAACATAACCATTGTATCAGGCAAAGCTTTTACTATCTCGTCTGAGAAAGCGAGCGGCAAGGCCTCAACCACGTTTTCCCTTCCGTTGGAATCTCATCAAAGTCAAGATCTCTCCCCAATTTGAAATTAATGGCTTTGGAAATGTTGTTACCATATTTTTACTCTTTTTTCTCTCAACTGAATATAATAAAGATTTATTGTTTCATCAAGAAAAAAAGAAGTTTTCAATTAATGGAAAATTTCTGCATTACAGGAATTGCAACTATTATTATCTTGCTGTCAACTTGTCTTTACTCACAGGAATTGAGGGTTCTCTACTACTAGATTGGTCCGGTATCTGCTCAGAGCCGGAGCCATTCTCTTCTCCACCATTCACTTGACAGTGAGGTTTAGGTACTACCCGCGTCAATAGCCTAAGTATCATTTCATAACTAGTAAATGTAATAACAGAATTTGGGACTGTTCTCATTAGATTAGTTGCACAGCCACGGTAAAAGCCAGCAAGACCTTCAGCTTGGAAAACCCTACGCACGCAATCAACAACACCTGAGTAATGAACTTCACGATTACGAACTTGGCCTTGCTCTTGAAGCCTAGAACGGATAACCTGATAAAAAGCTTAGAAATTTAAGGCACTAGATGATTTAATGAAGTGCAGAAACATAAGTTGCTAAGAGAGACAAACCTCATGGGGATAAGTCATTATTGATGCTACAATTTTAGACAATGAAGAAGCTATTGCAACACTTCCTGCACTTAGCTCGTCAACTGTAGTGTTTTCTGAAAATCAAACAGTACCAAGTTCAACACCACAACATATATTGTTGCAATAAAAGGAATATGGTTCTGAGAAGAATAATTAGTAATACCTGTTTTTGCCAAATAGAGCTTGATTCTTTCATATGCAGGAAATTGGATGGCCACATGACTTATTCCTGCCAATGAAGGCAAAAGCCCACTGTTCAAACCAACAAATCAGTAGCGAGAAGTACATATATCACCACATTGTCATTTATTAGAGTGTCCAACATTGAAAAATTTGTTGTAGAAAAAGGGTATTCAGAAAACCGTTCCTCTTTCATGTTCACCGCCTAAAAGTTCTCTGGAGAGCCCTTCGTTTTGTTACATACTCCCTCCATCCCAAAATACTTTAGACAGCTTGACTTTTCGGGGTCAAAAATCCAATTTGCTATTGTAATTTATCAATATACAAGAAAAAGATTATTACATGGGATCTTGTTAGATTTGTTTAATTGTGTATTTTCAGAATATGATCTATTAATTATGTTTGTTTTTCATATTAAGGATATTAATGATCCAAGGCGAACAAAACTATGTAAAGTATTGTGGGATAGAAGATATACATGATGACTGAACAAAATGTTCTACAATCAAGCAAAACAAGATTTCCTAAATGGTCCCCACGACATTGAATTCTCTGGTTTTCACTAACAAGTAACATCAATACATACAGCTTTAAACATATACAGCCAATAGCACAAAGGTCATATATACATTGAACTCATTAATGAATAAGAATATGAAATCCATTTGACATCTAACCAAATAAAGAACACTGGTAAGAATTAAGAATATAACATCACCCTCAATCTTTCACAGAAAAATCATACTAAAAGATTTCTATTTCAATTCAATGAATATAAATTTCACACCACCATTATCCCATGTCGTTATGGCTGGGACGGTCTGATGTCTGCACCTAAATTTTGTGATAGCAGAGAAGCTAATTATATGATTTATACTCCAATTAGCCATGTTCATTCAGTCCACTATTTCCAAAGCCAAAGAATAGTGAATCTCTTCGCGGCATTAAAGATGGACAAAAACAATACGAACATCACTAATTACTTGATTCTAGTTTCAGTTTATGCCTTAGAACTTCCTAGGGTTAGTCGGCATAGCATGTTGATTGGACAGTGAATACGATAATCTGTAGGCAGAAACTAGAAAGTAAATGGAATAAAAAAAATTAGCACAGTTACTTTAGAAGCAAGCTCAAGAGAGGTTTAATATCATATCACTCACTTCCCATGTGAAGCTGAGGATTATTTTGAGACCTTAAAGATGAAATATGACACAATTACTTTGAAATTAGACGAATCTTTTCCTAGATAATGCTCCCTACAGACTTAATTCCCACTTCACCCTTCATTCAAACTTAATTCAGTTAGCGGTGCCCAAAGACAAACCCGCTAACTGAGTTAGCGGCTGACTTAGGTTCACTGCCAACTCAGTCAGCGGTTATGTCTTTGGGCACCGCAAACTTAGTTAGCGGTTTACCTCCACAGTTTCACTTTCCCATAACTAGGTTGTGAACCAGTTCATGAGAAAGTAAAACTGCGGAGGTAACCCGCTAACTAACTCAGTTAGCCGTGAGCACAGCAAAAAAAATATCTCTGGTTTTGCTGAGTTAGAGAAAGTCACTAACTCAGTTAGCGGTTTTGTTGTGTTCACTGCTAACCGAGTTAGCGGTTTTGCTCTCCAGTTTTTTTAATAAAAAAAAAAAATTCTGCGCTTTTGTCCTACGTGTATGGTAGTTTGGGAATTTAGTTTTAAAGGACGGTGAAGTGGGAATTAAGTTTCTAGATAGCATTATCTAGGGAAAAGATTCCAAATAGACATGAGAAACTAAGAAGATATTATTTCACTGATCAATAAAAATTACCTGTACAGCCCTGGAATTCCTTCTTCGCGCGTTATTCTTCTCAAGGCAGAAAGGATGCTTTTATACGGAATCACATCTGTCCTCATTCCCTGTGTCTGAAAATGAAGAAACTGATCAATTATAGTAGCTCCCATCGATAAAAAGGTCATTCAGATTCTTGTCTGAGAAAAACTTTTTAGTTTTGAAATGTATCCAACCTTTACCACATGTAGATTAGATTGTGAGTTTTAAAACAAGTATCAATCAGTCCACAGAACTCAGTGAATATATAAGTATTTGCCACAAATAAATCATCAGTTGACAGGAAACATAAAAAAATAACAAAAAAAAAAAAAGAAAAGAAACATGATGACTAAAGATTTGTTCACTCGGAAGCAAAGCTTTTTAAGATCATCCACTTTTACAGAAACGTTTTTTTAACTATTCAAGAAAAGTTGTTGCGGATATGCGCTATCAATCCACAAGAAACTCACATAGTACAACATCATCAATAAATTTGTGTTCATGGTTAACACCTTTGTTTAATCTGGAGCTGGTCCTCGTAGATTTTATTTCAAAAGACCAATATAGAAGCTATAAGTTACATAGTATACAGAAGCCCATACCTCACTAATTGATGAAACACAAACGTCTACACACACAATACAAATTTCATTCTTGTATTGGTGAGAGGGATAGGTACTTAACTATCCAGTCTTTAGCTAACTACTTTACATATAACGAAGAAGAGAAGATAATATAAGACATATTACATTTTGATTGACAACTCTCTTGCTTTTAATGGTGTAAGCCCCTTGAGAGCTGAGGCCCTTGACCAATAAAAGTATAAGTGTGTCCACAACAGGTACAGGGGGGCCATAAGCGAATTTGTAGAATTCACAATTCTCATATTGACTTGACCATTATTGAATTGCACTGCTGCAATCCTAATATAAATAAGTTGTTTAGCCTTTTGAAATTTGTGGAATTCACAATTCTCATATTAGAGAGACTAGAGAACCATAAGAGAGAGAATTCACTTATGTCATCATCTAATGTATTGATTCCAAGTTCTGATGCAGCTTGTTGGGTTTTCACCTGGATGTCAGGTTTTCACCTTAAACTAGTTTTTAGGCCCGGGCTATGCCCCGGGTAATTATATCTTTCATTTATTAATATTTCACTTTAAAATGATAACGTCAAGTATCACTTGGTGGTTGTTTGGTATGTGGGAAGAAACACGTGCAATGGAAATTCCCATGAATTTCTAAACTGGTTAGTTGTTTGGTTAGCAGGAAGTAAGAAAAATGGGGGAATTCAAAATTCCTGGGAATTTGTAATTCCCATAGAACGTGGAAATTTATTGACCCACTCCCCCCTTGGTCATTCAAAATTCCTGGGAATTTCAAATTCCTTGGTGTCAACCAAACACTTTTAGTAAAATCCTAGGAATTACATGAGGGAATTAACTTCCCATGTATTGTAACTTCCCACAGGAATTAAATTCTTGTATTTACCAAACAACCACTTGGTCTAGTGGTTAAGACTTTAATACATGTGCTTGTGATCATGGGGTCGAATCTTATACAACACATTTTCTAATTTTTTAATTGTACGTGGAGTCGTGGATTACATGCAGTTAAACACACTAAGCGAAAGCGCCACGTGGCATCGTTCCTTGTTTAGGAACGCCTTTTAATATATTAGTATAGATTTTTTTTTGTTCTCTAATTTTTTTTTGTTCTCTATTGCTTATTCTTTGTTATCTCCTGTCTTTGATTTCCGCACATTATACTTCAATTGGATAAGTTGTTAGCGTCTTTCATTTCCTCTACTAAAAAGCCATAATATTCTAATATGAAATATTAATTCTATTATGAAAAAGGAAGCCCTTTAAGAAAACATATTTTTAGAAGTTCAACCACAAAGCATCAAGTCTCTAAACTTTTTATATCCTGATATTAAATTCTTTTACATTAATTACTAAAATTGTGGTCCTCAAGGTCGAATCCCAATTTGGGATCCTTCTAAAGTGTGTTCCCAAGTCCTAATTTTGAGATTTACAAGATCTGACACTCTATTGTGTCGGACATTCAGATCTAAGTTTGAGCAAGCTACGGGATATGTATCAAAGAATTAACTGTCAAAGTTTGTTCGACTTTAACTTAAAGGTCCTTAAGAAACAATTAGAAAAGGAATAAATTTTAGAAAATGTCGCATGCATGTATACTTAGAAATTTGTGATGCACTCTTACCTTTACGAATCTGTTTAATTTAAACTACATATTTTAAAGATAGCTTCTGTATTCAATTGTTGCTAATAACTAAACATTGATTCTGTGGCCGCACCCTGGTTGAGCGTGCCGACCAGCGTATGGTCATACGGAGGGGTAATCAACGAGTCCGAGCATCACAGGACACAATCACATGAGTGTCTGACACATATTCTGAAACAAGTGTCGGATCCTAGAAATCTCAAAATCGAAGACTTAAGAACAAATTTAGAAGGATCCAAAAATATGAATTTGGACTTCAGAACAGGACAATTTCTATAGTTTTAGTAGCAATTTTAAAAAAATAACCAGTATCAAGAAATAAACCCATTTTCCAAGACTTACTCCCTGTGTATCTTTTTAGTTTGCTCACCTAGTTGAATGCACAAATATTAAGGAAAAGAGAGAAAAGAGGGAGATTTTTTGCACATGGGTCGATAGTGGAACATAGTTGGAGAACCTAATTTTTTAAAAATAATAAAGGGATGAAAGAGAAACGGGTCCTATGACTTACTTTATTTATAAACAATTGGATGAGAGAGAAAGTAGTCCTAACCAACTTTTTCTATCACAAATAGTGAGAGGAATTGGATGAGACAGAAAAAAGTGGTCCCACCGCCATAGATAGGAAGATTCAAAGTGAGCAAGATAAAATAGAAAACAATTCTATAAGGAAAGTTGGCAAGATCAAAAAAATCACAGAGGGAGTGATGCTTTGTGGCAGAATTTTAAAAAATAACGTTTTCCTTTAAAAACATGAGCAATACAGAGCATTGATTCATGTGGATTTATATTTTCCTATCAAAACAAAAAATTGCATATTCACTTCCTGCAACAAAAGTTTGTATAGAATAAAGAAAAACCCTACATTGTAATAAAGGTACAACTTTGCACAAGAAATGCAAAAATCAAAGCACGCAGAGATTCTTTGGTAGGGCATAAAAATGATTTTTCTATTTTCCTTTGTTTGCTTTGTAAAGGGTCAATAATGGTTTTTCCAAATGCTGGAAAGAATTCTCCCAAGGGTTGAAAACATTAACCTCAAGAAAGGAATGACACATTTTCACCTTCTTGTTTCCTTCCTCTGATCCATCCTTCCCTTTTCATTTACATTCTTCCTTTTCATGCGAGGAACCAAACAAAGGAAAATTAATTTACCACGGTGTTTTCTCTTGTTTTTTCATAGAAAACCATTTTCCATTGCAAATGTTTTCAGGCCAACAAAAAGAAGCCTATAGTTGGAGGCTCATGGGATGAGCCCTACTAATATTTAATCTGAGAGAGAGAGAGAGAGATAGATAGATAGATGGAGAGAAGAAGAAAAATCATGGAACACTCTAACAACCAAACCATCATGCAACGCAAGAAAGTGCCGAGTTCGTTTTCTCCTTACCAAGTCTGACTCATATTCCGTGTCCACAACCGTGTCGGGTGGGGTCATGTCTACACGGTTATGGGGGGAATCCTGTCATTAATATAAGATAGTAGATTTTATTTTTTCTGACATTGTTATATAATTGTTACACCAAGACCTAAATGATCAGCTCAATGACAAAGGCAAGGGGATTTACAACACAAATTGTCCAAGCGGAGTACTAACATAAAGTCGATTAACAACAACATTAAAATCTTATAGTGCTTATTATGGCACATGTTTTAACTAGTCAAGCTCAAAACTCGGATTATTCTTATCAAACCAAGCTTGAGCATGACTTTTAAGTTTAAGAGTATCTACAATGGAGTTCTCCAACTAGTTCTCCAACTAGCTCTCCAACTAGCTCTCCAAGGAGAGAGAAATTGGAGAGCTACTTCTTACCTAACAATGGGGCTCTTGGGTGTGTCTTGGGCATATCTCCATGAAGACACTTTGCAAAGTGTCAATTAGAGGAGATACCATTTGGGTTAAAGGAGAGATGGCTCTCCAATGTGTGGGGCCCACAAAACTAAAACATACCATTGCAATTGCTAAAGTTTTATTTTCTTCTTGCAACCATTTAGTGATTTTTTTATAAAAAATTATAAAAATGGTAACAATTATTATCCCAACAACTATAATTTTTCTTTATCTATAAAATGAGCTTAATATTGGATATATTTCATACACAAAATCTACTATCTTTTTTTAGTTTATGAAATTAAATATTAGCATTCAAAATTAATATTTTAAAAAAAAAAAAATTCTACATTACATAAATTATGAAAAAGATTAACTTTTTGTAATTATATTTAATTAACATGAATACCTTTATTTATATAACTTTGATCATAATATGAAATGAGGTTCATTTATTGACATGGGGACCACCAAACAATGAAAAGTTGAATGGAGAGCTCTTTAAAGAGTTTTATTATTGTTGGGTGTTTTTAGATATAGTTCTTGAGAGTAGATTGAAGAGAGAAAATAGATGAGAGAGAGTGGAGAGCTAGTCGGAGAGCCATGTACCATTGTACATGCTCTAAGATGAGTTCTCGAACTTGGTAAAATTAATCAAACCCAAGTTGAGCCATATTCGGTTTGTAGCCAGCCCTACGAACCATTACAGCAATTAACACCCGTAAGCGTATGAGCACTTCATGGGGTGTTTATGGAGATCTTCCCACTAAACCCCACTCCCAACGATAGAGCGCTTGCCTCATAGGGAGCACTATGCTATTTGCCACTTCAATTTGCAAATAGATTCAGGTCCTGAAGGGCGAAGGCTTCATTATTTTTGTTCAAAAAGTCCACAGAGCAACAAATATATGGGGAAAAGGAGAAAGTGGCACAACAAACACCATTCAGAATTTGAGTACTGGAAAAGCAAAAGGCTTTGTAAGGGTCTTAGAACAATCACTAATCACTGCCGAGAATTGCAGCAGATTGAAGGCCCAGAAGCCTGTATATCTTACTAATCACTTATCCCATTCAAGATGCTACAGGCCTACAGTAAGCATGACAATAAAATCCAGAGCTGGGTTTTCCGAAATTTAGATCAGGCTAATACCATGACAGAAAACTGCCTTCTGTTAAAGAAGTTATGTAATAATAGTGATATAGCAGAGAGATCAAGCAAGAGGTATCCCTAATTACTCCATTTTAACATTAAGGCTGCAATCAATATCGATCGAAAACCATGGAAATTAGATCATCCTCAATACATGCTTTCACTTCAAAATTGCGTAATACTTATCAGCTAAATGTCAATATAACAGAATTGTCATACATGACTTAACGGTGGTAATCATATGCTAAGAACATTAACCAGACTCAGAACTCATTAAATTCAACAAGACCAGGCATCCAACTTACTTGGAGTCGGGTCTTCACAACCCACAGGGGATTAGTTGCGACAGCTGTAGCAGCTCCAGCACCACCAGCAGCAATCATATTTTTAACTATAGTAAGCTGTTCAGTACCATGATCTACATAAATGGAAAAAAAAATTCTTCAATTGGAAAAAACCATAACCACTATAACATTAGTATCAAATAATTAATACACAAGAAGTGTTACAAAAACCAACCATCTTTCTGTAATAAGCCTTTAAGGTGCTCATAAACTGGGAAGTATACCTGCATATGAAATAAGCATGTATGTCATTCAAAGAAATCAGAATTTTGGCACATGAAAGGCACGGGAAGTAAGCTTTGTTAGATTTTAATCATAGGTAATTTATCTAAACAGGAGTATATTTTATAAAATTAGCAATGCATGTATAACTTCTTTTAGTTTGTATTTGATAGATAACGTCCAGTTTTGTTCATCATTTAAAAAGAGTTTCATTAGAATAAGGCATTTATCTAACACTTCTTTTTATTTGATACACACAACTATGTCAAGTAAATTGCTCTTTAGAGTAAGAATTAGTAATATTATTCATAAAGGTATGTTGAGCAATTCAGCAATTGTGAAAAAAATATACGGATATTTCTCCAACTTTGTCGAAGTAATTTTTTATTCACCATATATCTTCCATGCTTTCAAAATTCACCATATACCTCTCAATTTCTTTAAAATATATCAAAAGCCCTTGATGACTAACAACCGTCAATTTAGTTAGTCATTCACCCCTAATTAGCCACTAAACTCCAATTAACCCCAATATGACCTATTTACTTGAATTGATCAGCATTGAAACACCACCTCAAGCCCATTTTCTCTCTTCCTCCATAACTTCATTCCCCCTTCTTTCTCTCTCCACCCCATTCTCTCTACACCCCTCCCCTATTGAAACACCACCACCACCAAGGAACTGAGACTTTGAATTTTTGCAATATGCCATATTGAATTTCACCCTATTTCAGATTCCTAATTTCTAAAACTCGTCGGAGGAACAATTTCGGCGTGCCATTCTCTTTTTCATAAGTGGTTAAGTTTATTTTGAGAAACTAAGGAAATACATGTATACAGAGTAGCTCTTGAAGTTCATGCTTGGTTTGTGCTTGTGTTTGAGTGTGTTTTGAGACACTAGTCATAGAAAAAACAATATTCATGCAAGAAAAGATGAAGAAGCAGAAACATTTAACATAAAAGAAGTCCACAAGGATCCAAAATTGCAGATGAAGGCAACGACCAATTAGAAAATAGTTCCTTCACTTTTCAGTAGACTACAATTTTAAATTCGAGTTCATGATGACATATTGACATTTAACACCTCTTAAGAGGCAATAAGTTCACATAATTGGATACGGGAACCACTTTGTCAATTTTTAACAAGAGTCATTTAAATTTGTCTCAATTTTCCAATTACTACCTATTCCTATTAATTTCTGTATATAGCTTAAACATCACACATGCGGGGTGGTTAATAACTAGAAAATTGAAAGGTCTTCATTAAGTCAACAACCAGTTCTGCTATTTAATTATCATGAAGGGAGCAGAAAAAATATTTAATTTTAGCCTTTTTTGGGATTGTCTAATGTTATTTACTGAAATTTTGTGAACGAAACTAATAGTGGCCCTCAGTAACCTGAAACAAGCAGTAAAATAAAATCTTGAACTGTTTTTATGATTTATTACAAAAGCATGTATCAGCCCTAGACAGCGTCCGAATCCTTAAAACCCTATTGTATATGCAAACTTTTGTAGACATATAAACCTAAGAGGTAAAAAGTAGCAAGATGATCATTTCTATATTACGCACAGGAAGCAATTAGCAACAATATAATCAAACTTCTAATGCAAAAAGGTGTACTCAGACTTCTTCTAGTTATCCTCAATGACTGAAGTTCACTGACTGGGATAAGAAACAGAGAATCAAACCCAGTTCAGAAAGATTGTTATTCCAGACATTCGTGCTATGAATTGCTATCTTCCAACAACTTAAATTATACTTCCTCCGTTTACTTTTACTTGCAACATGGGGGAAGGCACAGGAACCAAGGACAGGGGAGAGATAGAGAGAAATAAAAAATGGGACCCATGTGATGAAGTAGTTAGTGTTGCAAGTAAATTGCAATTGCCATAAAAGGGAAGTGTTGCAAGTAAAAGTAACACAGGAAGTATGTTATAGCTCCATGAAGTTACATAAACTAAATGCATGTTTAGAATCAGGTACATGTTTACTAACAGTAGATGTTCCTTAATTATATATATGTTCTACCCAAAGAATCGCAAATTGCTGCCCCAGCTCACAACCACACTCTAACGATAAAACTAATAGCAAGTTAACAATGCCTAACACCTTTCACTAGAACTTGAAAGTTGAGAAACATTGTACAGCTCCTCTGTCAACACCCAAAAGGATAGAGTGCACAGTGGACACTAGACAGGCAGCACACTAACAACACTCCAAATTGCAGACCAGATGATATTAACTGCTCCTTTCATGTCAAAGAGTTTTAACTCAGCTCAACTAAATCTTACCGCCCAAGTTGGAAGTAATGCCAAGATTGTTGGAGAAAGTCCACGATACAATCCACGAAACCCCTCCTTTTTAACAATATCTTGGAGGCTTGTAATGATAATACTACCTGCTTTACAGGCACATTACCATCATCAAAATCGGAAAATGACACGTAACAAACTAACACCATACTAACTAAACCAAATAACAACAACCCACAGTTAATCATCTTTCACAACTGATCATCCCGTTCAAAGGGCCTGTTCTCTTAACTTTATTTGGTGCTTATTTTCAGAAAAAATAAGAAAAGTCAAAAAATAAGTTAAGATAAGTTCAGAAAAAATAAAAATAAAAAAGTTAAGAAGATAAGTTCAGAAAAAATAGGAAAAGTTCAGAAAATAATAAAAGAAGTTCAGAAAAATTAAAGAAAAGTTCAGACTAGTTAAGAAAAGATAAGAAAAGCTTGGAAAAGTTAGACAAAGAATAAGGTGGAGAGAAGAGGCCCAAAACCCAAGTACGGATCATTCCATTTTCTAATTTCTACCACAAATCACATTTACTTAACTAATAATACTCATGCTAATTATCAGAACATGATTAATTACTAATTAGAACAGGCCAATGAAGATACCTTTAGTAGAAGTAGAAGTCACAGGAAGTCCATGAACCTGTAACCTTGTCTTAATCACATCTAACGGACACACAAATGTTGCAGCAATTGCACCTGCACTTCACCAATTACTCAGCATCAACAACCTTAATTATGTAATTTCACCTGTAAATGCAATGTCATGGAAAACAAAAACCCAAGTAATCAAATCAAACCACACATGAAAACATCAGAATTCAGAACAACCTGCGGAAGCACCAGCGGCGGCATCGCAGAAGAAGTTTTTCGGTTTGCGGCGGCGGTCCTGCGACGGCGGTCCACCGCCAGTCATCTTCAACTTCAAAAAGGAAAAACAAAACAAAGAAAAGCAGAAATTGATGATGATATGATGTTATTGGATGTGTCAGAAAGGGATTAAGCGCAATGATGTAGACGGGATTCGATCCTTACATTATTGTATGTATATATAGATATTGGGGTAGCTATGAACAAGTTCAAGAAGTGGGTTTATGTGATGAAGAATCAAAGAATACTTCAAAAGGGGGAGAGAGAAAGAATGTTAAACATTGAATGGCGGGGTCAAGACGGTGCAAAGTGGAAGAGAATTTTTTTTTTGAGGGGGTTATTTTTTGCTCATTTGGGTAAGAGGAAAATCAAAAGGAGAATTAATGTATGTAAAACGGAATTTTGAGTGAGATATTATTATGTGAGGTTTACTGCAAATTTTCTGGGGATTTCTGACTTTTGTTATTCAGATCCCAAAACATACGTTTTGCTGCTTCAAAAGACATAAGAGAGTTGAACTAATCTTGGGTTTTGCCGTGATACATCCGGCTAACGTTGCATTGATCTATGCTTATACTATCCCTTATAAAAAAAAAGATCTATGCTTATACTATGATAAAGTTATTAGAAAATCTTAGCTTGGGACCTGGGAATCAGGAGAACTAGATAGAGTAGTACTTCTATTCATGGATAAGATCGTAAGATTATATAAGAAAAAAGCAATAATTTGGATGAAATGTATAAATGGAGCTGAAGTGAATGGACAATGATTTATTTTGCTCAAAAGTCATTCCCCTAAAGTGCTGATTCTATACTAACTTGGGAAATTGGAGTAGTCTTTGTCGACCAAGAGAAAATGCTAATTCTCCATTATGATATGTCGATAGTATAATGCTAGATTTACTAAAACTCCTTATATTAGAGGGGGTTGTTGATCAATATCAATATATTACAAGCTAATAATGGTCTTAATAGCATTAGGAAACTTATATCAATTGTGCCGTTTTTCTCTCTCTAGAAACCTAGAGGTTTTCTCTCTAAAAATTCTTTTAGAGCTCTTCACATAAACTCAATCATCATACTCAATATCTCTCTCTCTTCTTTTCCTTTCTTCTCTATATTCTCTTGTGTTCAAACTCCTAGTTCAATTTATGGATTATCACTTCCCTGATATTGACGAGGCTTTTAGTGGTAGTCTGAAAAAGATGGGACCAAAAGTTAGGTCAGAGTTTGGTGACATGCTCCCCTCAGGAGTCATCTTCCCTATGGCAGTCATAGGAAGGTTTAAAGACTCAAGAAATTTCTCTTCCTCACAAATCCAGGATTGGGACTCAAAATGCTGGATCACAAATGAAGACATAAAAGTGGAAAAAGTGGGGAAAGTGTTCTTCTTCTACTGCACTCATGAAGATGACCGTGATAATCTCCTAGCAAAAAGAAGTGCCTGCTTCCAAGGGGCACTTATAATTTTCAAGTGCTGGTTCTCGGGAGCTTCTATACGAAGCTTTGAATTTTCCACTGCCCCCCTGTGGATCAGGGTAGAAGGTATCCCTCTCACCTCCAATTACCCTCATGTTGCGAGGAGAGCGTTAGAGAAAATTGGGAGAGTCATTACGTTCGATGATGCTTCACTTCAAGATGGGCCAAAAGAATTCCTGCGTGCAAAGGTCATAATTCACCTGGATAAGCCTTTAATCCCAGGATATTTCTATGAATACCAGAGAGGGCACTTCCAATGGGTGGACTTCAGGTACGAGGGGGTATTTAATTTTTGCAAAAAATGTGGCAAATTAGGTCACAAATTAAATTGCTGTAGATTATCTCTGGATAATGCTCAACGTCAATTTGGTGCTCGAATGCAAGAAGTTTGCATTCATCAAAGAAACCTTATGATCCAACACCCCCTTTCCTCCTGCTACACAAACAAGATTATTGGGTTACGTCGAATAGAAGTTTTTCGTACTTCTAGGTTGGATCTCACGGAATTCCACTCTGATGAAATTCCTTTTTTTTATTCTTTTTCGGACTCCTCTTCGGGAGGCCCCCCCAAACGCCCCTTCAACAATTATGAAGGTGAATGTTCGTGTAAAAAACAGAAATCTCATTCGGAATCGTCAAGTGAAGAGGATCCCTCGGAGGACCAGGAACCACTTTGGGCACGCAGGTGCTTTCCACATCCAGGAAAACTTCAAGTCCATGATCAAGGTACCACTGAGCTTGGGAAGGGAAAAGATAAGGAATGCAATGGAAAAACTCATATGTACAACAAACTTCTGTCTGAGAGAAAGTTCAAGATGGTCCGTCGTGAAGAAAGCTGTCATGCAAATTATGGGAAGAAAAGGAAAATTCCTTCCTTCAATTGGGCCAGATGTTCTAAAAGGTTGAAGGAGACGCCCAGTGATGTCAGAGTCCAAGATGAATTCTTAGCCACCCGGGTAATTGGGCCGGGACTCCGTCATCTTCTGTCAAACATGCAGAGTGTTCCTCCGCTGGATGACATTCATCTTCCAATCTACTATCCTAGCCTCCCAAGCCTTAAATGGAAAGTCGAAGGGATGCATAAAGAGAATGGAAAGTCTCCCTTGCCAGACGGATTTTCAAACCTTCCAGGTACCTATCCCTATTTGCACTTATTGAGTTCTGCAGTTACAGCCCCATTTTTCAAACCTAAAGCAATATTAGTTCAGTCAATGCTTGAGTTCAAGAAGTCAAGCTATTTTTCTTTCCCTGAAGCATTAACTTCTTGTGGGCTTAGCTCAGTAAATCTTGAGTTGCAATTGAAGTTTAGTACTTGTGTTGTACTTTCTTCTTTAAATAAAGGCCCACAATCAAAGTACGTTAATTCCCCCTTACAGGGAGCCATTAATGGTACTTATAATTCCCCACTTACATTTAGTGGAAGCTACTATATATTGCTGACCCAGTCTCTATTGAACCATCACTCTCAAAATTATACCCTTTTATCCCCCTTCTTTTCCCAGAGAATATTTTGCCACAAAATGCCTAGTTCAAGTGATGAGGTGGATGAGTATGACTTTGCGAATGAATCCATGTGGATTACGATTCTAGAGTCTGACCGTATTACCTTCCCGTCTGACCCGCTAGGTGACCCGTTCATACCCCCTTATGAACGTTATCATCTTCTAAGCCCAAGCCCAAACTCTGAAATCCGAGTTCATTCCTGCCCAGATTCCCAAATTATGGATAGCCCACGAGACCCCTCAAGCCCACTTGGGTCTCCCACGGTGTCGGAAAATGATTCCTCTGATTCATCTGAGTCCTTTACTTTCCCTTACCCTCTTGATTCGGTAAAAAACTCTGGGCCTTCCTTAAACCATGCTGTTAGAGCCCAAAATCATCCAATCCTCACAAAAGTAAGCCAACAACTGGAAGTTATAATAGGTGGCAGCCCAAAAGACGATGATCCAGCTACCTTCAAAAAAGACCCAAACCCTATGGTAGAAGCGAACCATAATCTGTTGAGCCCAGTTAGTAATAATATTGGGCATGAGGGTTTAATATTCATGGCTGGGCAAGACGAGACGAGGGAGGAAAATGAAAAGTTCTATTCGGCGGACTCTGAGTTGGGCTCTATTGACCTTGATAAAATGGACATTGATAGCTCTGATATGTCTTGTCCGTCCTCTAAAAGAAAATGGGGCTCCTCCCCCCATTTATCTCGGGCTTCAAAGCTTAGGCCCAGGAAGCCTACAAGGAAGACAAAGAAGGAAAAGGAGGCACGTGCTGAGCTGATGGGGCGTGATAAGAAAACGGGTTGTTGGGTTTACCCTTGCTGGGGTAAATCTGCCCAAGGAGCTATAAGCGGAAGGAAGCTAGTTAAGGGTCGAAATCTTGATCAGGAATTTCCTGATGAAGAGAGTGCTCACTGGGTTCCAGTAAAGAAAAGGAGCAAAATTCAGAAAGCTTACAAGGGGAAATGTAACCTCAAGTATGGATTGAGTGAAGGTGATTCACCTATTGGAAGCTCCGATGTTTCTGTGTCAAACAAGGGTTTGGTGGTTGGCCCAAAGCAACCCCCAATGGTGATATGAGAGCTTGTGCGTGGAATAGCCGGGGTCTTAAATCTACCGACACCCCGTCTTTTCCCTTTTATCTTGGCTTGTTGGTAGTGAAGCTTTAGATTTTCTATTTATTTCGGAAACTAAATGTTTAGTTGTAGATTTAGAATCCTTTATCTTTAAATTAGGATTCTCGGATTGGATAGGTAATGATGCCGATGACCTCTCGGGAGGTCTAGTTTTGTGTTGGACTAGTAGTATTGAAGTGTCTGTCTTGTTTGTTAGCAAGAACTACATATGTTGTAATGTGAAAGATGAATGTAATGTGATTTACTATGTGACTTGTGTTTATGGCGCTCCTGCTATAGGAGATAGACTAGACGCTTGGAACACTATTAGGGCCTTTATCTGGGCACACCCGGGTCATCACCTTATTTTGGAAGACTTTAATCAAGTAAAGTGCAACTCCCAGAAATTGGGAGGGAGCCAGATCTTTCAAGGGTGGCAACAATTTAGTAATTGGAAATTAGATTGTGGCCTTTCATAAATACCTTGGCATGGTGTCCAATATACTTGGACTAATAACAGGAAAAGTGACCAAGCCATATTTGAAAGACTTGATCGAGAGTATTGTAATAGCTCATGGAGGGACAAGTTCCCTAAAGCTATCATCACAAATTTTCCAATCTTTCTTTCAGACCATGGCCCAATTATTTTAGATTGTTGTCCAAAACAAGAAAAAATAATAAGACCCTATAAAATTGAGGCATGGTGCTTGGAGCATGAGGAGATTCATGACCTAATCAACAAGGTATGGAAAAAAAAATCCTCGGGTCAACCCTCTATTCAATTCAGAGGAAGATGGAAAAAGCAAAAAATGGTTGTAAAAGGTGGTGCCTGGAGTACAAAAAGGAGCACAAATTCAAATGGAATGAGATCAATACAGAATTAACTTCTTTGCAACAGAATATTAGTGATACTGAGACAATATCCCACGAGGTTGAAATTAGGAAACAAGCTAGATTTGCAACCGATATTAAATTGGAATTCTGGAAACAAAGTGCAAGATCAAATTGGGATAACCTTGGAGATCAACCCACTGCATACTTCTACAAAAGTGTCAAATCAAGACAAAGCATAAATGAAATTAGAGCAATAAAAAATGGGAATGATGAATGGATCTCACACCCAGACTGTATCAAAGAGGAATTCAAGAATTATTTCTCGGGATTATTTGAAGGTTCTCAACATAGTGAAAATTTTGAGGCAGAAGTTGATGACTAGCTTAGGCCTATGCCTAACCTTTCAGAGAGCCACTTAAACCACCTTTCCAAACAATTCACCCAAGAAGAAGTAAAGGAAGCTATGTTTAGTATGAAGCCGTTAAAGTCCCCTGGGCCGGATGGGATTCCCCCGGTCTTTATGCAGGAAAAGTGGGACGTTTTAGAAGAAGAAATCGTGAAAGCTACTCTTCAATTTCTCTCTGGGGGATTCATGCTCAAAGAAACAAACCAAACTCACGTGGTGCTCATTCCGAAAGTTGACAGACCGGACCAGGTAAGCCAATTCCGTCCTATTAGCCTGTGTAACACTACTTACAAAGTCATCTCAAAATGCTTGGTTCGAAGGCTTCAACCTCTAATGACAAATCTAATAGGGGAATTTCAAAGTGCTTTTATTCCTGGTAGATCCATAAATGATAATTGTGTCATTGCCCATGAAATGCTCAACTATGTCAAGAAACGAAGGAAAGGAAATATTTTCTCTCTTATCCTAAACCTTGATCTAAACAAGGCTTATGATCGAGTGAGTTGGGCTTTTATTGAAAAAGTGCTAAGAGTGATAGGGATGCCGGAGCTTTGGATCCACCTTATTATGCAATGTGTCTCGACGGTCACGTATTCAATCCTCGTTAATGGGGAACCAACTGAGAAAATATTTCCAAAGGCAGGGCTAAGGCAAGGGGATCCTCTTTCTCCATATCTATTCATACTATGTGTGGAATCCCTCTCAAGAAAACTCACCCTCCTTCAGGAAGAAGGTGTAATCAAGGACCTGAAGCTGGCTAGAAGGGCCCCTGAGTTAACCCACATGTTCTTCGCTGACGATGCTCTCTTCTTTCTGAAAGGAACAATGGATAATTGTTGGGGGCTAAAGGCTGTTCTAAACAAATTCTGTGCACTGTCAGGCGAAATGATTAACCATCAAAAATCCTACACTGTTTTCAGTAAAAACATTCCTAAAAAGTTTGTTAGACTGCTGAACAAAGGGTTAAAGGTGGAGACCAAGGAGAAGTTGGGAACTTATCTGGGGTGCCCAATGGAGATGGATAGAAGGTCCTTAAATGTCTTCCAAGATCTCAATCAAAAGGTAAATAGGACTATCACCTCTTGGAAATTCTCAAACTTGAATCAGACTGGTAAACTCATTCTTATAAACAGTATTCTGGTTGCTTATGCTTCTCACATAATGGCAACCTACTTGTTCCCAAAAAAGATCACTAAGAAGGTTACCTCCTCGCTTCTGAGGTTCTGGTGGAAGTCTATTAATGATAGAAGACCTATTTATTGGAGAAAAAGAGAGTTGCTTGAACAACATAAGAATGATGGAGGGTTGGGTTTGAGAAACATTGAAACCTTGAACCAAGCTCTTCTCTTCAAGCAAGCATGGCGTATTCAACAGAATGACCAACTTTTAGTATCTAAGATTTTCAAAGCTCGATACTCTAAAGATTGGTTTAGAAATAGTTAGAAGGCCGTGTTCCAAATTCTTGTTCTTGGAGTGGTAGAAGTATTATGAAGAGTGTATATGCCATGGCTAAGGGCTTGGGGGTGAGGATAGGGAATGGTAGCAGCTCGGAAATTCTGGGGCCGCCTTGGACCGGAAGGAGTAGAGTTAACTTCAAGGAGAACTTGAATGGTGTTCCCCAAAAACCAAAATGGGTCAAGGAACTCATCACTGAAAACAGGACTTGGGATGAAGGAAAGTTGAGACTTTGGTTTGATGATGATGTAGCAGAAAGCATTCAGTCTATCCACCTCTCCTTGAGTGACCATCAGGACTCTTATGTTTGGACTGCGACGGCACATGGAGAGTATCAGGTAAAATCAGGTTACTGGGAGTTAAAAAACAAAAATTTGAAATGGGAAGAGTCCCCTATTTTCTGGAAGAAATTCTGAAAACAAAAAATTTGGCCAAAACGGAAGTACTTCTATTGGAAGCTGTACAATGGTGCTCTTGTCACCAGAGTAAACCTTAGGAATCGTCAGATCCTAAGCGAGTTCCTTTGCCCTTTATGCGGAAAGTGCGAAGAAACTGATACTCATTTGTTCAAAGACTGCGAAATATCAATGAGAATTTGGAAGAGCTCTAATCTTGGTATAACGTCCCAAATTCCGTTATACAGAAATGTTAAGATCTGGACAAGAAATTGGCTTTGGTTTCTGATGAACTCGGATGAAGAAAAGGATACTCGAGTTTTTGATTTCATAGCGATTCTGTGGAGCATCTGGCTTCTGAGAAACAAATGTGCTTTCAATACCAAAGCGAAATCTGGTCCTTTAGATGCCATGAATGGATTAAAACACTGGAAGGATAGATGGCTTGCAATCCATAATCACCAGAAGACTAGTAAAGACAAAGAGGAGGAAAAGAAGAGCGAATCAGGTTTGAAGGAGATGAGGGCTAGATCATGGAGTAAAAATTGGGAAAATGCTAGGAATCATTCTACCATTATCATAGACGGAGCATGGAAGACTGTCCAAACATCAGGAAAGAGCGTAATAACAGCAGCTTATGGATGGGCCATCATTGAAGGAAATGTTCAACAAGAATGGGGTAGCGGTCAAATCTATGCAGATTCCCCGCTTCAAGCTGAAGCTTATGCCCTCCTGATTGGGTGCAAAGGTATCATTGAGAAGAAATGTGCAAATATTGAGATTTGGACTGATTCCGAAAAGTTGGTAAGAAGCTGCTCAAACATTCTAAGAGCAAAAGCAAGCATAAAGTCAATCTTAGAGGATGTTATGGTTTTACTTAAAAGTTGTGCCTCGGTTAAAATTTTAAATGTTCCTAGAGTAAAAGTTGCTTGTGCCCACTCCCTCGTCGTTGAGGCAAGGAAAGGTCGAGAGTAATTGTCTGTCTTGTTATTGTTTCTGTCAAAAAAAAAAAAAAAAGCATTAGGAAACCTATCAAAATTCAAAGATAAGATATCAATTTATAAAATATATCCACATAATATTCCGTCTATCATATAAGAATCAAGGTTGGTATAGTTGGTCGGAGAAAACTTCAATTATATTTATAGAATGAGAGTCAAAGTAAAAGGAACACTTGACACATAATGCTAGAGTCCAAAGATTGAACTAATATGTTAGTGACATGGGGTGTCCTTTGTTCAAGAATTGGACTTGCAGGAGAGAGAAGAAACCGATAACACATATCTTACCTAGAAACTCCGTGTTATCCATGTATTTCCATATGAACACTAGTGGAAAAAATGTTATATGTCACAACACAACATATCCGGTTTTCAAAAAAGGGATCCGTAAATCGTCAATTTTTTGGGCCTCATAACTAGGGTGAGTTGTTGATCCGGTCCAGTAGTGAACCAGATCATTTAACAGAAAACGGATCCGATTTTATGTTAACTGATCTGGTTCACTAAACCGGATCAGTTATTGAATTGGTCATCACCCCGCTTTTTCCTTAGCTCATTTCATTTCTCTATCTCCTTCCTTATTTTCATTTCTCCCTCTCCTTGTGCTGCTAGGGCTCATTCACGAACCCTACCGCCAAGTCGCCAACCACCTTCAGCTTTCTAGCAAATTCTTCACTACTCTACAACTTCCATCAGCAAATCAATTTCCCTACTTTTGAGTTTGGCGCTGAAATTGGAGAGAGAGAAAACAAAAGTGGCGGATGATTTCTCCTTTGGACATAGAGGAGCTTCGACATCTGCACACCATTGCTAAGCGACCTCGCCTTGTTTCGCTCATTTTCTCTGAAATTTGCAACTTAGAAATGGTTTTTCTTTCTTCTTTTTCTCCTTAATTTTTTTTAACTGATTTACAAATTTCATTTGTTGCAGATGTGATTGCTATTATTAGTACTACTATGTAAGCAATTTTTTTCTGTTTCAAGTGTATAGAGATGATTTTTCACTATCTTTTTAGTATCTGATTGCTATCTGGACTGTAAACGCGCTGAATTCTGGTATTTTACGTTCTTATGTGAAAATGCGGAAGTGCAGGAAATTAAAGCCCTAAATTTGTTTGAATGTTCTGTTATGAAGTTGATTTGTTGAATATTTGAGTTGGACTACAAATGGCCTTCCGATGTGAAAATTAATCGAATTAAAAAGCCATTTAAGATATTAGAAATTAGATGGCGGCGGCGTTGGTGGTGCAGCAGTGGATTATTTATTTTTTTTGCATAAATTAAGAACAAAAAATGTAAAAAAAAATTAAAATTTTTGGGTGCTTAATTGCTCCGGTTTTGCAAGAAAACCGGATCTGATAATGAAGTTAACTGATCCAGTTTTCTTTGCAAAACCGGAGCAGTTAGTGATGAACTGGTCCGGTTTTAGACCTGATCAGTTTGTCCCTCATAACCGCTGTTAGCCCATCTGATTTGAAACAAAATCGGATCAGTAAGCCCGATTTTGACCGGATCGGATGGGCTTTTTTCCACTAGTGAAACAACATAAAACACTGTTGATCATATAAGTCATATTTTCCCTTAAGAAAAATCACATGTCTTTCACATCATTTTGAACATATTACACAACTCAACCGTCCCAGCTATTACCTTGGGATTCTAGTGAGAGATCTAGAACGCATGAACTCAGCAGTTCAACCAAATGGGACCAACCTTTCGCATTCACACACTCACATAGGTGTTCAACTGAACATTAAGAGCTATTAATGTATCATCCTGCTCAATTAGTTGGCTACTTAAAACCTAATTAGTCTAATCCCCAAACTTAAATAACTAATTAGGACGTTGTTACTAGTGTACACCGACCTCATCCACTTAAGAAAAGGCTAAATGTACCTAAGAGTATCAAAACCATTCACAAACATTAAATCAGAAATACATAAATTATAAATATATTTACAATGGATTCTCAAATCATAAATAAAATAATTTAGTTGTTCAAATTACGTCCTCATCGAATAAGTACACCCTAGCTACTATAGTTACATTAATCCACTTCACATATCAGGCATACAATCTTATACCAGCTTAACCTCCAAAACAAGTGAAAGCCCCCCTTCAGGACATGTTCACAAAACAAAAGCAGATCGAGTAAAAGCGGTATACAAGTCCCAACATTTTTTTTATATAGTAAGATGGTTGAAATTGACTTTACATCCTGATAAGAGCATTCTTAAGAATTTAGGAAATATAACTTAATCTTATTCTCATTCCAACTCTTTCCTCAAATAAATTTTGAAATCACAAGTGATCCTAAGTTCACAAAGTAACTTATTTGTACACAAAATTCATTAGGAGTACCTAAAACTTTTCATAGCAATTTCGTGTTAATTACCTTGTTTTATGCGAAACCATTTGTTTCATTGCGTAATATGGAACACATCTTTGAAACCACGCTACACATAAACTTAAATCACAATAGTTCTTTCTTAACAAGATCCAACACAATGGGGAAGAGAACACGAGTAGAGAGGGGCCTTGGCCATGTCTCTAAACATTTTAAGGGACGTCTCCCCAACTTTTCATACTCTACTTGCAAGACTTTTAGGTCATGATCCTACATAAATGAGCTTACGCTCCATAATTAAATAATGAGCAACTCACTCCACAAATGTTGTTCCGTTGCCCCCAGACTACTTCCCACATAATACAAAAATTATACTTAGACTTAAATACTTATGCTAAAATATTTGTAATTAAAAAATTATATTCAAATATTTAAACACAAGAGCCTTAAAACCATGCTTGTCATTCTAGGTTCCTACCTTAACTTAGAAAAGATATATTTCCAAAATTCTTTCGACCAAAAGAAAATGTAGCACTCAATTCTTGTCATTTCTCTGAACAATCACTTATTTTCTTAAGATAATATTTGAAATCAATAAAAAATACTTTAGTTGTTGGCTTATGATGGTTTTTAAAAGTAGAAGTGCAAAAAAAATTGATTTTGTAAAAGCTTTTCTCAAAATTCTGGTTAGTGTGTTACTAGAATTGGTCTAAGGTGTTTAGGAAATATCTAGCTAAATAAGAGGGTGAAACATGATATTAAAGTACTTTTCTTAAACCTTAGCTACTGCCTAAATGTAGTATTATCATAGTTTTATATATTTACAAAAGAGTTTACAATACAAATTACAATGATTAGAAGATTATAGTATTTTTACCAATAAAACTAGGTGTAGTTCTAAATCTTGTATTTAAATCTCATAACTTGGACCAAGGGAAAAATGTGAAATTACTGTAGCAAAACAAGTGAATTCAACAATAAAACATTAGAAACATTCTTCATAAGAATTACATCACAAGATACATCACAAAGATGAGCTTTTAGACAAAGTTAGGCAATCTAAAGTTCATTTCATATATTTTAGGTAGGAAAGCATGCAAGCTCTTTACTACTTATAAATAGAGAGCATTTACACATTCAAAGAGTCTTTAAACACATGCTAAGACACATAATCGAAAGAAATAGTTTTTATAACGTAAACTTCTTAAAATCATGCCAAAAATCACACTAATTAAAGATGGTGATTCTTGTGTACTTTAAACTCCAAAGCTTATAACTTGATGACTTCCTTCTCCTCAAACTGATTTATTTGGCTCCTTAGCATCCTTAATCATGCATTAACATTCACACAAAATTTTTTATAAGAAAGCCACTAAGATAAGTGGCTTAATTTACCTAAAAATTTGACGAGACTTACTGTTTTCCTTATTGAGGAAGGTGACCCTAAATCTTCTACTTCCTTAGCCTTTAATCTGAAAATAAAGCTTGCCCATTATGCACTTGGATGTATAGAACAATATTCAAAACTTGCATTCAAGAGATTTTGAGAGGAAATAGAAGAAAAGATCGAGGAGATGAACTCCCGCTCTTCCCGCTTGGAATGGCGAGAGGGGAAGGAAGAAGTGGTTTACTTCGGGCGAGTGGGTTTTAGGAGAGATTTAGGATACAAATTCTAATGAGAAGTAATGGTGAATATGAGGAAGGTTAGAGTGGCTTTATCTCGTGGCTTTTTGCCCCTCTAATGAGGGTGTTTGGTCATTTCATCTCAAATGGTCAATCAACAAAGTTTGTGTTTTAATCAATCTTAATTATACAATTCTCCTTCTTACTAGTGGTTTAGAGCCCTCACATGGTCTACCACCTTCCTTAAATGAGGTTAAGTTCTCTTGCTTACTTAAACTTAAGTCCTTATGTCCTTCAAAGGTTCCTCTAATAACAATCTTCATACAAGTATAAAATCTTCCTTTTTTAATAATTAACCACTCTTATTTCTAATAATTTTTCAAGTTCTTATCTTTAAATCACACATAATTAATACTATGTTACACAAATTTTGTTGCTAACTTAATTACATACTTATTATCGCACAAAAATACACAGACCATACAACATGAACTACTCGTATTTTATCGAACTTGTAATATAAGGAAAATATTTTATCACACATTCCTTAATACTCCCTAATTAACACATTAATCACATGAGTTATACTTTATCATTCACATTTTACTTTCTAATCTTTCCTAATACATTAGAAAAATATAATTTCTTAATAACTCAACCTACTCACGAAAGGAGCTTTATTAACGGTATAGACATATCTCGTTCCATCATTAAACATTACACAAATGTCATAACACAAGTTACAAATATTCATATGACATAACACCAAATAATATATTATTTTAGTTGCTATATTTTCTAACATGCTTTATTAGATACTTATCAATAATACACATAATTATCATGCTAATTAATCGAAATCACGTGTCCTTAATTCCTGCCTAATAGCTGGGATATTACGATTAAGTTCAACCTCATATACAACATCTCATTTTTGCTACGGTGTGTAATAAAGGAAATCCTATATTAGATTAGCATATAAGAGAAATAAAATAGAAAATAAAATTCTAAGTCTAGACATCTCTGTCGCGTGCGAGATGGCTACTTTGCTTCGTTCTTCACGAGGTCTCTTTCTTAATGAAAAGAGATGAGGTGAATACCTTTTCCATGCTAATAGGACCTAAGTGAGTCCAAATATCCTAGTGAATATATGCAATTGGTCTTGCAGATATGTCTATATAGTCTAGATACGATAGCAATCGAAGTCTTTTGTCATCAATCATATCTTGGATAATCCCCTTAAGGCCCATACACCTTGATCTGGTGACCTCTTCCTCTATGGTATTCGCAGTAGGAGTCTTATTCCCATACGGATTTCTTTCCTCTTTAGGTGGGTCTTCTAGGGGTCCAATTGGGACAATCGCTCCTTTAGCACGGAGTTGGCAAAAAGTTTGATTATAGGTTGTTTTACGCTAAGAAATTAAGGGTTATGTAATCGGTTGGGAGATGTGGGCCCCAAGAGCGATCGCCTGAGCTCCGATATCCGTACGCCGGAATCCTGCAAAACAAGGTTAGACTACCCCGGGGGTGGCTCCGGGATCGCCCCTCCGACGCTCAACTCAGATGAGAATGAGGTAGAGAGAGAAAGTCTAGAGAGAGATGCTCTAGTTTGTTAGGTGAGAATTGAATACTGTTCATTGATGAGGCGGTTGGTTTTTTATAGTGTTGGGGATTTCCCGGACAGGAAACATTGTTCGAGATGGGCCTTTTTTGGTACCAATGGGCAAGTAACCTTTTTAGGCAATGATTATTTCACCCCTTTAGAGGTTTCCCAAATCTCGGTGATTAGGTCAACTTTCGGGTGGGACCCACGACTGCCACTGTCCCATACTTTAGTAGGCTTTTATGCTCCTTTATTGGGGCTGGCGATAAAATGAGCCCAAACAATTAACCCCACGCCATAGATGGGGGATCACGGAAACTTGAGTGGAGGGAGGCCATGTCGTGGCGGAATAACGCCCGTCTTCCTTCGGGCGGTTGGCGACGGCTTGAGTAGGCGGGTGGAATAGACCATGGCGCCGACGAGTTCATCCTTGCGAGGAGGTTCCACGCGGACCGGCTTACCTTCTGTTTGGAAGGAGGAACGGCGACCGGGTCCCCTTCTTGCTGAGGGGTAGATGCCGACCCGGTCACCTCTCAGTGAACGGGGAGAGGGCCGACCGGGTCATTCCCTGTTGAAAGGAGAATGCCGACCCGGTCATCTCCCATTGAATGGGACAAGGGCCGACCGGGTTACTCACTGGTAAAGGGAAGGTGCCGACCCGATCATCTTCTATTGAAGGGGATGAGGCCGACCGGGTCACACCCTGGTGAAGGGAGAGTGTCGACCCGGTCATTTCCCATTAAATGGGATGAGGCCGACCGGGTCACTCCCTGGTGAGCGGGGAGTGCCGTTTGGGTCATTCCCTGTTGAAGGGAGAAGGCCCACCCGGTCATCTCCCTTTTGCATGGGACAAGGGACGACCGGGTCACTCCCTGGTAAAGGGAAGGTGCCGACCCGGTCATCTTCCATTTAAGGGGATGAGGCCGACCGGGTCACTCCCTGGTGAAGGGAGAGTGCCGACCCGGTCATCTCCCATTGGATGAGATGAGGCTGACCGGGTCACTCCTTGGTAAAGGGAGAGTGCCGACCCGGTCATCTCTCATTTGAAGGGGATGTGGCCGATCGGGTCGCTCCCTGGTGAAGGGAGAGTGTCGACCTGGTCATCTCCCATTTGAAGGGGATGAGGCCGACCGGGTCATTCCCTGGTGAAGGGAGAGTGTCGACCCGGTCATCTCCCATTTGAAGGGGATGTGGCCGACCGGGTCACTTTCTGGTGAAGGGAGAGTGCCGACCCGGTTATCTCCCATTTGAAGGGGATGAGGCCGACCGGGTCATTCCCTGGTGAAAGGAGAATGTCGACCCGGTCATCTCCCATTTGAAGGGGATGTGGCCGACCGGGTCACTCCCTGGTGAAGGGAGAGTGCCGACCCGGTCATCTCCCATTTGAAGGGGATGAGGCCGACCGGGTCACTCCCTGGTGAAGGGAGAGTGCCGACCCGGTCATCTCCCATTTGAAGGGGATGAGGCCGACCGGGTCATTCCCTGGTGAAGGGAGAGTGTCGACCCGGTCATCTCCCATTTGAAGGGGATGTGGCCGACCGGGTCACTCCTTGGTGAAGGGAGAGTGCCGACCCGGTCATCTCCCATTTGAAGGGGATGAGGCCGACCGGGTCATTCCCTGGTGAAGGGAGAGTGCCGACCTGGTCATCTCCCATTTGAAGGGGATGTGGCCGACCGGGTTACTTCTAGCTGATACTTAGGCCGAGTGAGGGCAGGAAACCCCTTTTGGCCGAGTAGGGTGTTGAGCCACTCGGATGAGGGGCTAATAAGCCCCAAGCTGGTCCGAGTGGGTGCTAGCTGATACTTGGCCATACTTGACCAAGTATAGAAGCGGCTCGGCAAAGGAGGGGGGCTCCTGTTGGCCGAGTAGGGTATTGAGCCACTCGGATGAGGGGCCAATGAGCCCCAACTTGACCAAGTATAGAAGCGACTCGGCAAAGGAGGGAGCTCTGTTGGGCGGGTAGGGTATTGAGCCACTCGGATGAGGGGCTAATGAGCCCCAAGTTGGTCCGAGTGGGTGCTAGCTGATACTTGGCCATACTTGACCAAGTATAGAAGCGACTCGGCAAAGGAGGGGGGCTCCTGTTGGCCGAGTAGGGTATTGAGCCACTCGGATGAGGGGCTAATGTGCCCCAAGTTGGTCCGAGTGGGTGCTAGCTGATACTTGGTCATACTTGACCAAGTATAGAAGCGACCCGGCAAAGGAGGGGGTCTCCTGTTGGCCGAGTAGGGTATTGAGCCACTCGGATGAGGGGCTAATGAGCCCCAAGTTGATCCGAGTGGGTTTCGTACCTCGAATGATGGAGTTGCGCCTATTTTGCCCAACCAAGTATGTCCGACCTGAAATGCCACATGGCCACTCTTGATACTTGGGATGTTGGGACCCTTGTTATAGGCCGAGCTGGAGGGGCGTCCTGAGGACCTTTGACGCTTCAACTTCCTTGGGTTTGGAACGTTTTTGGCTCGAGTTGATGGGACTTTTCACGGAATGGGTGAGTAGGTCCAGTTGGGCCTATATTAGAAGCCCATGAAGGCGACGCGGGGGGGTTTGCGTTGCACATCCCCCAAGGCGCTCCTATATATGTATGAGAGGAGAGAGATTTTCAGAATCATTTGCTCGCTTCTTCGATTTCTCTCTCTCAAAAATCTCCCAAATTCTCTCTCAAGTTCTTACTCAAGCTTCTCCGTCCGACCAGGTACGCTTTTGTTCTTTTAAGTTTTCTTTTTCTTACCTTTCTTTCTAATAATCTCGGCCGACTCCCTTGTTCATAAATAATGGGAGATTCGTCCGAGTCGTCGCTACCCCGGCTTCACCTCCCTACAATTAGTCGAGGAGGTGAGGGGGATGGGAATAACGCTGGTGTCGACGGTAATAAGTTGTCCCGACCCCTCGGTTGTGCCCAACGCGGTTGCTCTCCCGAGTCCGTCTTCTTCGGTGGAGGAGGAAGCCGAGGGAGTCATTCCCTTCCCTTGGGAGGTTTCATTGGCCTATCCTCCTTCAAGGAGTTACGTAGACAAGTATCTATCTTCTGATGTAGTGAGGGTGGCCATGCCGAGGGGAGCGAGGAGAAGCATCCACGTCGGGTCGGGAGCTGGAATATCCCGACCTTGATCCAAAAGGAGGTCCAGGTTTATTCTTTCCCGAGCCCGGGGTGATAAAATCTTTGACCGAGGACCTCAGGGGAACAGCAACGAGGTTTCAAATAAAAGATCCCTACTATCTTGTTCGACCGGGAGGCCCACCATACTTGTCATCTCTCCTCCACCCTGATGAATAGCAGTATATTATAAGTCGATGGAGATGGGGCTTCGGTTTCCCTTGACTCCTTTCGTTAAGGGGCTGCTGAACGCCTATCAGTTAGCGATTTGCCAAGTTTCTCCCAACTCCTGGGGTGTTATTAATGCCTTCCAGGTCCTATGCAACTTGATGAATGTCCGACCCACCCTCAAGTTGTGGAGGCACCTCTACAAGTTGGTCGAGGTTATGGCCGCTAAGAATGGGCCCGGTTGGTGGAGCTTTCAAGTCCGACCCGGGTTATCGAACGGTCCTCAATCTCCCTACCTCTCGGAAGGGGTTTCGTAGGGAGTTTGCCTTCATTTATTTTGGCGGTGATTGGGGTATTCCCTGGTCCCGCCTTGGGCGAGCCCATCCTTGCTTTGAACTATCGAGTGGGGGAGTTGGATGATGAGGAAGGAGCGGCGGCCTGCTATATGCAGACTGAGTCGAGGATTATCGACGGAGGCGAGGTATTCGTACCTGGCCAATGGCTACCCGACTGCAAACTTTTCAAGGACGAGCACTTCCTCGGCTATGGGCCTGAGTATGACCTTCCCGAAGGGTAATTTGCCGAGGAGGTGGTTTGGGGTAGTCGGTATGACAATTTTTGACTTTAGCTTTCTGTTTTGACTAACTCTTCTCTTCTTTGTTTTGTTTTGCGAGCCCGCCCGAGCGTACATAGAAGAAGTAGACCCGACCATGGGCGACAAGTTGAACGTGGCGGCGATGAGAGCCGCTCGGCGAAGGCCGAGATTGCGGCAAAGACTATGAAGGTCCCCGCTCCTCCCAAGGTAATAGTCTCATCTTCTATTTTGGGCCGAGGAGCTAATGATTGGCTCTTTTTGCTAATTGTTCTCCTTTTGCTTGAGGATCCTTCTAAGCCAAAGGCTAAGAAGAGGAAAGAGCGATCATCCAGATAAGGTTGCTCGGACCGAGAAGGCGCTCGCAAAGCTAGGGCGGATCGGGAAAGAGTCGATCGAGAGAAAGAGGCCAAGAAGGCCAAGTCTATTGAAGTGATCGGCTCGAGTGGGCCACGGTAGCCGACCGAAGGTGGCGCTCTTTCCCTGCATTCTTCGGACTTGCGGCCAGATAGGGAGTCCCCAATACACTCCCATGTCTCCGCACTGCGGGCGGATTGGGGGTAGCCGGGTGAAGGTGCGGCACTCTCGGTGCCGTTTACTAGTCTTAGTCGGGCAGAAAAGGATGGGCGTTGGATTAAGGCCCCGGAACATATATATACCCCCTGCCATAGGGAGTTTATTGAGGTTACTCACGGTCGGAATGAGACCAATGTGCTCTTTCGCTCTTGGCACGATGTAAGTCTATTTCTTTACGATTCGCCTTTTATTTTCCTTTGTATAATTTCTGACCGCCTTCCTTTGTTTCGGTTCTCCGCTCGGATGGCCAATGTGGCTCGGGAATCGGGTGGGCCTAGCCAAGAAATGGCCGACCTCAAAGAGAAGGCCAAGAAGCACTTCGATGAGGTGTATCGGGCCAAAGAGGCCAAGCGGATTACGAGTCCAAGCTTGAGGATGCGGAGAACGCCATAAAGAAAGATCGGGGAGGACTTTCTTTGCGGAGGCGGGAAAAATGGGTGAAGGAGAAGGCCGACCTTACTCTTGCCGAGACTCGGCAGCGATCGTTAAGAATGACGCCCTCGCCAAGGCGACGGCGGCGGCCGAAGGTGACCGTTCTTGAGGCTAAGGCGACCGAGTTGGAGGGCAAGGTCAAGACTAAGGAGCAGTGGTTCTCCGGCTGGGAGAAGTCTGAGGCTGCCGAGGTATATGCCAATGAGGTGGGCAGCGCGGCGCACAAGATGGGGGAGGACGAGGCCCTTGATCGGTTGAAGAAGGTCCTGGCCGAGTCCCATCCCAACTTGATCTGGGTTGATATCTGGTCAGCCTATCAGATGTCGATCGACAACGATAACGCTGCGATCCTAGCTCAAGCGAAGGCGGAGGGGGCCGGCTCCGATGATGATGATGATGATGATGATGAGGACTAGGAGGGCCGAGTAGACGTCAATGTCGTCGACGGCGATGATGATGATGCTGATGCGGCCGACAATGTCGGTGGGGGGGGAGGAGCTAGTCGGCGACAACAACGAAGCGAATGCCGAGAGTGTGACTGATCTTCCCACACCTCCTAGCTCTTAGGATATGCCTTCCTTGTACTTAGTCGTTTTTGCATTTTGTAATGACTCCTTTTTGTAATGCCCGACCTTCCTTAATGAAACTTGTTATTTTGTTTCCAATTTTCTTGTTTGTTGATTGCGATATTGCCCGACTAATTTTATTAATTCCGACTGACATGTTTGCTAATCGAAGTGCCGACCAACGATAATTTCCAGGAAAGATCCCAACTATTTTGACTGGTTAAGTCTAATAGGTTCGCTATGGTACAAAAAAATGCCGACCGGCTATGATTAAGCTATTACAATGTGTCTCCCTATTGCAAGTAACAAACTTTAAACATAGTATTTTTTAAGGTTATCAGCGTTCCAGGGTCGGGCCAAGGGGACTCCCTCAGCGGACTGTAGTCGGAATGTGCCGGGCTTGATTATTTCTGTTACTTTGTATGGACCATCCCAATTGGGTCCACGCTTTCCCTTTAAGTGTGAGAGCCCAGTGGCCTCGACTTTCCGAGTGACCCAATCGCCGACTTGGAGTGGGCGGGGCCTCACTCGGCGGTTAAACATCCGAGTGACTCTTTGCTTGTACTGAATGAACCTTAGCAGCGCATTGCCCCTTGTTTCTGGCAACAAGTCTAAGTTGACCGATTTTTCTTCCTCGTTCCTCTCGTACTCATAGAAGGTCATTCGAGGAGATGGGATGCCAATCTCTACTGGTAGGACAGCCTCACTCTCGTACACAAGGCTGAATTGCGAGTGCCCCGTTGCCTCCTTGGCAGTAGTTCTGGTCGACCAGAGGACTCCGGGTAGGTCATCAACCCATGCTCCTTTGGCAGCCTCCAAGGATTTCTTGATTCCTTTGAGAACTATTTTGTTAGCTGACTCAACTTGCCCGTTTGTACGTGGCCGAGATACTACGAGAGAACTTGGTACATATTCCGAAACGAGCACAATAATCCTGAGTGGGGCCCTTTATTGAATTGACGTCCATTGTCGGAGATCAGGACCTTAGGAAAACCGAATCTAGTTATGATGTTCCTCCAAATGAACATTTGAACTTGCTTATCGGTTATAGAGGAGAGTGGCTCGGCTTCAGTCCATTTGGTGAAGTAGTCGATGGCGACTATGAGGAACTTTCTTTGACCCGAGGCCGGAGGGAATGGTCCTAGTAAGTCCATACCCTACTTATCAAATGGCAGGACTGCTTGGATTGATGTTAGGGGGGTGGTTGGTGCTCTCGGGATATCCGAATGGATTTGACAAGAGGGACACCTTTTGACTAACTCCTGGGCATTCGTTTTTGGAGTAGGCCGGTAATAACTTTGTCTGAGAGCCTTCCCGGCTATAGTCCTTCCCCCTTGATGACTTCCACAACCCCTTGGTGAATTTCCCCCGAGGATGTTATTCCCTTCCTTGGGAGTGACGCATTTGAGCAAGGGGAGGGTGAAGGACTTTTTGTAGAGGCGATTCTCGTGCCATAGGAACCATCCGGATTTGTGCTTTACCCGTTCTGCTTCTTTGTGATCTTCGGGAAGCTTCCCATCTCTTAAATACCCGACTACCTTTTCCATCCAGGTAGATGTCCAATTCAACATGTGTTGTTCCTTGACGTTGATCTTTGGGTTGTCGAAGGACTTCCCACATGATTATCCGGGGGCGACCCTTCCGCCGAGGTGGCCATCCGAGCCAAGGCGTCGGCTTCTTGATTCTACGATCGGGGTATGTGAGTGATTACGGCGAGACATTTGTTTGATGATACCCTGGGCCTTAGCCAAATACATTCTCATGTTGTCTTCTTTGGCCTCGTACTCGCTCGATACACGACCCACTATCAGTGTGAGTCGGATTTGGCATTAACCACAGTAGCCCTGGCCAAGATGCATAACTCCAATCCGAGGATCGGGGCTTCGTATTCAGCCTCATTGTTGGAGCCTAAGAACTCAAACTTGATGGCATATTCCATCTTTTCTCCGATCGGGGGTTTGATAACCGGTCCGGCTCCGCAACTGTCTTGGTGGACGAGCCATCTATTTGCAACTCCCGGCTATCTTGCTGTGGCCGGGGGCCTGGATGTACACTCCATTATGAAATCGGCCAAGGCCCGGGCTTTGATCGCTCTTACGGGCTCATATTCCAATCCAAAGTCGCTAGCTGATCGCCCAGTCGGTCATCCGACTAGAGTGGTTCCTGCTTTCAATGAGTTTCCTGAGTGGCTGACTGGTGAGGACTTTAATAGGATGGGCCTAGAAGTAAGGTTTGAGCTTCCGACTAGCCATCACTAAGGCAAAAACCATTTTTTCAACTTCGCTGTATTTGGCTTCTGCTCATCGAAAGGCATGGCTTATGAAGTAGACTGGGTGTTGTTTTCCTTCTCTCTCGGCTATCAAAACAGCGGCCGAGCGCGTAATCCGAAATGGCCAAATAAATGAAGCGGTGTCTCCCAGCAAGGGGGAGATCAACTTCGGGAGGGTTAGTAGATGTTCTTTTAGGAGGTGAAGGCTGTTCGGCTTCATCATCCCACGTGAACTCTTTTCTTTTCGAGTTTTAAAGAAGTGCAAACTCTTATTCGGCCCAGGGATAGGAAGCGGCCGAGGGCGACTAGACAGGCCGGTCGGGCGTTGTACTTCTCTTACATTCCGAGGAGACTTCATTTCTATTACAGCTTTGATTTTGTCGGGATTTGCTTCGATTCCCCTTTCGTCAACCGGGAACCCGAGGCACTTTCCCCCTTTTACCCCGAAGACACATTTCTTCGGGTTTAGCATCATGCGGAAGCGCCTCAATGTTTCAAGGGTCTCTCTTAAGTCTGAAGAATGATTGCCCTGGACCTTGCTTTTGACGATCATATCGTCAACATATACCTCCATATTTCGACCAAGTTGGTCGCTAAAGATTTTGTTGACGGTGCGGCGATATGTTGCCCTGCATTTTGAGCCCGAAGGGCATCATTTTATAGCAATACACTCCCTGGTTGGTGATGAACGCGGTGTGGACTCGATCCTGCTCAGCCATCGGGATTTGGTGATACCCCGCATTTGCGTCCATGAAGCTTAGGAGGGCGTGACTGCGGTTGAGTCGACCGAGTCTATCAATCTTGGGCGGAGGAATGTTATCTTTTGGACACGCCTTATTTAGATACGTAAAATCCACGCACATTCTCCATGCCCCACTCGACTTCTTGACTAGGACAACATTGGCTAGCCATTCGAAGATCGGCATTCTTCAATGAACCCCGCTTCAAGCAATTTCTTAACTTCGGCAGCTGCCGCGACGTTTCTTTCGGGGCCTTGATGCCTCAAATTTTGTTTGACCAGTTGAACCCCTCCTTGATGTTTAGCTCGTGGCACATCACTTTAGGGTCGAGCCCTTGCATTTCATTGGCTTCGTAGGCAAAGACGTCTCTGTATTCTGTTAGAACCTGAATGATTTCCCTTCTTGTTTGAGGGTCCATGGCCTTGCCCACTCTCAGAGTCCGACCATGTTCCTCGTCAATAACGACTTCTTCGTCATCCTCGGCTGGCTGAGGGCGCTCGTATTGCTTGGGATTTTCGGTGATGTAAACCCCGAGGCCACTTGAGGGCTGACCATCCTCTCGCTTTCTTTTTTTCGAGTCCTCTTGGACGTCGACCTTGCTCTTCAATTTGTTCACATAACATTCTCTATGCCTCGCCGATCCCCTTGGATCTTTCCGACTTTACCCTCGTCGATTTCGAACCGCATGAGAAGCTAATAAATGGAAATTCTTTGCCTTGACCTTGTTCAGAGTTGGTCTTCCCATTATGATGTTGTATGGAAGAGGGATGTCTACCACAAGGAAGTCAATCGGTAGGCTTCTTCCTTTGCCCTTCTCTCCCATCCGAGCAGACAACTTTATAGATCCGACAGGGTGCACTGAGTTTCTCCCGAAGCCTATGAGTGGCTGATTGAGTGGGGTTACATCCCTTTCGTCATATTTCAGCTTCCGGAGGCACTCCAGTGTGATTATGTCAGCGGAGGATCCACTATCCACCAGCACCCTTTTCACTCTTGCATTGGCCACCTTGAGCTTGATGATCAGGGGGTCGTCATGAGGAGTATGTAGAGCCCGACTGGATTCCCCGAACGTCATGACGGGGCAATCGGGGCGGGGATGGTTGACATCGAGCACTTGATGCTTAAGATTTTGGAGGTGGGCTTTGCGTGATCGGCCGGTTAGGCCTCCCGACGCGAAGCCACCTGCTATGACTCCGATGAACCCCTCCGTGTCTCCCTTTGTTGGATTGACCAACCTTTTGCTTGCCCTTCTCTTCACTGGAGTGCTTGAGGTATCGGTTCAGCTTCCCCTGGTCAGCTAGGTTGTCGAGGGATTTCTTGAGTTCCCTATAATCTTTAGTGGTGTGCCCGCATTCCTTGTGATATTCGCACCACATGCTCTTATCTCTTCGAGCAGCCAACGTTTTGATGGAAGGCGAGCGGGGGAGCGTGACTTTGTCTTTTATGTCTAAGTATATCTCTCTTCTGTTTTTGCTGAACCGGGGGTCGATGCCATGGCCGTTAAACCTGTCAGACCGACCACCTGTCTTCAGTTGCTTCGATTGGTCCTTGTGATTTCCTTCTTCCTTCCTCTTCTTGCTCCCATCGTCTGAGTGACGACATATGTCTGTCGCTTGGATGAATATTTGAGCCCGAGTCATCGCTTCAGAAAAGGTTTTGACTTCGTTCTCGGCCAAGGACCATCTTAGCCGACCAGGCTGAAGTCCAGACTTTAGGGCGGCGAACGCCACCGCATCTTGTAGATCTGAGATTTTCAATGACTTCTCATTGAATCTTTTAATGTAGTCGGCCAGGCTCTCATTCTTCTCCCGCTTGACCCCCATCAAGTGGAGACTTGTTTTCTTTTGCCTTTTTCCCGCAACAAACTGGTGAATGAATAGGTATTCGAGGACCGAGAAATCAGTTATGATCCCCGCGGGAAGCTCCTGGAACCAGCTCAGGGCCAAACCTTTGAGTGTTGTGGGAAAGAAACGGCACCAAGTGGCTTTCGCAGCCAGTCTGAACACTCATTTGAGCTTTGTATGTTGCCATATGGTCGTCCGGGTCGGTTAGGCCTGCGAATGGCTCGACAATTGGTGTTTTGATTTTTCCCAGGCTGGGCGCCTCGAGTATGGCCTGATTGAATGGGACCATGAACTTGAGCGCCCCACTGTTAATTCGAATGGGGTTCGATTGAGCAGAATCACCATTACCCTCGCGCTGAGCGCCTTTTTGTTCAATATGTGCCTCGCATCGTAACCTTTACTGAGGCGCTTCTCGTTGAGGAAGTGTCGGGCATCGTTGTGCTTGTGACCCACGTTGCCCCGAGGAGACTTGGATATGTGGGTCTCTTCAGCATGCCTAGCTGATTTTCCTTTAGATTCGTGTCGGTCTTCCTCCCCTTGCTTTGATCGTCGCCGACCAGGCTGACTGTATTCCCTTGCCCCTGACTGCTGCCGGCTAGGCTGACCATGGTTCTCTGCCCGAAGGGAAGGGACTAAGGCTTGGTCTTTAGGGGGCTGAAGGGGGCGTCCCTGCTGTAGGTTGGCCAACATATCTATCAGGCTCTGCTGCAAGGTTTGCTGGAGCTGAGCGGCTATCATTTTATATCCGCCGTGGATATAGGATGGGGGTCAGCGGGCTGCAGCTGATGGGAGGGGCCCTGCCCGTTTTCTATGGACTGTTCTTCTTCCTCATGGTCAAGGGTTTGAACGGTCGGTGTTTTGGGTCGTTCAGACCTTCGCTAAAGGGATGGGGACGGATCCCTTTCGGATCTACGAGCCTTGTGTTGAGGGCGTCGAGTGCGAGTGCTCTTAGTTTGGGGCCATTGCGGAGTTCATCTTACTAAGTGGTGGCGAAGCGACTTTGATTGTAACTTCCCCACAGACGGCGCCAAACTGTTTCCGCTAAGAAATTAAGGGTTGTAATCGGTTGGGAGATGTGGGCCCCAAGAGCGGTCGCCTGAGCTCCGATATCCGTACGCCGGAATCCTGCAAAACAAGGTTAGACTACCCCGGGGGTGGCTCCGGGATCGCCCCTCCGACGCTCAAGTCAGATGAGATTGAGGTGGAGAGAGAAAGTCTAGAGAGAGATGCTCTAGTTTGTTAGTTGAGAATTGAATACCTATTCATTGATGAGGCAGTTGGTTTTTATAGTGTTGGGGATTTCCCAGACAGGAAACATTGTTCAGATGGGCCTTTTTGGTACCAATGGGCATGTTACCTTTTTAGGCAATGATTATTTCACCCCTTTAGAGGTTTCCCAAATACTGGTGATTAGGTCAACTTTCAGGTGGGACCCACAGCTGCCACCTGTCCCATACTTTAGTAGGCTTTTATGCTCCTTTATTGGGCTGCTGATAAAATGAGCCCAAACATAAGTCATTTTTAATGGGGTGAAGGTCCTTTTTGCCCGTCAGGGTTTAAAATAATCCTTTGTATCCATGTCAACATCTTTCCCTACTAAAGCGACATCAATCTTATTTAGGGTCTTGTTAGAGAGAACTAGAAGCCTTCCATCTTCTATCATGTCTTAGATAAGGTACTTCAACCTATAACAACCATTAGTTCTACGTTTATTAACTCCATGGTACTTGCAATAATATTTTTGTCCCAATTTGGCCCTTTTTGGTCTTCCTCAGGATCTGTAGTGGGTTCTATAGGATAGAGCAAGTTTCTAGAATGTAGGTACTCAAATGCTACGCCATTTCACACCCTCTTAGGTTTTCTTTTAGGCCTAGTCAGTATAGGTCTAGAAGGTATCTCAATTGGAGTACTGTTTTCTTTGTTTTCATAGATGTTTGGGTGTTGGGTGAATCATCAATAATTATTTTGTCTCCTCTGGAAAGAGGTGAGCTTTTAGAGACTGATTTGATGGAAGGATTTTATTAGTGGATTGAGTTGTGTGATGTTATGCAGTTGGTCACTTGCTATTGCACCAAAACAATCTAGTGTCTTGTAATCTACACTACGATTCTCTTGAAGAATAATGGAGTTTGCCTCTAGTTTGGTGACACGTGTTACAAGATCTACTAGTATACTGTTCAACTCATCAATATGTTCTTGAAGTGTGCTTGACATGTTGTGTATTTCCTATAATGGATCATCAAGTGGGAGTGTAGAAAGAGAGTGATGATGGAGGGAGAGAAATGGAATGAAGGAACGTACATTCTTTTAAAAAGTCGAGCTTCCAGAAACAAATTAGCGTATCCTAAATACATGATTTTTTTCGGATTTTTTTTATGCACCACCTAATGCATGTATGCATGACTTTTTTTTTTATGCATCTAGACCAGATATATGTATGCATGACTTTTTGGATGCACCTAGACCTAATGCATGTATGCATGACTTTTTTGGATGCACCTAGACCTAATGCATGACTCAATCTATGCGTTCAAACTTGTAAAGGTTGCCAACATATATCCCAAACTGGGAATCAGATCGCTTGTATTTCAGGACCACTAAATGCGGAATATGCTATGAAATGAGGAGTGTGGATGCAATAAGACTCCTAAATACCTATGAACTGTAGTTATGCATGAAGTATATGAACGATGGACTATGCAATGCAAAGGGATTCTAGTATGAATGCAGTCCTAATGGATTTGGAATTCTATGGACTTTAGAATCCTAGACTTGATAGATTTCTAATGACCTTAGAATTTTAGACTTGGTGAGCTTTTAAGGATGCTAGACTCCTAATATGCATGAGACTCTAGTGGACTTAAACTCCTAAAATGGACAGAATACAAATGGACTTGGATTCCTATTATGCATGGACTTCTATGGATTCTAGACTCCTAAGATGGTAAGAACCCTAATGACCCTAAACTTCTTAGTTAGATGAACTTAGACGAGGTTGAAGGTTTGCAATGTACTCAAGAGGGGGGGGTAAATTGAGTACTTAAACGATCCGGTGCCAAAATCAAATTCTTTCGATTTAAAGGGGAACTAGTTGGGTTGGTTCCTCACAGCGGAAGCACTAGAACTTGAAAGCGATAATGAACACACCAAATTTAACGAGGTTCAGCCAAACAAGGGCCTACGTTCTCTTATGCTAGTTTTGTTACTAATCAACTCAGAAAAACAAGAATACTCTCGCACTCTCATGTTTCCCTTACTCTAGTGAAACAGAACACCCTACACTAACTCTAGTGTGCTATTTCGCACTTGAACTTACAAGCACTCGTGAATGAACTCACAAACGCTACCAAATCTCTAACCCCCTTATTAGATATTCAATACAATCAGTTTCTCTTTATTCACGCTTCCTAACAAAGCAAATAAAGAGTAATGTAAAGCTCTATGAGATGCGTACTCTATTTTAGGAAAGCTGTTTTATAATACCCCTCATGATTGCTTTAAAGGGATTTAGTAGGCTACTCATTCCAACAAGATGCATCTTTCTTTTAGGGAGCTTATTTCCTTAGTTACTCCACAGTTAAGCGTGCTTGGCTGGGTGTAGTCCAGGGATGGGTGACCTCCTGGGAAGTTTATGGGGGTGCGCATGAGTGAGGACAAAATGCGCCGGAAGAACTTGTGTTGGTTATTGAGGACAGTTGTTGGCCCTGGATGCGCATTGGTGACAATATACTCGACTCCGGATGGGTTGGGTGTTACAAATGGTATCAGAGCAACCCTGCGACCGCGTGCTGATCGTGTGGATAATTAATCCAAGGTTAGCCGCCTAGTGGGAGAGGATTTTGGCGCTATATCACCGACTGCGTGTTGAATATGTGATTAGTTTCCAGGCTGGGGCGACCCATAGGTCGTATAACGAATATGTGGAGTCCTCATACGCAACGAGGGTGTTGCTGTTCTCAAGTGGGGGTGTATGTAATACCACTCATGATTGCTTTAAAGTGATTTAGCAAGCAACTCATTCCAACAAGATGCATTGTGTTGGTTATTGAGGACAGTTGTTGGCCCTGGATGCGCATTGATGACGACTCTAGATGGGTTGGGTGTTACAGTTTAGTTGTTCTCTTTGTGAAAGCTCTCGAAAATACTCAATAAAATCGGGGAGAGCATCAAGGGTGAAGGAGAATCATATTTCAGCATGTATAGACATGAGTTTAACATTTGAGCGTGCCCTAACTCAAGATGTAACACTTCGTCCTTTTATAAACATATATAATCAAAATAGAGCGTTTTAATAAATAAATGGCGAGTGGGGAAATATTGCCTGACGAAAATATCACTCTAAACAAAGGTTAAATTAAACTATATATAAATAAAACACAATTAATATAATCCAAAATATCCATAAAGAGGCAAAACAACCTCATAAACCCAAAGTAGTAAATATATATAAAATAAAATGTCTCAAAAATCCTAATTAGCCTCTCTCAATGCCCATATAACACGAAATAATCACCTGCAAAATATATCAACAAACATCCACAATCGGTGGGAGTAACTAACAGCTCTCCCCGCCCAATTAGGATCCATATAAGAGATAAAAGTTTTAACAATCAAGTCATACACAATATCTCGAAATACACTTTGAATAGTCGAATAAACAAATAAATAAATATAACATAAATAATATAATACAACATACTATCCACAAACAGGGTAAAGTTACAACAAAATGATTAGACAATTAATATACATAGATCAACTCAAGGATCAACACATAAACCTTCATGTCTAACTAAAATAATAGTATGAATGACATAAATGACAATGATAACGTTTCCAAAAAAAATATAGTCTTCTTAACACATTTGAGGAGGGAAGCGAACGTAAGTGGATCGCAACCCTTTGTTCCTATTTGGTTATAGTATTAGGACCCTGCTCGCCTTTGTCTAGTATGGCCACTCCCCGATGCGAGATAGTACCCTCGCTTGGTACTTCTCGACCTCTTAGACGACAACTAATAACCAAGACGGACCTACACACCCCTGCTTAGTATGTAAGTGTAAACTGTGTACCTGCTCGGTACACATTGACTCATCATTCCTAGGAGACCATGTTGTCTCACTAGTCATCATCCTCAAACAAAAACAAATAATCAATAATATAATTTCATCATCGCGAGAATGCCATTTAAGGTCTTACATCAAACCGCAAAAACCTAGGATCTTAACCTATCAATTCCAAACTGCAAGAATTCTAGGGACTTCACCCATAAATTCCAAACTACAAGAATTTTTGGGCATCCACCCATAAATTCCAAACTGCAAGAATTTTAGGGACTCAACCCATCAATTACATATACATCAAACCTGAGAATATTGGGAACTCAACCCATCAATTCCAATTCAAAACAACTTCACAATTACTCTTAACAATAATCATAATGTTAACAACATCATCTTCGAAAAATATAATTTAACTCACTAAGAAACTATAAAATAATAGTAATACTTATAGCAGCTCAAAAACAATTTCAAGAACCCATAAGAAAATAGTTCATGAAACTATCTTATAACTTGACTAGAGTTATAAGTATTGCACATAAAACACTTGATTCAACTCATACAATAAATCCTAAACACAAAGTGAAGGGAATCAAGTAGCATCAGCAGCCCAAAACCAGTGAGCAAGCACTTATGAGGAATTAACAGCCAATAAAATAAATAAAACACATGACTACATAACTGATAACTCACAACAAGTATAAACAAACAAAATCAAGCAAAACTATTAACAAATAAAAATGATGTAACTAAATCCATTAGTAGATATTAAAGCACAAAATAATGTAGCTTCACTAAACCAAACAAAAGAAGGGGACTAAAGTCATTAACCTACCCACGAGCATGCATCTGTACAAAGCACCAACCAAAAACTAAAAGAAAATATAACTAGCTAAGCTACAACAAAACTCACGAGAGAGAAGCATGATGAAATGCACTACAATATAATCATCACCTTCATGCGCTACAACAAGAATATATTGAACAGGCCAAAGAAAACAGAATACGTAACAGCAACAGAACAAGAACATCAACCTAAGAGTGGCAAAGAAACAAGGCCACAACCGATTAACCACCTCCAAATTTCATTCACACATACCATATTCGTGTAAACAAGCATACGACATGAAGTTATTCCCACCCAAGTTCCTAACAAAATACTAACCCTCAAGCTTAACTATTAAAACTAATATAATCCCTGCGTAAACTCTAACCGTTCTAGGAAAACCGTTAGTTACCTTTGAAGACTCCAATTGCTTGCATTTTCATTATGTACTGTTCTGTTCCGACCACGATTCCCGGTGATCTAAATCTCAGATGCCAAATCCCTCCTGTCAAAGTGAAGGCCCAGATGTCCTTAACGTGCTGTCCAAATTGGAGAATGATCCAACGGTTAGATCTCCGACGTTGGCCTTTTTCGTGAAGGTGTGATAGGGGAAAAAAAGGGGATAAACTTTTCATCTTTCTCTCTTCAAATGGCGACTGATTTGGGGAGATTGGGCTGATTTTTTTTATCAATTTCCAACAGCAAATTGGGAAATAAAAAGGGGGTTACAAGTTGAAATTGATGGGATAATTATGGGGTAATAAAATGGGTGTTACAAAGGGATTTCAAAGGTTGAAATAAATATGAAAATATCTCCCATACAAGACATTATTTGGGACAAGTATAAGGTCGGTCTAATTTTTCGTTACGCAACCGGTCCAAAACGCGACAACAATCTATATAAGATGAAATACGTAGCTCAAACGCTCAAATTTAAATACTATAAGATATATAATTTCTAATCAAATAAATTTTATAAAAGTTGAAAACAAACAATATAAGATATAATATTTTTAAGAAGTAAAATATTCTAATTTTAACGGAAAATAATAATTAAAGGAGAATAACTCGAAGAAAATATCAGCGAAAATCCGTGGTGTTACAATCAGTTCCCCTTATTCAAGTTTCGTCCTCGAAACTTGAAACGATAAAAAAAGATACTATACGACTATGTACAACTTTCTTTCGGGCATCTAAGTAACGCCTTGGAGATACTCTGCAAAAACGAAATTGTTAGTCCTAGCTAAACCTCACTAACTAACACATAAGAAAAACATATAGCACATCGTCACTCTTACTAAGAACTTTTCTTAAAGCCTAAGATACTAATAATCCTAGATGCAATAACTACACATTTCCCATGGAATATGTAGCAACTTGTTGTAGCCCAACATCTACGGCTCCTTTAAAGACACTTGGGCTCATCAGGGCCGCACACGTGTAACGGTCGGTTATGACCGATAAAACCCATGAAAAGGGCGCGTCATTTCCTTCATTTTGAATAAAACTACCTTGGATAAAAGGGCCTTAACCGTCAGATGGGCCAACAGTTAAAGCCCTTTTAGGGGAAAATGTTGTAGCCCAACATCTACGGCTCCTTTAAAGACACGTGTCCTACCCTAGTTAATATAAAAAGAAGGCTTAATCTCTAGGCTATACTCAGTTGGGTTAAAAGGTTAATTTTCTGGCCCAACAGTCAGATCCCAGCACTGTAAGGTGGCTGCATAAGAGTGGTTAATAAACCCTCACAAATCATGGCCTGCCACGTGTCATGATCTGATTCCCCAGCCAATCAGAGGCCACTATTGTAGGGCAGATTTTAAAGATAGCTGTCATCTTGCTATCACTATAAATACCCCAGAAATCAGGAGAAAAGGCATTCAATGCAAACAGTGCAAAGTTACTCTGAAAAAATAATCTCTCACTTTCTCTCTCTATGTCTACTTTCTCTTACAACTCCTAATATCTGACTTAAGCTTCGGAGGGGGAACCACCACCCAAACCTCCAGGGTGGGTCCCTTTTTGCAGGTTCGGGAACGAACCCCAGGCTAAGGACTAAGCTGATCCAGGCATTGTTGCACAAGTCTCCAACTGAAGAACATCTAAGGGAAACTCGTTTACTTGCGAGACAAGAAATCTCAGCCTGCAGCTTACTTGTTGGACAAGTATAGGACCAAACATTTGGCGCCGTCGTGGGGAGACGCAACGATGACCGATTGTCAATCGTCCAACATTGCCAGAAACCGAAGTCTTTAGGTTAATGTCGAAGACACAGTAGAACACGAGAGACCGCCCAGAGGAAGGGATAGACCTCCAACTGTTATGGTTTTATTTTAATGCCGCAAGTGTACGGTGTCGTAGCACATACGGGTCGAACTCAGGGAGGTATAAGATTAACCACTACTTGATTTTAGATTATGAAATAGTTACACTATCCAGAAATGAGGAAGAGTCTATGAACTAAAGGCTAAACAAACGACAGAATATAACAAACTATATGAATATGATAATTAAAACACTAAGATTAAGTATCACCACTACTATGAATTGATCAAATCATAACTCACTTCCCAATTATTCAATTATAGCTTAGGTAAGAATGACATTCCCTTATGATTTAGTAATAAAGCACTTTGCGAACCGAAACCGAATCCCAAATCATCCAACAATACCTAAAGCTCACTTTCGTGATAGAAAAAGGCCTAACTAACATGTATGATTCCTATTTTCATGGCTCACATACACAATTAGAAGCATTAAGAGCCAATGTCAATTAAATCCTAATTCCAATTCTCACCTATTTTCATGGGAGAAATTAAATCAATGACAAGATTATCCGAACTAAGACCCAACTTTCGTTGATGAACTTAATTAATGAAATGATAATTTAGCAAACAAACATATGATCCTAATTTCTATTCCAACTTTCGTTGATAATAAAAAGTAGGGTTAAAGTAAGATGCAAAATTGACTACAAACTCAATCTTGTCAAACCCTAAGCATATAATTCAATAACATGGGAATTGGAGCAACAATCTACATGATCAATCCATAATAGGGCTCAACTTAATCCTAGATAAAAGTACTACTCACTAATCATGGCGATAAGAACGATAAGCATAATTGAGTACATAATTAAATAGACTAAGAGAGAGAAGAGTAAAACTTATTAAGACTGCTTGAATTGTAGAAGAATCCCAAAGTACTTGATCAAATTCGTCTTCAAACTCCAAGTTTTTGCATACAAAATGAAAGCTAGGGCTAAAACTCTAATGAAAATCGTGCCTAAAAACTGCCCTCTAAGAAAAAATGACATAACTTCTAAACATAAAAGCGAGAAAATAACATAACGGACGCTGCCCGCGTTACCGCGATCCGCGGTGTATACCGCGAGTCGCGCCACACACCGCGAGTCGCGGTAAGCTCTCGGCATTCCACCGCGAGCTGCTGCCAACGCCGCGACTCGTGGTGGAACCGATGACTCTTTTCTTCCTTGGACTCTTCAAGTGCGCTTCCAACATAATTGGACCTTATAGGAAGCCCAATTACTTCCATCTTGGACCTAGCATGGTGCCATTAAACCTGTAAATGAGCCACAAATGCATACTCCTCTCATAATTTCAACATTTCTCATCAATTCCTATCACTTGGGTATAAATCTACTCAAATTCATCCAAGTCACAACATAATATCCCTCAAAATGTGCCAAAATAAGAGTAAAATGTGGACTTAACAAACTCCCCCATGCTTAGACCTTGCTCGTCCTCGAGTAAGCAAGAGGCAATGAACAACTAGATAACCTCACAAGGCCTAAAACATGCACCAACAACGAATAGCGATCCATGTCCAACGTCAACTAACATCCACTCTAGCGCCCCTCCCATACTCCATAGTAGCAACTAACCTACACCTAACTCCGCTACTCTTAAGCATACTTCCCCCATACTCAACCAAAAATAGAGTCATGTGTGACCATGTTCTGAAAAGATCTCAAAGAACACTCACACATCTACTACGCACACCCACCATCAAGCCACAAATCACAAAAATATATCGAGTCAATCACAAAGGGTCAAGTTGACACCCCTATGCTTGAACTCATCAATCCTCCCTACAATCGAATCTCCAACATCCTCAAGTGAGACTTACATTTCACACACCAATCATCAAGCCTAGTCCTACCCAAAACACTCCTATACTCCTCCATCCTTATGTCAACCACGCCGGCAAATGAGATGAGTAACTTTTCTCTCTTTTCTTTTATCTCTCATTTTGCCTAGGAGCCCTTTCGGGTTTTCATCCTAGCCACTCAAATTTTTTTCATTTTGCTCACTTTCTCACCCGCTCGAATTAGCCACTTTTTTGCCTAGGTTGCCCTTTCGGGTTTTCAACCTAGCCGGGCCCCCAATTTTACCTAAGCCGCCCTTTCGGGTTTTCAGCTTAGCGGGTCAAAAAAAAAAAAATTTTTTTTTCTTTTCTTTTTTTTTTTTTTTTTTTTTTTTTTTTGTAGAAGAATATGAACAAGCATATATACAAGTGATGAGACATCCCCCTCCCCATGCTTAAACAAAGCATTGTCCTCAATGCAGAAGAAAGGACAAAAATGAAAGAAGGAAAGGGGAAAGAACTCACCAACTAGGAGCCAGAAGGCCCGCCAGGGTCACGACGTGATCTCCTGGAGGCACGCTCCTCCATACGCTGTTGTCGGCGCCGTGAAAGCTCGACCTCGGGGTCTGTATATGTATCGGGGTAGGTATGGAGATGAAAAGTGTTAAGTGAAGTCATCATGCAATAGATAGCGTCGAGTTGGTCCTCAGTCCCATCTAGGCGAGATGAGAACTCATCCCGCCTCAAAGAAAACGCCGTCATCCGCTCCTCATATGATGCAAAAGGAGGGGGGACATGTGTGTGAGAGGACCCAGCTTGGCCATCATGGCCACCAATACCTCCATCTTGAGGAGTAGGCTCCTGCTCATCCTCATCCCCATCAAACTCATCTTCTTCACCATCTCCATCATCCTCATCATCCATAACATCCACCCAGTGACCCCCCGGACCACGGGTTTGCGAACATCGCAACCGCCGATACTCAACACGCACTACCGCTGCAAAAGCGGCGTCAGGGGCAAGGAAAAAGTGCTCTGTTTGTGGCATTGGGAGGAATGGCCACCCCGAGCAGGTTGAGGTAGGGTCATGAAAGTGACATGCCTACCTCCATAAAGTCACACAAAACGGCCTTTCACCCTTGCAAATGAGATCATCTTTGCACTAACCATCTTTGACAGATCATACAGGTAAGAATCGTCGGTCAATACTCGAACATTATCATTCGGTTGCACACCAAGGTGCTCAGCAATCAAGGTGATCATGCCACCCACACCGATCTTGCCTTTTCTGCGGCTTAGAAAGCTCAAGACATCGAGCTACCCAAATTGCGGCTAGATCGGGCGTACCCGGCCTGCTTGGTGTCATAGACCATAAAACCTTCAATTCTAGGCTAGGGATGTTAGTGGGTTCCCCTTGCCCAAATACGGCCATAGAAAGTAACCGGTGCACATAACGAAGAGGGGGGTGGCGCAAAAAGGAGCTCTTGTCATTAGGAGTCTTACGCAACTGAGTGAGTGCGTGCCAAAAGGTATCCTCATTGTACTCATTGGTGCGGTGGAAGTTCACGGCGTTCAAGTTTCGCCAACCAAAAATAGCTTTCAATTGTGGCATAGTTAGGCTATAGGGTTTGTCATTAAGGTGGAATTCGATGCCAGGACGCTCACCCTCGGTTTTTTTTAGAGTAGAAAGGAATTCTAGGGTAAAACGCTCATAGGTTGGTGCCCATTTGCTCACAAAACCCTCAAGCCCAATTTTTTGAAGTAGTTGGGTGACTGGCTCAGCTAACCCCAATGTCTCCAATGCGGAGTAATCAACGAACTTAGTAACCTTGATGTGACGGTTAGGCAGCGTGAGACGCGCCCAACGCCCACGGTGCTCAGCTGTAAGGTTACGAAGTCCCAAGGTATCTACCTTAGAGGTTGATTGAGAGGTGCTAGCTTCTCCTGTTTTGGTTCGTTTGGGTCGGGGTGGCATGGTTCACAAGTGTAAGGGCTCCCAGTTCAACAAAAACAAACACAAGTACTCCAATCCACACTCCAACAACAACCAATCCACAACAAGGCACAAAAATACCAACCACAATCCAATTATCCAACCAACAAGCACCAACAATCACCGAAAACAATCAACCACAATCATATATTTCCAACCAACATAATTTCAACAATCCTAGATATGAAGCTAGAACAAGGAATTCAAGCTATATCAAAGGAAGGTAGGAATGTGAAATTTATACCTCTAGAAGATCAAGGGATGCACTCCAATGCCAAATTTACCAAGCTAGTGCCCAATGTGGTTGATTGCACTCTCCAATTGCACCAAATAAGCCTCAATGCAAAAACCCCCAATTTCTAGGGTTTATGAAAGTGGATGGATTTTGTGTAATGTGGGTGGAAATAGGGTTTAGGAGGAGGTTGGGGTGATTTTTTTTGTAGTAGAAAGTTGAAAAGAGGAGGAGGGTGGTGAAGATATGTGGTGGTGGTGGTGGTTGATATGGTGGAGGGAGGGGAGTGAGAGAAGAGAGAGGGACGAAATTTTGTTGAGGGAGAAAGGTAAAGTCGAGAGAAAAGAGTGAGGGAAGGAAGAGAGAGAGAGACGCGGGTTTAAAACCCGGCTCGGCTTTACCTCGGAAACCGCGAGTCGCGGTAATGACCGCGAGTCGCGGTTTGTGACGCGATGCGCGGTCAAGGCCGCGAGTCGCGGTAAGCTCTCGGCATTTCGCCGCGAGGCGAGGCAATGCGCCGCGACTCGTGCCTTTGAAAGTGTCTTTGCTGACTTCTTTTTTCCACCTTTTTTTTTTTTTTTTTTTTTTTTTTGAGTAACCTATAAGCACACCAAAAACAAACTAAAACACATTAATGTAAACAAAATCACACAAAAAGAAAAAGGGATAAAAAATGAAAAAGAAATAAGTGTAGAACTCGGGTTGCCTCCCGAAAAGCGCTCGTTTAAAGTCAATGAGCTCGACTCCTTAAAATCATGGGGCAGTGGGCGGAAGAGATAGGCAATAGACGTGCTTGCCTTCAATAGGGTCACCGGTGACATAGTGCTTGAGGCGACTTCCATTCACCTTGAACGAGCCACTTGCTTCACTAGTGACTTCCACCGAACCATAGGGAAAAACCTTGGTGACCCGGAATGGTCCGGACCACCTAGAACGCAGCTTGCACGGAAAAAGCTTCAATCGTGAGTTGAATAGGAGGACGGAGTCTCCAATGTGGAACTCTCTCCTCATGAGCCGCTTGTCATGCCACTTCTTAGTGCGTTCCTTGTAAATGCGCGAGCTCTCATAAGCATCGAAGCGGAGCTCATCAAGCTCATTCAATTGCAAAGCGCGGTGTTCACCCGCTCGATCAAAGTCATAATTAAGGCACTTGATAGCCCAAAATGCTCTATGTTCTAGCTCGACGGGCAGGTGACATGCTTTTCCATATACTAAACGATAAGGCGTGGTACCAATAGGAGTCTTGAAGGCCGTCCTATACGCCCAAAGCGCATCATCTAACTTAAGAGACCAATCTTTTCGCGATCTAGCCACGGTCTTCTCAAGTATAGATTTGATCTCCCCTATTTGAAATTTCAACTTGTCCACTTGTTTGTGGATGGTAGGAAAGACCGACACGATGTTGCACACCGTATTTCTTAAGAAGAGCTTCGAACTTACGTTCAATAAAGTGACTTCCTCCATCACTAATCACAACGCGGGGGACACCAAAACGGGGGAAAATTACCTTCTTGAAGAACTTGGAAACCACACGAGCATCGTTCGTTGGAGAAGCCAAGGCCTCTACCCACTTAGATACATAGTCAACGGCTACCAAGATAAACTTATTCGAATAAGAAGATGGGAATGGTCCCATGAAGTCAATACCCCATACATCGAATATCTCAACCTCGAGAATGAAATTGAGAGGCATTTCATTTCGGCGCGAGATATTCCCCGTGCGGCGACATCTATCACATGCCTTGACAAAACGGTGGGCATCCTTGAACGAGAGAAGGCCAATAGAACCCGCATTGCAACACCTTTGCAACGGTTTTAGAAGTACTAGCATGGCCTCCACAAGGCATATCATGACAGTGAGACAGGATAGAGGTCATCTCCTCTTCCGGTACACAACGGCGGAGGACCCCATCCGCACAAGATTTAAAGAGACAAGGGTCATCCCAGAAATAATATTTGACATCATGAAAGAACTTCTTGCGTTGATATGATGAATAATCGGGAGGGGGTACTCCACTAGCAAGAAAATTAACAATGTCGACAAACCAAGGAGATTGACCAATTGTAGTAGAGAAAATTCCAAACAAGCGATCATCGGGGAAGGAGTCATCGATTGGAAGATCATGCTGCTCGGGCGTCAATGTGAGACGGGAAAGATGGTCGGCCACAACATTATCGGTCCCTTTCTTATCCTTGATCTCCATGTCAAACTCTTGGAGAAGCAATATCCAACGAATCAAACGGGGTTTGGCATCCTTCTTGCTCAATAGAAACTTGAGAGCCGCATGATCCGTATGCACGATCACCTTCGATCCCACCAAATAAGACCGGAACTTCTCCACTTTGCAAACACAACGGCTAGCAACTCCTTTTCGGTGGTGGTGTAGTTCACCCGAGCACCATCTAAGGTTTTGCTAGCATAGTAAATGGCGTGCATCTTGCCATCACGCTTTTGCCCCAACCACGGCACCCACGGCATGATCAGCGGCATCGCACATCAACTCGAATGGAAGAGTCCAATCACGGAGGTTGAATAATAGGTGCTTGAAATTAATTCACTCTTCACACCTGTGTAAAGCTTCAAGACAAGCATCGGTAAACACAAATGGAGTATCTTTGGCTAGGAGCTCGGTCAAAGGCCTAGAGATCTTAGAGAAATCCTTGATAAAACGGCGGTAGAACCCCGCATGACCAAGGAAACTCCTCACCCCTTTTACATTGATCGGGGGTGGAAGCTTCTCTATGACTTCGACTTTTGCTCTATCCACTTCGATACCCTTATCAGATACAACATGACCCAAAACTACTCCCTCTTGTACCATGAAATGGCACTTCTCCCAATTTAACACTAAATGGACTTCTTGACACCTACGCAACACTTTTTCAAGGTTTATCAAACATGCATCAAAAGAAGGACCATAAACGAGAAAAGTCATCCATGAAAACCTCCATAGAGTGTTCTATAAGCTCGGAAAAAATAGCTATCATGCATCGTTGAAAAGTTCTTTGGAGCGTTACATAGTCCAAACGGCATCCGTCGATAAGCAAAGGTGCCATAGGGACATGTAAAAGTCGTCTTCTCTTGGTCACTTGGGTGGACGGGGATTTGAAAAAAACCGAGAAAATCCATCCAAGTAACAAAAGAAGGAATGTTTAGCAAGACGCTCCAACATTTGATCAATGAAGGGAAGAGGGTAGTGATCCTTACGTGTGGCCTTGTTCAACTTACGGTAGTCGATGCACATTCTCCATCCAGTGACAGTGCGAGTAGAGATGAGTTCACCTTTTTCATTCTTCACAACCGTCATGCCGCCCTTTTTTGGGAACAACTTGAACCGGGCTTACCCACTTACCTTGTCGGAGATAGGGTAGATAATGTCGGCCGCAAGAAGTTTCAAAACTTCTTTCTTCACAACTTCTTTCATATTAGGATTAAGGCGGCTATTGTGACTCAATAGATGAAGCATTTTCTTGTTCTAACAAAATTCTATGAGTACGAGAAAGATGGACTTATCCCCTTAAGATCATCAATAGTATACCCAATAACACTTATGTACTTGCGAACAAGACATAGCAACCGTTCAAGTTGAGAATTATTAAGTGCACTATTGACAATAATGGGATAGTTTGAGTTTTCACCCACAAAAGCATATTTTAGCGAGAAGGGAGGGGTTTCAACTCTACCTCGGGAGGCTTAGAACACTCCTTAGTTGTGGCTTCAACTCGTAGAACCTCGATTGAGGGGGCATCGGGCGCACAAACCGGTGCATCATCTAACATCTTCTCATATGCCATAGTATCTTCATCACAAGCCCCATTGTTGTTTAAGCATCGCTGAAGAGCATCATCATCCGTACTCTCCATAGGTAAATCTTCTTCCCATCTCTCAACAACGTCAACCCTGTAACAAGTGTCTCCCAAAGAAGGAGCATTCAACGCCTTGTGCAGCTCAAATTCCACCTTGTCTTCGCCCACATTGAGAGACAATTTGCCACTTTTCACATCAATCAAAGCTCCCGTAGTGGCAAGGCATGGTCTGCCCAAGATAATTGGCGTATGTACATCTTCTGGCATCTCCATGACAAAGAAGTCACATGGAATAGTCAATTTGCCCACTTGGAGGGGTACATCCTCCAAAACACCCAAAGGGTATCTGATAGACCTATCCGCTAGTTGTAGAGAGACGCGGGTAGGGCTAAGGTCACCGAAGTTAAGCTTCTTGAAGATAGTGTTAGGCATGAGGCTTACACTAGCTCCAAGATCACAAAGTGCCCTTTGAATAGTCACGTCCCCAATAGAGCATGGAATGGAGAAACTTCCAGGATCACTCAATTTTGGAGGAAGCTTGTTAAGAAGAATAGCACTACACTCTTGAGAGAGTTCCACCGTAGAAGCTTCACAAATTTTATGCTTACCGGACAAGAGTTGCTTTAAGAACTTAGCATATGTAGGAATATCAGAAATAGCCTCAAGGAACGGGATGTTAAGGTGCATACCTTTCAATAACTCAAGAAATTTCCCGTATTTCTTCTCAATTCGAGCCTTTGCCAACCGATGAGGGAAAGGAGCCGGCTCAACATAGACTCGGGTAGGCTTTGGTGATGCTTTCTCAACCTCTTCAATAGGGTCCTCCTTATCAACTACATCATCAACACTCTCGGAAGTGTCTCCCACAACCTTTGATGGTGTCACAATTAGCTTCCTAGGCTCCTCTAAAGTTTTTCCACACCTCAAAGTAATGGCACTCACATTTTGGTGACCCTTTGGATTCGGTTCCGCTGCCAGGAAATTGGGGTGGTCCCTTTTGAAGTTGAGTCACCTGTTGAGTTACATGAGACATTTGTTGAGCTAGTTGCGCAATTTGAGTGTCAACTATCTTGTTATGAGCATCCATCCTATCAAACTTCTTGTTAGTTTCCTCGGAGGTAGCAAGGAGTCTCGAGCAAGGAATCGGTATATGATTTTTGAGGAGGTTGCTTGAGAAGGTTGACCTTGTTGTTTGTCTTTGGAACCCGGGAGGATTGGAAGGTGCGTGGTGCTTGAGGTTGGTTGTTGCTCCAAGAAAAGTTCTCATGATTCCTCCCGGCCGGATTGTATGTGTTTGAATAGGGGGTCGTTTCGAGGTCGAGCATTACCATACACAGCATTGGCTTGCTCTTGCTCTACAAAATCCATGTCCCCATAAGTAGAACTTGCATTATTCCCTTGGAAAGCATTCATCTCGGCACTAGGACCAAGCGATATATTCTCGATCTGTTGAGATAGAGCGTCAACCTTACTAGAGAGTGAGGTTAGTGCATCAACATCATACTTGCCACCTTTCTTAGAAGTAGATCGATCACTAGACCAATGGTAGCTCATAGCGACCATCTCCTCAAGCAAAGCCTTGGCTTGATCGGCCGTCTTACCCATGAGAGCACCACCGCGCAGCATCAATAGAGATTCGGACTTCATGAGTCAACCCATTATAGAACGTCCGAATAAGGAGACATGTTGGGATCTCATGATGAGGACACTGCCTTTGTAGATCCTTGTATCGTTCCCAAGCTTCATAAAGTGATTCACCATCCAAGCGAGTGAAGGATGTGATTGCATTGCGTAGCTTGGCCGTTTTCCCAGGAGGAAAGTACTTTTGACAAAAAGCTGTGGCTAGTGAAGTCCAAGTTGTGAACTTGTTTGCTTCATGACCTTTCAACCATTCTTTTGCTCTGTCCCGCAAGGAATAAGGGAACAAGCGGAGGCGAAGAGCTTCATCGAAGCCCCATTAATCTTCACTTGTATCACATTTTTCGAGAAAAGCATTGATATGTTCATTAGGGTTCTCCATGGGGACTGCCTCGAACCGATCTTGTTGTATGAAATGGATCAATTGGATCTTGATCTCAAAGTTGTTGGCATCAACAGTAGGCCTGGCAATGCTAGATGTAGATGTGACATCCGGCATATTATATTCGCGAAGAGGACGAGCCATTGGTTCTCTCCGAATATTTTCCTGCTCCCTTCTTCTTCTCTCAGCGTTGAGTCTCCTAGCTGTGGCTTCTATCTCGGGATCAAAGACCACGTGATCTACAGATCGCGATCGCCTGCGCATTCGGAAACAACAACTAGTGAAGAAATGAACAAGAACAAAGGTAACAGGTGTAATCTATTAAATCTATAATCAAAATAATTCTAATCCGTTACCTCCCCGGCAACGGCGCCAAAAACTTGTTATGGTTTTATTTTAATGCCGCAAGTGTACGGTGTCGTAGCACATACGGGTCGAACTCAGGGAGGTATAAGATTAACCACTACTTGATTTTAGATTATGAAATAGTTACACTATCCAGAAATGAGGAAGAGTCTATGAACTAAAGGCTAAACAAACGACAGAATATGACAAACTATATGAATATGATAATTAAAACACTAAGATTAAGTATCACCACTACTATGAATTGATCAAATCATAACTCACTTCCCAATTATTCAATTATAGCTTAGGTAAGAATGACATTCCCTTATGATTTAGTAATAAAGCACAGCTGCGAACCGAAACTGAATCCCAAATCATCCAACAATACCTAAAGCTCACTTTCGTGATAGAAAAAGGCCTAACTAACATATATGATTCCTATTTTCATGGCTCACATACACAATTAGAAGCATTAAGAGCCAATGTCAATTAAATCCTAATTCCAATTCTCACCTATTTTCATGGGAGAAAATAAATCAATGACAAGATTATCCGAACTAAGACCCAACTTTCGTTGATGAACTTAATTAATGAAATGATAATTTAGCAAACAAACATATGATCCTAATTTCTATTCCAACTTTCGTTGATAATAAAAAGTAGGGTTAAAGTAAGATGCAAAATTGACTACAAACTCAATCTTGTCAAACCCTAAGCATATAATTCAATAACATGGGAATTGGAGCAACAATCTACATGATCAATCCATAATAGGGCTCCACTTAATCCTAGATAAAAGTACTACTCACTAATCATGGCGATAAGAACGATAAGCATAATTGAGTACATAATTAAATAGACTAAGAGAGAGAAGAGTAAAACTTATTAAGACTGCTTGAATTGTAGAAGAATCCCAAAGTACTTGATCAAATTCGTCTTCAAACTCCAAGTTTTTGCATACAAAATGAAAGCTAGGGCTAAAACTCTAATGAAAATCGTGCCTAAAAACTGCCCTCTAAGAAAAAATGACATAACTTCTAAACATAAAAGCGAGAAAATAATATAACGGACGCTGCCCGCGTTACCGCGATCCGCGGTGTATACCGCGAGTCGCGCCACACACCGCGAGTCGCGGTAAGCTCTCGGCATTCCACCGCGAGCTGCTACCAACGCCGCGACTCGTGGTGGAACCGATGACTCTTTTCTTCCTTGGACTCTTCAAGTGCGGCTTCCAACATAATTGGACCTTATAGGAAGCCCAATTACTTCCATCTTGGACCTAGCATGGTGCCATTAAACCTGTAAATGAGCCACAAATGCATACTCCTCTCATAATTTCAACATTTCTCATCAATTCCTATCACTTGGGTATAAATCTACTCAAATTCATCCAAGTCACAACATAATATCCCTCAAAATGTGCCAAAATAAGAGTAAAATGTGGACTTAACAAACTCCCCCATGCTTAGACCTTGCTCGTCCTCGAGTAAGCAAGAGGCAATGAACAACTAGATAACCTCACAAGGCCTAAAACATGCACCAACAACGAATAGCGATCCATGTCCAACGTCAACTAACATCCACTCTAGCGCCTCTCCCATACTCCATAGTAGCAACTAACCTACACCTAACTCCGCTACTCTTAAGCATACTTCCCCCATACTCAACCAAAAATAGAGTCATGTGTGACCATGTTCTGAAAAGATCTCAAAGAACACTCACACATCTACTACGCACACCCACCATCAAGCCACAAATCACAAAAATATATCGAGTCAATCACAAAGGGTCAAGTTGACACCCCTATGCTTGAACTCATCAATCCTCCCTACAATCGAATCTCCAACATCCTCAAGTGAGACTTACATTTCACACACCAATCATCAAGCCTAGTCCTACCCAAAACACTCCTATACTCCTCCATCCTTATGTCAACCACGCCGGCAAATGAGATGAGTAACTTTTCTCTCTTTTCTTTTATCTCTCATTTTGCCTAGGAGCCCTTTCGGGTTTTCATCCTAGCCACTCAAATTTTTTTCATTTTGCTCACTTTCTCACCCGCTCGAATTAGCCACTTTTTTGCCTAGGTTGCCCTTTCGGGTTTTCAACCTAGCCGGGCCTAATTTTACCTAAGCCGCCCTTTCGGGTTTTCGACTTAGCGGGTCAAAAAAAAATTTTTTTTTTTTCTTTTCTTTTTTTTTTTTTTTTTTTTTTTTTTTTGTAGAAGAATATGAACAAGCATATATACAAGTGATGAGACATCCCCTCCCCATGCTTAAACAAAGCATTGTCCTCAATGCAGAAGAAAGGACAAAAATGAAAGAAGGAAAGGGGAAAGAACCCACCAACTAGGAGCCAGAAGGCCCGCCAGGGTCACGACGTGATCTCCTGGAGGCACGCTCCTCCATACGCTGTTGTCGGCGCCGTGAAAGCTCGACCTCGGGGTCTGTATATGTATCGGGGTAGGTATGGAGATGAAAAGTGTTAAGTGAAGTCATCATGCAATAGATAGCGTCGAGCTGGTCCTCAGTCCCATCTAGGCGAGATGAGAACTCATCCTGCCTCAAAGAAAACGCCGTCATCCGCTCCTCATATGATGCAAAAGGAGGGGGGACATGTGTGTGAGAGGACCCAGCTTGGCCATCATGGCCACCAATACCTCCATCTTGAGGAGTAGGCTCCTCCTCATCCTCATCCCCATCAAACTCATCTTCTTCACCATCTCCATCATCCTCATCATCCATAACATCCACCAAGTGACCGCCCCGACCACGGGTTTGCGAACATCGCAACCGCTGATACTCAACACGCACTACCGCTGCAAAAGCGGCGTCGGGGGGCAAGGAAAAAGTGCTCGCTTTGTGGCATTGGGAGGAATGGCCACCCGAGCGAGGTTGAGGTAGGGTCATGAAAGTGACATGCCTACCTCCATAAAGCCACACAAAACGGCCTTTCACCCCTGCAAATGAGATCATCTTTGCACTAACCATCTTTGACAGATCATACAGGTAAGAATCGTCGGTCAATACTCGAACATTATCATTCGGTTGCACACCAAGGTGCTCAGCAATCAAGGTGATCATGCCACCCACACTGATCTTGCCTTTCTGCAGCTTAGAAAGCTCAAGACATCGAGCTACCCAAATTGCAGCTAGATCGGGCGTACCCGGCCTGCTGGTGTCATAGACCATAAAACCTTCAATTCTAGGCTAGGGATGTTAGTGGGTTCCCCTTGCCCAAATACGGCCATAGAAAGTAACCGGTGCACATAACGAAGAGGGGGGTGGCGCAAAAGGAGCTCTTGTCATTAGGAGTCTTACGCAACTGAGTGAGTGCGTGCCAAAAGGTATCCTCATTGTACTCATTGGTGCGGTGGAAGTTCACGGCGTTCAAGTTTCGCCAACCAAAAATAGCTTTCAATTGTGGCATAGTTAGGCTATAGGGTTTGTCATTAAGGTGGAATTCGATGCCAGGACGCTCACCCTCGGTTTTTTTTAGAGTAGAAAGGAATTCTAGGGTAAAACGCTCATAGGTTGGTGCCCATTTGCTCACAAAACCCTCAAGCCCAATTTTTTGAAGTAGTTGGGTGACTGGCTCAGCTAACCCCAATGTCTCCAATGCGGAGTAATCAACGAACTTAGTAACCTTGATGTGACGGTTAGGCAGCGTGAGACGCGCCCAACGCCCACGGTGCTCGTTTGTAAGGTTACGAAGTCCCAAGGTATCTACCTTAGAGGTTGATTGAGAGGTGCTAGCTTCTCCTGTTTTTGGTTCGTTTGGGTCGGGGTGGCATGGTTCACAAGTGTAAGGGCTCCCGGTTCAACAAAAACAAACACAAGTACTCCAATCCACACTCCAACAACAACCAATCCACAACAAGGCACAAAAATACCAACCACAATCCAATTATCCAACCAACAAGCACCAACAATCACCGAAAACAATCAACCACAATCATATATTTCCAACCAACATAATTTCAACAATCCTAGATATGAAGCTAGAACAAGGAATTCAAGCTATATCAAAGGAAGGTAGGAATGTGAAATTTATACCTCTAGAAGATCAAGGGATGCACTCCAATGCCAAATTTACCAAGCTAGTGCCCAATGTGGTTGATTGCACTCTCCAATTGCACCAAATAAGCCTCAATGCAAAAACCCCCAATTTCTAGGGTTTATGAAAGTGGATGGATTTTGTGTAATGTGGGTGGAAATAGGGTTTAGGAGGAGGTTGGGGTGATTTTTTTTGTAGTAGAAAGTTGAAAAGAGGAGGAGGGTGGTGAAGATATGTGGTGGTGGTGGTGGTTGATATGGTGGAGGGAGGGGGAGTGAGAGAAGAGAGAGGGACGAAATTTTGTTGAGGGAGAAAGGTAAAGTCGAGAGAAAAGAGTGAGGGAAGAGAGAGAGAGAGACGCGGGTTTAAAACCCGCTTGGCTTTACCTCGAAAACCACGAGTCGCGGTTTGTGACGCGATGCGCGGTCAAGGCCGCGAGTCGCGGTAAGCTCTCGGCATTTCGCCGCGAGCTGAGGCAATGCGCCGCGACTCGTGCCTTTGAAAGTGTCTTTGCTGACTTCTTTTTCCACTTTTTTTTTTTTTTTTTTTTTTTTTTGAGTAACCTATAAGCACACCAAAAACAAACTAAAACACATTAATGTAAACAAAATCACACAAAAAGAAAAAGGGATAAAAAATGAAAAAGATATAAGTGTAGAACTCGGGTTGCCTCCCGAAAAGCGCTCGTTTAAAGTCAATGAGCTCGACTCCTTAAAATCATGGGGCAGTGGGCGGAAGAGATAGGCAATAGACGTGCTTGCCTTCAATAGGGTCACCGGTGACATAGTGCTTGAGGCGACTTCCATTCACCTTGAACGAGCCACTTGCTTCACTAGTGACTTCCACCGAACCATAGGGAAAAACCTTGGTGACCCGGAATGGTCCGAGACCACCTAGAACGCACTTGCCTGGAAAAAGCTTCAATCGTGAGTTGAATAGGAGGACGGAGTCTCCAATGTGGAACTCTCTCCTCATGAGCCGCTTGTCATGCCACTTCTTAGTGCGTTCCTTGTAAATGCGCGAGCTCTCATAAGCATCGAAGCGGAGCTCATCAAGCTCATTCAATTGCAAAGCGCGGTGTTCACCCGCTCGATCAAAGTCATAATTAAGGCACTTGATAGCCCAAAATGCTCTATGTTCTAGCTCGACGGGCAGGTGACATGCTTTTCCATATACTAAACGATAAGGCGTGGTACCAATAGGAGTCTTGAAGGCCGTCCTATACGCCCAAAGCGCATCATCTAACTTAAGAGACCAATCTTTTCGCGATCTAGCCACGGTCTTCTCAAGTATAGATTTGATCTCCCTATTTGAAATTTCAACTTGTCCACTTGTTTGTGGATGGTAGGAAAGACCGACACGATGTTGCACACCGTATTTCTTAAGAAGAGCTTCGAACTTACGTTCAATAAAGTGACTTCCTCCATCACTAATCACAACGCGGGGGACACCAAAACGGGGGAAAATTACCTTCTTGAAGAACTTGGAAACCACACGAGCATCGTTCGTTGGAGAAGCCAAGGCCTCTACCCACTTAGATACATAGTCAACGGCTACCAAGATAAACTTATTCGAATAAGAAGATGGGAATGGTCCCATGAAGTCAATACCCCATACATCGAATATCTCAACCTCGAGAATGAAATTGAGAGGCATTTCATTTCGGCGCGAGATATTCCCCGTGCGCTGACATCTATCACATGCCTTGACAAAACGGTGGGCATCCTTGAACAGAGAAGGCCAATAGAACCCGCATTGCAACACCTTTGCAACGGTTTTAGAAGTACTAGCATGGCCTCCACAAGGCATATCATGACAGTGAGACAGGATAGAGGTCATCTCCTCTTCCGGTACACAACGGCGGAGGACCCCATCCGCACAAGATTTAAAGAGACAAGGGTCATCCCGAAATAATATTTGACATCATGAAAGAACTTCTTGCGTTGATATGATGAATAATCGGGAGGGGGTACTCCACTAGCAAGAAAATTAACAATGTCAAGCAAACCAAGGAGATTGACCAATTGTAGTAGAGAAAATTCCAAACAAGCGATCATCGGGGAAGGAGTCATCGATTGGAAGATCATCTGCTCGGGCGTCCAATGTGAGACGGGAAAGATGGTCGGCCACAACATTATCGAGTCCCTTTCTTATCCTTGATCTCCATGTCAAACTCTTGGAGAAGCAATATCCAACGAATCAACCGGGGTTTGGCATCCTTCTTGCTCAATAGAAACTTGAGAGCCGCATGATCCGTATGCACGATCACCTTCGATCCCACCAAATAAGACCGGAACTTCTCCACTTTGCAAACACAACGGCTAGCAACTCCTTTTCGGTGGTGGTGTAGTTCACCCGAGCACCATCTAAGGTTTTGCTAGCATAGTAAATGGCGTGCATCTTGCCATCACGCTTTTGCCCCAACACAAGACCCACGGCATGATCACCGGCATCGCACATCAACTCGAATGGAAGAGTCCAACTCGGAGGTTGAATAATAGGTGCTTGAAATTAATTCACTCTTCAACCTGTGGAAAGCTTCAAGACAAGCATCGGTAAACACAAATGGAGTATCTTTGGCTAGGAGCTCGGTCAAAGGCCTAGAGATCTTAGAGAAATCCTTGATAAAACGGCGGTAGAACCCTGCATGACCAAGGAAACTCCTCACCCCTTTTACATTGATCGGGGTGGAAGCTTCTCTATGACTTCGACTTTTGCTCTATCCACTTCGATACCCTTATCGGATACAACATGACCCAAAACTACTCCCTCTTGTACCATGAAATGGCACTTCTCCCAATTTAACACTAAATGGACTTCTTGACACCTACGCAACACTTTTTCAAGGTTTATCAAACATGCATCAAAAGAAGGACCATAAACGAGAAAAGTCATCCATGAAAACCTCCATAGAGTGTTCTATAAGCTCGAAAAAATAGCTATCATGCATCGTTGAAAAGTTGCTTTGGAGCGTTACATAGTCCAAACGGCATCCGTCGATAAGCAAAGGTGCCATAGGGACATGTAAAAGTCGTCTTCTCTTGGTCACTTGGGTGGACGGGGATTTGAAAAAAACGGAGAAAATCCATCCAAGTAACAAAAGAAGGAATGTTTAGCAAGACGCTCCAACATTTGATCAATGAAGGGAAGAGGGTAGTGATCCTTACGTGTGGCCTTGTTCAACTTACGGTAGTCGATGCACATTCTCCATCCAGTGTGAGGTGCGAGTAGAGATGAGTTCACCTTTTTCATTCTTCACAACCGTCATGCCGCCCTTTTTGGGAACAACTTGAACCGGGCTTACCCACTTACTTGTCGGAGATAGGGTAGATAATGCCGGCCGCAAGAAGTTTCAAAACTTCTTTCTTCACAACTTCTTTCATATTAGGATTAAGGCGGCGCGTGACTCAATAGATGAAGCATTTTCTTGTTCTAACAAAATTCTATGAGTACAGAAAGATGGACTTATCCCCTTAAGATCATCAATAGTATACCCAATAACACTTATGTACTTGCGAACAAGACATAGCAACCGTTCAAGTTGAGAATTATTAAGTGCACTATTGACAATAATGGGATAGGTTGAGTTTTCACCGTCAAAAGCATATTTTAACTGAGAAGGGAGGGGTTTCAACTCTACCTCAGGAGGCTTAGAACACTCCTTAGTTGTGGCTTCAACCTGTAGAACCTCGATTGAGGACAGTTGTTGGCCCTGGATGCGCATTGGTGACAATATACTCGACTCGGATGGGTTGGGTGTTACAAATGGTATCGAGCAACCCTGCGACCGCGTGCTGATCGTGTGGATAATTAATCCAAGGTTAGCCGCCTAGTGGGAGAGGATTTTGGCGCTATATCACCGACTGCGTGTTGAATATGTGATTAGTTTCCAGGCTGGGGCGACCCGTAGGTCGTATAACGAATATGTGGAGTCCTCATACGCAACGAGGGTGTTGCTGTTCTCAAGTGGGGGTGTATGTAATACCACTCATGATTGCTTTAAAGTGATTTAGCAAGCAACTCATTCCAACAAGATGCATTGTGTTGGTTATTGAGGACAGTTGTTGGCCCTGGATGCGCATTGATGACGACTCTAGATGGGTTGGGTGTTACAGTTTAGTTGTTCTCTTTGTGAAAGCTCTCGAAAATACTCAATAAAATCGGGGAGAGCATCAAGGGTGAAGGAGAATCATATTTCAGCATGTATAGACATGAGTTTAACATTTGAGCGTGCCCTAACTCAAGATGTAACACTTCGTCCTTTTATAAACATATATAATCAAAATAGAGCGTTTTAATAAATAAATGGCGACAGGGGGAAATATTGCCTGACGAAAATATCACTCTAAACAAAGGTTAAATTAAACTAAATATAAATAAAACCCAATTAATATAATCCAAAATATCCATAAAGAGGCAAAACAACCTCATAAACCCAAAGTAGTAAATATATATAAAATAAAATGTCTCAAAAATCCTAATTAGCCTCTCTCAATGCCCATATAACACGAAATAATCACCTGCAAAATATATCAACAAACATCCACAATCGGTGGGGAGTAACTAATGACTCTCCCAGCCCAATTAGGGATCCATATAAGAGATAAAAGTTTTAACAATCAAGTCATACACAATATCTCAGAAATACACTTTGAATAGTCGAATAAACAAATAAATAAATATAACATAAATAATATAATACAACATACTATCCACAAACAGGGTAAAGTTACAACAAAATGATTAGACAATTAATATACATAGATCAACTCAAGGATCAACACATAAACCTTCATGTCTAACTAAAATAATAGTATGAATGACATAAATGACAATGATAACGTTTCCAAAAAAAATATAGTCTTCTTAACACATTTGAGGAGGAACTGAACGTAAGTGGATCGCAACCCACTGTTCCTATTTGGTTATAGTATTAGGACCCTGCTCGCCTTTGTCTAGTATGGCCACTCCCTGATGCGAGATAGTACCCTGCTTGGTACTTCTCGACCTCTTAGACGACAACTAATAACCAAGACGGACCTACACACCCCGCTTAGTATGTAAGTGTAAACTGTGTACCCGCTCGGTACACATTGACTCATCATTCCTAGGAGACCATGTTGTCTCACTAGTCATCATCCTCAAACAAAAACAAATAATCAATAATATAATTTCATCATCTGCAGAATGCCATTTAAGGTCTTACATCAAACTGCAAAAACCTAGGATCTTAACCTATCAATTCCAAACTGCAAGAATTCTAGGGACTTCACCCATAAATTCCAAACTACAAGAATTTTTGGGCATCCACCCATAAATTCCAAACTGCAAGAATTTTAGGGACTCAACCCATCAATTACATATACATCAAACTGCAGAATATTGGGAACTCAACCCATCAATTCCAATTCAAAACAACTTCACAATTTCTCTTAACAATAATCATAATGTTAACAACATCATCTTCGAAAAATATAATTTAACTCACTAAGAAACTATAAAATAATAGTAATACTTATAGCAGCTCAAAAACAATTTCAAGAACCCATAAGAAAATAGTTCATGAAACTATCTTATAACTTGACTAGAGTTATAAGTATTGCACATAAAACACTTGATTCAACTCATACAATAAATCCTAAACACAAAGTGAAGGGAATCAAGTAGCATCAGCAGCCCAAAACCAGTGAGCAAGCACTTATGAGGAATTAACAGCCAATAAAATAAATAAAACACATGACTACATAACTGATAACTCACAACAAGTATAAACAAACAAAATCAAGCAAAACTATTAACAAATAAAAATGATGTAACTAAATCCATTAGTAGATATTAAAGCACAAAATAATGTAGCTTCACTAAACCAAACAAAAGAAGGGGACTAAAGTCATTAACCTACCCACGAGCATGCATCTGTACAAAGCACCAACCAAAAACTAAAAGAAAATATAACTAGCTAAGCTACAACAAAACTCACGAGAGAGAAGCATGATGAAATGCACTACAATATAATCATCACCTTCATGCGCTACAACAAGAATATATTGAACAGGCCAAAGAAAACGAGAATACGTAACGAAGAATGAACAAGAACATCAACCTAAGAGTGGCAAAGAAACAAGGCCACAACCGATTAACCACCTCCAAATTTCATTCACACATACCATATTCGTGTAAACAAGCATACGACATGAAGTTATTCCCACCCAAGTTCCTAACAAAATACTAACCCTCAAGCTTAACTATTAAAACTAATATAATCCCTGCGTAAACTCTAACCGTTCTAGGAAAACCGTTAGTTACCTTTGAAGACTCCAATTGCTTGCATTTTCATTATGTACTGTTCTGTTCCGACCACGATTCCCGGTGATCTGAATCTCAGATGCCAAATCCCTCCTGTCAAAGTGAAGGCCCAGATGTCCTTAACGTGCTGTCCAAATTGGAGAATGATCCAACGGTTAGATCTCCGACGTTGGCCTTTTTCGTGAAGGTGTGATAGGGGAAAAAAAGGGGATAAACTTTTCATCTTTCTCTCTTCAAATGGCGACTGATTTGGGGAGATTGGGCTGATTTTTTTTATCAATTTCCAACAGCAAATTGGGAAATAAAAAGGGGGTTACAAGTTGAAATTGATGGGATAATTATGGGGTAATAAAATGGGTGTTACAAAGGGATTTCAAAGGTTGAAATAAATATGAAAATATCTCCCATACAAGACATTATTTGGGACAGTATAAGGTCAGTCTAATTTTCGTTACGCAACCGGTCCAAAACGCGACAACAATCTATATAAGATGAAATACGTAGCTCAAACGCTCAAATTTAAATACTATAAGATATATAATTTCTAATCAAATAAATTTTATAAAAGTTGAAAACAAACAATATAAGATATAATATTTTTAAGAAGTAAAATATTCTAATTTTAACGGAAAATAATAATTAAAGGAGAATAACTCGAAGAAAATATCGGCGAAAATCCGTGGTGTTACAATCGGTCCCCCCTTATTCAAGTTTCGTCCTCGAAACTTGAAACGATAAAAAAAGATACTATACGACTATGTACAACTTTCTTTCGGGCATCTAAGTAACGCCTTGGAGATACTCTGCAAAAACGAAATTGTTAGTCCTAGCTAAACCTCACTAACTAACACATAAGAAAAACATATAGCACATCGTCACTCTTACTAAGAACTTTTCTTAAAGCCTAAGATACTAATAATCCTAGATGCAACAACTACACATTTCCCATGGAATATGTAGCAACTTGTTGTAGCCCAACATCTACGGCTCCTTTAAAGACACTTGGGCTCATCAGGGCCGCACACGTGTAACGGTCGGTTATGACCGATAAAACCCATGAAAAGGGCGCGTCATTTCCTTCATTTTGAATAAAACTACCTTGGATAAAAGGGCCTTAACCGTCGGGATGGGCCAACAGGTTAAAGCCCTTTTTAGGGAAAATGTTGTAGCCCAACATCTACGGCTCCTTTAAAGACACGTGTCCTACCCTAGTTAATATAAAAAAGAAGGCTTAATCTCTAGGCTATACTCGGTTGGGTTAAAAGGTTAATTTTCCGCCCAACAATGGGATCCCAAAGACTGTAAGGTGGCTGCATAAGAGTGGTTAATAAACCCTCACAAATCATGGCCTCGCCACGTGTCATGATCTCGATTCCCACCAATCGTAGGCCACTATTGTAGGGCAGATTTTAAAGATAGCTGTCATCTTGCTATCACTATAAATACCCCAGAAATCAGGAGAAAAGGCATTCAATGCAAACAGTGCAAAGTTACTCTGAAAAAATAATCTCTCACTTTCTCTCTCTATGTCTACTTTCTCTTACAACTCCTAATATCTGACTTAAGCTTCGGAGGGGGAACCACCACCCAAACCTCCAGGGTGGGTCCCTTTTTGCAGGTTCGGGAACGAACCCCAGGCTAAGGACTAAGCTGATCCAGGCATTGTTGCACAAGTCTCCAACTGAAGAACATCTAAGGGAAACTCGTTTACTTGCGAGACAAGAAATCTCAGCCTGCAGCTTACTTGTTGGACAAGTATAGGACGAAACATTTGGCGCCGTCTGTGGGGAGACGCAACGATGACTGATTGTCAATCGTCCAACATTGCCAGAAACCGAAGTCTTTAGGTTAATGTCGAAGACACAGTAGAACACGAGACCGCCGAGAGGAAGGGATAGACCTCCAACCATCGTCCATGTTCCCTGGACTAAGCCAGCAGCCGGTCATTCAGCAAAATCTTGAACGTCCAGTGACGGTTGCCCATCTAGACAACGTCCTGAATGAATTCCAGACTAAAATGGCAGCAGTAGTCCAGGAGCAGATTAGGAGCAACATGCTGTTCTTCCGTCATAACCCGGAGCCAGTCGTCAACAATCAAGCTCCTCCTAGGGGACGTTCCCAAGAAAATCGTCCAGGTCCTAGTCAACCTGTTCGTCAGGAATCCTCTCAGAGGACGGCAAGAGGAAAGCAGCCCGAGGATAGTGATCAGCGAAGGAAGATGGACTGGAATCTGGTGGTGAGGACTCAAGATCAAGCTCGTCCTAATGGACATCGAATGCAAACCGACGCCAGGGGTTACTTAGAAGCAAAGAGGGTTGCAGCTTTGCAACGGTCGGCTACTGGCTCTACCCCGTATTTGAGAGACCCTCCTTTAAGGATACCATCTAGAACAGAGGGAAGAAGTCTGGGTCCTTCTATGGTTCGTCCGAGACAAGAGAGGACGGTGGTTCAACCAATGGTCTATAAGCGACCAGTACCCGCAAACACTTCATCTAATCCAGTGTTGAAGGAATATCGCAAGGAGTTCATACCCATCGAGGGACAGCTGGGAGCCCTCAGGATCAATTGGCCTACTCCACTCCCAACCATTGAGCCTTTTGATGGAACAACTGATCCTGATGATCACCTGTCTGCTTACAAGCATCAGATGTACGTCCAAGGAGTGGACGACGCTACTTGGTGTAAGAATTTCCCGGCTAGCTTGAAGGGTGTAGCTCAGAAGTGGTTCAATAATCTCCCCCCTAATTCAGTCAACAATTTCACCGAACTCAGTGTCTTATTTACTAGTCATTTCGTTGTAAATCGTCAAGAACAAAAGACAAGCATGCACTTGGGCAAGGTAGTCCAAGGGCCAAAAGAAGCTCTTAGAAGTTTTGTTAAGAGATTCAATCTGGAAGCCCTTCAAATTCAAGATCTCAATGCTGGAGTGGCTTTTGACGCCTTTATCAGGGGCCTGAGGCCAGAAAGTTTTAAGTTCGACCTTGTGAAGAAGAAAATCAATACTCTTGTTGAGGCCTTAACAGAAGTTGAAGCCTTTATACATGCCACTGAAGTATGTGCGGAGGCAAAGCATCCCGAGTCCAAGAAGCCCGAAGAGGTTGCTCAGCTAAAGAAGAGCAACCCCAAAAAGGCCGAGACTTGGGCCATAACCTCCACCACTACTTCGGCCCGGAGGAAAAAGCAAGGGGAAAGAATTCGAGCCTTCTTCATCCAACCCCATCGAATTCAAAGAAGGACCAATACTCCATTCTCATGGAGATAAAGGACCAATATGAGTCGAAGGCTCTGGCTGAGATGAAGACTCCTTACAGGAATAGGGACAAGAGCAAGTATTGTCATTTTCACAAGGACTGCGGTCATGAAACAAATGAATGTAAGCACCTTAAGAGAGCTTTGGAGGATCAAGCCCGAAAAAGGAAAGATGAATTCATACTTACCCCAAGGGGGAAAGAAGTTTCAGAGGAGAGATGATCGTCAAAGCAAGAAGAAGGAGAATGACAGCACTGACGAGGATGAAGTCCTCGTTATCTCAGGAGGATTCGCTGCCGGAGGGCGAACCAATAGAAGGCACAAAAATTACCTCAGGGAGCTCGGCCAAGTCTTGTTGACTAACCCGTCCAAGGCCGAACTCTTCCCAAAAGTGGTGGTTAGTGAGCAGGATTGGGGTAAGTTGAGGACCCCCCATGATGACCCTTTGGTTGTAGAGATGAAAATAGCAAACTTGAGAGTAAGAAGAATTTTGATTGACACTGGAAGCTCGACGGACATCATTAGTGCTGATTGCTTGTCCAGATTGAAATTTGATGAAAAGAACTTGGTCCCAGTCCATCATCCCATCATAGGGTTTGGGGGAGGAGTCATCCATCCCATGGGTACAGTCACGTTGCCCGTCCGAGTTGGAGAGAAGGACTCCTCGCGGACTTTGTTCATCAAGTTTTTGGTTGTCCGAGATTGGACAGCCTATAATGTCATACTCGGACGACCAACTTTGAATCATGTTAAAGCTGTAATAGTAACTCACTTGATGCTTATGAAGTATGAGTGTGATGATGGCAAGATTGGCTCCTTGTATGGAGACCAGCAGGCGGCTAGGGAATGCTACCTAACCACCCTCAAGCCGTCGTCATGGAAAGCCTGCAATGAAGACCAGACGAAGATTGGTGGCGAGCGGAAAACGTTTGAAATTGGGAAAGATAAGACGAAGGTGGTTGGAGAAAGGAAGGCGTCCGAAAATGTAAAAGAGCCTAAGATGGCTATTGAGAGTCCTCAGACGCCAATTGCCCCCTCAAGGAAAACGTCTGAACTTCTTCCCAAAGAAGAAAAGAAAGTATGAGCCCATAAAGGAAGAGTCTCCCTCGTCCTCGAAGAAGTGATGGCCATCATGGGATCGGCATTAGAACGTCCGAGAGCCCGTGGAAGCTCCCGAAGAGGTATTGTTAGATGAAGCTCGTCCCGAAAAGAACCCTCAAGATTGGGTCTTCATTCAGCCTCCCTGGTTTGAGAGGTCTTCTAATCGCTTCTTTGAAAGAATTTCAAGACGTGTTCGCTTATTGTGTTGAAGAAATGTCTGGAATTGATCCAGAGATAGCCGTCCACAGACTGAATGTTGATCCAAATTTAAAACCTGTCCGTCAGAAGAAAAGGCATTTAGGACCGGACAGAAATCAGGCGGTTGACCAAGAAGTTCAGAAGTTGTTGGAATCAAAGTTCATCAGAGAAACTTATTACCCAGAATGGATAGCAAATGTGGTCATGGTGCCAAAGCCTAATGGCACTTGGAGGATGTGTGTGGACTACACTGATCTCAACAAGGCTTATCCTAAGGACAGTTTCCCTTTTCCTAAGTTGGATCGTCTGGTAGATTCCACGGCCGGCCATGCTTTGCTAAGCTTCATGGACGCCTATTCAGGTTTTCATCAAATCCCCATGTGGTCAGAAGATCAGGACAAAACGTCCTTCATTACAAAGAAGGGACTGTATGGCTGGTTGAGAATGCTATTCGGCCTACGCAATGCTCCGGTCACCTTTCAAAGATTGATCAATACCGTCTTTCAGCCACAGTTGGGAAGAAACATGGAGGCCTATATTGATGATATGATAGTCAAGAGTCAGCAAGAGGAAGGTCATCTTGGTGATTTGAGATAGACTTTCGAGACTCTCAGGAAATACAAGTTAAAATTGAACCCCGGCAAATGTGTTTTTGGAGTCTTGTCTGGGAAGTTCGTAGGCTTCTTAGTAGATCAGAGGGGTATAGAAGCCAACCCTGAGAAGATCCAAGCTATTTTAGACATGAAATCCCCGTCAAAAATAAAGGAAGTCCAGCGACTGACGGGTTACTTGGCTGCCCTTGGACGTTTCTTGTCCAAGTCAGGTGACAAGTGCCATCACTTCTTCGCCATGATCAAGAAAAAGGCAAAGTTTGAATGGACTGCAGAGGCAGAGCAAGCCCTTCAGCAAGTCAAAGATCACCTTCGGCAGCTGCCTAGGTTGGTCAGTCCAGCTGAGGGGGAGAAACTGTTTGCATACATGGCCGTGTCCTCTCAGGCTGTGAGTGCCGTCCTACTGGCTGAAAGAGAGTCCGTCCAAGTCCCCATATACTTTGTAAGTCATGTGCTCAAGGATACGGAAAATAGGTATACTCCAGTTGAGAAGTTTGGATTGGCCCTCGTCATGGCCAGCCGAAAGTTAAGACCCTATTTCTTGGCGCACAACATACTTGTCTATACTGACCAACCTCTGAAGCAAGTTCTGCAAAAGATGGAAGCTTCCGGACGAATGCTAAAATGGGCTGTTGAGCTTAACATGTTCGATATATCATTTGAGCCAAGGAAAGCCATTAAGGGGCAAGCCTTGGCAGACTTTATAGTTAAACTTACTCGGCCAACCATAGAGCCAATATCTGATCCAGCTGAAGGAAGGAAGCATTGGACGCTCATGTTTGATGGGTCGTCCACTGTCAAAGGATGTGGGGCAGGAATCATTTGCCAATCTCCAGTAGGAGACAAGTTTGAATATGCGCTAAGGTTCCAATTCCAGGCGTCCAATAACGAAGCTGAATATGAAGCACTTCTAGCTGGAATAAAAAATTTGTAAAGCGGCAGGAGCTCTGGAAATTGAGGCCAAATCGGACTCGCTCTTGGTCGTCAGTCAAGTCAATGGGGATTTTGAATGTAAAGAAGCATCGATGAACAAATATATGCGTCTGATCAAAGATGAGATTGAGCCTTTGAAACGATTTGTTCTCGACCAAGTGCCAAGGTCAGAAAATCATCAAGCAGATGCTCTCTCTAAATTAGCCAGCTCGGCTGAAGGCGATGTGCCAAGAACAGTGTTTTGGGAAGTCAAACCCAAAAAGAGCATTGACCAAGAACAGATTATGTTTCTTAGCCGAGGGGTAGTCTGGATGGAGCCTATCATAGAATACAAGAAGATAGGACGATTGCCTTCTGACCCTGTAGAGGCTAAGTATGTGAAGGCTAGAGACAAGTGGTTTGAGTTATGGGATGAGACTCTTTACAAGAGGTCATTCAATCGTCCTCTCCTCAAGTGCATCACCAGGGAAGAAGGTTTAGAGGTCCTGAAGGAACTCCATGAAGGAGCGTGTGCATCTCACATTGGGGGAAGAGCATTGGGAGAAAAGGCTTTAAGGATGGGATATAACTGGCCTACCCTAAAGGAAGATGCCCTCGTCTATGCAAAAAAGTGCGACAGTTGTCAGAAGCACGAAATTTTGCATCAGAAGCCGTCCAACTACCTAACTCCTATCTTGTTCCCTCAGCCTTTTGCCAAACGGGGCATTGATATTCTAGGACCTTTCCCTATGGCCGCTGGGCAAAAGAAGTTTGTGATAGTGGTTGTGGACTACTTCACCAAATGGATAGAGGCTGAAGCCATGCGAGGCATAACAACAAACGACGTCAAGGGCTTTATTTGGAAAAACATTATAACTCGTTTTGGCATGCCACAGTCCATCGTCTTTGATAATGGCCCGCAGTTTGAAACACCTAAACTGAAAGATTGGTTGGCAGAACGAGAAATCAAGGCTCACTTCGCTGCCGTCGCCCACCCACAGGCCAATGGGCAAGGGGAGTCCTTCAACAAGATTCTATCTAATGGAATCAAAAGAAAGTTGGATAATGCCAAGGGACAATGGGTTGAAGAACTACAGCTAGTGTTATGGTCCATCAGAACAACTGCCAAAAATTCTACATGAGAGACACCCTTCATGTTAGTTTATGGCACTGAAGCCGTCTTGCCCATTGAAATCGAAGAACCCACCCTGCGAGTTATGTTGTACACAGAAGATGCCAACTGGGAAGCATTGCGCACGGCTTTGGATCAAGTACCAAAAGTCAGGGGCAATGCCTTGCTAAGAATGCAACTGTACAAGCTGTGAATGGCTCAGAACTTTAACAAGAGAGTCGCTAGACGACCACTCAAGGTGGGGGATTTGGTCCTAAGGAAGATGAAGGCGGTTGGATGAGCTAAAGAGATGGGGAAGCTAACACTACATTGGGAAGGACCTTATCTGATTATCCAGCAGGTGCGCAGTGTAACTTTTCGTCTCCAAGATCTGGATGGACGAGTTATACAGCGAACTTGGAACTCAGATAACCTGAAGAAGTACCACGTCTAACTCAATTCATCGTCAGGAATCTAGTTGGTAGCTTGTAGTAATTCCAAAGTGGCACGGCACATGCTAGAAAAAAGAATTGTATACATGTATCTTGGCATTTAGTCAAGTAAAATTCATATAATACAATTCCTACTTTATAATCGCCATTGTTTATTCCCACCAAGTTAGTTCTCTTTGGGGCATTAAAACAGTTACTAGTCTAAAAGAGACAATAACTTGGAACAAAAAACAATAGAGCGTCAAAAATACTTACTTCAATGCCGAACATCATTCCCTCGAGGAGACCGGCCAAAAGTATAACAACCTAAAGGTTGAAAATACATAAATGGCATTTAAATTGACAAAATCTCTAGTAAGGGAAACGTCAAGGTCTCTAAGAGAAGGCTGACCAGAAATAAGCCCTTAGTAAAGGATACTTACTTTCACCTACATGGACAGCTAAGTAGTAAAGACCCTAGTAAGGGATCACTACTTCCGGACGAGTGTTGTTCCCACAAGGAAGGAGGCTAAGACATGGTCATACCATGTATCTAGAGCTCGTCCTTAGAGATTTCTACAGGCTTGGCCAATGATTGGTTGTTCTCCTTCTTGGACTATGGCTTGTCCACTATATATGGTTGAGCCTAACCCAAGAAGGGGGGATGAGACAAGCCTGTAGGACGAGCTAAAAGAGGGAAGGTCATCCAGAAAATCAGGATGAACCAAGCAAGAAATACTGCAGGACGAGTGTTACCAACTCGAGGAAAACGGCTGAACCGTGGCTAGTCCACAAAGCCATATGAGTAGGCCGCTTTCCCACTTGAGAGGCAAGACTCGCTCGAATGAGAAGACCATCTAAAGTTCCAGGACGAATGTCACTAAGTACTTAAAATACTTATTCGAAAGATTCACAATCGTCCAAGGACAAGGATGGCAATTTTGAACTATGTCTATTTTGCAAACCATCCAAAGTTTCAAGACGAACGACACTAAGTACTTGGATACTTTTTTGAAAAATTCACCATCGTCCAAAGACAAGAATGGTAATTTCTCCAAGATGTGTTTTACAAATCGTCCACAGACCCTCGATTGTCCAAGGGCAGAGATCAGGGTTGACAAGATTACTCTATTTTAAACTGCATAAACCGTCCAGAATTCAGGACGAGTCTCTTCTTGTCTTGGATGCATTTTGAATAGACTTATGATCGTCTAAATTCAAGTACGTTATTCAGGAACAGGTCGTCTAAAAGCCAACTTCTGTATGGGTCGCCCGTAATTCGGGACGAGGCTAATCGATACTTGGTCAAAATTTTAATAAAAGAAAAGGGGGAAAAGAGCAGCAATTGGCAAAAAGTCTTTTCATATATATCATTGGCAAAAGATTTACAATTTAAGACTGAAGAGCTAAGGCTACAACGGCAGACAAGCCAAGAAACTTAGAAAAATAAACCTAAAACTAGGCATCATCTTCAGCACGAGTTTCTTGGTCGTCTTCAGGCTTCTCCTCCTCAGCTGCAGCTTCGTCGTCGGAGTCCAAAAACTCCGGAGGTTCCTCGGCACATACCATGGCACGATGGACACTCTGTTGATACTCCAGACGACATACGAAGCTGGGGACGGCCCAGTCCTTAGACGTTTCGACGACTTGAGCCAATCCTTCCTTGGCATCGTCAAAGGCCTTGGCCGCCTCCCTTTCCAGACGGGCAGTCTTCTCCCTTAGGAGAATATTCTCCCTCCTCAGCTGAACAGCGGCAAGAAGAGCATCATCTCTTTCACCCTTCAGATCAGTCGAGACAGCATCTATGACCATCTTCAGACGGTCCTGCTCCTTGAACAGATCATTTATGTTAACAAGATAATTCTTGTTTTCGGACTCCAGAGTTGCCGATCTATTCTCTAAAGCCTCCAGAGATTGACGATGAAAGGTGTTAGCCATCTCAATGTCGTGGATGGCCTTGTCGCCTGCCGTTGTAGCCATGTGGACGAGCTGCTTATTCTCCTTTCTCAGCTCTCTGGCCCACTCTTCAGTAAGCATAATGCGAGCAAAAAGCTGGAACAACAAAATAAAACAAGTCATTAGACGAGTTACAAAAACACAGCAATTTTCTACAAGTATAAAATATAACCGGCAAGAAATTTTACCTCAACAGCAAGTTGAGACATGTAGCCCACATGCCTAGCCGATGCTCCCCTCAATCCTTTGATATAGGATTCAAGGTAACACTTGAAGAGCTCCTGCTTATGCCGATTTTTTTCTGCCTTGGACATTTTGGCAAAAGCAGGAGAAGACTCCTCGTCCGAGTCTATGGTGGGTGTAGTTGAGGATAAAGCGGGGCCTTTGCCCTTATCTGAAAGAGGGGGAGAGTCAGTTAACTTGTTAGGAAAGACGATGGCTTGTCTATTGGACGGACTCATAGACCGTCCGCCGACCCGCATCGTCCTAACTATATTTGGATAGTACGACTCACCAGATGAGATGGAGGCCGTCCTTACAGCTAGGGGCATCTGTGAGACCAGCTTTGCTACCGAGCCGCTGAAGCCCGGGTATTTCTCAGCCGCCGTCTCCGGCTCCGGAATAACAAAAGCTAAGGACGACTGCGTCCGGACTCAGCGAGGATCAATCGGCGTAACGTCCACGGTGGCCAAAGAAGATTTACAACATTCTCCCCCTCGGCAGGGAAGCAGCTGAAGGCTCCTGTTTCACGGCCTTGTCCTTGGGTGGCGGCATGCTTTTCTCACCTCCACCAGCAAAAGTCGTCTTCTCTGGCCTCTTTCTTGTAAAGCCCTTAGGCTTTTTCATGGGAGGTTGGTCCCCGACTGCCGCAGGTCTCTTTTTGGACGAAGACGACTTCCCAGGAGGAAGTTTGTTTGTAGGAGCATTTTTCTGCAAAAAATAAACAAGTTATCATACTGTTCGTCCAAATGGCAAAAGTTCTAAGAAAAATTACAAGGCTTCAGACGAGAATCACCCAAAGAAGGAAGGCGTCCTATAATGAACAACCTCCTTACCTAAGGGTATCTCGTCCGAAAAAATTTCCAAATTCAGACGAAGCTAATACAAAGGAGGAAGTCGTCCCAAAATTGGACGGACTAAAGTGACTAAAAAAAAATAAAAAAAAAATAAATAAACTCAGGCGAAAGTAACCCAAAGAAGGTGCCCGTCCAAGCATGGACGTTTTCCTTCTTCAAGTTACCCTCGTCCAAGAAAAGGTGCGACAACTTGGACGAGTCCGAAGGATACCCGTCCAGAGGCATTACAAAACCTCAGACGAGAATAGCCCAAAGAAGGTGCCCGTCCAAGAATGGACGCTTTCCTTCTTCAAGTTATCCTCGTCCAATAAAAGGGACAACGACTTGGACGATTTCAAAGGATACTCGTCCAGAGGCATTAAAATATCTTAGACGAGAATAACCCAAAGAAGGTGTCCGTCCAAGCATGGACGTTTTCCTTCTTCAAGTTACCCTCGTCCAAGTAATGGCACAATGGTACTCGTCCAAAGGCGTTCAGTATCTCAGACGAGAATGGCCCGAAGAAGGTGGTCGTCCAACAGTGGACGCCTTCCTTCTTCAGGTGATTCTCGTCCAGAGAAAAGTGTTTTACTATGTTAGACGAGAATATCCCAAAGGTGGACGTCCATACTTGGACGTTTTCCTTCTTCAGGTGATTTTCGTCCAAGGGATATAAGCAAAAAAAAAAAAAAATTATCATACCAGTGTTTCAGCCCTTTTCTCGGCGCTGCTCTTGGCATATTCCTTCCACAAATTGTCTGTAAATTTAGACATGCTGATATCACCCGTCCAAGAAGCCTTGAGACGTTTTCTGGTCGAGTCTGCAAAAGTAAGACGAAAAGTGGTTAATCTGATGTGCCATGGACTGAGAAGTTTTACTTAGAGAATCTGAAGATATACCTCTGTCTTCGGCCAACCGCAAGTTGGCGGCGACCAAGAAATCATCATAGCAAAACATTTCTTTAAAGGGTATCCAGTTAGTTGGTCCCTTAAAAGATCGTTGGCCGGGCCTGGAGTACTCCTTTATTCTGAAGTACTCCACCACCTCTTCGTCGAAGCAATCCTCCAAATCCAGCCAAGACTGTTTCCGCCCTGTATTCGTGACGGACCGATTATAAACTCTATAGCCTTCGGTGGCGTAGTCGTTGGCCCCCCGTAAGAAAACGAAGTCAGCTTTCCAGTCATGCATCTTTGACGGTTTGCCCAAAGCCGTCATGAAGTCTGGACGGTTACAGATGCTGAGCCATGCCCCGTCCACGGCTCCAGGTACCTTAGCTGCATAGTGGATTTGAGTAAAGGATTGAAGGGAAAGAGCTAGGCCGCGCAGCTCACAGACGGCAATGAACGTCAAGACGTTGTGCCAAGCGTTTGGAGCCAGTTGAATGTGGTCGATGTTGTAGTAATTCAGTACCAGTTCTATGAATTCGTGGAGAGGGAACCTTAATCCCGCGTCCAGGGCCAGTTTGTAGACGGCGAAGTGCTTCTTTGGGGCGCTCAGTATCGTCGCGTCCTTATTTGGGATGACGAAGGAGAAGCCTGGCATGGGCATATAGGACGAGAGAAAACTAGGGTCTGGTCCTATTTTTTCTAACCATTTACGATTAACTAAAATGAAACCAGGGTCAGAAAGGGGACCTAAGCGTCTTCTAATCTCCGACGAGGTAGTGGAGGCCTCGTCTGACTCTTCGGCAGCATCAGATTCACTGTCGTTATTCCCTTCGACGGTTTCCTCCATATTGACGTCCCTGCCAGAAGGACTGGCCTCAGGGTTTATTTCGGAATCTTCTAAGTTGTGGTCAGAGGAAGGAGGCCCGTCCAAAGCCGCAGCACTTTGAACCTCTCTTGCCTCGTCGGGGACCCGTCCAGTAGATTCCTCCATATCTGAACTATTTGACGGGATTATTACCTTTCATCTTAGACAGGCCGTTTGCTTGACGCGCACCAGATTACCCTGCACAGATAAAGACTGGGTCGTCTGACTTTCTCGGCCAAAAGAATAAAAAAATATATAATCGGCCAGAAGAGGCCCAACTCTAGAATGTGCCGAAGAAGAAGTATCGGTTCTAGGGTCAAGACAAGTTCTTGGTCGGCTAAGATTATTTGAGGAAGAAGATTCCAGTTTATTGATTTTCTAAGAAAAAAATAAAGAATAAAGAAGAATGAAGAGAACAAAGAAAAGATACCGCTAAAACGCCCGGACGATTCGGTGAAGAAAGCCGAGGCCGGACGATCTCTCTCTCTCTAGAAAAATTTGCAGAGCTTCTCTCTCTAGAAAAATTCGTTCAAGGTGTGAAATGATTAAATGTTCTCACACCAAGGTTATTTATAAGGGGGTAAGAAACTTGTGGAACCGGTCAGGAATGATCGAAGAAGAGAGTGTAACGGTCGGTTATGACCGATAAAACCCATGAAAAGGGCGCGTCATTTCCTTCATTTTGAATAAAACTACCTTGGATAAAAGGGCCTTAACCGTCAGATGGGCCAACAGTTAAAGCCCTTTTAGGGGAAAATGTTGTAGCCCAACATCTACGGCTCCTTTAAAGACACGTGTCCTACCCTAGTTAATATAAAAAGAAGGCTTAATCTCTAGGCTATACTCAGTTGGGTTAAAAGGTTAATTTTCTGGCCCAACAGTCAGATCCCAGCACTGTAAGGTGGCTGCATAAGAGTGGTTAATAAACCCTCACAAATCATGGGCTGCCACGTGTCATGATCTGATTCCCCAGCCAATCAGAGGCCACTATTGTAGGGCAGATTTTAAAGATAGCTGTCATCTTGCTATCACTATAAATACCCCAGAAATCAGGAGAAAAGGCATTCAATGTAAACAGTGCAAAGTTACTCTGAAAAAATACTCTCACTTTCTCTCTCTATCTCTACTTTCTCTTACAACTCCTAATATCTGACTTAAGCTTCGGATCGGGAACCACCACCCAAACCTCCAGGGTGGGTCCTTTTTTGCAGGTTCGGGAACGAAGCTCAGGCTAAGGACTAAGCTGATCCAGGCATTGTTGCACAAGTCTCCAACTGAAGAACATCTAAGGGAAACTCGTTTACTTGCGAGACAAGAAAGCTCACCTACAGCCTTACTTGTTGGACGAGTATAGGACGAAACACAACTCAATTAGAGTTTTTGGATCATTTGCTCTGATACCAACTGTAACACTCCGTCCTTTTATAAACATAATATAATCAAAATAGAATGTTTTAATAAATAAATGGCGACAGGGGAAATATCGCCTGACGGAAATATCACTCTAAACAAAGGTTAAATTAAACTAAATATAAATAAAACCCAATTAATATAATCCAAAATATCCATAAAGAGGCAAAACAACCTCATAAACCCAAAGTAGTAAATATATATAAAATAAAATGTCTCAAAAATCCTAATTAGCCTCTCTCAATGCCCATATAACACCGAAATAATCACCTCGCAAAATATATCAACAAACATCCACAATCGGTGGGGAGTAACTAACGCCTCTCCCCAATTAATTAGGATCCATATAAGAGATAAAAGTTTTAACAATCAAGTCATACACAATATCTCGAAATACACTTTGAATAGTCGAATAAACAAATAAATAAATATAACATAAATAATATAATACAACATACTATCCACAAACAGGGTAAAGTTACAACAAAATGATTAGACAATCAATATACATATGATCAACTCAAGGATCAACACATAAACCTTCATGTCTAACTAAAATAATAGTATGAATGACATAAATGACAATAATAACGTTTCCCGAAAAAAAAAAGTCTTCTTAACACATTTGAGGAGGAACTGAACGTAGGTGGATCGCAACCCACTGTTCCTATTTGGTTATAGTATTAGGACCCTGCTCGCCTATGTCTCGTATGGCCAATCCCTGATGCGAGATAGTACCCTGCTCAATACTTCTCGACCTCTCGCACGACAACTAATAACCAAGAAGGACCTACACACCCCCGCTCGGCATGTAAGTGTAAACTCTGTACCCCTCGTCGCACAGTGGATCGTTCATTCCTAGGAGACCATGCTTGTCTCACTAGTCATCATCCTCAAACAAAAACAAATAATCAATAATATAATTTCATCATCGCGTAATGCCATTTAAGGTCTTACATCAAACCGCAAAAATCTAGGGTCTTAACCTATCAATTCCAAACTACAAGAATTCTAGGGACTTCACCCATAAATTCCAAACTGCAAGAATTTTAGGGCATCCACCCATAAATTCCAAACTGCAAGAATTTTAGGGACTCAACCCATCAATTACATATACATCAAACTGCAGGAATATTGGGAACTCAACCCGTCAATTCCAATTCAAAACAACTTCACAATTTCTCTTAACAATAATCACAATGTTAACAACATCATTTTTGAAAAATATAATTTAACTCATTAAGAAACTATAAAATAATAGTAATACTTATAACGGCTCGAAAACAATTTCAAGAACCCATAAGAAAATAGTTCATGAAACTATCTTATAACTTGACTAGAGTTATAAGTATTGCACATAAAAGACTTGATTCAACTCATACAACAAAGCCTAAACACAAAGTGGATTCAACTCATACAACAAATCCTAAATACAAAGTGAAGGGAATCAAGTAGCATCAGCAGCCCAAAACTAGTGAGCAAGCACTTATGAGGAATTAACAGCCAATAAATTAAATAAAACACATGACTACATAACTGATAACTCACAACAAGTATAAACAAACAAAATCAAGCAAAACTATTAACAAATAAAAATGATGTAACTAAATCCATTAGTAGATATTAAAGCATAAAATAATGTAGCTTCACTAAACCAAACAAAAGAAGGGAACTAAAGTCATTAACCTACCCACGAGCATGCATCTGTACAATGCACCAACCAAAAACTAAAAGAAAATAAAACTAGCTAAGCTACAACAAAACTCACGAGAGAGAGCAAGATGAAATGCACAACAATATAATCATCACCTTCATGCGCTACAACAAGAATATATTGAACAGGCCAAAGAAAAAGAATACGTAACAAAGAATGTAACAAGAACATCAACCCAAGAGTGGCAAAGAAACAAGGCCACAACCGATTAACCACCTCCAAATTTCATTCACACATACCATATTCGTGTAAACAAGCATACGACATGAAGTTATTCCCACCCAAGTTCCTAACAAAATACTAACCCTCAAGCTTAACTATTAAAACTAATATAATCCCTGCGTAAACTCTAACCGTTCTAGGAAAACCGTTAGTTACCTTTGAAGACTCCAATTGCTTGCATCTTCATTATATATTGTTCTGTTCCGACCACGATTCCCGATGATCTGAATCTAGGATGCCAAATCCCTCCGGTAAAAGTGAAGGCCCAGATGTCCTTAACATGCTGTCCAAATTTGAGAATGATGCAACGGTTAGATCTTCGGCGTTGGCCTTTTTCATAAAGGTGTGACAGGGGAAAAAAAAAGGGGATAAACTTTTCATCTTTCTCTCTTCAAATGGCGACTGATTTGGGGAGATTGGGCTGATTTTTGGGATCAGTTTCCAACAGCAAATTAGGAAATAAAAAGAGGGTTACAAGTTGAAATTAAAGGGATAATTATGGGGTAATAAGATGGGTGTTACAAAGGGATTTCAATGGTTGAAATAAATATGAAAATATCTCCCATACAAGACATTATTTGGGACAGTATAAGGTCGGTCTAATTTTCGTTACGCAACCGGTCCAAAACGCGACAACAATCTATATAAGATGAAATACGTAGCTCAAATGCTCAAATTTAAATGCTATAAGATATATAATTTCTAATCAAATAAATTTTATAAAAGTTGAAAACAAACAATATAAGATATAATATTTTTAAGAAGTAAAATATTCTAATTTTAACGGAAAATAATAATGAAAGGAGAATAACTCGAAGAAAATATCAGCGAAAATCCGTGGTGTTACACAATATGTCAAAGATATGATAATCCTAAGTTATGGAAAGTATATCTTGAACAATATCTTTCTCGGAGGAAAGATATTATTCAAGATATACACACGCTTCAAGGCAAGTGAATACTAAACAATGATTCTAAAGGCTGGCAATATTTTTCTGAAAATATTTTGTAAAACAGCCAGCTCAATCACCCGATAAAGTAACTGGTACCCAGACCTATTACCCTACTTAGTAGTGTTCTGAATATGTAACCAACTGGTTCCATATTCAAAACCATATTGCTTCACACTTAAGAATAATACAAATAATTCCACTAGAAATATCATACGTAAATATTACATGAAGACCTAAGATGAATCAATTCAAGAATCCTAAACCATCTTCATGTACTCCAATCCTTGAAACTTCCCTTGAACCAACAATGAAGAACTTTGTCTTTTCCTCGAACAACTTCCCTTGAATAAACCGCCTAGAACCACCTGCAAAAACAATTGTTCCTCGCTAACTATTTGTCATCATTCAAAACCTAGGGACTCAACAAAATTCTCCCTTTTTGATGATGACAAACTCTTTGAAGTTTCCTGCCAACAAGTTAGTAAACACAAATAATTTCAACCAATGCTCAAATAACTCATTAAGGGAGCTTACTTGACACAAGACTCACAGGGTGAAACAGTTAACTATTTCAACTGTTTCCTAAGACTCTTTTTTTTTATTAACAATAAAAATATACTAGGATTTACTCAATCTATACTAGACTTAGGCGCTTCAACTTCAAAACTCATTTTCCCCCTTTTGGCATCATTAAGAAGTACTTAGAGACATATCCATTGCACATAAGTTATCACCTAATTCAAAAATAGTAGCATCAACTACCAATCAAGTCATCATGCTGCAAGAAATCAAGTTAGTCACACAACTCACAATCCATAACCAAACACAAATTATCCAAATACAAATCAGCAAAGTGAAACGGGAACCCAAATTACATCAGAGAATGTCTTATAATAAGGGGGGAAAATAGTATTGCAAAAGCAGTTTATCAGAATGGGGTGGGGGAAGCAGCTGGAAATAGCAATCCCTCCTCGTCATCCTCTTCTTCCTCTCCATCAGAGGCATCATCATCATCATCTTCTTGGTTGGGGGAAGAATGTGAGGATGTAGCACCTTAGTCGTCTTCCTCATCACCATCATCTTGATCCTCATCCATAGGATCGGCGGGGAAGACGGGGATCGCCTAGAAGACGATGAGTAGCAGAACCAGTAGCACTTTTAGTAGCAGGAAGTTGAGCCTTTACTTCTAGAAGAGAGAGAACCAACAACTCAGTCTCGGTCAGCTTCTTCTCAAGCTTGGTGACATTAGACTTAGAAGACTTGGACATACCCTCAATCAGCTTATACATTTTGTCCAAAGTCTTCTTCTGATTGTCCAACCTTTCAATCACAGCAACATCTATGCTGGTTCCCCCCATCTTTCTCTTCTTCCTCTCCGGCTTCTTCTCAGCTGGTACTCGTAACTCCTTGAACATCAGCATATCTGAGGAAATATTCAACCCTTTATGTCCCAATATTTTCCTCGTAAACACCTGAATGGGAACTGTTTTTGCTTCTTGAGTAAGAGGGTGATGATTGAACCATAGGCTAGGGCATGGTGAGAGGAGGAACAACAATTCATGATATGATCAATGATTATGGCAGGGACATTGATCTTGATATTTTTCATCATTAAGTAAATCAAGACCATCTCCATTATACGAATTGTTCCCCTGCCCTAAGCCTTGGGAATTAACACTTTATTGCAAATGGAGCGGAAGACCAGCATAATGGGTTTACGCAAATTAGCAGATTGGTAACTAGCCTTCTTGGAATAGCGAACATCAAACAAAAACTTATAAATCTCCTTAGTTGTACCCCAACAATAGTAAGCCAACCATCCCCAGCATACTTATCAAACCCATCCCTTGGAACATTAAACAGAGAAGCCACAAAAGAGACATACATGGAAATTTCACTTCCAAAAACAGTAGATCCCAAAGACTTATCAGGTAATTGCTTCAAATTCACATAAAATTCTCTAACAACATCAACAAAAGCATTCTTAACATCCTTAAACAAAGGCATCCAGCCTTGAAATTCCAACAAATCACGAACCTCATATAAAGCAGGTATAACAAAATAACCATCTTCTACAGAACAACCAGATAACACACTTCTTTCCACAAGAGGAGTAGAATCAGAAGAAACAGGGGTTTCAACATATTTAACTTTTTTAGTGCAAGGGGGTCTAGCTGGTACCCCATTCCTCTTGGTTCCCCTAGTAGAACCGACTGATTGATCCTCATAAACTTCTTATGTTTCCTTCTTCATAGCAGATCTGGTCACTCTCCTTCGTCTAGCCCTAGTAGAGGTAGATGGAAACCCTGCCTTGTGGCCAATGACCACCATATCTTCTTCCTCCTTTTGTTCCTTCTCAACAGGAATTTCAGTTGACAACTTATCCAAAACCCTTTCAACAGTACCATTTATAGAATCCTTCTGATGTTCCCCCTGAGGAATAACTTCACCCTTCTCAGTGAAAATTAGGTTATGGGAAACAACAGAGGTGGCTGGGTTTTTGATTGAGGAAGCAGTTAAAGGTTTGGCGGTTCTTCATGAGTGGGAGGATAGTAGGAGATGAAGTTACATATGGAGGTGGTTGTGATGAAGGGGCTGATTTTGTGGTGGTGGAGGTTGATTTTGTGGAGTAGTGGTGGTTGGAGTTTGAGTAATGGAGTGCGGATTATCGGAGACTGTGGTGGAGGATGGAGGTTTTTCGGTTTAAGTGATATTTCAGTAGAACGCTTTGATTTTCCACCCTCCTTCCTTATACTAATAGAAGATTTCTTCCCCATTGTAGAGAAAACAGAGAACCTTGAAGAAACCGCTTTGAGAGAGAGAGAGATTGCTCAAGTGTGACTTGAAGTGATTACATAGAAAATGGGGACAAATATAATATATATATATATATAAATGAGAGAATAAGTAAAGGAAGAGAATCAATTGAGATTTCAAAAGCAATTCAAATTTTCGGAAGTAATCATAACTTCCCAATGTACAAGATATGTACAATTGGCGCGCCTTTTAAGGAAAGATAAATGCATCAAAATACCTCAACTTGTAGAAGTTAAAATATTCGCTTAATTTTCGAAAAGAATCAACTTCCCAAAAACATATTTGTGCAATACTGATGTTCTTCTCAGTTGTTTCGTACAAGAAACATTTGCACCTGGTTCTGGCAACTTAGCATGATTTTACCTTTATTCAAGCAACGATTCTTTCTAATCTTGAAAGATATAGAAAGCATCTACATGACAACCTGAATAATTAAGCAAAGATATATGTATGCAATTTCACATCAAAGAGTATTAATCTAACCATGGGGGAAACAACTGAAGCCAAATAACCTAAACCTAATAACTTCTAAAAACGATACTTTCTAAAACTTAATTAAACCTAATAGGACTCTTAACTTACAAAAAGACTTTCTACACAAAGGTTTTGTGAAAATATCAACAATTTGATCTCCATTTTTGCAAAACAATAATTAAAGCAAGCCTTTTTCAACATTATCTCTAAGAAAGTGATGTTTTATCTCAATGAGCTTGGTTTTTAGAGTACTGAACATGATTTTTTGAAATATTAATAGCACTCGTGTTGTCACACATGATAGGAACACTTTCACAGACAACACCAAAATCTTTCAGCTGGTTCCATATCCATAACAGCTGGGAACAACAAGCTACAACATCAATATATTCCAATTCAGCTGTGGATAAGGCCACTGGATTTTGCTTTTTAGAGTCCCATGAGATCAGACATGAGCCTAGGAAGTGAGCCATACCTGATGTGATTTTCCTATCAACAAGGAAACCAGCATAATCTGCATCTATATATCCTATCAGCTCAATAGAAGTGCCTTTGGGGTACCACAAGCACAAGTCATCTGTTCTCACCAAATACCTAAGTATTCTTCTAACAACCTTTAGATGAGACTCATTGGGATTGCTTTGTAATCTTGCACACAATCCTACAGAGAACACAATATCAGGTCTACTAGCTTTTAGGTACAAGAGGGAACCAATCATACCTCTATATAAGTGTAGCTTTCACATCCTTTCCCTTTGAATCAGCATCAAGATTTGTGGAAGTGGGAACAGGAGTGTCATAGGCTTTACTATACTGCAAACCATACTTCTTAAGAAGCTTTCTAAGGTACTTTTGCTGGTGGATCATAATTCCATCAGCTGCTTGCTTAATTTGTAAGCCTAAGAAGAAGCCAAATTCTCCCATCATGCTCATTTCAAGCTCACTCTGCATAAGATTAGCAAACTCATCACATAGCAACTGATTAGTAGCTCCAAAAATGATATCATCAACATAAATTTGAACTACTAGCAAGTGTTTCCCCTTGGTTTTGATAAACAAAGTTTTGTCAACTGTTCCCCTCTTATATTCATTTTCCATCAAAAACTTTGACAATATCTCATACCAAGCTCTTGGTGCTTATTTGAGACCTTACAAAGCTTTATCAAGTTTGAATACATAGTGGGGAAACAATTGATCAGCAAAACTAGGTGGTTGTTCTACATATACCTCCTCCTTCAAATAGCCATTCAAGAATGTTGTCTTCACGTCAATTTGAAACAATTTCATATTCACGTGAGCAGCAAATACAATAAGGATTCTAATAGCCTCTGACCTAGCAACAAGTGCAAAGGTCTCATCATAATTAATGTCTTCTTGTTTATTGTAGCCTTGCACCACAAGCCTTGCTTTGTTTCGAACTATTGTGCCAAGATCATCCAACTTATTTCTAAACACTCATTTAGTGCCAATAATCGACCTATCTCTTGGTCTTGGCTCAAGTTGCCATACCGGCTCCTTTCAAATTGATAAAATTCATCTTGCATGGCCAACACCCAATCTAGATCATTAAATGTCATCTTGTAATCAGCTGGTTTTATGTTGGACAAGAAGGAAAGAAAGCACAAAAGTTTTCATAAACAACTCTTCTTGTTTGAATTCCCTTATTAATATCACTAGTGATTTGATCAAAGGGATGAGAAGATTAATATCTAAAAATCTTTGAAACTGGACCATCATGACCTCTGGAATGAGCCTGACTGGAACCAGCTTGCGTTCCAGCATCATCTAAGTTAGATCTTTTGGATGTGCTGGGATGTAAAGTAGTTCCCTGCTCATTCCTTATATGTCTCTCATTAGGGTTACCACCATCTTGCGTAGTGGTTCCCCCTGTGGTGTTTACCTCGGTGATCTCCATGGGAACCATCGATGTCCAGGTTCCCCCCTTAGATAAATCCTCATTATTCTCTTCTCTTTCTAAATCAGTTGCTCCACCATCAGTATTTGGTGGATCAGTAGGAAGATATGTCTCCTCTTCTGGATCCTGAGTGAAACCAGCTAGCTGTTACCCTGTAAATTCAAGCATTCCAATAATATATTCTAGTTCAACCTGTGTAATCTCAGAAGACATATTAAACTCATCAAAAATCACATGAACGTTTTCCTCAACACACAAGGTCCTCTTATTGAACACCTTGAAAGCTTTACTATGAGGAGAGTATCCTCGAAAGATTGCCTCATCACTCCTAGGGTCGAACTTATCAAGCTAGTTCTTCCCATTATTATGCACAAGACACTTGCATCTAAAGATACGAAAGTGTGCAATATTGGATTTTCTACCCTTTAGGAGTTCATATGGGGTCTTATTCAATTTGGGTTTTATGAAAGCACGATTTAAGATATAACATGCAGTGCTCACAGCTTCTCCCAAAAACTCTTCGGGAGACCACTTTCAATAAATATTGTCCTCGCCATCTCCTTTAGAGTTCTATTCATTCTTTTCACAACACCATTTTGTCGAGGTGTTCTAGGGGCAGAGAAGTGTCTCTACAAAAATCAATGAAACTTGAATTATCAAACTCAGAGCCATGGTCAGATCTTACCGCAACCAGCTGATGATTTAGTTGGTTCTGTACATATTTTACTAATGCAACAAACTCATTAAATGTTTCATCTTTTTGAATGCAAAAAGATAAACCATGTAAACCTTGAGAAATCATCAATCATGCATAACACAAACAAACCTATGACCATTTCGACTTTGTACACGCATAGGACCACATAAATTAATATGTACAAGTTTGAAAGGTCTGCTGGTATTCATGACACTTTTTGGTTTGAAAGATGATTTTACATGTTCCCTTAACGCATTCTGAACAAACTTTGTCAATCTCATACTTAATGTTTGGAAGTCCAATCACTAAGTCACGAGACCTGAGTTTATTCAAAGTTTAAGGCTAGCATGTTCAAAGCTCTTATGCCAAACCCATTGATTTGACTCGGAAACAGCTCTCAAACAAATGGACTTGTTCTCAGGAATTTCATCCAGTAAGGTGATGTATATATCATCTTTTATGATTCCCTCGCAAACAAGTTCACCTGTTTGCGAATTAACTATGTGACAAAGGTCAGCTTGGAACTCAACTCGATTGCCTTTATCACATAATTGAGAAATGCTCAAAAGATTATGTTGCAAGCCATCAACATAATACATATCGTCAATAGCTTGTGAAAGTGACTTACCAACTTTACCTATGCCAACAATAGAGCCTTTACTATTGTCTCTAAAGGTAACACTGTCACCATCATAGGTTGTGAGTGAGAGAAATTGCTTCTTATCCCCGGACATATGTCTTGAGCAAACCACTATCCAAATACCAAAAGGTACTACCTAGATCTCACTTTAGCCTGCAAGAAACAATTAAACATTAGATTTAGAAACCCAATCTTTCTTGGGTCCCTTTACACAAACATTTGACTCTTGCTGGTCCTTCCTCACCCAAACCTGTTTAACATGTTTGTTGTTTCTTTTAACACTTTTCTTCCTAGTTGGACAATTAAAAATCTTATGTCCATTCATGCCACATTGATAACACACATGCATGTCCTTCGCAAGAACATAATTACCTCTTTTGAATTCCTCGATCCAAGTGGTTCCCATGGGGTGCCAGTTGGTCCTCGTTCTCGTTCTAGAATAACCAAGACCAGTTGTACCATTGTTACTTTCCATGGAAGTGAGATGGTTCAAGGTATTCTTTGCGTGCCTTTGACTGTTTTGAAGCTCTTTATCCTTGGTTTCGAGAACTCTTACTAGAAAAACATTTTTCTCATCCATAGCTTTAAGATCTAACACTTATTTTGTCTACGTGCCTTGGCTTCACTTAGTTTAAGACTTTCATCTAACAAAGAATCAATACATTTAAGCATATTATCTCTATCATAATGATACATGTCTTCACGAATTTGTTCCAAAATTACCTTTTGTTCACTAAGTACATCTTTCTTTGCTATAAGACAAAAATTTGATGTACAGTTCCCCTATCTAGTTCCAGTAGCTACGTTATTTCCTCCTTGATCCATAATATATATAGCAGTCATGCAAGTTTCATGATTAGGTGACTCTTCATTCTCTTCTGATCCAGAATTAGAGTCACCCCCACATGGCTGCTATCATAGCCTTCTTGAATGCTTTCTTATCATTGCTCTTAGATAGCGTGTCCTTCCACTTTGGACAGTCACGAATGATGTGACCAAAATCTCCACACTTGAAACAACCTACACCTTAAGGGTTAGTTTTCTTAAAATTCTTACCTTTGAAATTCTTACGTTGATCTTTAAAATGCCTCTCAAAACACTTAGCCATCATAGTTATATCACCCTCTTCTTCTTCAATTGTTCCCTTCAAGGCAACACCTCTGACTAGTCCCTTGTCACTCTTAGACTCAACCAACATTTCATGAGTCATGAGGGAACCAATCAGCTGTTCCAGATCTTTTGCTTCATAGATAGTTGTTACCTTAGCCGTCCATACATCTGTCAAACTTCTCAACATTTTTCTAACCAAACCTTCGTTAGAAAAACTTATGCCAAGAGATTTTAAATCATTTTCTATAGTCATAAATCTACCAAAGCAATCATTTATCTTTTCATCTTTATTCATGTTAAAAGCTTCGTATTTAGACATAAGTAAATCTATATTAGACCTTTTTACCTCACTGGTTCCCTCATAGGCAAGTTCGAGGGTATCCCATATCTCTTTGGCGGAGACACAATCAAAGATTATGTTTGTCTCATTCTTTCGAATGGCCTGTTGCAATATGGACATGGCTTTGGCATTCTTCTCCATCTTCCTATAGTCAGTAGAGGTATATTCGTTTTCCTTCTTCGTTCGAGGAACCATTAACCTCCTTAGTTATCAACATTCGTAGTCAATGCCAATGATGATGTTCTTCAATCTATTCTTCCACCAAGCATAATTTTTCCCATTGAATTTAGGAGTCTTGTTGTCGTAACCCATAGCATACATTCATTTCTTGAGTACTCATGGTATACTTCTCTAAGTGTTACCCTATTGAGAAGAACCTGCTCTAATACCAATTGAAGGTTTGCAATGTACTCAAGAGGGGGGTGAATTGAGTACTTAAACGATCTAGTGCCAAACACTACTACAAATGTGGACAAAGTGAACACTATAAGAGACCACTTTAATTCAATAGATGGTTATTTAATAAATAAAAACCATACTTCTTAAAAATGAGGTCTCTTATAATACAAGAAAATTGACCACTTTGATACAAAGTCTTTGATTCTCGATCCTAATTTAAAAGTAAAGATTTATAAAACCATAAATGCTCATGATTGACTTGATCATAGTCGTTTCTCTCTTTCTCCCTTCTTTTACTTCTCTGTACTCTTCTCCCTTCTCTAGTTCATACTTCATCAACGGCTCATCATTGCCTACTTGTGCTCTGAAAGCTTCGTCGGCTTGTGCTTCTAGGATGCAGCTGTTGTCACCTTCTCTCTCATCGAAGTTCACCTTTAGAGCACTTTGCGATGTCGATCAAAGAGGAGGTTAGACGTAAGACCTCCATTACTGAGTACAATAAGAAGGTCCTTCAGCATCAAGAGCTTGAATCTCGCAGTTAGAAAGGTTTTACCATCTATTTTTAATTTTCGTCTTTTTTCCTCTATTGTTTTCTAATTCTTTGGGATTTTTTTAACGTTTGAATTTGCTCCTAGTATGTCTCTAGTACTGAGCTGGTTGAGAATCTAATAATGGCGAGTTCTATGTGTTTTCAGTTGTCCTCTATTGTTGGTTTCATTTTCATGTCTTCAGTTTTCTTATGTTGAACCTGATGTATATATGGACAAAATACCCAATATTATGGAATTATGATTCTTATTATGGTGATTTTTGTTTGTGTTGGGTTCTGAACTCATAACTAGACCCTTTTAGGTGATTATATATGTGTGATCTTCCCAGGTCCGTACAAATACAATTAAGAAAGGTGCTAGCTCATAATAAAGCATATTAGGTTGTTAAAGTAGCTAGTACTTTAGTAGCATTTATAAAACATAGTAGCATAGTGATTTATACTTTGGTGTTACTTGGATGTTGTGTGAAATGATGATATTATGGAACTAACTCGGTAGATTTTAATTTGAAGTAGTGTAGCTGTCCTATTTGATTGGATTTTGGTTCTAATGCATATACTTTTGTGCTTTTCAGTAATTTCCATAGCACATGTGCACAAGTATAAACGAGTGGAGGAGGAGGGGTTTGGAGATAACGTGGATCTTTACTAGGACGTGTATTTGATCTACATCTTTTGGTTTTTGGAACTTTTGTGTATATAATTTTGAAATTTCTTTGTTTACTCGTGACAGAACATATTGATTGAAATTTTGAGAGCTATATTATAATGTAATTGTTTGTTTTGAATGAATGAATAAATATTTGGTCTAATATGGTACTATGTGTACTAATATATATTTGTTGGATGGATGAAGCATATCCAGTATAGTAATGTCATACAAGTATTATTTTCAATGAAAAAAATAACACGGTTTTACGTAAAATTTGATAAAAAAATGAAACTGAAAATCAAATAGTTGTTAATTATGCTAAGCAAAGATACCACCTTATAAATATAAGTAGCTTCTTTAGTGGAACTAAAGAGACCACTTACTTGCTCAAGTGGTTTCTTTATAGACTCAAATAGTCCACCTAATTCAAAGAAGTGGTCTCTTTTCCTTCTTTTCTATTTCTTCCAATTAACACCTAAGTGACCACTTATCTTAAATAGTTGGTCTCCTTATTTTCTCTAAATAACCACCTTTAATAAGTGGTCTCTTTTACTAAGAGATCGCCCAGCTATAAACCACCCAAGAGGTGGTCTCTAAGGGGGTTTTTAGGGGGTCTCTTCATACTCTTTTGTAGTAGTGAAAATCAAATTCTTTCAATATAAAGGGGAATTAGTTGGGCTGGTTCCTAACAGCGGAAACACTAGAACTTGAAAGTAATGAACACACCAAATTAAAGAGGTTCACCCAAACAAGGGCATATGTCCTCCTACGATAGTTTTCTTATTAATCAACTCAGAAAAACAAGAATGCTCTCGTACTCTCCTGTTTCCCTTACTCAAGGGAAACAATACACTCTACACTAACTTTAGTGTGCTATTCCGCACTTGAACTCACAAGCACTTGCGAATGAACTCACGCACAAACGCTACTCAATCTCTAAACCCTTTGTTAGAGATTCAATACAATCAGTTTCTCTTAACTCACGCTTCCTTACAAAGCAAATAGTGAGTAATGTAAAGCTCTATAAGATGCGTACTCTATTTTAGGAAACTTTTTAGTTGTTCTCTTTGTGAAAGCTCTCGAAAATACTCAATAAAAGCCGGGAGAACATCAAGGGTGAAGGAGAATCATACTTCCGTATTTATAGACCTAAGTCTAACCTTTGAGCGTGTCCTAACTATAGATGTCAAAGATATGATAATCCTAAGTTATGAAAAGTATATCTTAAACAATATCTTTCTCGGTAGAAGATATTATCCAAGATATACACATGCTTTAAGGCAAGTAAATACTGAACTATGATTCTAAAGGCTGGCAAATATTTCTCATGGAAAGTATTTAAGCAAATATTTTTCTGAAAATCTTTTCTAAAACAGTCCGCTCAATCACCCGATAAAGTAACTGGTACCCAGACCTGTTACCCTACTTAGTAGTGTTCTGAATATGTAACCAGCTGGTTCCATATTCAAAACCCTACTGTTTCACACTTAAGAACAATACAAAAAAATCCACTAGAAATATCATACGCAAATATTACATGAAGACCTAAGATAAATCAATTAAATAATCCTAAACTATATATCTTCGTGTACTTCAATCCTTGAAGCTTCCCTTGAATCAATAATGAAGAACTTTGTCTGTTCCTCAAACAACTTGAAGAGGGCTTCTTAGCTTTAAGTCTTGGAATAATTTGTTTGCTACACAAGAGCACATCATAGCATAGAAAATAATCTTTTGATTATTTCATTATACAGTCAGGAACAATTGGATACTCAACAGTTTCCTAACAGCCTAGAACCACCTGTAATAACAAGTGTTCCCTGCAACTATTTGTCATCATTCAAAACCTAGGGATATCAACAGGCGTTAAGACTCCTAACATGAATAGACCTAGACGAGGTTAAGGACTCTAAATGGAGTACAACTGGATGAACCTAGACATTTGGATTAGATAGACTTCAAGTGGAGGTAGAATTCCTAGACGGATTAGACTTTTATGATAAGATGGACACTGAAAAGAAATCCTAAATGATGTACAAAAGATGAGATGATATACATGAAAGGATGAATTTTCGAAACAAATAAGAGATAGGAGATGGGATAAAGTTATGAAAAAGATGGGATATAAGTTTTGGGAAAAAGATGGTGAGATAAATTTTGAAAAAGAATGGGGAGATTTTGAAGATAAGTATGTTGGGATCGAAGGATAAAAATATTCAACTTTCCCTCAACAAAGAAAAAAAAAAGAAAAAAGAAGATAATCCTAAGCTATAATGATTGTTCACCTAAACTGACTCATTGGTGATAGGACTCAAAAATGAAGAAAAAAAAATTAATTTTTTTATCTTTTAAAATTATTAATTTTTTATGTTTTAGAATTAGGTGACATTCAATTTTTACAAAATGACCCTAGGAACGATCATGACGCTACATGAGCGCAGATGGAAAAAATGCGGAATTGGCCATTACGATGACCAAATTGGCAATAGCATGAGATGCACAGGCTGCGCACCAAGCAACGATATTGCGCACGGCGCAAAGCCTATGCGTCCGGCGCAAGAGCAATGCGCCAGGCGCACCAAGGGGCGTTTGGCGCATTGCTCCCCAGCATGAAACTTGGCAATTTGGGCGAGGTTTTGGTTAGTTCTACATATTTTCAAGACTCAATGAGGAAGAAGACGCATATTTTCGTGACGCAATGACGTACCTTAATGACTAAAACGATAACCAAATTGATAATAGCATGAGACGCGAAGGTTGTGCGCCACACATCAGTATTGCGCGCGGTGCAGGCATGTGCCCCTGGCATGCACGTTGCTAATTTGGCGAAGTTTTGGTCAATTTGACGACGTTTTTAGACGCGATTTTAGGTGCAATACACGTCAATATTTTGACATCAAGAATAGGCAAAAAATGCATTCACAAGAAAATTTCATATAACATGGATGCATAGTTCTCAACCTAAAAGTCCAATTCTACGTTTGAAACTATGGTCAGGTTTAGCTTAAGGCTGAAAAGGGTCCATGACTAAAAGATTGATCCCACACTTCGTACCTTTGCTTCAAAAGGTGGTCACCTGTAAAACGCACTCCAGTTCTCAAATCAAGAACAAGAGAACAGTGCCATGGTTGGGTAGGTTTTCTTATGAACAAGAAAACAGTACCATTGCTCAAGAAGCTTTCGGAAGGACAAGCACAAACCCAATGAGGTAGGGACGATTTTCCTTATAGTGGCTTAGATAATTTGTCATGCATATGCTAAACAGTATGTTATTCACAAGCATAATAAGAGAATGAATCGTATTTTTCAAGTTCCAGCCACTCATTAAAATTAAATTTTAAATCATCCCAGTGAAGTCGCTTAATTGTAGGCGTGTCTTTATCCTCCTGTGCGGTGTGAGCGCGTATTTGGCTACCTTATTGGAGGATTTTATTGAAAAAAGTTTTTGAAGTCGCCAACAAGTCTTTAGAGGAAGACTCATAAACCTAATTGGATATTAGGAAATCTTAGGGAGAACTTTAGGGGCTTATCCAATGTAGATTTCTCCATCATAACTTCATTAATGGTCATGAACCAAAAACTGAGTTCGAGGGTGAGGGTACGAACATGGTCATGAACCACATTCTCCATTGTTGGCCTCTACTAAATATCGATTCATAACAAGTTTTATGCAATAGAACAACCAAACAATATTTCTAAACACCCTAAAAAAATTAGTCTTGGTTGGTTCATTAAACACAAAAAAGAGTACTTTTTTAGATGACAAGTTATTAAGCAATCAAAATTATTGGGTTCCTAATTTAATTGTCCAATTATCTGATTAGGCGTTAGAACATTTTCTTAGGTTTTGATTAGCACTGATAATATGTTGGTGATGAGAGCATAAGCATGACAATCATAAAAATATATAAGAACTAAAAAGGAGTAGAGAATTTAGAATGTACAAAGAGCGAATTTTTATTAAACATCTACACCATAAAAGATTGTTAGTAACTTTAATAAAATATATCGGTGTGTGCAGGCGTGTTTTTATTTTCACCTACTCCGGTGTGAGCGCGTATTTGACTATCCCATTTTAAGGTTTTATTAAATACGTTTTTTTGAAGTCTCCAATAAGTTTTTAAAGGAAGACTTATAAACCTATATGGATATTGAAACTGTAGGAACATCTTAGGACTTATCCAATGTAGATTTCCCCGTCTAGACTCCATAGATGGTCAATGAACAATAGATTGAGTTCGGGGGTGAGGGTACAACGACACAATTAAGAATCATGTTGCCCATTACTGGCCATTACTAAATATCGATTCATAACAGATTTTATGCCAAAGAATAATCATATAATGTTTTTAAGCACCCTAAAAATATTTAGTTTAGGTTGGTTCAGGAAACACATAAAAGACTAATTTGTAGTGATATGTTATTAAGCAATAATATTACAAGGTTCATAACAGGTTGTCCAAATTATATGAATTAGTTAGAACAATTCTTTAGATCTTGTTTAGCAATAATAACATGTGGGTGATAAAAAGTATGCAGGACAATCATATCAATATATAAAAATAAATAAGAAAATATCGTAGGAGTTAGTATAATATACAATACTTACAGTCGCAGGAATTTGTTAAAAATCCACATCACGAAGAGAATGTTAGTAACTTCAATAAAATAATAAAAATAAATAAAATTGTTAATTTAGTTGACCTCAGAAATTATACCACTGTCCGGAGTCGTTGATTTATATGGATCTTGGATCAAAAGTTGAACGAGCCCTAAAAAAGTTGTCTTGTATTGATTTGCGTGAACTGTGTTTATTGTTTTTGGTTTGTTTGGTGCGTTGAATGATGATGGGTAAAATAGGTGAGTTATTATTTTATAGTAGCAGTGGGTTATATGGTGGAGTATTAGTATTAGGCGCAAAGATGAATTATATTGGTGATTACTGATTAGTAGTAGGCGATGAATTGTGAAGGTGATAGATGTTAGGCGAGTGATTCTTAGTTGGGCGAGCATAGGTTAGGCGGTGGAGGGAGATTTGCAGTATGGTAATTGGCTAATTGTCGTAGGTGAGCGAGGGAGATTTTGAAAATATTTATTAAAATAATAAATAAATACAATAAATTATCATGACTAAATAATTGGGCTTTTTAAAGGATTGAACTCAAAAAAATTAATTTGTGGGCTTAAAAATACAATAATTATTAGGAATAATTAATGGGTCTTTTAAATTGGATTTTGAATCTTTAAAACAAAAAAATAGGCTTTATGATTTTTAAAACAGTTTTGAGCCTGACTCTTCGGATTGCTATCCCGTGAGTCGGACAAATTAAGACCGCGGTATGTATCATCATAGGGTACTCAAATGAGGAGACATGATTATGTGTCTACACCCCTATATACGCGAGTCACGGAATGCTCTCAGTAATTCACCGCGAGCCACAGACTACACCATAGGTTGCAGCCTCATGACCATCGTGAGTCGCGGCCCCACCCGCGAGTCGCGATACTCAATGCTCCCAGGCACTCTCTTTGCGTCAATATCCAACATCCTCCATCTCTTTCTCTCTCTTGCTCCGTCCCTCCTCCACCTCTTTCTCTCTCCTTCATATCTTTCTTTCTCCTGTGTCCTCCCTCCTCCACCTCTTTTCTCTCTCTTGGTGCCTCCCTCCTCCACGTCTTTCCCTCACCTCCTCACCACCTCCCCACTCACCTCTCATCACCACCTCCCTACTCACCTCTCATTACCACCATTCTCCCCACCTCTTTCTAGCCTCACCGCCCCTTGTATTAAATTATACATTGAATCAAAGTTCAAGAAAAATAAGAACTGACGAAATTAAAACCGGATTTGGATTTTATAGAAATATGATAAGATCTAAACGGAGGAGAAAAAAACTTACAATGATGATGAGGGAGAAAAGAGGAAAGAGATGGCTGAGCTTCAGTAGGCCGTCTTAATCTCAAGAGACAATGTGCTGCATTTAATACGCAGAACTTTGTATAGGCTTGCCGCTTGCCGGATTACTCGTCTCCGGTGATGATGATTGCATCACCGCTCTACTTCAAAATCCATGATTCAATGATGTCGCTGGATTGAACCCAAACATAGGGTTCACATCATTCCTAAATTGGGCAAACAAATCCAAAAATAGTAATTAGTGAGCGATTACAAATCAATGTGCGCGAATAACAGACTAACATCGGTGTGCTGTTCTAGGGGGTGTGGTTTTGGGTGGAGGATAGGTTTTGGGGTAGGGTGTTGGAGGCTAGGTGGTGGATTGGTTTTTTCGAGGTGGGTTGGGTTATACATGTTTCAATGGTGGTTGGTTGAGGCTGAGGTGGTAAGGCGGGTTTGGGTGTGTTTGGAAAGAGGTTTGTGTGGGGGTGGGGGTTTGGATGTTTTAAGGGAGGAGGTTTGGGTGGGATTAATGGTGGGTAGGGGTTTTCAGGTGGGTATGTAGGGGTGATGCGGCATGGTGGTGGTGCTTTCGAAGCGGCAGAGTGGTTTTGGAGTGGCTAAAATGGTAGGGTTGATGGTGGGGGTGGTTTCCTATTGTAGCACGTCCCTAATCTGTTGGGACCATTTTTGTAGAAAATAAGCAATAGTTGGGACCACTGTGGATTAATAAAAAATGACGAATGCCTATAACTGGGACCATTTCTGTCAACTTTTCCTATATTTTTTTATTTCTCAAAACTTATGATAGTGGTAGCCTGGTAGAAATATATAACTTCCCCCCTTCCCCCTAAAAGTTTCACCAATTAAGATGAGTCTAAGGCAGTTGCATGAATTAATAAACTATGGCATATTATGCCGATGAGCTTAAGGTATATAAACATTGATTTTACTTTGTTTTTTGCTTGATGATTTTTTTTTTTTATAAAAATGTATGATTATTATCTCAGTGTTGTATAATCTTCTATGATATGTAACTTTTTATATTTATGATATTATTTTAAAGAAATATTGATTTCAGTTACAATATTAAAATCGAATTATTTTATCTAATTTATTAATAAACATATGTCTTAGTTATATTTGAGGGTTCTTAATTCCAACATCTACTTCTAGGAATTGAGGTTGGTTTTAGTGGTGAACTTTCTCATCATCCCTAGTGAAATCTAGGGTTCACTTGGGATTTAGGGGGGTTGGGGGTGCATGATTGTAATGGGCCTTTGGATAAGGGCCTTATACGAGGACAACCCAAATAAAATCTTCTTAACTATTTGTTTAAATTAAAATTCCAACATCTACTTGTACAACATTGAATAACTACTTCGACCACTAACCTCTAACAACTACTTACATTGGTAACAAGACTAACAACTATCCTTTCAAAAAAAAAAAAAAAAAAAAAAAAAACAAAAAACAAAATGGTAACAACTACTACAAACATTAGCACTTAAAGTAACAACTAGTTTTGCGGAATTGATGAACTGAACATAACTGAAAAGTTGAAAAAATTTTCTTCATGAAAACAGGTCCTTAAAACTCCTCACTGTCTTCCTATTAAAAAGAAAAAAAAAATACTCTATCTGAATTCAGAGTCGGAGTTGGACTTTCGGTATTGGGTAACTACTGCGGTTGTCAAATCTCCACAATTCCACCTCACTTGCACAGCCTTTTCCCCCCCTATTCTCCACTTTCCTTAACCTCATCTCGTCTTTCACCACCCTTTACTTTCACCTCCCTTTACTTTCACCTCTGCAAACCCCCCCCTTTCTTTCTTTCACCAAAAAGTCCCACCTTTTCTTTAGAAAAACCTCAATTCCCCTAAAAGTCTCCTTCGTCACTAATACACTATAAATCAACAACAAACTAAACTAAAAAAATTCATCTTCAACCATTACACAATTTCTTTGCAATTTCATTCCATAATCCCATATAAATTTACAATCACACCAACCAATTTATAATAAAAGCCATATCTTATAATAATATTTGCAACTGGCTTATTTCTGGGTGGTATGATATACTACTATTTTAATGGTAAGTATGTCATCAATTCCGCGTATATTTGCCGTGTCGATTTTCTCCCCTTCTCTTCGAGTACACTACTATCCTTGCACTTGTCTTTTTGTCGACTTCAGTCATTTTCAGATCTAAATTCTGACTCCTGTCACACACATACACTATTTTCTCTCTCCTCTCAACTTGTTGGCGGTTAATTACATCACATTATCTTCTAAATTTTGAGCTTTGTATTTTTCTATTTTTTGTGGGTTCTTCATTTTACCACGAATTTGAATCTTATATTTTTTTTTTTTTGGATTTTACACAGGTCTGAGTTAATTGGGTGAATCCATCTTGCAAATTTTAGTTTTTTGGGTGATTTAGTGTATAACCCATAATCTAAAATTTCATTATATTATTTGGAGAAAGAGAGAGATTTGTTGATTTTTTTGGAGAAATTAGGGGGGTGTTTGGTGAAAGTGGCAAAAATGGCGTCGAGAGAAGCTAGAAGACAGAATCAACAACATGATCTTATACCACTTGCTGCTTTAATTAGTAGAGAACTGAAAAATGAGAAGATGGAGAAACCAAGTGTTAGTTATGGTTATGCCGCACAATCTAAGAAAGGGGAAGATTATTACTTGGTTAAGACTGATTGTCAAAGAGTTCCGGGCAATTCTTCTTCAACTTTTTCAGTTTTTGCTGTATGTAATCATTACTCTTGTTTACTTTCTTTTTTTTTTTCTTCAATTTGGGCATTTTTTAGTAGTTTTTTTTGTTGATATAATATTGATATTTACCTGTTCTTTGAACTACATTAGTTATGGCTAAATTTTTCTGGTTTATGCTCATCAAATTGGAAAAGTAGAATGATGTTGGATGACCATTTCAAAGTCTAATTCTCTGGGGATTTTGTTGTGTATTGACTAATCTCAAGATTAAATTTAGTGGGGAATCATTATAATATCATGTATTGACCAATTTCAGATCTATATGTTTCTACTTGATGGTTTACTGAGTTTTTGTTTTATCAGCCTCGATCACATGTTATGTCATTGTCCTCTATAAATCTGTATATCGAATAAAGAGTTGCAATGCGAAATCAAGTTGGTCTGAATTTATGCTGGTGTAGGAGATGCTTATAGTTTTCATCCTACTTTGAATATTGTGGATCATGGCATGCGTAGCTAGTGATTTTTTTTGTTCTATATGTTATCGTTTTTGGCGGACTTCCAGATTTTTGATGGGCATAATGGAAATGCTGCTGCGATATACACAAGGGAAAACTTATTAAATCATGTTTTAGCTGCATTGCCTCGGGGGCTTGGTCGTGATGAATGGCTTCATGCCTTACCTCGAGCACTAGTTGCTGGATTTGTCAAAACTGACAAGGAGTTCCAGCATAGAGGTAGTTATGCTTTTTTTTTTTTTTTAATTAAAACTTTAGGTTTGATATCAATTTGTTGCCCTAAATGATTTTATCTTCACTTTGTAATTAGGGGAAACTTCAGGAACCACCGCCACATTTGTAATTGTAGACAGATGGACAGTTACTGTTGCATGTGTTGGTGATTCCCGTTGCGTATTAGATGTCCAGGGAGGTGCTGTTTCAGATTTGACGGTTGACCATCGGCTGGAAGATAATGTGGAAGAGTGCGTTTTGATCCTTAAAACCTGTCTTATGTATTCTTTTTTATTTTACTTCCCTAGCTTACCTATCTCTTCTAGTCTCTTGCTTAGCATCATGCATAATATGGATGTGCTTTTAATTTTAGGAGGCAGCGTGTGAAAGCTAGTGGCGGTGAAGTTGGGAGGCTTAGCATTGTAGGAGGTGTAGAGGTATCCAGCTGTTGGCAGTTTCATTTGATATCATGTCTGCACTTCCTTTAGTTGTTTTCCTTGAATCAAGTACATTTTATGTTGTCTTAACACATACACTTAACTTGTACAGATTGGGCCTCTCCGTTGTTGGCCAGGGGGTTTGTGCCTTTCTAGGTCAATTGGAGATGTGGACGTGGGAGAATTTATAGTTCCAATTCCTTATGTGAAACAAGTGAAGGTATTTCTGCATCTTTTGTGTATCTTTAATTGCAACAAAGACAGTTTCTCTTGGACAGCCTAGTAGTCATTATATAGTCTCGTTTTGCATTTTGGTTATCTTCTTCTATTCAGTTTCATTTTCCTTAGGCGATGTTGCTTGACTTCAATTTATCTTTTATGAAAGTTATCAAATGTTGGTGGGAGACTCATAATTGCATCAGATGGCGTTTGGGATGCACTATCATCAGACATGGCTGCAAAATCATGTCGTGGTTTGCCAGCTGAGCTTGCTGCTAGACAAGTTGTGAAGGTAATGCTTATTTTGTGATGTGCTTCATATACTTTTCAGTTACTCAAGAAGCATACGCATGATTACAATCTGTGACCTTGTGGATATCATGTCTACTCAAGAATGTGAGCTGGCGATCCTGCATATAATCTGAGATCATTGCTATTTACCCATTCATTTATGTGCATTTTTCCCATGTTGGTCAGGAAACTTTAAGGACAAGGGGGCTCAAGGATGACACAACATGTGTAGTTGTTGACATAATCCCACCTGAAAATCAAGTGCCACAGTTGCCACCTCCTAAGAAACAGAGCAATCTCAAAGCTCTATTTTTCTGGAAGAAACTTCGTGACTCCTCAAACAAATTGTCGAAAAAATTAGCACCTATAAGTATAGTGGAAGAGTTATTTGAAGAAGGATCAGCTATGCTCGCAGAAAGGTCAGTATCATCTTTGGTCTTTGTATTATAAATGATCTAATCTCAGGTGTCATTTCCTCACCTACTGATTTCCATTGCTATTCAGAAGCCTTTTGACATCTTTAATTGTATAACTAAGGTAAAACGTAAGCAGTGTGTTCTAATATAAGGTTTTAGTTCTTGGGTGAGGATGGACAAAATATTTATGGCATCTCGGTATAATTGGGTGTATCAAGCTCTTTTACTTCTCGAAACTGCCATACTGTGATGAAATGTTGAGAACCTATTTGGAGAGCTAAGTATGTGACACGTGAGCATTTATACACTTTAAAGTTAGTAATACCTGATTGTACAATTGGATTTTCCTTTTTTTTGTCCAAATATTATACTCAAGTAAGCAAGAGGGCATTTATGCACTTAAGCCTTGTCTTTTTTGACGGGACACTTGAGGCCTTTATTTTCACCTTAACAACCGATAGTATTAATAGTTATATGACAGAAGAAGTATTTAGCATCTTATTCTTATTATTACATGTATACTAATTTTTTGACACTGTCTAGGTATAGGATGTACTCAAACAGTCAAACTTAGACTCAGACCACCACAAGTTTGGGTGATCTCATAATTGACATTGTCAATAAGAACAACTAATTAAGAGTAATTTTAAGTTTTTTTACTGTTGTAATTATTGTTATTTATTGCAGGAAAAAATAAGTTCACATAAGTAGCAATAAATTTAGTAAGTTTAGAAAGGGGAAAAATCTAGTGAGAAGAATAAATTACTGTTGTTAGTTTCAGGAGATTTATGTTTGGTAATGCAATGCCCTAGAATTTTGTGTTGCGTGAATCTGCTAGAATCTTTTCCTTAGTTCCTGTCATGATCTATAAATACATGGTTTGCATTTACGCTAGCATTGGAGCATCCCAGATTGTTTTATTTATGAACCTAAAGAGTTGAAAATAGTTCACTGGAAGGTGATTGTGGAGATTCCTAGCTATATAGGCCAATAAATACACTTTGTTTGGATAAGAGGAATTAAAGAGAAAGGGAGGGAAGGGAAAGGAAGGGAATTAGTTCCCTTATTTGGATAAGAGGTTGGGGGAAGGAAGGGGAGGGAGAGGGAGGGATCCATTTTCCCTCCCTCTTTAGTAAACACCATCCCTTCAAAATTGGAGAGATTTGGAGAGAATGAAACTCCACCTTTCACCACCCTATCTTTCCCCTCTCCGTCCTCCTCTTTCCCTTCCCTTCCTTTCCAATTTATGTTGCTATCTAAACAAAGTGGTAGTGTCTTATATTTTTTGTCCTTGTTGTTTGGCCATTATCTGCCCTAAGTTGGTGTTAGGTGAAGTTGTTTCCTTGATGCTATTAATTAGGTAAGGTTGTGTGGTGCATTAGTTTCTGCATGTAGTATCAGCTCTTGGTCTGGTGTATTTGTCGTCTCTTATTGACTCTGTCATCTCATTAAATTCCACACCTTTACACACACACACACACTCTTACACACACATACTTTGGGTGTTTCTTAATAGATGTATCATATTGACTGGGCACACTTGCTTAGGCACATCTTTGACCATCAATATCTTCAATTATATATTATAAAAAATTATTAAAAAATAATATTTTGAAAATATACATTTATCTTTATAAATTATACATTTATCTTTATAAATTAGTAACTAAAGATGGTCAAATTTGGTATCCAAATAGTGTAAAAAGTTAATATGATGCATTGCTATGAATCCATATTAGAGGGAAGGGTAATTTAGATATTATCTACATTAGTTAGCTTGGGGAATAAGCTAGGTAGTTGTGCTAAGGGAATTACTCTATATATAGGGATAATTAGAGAGAGAAGAGTATGTTGAAAATTGTTAAGAAAAATTGGGTGAGCTTTTTAGAGTGCAATGGGAGAGAACAAGCCTCTCGAAAGCTTGTAACTATCATTTTTTATTGCTGTAATTTCAGTTTATGAATCAAAACTTCTATTTCTTAATTTCTGCCATTAATGTGTCCAAGCTATGTTAATTCATAGCAAATGGTATCACAGCAGTACAATTACTGCTCTAGGGGATTAGGGTGCTGATTTTCGAGCCAAAAAAAAAGAAAGAAAAAGAAAAAAAGGGGTTCAATGGAGTATGCTGGAAGTGAAGGAGCTGCTGTGATGCAAAAATGGATATGTGAAGAATTTGATTTCATCTTACGCATAAGAGATCGCGGAGTTTCAACCTTCCAAGAGGAGCAGAGAATCCGGCGAGAGCTTCAACTTCCGGAGTTTAACGGAAGAGAATCTGAAGTTTGGATCTATGAATTAGAGGACATCTTCAGTTTCTTTCAATTGAATGAGGAGGCAAAGCTTAAAGCTGCCATAATGTCATTTGAAGGCGACGCACAACGGTGGTTCAAACAGGAACACCGGCGACGACTGTTCTATGACTGGCAAGAATTGAAGGGTAAGGTGATGCGACATTTCAGTTAGCCAATTACACCTCCGCAAGTACAGTTAGATCCCGTGGTTGCAGCGAGAAAGGAGAAGAATAGTGGATCTGGTGGAGGAATCAACAAACACCTTGAGGTACAACGTCAACCCGATCTGGAGAAAGTGGGTTGGGTGGTGCAGACAAACACGCTAGGGTGTGGTTCAGGTGATGGGCCACGCAGATTCACCGACAAACCCAATGGTGAAGCATTCTGGTGCTTTGGTGCCGGAGGTAGCCGATCTGGTGGAAGGAAAGGAGATTTCGCTAGTGGCTATACTTTCGTTGGCCATTTTCATGGAGATGTCAGTGGTGACAGATCCGGCAGTGATCTTGACCCAAAGGGAGTATTATTCGAGAAGGGAGGTGTCGGAGGAAGTGGATCGGGCGGGGGCCCTGGTTCCTTGATCGGCAAGTCTAGGGTTGGTGGTGGTAATGGTGGAACCACCGCTCTTGGTAGCTGGGGTAAAGAAGGAACTGTGAAAGGAGGGTCGGAAGCAAGTGGATCTGGTTGTGGACCTGGATACTTCTCGGGTAAGAACACCGGCGATGCTCCGGTGTTATTCGCCGGCGAAAATTCTGGGGGTAAAGTACAGAGGACTCGGTGGGGCTTGCAGAAGAAGTTTGGAGGAAAAGAAGTGTATGAGAGAAGCTGGTTACTCCTTGACTTGAAGCAGAATACAACTTTGGAAGAAGATGAAAGTAAGGGTACATTGGTAAATTGGTAAATTGCAAGCAAGGTGACATAAGCAAGGATGATGTGAGCTTGGTGAAGTTACGTGCTTTTGGTGAAAGGTTTGGGAAAATTCCAGAATATATCACTAAGGGCAATTATTGAATTACCCTAAAAGATAATACAGCAGCACATGCCTGGGAGGAAATCCATGACAGAAAAAAATACCAACGGTATTTCACTCTCCTTCTGGACTCATTAATTGAGGTCAAAGTTTTATCTGGGCTCACCAAAACAAGACCCATTTCACTATTTCAGGTTCTAAAAACGAACTTTTATAACCCACATCCCATTTTACGATCCAACACCATTTATATTAACCCAACTACACTTGTGGGTTATGTTCCTTCTTATTTTCCAAAACCAGCTCCAGAAAATAACCTTGGGTTCAAACATGACTATTTTATTCCTAAGCCCAATTCCTCTGTCCAATTTTCTAACCCCCATTTCTCCAACCCACAAGCTCCCAGTTTTCTGATTTTTGTTTCCACATCTAAATTCACTTCCGTAATACAAGTCTTTAAACCCAAACACCTCACCCAATTCTCTGACGTACCATACAGTCCACTCAACCCACAGTCTTTCCCACACCAAGGTTTTTCAATGCCACCACACTGTTCAAACCAAACTCCCCTGCCATCTCCCTCACCAATGAGGAGCTCAAGCGCCAATGGAAGCCGGGCATCAATTTACAAAAGGCCACTGTCAAGCGCTGCAGAGGTCGGGAATTTAGTGCCAATTACTATCCACCTTGAGGACAAGGTGGAAGTTTGGGCGGCCGGTAATGCTATGAATCCATATTAGAGGGAAGGGTAATTTAGATATTATCTACATTAGTTAGCTTGGGGAATAAGCTAGGTAGTTGTGCTAAGGGAATTACTCTATATATAGGGATAATTAGAGAGAGAAGAGTATGTTGAAAATTGTTAATAAAAATTGGGTGAGCTTTTAAGAGTGCAATGGGAGAGAACAAGCCTCTCGAAAGCTTGTAACTATCATTTTATAGTGCTGTAATTTCAGTTTATGAATCAAAACTTCTATTTCTTCCTTAATTTCTGCCATTAATGTGTCCAAGCTATGTTAATTCATAGCATGCATCTATTAAGAAACGAAGGTAGTATACATATAGGTTTTTCTACTTAGTGCCCTTGTGTTTTACAAAATTCTACGTTGTACCTGACCTTTTTGAACTTTTCACGTTGTACCCTTCTGCGTTCTAAACGATACACAAAGTACTCTTATAGAAAATACCAAGTAGTAGATTTTAGGACTTTCTTACCATGTGGGTATAGGTTAGGATTTTTTAGCCTTTGCTAGCTGAATCAGGTTTTGGTATAATCTATAGAAATTGAAGGCTGAGTGGGATGTGGGGTAGGATTTTCTATTGATAAGGGTATATTCTGTGTGATGTTTAGAAAGTTTCGGGGTACAATGTAAAAAGTTGAAAAAGGCCAGGTGCAATGCAGAATTTTGTAAAAGACAGGGGTCACTATGAAAATTTAGTGAGTACTTAACTTTTTTGAAATGTTGGGGGGAAATTAACGGGAGCTAACAGGGGAGGGATGGTACACAAGATAATGATACTACATAGCCTTGATAAACAAAATAATGCATGCATCTCTCTCTCCTTTATCTTTTTGCAAGCCATCTGAATTCGGGGAGCTTTCAATTTACTCAGTTTTTAAAGAGCAGAAGCTTTATATTATATAATTCTTCTATTATGTCAATACTCTGATTTTGAGATCTAGGGTTCTCAATTTAAACCCTAGGTGTGGAATAGCTTACCCATTGTAAAGGAAAGGAAAATTTGTTCAGTAGTAGTACCTTTTAAAAGACACATTTTTGCTCAGAATTACCTTTTAACTTTTTTTTCTGCTCAGAATTACCTTTTAAGATACTCCAAATTGCTGTTGGGTTGTACCTTAATTTGATTCTTGAGCTCAAAGGTCCAATTTCTGATGTGGAATTCATATAACCAAATTTCCCCCCTCTTTTGACCAATTCTCCCTTCTGTTTTACCTTCGAATTACTCCTCAACTACTTGACTCTCTCTGGATGAGATGCTGAAATGCAGAAATTTGTTTAAGATTATGTTCGAATCAATTTGGGAAGGCTAACCCTAGCTTCAAGTAAAACGACTGAAGTAATTTATAGACAATTGAAGTTTTATGAAGAATCTATGCCTGCAATTGGGATTCCTTCGATGTTGTAAAAGTTCTGGATTTCTTTAATGGGAATCAGGGTATAGGATAGAGGAGCAGATGGGGAAGGCTTCTAATGGTGAGGAGAGGGAGAATGTGTAGTAGTTGAGGTGGAATGATTTGGAGGGAATATGAAAAGGAGAACAACGGAAATGGGTATGGAAAGGGGAGACTGAGGAAAGTGACATGAATTGGGTTACATGGAGGTCGGAAATTGGACTTTTTTGACTGAGAAATCAGATTAAGTTACCACTTACCACCCTACAATTGTAGCATCTTAAAAGGTACTTCCGAGCTAAAGTGTCTTTTGAAAGGTACTGTTGAACGAATTTTTCTAATGGTACGTTTAGGAACATGGAATTGAATTTGAAATCTAGAATTGACCCAAATTCATTGTTTGGGATTTTAAAAGAATTTGGATTTGAATTTTGGCCAAATCCTTTAGAATTCCAAAAGGCAAAATGCTATTAGATTTCAAATGACTAGCAAATTAGGTGTCATTTTGAATTCTATTCTTCTCAAGTTTCCTTTCTCTCACTCACTTTCTCCTAAGTCCTACCTCTCCTATCTGATATTGCTCTTTGCACACACAAAAATTAACAACTTCTTTTCCCCCTCTGTCATACTAGAATTCAATCTACATTGACACTACAACATCAATATATCTAGTTTATGCAATTGAATGCTCAGACTTTTGAATTTCTAGGGTTAGATATAATTCATGGTGGCGACTAATCTTTAAAAGCGGCGGTGGCGACAGTGGTTAATGTTAATCTGAGCTTAAGTGTAAGGCTTAAAATTCAAGGATGCAATGAAATCATTGACTCGCTCGGAGGACAAATCATGATTATCCAGCCTATTTGATCCCGAGCAGTCGGCACCGACTATGAGGTGGTGGCTGCTGGTTAGGGTTTCTAGATTTTTGGGGAAATCTGTAAAGAGGAATTGGATAATGGATACGAGTGAGTTAAAATGTAATTACAATTCCATGATTTCCCAAACATATCCTAGGATTTCAAATTGTAGAATCTTTATATTTGCCAAACATTAACAGAATTTAGATTCTAGAATTTCAAATTCAAGATATTAAATTAAATCTCAGTTTCCAAACACTACCTAAACTCTATTGGCTTGATTATTAAGGTCAGAAGGATATGAAGATCGGTCCTTGGGTTTGGCAGGGTGTTAAGACTCAAAGCTGCCCAGCTCATGAACGCATCACGTTTTTGGCCCTGCAACCCGATTCTTAATCTGTGGGTCGATCTGGTAACACTGGGGACGAGCAAGCCGTATTTCACGTTTTAGTGCGCTCTAACGCTCTTAGCCTTATCTGATGGCAAGTTTTTTCTTCTTTCGTGTTTCATTGTCATTGTTCTCCTTTTGATTGAGAATTTGAGAGTTGAGAGTTGAGAGTTGAGAGTTGAGAGTTGAGAGTTGAGACCTTTCCCACAGTTTTTGGTTTGGGAGCTGACAATTGACAAATGTAGATAAAGATTACAACAAGGTAGACCCATTACAAAGACCAAGATACCTCAACTGTAGAGAAATCTGTCTCCTCTCCCATTATGTTCTCTTCTCATGCTCTCTAACATAATCACATTATGCATTACAAAGACCAAGATACCCTAACTGTAGAGAAAATGTCTCCTCTCCCATTATCTTCTCTTCTCATGCTCTCTCACATTATGACAAAACACTAAGCAGTTTTGATTTGGGAGTTGACAAATGCAGATTAAGATTGAAGCATGCTCTTTAAAATTCAAAGTACCTCTCACATTATGACAAAACACTAAGCAGTTTTGATTTGGGAGTTGACAAATGCAGATTAAGATTGAAGCATGCTCTTTAAAATTCAAAATACCTCTACGAAAGAAATAGTTTCTCCTCTCCTCTCCTCTCCTTCTCTCTTCCTCCAGCCTCTCATTATGCCAAAACCCATCTGTAATTAGAAAGTGATCTTTGTTGATTAAGCAAATTGTATATGTAGATGGAGCATACTTTAGAAGGTAAAGCATAATTAGGCAATAGTTAAAATTTCCAGACGCTTATCTTATCTTCTCTTCTCATGCTCTCTCACATTATGGTAGAACACTAAGCAGCTTTTGATTTGGGAGTTGACAAATGCAGATTAAGATTGCAGCATGCTCTTTAAAATTCAAAATACCCCGACGACAGAAATAATATCTTCTCTCCTTCTCTCTTCCTCCACTCTCTCATTAAGCCATAACCCATCTGTAATTAGAAAGTGATCTTTGTTGATAAAGCAAATTGTATATGTAGATGGAGGATACTTTAGAAGGCAAAGCATAATTAGGCAATTAGTTAAAATTTCCAGATGCTTGTCTTATCAGCTCCTCTGTCATGAGGACACCCATTTACGTCGCCCTATCTCCCTCTCGAGTCTCTACATGAGTGTACAACCAAATTAGCGCTCCTATGGAAAATGCATTAATTGATTATATGTGGACGTTCAATAGGTGAAGATCGGGGGGCATTTTAATCAGCTAGCACATTTTGATACCAACATAATAATCATATCTAGCTCATCACAATAGTTGAATATTTCCCGTTGCTTCTGGTCCATTTACAGTCTTTGTTCCTGTGAACATAGCTAAATAATCTCAACGTGTAACGTAAGGCATATATGTTTGACCATTGTTATACGATCAATAACATGTGTTGCCATGAGTAATGATGTGTCAGATAATGTGCTTCGATGGGTGGTAGAGGTCAGTATTAACTGTCACGAGGTGTTTTCTAGTATAGTTGGTAGTCGGAGATTTCTCCTTAATTCATTCTTTCACAAATTCATGGACCATTGACGACTTAGGATATTAGTTTAATTACTTCTGTTGAGGTGAATAGGCGGTTAATTTGGACAGGCGTGGCTGGTATATAGTGGTGATGGCGTGATGGGTGATGTGGCAGTGGCTATGAGCATGTTGAGGCTGGATGATTGAAGAGGGAAAGAATCCGGGCATGTAGTCATATTTTAATTTTATTCTTCTGGTGTGTTTGGTTCAACTGGTCAAGGTCACATGTGGTTATGATTTTGTGTAGTTCTGCTTGAAGTATCCCTTATGAATTTAAATGGTAATCAATGTACCAATCCCACTACACCAACCTATATAACCTTGTACGGTTGTACCGAATGAGCTATTGTGTCGTATATTAGCTGTCCCTAGTTTGTAACTGTCTTTTACATCATTTTCTTCATGTATTTCAGCTCATGTAGCATGTAGTCTATTCTTGACTACATTCATAATTTCACTCTTCAATGTCACTTGTTTCCACTGGTTCAGTTTCTTGTTGCACATGTATCAGATATGATCTAAAAGTATATCATTGCTTTCAGATTAGGAACTGATGAATCCTCTGCTCAATCTACTACGTCTGGTCTTTTCATCTGTGATGAATGCCATGTTGACCTTGCTGCAATTGAAGGTATCTCAGTCCATGCTGGTCCCATTTTCTCCACCAGCTCAAAGCCCCTCTGTGCTGATTGTCGAAACAAGAAAGATACAATGGAAGGAAAACGCCTTAGTGGTCTCAAGCTTGCTTAATCCGTATTTATCCCATGTATCACTTGTTTTACCTACCATTCAATTCTTTTAATTCTTAATTTATTTATTTGGTAGGCGATTCTTTAGTAGTTCTATTAGGTAGTTCAACTAGTGCACCTAGTATATATGTAATCTTAAGAAATAATTGATTATGTAGTTATGGTTTTAGAAACATTCAAGATGAGATTTGAGGCTGAACTTTATGTTCGGCGAGCGAAAGCTTGGGGCATTCATTCTTCTTGTACAGAGAGATACTAAGCTAGAAGTGTTAATTTGCATTAATACTATTGTATATAGTAGTATTTCATTTCTATTCCATGTTGAGGACATTGGTGATTCTGGAAGGGCTGCTAACATTTTCTGCTATTTGCCAAACAACAAAGAAAATCTTATATGATATGATCACATCGACACGTGGAGCTCTATTGTTCATTTAGTTTCAATTTAGGGTTCATATCGGATAATCCGATCCGATCCAAAAATCTGGATATTCGAAAATTTCGGATCAGAAAAAAGGTGATCAGAATTCGATCCTAAAAAAAATCGAATATCAGATTATCCGATCAGAATTCGATCCAAAAACACCGTTAGTCATTAACCCTTAATCCCCCTCTAACCCTAATTTAACTACCCTAAAACTAAACCTAACCTAACCCTAACCCCTAATCCCCCTTTAATCCTAACGCTAGTCTAATACCCTAACCACCCAACCCCCACCCCACCCCTTCCCCCACCACCTGAGCAGCCCCCTTAAAACCGTCGCAACACCACCCTCGCACCACCCTCGCAGCACCTCGCGGCACACCTCGCACCACCCTCGCACCTCCTTCACAGGCACCCTCGTAGCACCCTTACACCACCTTCACAAACTCTTGAAACCCTCGCAAGCACCCTCGAAACCACCACGAACCCACACATCACCACGAAAATCGCCACCACCACAAACCCACAACCTCCCTAAACTCCCGAATCTACCACGCGAACCATGAACCCCACGAAATCCGTGAAAAGAAAAAAAACGAGAAAGCCGGAATTTATGGTGGGTGCGAAGAGGCACGGGGGTGTTGTGAGGAGGGGGAGAGGCGCGGTGTGGCGCCGTGCGGATCGGGAGGGGCTCGCGAGGGGGTTGGTGGGTGGGGAGGGGGGAGGGCTGCGGGGAAGGGGTGGGGGGATGGGGCTGCCTCGATGGGCGCGACTCGGAGAAAGGAGTTGCGCAACGGTCGGGGAAGGGGAGGGGGAGGGGGCTCGCGCGATTCAGCAAGGGAAGGGGGGGAGAAGGAGGATGCGGGGAGGGTGGAGGGGAAGGGAGTGGGTGTCTTTGGGGAGGGGGGGCGGGGGAGGGAGGGGGGGCAGGGGAAGGGTGGTGGTGCGTGGGGGGGGGGTGGGCTGCGGTAAAGGTGTGATGGGGGGGAGGGGTGGGGGTGTTAAGTGTTAGGGTTAGGGTATTAGAGTTAGGGTTAGGGTTAGGATTAGGGGTAGATTTAGGTTAGTTAATTTGGTTAGATGGGGGATTAAGGGTTAATGACTAACGGAGTTTAACGCCGTTAGTCATTAAGGGTAAGTGGATGTATTTTTTCAAACGTGAGGGGTATATGGTGAATTTGGAAAGTTGAAAGGGTATATGGTGCAAAAAAAATTAGTCAGGGGTATATGGTGACAAAATCGTAGAAGATTTAAGCAATTTAACAATTAAATATGAGTTCCAAATGGATTGATATAACCTGGAGAGATGAAGTTTATATCAATAACATCCTCTGATTAAATTTCTCCAATCTCGAAATCAACTCCGTTCAAACAAAATTAATCTTCAACACAAAAAATTAAAAGATTATTAAGGTAACAAATTAAAAAACAAAATAAACATTATGAAGCATTATAAAAAAAAAATGGTTTTTTCACCAAATACCCTTGACAAATAAATTTATTCTCCAAGTATCCCCACTTTTTTCAAAATTCACCAAATACCCCTGACCTTTAAAAAAATTCACCAGATACCCCTGACATTTCAAAAAATACCCAAAATGTCCTTTTTGACTAACGGACGTTAGTGCTCCGTTAATTAATTAACTAATTAACCTAAAAAACCCTAATTAAACCCTAATTAAACCTAAAAATCCTAAAACTCTAACTAACCCTAAAACCCTAACTAACCCTAAAACCACCCCTAAGCCCACCACCTTCCCACCCCCCCCCCCACAACCCCAACCCCAACCCCACCCCCCCTCCCCCTCCCCGCCGCCGCGCCTCCTCCTCCCCCACGCAGCCATCCCCCACCCCTACCCCCGTAGCCGCCCTCCCCCCCCCCTCGCATCCCCTCGCCCCTCCCCCCGCAGCTCCGCAACGCCCCCCTCACTCGCAACCCCCTCCCTTTCTCGTCACTCACTCATCGTCAATATCCATCTATCCCCTTCTCTCTCTTTGCACAAGCAACCGGCGACACCACCAACCACTATCGGTTGCACCACCGGCCATGAGCTTCTCTTGAAAAATTTCGGGGGTTGCAATTGATTTTTGTGAAAAACGGGGCCAAGACGCACAACGAATTGCAATTATTTTTAGGGGGTTTTGCGGGGGCGGCGGGGGGGGAGGGGGAGGCGCGGCTGCGGCTGCGTGGGGGGGGAGGGGGCTGCGTGGGAGGTGGAGGCTGCGTGAGAGGGGGAGGGGGAGGGGGGAGGGGAGGGAGAGGGGAGATTGGGGGCGAGGATTGTTGGGGCGGTGGTGGATTGTTGGGGATTGTTGGGTGGTGGGCAGGTCAAAGTGGGTGGGGTTGTTGGGGAGGGGGGTGGGGGTGGTAGGTTAGGGGAGAGAGAGTGAGTTAGGGTTAGTTAGGGTTAATTAGGGTTAATTAGGTTGACTTAGTGCTAATTAGATTCAATTAGGGCTAATTAGGTTGACTTAGGGCTAATTGGGTTGACTTAGGGCAAACTTGTAAATAAATGCTAACGGAAGACTAACGTCCGTCAACAAAAGGGTATCTGGTGAATTTTTTTAAAGGTCAGGGGTATTTGGTGAATTTTGAAAAAAGTGGGGGTATTTGGTGTATAAATTTATTTGTCAGGGGTATTTGGTGAAAAAACCGTAAAAAAAATCGGCTGCATTCTACATAAAATTCAGTCGTTTTGTACAATTAAATACGCCCAAAAAGAATGGCAACCTGCAAACAAAAAAATAGGTTTTCCTTTTTCCCCTTTCTTATGTAACAGAGATTTATAATTGCAGAAAAATAATAAAAAAAATAAAAAAAAGAAGTAATTCGAGAGTGATCTGGGTAAAAAACTAAAAATAATATTATCATTCAAATTGGGTAAAAATAAATTTTTTCCTTCTGATTTTTACCCAATTTTTTCCTTCGGCAATTCGGCTCTTAATAAAAAATGGAGCGTGATTTGATAATGTGACCTTCTAATTTCTGTAATAGGGATTTATAATTGCAGAAAAATAATAATAATAAAAACCAAAACTTTATTTTTATTATCAGGAAAATTTGTCAGAAACAACCTTTTATAAGACACTTTTTGTCAGAAACAATCTTTTAAATTTGTTTTTGTCAAGACAAACCTTAAACCAAAATATTTTTGTCACATTAAACCTTTGGCCGGAAAAGACCCTTGACTTAGTTTTCAGGCGTTGACCATCCCAGTCCCACCCACGAAACCACCCCCACCCCACAGAATCAGCCCATCACTTTCCCCCACCCTCGAAACCACCGCTTTCTTCCCCCCACCCTCAAAACCACCAACCCTCACTTCCCCCCACCCCCAAAATTGACCCCGACCCCTCCCTCCATCCTCAACCGTGCCCCTCAAACCCTAAATCCCCACCTAAACAAACCTAAACCCTAACGAAGAAAATGGAGGGGCTGGTTTCGGGGTGAGGGGAAGTGAGGGTTGGTGGTTTTGAGGGTGGGGGGAAGAAAACGGTGGTTTTGAAGGTGGGGGAAAGCGAGGAGGCTGATTTCGTGGGGTGGGGAGTGGTTTCGTGGGTGGGGCTGGGATGATCAACGCCTGAAAACTAAGTCAAGGGTCTTTTTTCCGGCCAAAAGTTTAATGTGACAAGAAAATATAACTTTCCGACGAAAAGGTTCCGGTTTCCGGCGACAAGGGTTCACATTACTCACATTTTGGTTATATTTCCGGCGACAAGGGTTTTTGGTTCGGTTTTTCGCCCCTCTCCTCCGCTTCTTGCTTGGTTGGTTCGGTTTTTCGCCCCTCTCCTCTGCCACTTTCGTACTTCACCGCCGGCGCCACCCTCTCCTTGTCATATTAGGTTAGTTTTTCATAATTTTTTTTAATTTTGTAGTTTTCTTAATTAATAGTGTTTTAATGGAAAATTTCACTTAAATAGTAGTTTAAAATGCTTAGTATAAAGTATATATATGATTAGTTATAAGATTTGAGGATTAAAAACTGATTTTGTGACGATTTTGCTTAAGTTTTTGTATGCCCTAAAATGTTATACGGGATTGTTTTTGCTTAAGTTCTTGTTATATATCAAGTGATATGCAATGCCTTCATATTGGTATACTCACCAATGGGAGGGGAATGGAAATCTAAGGAATGGTTTGGTACTTGTTGTTTGGTGATAACTTGAAATCGCTTGAATGCGATTGTTGTTTGGTGATGACTTGGAATCGCTTGAATGCGATTGTTTTATGTACATCATAATGCTTAGATACCCGTTCAAGACTTACTCATTAGGAGTAAGTCTTGAATAGTCCTCGTTTTGGGACTGTTCTTAAACGTCACATCTCACTTAGGTAGTGAATGTGTGTTGATTCTTCGATTCTAAGTGAAATACGGTTAATCATATCCCTAATTTGTTCTCTGGGTACATATAAGATGAGCAATTTTCTTCATCGTGTACTTGGAGAACTGAAGGGAAATACTGCCGAATTTTACTTAGAATCAAAGATGATACATGCATTCACTAGTGGGATTGGACGTTTAAGGATGGGTTAAGTTGGAGTGATAAGGATCTAATGGAAGCATGCATTGAATATTAGCTTGTTGTGTTATATTTATGTGAATTTTTTAATTGATAATGATTTTTTATGTATGTATGTATGTATGTATGTATGTATGTATGTATGTATGTATGTATGTATGTATGTATGTATGTATGTATGTGTGGGGGTTTTTAGAAATGGATCGAAGTTGGATGTATGGAAAGCGGAATACGATGGAGTTCGTACAAGGTGTGAATGAGTTTTGTAAACGTGCTGTAGAGCATCAACAACTTACTTGCGAGGATGAGATTTATTGTCCATGTGTTGATTGTTACAATGTGAATACGATTTCTGATATTAGGACCATAAGAGATCATATTATTCGTCGTGGATTTAGGGCTGAGTATTATATTTGGTTATGGCATGGTGAGAAGGGAAAATACACTCAGAATAGGGTTATTGTTGATGTTGGCACTAGTATCATTAGAGATTGATATGTCGAATGTTGGGGTTGAGAATGAAGTTGTGATTGAAGATCATGTTAGGATTAAAGGTGATGATGTAGTAGGTAATGAAAATGACCACGGAGATAATAGTGACAATGAGGATGAAGAGTTTGGTGATGATCGATTAGGTGAGATGTTGGAAGGGGCCCGTGACCATTTTAATGAGCGGCCACGAGTGTTTGACAGTTTGTCTGAAGCTGCTGGGAAACCCCTTTATCTAGGGTGTACAAAATACACTCAATTGAGTGGGGTTTTAACCCTCTTCAACATCAAAGCGACAGAACTCTTAGAAGCTTTACAAGATATGTTTCATGAGGGTAATTTATACCAAAATCCACCTACTATGCCAAAAAATTAATGTGTCCTTTGGTTTTAGAATATGAGCGTATTGAGGCATGTCCGAATGATTGCTTGTTGTATCGAAATGAGTATTCGGACCTTTATGAATGCCCGAGGTGTGGTAAGTCCCGCTACAAATTGCCAGATGGGGTTGAGCCTGGGCCGGGCAATACTGGTCCTTCTGCGAAAGTGTTGTGGTATCTTCCAATTGTGCCAAGGTTCAAGAGGCTCTTTTCTATCAAAGAAGATGCAAAGAACCTAAGATGGCATGCTGATCGGAGAAGGAAAGATGGGATGCTTAGGCATCCAGCAGATTCTCCTCAATGGAAGGCTATAGATTCCAGATATAGGGAATTTGGTCAGGAAGCTCGAAACTTGAGACTTGCATTGTGTATGGACGGAATGAACCCTTACGGTACTTTGAGTAGTCAACATAGTACTTGGCCTGTTCTTTTAGTGATATACAATCTTCCTCCATGGTTGTGCATGAAGCGGAAGTATATTATGTTGTCTCTCTTAATTTCTGGGCCTAAGCAGCCGGGAAATGATATAGACATCTACCTTTCACCTCTCATCGAAGATCTCAAAAAGATGTGTGACGAAGGTGTTATGGTGTTTGATGCGTATTCTAATGAAGATTTCAGGCTTCGTGCTATGCTATTTTGTACAATAAATGATTATCCTGCTTATGACAATTTGTCGGGGTATAAGGTCAAAGGAAAAAAGGCATGTCCCATTTGTGAGAATGGTAAGGCTACACATTTGCCACATTGTGGGAAACATGTCTATATCATTAATAGACAATTCCTACATAATTCTCATCCATATCGAAAGAAAAAAGCACCATTTAACGGGTTAGCTGAAAATGCTCCAGCTCCTAAACCGTTGACCGGAAAAGAAGATTATAATCGTGTTAAGGGGATGGGCACAATATTTGGTAAGGGGGTTAAACCTTCGGAAGACGATGGTGTCATTTGGAAAAAGAGTCTATATTCTGGAGACTTCCTTATTGGAAATACTTACCAGTTAGACATTGTCTCGACGTAATGCATATTGAAAAAAATGTTTGTGATGCAATTATCGGTACTCTATTGAATATGCCGGGAAAGACTAAGGATGGTCTGAAGGTTCGTAGAGATATGGAGAAATTAAAGGTTCGGCCTAATTTATGGCCAAAGGTTAAGGAAAAAGCTAAGAAAGGAAAGGGAACAACAACGTATTTGCCTCCAACTTGTTATACATTGTCTAGGCAAGAGAAACGATTGTTCTGTGAGTGTTTATATGGTATTAAGGTTCCCACTAGATACTCATCTAACATGAGAATACCTGTTTCTATGACTGATATGAAATTAATTGGGTTGAAGTCCCATGACTGTCATGTGTTGATGCAAGTGTTTTTGCCGATTGCAATACGCGAGATTCTTCCAAAACATGTCAGGCTTGCCATCACGAGGTTGTGCTCATTTTTCAATACCATATGCAACAAGGTACTTGACCCGATAAGTTGGATGCTTTGCAAAATGAGGCGGTGATCACACTTTGTCAATTTGAGATGTATTTTCCACCTTTTTTTGACATTATGGTTCACTTAGTCGTTCATTTGGTAAGAGAGATTAAACTGTGTGCCCCTGTGTTTTTAAGATGGGCATACCCTTTTGAGAGACATATGAGTTCTTTGAAAAAGAAAGTGAGGAATCCAGCAAGACCAGAGGCGAGTATTATTCAAGGAACAATTGCCGAAGAGGTTGCAGTATATTGTTCTTCTCATTTTGCTAAGGCTGTGACGATAGGTCTTCCAAAGTCCAGACACGAGGAAGGTTAGAAGGCAAGGGTGGGGTCGGAATGCGACATATTTCGCCTTCATTGAGTGAGTTGAATAAAGCTCATCTTTTCGTGTTGCACCACGTTACTGAAGTTAATCCATACTTAGAGAGACATATGCGTGAATTGCGCCACAAAAACCCGTCAAAAGGGGAGAAGGCGTTGATGAATGAGCATAACAGGTCTTTCATTGATTGGTTCCACAATAAAGTAATTGGTGAATTGTCTGCAAACAACCATCATGTACCCGATACAATTAAGTGGTTGGCATACGGTCCACGTGACAGTTTTAAATCGTGTGAGGGGTATGATATCAATGGATATACCTTTTACACTGAACGTCAGGACAAGAAATCAAAGGTGGTTCAGAATTGTGGGGTTTTAATGGTTGCATCATCTAGGGAGTTTGCGAGTGCAAAGGATAAAACTCCGATTGATGCTAAACAATCCTATTATGGGATCATTCAGGAAATATGGGAGCTCGATTATTGTGACTTCACTATGCCTATTTTTCAATGCAAGTGGGCGGATTAGACGTTGTTTGCGAACGAATGAGTGTGGTTTTACTCTAGTCGATATGAGTCGTCTGCGTGACACTGAAGAACCTTTTATCCTCGCATCACAAGCAAAACAAGTGTTTTATGTATATGATCTTGTAGACACTCAGTGGTGCATTGTTGTTAATGGTAAAAGGCGAATTTTAGGAGTAGGTGATGTTGACGACGAAGAAGAATATGATAAGTTTGATGATATACCCCCTTTCTCAATCCCAAATGATGATATGATGGATGTGTCTGATACTGAGAATAGTTACATGCGAATGGATCACCAAGAAGGTGTAACGGTCATCGAGCAACCTATTGACCAAAATTAAAGGTAAAAAATGTTCTATATGAGTAATTTGAATCATAAATTGATGTACTTATAATAGATTTCGTTACAATAATGTGTTGATATATATTGTTTTAAATTATGTTAACACTATTTTTTGTTTCTATGTATATGCTACAGATATGGCTAGTGACGGTTCGAGCGATCAGTCATCGGATTTCGATGCACCATTTAACCCAGAAAAGGAGGCTGACCAGGGGGAGGACAGTGATTGTGCTGCAGATGCCTTTGATGCTTGGATGGAAACAATGAAACTAGAAGCTGATAGGAATGCTTTACTTGGCATTGAGGAGACATCTGATCCACGTCAGCCACCCCCCTCAGGTTCGCACTTATTTGAGTATTGTAATATTGAATATGCCATTTATTTGTTCGTTGTCTAATTTAGTTTCCTTTTTTTGATTCTTAGATCCTCGTCAGACCAGTGCATATTATGGTGCAGAAGGGAGGGGGATGAAGTCAGGTGGAGGACAAAGGCATCTAGAAAGAGTAAAAAAGGTCTCACGATGAATCTCCACAACACAGAAGATATGTACTTACAGTTTGATGAATTGGGGGAGACCAACAGGTAATTATGATTGTAACATAGTTATAATTTATCATGCTTACGATTTAATGTTTGGATTTCTAATTGTTTTTTCTATTAGGTCCGTGGCGAGCCAAGTATGGTACTTGGGTCGGTCTTTCTATACGCAGGCTTAACATCAATTGGAAATGGAAAAACATTTCTCCTGCCCCGTTGGATTTGATGTGGACAGACACTATGGTAAGATATGTTTCATTATAATTTTGGGATTTATTGTACTAATGATGACCTAACGTGCTTATTTATTTGTTTATGATGGAAAACTGAATATGTTTCACCTGCTGGACGAGATAAGCTATAGGAAGCACTACTTGACTGCTGTGAACTCTAGATGGAGGGATTTTAAGAGCAAATTGGTATCTGGTTGGATCACAATGACCAGAGTCAGACCAAAGAAAGAGAAGCTAGGTGATACTCCGCCAGATGTATACAAGCACATCAAGATGGAGGATTGGCTTACCTTCAAAGAGGCTATGACGTCAGATGAGGTTGTAGTAAGTTTATAATCAAATTAACTTGGTTTTATTAACTTAACTTATATTCTACTAACCTAATGTGTTTTTTATTGCAGAAAAAACGAGAAAAGGCGCTCGAGAGTGCAAAAAAGAATACACATCATCACCACTTAGGTCAAAGGAGAGAGTTGTGGAAGCAGGAGAACTTCTGTCCACCTAGTTTTGATTCTGGATCGTCATCTAGTACACCATCCTCCTCGGTGTCCTCTCATGTTAATCGGGGTGATGACTGGTGGTGTGCGATGCATAAGAAAGATCTAGTCACTAAACAACGATTTATTCCAGTTGAGGAAACAAAGATTGCAGCTGACAAATACGTATGTATATCACTATAACTTTTAGTTTGACATATATATGTTTTTTCTTTATTAAATACATTATTATTTGTAACTCGTTTTTTGGGCAGTTGGAGTACAAGGAGAAGCAAGTCAAGGGTGAGTTCACTCCGGTACGTAACAAGGACGCCCTTTATATGGCTCTTGGAGAGAAGCCAGATCATTTGGGTCATTGTTATGGTTTTGGAGGCTACAATGTTGGCTATAGGAAGGCTTTTGGTCGTCCACCTCCTAGGAACTATTGGAGCTCGAGTCAGGAACAAGAGGAAGCATTCATGCAGAAAATGACTGAAAGGTGGAGAAATGACATTGCAACATATATGCAGAATGTGGCACTTTCACAGCCGACTCAGCTACCTACTCCACCATTTGGTGCACCATTTGTTCCATCATCTGCTTCACCATCTCCTGGGCCAGCTATTTTTCAGCCCCCTTAGCTACCTATTCCGTCATTTGTTCCATCATCTGCTTCACCATTTGTTCCATCAGATGCTTCACCATCTACTGGGCCATCTACTTCACATCCCACTCAGCTACGTACTCCACTATCTGGATTTTCCGACACTCATTCTCCTGTGTTGAAGGTACATATATTTATCATGTTTACATGTGCTTTATACAAATAATTATCATATATACATGTGCTTTATACAAATAATTATCTTACATAATCAGAACTTTACGTTATTGTTAGGACGAGACTCCATGTCGATTGTATTTGATAGATCCAACTAGTGGAAAGACTTGTCTAGTGGTAGATGCACATTCTTATGCTTTTGATGAGACCACTACTGTTCATGGGTCTAGAATGATGAATGATCACCTTCGAGTGAAAATTCATCGTTTTGTAGAGAAGTATGGTCATTTGCCACTACCTGTCCTCGTCCCTACATATCAAATCGACACTACAGAAACTGCTTTGGGTACGTGGGTGCAATGGCCAAAAAATTTAGTGCAAATATTAGGTGATGAGGTAATTGTTCAAATTTTATCCATTTTTGTAAAAATAATAACATTAAATTTAAAAATTACATAATCTTATGCGCGTTCTAAAAAATTATTATTAGGTTACACCGACACCTAAAAAACAAAAGGGGATTTCGGGGGAGGCTGTTAGATATCCTAACCAGCAGCTTTTAGCCGGTTCGGCTACTCGTTATAGTCCAGTTTTCGATGATGTATCGTTCTTGAAATCCTTCACTGAAGACTATAGGGAGTTAGCAGATACGATTGCCCTTGCAGTCGCAGAGGATGATACAGTTGGTATTACCTTGCCGAGCTCCTTATTCCATTATTCAGATGATGCCACCGCTTATCTGACAAAGGAGGATATTGCTCAGTTCCCGAAAGGGGAGATGCTTAATATTTCTATTATCCAAGTGTACATGAGGTAACAATAATCAAAGTTATGATTTTTTTTACATTTGATTGTATGATAGTTTTATTTTCCACATAAAATTTACATTTGTCTATTTTTTTAGGGCAACGCATTCTGACTTGGATGGATTTGGGGATGCTGTTCGTATTTGTTGGATGTGTACGGAGAGTACCGCGGATGTGAATGCATTTGAGAATGTAACGACTTACATTCATTGTGCTTTGACGGGATCCGTCGTGGTTGGTGCTAGTATCATCTTCGCGCCAATCTTTCAAGAGTAATATTCTATCTTAATAGTTTTACAAATATTGATTGTTGCATGACATGTGAATTTTGTAAGTAATTATTGTTATTCAATCTTGCAATAGACATCATTGGATGCTCCTTGTCATATCCCATGCTCGGAATAATTTATGTCTTAGATTCCGCTAGCTTACACAAGGAGCGGAAGTTAAAGATTAGACCGCCTATGATAGCGTAAGTTGATCGGTTTGATATATTTTAAATGAATTGAAATTATAATATACAGCAAATAAAGTGTAAATTATTTGATATTGTGTTATGTAGTGCTTTTAGGAGGTGTCGGTTGAGCGGCAACAAAGTTCGTCGGGACAACCTTCTTTGGAAGCGTGTTCAGGTATAATAGACTTATTTTATTCAATAAAAAGCCTATGTCATTCTCATTATACGATAAATTTCCTCATTTTCTTAAAGCTTTTGATAAAGTGCCCACAACAACAAGGTGGCACGAAGTGCAGTTATTTTGTCATGCGTAACGTTTTTGACGTACTCACTTTATATTCTGGTTCGGAGGATTTCGATGAAGTAAGTTTTTGTTCACTTATTATTCATTTCATATTTTATATATTTAACTATTTGAGGCTAACTTTGGTGAATTATTTTCAGGTTTCTCGTACCTTTACCCTCGATCCTTATACGGAAGATCAAATCAATGAGGTGAAAAATAAGTGGGCAAGATACTTTATTGATATTTGCATTGAGTAGGTTAGTTAATGTTATTTTTCTTTGTTTCTCTTATTCTTACAACGAAAATAATTTAGTGCAACTTGTACCAACCAACATTATCGTTTGACTTGGATTTCATGATATATATATATATATATATATATATATATATATGTTGGATTCGCATGATATCTATGTTTGATTGAATCGTATTTATTTCTTGTTGAACTTGGAATTCGGATTGTGCGTGGAAGTTGGAGGAAAATTGGTTCTTAGAGGATGATGGATGTTGGTTGTTGGTTGCTGGATGAATTTTGGATTAGATGTTGGTTGTTGGATGAATTTTGGATGATGGATGTTGGTTGTTGCATATAATATTGTACAAGTTAGTTCCCAATTATGGGTTTATCCAATTTACAAATGGAGCTCTGTCGAAATTTATGCAGAAAATATTGTTGCAGCTGCTGCATTTTGCTTCTTGCATGAGGAGGTTGGTGTAACATACGTACATAAAAATATATATATAATTTTTAAAAAAGGCAGTATATTGCTGCGGATTCTGGGGAAAACCGCAGCAATATACTGTATTTTTTATAATAAAAAATATATATTGTTGAGGTTTCGTTGAAAAATCGCAGCAATATATATTTTTTATTATAAAAATATATATATATTGCTGCGTTTTGTCCCATAAACCGCAGCAATATGTTGTAATATTGCTGCGGTTTAAAACCGCAACAATAGTTTAATTACCTATTGCTGCGCCGTTAATTGCTGTGCGGCCAAAACCGCCGCAATAGGCCACTTAATGACCGCAACAATAAGCATTTATTCTACTAGTGGAGCGTGAATCAAGATAGAGGGAGGAGATTGAGGAAAGTTGCGTAATTTGAAGCGTGAAGGACGTGGGCTAGACTTTCCTTTACTGATCTCAAGCTACAAAGCACAAAATAAGATTGGGCCCTCCAAATTAAACCAATTTTTTTTTTAAGTTGGAGGCCATGTGCAAAGGGGCACTTTGCACACTCCTTGCTGCGGGCCTGGGTAAGGTTAGGGTATGATATATAATACTACAATTTATTGTTTCATTTTTTGTGACAAAATTTGGAAAATTTTAATATTTTAAAAAAATTGGATATGACAGAATACTTAAAAATTGGATATTCGAAATAAAAAATTTATGGTCCGTATCCGATCTGAAAAATCCGAAATCTCAAAAATCGAATCGGCTGGATTGCAATCGGATTTTTTCGAACAGCCCTAAGTTTCATGGTACATCGGTAATTAACCAAGCTAAGGGCACATCGACATCACATAAACAAAATATATTGATTGTTGTTTGTTACCGTAACGCCTTGTAATTTAATATAATTCTAATAATGAAACATTACATGATAGTACCAGGATCAAACCAAATATTACATCTTTTATTTATTATTATATAATATAGAGTTTTCAGGATATTATAGCCGTACTCCTAATAATAGAAATACTAGGCGAAGACAAAATAAAACATGATACTAATATTAAAAAAAATAAGATAACAGCATATAGTATATTAGTCCTAATATTTTATATTCCTCACTACTGCCCATTCCCATCACTGGTACCTGAAAACAAAAACATTTTATAACAGTCAACCCAAAAGGGTCCAGTACATTCTCAATACCATGTAAAAACACTTTGCAAATAATTATATAAAATAATAAGTTATAATTATATAAAATCATTTGTTATAGTTTCTCCCGACAAATCTCATGTGCACACCCCTACAATGACGTACGTCACTCTGGATAATATTTTCAGGCCTTTAGCCTCACCTGATACTTCCGTGTGCACACCCCTACAATGACGTACGTCACTCCATATATATATTATTCCTCCAACACAAACCACAAACCTCCATTTTATAATACCATCGAACCTCCATTTTATAATACCGCGAACCTCCATTTTATAATACCATAGTAACATCTTTATATAACATCATTATTACCATATATGATAGTATTTTTAGAATCACCTTGTATATAGATCATAATGTGACAAATACCATTTGCATTATAAACACATTATTTGCAAATCACAATATACCTTTACTATTAAGGCAAAACTATTACTAATAGTTTACCTAAAAAGGTTAATATAACAATACATTGTAGCAAAACAACATTAAGAAGGGGTATTCAAGAATATACTTGATAATACTGATGATACCTAATTTTTAACATACTGTTTTTGTTCTCACACGCACACACTCTCTTCCTTTTTCTTTGTTTTTGTTTTCCTTACTGCCCTCTTGCCAAAACTGGTGAAATTGGAGTGCTATTTATAGGTTATGAGTTGCAGTGTAATGGAGGCAAAAAGAAACTTACGTAGAGTATTTTGCTATGAATGTGTAGTAATCACCCGCGTCTATCTTTCTTTAGTTGACCACATTACGTAGTTGTGGCAAGGTTAGAGTGCTCTTAAGGTACACATGCTTCTTTTTCTTTTTTTCTATGAATTACAATCAAGCATACCTAGTGAGCTAGGCTATGTATGCTAAGTATTGTTGGCAAAGTCAACTATTACAAGTTGGTAATCTTGTTTCACTGACTTACGTAGATGCATGGCTAATGTTTATCACAACTCACTTAGCTACTGCCAAGTGTTATAATTTCACTCAATCTAAACCTACTAATATTGAATTTTGTGTATTGTCTTAAAATGGGTAGCGACTGTCCGTCCCTGGGTAAAGTCATTAGTGATGATTCTAAAAACTAAATTACGTTGGTCGTTAGCTTCACCGATTATAAGTTAGGAGCATTGTAGGTTTATGTAGTACTTACTAAAAATCCTACTAGATATATTTATAAGCTCATAAACTAGTAATTGATAATTTTATTAATCTTTGACCCTTAAAGTACTTTATAAACTATAATGTTAATATAAATGATATATGTATGCACATATAACTTGCCCTGAGCAAATGCACAAAGCCAAGGAAACACTTAACTTCATCTAAAATAATCATATAAACGACAAAATAACGTATATAAGATCTTAGGGACTAGTTTATCTTATAATAATACTTTAACCTTCAATAATATATATTTTTTCCTGGTTATTACATTATCCCCTCTTTAAAAGAAGTTTCGTCCTCGAAACTTAATGTTAAATTACCTTAAAATAAGTGTGGGCACTTGTCTTGCATATCCTGTTCAACTTCCCATGTAGCTTCTGTTTCGACGTGATTAGACCATAACACTTTTACTAACGGAATTACCTTGTTATGTAGTACCGTATCTTTATGATCTAGAATTTGAACAGGTTGCTCTTCATAAGTCAAATCTTCTCCAACTTGAACAGGGGGTATATTAATGACATGGAATGGGTCTGGTATATATCGACGTAAAAGTGAAACGTGGAACACATCATGAATTCGAGAAAATTCACTAGGGAGTGCTAATCGGTAAGCTACATTTCCAATTTTCTCGATAGTCTCAAATGGCCCGATGTATCTAGGATGAAGTTTTCTTGCTTTGCCAAACCTCACTACTCCTCTGGTAGGGGAAACTTTTAGAAATACTGACTCACCTACAAAAAATTCTACATGTCTTCGTTTAAGGTCAACATAGCTTTTCTGACAACTCTGTGCAGTTCTCATTTTCTCCTGAATGATTCGAACCTTGTCAGATGTTTCTTGTATCATTTCAGGTCCGATTATCTTTGATTCATCTATATCGCTCCAACATAAAGGAGTTCTACATTTCCGTCCATATAGAGCTTCATAAGGTGCCATATCAATGCTAGCGTGGTAACTATTATTATAGGAGATCGAATTCTATTAATGGCAAATACTTTTCCCATGAACCTTTAAATTCTAAAACACAAAGCTCGTAACAAGTCTTCTAAAGTTTGAATTGTTCTCTCAGTCTGGCCATCTGTAGCTGGGTGAAAGGCTGTACTAATGTTCAGTTGTGTACCCAATGCTTTCTGTAACTTTTGCCAAAACTTAGACACATACCGGGAATCTCGATCAGACACAATAAAACTAGGAACTCCATGAAGTCTAATAATCTCTTCAACATAATTTCTTGCTAATCGCTCAAGATCCCAATTATTATGAATTGCTAAGAAATGATCACTTTTTGTAAGCCTATCCACTATAACCCATATAGAATTCATCCCTTGAGGAGTTGTTGGTAATCCCATAAAAAAATCCATTGCTATCGACTCCCATTTCCAAGTGGGTATATCCAAAGGCTGCAAAAGTCCTGAAGGGCGCTGATGTTCTATTTTTACTTGTTGGCAAGTCAGACATTTGGCAACGAATTTTGCAATTTCTTGCCTCATGTTACTCCAACAAAACATACCACAAAGGTCTTTATACATCTTATTTCCACCTGGATGTACAGAGGAAAGGGTATTATGTACTTCATTCAAGATTCTCCTTTTTAAATCTATCTGATTCGGAACACACAATCGTCCTTGAAAATGAAGTGATCCATTATCTTGTATCACAAAACCAGTCTCTTTCCCAATCAACACTCTTTCATGAATCTTCTCTAATTGTGGATCTGTTTTCTGTAACTCCTTAATTTCTTCACTCAAGGTCGGTTTGATTTCTAAGGCTGCTAAACATCCTTCCAGATCACCTACAATCAATTTCTAACCTATGAAGTTCTCTTTGGGTAACAGGCTAAATAGTAAGTGAGTTAAGGGTAGCGTAATTTTTCCGACTAAGAGCATTGGCTACCACATTGGCCTTTCCACGGTGATAGTGAATATCCAATTCATAATCCTTTATAAATTCTAACCACCTTCGTTGTCTCATGTTTATATCTTTCTGGGTGAAAATGTAGTTAATGCTTTTATGATATGTGTAAATTTTACACTTAACCCCATATAGATAATGTCTCCAAATTTTCACTACAAAAATAATGGCGGCAAGTTCAAGGTCATGGGTAGGATAATTCTGCTCGTGAGGTTTTAACTGACAAGATGCATAAGCTATCACTTTCCCATGTTGCATCAACACACATCCCAACCCTTGTCTAGAGGCATCACTATATATTTCTAAACCTTCGGTACCACTAGGAAGAGTAAGAATTGGAGTTATGGTAAGACGAAATTTCAGTTCTTGGAATGCAACTTCACACTTGTCACTCCGCTCAAACTTTGTAGTTTTTCTTATGAGGTTTGTGATAGGTTGAGCAATTCGGGAATAGTTTTCCACAAATCAACGGTAATATCCTGCAAACCCTAGGAAACTTCGTACTTCTGACACATTGGTGGGCCGAGGCCAATTAATGATTGCTTCTACTTTCTGGGAATCTACTTGCACACCTTCTCTAGACACAACATGCCCTAGAAATGCTATTTTATCTAACCAAAATTCACACTTTTTAAATTTTGCAAATAACTGGTTCTTTCTCAGAGTTTCCAGAACTATTCTCAAATGTTCCTCGTGCTCTTTCTTATCTTTGGAATACACTAAAAAATCATCAATAAACACAATAACAAAATGATCTAGATAAGGTCTGAAAACTCTATTCATAAGGTCCATAAATACAGCTGGGGCATTGGTAAGACCAAAAGGCATAACAAGAAACTCATAATATCCGTACCTCTTTCTAAAAGCAGTTTTCGGAATAGCTAAAGGTCTGATTCTTAATTGATGATATCCAGATCGTAAGTCTATCTTTGAAAATACCGACGCACCTTGTAATTGGTCAAAAGGTCATCAATACAAGGCAAAGGATATTTATTTTTACTGGTTATCTTGTTAAGTTCTCTATAGTCTATACATAACCTTAGGGTTCCATCTTTTTTCTTTACAAATAAAATGGGTGCTCCCGATGGTGATAGACTCGGCCTAATATATCCTTTTTCCAATAACTCATCAAGTTGTATCTTTAATTCCTTTAATTCTGCAGGTGCCATTCTATATGGTGCTTTTGAGATAGGTGCTACCCCATGTACTAACTCAATGGTGAAATCAATTTCTCTTTGTAGAGGCATATTTACAATTTCCTCAGGAAAGACATCTTGGAAATTTCTGACAACAGGGATGTCAGAGATTTTAGGTTCAGATTTTTCAATACTAACAACATCACAAAGGTATCCTTCACAACCTTGTCTCAACATTTTTTGTGCTTGAAGAAAATAAATTATTCTAGATTCTGGTGTTGTCTTATTATTCTGAAATATGACTATCTTTTCTTCAGAATTTACTAAGGTTACATATTGCTTTTGACAGTCTACTATGGCACAGTGTTTATTCATCCAATCCATTCCGAAGATAACATCAAATCCCTTAAGGTCAAATTGAATTAAGTCAGCATGAAATATATTTCCCTCTATGCTTAATGGACAATTTTTATATATAGTTTGACACGGGACAATATTTCCTAGAGGGAGGCTAATGCCATATTCTAAATTTGACTCACTAGGATTCAAATGCAGATTTTTAGACATGGTAATGGATATAAACGAATGGGATGCTCCGATATCAAATAAAGCATGTATCGGGAAAGAGTGTATAGAAATGTTACCCGTAACTACTTCACTTGAGTTTTCGACCTCTTGTAGATTTATCATAAACACACGACCAGAGGTTGGATTATGACGTTGGATAGCTCCACCTTGATGTTTAGAGGTAGGTTTTCAGGTATAGGGATTAGGTGTAGTTACTTTTGCATTTGGCATTCTACCTCTCTCTAAAGGGCAATCCTTTCTTAAATGACTTGTACTCCCACAAGTATAGCAACGATTATTTGCAAACCTACACTGTCAATTAGATGGTTGAAATAACCACATTTGGCACAAGGGGGTTTTTGATAGTGGATTGGAGGTACAAAGGGTTTTGCATTCTCGATGTTAGGCCTTTTTTTGAAAATTCCTATTTATTGTACGTGTTCCTTCCCACTTTCTTTTATGCACTGCATCTTCCACCTCTCTTTCTTTAATTATTCTCTCAGCATTTGCTGCCTTATCATACATCTCTTTGTAGCTATGACAACTATGGGTGGAAAGTCGGTCACGGAGTTCCCAATTAAGACCCCTCTTAAACTTATTCATTCTTAACTCCTCATTTGCTACCAGGTGTGGTGCAAATCGAGGCAATTCCATAAACTTTGTTGCATACTCCATAACAGACCTATTGCCTTGCTCTAATTGATTAAATTCTTCCTCTTTCTATCTTTTCAGGGCTGATGGGTAAAATTTTGCTCTCATAAGATCTTTCAACTGAGTCCATCCAAAATCTTCATTTCTCCTTTCCTTCACAGTTTCCCACCACAGATCTGCATGCCCAACTAGATAATAAACAGCAAATCCTACTTTCTATTTTTTAGGACAATTTATAGCATCAAACAATTTATCCATACTTCTTACCCAATCCTCAAACTCTACAGGGTTAGGTTTTCCATCATAGGTTTTAGGATTATAACTAGCCATTTTTCTAAAATACCTTGCACTTTCTTCTTCTTCATGGTTTTTATTGTTTTTAAATATTTAAAATAAAAAGTGATTTGACTTCCTTAACATTTCCCTATCCGTTATCATGGTTCGTGACTGGTTGGTTCTCATTTGTAGATTGGTTAATTGCAGATTCCATTATCCTAAATACATAAAAGATTCAAGTTAAAATCGAATTGTAGTTAGGTTAGTATAGCATTTTTGAAATGAATAGGAGCATAATAAACAAACAAACACACACCTATGTATATATATATATGTATATACAAACAAACACACACCTATGTATATATATATATGTATATATACATGGAATTATACATAGCACAGTTAGTACATAAACTAAACCTATTCCTATTCAACCATCCGATAGGGTGAAAACAACAAAATATACACCCTACATCACCTTAAGCCGAGTGTCAACATATATATAAAGACAAAAATGGTTGACACCTAACATATAAAAGAGTTTCTTCAACTTGATATCTTCCTTACTCGTCACCATCCTCTCTTGGTGCATCTGGGTCCTTATTGAGATCAATACTTCCACATGATTCGGTCTCATCATCAGAGACAAATACCATGTGATCCCTTTCATAAGCTAGCAGTTCTCCAGATAGTTCTTCAAAAGTCGGGGTCCATCTTGGCCTACCTAATCCAAACCTTAAGTATTTCTCCTAATTTAGGAATCCATTAACTAGTAGGTCACTATACTTATTCTAAAAGGAGTCCCACGGAGCATTCACTGGAAGAGTTTCAATTAAAGCAAAAGTAAAATAAGGTGTAGTCATTCCACATTTAGGAAAGTGAGTATTACACGCATCAATAGCTCTCGCTAAACGGTTAATATGATCCATGACACTATAGTCAGGATCCATCATTAGTGCTCGTGGAGCAATTGGCCTTGCCATCTTAAGATAATAAAAACACATGATAAATATCATGTAATAACATCAATAAGCAATAAATCATAAATACCCCAACCCTTTCTCTCAAATAGGTTACTAATGTAATTATTAATATTTTATTACATTTACTTTTATTTGTAATATGATATTATTTTAAAAGTGCCTCTGATACCAAACTGTAACGCCTTGTAATTTAATATAATTCTTATAATGAAACATTAAATGATAGTACCAGGATCGAACCAAATATTACATCTTTTATTTATTATTATATAATATAGAGTCTATAGGACATTACTACCGTACTCCTAATAATAGAAATACTAGGCGAAGACAAAATAAAACATAATACTAATATTAAAAAAATAAGATAACAGCATATAGTATATTAGTCCTAATATTTTATATTCCTCACTCTTGTCCATTCCCATCACTGGTACCTAAAAAGAAAACATTTTATAACAGTCAACCCAAAAGGGTCCAATACATTCTCAATACCATGTAAAAACACTTTGTTGATAATTATATAAAATAATAAGTTATAATTATATAAAATCATTTGTTATAGTTTCTCCCGACAAATCTCGTGTGCACACCCCTACAATGACGTACGTCACTCCGGATAATATTTTTAGGCCTTTAATCTCTCCTGATACTTCCGTGTGCACACCCCTACAATGACGTACGTCACTCCATACATATATCATTCCTCCAACACAAACCACGAACCTCCATTTTATAATACCACGAACCTCCATTTTATAATACCATAGTAACATCTTTATATAACATCATTATTACCACATATGATAGTATTTTTTGAATCACCTTGTATATAAATCATAATGTGACAAATACCATTTGCATTATAAACACATTATTTGCAAATCACAATATACCTTTACTATTAAGGCAAAACTATTACTAATAGGTTACCTAAAAAGGTTAATATAACAATACATTGTAGCAAAACAACATTAAGAAGGGGCATTCAAGAATATACTTGATAATACTGATGATACCTAATCTTTAACTTACTGTTTTTGTTCTCACACGCACGAACTCTCTTTCTTTTTCTTTGTTTTTGTTTTCCTTACTGCCCTCTTGCCAAAACTGGTGAAATTGGAGTGCTATTTATAGGTTATGAGTTGCGGCGTAATGTCGGCAAAAAAAAACTTACGTAGAGTATTTTGCTATGAATGTGTAGTAATCACCTGCGTCTATCTTTTTTTTAGTTGACCACATTACGTAGTTGTGGTAAGGTTAGAGTGCTCTTAAGGTACACATGCTTCTTTTTCTTTTTTTCTATGAATTACAATCAAGCATGCCTAGTGAGTTAGGCTATGTATGCTAAGTATTGTTGGCAAAATCAACTATTATAAGTTGCTAATCTTGTTTCACTGACTTACGTAGATGCATGGCTAATGTTTATCACAACTCACTTAGCTACTGCCAAGTGTTATAATTTCACTCAATCCGAAACCTACCAATATTGTATTTTGTGTATTGTCTTAAAATGGGTAGCGACTGTCCGTTCCTGGGTAAAGTCATTAGTGATGATTCTAAAAACTAAATTACGTTGGTCATTAGCTTCACTGATTATAAGTTAGGAGCATTGTAGGTTTATGTAGTACTTACTAAAAATCCTACTAGATATTATTTATAAACTCGTAAACTAGTAATTGATAATTTTATTAATCTTTGACCCTTAAAGTACTTTATAAACTATAATGTTAATATAAATGATATATGTATGCATATATAACTTTCCCTGAGCAAATGCACAAAGCCAAGGAAACACTTAACTTCATCTAAAATAATCATATAAACGACAGAATAACGTATATAAGATCTTAGGGACTAGTTTATCTTATAATAATACTTTAACCTTCAATAATATATATTTTTTCCTGGTTATTACAATTACTCCTCTATCTCTTATTAGTCTGACAAATTATTAGGCTAGACTGCCTAATTATATCACTATAATTAGGCGGCCCAAGCACACGATTCTTCCGCCCCAAACCCATAACCCATTTCTTAAAAAAAAAACTTACCACGTCAGCCTATTTAAGTTCTCAAATTCAGCAATCCAAAATAATTCCTCATTTATTGTGTTGAAAAACCAGAAATAATTCTCCAAATTCTTTCTCTTCATAAATCAAAAAACGGTGGTGATTAATGCTCGATCTTCTTTGATTTTTTCGCAATTAATTATCAATCAGCACAATGAATATTCAATTGTTCCAAACTATAGTTATTTTTGCATAGAAGTTTTTCGCTCACATCTGCTACATATAATTTCGAATTCAATTTCTTCGCAAATAGCTGCTACAATATAGCTCGATTAAGGTTATTCTTAATTTTCGGTTGTATTATGTTCAATTTGGAGTAGATTTTTTTTTTCAATTTGTTATACACTTTGTTCTTGTTCAATTTGTAATTATAGTTTGCAACCAAATTGATTTATATTTTTCAATCAACTCTCTCTCTCCAAAATCAGTAATGTGTTTGAATTATTTGTTAGATTTGCAAATTCAGCAATCATGTTTGTTCAATTTCGAATTCAATTTCGATTAAGGTATTTTCAAATTCAATTCGTTGACTTCATTTTTGTTCCTTTTTCTAGAATTGATTATGAAATGTATGAAGATTTTGAAGAATTTTTATTGGTGGATGCATCACGTAATGAAAATGAACCAGTAGATTCAATTGTGCATAATCAACTACGAACAGTTGATTCAATTGTTGAAGAATGCACTGGTAAGACAACTTTTGTTGTTGTTTTATTTTCTTGATTTTCTAGTACTGTTTCTTATATTAAAATTGTTGTTTCTTATTATGTTATATATTTGGTTGTTAGTATTTATTGTTTGTCCTAACTGCAGTAGTTTGTTATTTTTATATTTTTGAGTATGACATTATATATTTTGTTATGATAGTGACTTTATTGCCTAGACTGGTCACTTATTAAGGTTTCCTGTTGTCTTTTTTGTTGTGATGTATGTGTGGCAGAAAATGATGTTGATGATGATCTTGATATTAGTGTTAGTCTTATTCGTGTGCAAAGCAAAACAATTGAGGAAATGTATGTATTGTATCGCCTGCATTCCGGAGCATTGAGTTTTAGCATTAGGAAGTATACATCAAGGGTTGGGAGGGTTGAAGGGAATATGTACTTAACGAAGGAGAAGAATTTTGTTTGTTCGTGTCATGGAAAACCGAATGGTCAAAGTGATTTTGTTTGTGTCCTAATGTTGTTGTTGATGAGGATGACAATGAGAGGAAGCAGAATCAACGGAGGGTTATTGCTACAAAGACGGGGTGTAATGCAATGATGAGGGTCAAGTTGAATGATCCAAGAATGTATGAAGTGATAGATCCTGTGGTTGCGCATAATCATGAGCTTACCCGTATAGAGTGGCAACATCACCACCGTTTGAAGAGGACCATTGGGGATGGCAAAGCGAAAGAGATTATTGTTATGACAGAAGTATCAATGTGACTGGCTGTGCAATATCGTCAGAACTGTCACCAGTACGGTAATCTGGAGGTGGAGGCCCTTGGTCACACTTCTCGTGACCACTATAACTTTGTGGATAGGCTTAAGATGAAGGCAATTGAGCGAGGTGATGCACAAGCTGTCATCGGTAAGCTTAGCCAAAGGGCTGCTGAAGAGGATGATTTTTTTATAGGGTGAAATTGGATAGCATCGGTAGGTTGTGTAATATGTTTTGGCATGATTCTATTATGAAGGATGATTATGAATTGTATGGAGATGTTACTGTTTTTGATACCACATATCGTACAAATAGGTATAATTTGATATGTGGTGCGTTTGCTGGTGTAAACAATCATTGGAAGAATGTAATGTTTGGGTGTTGCTTTTTGTCCAACGAGACAACTGATTCATTTGTCTGGCTTTTTGAGGTATTCAAGAAATGTATGGGTGGAGTTTGTCCCGTGTCAATATCTACTGATCAGGCCATCAACAATGCTTTGGCTCAGGTATTTTTATTTAAACTAGTAACTTATAAAGGTATACTGGGTACTAAATAAAAAAAGTGACATTAAATGACTTTAAATTATGCTTTAATATGTAGGAACTATGTTGGTCACCAAATGACATAAAATGGTTACTTAATGGCTTTATCTGGGTACTAAATTCATAAATACGTTTATAACAGAATTGTAGTATGTAGGTGTTTCCTAACACAAGACTGAGGCTATGCTAATGGCATATTCATTAGAATGCAGTTAGTCATTTTGGGACATTAAAGAGTGATGACACATTTTTCAATGCTTTTAAGAAATATCTTCATGGTTGTTATGATAGTCTTGAGTTTGAGGCAAGTTGGAATTATATGATGGAGAAGTATGGTATAGTAGGAGACAAGTGATTTGCTCGTTTGTATGAGTTGAAGGATGATTGGTCCACAACATTAAGCAAGGACTTCTTCTCAGCTAGAATTTTGTCTTCCCAACGTAAAGAAAATACTAATAATGCTATAGGCTTTCAAGCTTCCAAGATAACAAGCTTGTATGAATTTTATGGTATGTTCCAGAGCACTGTTTATGATGGAGACAAATTGAAACCAATGATGAATTTGTGGATTCTAGATATGTCCCTAAGTCTTATTTACCTATGACAGGCATGTTGCAACATGCTAGTCAAATTTACACAACTACAATGTTGAGGGATTTTGAGCAAGAATTTGGGTATTCTTTGGTTACTATTTGTTAGTTGTTGACTATGGATGGAACAATATTAGTGTATAAAGTGTGGCCTGAGAAGCATCCATAACAGACACACCAAGTTACTTTCTATTGTGTCAATAAGTTTGTCAGTTGTTCTTGTAGGAATTTTGAGGAGGCGGGTATGTTGTGTTATCATTGCCTTAGGGTACTTCATATGCACTCGGTTAGTGAGATACCTTCAGCTTATATATTGGATCCTCCTTGGGCTAAAACGAAAGGAAGAAGTGTGAGGCTGAAAGTTGGAATGGAGAAGAGCACACTAATGGAAAAAAGTCCATCGGATCCGGTTAAAACCGGGCTTACAGATCCGTTTTTGGTCCGGATCGGGTGGGCATGCAGCTGTTTAGGGAACTTAACTGACCCGGTTCAAAACTGGATCAGTTAAGTTCTAACTGGTTCGGTTGAGCTGTAAAACCTGATCAGCCCCAGGGAGGAAGAGGCTAGATAACTTCATATATCTCACATACGTAAATTAATACGTATGTTTTACCCCTAACAAAATCAAAATATACACCCAACAAAATCAATATACAAACATAGATACATACTACATTAACTGATTAAATTACATGAGCAAACACATATCTAAGTGCAAATACATAAAATAATTAACAAAATAATCTATATTAATATCCAGGAATTAAAAAAATAAAAATAAAAGAATCAATCTAAAATTCACAACGAAATTACAAAATAATCTAGATCCATAAAGTAACTCGAAAAATCGAAAAATCAGATCGAAAAAAATTACAAATCTAAACCTAAATTATAAACGAAATTAAATTGAATAAAATTTCATAGCTAGCTCTAAAATAATAAAAAAACGAGATTGCACAAAAAGAAAACTAAAAATCGAAAAAATAAATCACAGATTCATGGTGGTTGACGGCGATTGCGCAGGCGGTTGATGGTAATTTGGCGAGCTTCATCACGAATTCGTCGGATCTATAACCTCACCATCATTCTTGGGGGAAGATTACTCGGTGTTCGCCGCATTTGAAGAGAGGGGATGAGGGCCAAGGTAATTGGTGATTCGTCGGTGTTTGGAGGTGTTTGGGTGATTAGAGGAGGAGAGATATACGAGAGGGGGGGGGATTGTGTTAGGGTTTTCTGTATTAGAGGAGGAGAGAGGGTAGATGGATGAGATAGGGAAGATGGAATAGCGTGAGAGGATGGGAGAGCGTAGAGTTATGTTTAGGGTTTGCTGGGGTAAGAGGAGAAAGTACATTTAAGGATGGAATTAGGCTTCGTGTAATGTGGGTCTTAATTCAACCTGATCCGATTTTGCTAGTAACCGAATCAGTTCACAAAAACTAATCCGGCTTTTAGCCTAACAGGATCAGTTTTTGTATCCTAAAATATATGCGAAAATTTTGTGGACTTAACAGATCCGGTTTTAGGAGAACCGGTGTATCATATAAGGTTTTTTCCACTAATGGCAAGAGCAAAAGATCGTGGGAAATCTGTTGGTACTGTTTCCAATGCTGCAAAGGAGTTTGGATCTTACACACCTCCTGCAAGATTATTTTGACTTGCTTACAATGGATTAAAGGGGTGACTAATAAGCTTTAAGTGGTCACTAATAGGATTAAAATTAAAGTGGTGACCAATAGGATTATAATGGTTAGTTAATAGTATATTTTTGTTCTGACTCATTTTTTTTTTTGAATTTTTTTGGTTTAAAGAAGTTTTCCTTCATTACAATTGAATAATATTTGTTTTGATAGTCACTTTTGATCGTCACACAAAGTCACTTATGCTTTTCTGACCAAGATTACAATTGAAGTTTAAATGAAAGAGTTTAAATACAAAGGAAACAAAATAAGTTTTCAAAGACTTCCACAATTGGTAACTAGTTATTAACATAACCAATGGGAGTATAGTGGTCACAACTAATAATATTGGAGGTTTTTTAATTTCTCTATGATTACTTAATTGAATAATTCTCTCTACAGAATAAGACTTGAAATGTTAAGTTCTGGAAGTCTTGAATTGCATCCAAAATAAACTGAAAACATTTGCAAAGACTTTACCATACTAGGTCACTAATTAACATAAACTGGTGTCTAATAGACTTATAGTGGTCAAAATTAAGAATAGTTGGATTTTTTTAATTATTTAAAAATACCACAATACTGATTAAGACTTGAAATGTTAAGTTTTGGAAGTCTTGAATTGCATCCAAAGCAAACTAAATATATATCCAAAGACTTCTCTACTAGGTCACAAATTAACATAAACTGGTGACTAATAGACTTATAGTGATCACATTCAAGAATATTTAGATTCTTTTTCATTTTTCCATTTTATTTATTTTTAAAATACCCAAAATACTTAATTAGACTTGAAATTATAAGTTTTCAAAGTCTTGAAATGCATCCCAACAAACAGAATATTTCCAAAGAATTCTCCTTAGGTCACTAATTAACATAAACTGGTAACTAATAGACTTATGATACTCACAAAATAGAACATTGTCTACTAGGCCCATAGTTTCATATTTACAGAAGTGGCCCACATATCAAAATATAACCTAATAGATTGGAAACTGTTGCATCAACATATGTGCAAAAAACCATATGATCACAACATTTAATCTTGCTTTCCTTCAAAATAGAACATTTTCCAAAATAATGTTCACATATTTACTTTTCTAGGAGACATTCTTCTGGTGGGAGATGTTTGTTGTAGTACTTCTGTTGTCGTTTTAGCTGCTTCTTCACTAGTAGAATTTTTGCTTATTGTTGCGGTGGTATTGCTGCGGTTTTACCCATACGCAGTAATAAACCACGTCAAAAGAAAATGTAAAATATAAAATAGACCTATTGCTGTGGTTTTGGCAGAAAACCGCAGCAATAGATTCCAACGAGCCAATTTTTAAACTTAAGTTGACTTTTTGACCAGATATATTGCTGCGGTTTTCAGGAGAAACCGCAGCAATAGATTAAAATATTATTTTTTAAATTATATTTAAATCTATTGCTGCGGTTTCTTAAAGGAACCGCAACAATATCCCTTATTACAACTTCCTCACGCCTCATACATTAGGGTTTTTAGCTCTTATCATCCTCACGCCTCTCCTCTTTCAAACTCTCTCTCATCCTCTCTCTCCTCTTTAGTTTCGACCCTCTCATCCTTCGATCCTTCAATCTCTCTCGATCCTTCATCCTTCGATCTCTCTTACCTTCATCCTTCACCAACTCCGACCAGTTTCCTTCTCGTTGTTCGTCGGCCTTTCTTCGTCGGTCACTGGACGAAGACGAAGACGATAACTCCATTTAAGTATCGTCGCTCTAACCGTCACCGGACGAAGACTTATTGAATCGTCGCTCTACATTTAAGAAAACCTTCAAGGGCAACCTTGGAAGCGGCACGGCGCCCAGCCGATTCGGGAGGAGATTTCGGTAAAATCTTCTCGAAATTGCTGCCAATGAGTTTTGAGGACGCCATTGATGGATGAATTAATGGTGGCACGCCATTCATTCATTTTTTTTTTCGTTCTGTATTTTTTTTTCGTTCTGTAATTTTTTTTATTCGTTCTGTATTTTTTTGTTTAGATCTGTATTTCATTTTTTTAAGACTCTTAAGGATGCTGTTATTTCTGATTTTGTGGATTGTACTCATCTTTTTTCAATTTAATTTTTTGTTAATTTTGTAGATCTAATTGAATTTGTAAATTAGGTTTATGGTGAATTAAATTAATTTGTATTTTCTTTAGATATCATTTGTATATATTTTTTTAGATCTTATATGTGTATTTTCTTATTTCAACATAAAACTTACAAAGTCAAATGTATAATGTTATTATGTAATTTGTTAATTAATTTGATGCTTGAATGAATTCCAACAAATTTGGTTGTGGTTTTGAAAATGTTGTGTGGGTATAGACCATAGTATACTAGTATATGACATTATAAATGTATAAAAAAAAATTTACAAAAAAAAAAGCAACCTATTGCTGCTGTTGTTTGGTAAAAACAACAGCAATAGACTCACCTATTGCTACTGTTTTTACCAACACCAGCAGCAATAGGTTACTTTTCACTTATTTTTTTTTTGTTATTCACACTGCCTATTGCTGCGGTTTTGGGTAAAAACCGCAGCAATAGGTTGCTATATTGCTGCGCCCTTAATTGCTGCGCGGCCAAAACAGCAACAATAAGGCACTTAATGACCGCAGCAATAAGCAATTATTCCACTAATGCTTGGTGTCTCTTTGATCGTCTGACAAACAATTGTGGAACAACTTTGCTTTGATCTTCTTGTTGTTTGGGTTTTTTTTGGTCGCTTCGATTGTTGCTTCAATTCAGATATACCCAAGTCAAATGATGGCATGTCTGCAACCACTTGTTTGGTTGTTATTAGGAGCTTCTCAATGTCATCAATCTGTTTAAGAACTTCACGGTTCTCTAGCAGTCGAGTCATTGTGGGTGATCCATGTTGTGGAACATCTTCCTTCCTTTGTTTAAGCTCCTCTAACCTTCGCGTGTGCATGTTGTAGCAAACCTCTAGGTCGCGTCCCAATTTTAGGCGAGCTTAATCAATAGGCTGTCACAATTCTAAGTATCATCGTTGGAATACATTCAAATAATACAATCAATTATACTCACAGCAACTTTTAATACATTCAATTAGGCATGTGACATCAAATCAACCTAGTAGATCTAATATATACTCACAGTAATATTATGACAATAATTTCTAATTAACCAGGTGACAAAAGTAATTAAAATGGTGACCAAAGTAATTAAATTGGTAACAAAAATAATTTGAACTTGGCTTTCCAAATTTTAGTTTTAATATAATAAACAAGTGGTCATTTCTTACAATTATAAATCACTAGTGTAAAATTAGAGTCAATACTTACATCTTTTGCAGCTTGTTCAATTTCTTCGTCAGTCATCGCGCCTTTGGGAAGCTTGATTATTATTACCCTCTATGCAGAATTTGTGTTAACCATTGGTTGTGTTTTTGGCACTGTGATTGTATGATCATCATGATGCACTAGTGGAAAAAACCTTATATGACACAAGACAACTGATCCGATTGGCTCCCAAAATCGGATCAGTTAAGTTAGTGGCAATGGAACGCAAAGAAAATGGTAAATTAACTGATCCGGGTTAGTATAAAACCGGATCAGTTTTGTTAACTGATCTGGTTTTGTGCCAACCCGGATCAGTTAGCATTTCCCCAAGAACCTCGGCCCAAACTTAAAACACTGGCCCAAATTTAAGAGGCGCCCAAAAATTTAACCTATTTCTCTCATCACTATTAAACTCCCCCCACTCCACTGTTCCTTTCTCATCACTTCTCACTGCTCAAACATCACCACCCACCACTTTTCTCTCTATCCTCAACGGAACCACCACCATCTCACCAACAACGAAACCACCACCTTATCACCAACAACGAAACCACCACCACCAACTGTATAGTCGCTGCATCTTCGCTAAGGCAGCACAGGTCACCAACCACCAACCTCTGCCAGCTCGTTGCCCAGCCTCGCACAAGACCAGCTGACCATCACAGGTCACCAGAACCACCGCGCTCTGCTCGCACTTCGCCAGAACCACCAAGCACCTCCACGCAAGCTAGACTCGCAAAAGTCTCAAGTCCATCGCTTCTATCTGCCCCAGCACCTCCACGAAGCACTAGCATCTTCGCGGTCACTCGCCGTCACTCACCCACAACCACCACAGATCAGCTATAATCACCCATAATTTAATGAATTTTATAAATACATTTTAATGTATAAATATATATATTTTAATGTTGAAATAATTTATTTCTCAAAAGGTTGACTATTTGAAAGTCAAAATAATTATTTAATGATTTGAGGTAATTAAATATTTTATTTAGTCATACTTTGAAAATTATATAAATAGTTTAAACATCTTTGGGTTTAGTAAAAAGGATTTTAAATTGGGTTAGAGGAACCCAACTATGCCAAGTGCCAATCATTAAATGATTATTGAAGCCGAAACACAATTCCCTAAGCTCGCAAGGGTTAACTATATAAACCCACAAAAACCCAAATTTTCCCCACACTTTATTTTCTCTCTCTTCCTCCTCCTTTTTACCGGCTCTTCTTCCCTCCTTCTCTATCTCGGTTTCTTCTCTCTCCTCTTCGTGTGTTTCGGTCCTCCACGACAGCCACCAGCCGGACCAATGCCGCCCAGCACCGGCAGCAGCAGCCCGACGGCAGTCGCGCCTCCCTCCGCGTGCCATCTTCCTCCTGTATTTTATTTAATGTGAAGTTTATATTTTTAAGGATATAATTAATGTTTTCGTGATTAAAGTTATAGTTTGATGATTTAAATATAAATTTTAGATTATGTAATTTATATAGTGAAGCAATTAAAATTTCAGATTTATTTATTATGCTTAAACTAGGGTTTTAAGTATCAAAGTATGGATTTTTAGAGTTTTATGAGTTGGAAAATCATAGTATTATATTATAGTTTATGTAATTGGATACTCTTATGATCAAGCCCGTAGCAAGGGGTGTGCAAAGTGCCCTTTTGCACAGGGCCCCCAACCTAAAAAAAATTTGGTTTAATTTGGAGGGCCCAATCTTATTTTGTGCTTTGTAGTTTGAGATCTGTAAAGGAAAGTCTAGCCCACGTCCTTCACGGTTCAAATATCTAGTCTTCAGTCTTTCTTCTCTCGTACATCACGCCACTATTACGTAACTTTCCTCAAACTCCTCCCTCTATCTTGATTCACGCTCCATTATTCATGATTCCCCTTCCTCAATTTTCAAGTCTTTCAAACTTCTTTGATTCTTCATCAATTCTTTCTCGAAATTCTTCGGCGCTTCATCAATTCTCTCTATTATCTATGGAAAGTTGGGGTTTCTTCTCTCTCTAACGGGAAAAAAATTATTTTTACCCAATTTGAGATTTTCATTCATTATCAATGGCAAGCAACAATTATTTTGATTTCTCTTAATTTCTTCATATCAAATGACTAATTTTTGAGGTCTATATAAAGGAGGAACTTTCAAGGTTCTTAATCATCTACTTCCCAATTCTCAATTGGGTTCATTGAAGTAAGTAGTATTTTGATTTTGATTTTTCTGCAATTATGCGTGCTTATGCTTGATTTTGATTTAATTTTGAATTCGATTATTTTTTCTGCAATTTATTTTGAGTTCAATTATGTGGAATATCCGAATATGCTTGGTTTGCAATTAATTTGTGATAATTGTTGGTTAATTTTATCATTTTGAAGAATGAAGCGTGATTCAAAAAAACCAGGAGATTTTTATTATAATAATAAAAATAAATTTTCACATTTATTATTATTATTATTATTATTATTATTTTTCTACAATTATAGATCCCTATTACAATTATGATAATTGTTGGAACGTGATCACGTTCCATTTTTTTATTAAGAGCCTAATTGCCGAAGGAAAAAATTGGGTAAAAATCAGAAGAAACAATTTTATTTTTACCCAATTTGAATAATAAAATTATTTTTAGTTTTTTTACCCAGATCACTCTCAAATTACTTCTGATTTTTTATTTTTATTGTTAATTTTCTGCAATTATAAATCTCTGTTACAGAAGAAAGGGGAAAAAGGAAAACCTATTTTTTTTGTTTGTTGGCTGCCATTCTTTTTGGGCGTATTCAATTGTACAAAACGACTGAATTTTATGTAGAATGCAGTTGATTTTTTTTTATAATGCTTCATAATGTTTTTTTTTTAAGTTGTTAATTTAATAATCTTTTAATTTTCTGTGTTGAAGGTTAATTTTGTTTGAACGGAGTTGATTTCGAGATTGCAGAAATTTAATCAGAGGATATTATTGATATAAACTTCATCTCTCCAGGTTATATCAATCCATTTGGAACTCATATTTAATTTTTAAATTGCTGAAATCTTTTATGATTTTATAAATAATGGCCCCTAATACTAGAAAATATGATTATGGATATGAAAAGCGTAAGAAAAGGAAAAAAATGGAATTGTTGATTGAGTCTCAAAAAGGAGCTCTTGATAAATTCATCATCAAAGAATCACAAGTTACGAATGATAATGTTGAAAATGAAAATGTTGATGTTCATATTGAAAATGAAAATGTTGATGTTCATGTTGAATCTCCAATAAATCTTGAAAATGATATTGATGTTTAACATGTCCATAATGTGCCTATTGTGAATAATGATATCAATGATGTGCCTAATGGTAATCCTAGTGTTCATAATGTGCCTAATGGTAATCCTAATTTTGGTATTGTGCCTAATGATACTCTTAATGTTGATGATGGGCCAATTGAGAATGATAATGTCAATGGTGAAAATGTTGATAATATGCATAATGACAATGTCAATCCATGTGAGCCTAGTTATATGCCTGATATATGTGATCCAAGAGTTTGGGATGGTCTCAATTCTAAAATGATTGATCTATTAGTGCAAAAGGGACCAAAAAGAGATTATTCTATTGTGAAAGGTCCTAAAGATAAATTCTCTAGGAGATTTACCGCTAATTTATTGACTAGAGTTTTATCAAATGGTGAGAAATGTGATAGGGATTGCCTTGTTTATTCAAAAGAGATTGATAGGGTTTTTTGTTGCAAATTATTTAAAAAGGAATTGGTAGGGGTCAATTAACAAATGAAGGCTTTTCTGATTGGGGTCATATTGGCATAAGACTTAAAGAACATGAGACAAGCATGAATCATGTTAAAAATATAACCACTTGGTATGAGTTGTGTCTAAGATTTCAAAAGAATCAAACTATTGATAAAACAACTCAAAGATTAATTGAGAAAGAAAGGGATCATTGGAAAAAAGTGTTGCAAATAATTATTTCAGTTGTCAAATTTTTGGATAAACATAATTTAGCATTCCGTGGTTCTAATAGGAAACTCTACAAAAAAAGTAATGGTAATTTTTTGGGCTTAATTAAGATGTTGGCAGAGTTTGACCCAATTGTCCAAGAACACGTCAAGCGTATTACTAATAATGAGACTCAATATCATTATCTTGGTCATACCATCCAATATGAGTTGATACTTTTACTCGGTTCCGCAATTAAAATTGAAATCATTAAGCAAATTAAACAAGCAAAATACTTTTTAGTGATACTTGATTGTACTCCTGATGTTAGCCATAAAGATCAAATGACTTTGATATTGAGATATGTCAATGTTTCTGCAAATCCTGTTTGCATTGAGGAATCTTTCTTAGGATTTTTGAATGTAAATGATACAACTGGACAAGGGATTTTTGATATTTTAATAAATGAGTTGAAAAATCTTGATCTTGATGTAATGGATGTGAGAGAACTATGGTTATGATAATGGATCAAATATGAAAGGCAAACATCAAGGAGCTTAAAAGAAATTGTTGGATTTGAATTCTAGAGCTTTTTATACATCTTTTGGTTGTCATAGCCTAAACTTGACATTATGTGACATGGCCAACTCATGTAGTAAAGCTAGAGATATTTTTGGAGTCATTCAACGCACATATACAATTTTTGCAGCTTCTACTAAGAGATGGCAAATTTTGAAAGACAATGTGAAAAAAAGAACTCATAAATCTTTATCCTCTACTAGTTGGGAGTGTCGGTTAGAAAGTGTTGAGGCTATTAGATTCCAAATGTCAGACTTACGAGAAGCTTTACTTGAAGTAGGTGATTGTGATAATGATTCCAAAATAAAAAGTGAAGCTAAATCCTTAGCAAATAATGAGCTTGGTGATTTTGAGTTTTTAATTGCAATAATAATTTGGTATGACATATTATGTGCAATTAATTTGGTAAGCAGGTTTTTACAATCAAAGGATATGAAAATTGATGTGGCTATGAGAAAAATAAGGGGTTTGATTTGTTTTTTTTTGAGAAGTATAGAGAAATTGGTTTTGAAGATGCCTTGGATAGTGCTAAAAACTTGCAGTGGAAATGGATATTAATCCTATCTTTCCTCAAAAGTGTGAAATTCGTAGAATAAAACATTTTGATGAAAATCCAAGCACATCATCAAATGCTATTATCTACACAAGAGTCCTTTGGAGTTAATTACTTTCTTTACATTGTTGATTAAGCAATCAACTCTCTTTATAAGAGGTTTGAGCAATTTGAGGAATATGAAAGTATGTTTGGTTTCTTATTCACTTCTCATAATTTGAAGTCATTGGATGATTTGAGTTTAAAGTCTTCATGTATGAAACTTGAAAATGCACTGAAATCTAATGAGCAATCTGATATTGATGGGAATGAATTATTTGTGGAGTTGAAGTTGGTTAGAGAAATTTTGCCCGACGACATAGAGAGACCTCTTGACATTTTGAACTTAGTGAAAGATGTGTATTGTTTTCCTAATGCAAGTGTTGCTTATAGAATTTTGTTGACTATTCCTGTAACTGTTGCATCTGCAGAAAGAAGTTTCTCAAAGTTGAAGCTATAAAGTCATATATTCGTTCAACAATGTTACAAGAGAGACTTAAGGGATTGGCGTTGATAGTATTTGAGAATGATCTTTTGGAGAAAGTTAAATATGAAGATTTAATTGATAATTTTGCTTCAAAGAATGCCACGAGAACCGCACTTTTTTGATAGAAGGTTGTTATAAAGTTTAATTTGTATTGATTTGCTATTGTTAATTTGAATAAAAAATTGAATATTTAGGTGTTAAAAAAAATATTTGTTATGTTGAAAATGTATGTATATATATATATATATATATATATATATATATATATATATATATATATATATAGGGCCCAATTTCGATTTTAGAACAGGGCCCCATAAATCACTAAGATGGCCCTGGTTATGATTATATCTAAGCATGTTTTAAAGGGTTTTGAACACCTTATAAGTTGCTGGAATTTTGATTAGTATGGTTATGTTGGATTTTTGAGATTTTTAATGACTAGTATAGAGTACTATACTAGGAGACATTAATAGTGAAGTTTTAATGGTTAAAAAAGATTTTTAAACACTTTAAAGAGGGTTTAACATATTTTTATATTGCTGGAATTTTGATAAAGTATTGACTAGTGGTTGTATTGATAATTGGTAGGCGGATAATTCTCTTTAGGCGACTTATAAGATTATTAAAGTGGCCTCGCATATTGTCTACACAAGGTACGTACATACCTATGTGTTGGTTGGATTATGTCCTAAGGAGGGGATTGATGTAGTATCATGCATAGGGAACTATCTCTAGTTAATATGTGATTTATATTCAAGTGAAATTGCATGTTTTATGCCGTTGTGTGAAACATGTTGATTATGTTGGTTGTATTATGTTTGTAAGGATGATTGATGCAAGCATATGGGATTGAGAACTTTATTTTATTAATTCACATGAGGGATTAATAGTTATGTTGTTATTGGATCATGCATTGGATCATGTTGTTCCCTTTGGATTATTTAGTTACTTTATGAGGACCGAGGGCCTTATTTGGCAAGTTTGTTATTCACCGATGAAAGGTTGGTTGATTGTTGACTTGCATCAACAAATAAATAATGGTTATAGAATTTATAATTGGAATTATTCTTGGATGGTTAAGTTGATGATCAGTCGATCACCTTATCTAATCCTAAGATAAAAATGGAAGTTTATGTATCCTTGATGATTATATTGTTTGTCTTACCTTTGTGAGTCATAACAAGTAAATAATTTATTAATCACATAAAGTGAAAAGTGAATAGCAATAAGCTTTAGACTTGTGGACGGCTGAAGTGTTGGATTAGTATGAGTTAGAGTACATGGTGGTATCCCATGGCTTTTCATGGGATCGGATTAATCATCGTGTCCTATTTTATTTAAAAAGTTCATCGATATTGTTGGTCAGGAGAGTATGGAGTCGCGCCCGTACTTCTCTTCTAAATTGAAGAATGGTTTGGTTTGGACAACTCTTTCCATTGCCTATTCAATCTAAGTTACAATTAATTTAAGTTGTAGAGTCAAGTTTAGTAAAGTAGTATGTTATGTTATTATATTATTATTTATCTTTGCCTAAATGTCTATTAGTATCATGTTAGGTTTTATATTTATTACTATGTAGTACTCAGCTTTGCTGATTACGTACTTTTGTTTTGTATGTCGATCATGGTTGTGCCTTATTGATCCTGTGATGACCAATTTGGTAAGTAGTCTCTCGGGATCAATAGTGCATTGTCCATTTCAGGTTTGAAGATGATGCACCGTTCGGGATTTGCGGAGAGCTTGTGTTTAGCTTTTATACTTATTAGTTGTTTTAATTTGGTTGACTTTGGTTTTTGGAGCTTGACTTTTGGTTTACTAAGTTTATTATTTTCAAAGTTGTTTATTTGTTTTCCGCGGTAAAATTCTGAATAAGCCGATACGTTATCACACGGACGATAATACTTTGATAATTCTCTAAGTTTTATATTAAAAAGGCATTTTGGAAAATAGAGAATTGCCGGGGTGTTACAAAGTGGTATAAGAGCTTTAGGTTTTTATTGGCCTTTCGTGCCAACCTTAAATTTTAGGCGCCTAGTTACTTAAAATGAATTTCATTGAAAACGAGCTCCTACTTATTGTTGTGCTTAAATCACTTTTCGAAACATGTTTCAAATTTCAAAAATGGGTTCGAAATATTTTCTTTTATTTGGTTCGAATTATTTTTAGAGGTCCGAAATTCTTTTTATTAGTTTCGAAATTTTTTTTTAGTCCGAAATTTTATTTTTATTTTTTCGGTTCTTCATAGTACATTTTTTCAAAAATCATCTAATTAATTATTAGTTGGTTATTTTAGTACTTCTATTTTATTTTAGTTGCTTTATTAATTTTGTGAGAGATGGGTAGTATAAGAAGGGCATATAGGATAGAAATATTACATGTCTGCATTTAAATATTTAGTTCAACATGTTTATACTTTTCTTATCAGTTTAACTATTTAGTGTTATTCCTAGCTTTAAATTGTTTGTTATTCTTGCTTTTGGTTTATTGTTGGGAATATACACTAAATGAGGGTATTATGTACTTATAGATGTCGTATTCATCTGTTATATGATCTCTAGTCATGTCTGTTAGTCAAGTTGCTCGACTAGGAAGCTACTTCAACCCAATTGTATTGAGTGATGATGAGTACGATATGGAGTCGGATAGCGAGAGTTTCATTAGCCTAGAGGTCATCATGCGTCATGTATTAAAAGTAGGCAACCCTAATAGTGATGATGAGGTCATTCAGGAGTTTGATCATGCTAGAGGGCAGACCAGAATGGATATCTACCATGCTGTTTTGAGGGCTGAGAGTGATTCTGAGTCAGAAGAGGACGAGCCTCAACCTAAGAAGATTCGAAGATCTATTAGAGCTTGAATTTCATATTGCTTCTTCTATGACAGTGAGGACTTAGAAGATGAGATGTTCACTATAGAGAAATACAAAGAGACTAAGGATAAGACTGATAACGTATCTCCATAGAATTTTTACTTATGCTTTAAGAGTAGTTGTTGGATAAGTAGTCAAGTTATAATGGTTTAAATTTCTTTCTTTAGTATCTTTATCTTGGTTAAAGAATAAGTATAGTTGTAATGGATTGGAAAAAATGTTATCATCATCATTTTGAGGAATAAAAGTGCTTATTTAGTTATTCAAGTGAGCAAGAATTTATTTTAGTACGCAAATGGGGAATATTTTATTCTATTGTTGTGATTGAATTTTATTTGATCCTCATATGTATATATATATATATATATATATATATATATATATATATATATATACATATGAATTGGTGATGTGAATATTTATTCATGAATGAGTATATGGTTGTTATAGTTCATAGTGTGTGAACTTATTGTTGTTGTGATTCCATAAAGAATTGTATGTTGATGCGACCTTGTATGGTCAAATTAAGTGATGCCTTCGTAGAGAATGGCAATAAATTGCAAATCGAAACCTAAAGTAGATTTACGTTAAATTTCATATCGTGAAGTAGAATGGCAAACAACGATAACGCCTTAGCTTCTGCTATTCGCCTGTTGGCAGAGAATTTGACTCATGAAAGAGCTGAGCATCCCGATCCAGCTAGGGACATGTTTGAAAGACTAGCTAAGATTAAACCACCGTACTTTAAGGGGCAAGCTGACCCTACCTTCTTAGAGAGTTGGATTAGGGAGTTTGAAAAGATTTTTGGGGCTGTAAATTATCCTGAAGCTATGAAAGTAGGTCAAGCTGTGTTATATCTGAAAGATGAGGTTGACTTAGGGTGGAAAAAGAATGGAACTACACTTAGTGCTGTTGAAGGGTTTAATTGGGATTCCTTTATTGCTGCTTTAAGAGGAAACTTTTACCCTGCTTTTATGAGAAAACAAAAGGCTCAAGAGTTCATAAACCTTAGGATGGTGAGTATGACCATTTCTGAGCACTATAGCAAGTTCATAGCATTTTCTAGGTTCGCACCTGAGGTAGTAGCTACTCAAGAGATAAAGGCTCAATGATTTGAGCAAGGTTTGACTGAGGAAATCCAACTGGGCTTAGGTGGTGAGACTTTTGCATCCCTAGATATTGTTTATGGAAGAGCCGCCCATATTTATGGTATTTAGTCAAGACGTGATAAGAAGAATGATGTAGTGGGTGAGAAAAAAAAATGGATTTCAATTATGGAGGAAATCAGGGAAATTTTAAGAGGAATAGAAATGGGATTGGAAATTTCAAAGGAAGGAATGGTCAAGGCTTTAATAATAAGGGCCAGTCTGAGAGGATTTACAACTGTAAGAAGTGTAATCAAAACCACCATGGTAGAGAATGTAAAGGAGACCTAGTTACCTGTCATTACTGCGAAAAGAAGGGGAATAGAGAATTTGAGTTCTTCACCAAGCAAAGGAAGGAGCAGAGTGGGAGTGGTACATAGGGAAGGTCTGGATTCAACCAATCGGGAAATCAAGGTTCGAAGCCTATAGGGGGGCAAAACAATCAAGGAAGCTACAATAAGCCTGCCAGTGAGAACAACAACAACAACAACCAGAGTAAAGCTCCGAATAAGCTGTTCGCGATGAGCCGCAATGAAGCTGAAAGATCTTCCGACGTAGTTTCTGGTACTTTCTCTATTAACTCCGTTCTCTTAAAGCGTTATTTGATTCTGGGGCGACCTATTCATTTATCGTCGTTCGTTATTAAAAGTTTGGGGTTGGTAGACTTTGAAGTAATTGACCTGCCTATTAGTATACCTATTGGAGAAGTCAAAAGGTATACCAAGTTGTATAGAGACTTACCTCTGAAGATAGGAGACTGTGTATTTCCTTCTAATTTCATAGAATTCAATCTAGGAGACCTAGACGTTATTCTTGGGATGAATTGGTTAGGTTTCTATAAGGCCAAAATAGATTGTGAAGCTCAGAAGGTAGTGTTGATAAGCCCTTTAGGGAAGTTAACTTCGTATCGACGTTTTAGGAAGCCTAAGAGCTTTGGGATTATTTCTGCAATGCAAGTGAAGAAGTTGGTGAAGAAGGGATGTGAGTTGTTTTTCTGTAGCGTGCAGGATGTAAGTAAAGAGGTTGGACTGAAGATTGAGGACGTACCAATTGTAAATGAGTTCATGGATGTGTTTCCAAGCGAGATTTCTGGCATGCTGCCTGAAAAAGCCATTGAGTTCACCATAGACTTAGTTCCTGGTACTGCACCTATTTCTAAGGCACCATATAGAATGGCACCTCCTGAGATAAGCGAATTGAAGATGTAGTTGCAAGAACTGTTGGATAAAGGTTATATTAGGCCTAGTGCGTCACCTTGGGGAGCTCCTGTGTTGTTTGTAAAGAAGAAAGATGAAAGTATGAGTTTATGCATCGACTATAGGGAGTTATCCTTTTCCTAGGATAGATGACCTGTTTGATCAGTTGAATGGAGCAAGTATGTTTTCAAAGATTGATTTGCGTTCGGGGTATCACCAGTTGAGGGTAGGTGATAAGGATATACCTAAGATTGCGTTTAGGACGCGTTATGGTCATTATGAGTTTACTTTGATGCCGTTTGGACTGACCAATGCTTCGACAATATTTATGAATTTGATGAATAGGCTATTCCATAAGTTCTTAGATAAGTTTGTTGTGGTGTTCATTGATGATATCTTGATCTATTCAAAGAGTGAAGAAGAGCATGATGAGCATTTGAGGATAATATTGGAGACGCTTAGGAAGAACCAATTGTATGCCAAGTTCTCTAAGTGTGAGTTTCGTCTAGAGAAAGTAGCATTTTTTGGGTCATTATGTGTCTAAATAAGGAGTTTCTGTGGATCTTGTAAAGATTCAAGCTATAAGTGAGTGGCCTACTCCAAAGAATGTGTCAGATATTAGGAGTTTTCTGGGATTAGCTAGCTATTATAGGAGATTTGTGAGAGATTTGCCGAAGATAGCAAGGCCAATGACCAATTTAATGAGAAAAGAGTTAAAATTTGAGTGGAGTGAGAAGTGCGAGGAAGCTTTTCAGATTTTGAAGGAGCATTTGACCTCTGCACCTGTTTTTAACCCTGCCTAATGGAAATGAGATATTTGAGGTATATAGTGATGCTTTGAAGAATGATTTGGGATGTGTTCTGCAGCAGAATGGGAAGGTGATCGCGTATGCATCGCGTCAGTTGAAGCCATATGAGTCTAATTATCCTACCCATGACCTAGAGTTAGCTGCTATTGTGTTTACCTTGAAAATTTGGAGACATTACCTATATGGGGCAACTTGTAAGATCTTTACCAACCATAAGAGTTTGAAGTACATTTTCACCCAGAAGGATCTCAATATGAGGCAGAGAAGATGGTTAGAGCTGATCAAAGATTATGACCTAGATATCCAGTATCATGAAGGGAAGGCGAATGTAGTTGCCGATGCTTTGAGCAGGAAATAAAGCCATAGCGTGAATGCATTGGTAGTTTCCAAGGAATTGTGCCGAGATATATATGCAAAAGCTTAGCCTAGAAATTCTAAACCCTAGCGAGATTGAGGCAAGATTGAGTGCTTTGTCATTGGGGTTGTCAGTTTTCGATGAGATCAAAGAGGGTGAAGTTGGAGACGAGCACCTAAACAAGATTAAGGAGAAGATGAAGCAAGGTAAGGAAGTTGACTTTTAGATTCATGATGATGGAAGCTTGAGGTTCAAAGGAAGGTGGTGTGTACCACAAAAGTGTGAAGAGCTTAAGAGAATGCTTATGGATGAGGGGCATAATACTCCATATTCTGTACACCCTGGGGGTGACAAGTTGTATAAGAATCTTAAGGAGATTTATTGGTGGCCGAATATGAAGCAGGCAGTCGCTGAATTCGTGTCAAAGTGCCTGACCTGTCAGAAAGTAAAGATAGACCATAAGAGACCAACGGGGAAGGTTCAATCCTAAGAAGTTCCTGGATGGAAGTGGGATTCTATATTGATGGACTTTGTGACTGCTTTGCCAAAGACGAGAAACGGTAATGACACTATTTGGGTTATCGTAGACTGTCTCATGAAGTCTGCCGTGTTCGTTTCGATCAAGGAGACATGGAAGAAGAAGCAACTTGTGAAGACGTACATCAAGCATGTCGTGAGACTGCATGGAGTCCTGACGAATAATATTTTAGATCGTGATTCGAGATTCCTCTCGAAATTTTGGCAAGAGGTCCAGTTGAATCTTGGAACAACGTTGAAGATGAGCACTGCTTTTCATCCTGCAGCCGATGGTCAGACTGAAAGGACCAATCAAACTATGGAAGATATGTTGAGAGCGTGCGCAATTGATTTCCAAGGTAGTTGGGAAGATCACTTAGACTTGATTGAGTTTTCGTATAACAATAGTTACCATACGAGCATTAAGATGGCTCCTTTTGAGGCGTTATATGGAAGGAAGTGTGGAAGTCCCATTTGCTAGAATCATTTTAGTGAGAATATAGTATTGGGGACAAAATTTATCGAGGAGACTGTTAAGAATGTGAAGTTGATTCAGGCTAGGATTCAAGCTGCTCAAGATAGGCAGAAGAGTTATGCTGATTTGAAGCGAAGAGAAGATGAATTCACAGTTGCTGATAAAGTGTTTTTGAAAGTATCGCCGACTAAAGGTGTGATGAGATTTGGGAAAAAGGGTAAATTAAGTGCTAAATATGTTGGCCCATATGAGATTTTGCAAAGAATAGGGAAGGTAGCTTATAAGTTGGCTTTGCCAATAAAATTTGAGAAAATGAACGATGTGTTTCATATTTCTCAACTGAAGAGATATATCCGTGATGAGAATCATGTCTTGGAGCCTGAAAGAATTCAAATTGATAGTAGCCTCACGTATGAGGAAATGCGTGTGAAAATCTTGGATAAAAAGGTGCGTAGTACACGCAATAAGGATGTGAATATTGTGAAAGTGCTTTGGTCTAACCATGAGTCTGAAGAGGCAACACGGGAAGCTGAAGATGAAATGAAGAAGAAATATCCTGAGTTATTCATTGAGGTGAGTTACGAGGGCGTAACTCGTTTTCTTTAAGGGGGGTAGAAATGCGATAGAGTTCCGTGCTTTTTGCCTTATTTTATGGCATTTTTATGCATTTTTATGCTTATTTTGGCAATTTGCACATGTTGATGGAAAATAAATTGGTTCTCCACATGGAAAATGTGTTCATGAGTAACACAAGTGGTTTTCAAATTGGTAAAGTGTGCACACGCCGTGACACAAGTATTTCCAAATGAAAGTTTGAGTCAAAATTTGGAAACTGTTAAGGTTTTCGTGCCAAATTTCGGGACTTCTTTTAAGAGGGGTATACTGTAATCCCCCATAATATTATGAATTTTATAAATACATTTTAATGTATAATTATATATATTTTAATGTTGAAATAATTTATTTCTCAAAAGGTTGACTATTTGAAAGTCAAAAGAATTATTTAATGATTTGAAGTAATTAAATATCTTATTTAGTCATACTTTGAAAATTATTTAAATAGTATAAACATCTTTGGGTTTAGTAAAAAGGATCTTAAATTGGTTTAGAGAACCCAACGATGCCAAGTGCCAATCATTAATTGATTATTGAAGCCGAAACACAATTCCCTAAGCCTACAAGGGTTAACTATATAAACCCACAAAAACCCAAAATTTCCCCACACTTTATTTTCTCTCTCTTCCTCCTCCTTTTTTTCGGCTCTCCTCTCCTCCTTCTCTCTCCTCTTCGTGTGCTTCGGTCCTCCACGGCAGCCACAAGTCGGACCACCGCCACCGAGCACCGGCAGCAGCAGCCCGACGGCAGTCACGCCTCCCTCCGCTTGCCGTCTTCCTCCTCTCTCTTTGGTTATTTCTTTCTCCTCTATTTTATTTATTAATAAGTTTATATTTTTAAGGATTTAATTAATGTTTTCATGATTAAAGTTATAGTTTGATAATTTAAATATAAATTTCAGATTATATAATTTATATAGTGAAGCAATTAAAATTTCAGATTTATTTATTATGTTTAAACAGGGTTTTAAGTATCAAAGTATGGATTTTTAGGATTTTATGGGTTGGAAAATCATAGTATTATATTATAGTTTATGAAATTGGATACTCTTATGATTATGATTATGTCTAAGCATGTTTTAAAGGGTTTTGAACACCTTATAAGTTGCTGGAACTTTTTTTTTGGTAAGTAAGTAAGGTTGTATTTCAGAGTAAACTTTACAACCTATATCTTTTACAGTGATAAAGGAATGACCAAAACAAAACAGGCATAAAGGCCCTAATTACATCAAAGACAAGTTGTCTTTCCAAGCACAATCATCAGTACTCCACTTGGTAGACGTACACCAGTTTACTCTATACAGTATTGTATGTTTTATGTTTGTAATTATACATTCAATCCTAGGAACTTTCAATAGCCAGAATGCTTCATTTCTAGCCCTCCAGATGCTATATACTGCAGCTACAAAGACTGTATAGTATACTTGTTTTCTCATTTTGGAACTTTTATTGCTTCTGCTGTTCCAAGTCATCCATTGTTTGAAGTGTCTGTTGCTGTAATTAATACCCAGCCAATCTGTTAGTTGAGCCATAAACTACTTGCTGAAGGCACAGTCAGCAACACAAGTTATTCTGACATATACCATATAGGAGAAGCTTCTCTTTGTTCTTAGCCTGGACTGCATACCCAGCCGAGCAATAAACCTATGCTTAGGAAGGTTCATTATGTTCCAGACTCCTTTAACCCAATGAGCTACATGTTGCTCTTCAATAAGTAAGTTGTGGACTTTACTTATAGAATAAGGGCTTTGCCTACTCCATTGATCCATTCCCACACCACTCAAGTCATTTTTAACTTTGCACAGGTATTTGAGCACCTAGCTGACTGTTGGTGGAGCTTGAAAGTCCCACCAGTTACTATCTTTAACATATATATCATGGAAACACTTGACCCATAACTCATCTTTCTTGCACCCAATGTTCCAGATCAATTTTCTTATAGGTGCTTTATTCCACAGTCTGATGTTCCTGAAGCCAAGGCCCCCATTTTTCTTAGGAGAGCAAACATTACTCCACTTGACATAGCCATTTTTTTCTCCTACAACCTTCGCACTCCACAAGAAGTGTCTACACACATTGTTTAGTTTATCCATCACAACTGTAGGAAGCAGAAAAACTTGAGACCAGTAGCTATGAATGCTGAGTAGAACTGAATTGATTAGTTGTTCTCTACCAGCAAATGACAAGTTCCTAGTACTTCAGCTTCTAATTCGAAGTGTCATCTTTTCCACCAAAGCATCACAGTCTGCAGCAGTAATCTTTTTGGTATTGATTGGTAAACCTAAGTACCTGAAAGGGAGGTTCTCTCTTAAGAAACTAGAGAACTGCTCAACTCTTCTTATTTCATCTTCTCTCATTGTTGTTAGTAAATGGTTGATTTGTTTGTGTTTGCTTGGAGACATGAGGTCTCAGTTAGAGCTTGAGACCTTGGAGCATCAAATATGCAGATCTAGCCTCGCCTTTGCAAAAAAGCATAAGGTCGCCTGTAAAGCAAAGGTGGTTAACCTTTAAACTTGCACAACCAGCAAACTACTTGAATTCTGGAATGTATCCAATGTAGTCAAGTGTTCTAGTCAAATATTCCATACATAGGACAAAGAGCAGGGGGGACATAGGATCCCCCTGCCTAAGGCCTCTCTTGGCTGCAAAGAACCCTTTAGTATTGCCATTTATTAGCAATGTAAATTTAGGAGTGGAAATACATTCCATGACACATGCTATGAAGTGAGCAGGGAAGTTTGAAGCCTGAAGAAGATCATGCACAAATTCCATTGAATGGAATCATAGGCCTTTTTTAAATATATCTTCATTAACAAGCCCTTGACCTGATTCATAGGCTTTCCAAACCTCTTCACTAGATCCTAGCAAAGCAATATATTGCTTATGATATTCCTACCATTGATAAAAGCTCCATGTGACTGTGAAACTATCTCAGGTAACACCTTACTTAATCTGGAATAAATCAATTTGGTGATGATTTTGTATAGAACAGAGCAACAGGCAATAGGCCTGAAATCACCAACTGAAGCAGGGCATTTGAGTTTAGGAATCAATGTAATGGCAGTTATATTGATTTCTTTTAGCATTTTACCACTCCTAAATAAAATCTATGACAACTTCAATGATACTGGACCCAATGATATGCCAGCTTTTCTTGAAGAAGTTACTGGATTAACCATCAATACCAGGTGACTTGTCATCTGGTATGGAGAAAACTACACTCATGATCTCATCTGCAGTAAAGTTGAAATCCAATTGTTGTTGTTGATTCTCAGTGAGTATACTCCCTCTGGTAATGATTATAGTTTCAACCTTCCTTATTGAGCTATCACTACCCAGTAGGGACTTGTAAAAGTCAAGAAAAGCTGTTGCCACCTCAGTAGAGTCCCTTGCCCAAGTAACATATTCTTTCCTTATAGTATTGATCCTATTCTGAACCCTTCTGAGTTTGATGCTTTGGTGAAAGACTCTAGTGTTGTCATCCCCTTCTGTGAGCCATTTTATCTTTGCTTTCTAAGCTAAAAAAGTAGTATAATGCCTGTGAGCAGTCTTATATTCTTCTCTAGCTTCTTTTTCTTTAGCTCTCAGCTCAAGATCTTCAGGTCTAGCATGTAATGCTTGCTGGGCTAAAATCATTTGATTATGGGTGCTAGCATGCCTATCAGAAACATCACCAAATTGGGTTATATTGAGGCACTTGAAATCTTTCTTCAAGAGTTTTAACTTGCTTACAACCTGAAACATTTTTGTCCCAGCTACTTGTTGTTGCCAAACATTAGCAACAATATTTTCAAAGTCTGCAGCCTGGGACCACATATTGAAATACCTGAAGGATTTTTTCTTCATGTCATTAACAAATGATCTGATCACTAGTGGACAGTGATCTAATTCTCCTTCAGGGAGAATAGTGACTTCAGTAAGAGGCCATTCACTAATCCAAACTTCATTGCCAAGGACCCTGTCAAGTTTGCAAAAAACTCTAGATGCCCCTTCTTGTTTGTTGTTCCACGTATAAAACTGACCACTAGCTTTAACCTCCATCATTTTTACATTCTTCCATACAACTCTTCATATCAACAATCTCTCTGTCTCTAACTGGCTGCCCTATTCTTTCATCAATGTTCATCAAGGCATTGTGATCACCTAAGATAATCCATGGCATATCAAACACAACTACATTCTTAATATCCCTCCAAAGATCTTCCCTTCCATGCCTGTCATTTAACCGATAGGCAAAACTCAAAAGTACAATAAAACTTTTTCCCATCATTAATCACCTCAACTTCAGTATGGATGAATTGACTTGTGCAACAAAGGATGTTAACACTAAAAGCAGATGGATGCCAACCCAAAATAATCCTCCCATTTCCATAACATTGATTGTTGGTTGTAATACACCAACCTGGACATACATTAAGATAAAAGTCCCCAAGTGGGGGAGCTTTTATCTTTGTTTCTAGGAGACTAAATGACCTGATTTTGTGAGTCATAAGAAAATTTCTCACCTCTCTTTGTTTGCTCTTATTATTCAGTCCCCACACATTCCAGCTTAGGACATTATCCATCCATGGTAGGAGGCTCCCCCTGCTCACCATGTTTGTCCAGTTTCTATACTTCACCATTGTCTACATCAATTTCTACATTCTCCTCATTATCCACTAGTATGGTTATGTTGGATTTTTGAGGATTTTTAATGACTAGTATAGTGGCACTATACTAGGAGACATTAATAGTGAAGTTTTAATGGTTAAAAAGGATTTTTAACACTTTTAAAGAGGGTTTAGCATATTTTTATATTGCTGGAATTTTGATGAAGTATTGATTAGTGGTTGTATTGATAATTGGTAGGCGGAGAATTCTCTTTAGGCGACTTCTAAGATTATTAAAGTGGCCTCGCATATTGTCTACACAAGGTACGTACATACCTATGTGTTGGTTGGATTAGTATCAAGTCCTAAGGATGGGATTGATGTATATTCAAGTGCAATTGCATGTTTTATGCCGTTGTGTGAAACATGTTGATTATGTTGGTTGTATTATGTTTGTATGGATGATTCATGCAAGCATATGAGATTGGAAACTTTATTTTATTAATTCACATGAGGGATTAATAATTATGTTGTTATTGGATCATGTTGTTCCCTTTGGATTATTTAATTACTATATGAGGACCGATGGCCTTATTTGGTAAGTTGGTTATTCACCTATGAAATGTTGGTTGATTGTTGACTTGAATCAAAAAATAAATAATGGTTATGGAATTTATAATTGGAATTATTCTTGGATTGTTAAGTTGATGATCATCATATCTAATCTTAAGATAAAAATGGAAGTTTATGTATCCTTGATGATTATATTGTTTGTCTTACCTTTGTGAGTCATAACAAGTAAATAATTTATTAATCACTTAAAGTGCAAAGTGAATATCAATAAGCTTTAGACTTGTGCACGTCTGAAGTGTTGGACTAGTATGAGTTGGAGTACATGGTGGTAGCCCATGGCTTTTCTTGGGACCGGATTGATTACCGTGTCCTATTTTATTTCAAAGGTTCCTTGATATCGTTGGTTAGGGGAGTACGGAGTCGCGCCCGTACTTCGTCTTCTAAATTGAAGACTGGTTTGGTTTGGACAACTCTTTCCATTGCCTATTCAATCTAAGTTACAATTAATTTAAGTTGTAGAGTCAAGTTCAGTAAAGTAGTATGTTATGTTATTATATTATTATTTATCTTTGCCGTAATGACTATTAGTATCATGTTAGGTTTTATATTTATTACTATGTAGTACTCAGCTTTGCTGAATACGTGCTTTTGTTTTGTATGTCGATCATGGCTGTGCCTTATTGATCCTATGATGACCAATTTGTTGAGCAGTCTCTCGGGAATAATGCTTGTCCATTTCGGGTTCGAAGATGATGCATCATGGGTTCGGGATTTGTGGAGAGCTTGTGTTTAGCTTTTATACTTATTAGTTGTTTTAATTTGGTTGACTTTGGTTGGGTTGACTTTGACTTTGGTTTTTGGAGTTTGACTTTTGGTTTACTAACTTTATTATTTTCAAAGTTGTTTATTTGTTTTCCGCTGTAAAATTCTGATTAAGCCGGTACGTTATCACACGGGCGATAATACTTTGATAATTCTCTAAGTTTTATATTAAAAAGGTATTTTAGAAAATAGAGAATTGTCGGGGTGTTACACCAGCCGCCACCTGCCGCGCCACCAACCTCACATTCACCAACCTGTCGTTCCAGATTTAGGGTTTGTTAAGGATTTTTTTTTCTTTTTATTGTTAGACAATTACATAATCCGAGGACACAAAGAAGGGTTATTAATTACTGCATAATTTCATTGTTTTCACTCAAGATTTATCTTTTTCGTTTTTTAGTTCAAGATCTCTTCGTTCATATCTAATTTTTATCTAATTTCATTTTGTTTTTTAGTTTTTATGTAATTTCATTTTTCTTTCAGTTGTTTCATTTCATTATATGTAGTTTATATAAAATTTAATTTCGTTATGTAATTTCATTTCGTTTTTCTTTGGTCAGATCTGGGTTTTGTTCCATTCGGGAGCCATGGCTTAGAAGTGGAGTCACGTGTGTAGACTTGTGGTGTTTTCTAGGTTGTGGTGGGAACCTGATTTTTTTTAATTGTAAATTACCTCAACTGATCCAATTGTATCACAAAACCGGATCAGTTTACTCACCTAACTGATCCGGTTTTGTGATGCAACCGGATCAATTAGTGATCAACTGATCCGATTTTGAACCGGATCAGTTGCTCACTAGTAGCAGCTCCGTGTACATCGTTTCTGGACCAAAACCGGATATGTAAGTCCAGGTTTTGGCCGGGTCCAATGTTGTTTTTTCCACTAGTGATGCATTGGAGGATCTTGATTTTTGTTTTCATGCTCATTCTCATTCTCATCCTCAGTTTGCTATACGTTTTGATTGATGCAGATTGGGAACATTGTAGTATCCACTCACCCATACGAAATTTGCCTCCTTTGCTATTATTTGCTGTAGCTGCCCTTCGGCAAAAATGAAGGGCTGCGGTTTATTTTAGCTAAATCACTAAACAACAACAACAAAAAACAATAACCAGCACAACAACAAACAACAACCAACAACAACCAACAACAACAACCAATAAGAAGAGTGCCCATCTAAACAATACTAAACCCTAGAACAAGGTCCCCTAAATAAGCACTCATTAATTCAAAAAACAATTATTCATAAGAAATCTCACCAAAAAAAATATAATAAAAAAAATGCAAAGTTTCCCATAATGTATTCACATTTCTGGTAATGTTATACAAAACCCTAGAACATGAAACCCCCTAAATAAGCACTCATTAATTCGAACAACAAGCATTCATAAAAAAATCTGCAAAATGCAAATCCAATTACGCATTCACAACTCTGTTAAAACAATTGCAAATCACGACATTCAAACTAAACATAATGTCGAGAAAAATAAAACATAAAATGAAAAAAAAAAATCCTATATCACAATATAAACACAAATCAATTGTTTCACTTTCAAAAAAAAAATCGTGGAAATTAATAAGAGCTAGGTTAAAATCAAAGTTTGCGAAGCAAAAAAAGGGGAAAATTACTTGACTTTCATACGAGCAAGAGGATCAGCAAAAAAAAGAGTGTAGCTTGATAATGGGTTTACTGCCACCACCGACGAAGATGCCACCATTTTTATGTCCTTAGCCGACGATATGTTTTTCACTCCGGTGGGCGAACGGCAGCGGAGGGGTGAGGAGAGCTGCGAAGAGAGGGAAGGGCTGGGGAGATGAGCTGCGAAGAAAGAGGGGGTTTGATGAGGTGAGGGAGGGAAAAATCGGGGACTGGGAAGAGAGATGGGGAAAATTTAGGGTTTTTGTATTTGGGGGAAATGCGCGTAATTGAAAAGGCCTGCGGTTTTAATATTGACCGTAACCTGTCACTAAAGGGCTGCGGTTAAGCCCAATATCGCAGCCCTTTAAAGGGCTGCGGTTTTTTGGGCTAACCATATCCCTTCACTATTAAGGGGTGCGTTTTGCAATAAACCGCAGCCCTTGCACCGCAGCCCTTGCGTTTTTTTCCACTAGTGACATATTTGCTCCAAATCAATTTTGGGATTTGTAGAGGATCTAAAAGCACTTTTGTTATATCCATGTCTATGTTGATGTGTGCTGTAGGAGTGAGAAATGTCGAGAGTGCATACATAGCATACTAGCTTTGGAATCTACGACCTCCTTTCGGTAGTTTCAGAATCTCTTCAACCAGTTTGGATGCCTTTATTTCTGCGTTGCTTGTACATCCTAATTCTTCACGCCAATGATCTTGTGTCCAAGCATCTAGGTTATCTCTTTTGGCAAGAGAGTTCTAGACAACAGGATCTCCTTCTTTTGGCAGTTGAATATGTCATGGACATCATCTTCAGTTACATTTCATCCCCTAGTTGCATCAACTGCAAACCAGTTGTTGCACAAGCCAGTGTACCATCCCTTAATAGTATGCATTCATTTCCAGTGTAAACAATCCTTCAAATCCCATAAATTTCACATGCACTATTTGTTCTGAGTTGCTAATTCAACTTGAAGAGTACACTAGGGGAACAATATGTTGAAATCAGAACTTGTTTAGCCCTAAAAAAGAAATAGGAACAATAACAAACATCACAATCAGAGTGATCACCAGACAAATTAAAGTGGTCACTAATTGAGATTAACTAGGTACTAAATGACCAATATTGACAACAGAATAACTAAATGTAGTGATAATCCTATTTAGTCTTGATAATTTAAACATAAAAGTTAATTATCTATCAAGAAAAATAAAATAAGATATAAGAGAGGCTCGAACAAGTAGAGTAGCTATACAACTTAAAATGTGCAGGGTTGAAAATCAAAAGGCATAGTGCATAGGGTCATATTTTGAGTTTACAAAGACAATAAGATAGCTTGTATAACTTTTGCAACTGGATTTTTCTAAGACGTTCAAGTTTTAGTATTGAATAATAGACACTAAAACATAATTTAAACATAGAAGTTGAATGAGCCACAAGTATCATATAAATTGGTATAATTTAGGAATTGATGAAAAACAAGTTTCATAAAAAATTGCATCGCTTGACTCAATCATTGTGTAAATTGAGACAAAATCATTATGTTCTATGACATAAAACTTATAGGATTTAATATGCTCTAATAACCTATGAAAATGCAATCAATTCCTTTCTCACCCAAAACTTTTCTCTTAGATTCGGGTAACCTAACAATTGCCCTACAATCCCAAACCCGAAGGTAATTGAAATTAGGCCTCCTACCAAATCAAATTCATATAGGGTAACTTTTTTCCTTTTATTTGGAACTATATTTAAAATATAGCAAGGCGTAAGCATGGTTTCACCCTAAAACCCATTGCTCAAATCTGAGTTAGATAACATGGAATTCACCTTTTCTTTTAATGTCCTATTTTTCCTTTCCTCAAACCATTTTTTTGTGGTGAATACGGTGCGGTTGTTTCATGAATGACTCCAGTTGATGAAAATTAATTTAGATCACAACATTCCCACCCTTATCAGTCCGAAATCACTTAAGCAACAAATTGGTTTCCAATTCCACTTAGGTCTTATAAATCTTAAACTTATAAAGTGTCTGATCTTTTGAAAAACAATAAGTACACATAACAATACCGAGAAAATTCATCAATAAATGTTATTAAAATACCTATTATTTCCCAAAGATGGTGTGCTATGAAAGTCACACAAGTCACTATGCACCAATTCAAGCTTGTTTGATTGTTTTTCAACACTAGGAAAATGATTTCTTGTAATTTTGTTTAGCATGCATGTTTTACACTTCTTTAAATTCATGTCAACTTTAGGTATCAAACCATTTTTTGAAATATCATATAATCTACGATATTTAATATAACATAAACGATTGGGCCATAGAGAAGAAACGTCCACCATGTAAATAAATTAATTACAATAATATCCTTGTCCAACAAACACACCCCCTTTACTTCAAATACAATTTTGAAATCGTATTTATTAAGTAAGCCTCCGAACATCATATTCTTCCTAACTTTGGGAACATAAACAACTTCACTAAGAGTCAAAGTCTTCTCGGAAGTGAGAAGTAACTCTGCTTGGCCTATTCCTTTTGCCTTCACCATATTGCCATTTCCCACGTACATGACCGGTCCATCCTCCAAAGCTTGATATGTCTAGAAGTAATGAAGATCCTACATGCAAGCCTTAATGTGTGGAGTCCACCCACCAAGAATCATCATCCTAAACCACATAGAATTCAGAATTAATTCATTGTAATAAAATCGATTTTTTCACCATATACCCCCGATAAATTTTTTGCACCATATACCCCTAAAAGTTTCAAAATTCACCATATACCCCTCACTTTTCAAAAAAAAAAACCACAGAATGCCCTTAATGGCTAACAGACGTTAACTCCGTTAGCCGTTAAGCCCTAATTGACCTCATTAAGCTTATAATCCTTAATTAACCCTAATCTCTCTCCTTTCCTTTTCTCTCCCCTAACCCACTTAACTCTTTTCCCCTCTCTCTCCTCCACCATTAACACCACCAAAGAAGCCACCACCCAGCCCCCTCCCCTCACAACCACCATCGGTCACCCCTCTCCTCCCCCTTCACTTGCACCCACCACCTATTTTCACCTCTGCGATTTTCCTGCACCTGCACTGGAATTCATCAGCATGTCCATATGAAAATTCAAACCGAATTCTACTTGGAGTGTGTCGTTCACGGCTGCCGTAACCACTGGCCCCATGCTATAGGGTCCTTCACAATTGTGCGCCACTGCGACCTCGTCGCATCATCCTCTTGACCGTCGTGTCATCTCCTCAACGTTGCCCATCAAAATATGGCCTCCAAGCCCTCCACGCTGTCAGTGCCATTGTCCATTGTTCCGATCTTGATGCTGGCTGCACCGTTTTTTCCTCCAGCTTTTTTGGGCTACCTTTGTCGGTTCCGCTGGAATCATGGCCCATTACCCGTGTAACACCCCGTAATTTTCACTCTTTATTTTTTTGTGTTTGTTTACATTAAAATGATATTTTTCGTAAAAATAAAAAATTTATTATTTTGATTATTTTGGAACGTGTTGTGAAAATGTCTATATATATTTATATGTTGTGATATATTTATATATATATTTATTTTAAGTTGTTAGTTATTTATTTTAAAGGTTATATTAATTTCGTTATTTGGTTAGGCGTTTAGGATGCTGTTTTGTCACGTAGCGTTTTTGTAACGTTGTTGGACCGACATGGGTGATGAAATGTTGCATCGCATGTGGCGTGCTAATGTGTTTATTATATTTATATTTATAATATAATTTATTAGAGTTATTTTCAATATTAAGTATTTTCAACGTTTAGGCGCGATTTAGGAATTTATCGATTTATCGCGTGACGGACTTTTGATGCATGGACCTTTGATGACTTGGGCCGAAATCTTCATGGTGTACTTGGGCTTGGACAGCCGGCTATGGGGAGGGAGAAGGAAGAAGTTTCTCCTCTTTTATTTCATTTCTTTTAATTGGTGACTCTTGGTAGATTGTAACCCCCATAACCCCCCTAATCATTCTCCTAAACCCTTCATCTTTCCTTGCCATAAAATTCTGATTTTTATTAAAAGAGGTTCAGCATCATTTGCATTTAACCCTCACCATTTTCAAGAAAAGAAAGAGAGAAAAGGAAGAGGAAAAGAATAGAAAGTTTCAACCCGGTTTTTCCTGTCACACCTTCACGAAAATAACCGTAGCCGGAGATCTAACCGTTGGATCGTCTTCAAATTTGGACAGAACGTTTATAACATCTTGTTCTACACTCTAACTGGAGCGATTTAGAATCTAGCTTTTGATCACCGTGAATCATGATCGGAACAGAGCAGTGTGACATGAGATTTATCAACGTTCAAGAAGAAAATGCCTAGTGACTGGTTGCTTCAATTCTCGTTCATTGTGCCTTGGGGTTAGAAGAGGAATTGGATTGTATGCGTAGCTCTTAACTATCTCTTTAGACTCAGCTCTCCTCCCGACGTTCCAGGTAACTAGTAGTTATCTTAGAACCATAGTGATTAGAGTATTATTCGGTATTAGATTATTACGCTAGGAATTATTTAAATTACTTTTGAAATGAAATTATTGACGAAATTTGACATGAATATACTTGATGCATTCTGTGTGATTACTGTAAAGAGAAAAATAATTTTCGTATGATTTTTGGTATTTATTTGATTTATTTGGTGTTTTGTGCGTTTTTGGCTAAATTGCATAATAATTATTAAACGGATATTAAAATTTCTGAAATTATTTTTCTTAGATCATGTTGTATGCGTAGTATGTATTCCATGCCTTAGAATAATTTTTGCCTACTGTGTACTGGTTTATTTAATTGATATATCTGCTTTTACAATTTCGTTTCTATCAGTATATAAATCTTGAAAATTATTTCTGGAGGCCGAAAAATTTATTTCTTTGTAAAATATGTATTAACGTGAGTTTATTCATGTTGTGTAAATTTTTGGTAATTGTTGGGCGTTTATTTATATTTTTAGTTATTATATTGGCTTTATTGAGTAAGCTAAATATATTAACTTTTAAAATTACTTTTGGAGCCCAAAAATTATAAAGAAAAATTGTACCATGTCAGTAGAGCTATTAGGGTCGTATGATAATTTTTATGTGATTTTACTGCTCGAACTTAATAGTTTAATAATTATTATTGGGTTTTTGTTGTGAAATTGAGGATACTCTTTTAAATTATTTGAGAACTTGTTAATCAGAAATAATTTGTAATTTATTATGTTCTGGGTTGCTGATGTCCAGTAGGTTGCAGTAAGTATTATTGAGCATCCATATGTTTATGTGTGATTTATGAAAGAAAATGATTAATTGTTACTACTCTTTTAATGAATAAGTTTTGGAGTTAATTGGTGATGTATGTTTGATTGAATTGTTGGTGCTGTAAAAATTAGTTTAATATCATTGTTGATGTTTAGAGATGTTCAAGTGTTTATTGTGGGAGACATTTGTTGGAAATTTGTAAGTTATTAATTTTGGGGAATTATGAGGAGTTGTTTTTATGAATTTTGGGTATAAGGCCGGGTGGCATCCCTTTTTGATGAATATTTTAAATGAATGATACTTGGATGATATGCATGATTTTATTTTGACATAAGAATATCCGGTGGGATAGATGTAGTCCCCGGTGAAGAACATGCCAACCACCTGGTTTGCGAACTAGGGGTACACCTGGGTTAATTGTTGTCGTCCGAGAGGTCAGGGAGTTCTGCGTGTTCTACCCTGCATCGGGAGTTTGGCCATTCTTAGACATAGGCAGTGAAGAACGTAAGCCCATAGACTGACCTGGAGATTGCGATCTGACAAACCTTAGGAAGTGAATTGCGATTCACTGGCGTTCGGTTTCTGACTCAATAACTTGTTGTATTCTTGATTTATTTTTATTTATGTATTCTAGATTTTATTCACTCACTATATCTTGTTTATTTATTATTGATGATCACTTGTATTACCTATGAGCTTTATGGTTTTTAGATGCATGTTATTGTTATAATGATTGTATGATTTCCTTTCTTATTAATCTATCCCTGAATCGTACTTTGATTGCTTTTGTTCTGGGAGAACTGCTAGTTACTCCCCACTGATTGTGGATATTTGTTGTATATTTTGCAGGTTTTGTTGATGGGGATTTTCTTTGATTTTGGGCTCGGGTTGAGATGCGAGAAATAATCTATTAGGGGTTTTAGTTCTAGACGTCTCTTTAGTTTGAGATAGTTTTCTCATTTCGATTTTAATCTAAGTAATTAATTTACTTATAGTACTTACTTATGTTTGTTTTTATCACTTAGTTATTTAAACACTATTCTTGTAGTAGTGACATTCCCAGAAGACGATGTTTCCGCCATCGTCCTATTAATACTATTATTATTTCTTTTTTTTCCGCTTTGAAGTTATGGGGTGTTATAGTTGGTATCAGAGCAAAACGCTCCTAAACTCTGAAAAAGAGTTGCTAATGATTCTTTAGAATTATTAGTTAGCCATAGGATATAAAATTTGTTTAGAATTAAGTTTAGTTGTTTCACTATAATGAGAGTGTGATGGTAGAGTAAGTTAAGGGAAGCCTTATGGGAATGTGATGTGCTCTCATGCTTATGGAGCATATGTTATATGTATAGTTATTTGTATTATTGGTGGAATTAGTCTGCCAAGTTTGCTAATCTTATTTGCAGGGCCTCTTACATGTAATTTATTTTCTCTTTTGTCAGAGTGCGCAGCGAAAGCGAAGTAATTTATAGCCTTCTCGGTTTCGTTGTGTTTAATTTGTTTTGTGTTTTGCAATTTAGAAATAAACTTTAATTTTATTTTAATATAGTCTTATGTGTTGCATTGCTTTTATTTTATTTGTTAGTTGCTTGATAGTATATGTTATTATGTGAGACAGTATATACTTTCTGTTCTTTTCCAATTAAGTGTTGTTGTTTATGTGAGTACTACGTATCTGTTTTATTATTTACAAAACTTCCTAGTTTGAATTTATATTCCAAATTATATTTTAGATCTTTGAACTTAATAAAAATACTTATGTTAGAGTTATTTTCTGACTTTCAAATTTTGTTATTGTTAATATTTTGACATACTCTTTTGGAAAACGTTTAATTTCAATTGTCTTCAAATTTCTCTTACCGTTTTTGACCATCTATAGTTATAAATATTTTCCTTTTAATATTTTTATTTTTCATGCTAATCCTTGTTTAGCTTTTAATTATGGTAATAAGTTTTGTAGTCTTTGAAAATAAAAGTACTTTAATGAGTTGTCTTGGTGTTAGATTGAAATGTAGACGCAAACTATTTTGTTTTAAAGGTTAGCATTCAACAACTTTTACTTTACTTACTTTTCTTATTAGCATTATTTTTTTTTTTCAAACTCAAATGCGTGAAAGGATCTCGTTTACTATTTGTTGTTTCTTGTTTAAATATTTACTGCTTTCTCATCCCATAGAAAAATTTTGGTTGTTTTCATTACTTCTTATTTAATTCTCTGATTTTGACTGATCTGTTTTATATTCTTTGAAAATGAAATTTATATACTCGGTCTAAATTTTAAACTTGTTTGAGTTGATATTAAGTCATAATGGGTGATTCCTTTGACTTGTATGTCAATTTGATGAGTCTAAATTTTAAACTTGTTTGAGTTGATATTGAGTCATAATGGGTGATTCCTGTGACTTGTATGTCAATTTGATAAGTTGACGCATTTTATCTGTTTTGATTTAATTTCCTTTTTGAGTTGACATTAAGTTTATATTGGGTGATTCCAGTAAGCTCTAATGTTGATTTGATAAGAAGGCTTTCAAATATTGTTTTGTTGATACTAGATTAGCAAATTTTATAATTGTTGTTAATAATTTATTACTTTATCGCCTATTTATTATTAGTGTTTCGTCGTTGTGAAATTTATTTTGAAGTTTTCAATTTCTTTTGCGAACTTTAATTTTCATATATACACTAGTGGAAAAAAGCTCATCCGATCCGGTCAAAACCGGGCTTACTGATTCGGTTTTGGTCTAGATCAGATGGGGTCGCAGCAGTTTAGAAAAATTAACTGATCCGGTTCTAAACCGGATCAGTTAATCATTTACTGATCCAGTTTTGAAAGAAAGAACCGGATCAGTTAATCATTTACTGATCCAGTTTAGAAAGAAAACCGGATCAGTTAATCCCCCTAAAAACCAAAAAAAAAAAAAATTTTTTTTACAGTTTTTCATTATTAATCGATACAAAATCAATTGGTATATATCAATAATCATTTTATTAAGTATATTATGCTTAATTGAAGCATAAATATAAATAATTAGATACATAAGTTTCATTTAGTAGCAATTCCAAAAAAAACTTTGTAAAGCAGCTCTTATTGCTAAAAAAATTAGTACATAAGTATGAATTGAGAAGCAGCAGCGTTGAAGAAGGGCTCCAGGGCTGCATGATAGCAATGAGAAGCACATATTAGGGCGATTAATAAGAACAAATATAAAGAAGATAATGCGAAAACCAGAGTTCAAATTTCACCTTTAACTGTGTGAGTAAAAAAGACAGCAACAACAGCAAAAGAGACATTGCTGGTAACATGACCTAATGCATGACATTGCCACTGGAATCAGCAACTTCAGGAGGGTACCGCCAATAGGCTGCAAACACATTCAAGGATTCTCCGAATGTTAGAGTGGTGAAAAATCTTTCTGAAAGGTGCATGATCAGTAGTAAAATGTGGGAGGAAGGAAAGATATCTTCAAGTTCAAAGAAAAGACCATTATGTTCAAAGAAAAGACAGAACAAGAACAAGGAAGACGCTATGAAATGGTATGTTCAAAGAAAAGACAGAACAAGAACAAGAACAAGGAAGACGCTATGAAATGGTATTTAATAGGAACATACATCATAATTGTGGGAGGAAGGAACGATATCTTTAAGTCTCTTCCCGGTGAAGATGTCAATACCGACAAAGTTACACTTAGCATGGCCGTGCTTGCCAGTCTTAGAAGTGGAAACTTCAACAACCTGCCATATCAAAATTTTCCAAAAGCAATTAGACATCATTGGCCTCTCTTACTTCTTTCAAATGCTAACTCTTTATACAGAAAAAACCTCTTTATTACGTTGCCTCAAACATTAGACATCAAAGCAGACATTGAAATAAGAATCCAAAGATCTTTACTAGAGCAAAATAGCAAATAAACAACCTTTTTGCGCGACTAAGAAAACTGAACTCATAATAATCCTGACCTTCTCTAAAAGCTTCTATCATTAACTTCATCAAGGCAAATAGGCCTACAGAAATATGCATATGCCGTTGAACAATTCACACATTTCATTAACATCACCAGACCAAGGACTCAAAATTCAGATAAAAATTCAACCAAAGCATATTATATTGTCTCCACTCACCACGTCCAGCACGAAAAATTCAGCGCACATACGCGGTCAAAAAAATTTCATTGATCATTAAGCTTTTCACATAAGTGAATATACTTTGACCTATGAGAGAACAATTTGTCCACAAATATATCTTCAATTCCAATAACAGATTAATTCACAGAGTAACAATGATATTTCATTGCACAACAAATCAATATATTCAAATCATTTTCATTTGATTTAGTTACTCACAATGCATACAAGGCGAAGATAACATAACCTGAATAGTAACATACTCCATATTCCATAATATACGCATTTCAGAATCTTATCATCACAAATTTCACGCAACACACTACATATAATTCTCCAGTTAAATAGTAATAACAATATAATTTTCAAAGGATAAAATACACAAATGTCAAACCTCTTCTTTCGATTAGAAAACGTCTCGGATAACTCCAAATCAGAGGGAAGTGAAGTTGATACAGTAGGCTTATTATCATCATTTTCAATCGCAAACTTCTCTTTTTGGACATTACAGGCGGCACGCCATCGACGATTCACAGTAGGAAACCTTCTACTTAGATTGAATTGATTTGAAAATAAGCGAATTAGGGATTTGAAATTCAATCGCAAAGTGCGAAATTGACGATTGTTAAGAAGAAACAAAATCAATAATGTTAGGGTTTATTTATTAAAAAAAAAAGCATTTTTCAGATAAAGGTCGAATTTGGATAGAAGGTAAGAATGAAAACCTGGAGAAGACGACGAAATCGACATTGTCTTCGTCAGACATGGCTACTGCTTCGACGAGCTTCGAATGGAGTTGAGAGGAGAGAGAAAATGAAGGAAACCTACAATTAAAGAAGACATTCTTTCAATTTCCCGTGCTTCAAATACCGACGCCATAACTGGACCTTCAAATTCGCGCCATAGTCGGAAACTATAGAGAGGGAGAAGGAGAAACGGCAGTGTGAGAGGGAGATTGGGGTTTAGGTTTTCTGAGGGGGTGAGAGCCTGAGAGGGAATGAGGCGCGAGATTGGGTCATTGGGCTTTAAGTGAAGTTTTGGATAGTGGGCAACTGGGCCGCGTTAAATTAGTTGGGCTGGATTCTGATCCGGTTTAATGGACCGCATCAGGTAAGAGAAAACCGGATCAGTTTTCTATTAACTGATCCGGTCCAGCGAAGACCAAATCCGTTTCTTCGCCCAGCTTTCCCTCCCAATTTTTTACGGATTTTTGGATCCGATTTTTGTAAAACCGGATCTGTTTCTAAGTGACATATAAGGTTTTTTCCACTAGTGATATGTTTAGGAGGCGTACGCTCTTATAACATATGTCATGACTTGTGTTCGTAAGTGCTATTTTAATAAAGCAGCTAGCTACTCTTTATTAAAGTGTTCTTATCTCTTTAAGTGGAGTATAAGCCCGTGTGGTTACCTCTATTTAAATTGATTTGGCTATCTATTTACGAATTTTTTCTTCTTCGTTTCTTTTCTATAAATATTTATGTATGGTCGGATTTATTCTTTTATAATTTTACGTAATTATATATTCCTACTTCTTTTACAAAATTACCTATAGTTTATTGTGCAAAAGTTTTTACTTTAAACTTTCTAATACTTGTCTTTGGTTCTTTCACATTTTATAAAATGATTGTTGTTACCGTGCTTCTTTACTATACAACTCTTTTGGTCTTCCAAAATAAAATATATATATATTATTTTAGTTATAAAATTTTATACCTGCAAAGTTGTTTAGTTAACTAAAATCCATCGATTTCTGTTTTCTTAATGTTCTTTATCTAGAGTATTTTCTTTTGTCTCTTGGTTGTTTTGAAGTTTCGAGGACGAAACTCTTTTAAGGGGGAGTGATTGTAACACCCCGTAATTTTCACTCTTTATTTTTTGTGTTTGTTTACATTAAAATGATATTTTTCGTAAAAATAAAAAAATTATTATTTAGATTATTTTGGAACGTGTTGTGAAAATGTGTATATATATATTTATATGTTGTGATATATTTATATATATATTTCTTTTAAGTTGTTAGTTATTTATTTTAAAGGTTATATTAATTTCGTTATTTGTTTAGGCGTTTAGGATGCTGTTTTGTCGCGTAGCGTTGTTGTAACGTTGTTGGACCGACTTGGGTGATGAAATGTTGCATCGCATGTGGCGTGCTAATGTGTTTATTGTATTTATATTTATAATATAATTTATTAGAGTTATTTTCAATATTAAGTATTTTCAAGGTTTAGGCACGATTTAGGAATTTATCAATTTATCGCGTGACGGACTTTTGATGCATGGACCTTTGATGACTTGGGCCGAAATCTTCTTGGTGTACTTGGGCTTGGACAGCCGGCTATGGGGAGGGAGAAGGAAGAAGTTTCTCCTCTTTTATTTCGTTTCTTTTAATTGGTGACTCTTGGTAGATTATAACCCCCATAACCCCCTTAATCATTCTCCTAAACCCTTCATCTTTCCTTGCCATAAAATTCTGATTTTTATTAAAAGAGGTTCAGCATCATTTGCATTTAACCCTCACCATTTTCAAGAAAAGAAAGAGAGAAAAGGAAGAGGAAAAGAATAGAAAGTTTCAACCCGATTTTTCCTATCACACCTTCACGAAAATAACCGTGCCCGGAGATCTAACCGTTGGATCGTCTTTAAATTTGGACAAAACGTTTATAACATCTTGTTCTACACTCTAACCGGAGAGATTTAGTATCTGAGGTCTTGATCACCGGGAATCATGGTCGGAACAGAGCAGTGTGACATGAGATTTATCAACGTTCAAGAAGAAAATGCCTAGTGACTGGTTGCTTCAATTCTCGTTCGTTGTGCATTGGGGTTAGAAGAGGAATTGGATTGTATGTGTAGCTCTTAACTATCTTTTTAGACTTAGCTCTCCTCCCGACGTTCCAGGTAACTAGTAGTTATCTTAGAACCATAGTGATTAGAGTATTATTCGGTATTAGATTATTATGCTAGGAATTATTTAAAATACATTTTGAATGAAATTATTGACGAAATTTGACATGAATATATACTTTATGCATGCTGTGTGATTACTGTAAAGAGAAAAATAATTTTCGTATGATTTTTGGTATTTATTTGATTTAATTGGTGTTTTGTGCGTTTTCGGCTAAATTGCATAATAATTATTAAACGGATGTTAAAATTGCTGAAATTATTTAGATCATGTTGTATGTGTAGTATGTATTCCATGCCTTAGAATAATTTTTTCCTACTGTGTTCTGGTTTATTTAATTGATATATCTGCTTTTACAATTTCGTTTCTGTCAGTATATAAATCATGAAAATTATTTCTGGAGGCGAAAAAATTCATTTCTTTGTATAATATGTATTGCCGTGAGTTTATGCATGTTGTGTAAATTTTTGGTAATTTTTGGGCATTTTTTTATATTTTTAGTTATTATATTGGCTTTATTGAGTAATCTGTATATTAACTTTTAAAATTACTTTTGGAGCCCGAAAATTATAAATAAAAATTGTACCATGTCAGTAGAGCCATTAGGGTCGTATGATAATTTTTATGTGATTTTACTGCTCGAACTTAATAGTTTAATAATTATTATTGGGTTTTTGTTGTGAAATTGAGGATACTCTTTTAAATTATTTGAGAACTTGTTAATCAGAAATAATTTGCAATTTATTATGTTTTGGGTTGCTGATGTTTAGTAGGTTGCAATAAGTATTATTGAGCATCCATATGTTTATGTGTGATTTATGAAAGAAAATGATTAATTGTTACTACTCTTTTAATGAATAAGTTTTGGAGTTAATTGGTGATGTATGTTTGATTGAATTGTTGGTGCTGTAAAAATTAGTTTAATATCATTGTTGATGTTTAGAGATGTTCAAGTGTTTATTGTGGGAGACATTTGTTGGAAATTTGTAAGTTATTAATTTTGGGGAATTATGAGGAGTTGTTTTGATGAATTTTGGGTATAAGGCCGGGTGGCATCCCTTTTTGATGAATATTTTAAATGAATGATACTTGGATGATATGCATGATTTTATTTTGAGATAAGAATATCCGGTGGGATAGATGTAGTCCCCGGTGAAGAACATGCCAACCACCTGGTTTGCGAACTAGGGGTACACCTGGGTTAATTGTTGTCGTCCGAGAGGTCAGGGTGTTCTGCGTGTTCTACCCTGCATCGGGAGTTTGGCTATTCTTTGACACAGGCAGTGGGGAACGTAAGCCCATAGGCTGACCTGGAGATTGCGATCTGACAAACCTTAGGAAGTGAATTGCGATTCACTGGCGTTCGGTTTCTGACTCAATAACTTGTTGTATTCTTGATTATTATTATTTATGTATTCTAGATTTTATTCTCACTATATCTTGTTTATTTATTATTGATGATCACTTGTATTACCTATGAACTTTATGGTTTTTAGATGAATGTCATTGTTATAATGATTGTATGATTTCCTTTCTTATTAATCTATCCCTGAATCGTACTTTGATTGCTTTTGTTCTGGGAGAACTGCTAGTTACTCCCCACTGATTGTGGATATTTGTTGTATATTTTGCAGGTTTTGTTGATAGGGATTTTCTTTGATTTTGGGCTCGGGTTGAGATGCGAGAAATAATCTATTAGGGGTTTTAGTTCTAGACGTCTCTTTAGTTTGAGATAGTTTTCTCATTTCGATTTTAATCTAAGTAATTAATTTACTTATAGTACTTACTTATGTTTGTTTTTATCACTTAGTTATTTAAACACTATTCTTGTAGTAGTGACATTCCCAGAAGACGATGTTTCCGCCATCGTCCTATTAATACTATTATTATTTCTTTTTTTTCCGCTTTGAAGTTCTGGGGTGTTACAACCCGTCTACCCACACACGTACTGGTGCACCACCGGACATCCATCATTTTGGTCCACCAAGGTGCATCGACTTTTCATCAATTGAATCCTGTAATTCGAATTACACTTGTCATCAATTACTGTAGAGCAGATTAATCCAATAAAATTAAAATTTCAATCTAATTATTGGTTAATTTTTAAAGGCAATAATCGCGTAGAAATCGCATTTCGTATTCTACATGCCTTTGAAAACGAAAGCATTTAGAAATTCAATTGATTTGATGAATAATCCAATATATTTCAAGGATCTTGAAGCTCCAAATACTCCGACACAAGCTCGAAAGTTGAATCGTCTTCAAATATGCAAGAAGAAGAGCATGGGAGGCCAGCATATGATCGGACGGCGATGAGGCGTGAGTGGGAAAGGAGATAGGTGTGTGTGTGAAGAAGAGGGGAGGGGGTTGGCGGTGTGTTCGGGGTGAATCGTTGATGGCGGGGTGAAAGGAGAAGGTGAGAGTAATCTTTATTTGGTGGTGTTAATGGTGGAGGAGAGAGAGGGGAAAGGATGTAAGTGGTTAGGTGATAGAGATTAGGATAGGGATAATTAATGGTTAGAAGCTAATGAGGTCAATTAGGGCTTAATGACTAACCGAGTTAACATCCGTTAGTCATTAAGGGCATTCTAAGGTTTTTTTTAAAAAGTAGGGGTATATGGTGAATTTGGAAACTTGTAGTTTGTCGAGGGTATATGGTGAAAAAAACAGTAATAATTTATCTCTTCTTTCAAAAAAATATTATGCCAAACTGACCTTCATGGTGCGCAACCTTAGATTAATCCTTTTGTTTGCTCTTTTCCTCTTCCAAAGAGGGATAATTCCTCTTCAAGTGAGAATGACAGACTAATTAAAGTCGTATCACCTAATCAAAAATAACCTAAGGTCCACTAACTAGTAGTCAGGGAAGTCAGGATCGAATCCACAGGGAGATAGCTTTACTATAATATCTGAACTCCGATATTATACTAACTAAATCAGATGAAAAGGGTTGGTTTACTGAATTAAGCAAATTATCAAATCACAAATAACAATTAACAGAAAGACTAAGGAATGGTTCACCATGTATGCAATTCAGGATATCAAGAATGATTGAAGAAACTCAATGAAATAATCTAACTAGGGCACATGTAATTTCTTTCGAACATTACCTCCCTCGAAGCTCAGTAAGCCGCTCTCGCATGGTCATAGACCGCTAAGCCTACTATTGAGAGCCTATACAAAGTCCTACCTCTCGATCTATAACTTTGTATTGCAACAATAATCAACACAGTTGGCTAAACTTGTAGATTAATAACTCAATAGCAGGAATCAAACAAATCAATGAATAAAATAATCATTTAATCAATCCCTCATATGCATACATAGATCCCCAAAACCCTAGAAAATAAACTACTCACATATAATTGGGGAAAACATAATCACAATTAAATAAGAAAGAAACATGATGGAATAATAACACAGAAGAATTGAAAAGATAATAGTAAGGGATGAGAAACAATACCAATTAAAGAACGAATATTGAAAACAATTACTCTATTGAATCTTAAATGAATTTATAAAGCACAATAAACTAGGGTTCTTGAGAGAATAAAAGTGCTTAAAAAACTAACGACTGAAATAATAATATGAAAACGTGGTTTTTCTCCTCTAAAAGGAGAGTTAATTATACTAAAGTAATAATTAGCCCAACACGCGCTTCAAAACGACTAAAAATCTCCCTGCCTAGGTTGTCGGGGCGGATTCTGTCCGACCGGGCGGTTGTCAGGTTAATTTCCGTAGAAGTGAAGTAGCGCCCCTCCCGATCAGGCCTGCAACAAAATATTTTCTTATTCTTCCAAATCTTCTCCATATGTACAGGAAACTCCCCTCCATGCTGAACTCGACAATGGCCTTATTGCAACGAAGGAAGGAAAGAAAGAAAGCAGTACGTATTCGCGCTTTTTTTTTTGGTTCCTTCTCATACAATGTTGCACAAACAAAGCTCCAAAGATATACAATACCACAATCTCACCACTCCACAAAATAAAAATAAAAATAAAAATAAACTAAAAAAGAAGTAAGAAATTGTTTTGTAAAGAATCGACTTGCCTCCCGATCAGCTCTGGTTTATAAAGGTCCCGCACGACCGTTTACCTCTTTCAATTGCCAAGTGAAGGTGGTCCTTGGAGATAGAATTCTTCAACTAAACCCACTACACCCTATCCTCGATCTTAGTACAGCCACCACCATCCCATGGGTAGAGCGAGTCATCAGTAATTCGTGAAAACTCATCTCCAGCTAACTCCTCAATAAACTCGTTAGTACTACTGTCACCTGGCTCCCATAATCACTCAGGTCTCATATCGTCCCCTGGGCACTTTGGGTCCTCGGCCATGTCAAGCACCACAAAATCAACAAGAATGTAAAACTTACCCACTCGAACAGGGACGTCCTCTAAGATACCTAATGGGTGCTTAATAGAACGGTCATCCATTTGGAGGGTCATAGACGTACACTTAAGTTTTCCCATATTAAGTTTTTCACACAAGGAAAAGGGAAGGACACTGACACTAGCACCTAGGTTACACAAAGCCTTATCAATACTAATAGGACCAATAGTGCAGGGTATGGAGAAACTACCAGGGTCTTTATTTTTAGGCGGTGAGCTATTCTGAATGACCGCACTACAATGTTCAGTAAAGGCTACAGACTCCAGGTCATCATACGTTCTTTTCTTATTCAGCACATCTTTCAAATACTTAACATACATTGGAATATGCGTAATCGATTTAGAGAAAGGAATAGTTACCTGAAGGCTTTTCACAATAGCCAAGAAATTACTGTACTTCTTCTCAAACTTAGAGCATGCTGCACGGTGTGGAAATGGGAGTTTCAGAGCAATAGATGGAGGTAGAGCGACAACATCCTTCTTTTTCTCACTGTCCTGGGCAACATGCTTTTTAGAAACGTCTTCATCGAACCCATCGTCCCCAACAACCTTAGAAGTAGCCAACTTGTCTTCTGCATTGAAAGTAAAGTCGTTGTTGCTAAGCATAGCGGGCTCATCGTTTCTCAAACCACTCATTAGAGTGATTGCATTAACACTTTCTCTGGGATGGACAGACTGGCTAGGCAAAGAACCGGACTTTCTAGTAGAGGATGAACTTGCCAACTGAACTATTTGTGAGTCTAACATCTTATTATGTGTCTCCTATAGCTTGTTCTGAGCATGCAAGTTCTCAAACTGAGACCTAGTAATCTGCTTAAAAGGAAAGGATACCCTTCTGCATCTGCAACATGAGATTTTTTAGTTCAGCAATAGCTGGGTCTGAAGGAGGTGTGCTATGTTGCTGTTGAAACTGATTTCTCTGAAATCCAGGAGGAGCTTGTTGTTGTGACTGATACTGCTGAAACTGGGGTTGTGGTATGTACTGTTGTTGCTGCTAAGGCTGTGGATAATGTTGTTGTTGTTGCGGATTCAACACATTATTGCTCCTATATGAGATATTTGGATGATATCGCATCCCAGGATTGTATGTATTGCATTGGAGTATGGATTGCTAGGGCTTGTGTTGTGACTGCAATGACTGCAGTGTCTCACTAGAAGGTAGGAGAGAGGGGCACTCTTGAGAGTTGTGTCCAGCTATCCCAAAAGCGTCACATATGAGAGCATTATATCCAGAGGCACTGGCCATAGCATTTACACTCATGTGGGAGGAGGGTTCATTACTACCAAGCTTCAAAGAATCGATCTTCTGATTTAAAGCAGTTAGTTGCCCAGACAATATAGAGTAGGCCTCAACATCATGCTTGCCTCCTTTCTTTATAGAAGAGTGAATAGTGGATGCTTAATTAGAAGCAAGTTTCTCTAGAAGTTTATACCCTTCATCAATGGCTTTATCCATGAAAAACCCACCAGAGGCTCCATCGATTACCCGTCTCGTATCTGCATCAACTCTAGTGTAGAAAATCTGACACAAATACCACAGGTCTAAACCATGATAAGGACAAAGGCGCTGCAGATTCTTAAATCTTTCCCAAGCTTCATACAATGACTCGCCAGGATCTTAGGTGAAAGTCATTATCGCATGACGCATATCTACAGTCTTTTGATAAGGATACCACTTGATAAGAAAAATCTTGGATAGTTCTTCCTAAGTGGTGATAGAGGTAGGCAGCTTGTTATACCAGAACAGAGCTTTGTCTGGCAGAGAAAAGCCAAACATGATCATTTTCATCTACTAAGCATCAACACCAGCTTGTTTCTGAGTAGCACAACATTGTGAAAATTGCTGCAGGTGTTGATTTGGGTCTTCAGATGGTAACCCAGCAAACTGATTATTTTGAACCATATTCAGAACATGAGACTTGATTTCAAAATTCGTAGCAGCGATAGTAGGCAACTGTACCCCAGTGGGTACATTATCAGGAGATGGTTGTGCATAATCCCTGAAGGTTCGGTTGCATTCTCTCTCATTGTCAGAGAAATTGGGGTTAAAGGGAAGTCTTGTTGTGGTGATAATGGTGGAGTAGGTGTCTTTTGGGAAGGTGTCTCTGCAGACAACTTTGCATGCTTAGTTTTCTTTCTGAGTCTATGAGCAGTCTTTTCAATCTCCGGATCAAATGGAATAAGATTTATTGTTTCCTGCTCATACACCAATACACTAAAACAAACATGAGATGCTCCGAAGAATAGGTTTTGCTTCAGAGTAGGTTAGTGTAACACTACAATTCAGATAAAATAAAAATAAGTCGTCTCCCAGGCAACGACGCCAAAATTTGACAGACTAAAGTCGTATCACCTAATCAAAAATAACATAAGGTCCACTAACTAGTAGTCAGGGAAGTCAGGATCGAATCCACAAGGAGATAGCTATACTATAATATCTGAACTCTAATATTATAATAACTAAATCGGATGAAAAGGGATGGTTTACTGAACTAAGCAAATTATCAAATCACAAATAACAATTCAGAAAAAGACTAGGGAATAGTTCACCATGTATGCAATTCAGGATATCAGGAATGGTTGAAGAAACTCAATGAAATTATCTAACTAGGGCACATGTAATTTCTCTCAAACATTACCTCCCTCGAAGCTCAGTAAGCCGCTCTCGCATGGTAATAGATCGGTAAGCCTACTATTGAGAGCCTATACAAAATCCTACCTCTCGGTCTATAACTTTATATTGCAACAATAATCAACACAGTTGGCCAAACTTGTAGATTAACTTAATTAAATAACTCAATAGCAGGAATCAAACAAATCAATGAATTAAATAATCATTCAATCAATCCCTCATATGCATGCATAGATCCCCAATCCCTAGAAAATAAACTACACATCACACATAATTGGGGAAAACATAATCACAATTAAATAAGAATGCAACATGATGGAATAATAACAAAGAATAATTGAAAAGAGAATAGTAAGGGATGGGAAACAATACCAATTGAAGAACGAATATTGAAAACAATTACTCTATTGAATCATGAATGAATTTGTAAAGTAGAATAAACTAGGGTTCTTGAGAGAATAAAAGTGCTAATAAAACTAATGACTGAAATAATAATATGAAAACGTGGTTTTTCTCCTCTAAAAGGAGAGGTATTTGTACTAAAGTAACAATTAGCGTAACATACGCTTCAAAACGCCTAAAAATCTCCCCGCCCGGGTTGCCGGGGCGGATTCCGCCCGACCGGGCGGTCGTCATGTCATTATCCGTAGAAGTGAAATAGTTCCCTGCCCTGTCGGGCCCGCAACAAAATATTTTATTTTTCTTCCAAATCTTCTCTAAAAGATAAAATTTGGCTAAGTAAAGGCGTCCGGGCAGCCGGGGCGGATTCCGTCCGGCCGGGCGGTCATCAGCCTGCACAAATCTCTATCTTCAAAACGCCATAACTTCTTTTTTATTCGTCAGAATTAGGCAAGTGACCACTCGTTGGGAAGCTCTTCAAGTGTAGAATCTAACCCAATTGAAATCACTGCATTTGGATTTCTGGAACTTGAGATATAATCAAAAGAGGAGTCATTTTTCTACTTCTTTCATTATTCACTTTGCTTCAAAACTCTTCGAACTCAATGCTCGTGCTCTCAAAAGTACATCATCTCTTGTAGTGATATAAATGAATAGGAAATACACCAAAACATGCTAATTCCTACAATGATCAACCTGAAACTACAAACACACTACAAGGAGCACATTAGTACTGAAAATAGTTCCAAAGAGCGCAATTAAGACCAATAATCAATGAGGGACGGCGGTAAATACTCTATATAAAGTAGATATATCAGAGAACAACCATACCTCCCAACAAGACATGGCCATGCCTTTTTCTTGTCATTCTCCAGGTGGATTTTATTGGACTTCTACGGGCGTTTCTTGGACTTATTAATCTAACTTGATTGCCCTTCTTCCATCACATTAATGGAGGGAACCAGACAACCTTTGGAGATCTTAGAATCATCTTGATTGCCTTTTTCTTGTCATTCTCCAGGTGGATTTTATTGGACTTCTACGGGCGTTTCTTGGACTTATTAATCTAACTTGATTGCCCTTCTTCCATCACATTAATGGAGGGAACCAGACAACCTTTGGAGACCTTAGAATCATCTTGAGACCGGATGCCCTCCTCAATACAGAGATGGGCACCCAAATCTAACAACGACAACGTCTCCTTCTTATGTTTAGAAGAATTTCGAGTGTCCTTCCACGATGGTGGTAATTTATTAATGATGGATGCAACCGAAAATGATTCATCCAGCAACATTCCTTATTGTCTTATTTGGTCCAACATATGTTGAACCTCATTAAATTGTTCGATTACGAAACGACCATTAATTATCTTGTAAGAATTAAATTTGCTGACTAAGAATTTCTTACTTGATGCATCATCTGCAATGTACTTTGAATCAAGAGCATCCCAAAGTTCCTTGGCACTCTCCACATTTGGATAAAACTCAAAGAGAGTATCCGACATTATATTCAATATATGGCCACAGCAAATTTAGTCATCATCTTCCCACTTTGTTCTCCCGCGTGCCTCCTTCGGAGTCTGTTCTTTCACCTTTTATGTGGTGGTGGCATGGGGGTGCTAAGAACATACACCGCATTCAAAGTTTCAATCGGAAATGCATCTTCTTTTGCCAAAGCCAGTGTCCAACACCTTCAAACTTATCCAATTTCTGAAAATTCGTAGTCATCTCTTCCATGGCAAAAGCCATAACAAAGGATTAAAATACTTATAGATTGTTATATGAGTATGGAATTTGTGGGTAACCGAATGGTTCTTCCAAGCATATATGCTTTCCTATAAGTATTTTATCGACCCACCAAGACCAACGGGTTCACGGTAAACACCTATAAGATACAAAGAAGAAAACTATAGAGATTGGTTGATGATATACTCTATACACTATAAATGTATGAAGGTTGTGTTTTCTCAAGAACAAGGAGAAGAAATCTAGAGTAAATTCTCCAAAATCAAGTTTGAGAATGATGTTAATTATCCTCTATGTGTGTAGTCTCTATATATATGTATATGAGGAAAGTCATAGATTACGTATATACCAAAACATTGCATTGTTTCACTCGAAACGTCACTAGAGAGAAGAAAACTGCACCAGAAAACAGGTTCGCAGTGTCGCGACCCGTGATCCATGTCACGAACAGTGATGGCCCGTTGCAAGGTGCGATCTAGGTTGGGAGGTGCGACCAACTTCTGTCCAACAATCTGCTTTGTTGCATTTCTAGATTAGCAGACACGGACTTTTCGCAAGTTGCGAAATACATCGCGAGGTGCGACACAAGTTTGTCCCTTACTCTCAAACAACCTCTAGAGTTGTGTTATACTTAAACTCCAGAACTCCTAAATATAACAAACGATACATACATTTCTTACAAACACATTCAACTATATTTGTTCCAGCAAAAAATACATAATTCATGAAATAAATGTTATATTTAAGACATTAATGATATAAACAATTCCGCTTCTCGATTACATTGGTAAGCTTCACAAAGAATATTATTATCGTTGGCATCTATGGAGTAGTAGTCACCACTTTCCCAATTATTTTTCTTTGCATCATGTGTGTGGTGCATGGCACATGAAATCATTGCCTTTGATTCAACAATAACTTTGTTTTGTTACCAAAGTGAGTCTATCATATCACAAAGCTTCTTTCTCAATTCCACGACTACCTTTATACCGTACAGCTGAAATATGTTCATTAGTAATTCAACACCCTTCTTTTTGCTTTTGTTTTCTACATTGCACATAACCTAATACATAAGTTGCCAACATGTTTCCCTTTTTCGATGCATGTTCCATATATTTCATGTCCTCATCCAACATCATATTAATAAAAAAATTGTACCTAACAAAATGCATATTGTTAGTATCCAAATAATGACGGTCTTTCACAAATTCCCTATAGAACACAATGACGATATAATGAAATAGTTCTTTTTTTATATACTTTATATCATGTGTCATATAATACATAAAAAAAAAGATGAAATTTATTACCATTCCAAAACATAAAAGAGCCTCGGGATTTTTGTATTGAAAGCAATGACAAAAAAAGAGCTTGCATTATCATCAATTCGCCATGACCGCATGTACAACATCTCAAAGGAAATTTTTTCAAATACTTTCTCATCATTAGACATCTCATTCATCGTCTTGCAATTGAGTGAAAATCACCATAATATCACAAACAAACTTTGCGCGTAGAAAATAAAACATAGTTAGATAAGAGTAGGTGCATCATTGTATAACTTACCTCAATTATAACTTACCTCAATTGCAACAAAATTGATCATCAAGAGAAGAAGCGACTACACATGAAAGAATGTCGGTAATATCTCAGTAGGGAGGTAGATTAATTTGTTAGTTTTTTTGGTTCTTTGAACTCCATGTATTAACATTTTTAGTTTTGTCTATATGCCTTAGTTGTTTCTAATTTGTGAGTATATTGTCTATACAAACTAAGGTATTTATAGGGACATATGTATTTTAACTGAAGTAGTAAAATATGTGGCCTCAAGGAATATAAAAGCTCATGATTTTGTGAATATGTGTTTAAAAACCAAAAAAGAGTTCCCTTAATTATATGTAGTGTCGGTTGGAAATAAATCAATTAATTGTTTCTAAACATAAACCGTAAAATTTAAATTTTAAAGTAACATCTTGAATTCCATTTCTATAAATACAATACACATCCCATAATTGATGCTTTATTTAAAACTTTAAAGGATCAATAAAACTATGGTATTTATAAGACAATACGGTTTTAATCAAAAAATCCAAAAACCGTACCGTTATAGGGAACTAAAATGACATGATTTTATGTATGTATTTAGTTTAACTAAAAAAAATCTTTATCTTTAAATTCGGATATCGTGATTTTTTTATTTTAAAGGATGAATAATCATATATATTTGCTTATTCGATTAGTCTTCTAAATTCTTAAAATGGCCCTGATTTTATATTTTATACTTTTGTATAATTGCTCTGTAACATATAATACATGTTATTATTCATGCATCATAACTCTATTTTACATAATATACTTCACTTTTTAAGTTCAAAGGCATAATCCAGTAGTGAGTATATATTATTTATTAATACAATTATTTCTTACGGCATAATAATGTAATAAAAAGTGGACTTAAGATTTATTAAATTCAGACATAAGAAGAAAGAAAAAAATGATCATCTTCTTAGTTATCAACTTCTTTTAGTGACGCCCTGATCTTTTGTTTTTCCTACATTAGAGTCTGCAAGTGCTCACCAAATATAGTTGTTTGAAATTTTAAGTAAAAAAAAGCATAGTGTAGGCGTGATTTTATTTTGCCTACGTGGTGTGAGCGCGTGTTTGACTACCCCATTGTTAAGTTTTTATAAAAAAATATATTGAAGTCGCCAACAAGTCTTTAAAGGAAGACTCATAAACCTAATTGGATATTATATAATCATAGGGACAATTGTGGGACTTATCCAATGTAGATTTTCCCTTCATAACTTCATTAATGGTCATGGACCAAAAAGTGAGTTCGGGGGTGAAGGTACGAACACGGTCAAGAACCACGTTCGCCCATTGCTGGCCTCTACTAAATATCGATTCATATCAAACTTTATGCAAAAGAACAACCAAATAATATTCTCAAGCACCCTAAAAATATTACTCTAAATTGTCTGGTTAAACACATCAAAAAGACTATTTTTGGTGGTATGTTATTAAGCAATCAAAATTATAGGGTTCCTAATACGTTGTCCAAATTATCTGATTAATACACTAGGGGAAAAAAAAGGAAGGGCTGCGCTGGAAGGGCTGCGGTTTTAAAGAAAAACGCTGCCCTTTTAGTGAAGGGCTGCGGTTAACAAGAAATCGCAGCCTTTCATACTGTATGAAGGGCTGCGGTTTTGAGGCTAACCGCAGCCCTATTAGTGAAGGGCTGCATTTTTTTACAAAACCGCAGCCCTTCATAAACGAAGGGCTGCGGTTTTTGAAAAAACGCAGCCCTTCACTTCCAATTTTTTTTTTGATACAATTTTGCGCGCATACACAGTGCCCCCAGCATTTCATTTTCCCTCCCTTATCCAAATTCACTCTCACTCTCTCACCACCAGCGCGAACTTCCCCTCTCACTCTCTCACCACCAGCGCGAAACCCTATCTCCACCACCACCACTCATTTCACGCACCACCGCCACGACGACGTACCAACTGCATTGACGCCACCACCAGTGCCCTGCCCTCCACTACATTGACGCCACCACCACGCACAGCTGCACCACCTTCTTCTTCTCTCCTCCCTTCTCTCACTCTCTTTCGGTAAATCCCCTCTCACTCTCTCTCCTCTTTTACATTTCTCTAATTGTTGTAAAATATGCTTGTATTAGCTGAATATGTGATTGTAGGGGGTGGGCGACGGGGGGGAGGGGGTGGGGGTGATGGGCAGGGGGTGGGGGGGGCCGACAGGGGGTGGGGGAGGGTTAGGGGAGGCTGGACGGGGGGGTGGGGGGGAGGGCTGGGGGGTGGGGGAGGTTGGGGATCTTGGGCATGGGGTGGGGGAGGGCTGGCAATGGGTGGGGGAGGGATGGGGATCTTGGGCGGGGGGTGGGGAGGGGTGTGGATGTTGGCCGGGGGGTGGGGGAAAGGGGCGGCAATGGGTGCGGGAGGGCTGGCAAGGGTTGGGGGAGGGCTGTCAATATGTATATTTCTTGATATGAGATTGTATGAAAACGCAATGTAATTTAGCTATGAAATCTATAAGTTGTTTGAATCGTCATCATATGCCTAGATACCCGTTCAAGACTTACTCATTAGGAGTAAGTCTTGAATAGTCCCCGGTTTGGGACTGTTCTTGGACGTTTGATCTCACTTAGGTGGTGAATGTGTGTCTTCTTTTCAATTCTGAGGAAATTCTTGGCTCATCGTTTCTCTACATTGTTCTCTTGGTACATATGTAGATAAGCAATTATCTATATTGTGTACTTGGAGAACTGTAGGGAAATGCTGCCGAATTTTCCTTAGAATTGAAAAGTTGGCATATATTCACTAGTGAGATTAGACGTTCAAGGATGGGTTAGGTTGGAGTGATAAGGACCTTCGTCTGCATGCATACAATTGAACATGTCACTATCTTAGATTGCTCTATACGTGTGTGATTTGAATATGTGAGTGTATGTACTTAATTAAATAATGATTGATGCATTATAACGAATGGTTGTGTTTAATTATTAGAGGTCTTCTTGAATGAGATGGATCGTACTTGGATGTATGGTAGTCGTGAATCGATTGAGTTTGTGAAAGGGGTCTCGGAATTCTGTACAACTGCATTACAATATCAAACATCCTCTGGAGCAGTCGACTTTTATTGTCCTTGTTTCGATTGTAGAAATGTGAGCAAGGTTAGTAGTATACATGTGGTTAGGGAGCATGTCTTTCGCCGTGGGTTTAGGCCTCAATACCACGTATGGGTTTGGCATGGTGAGTAGGGGAAGTATGTAGGAAGCTCTAGAGTAACGAACGATGTATGTGAAGAAAAGAAGGATTTAGAGAATTGGGATAATGACTTTGGGGATGAGAATTGGGATGATGAGTTTGCAGATGATGATAGGGATCGGGTAGACGAGATGATACACGAGGTTGAAGATCAGTCGTGTAAACGACCTCGTATTTTCGAGTCTATGTCTGAGGCTGCTGAAAAGCCGTTGTATCCAGGTTGTACAAAGTACACCAAACTTTCCGCGGTGATAACACTGTTCAACATTAAGTCGAAAGCTGGTTGGACGGACTCTAGTTTCACATCGTTGTTGAAAGTTTTAGCTGATATGCTCCCTGATGGAAATGAACTGCCAAAGTCGTACTATTATGCGAAGAAACTCATGTGTCCTTTCGGTTTAGAGTACGAGCGGATACATGCTTGTCCTAACGATTGTGTGCTTTAGTATGAGCATTTACATGAGTGTCCACGTTGTGGATTGTCGAGGTACAAGCGTGAAGGAGCTGGAGGTAGTGAAGGACCACCAGCTAAGGTGTTGTGGTATCTACCCATAATACCTAGATTTAAGCGCATGTTCTCAATTAAAGGAAATGCGAAGAATCTGAGGTGGCATGCAGATCGTAGGAAGAAAGACGGTCTGCTCAAGCATCCGGCTGATTCGCCTGAGTGGAAAAGTATCAACAGGGTGCATAAGGCATTTGGTAATGAGGATAGGAATCTGAGGCTTGGTTTATGTACGGATGGCATGAACCCTTTTGGCAATATTAGTTCGCAGCATAGTACATGGCCAGTAGTTTTAGTGGTTTATAACTTGCCTCCTTGGTTGTGCATGAAACGCAAGTACATGATGCTGTCGCTTCTTATATCGGGGCCCAAACAGCCTGGAAATGACATTGATGTATACCTCCAGCCGCTTGTTGAAGATTTACAGAAGATGTGGAACGAAGGAGTGTTAGTATTTGATGCGTATGCTAATGAGATGTTCACTCTGCGTGCCATGCTTTTTTGTACTATGAACGATTATCTAGCTTATGGGAACTTATCTGGGTATAAGACTAGAGGAAAACAACCCTGCCCGATTTGTGTAGATGACATGAAATCTACACACCTTAAGGGCTGCAAACATGTGTATATGCGCACACGAAGGCTCCTCAGACGCGACCATCCCTATCGGTTTAAGAAGAAGGCATTCGATGGGACGGTTGAAGAAGAAGTTGCTCATAGACCATTAACTGGTACTGAAGTTTATAATCAGGTGAAGGGCATTGAAACAATATTTGGTAAACCTGCTAGTGAGGTTGATCGACCTACAGGATAATGGAAAAAGGAGTCCATTTTTTGGAAACTCCCATATTGGAAAGATCTAAAGGTCAGACATTGTTTGGATGTCATGCACATAGAGAAAAATGTTTGTGAAGCTATTCTTGCGACACTTATGAATATTCCGGGCAAGACAAAAGATGTTAAGGCGTCACGACTTTACTTGGAAAAACAGGGGCTTCGACCAGAGTTATGGGCTCAGAAAAGGGACAGAAGGAAGAAGAAAGTAGTGGAGGAAAGGGTTGATGATGAAACTCAGAAAAGTAAAAAGAAGGTGGAGATTATGTCCAAACATAATACGAGATGACAATTGCTTACAAAACAAAGCCGAAGTGAAAGAGTATTCGATATGAGTTTCAAAGCATTATCTCGTTTTGGATATCATCATATCATTCTTGTTCCTTATATTGAAAAGTATGCTTGTTAAACTCGCTTTACTTTATTATTCGATAATTAAATTGACCTATTAATTGTTCTACGATTAATAATAACTATATTTTCTTGTTGTAGGGCTCATTGGACACTGCTTGCGATATGTTTGTCACGTAACGAAGTCTACCACTTTGATTCTTTGCGTCGACAACCACCACGGTCTTTACTAATCAAATCATTGTTAAATAGGTAGCCCAATCGAAACTCAATATATGCGCACTTATTAATATTACACATTATTCATCATCTTTATATATATAAACAGTTAATTAGTACATCTAATCTTATAATAATGTATTGATGTAGTGTGATGAAGCATATTAGTGCAACAGGACTTCGAGCACCAAAAGCTCCTGTTTGGATATCAGTCGAGGTAACATGATTAATTTATTTGTCCATATATAAAAACACTTTTAGCCACATACTACACATCTAACATTGGATGCATCCTTTGGTGAACATTTAGCGTCCGCAACAAGATGATGGACTTGCATGTGGCTATTACGTGCTGAGGTACATGTTCGATATCGTCAGCCATTGCACTAATGTCGATGATCTTCAAAAGGTATGTAACTTATTAGTATATGTTAGTTTAGATTAGATCGAATGGTAATAGGTATTAATTGGTTTAGAAACCAAAGTAGCACATGCATATATTTGGGAACGAAAATGTCATTTTTAGGCCTATTTTTGCCTTTTACGCTTCCAAATCATATTTATCGAGTCATTTAACCCCAAATTCATTTTAAACATGAAAATATGAGGCATAATGTAACTAATGTGTAGATTTTTAGGTTTGCAATTGTTGTAGGTTGAATTTTGGGAACGAAAAGGGCATTTTTGGCCTATTTTTGCCTTTTCGCGTCCAATTCGTACTTATCGCGTTATTTAACCCCAATTTCATTTTGAACATGATAATATGAGGTATAATGTAACTATTATGTAGATTCTTAGGCTTGCATATGTTGTAGGTTGTATATCGGGAACATAAATGTGAGTTTTGGCCGATTTTCGCCTTTTCGCGTCCAATTCTTGTTTCTCGAGTCATTTAACTCCATTTTATTTTTCAATATGATAATATAAGGTATAATATAACTAGTATGTAGAGTTTTAGGCTTGCATTTGTTTTTGATTGAATCTCGGGAAGGTATATATCATTTTTAATCACTACTAACTACGGTAAATGATTGAATTCTTATATTTTGTGTTTATTCCTTGGTTGTTTTGCAAGGTTTATATGAATAACACACCACGTTTGAGGGCCTTCACCACAGACGAATTACATGAAGTTCGGGATAAGTTGGCGTCCCACATTTGTGATGATTGCTTATGATACATTTTGGTGGAATTCGTGATATAATTAGCTACATCTACTAGTTTTAATCAATTCTACACTTTTTACATTATTAAATATACATATTCAAAGTTAATTATTACGTTCAAAAACTTGTCATATATTATTGCACATTGATTCGGTTTTTTTTTTGTGTCGAAGGGAGGTTTTAGGGAAGAAGGTGGGGTGGGGGGGCGGGGCTATGGGGCTGGTTGGGTGTTGGGATGGTGGCGGCAATGGGTGGGGGTGGGGTCGGGGGTGCGGGGAGTGAAGGGGGTGGGGGGTGGGGGGGGGGTGGGGGCGGGGGCGTGGAGTGCAGGGGGGGCGGCGGGGGGCTGGGGTGGGGGAGTGGGGGGGGTGGGGGTCTTGGTGGCAGGTGTGGGTGGGGGTGGGGAGGGCGGGCGGGTGTGGGCGGGGGGCGGGGGCCTGGCGGGGGTGGTGGTGCAGGGGCTGGCAGGGGTGGCGGGGGGTGGGAAGTGCGGGGGTGGGGGTGTGGGTGTGGGCAGGGGGTGGTGGGAGTGGGAGTGGGGTGGGCTTGGGGTCGAAGGGGCTGGGCGGTGTGGGTGGGGGGTGGGGGCCTTGCAGGGGTGGGGGGGGTCGGTGTCGGCAGGGGTGGGGGTGCGGGGGTGGGGAGTGCGGGGGTGGGGGGCCGGCACGGGGTGGGGGTGGGGGTGCTGGTGCTGGTTGCAGGTATTTTTTTTTTAAAAAAATTGAATTTGAAGGGCTGCGGTTTTAAGCCTAAACCGCAACCCTTTTTAAGTGAAGGGCTGCGTTTTTGGTTTAAAACCGCATCCCTTCATTTAAAGAAGGGCTGCGGTTTAAGCAAAAAACGCAGCCCTTCAAGGTTAGAAGGGCTGCGTTTTTGGCCTGAACCGCAGCCCTTCGTTGTGAAGGGCTGCGGTTAAAAATCGCAGCCCTTCTCTTCTATTGAAGGGCTGCTATGGAAAGGGCTGCTGGCCAAAAACGCAGCCCTTAGGGCTGTTTGAACCGCAGCCCTTAGGGCTGTTTTGACCGCAGCCCTTCCTTATTTTTCCACTAGGGATATTAGAACAATTCCTTAGGTCTTGATTAGAAATAATAACATGTGAGGTGATGAAAACATGAATAGGACAATCATAACAATATATAAGAAAAATAAAAAGAAGGAAGAGAGGCTAGAATATACAAAAGAACGGTTTTTTTTACTAGAGATCTACATCATGAAGGAAAATGTTAGTAACTTTAATATGAAAATAAGAGAGATTTATTCAAGGACCCTCAGGAATATACCGGTATGGCTTGAGTCTGAAAGAATAACAACCTTCGGGAGGAGCAATCTTAAAGCCTTTCCACGAACACTTATGAAGATTGATGAAAGTATGTGTTTATATGTGTATGCAAATACGTATTTATGTGTTTGTAAGTATGAAAGTACGTGAGTATGAGAGTATGCGAGAATTTGCAAGTATTTGGGCGCAAAGAGTACGTGAAAAGTCTTTTTTTTAGATCCAGAAAGTCATGGCATATTTATATGAAAATATTAAAAAAAGATAGAAATTAAAAGCAAACTGTGCGTCGCGCAAAGAGTGTGTTGGGCGCACATCTCTGCATGACGCACAGAGCCGCATGTCAAGCACAAATTGGTGTACCTAACACTGCACAACCAATGCGTTGCGCGCAATGTGGCGCGCCAGATGCACCGTCTACGTCCGACACGCTTACAACCTTTTTCTTCGACACATTTTTGTACAATTTTCTTTTATCCTTTTAAATCCAGAAATCAACTTTTATATACTAGTACACAAAAGCCCATCCGATCCGGTTAAAACCGGGCTTACCGCTCCGGTTTTGGTCCGGATGGGTTGGGCTAGCAGCGGTTAACTATGATTAACTGATCCGGTCCTCAACCGGATCAGTTAATCACTGCTGCGGTTTTGACCCAAAACCGCAGCGGATAATATGATTAACTGTTGCGGTTTTGACCAAAACCGCAACGGTTGACGACCCTAAAAACCAAAAAAAAAAATTTTTTTTTTTTTTTTTGCATTTTTTCAGTATTAATCAATACAAAATCAATAATATATATCAATACTCATTTTATTACGCTTAATTGAGCATAAATAATTAGATACATAGAAAAATTAACCATAATTCCAACATCATAATCAACTGTGCAGGACTTCAAATTTGAAACTCAAGAGTATTTTATACACAACCAGAATACAACAATTTATCATTACACTATACACAACCAGAATACTATAGTGAGCAGCAATTCCATGCCTTGGTGTGCCATGTCGTCTGATCCATACTCTTCTTGCAGAGCTTATAACAATTAATCAGAGGTTAACGGTTATCTGCCTGAGCAGTTGACTTCACGTGATAAACTTCCCTCTCTCTATCTCAGGAGGGAGATAAGAAGGTAAACAGAAAAACATGAGGAAGAAACAAGGACAACGCAATCAGATTTTTACCAGGGAAGGTCAAAAGAGAGAGCATTTAAGAACAACAGTAGCTTAACTTCTTCATTATTGCAGAGCATGTAACAATAACATAATCCAAGCACACCTAGGCTGAATATATTGCCAAAGTACATTACAACTATAAAAGAAGATGAAGGCAGTAAAATCTATTCCCCTTTTACCTACAATGCAAGCTTTTGAAATCTACAACACAAGCAAACAAAATTTTATAAAGAAAGGTTGGGGAGACTATATTTTCCTTCCACATCCCCCACATACCTAACAGTTACATCTATTTGCATTGCATGAAGTGTTATATGTTTCAGATCATGAGGTAAGGGCCATATGCAAGAGAGGAAACAAAAAAGACCATCACCTTAATTCCCTGAAAATATCCTCCCACTAGTTCAACAAAAATCAGATTACTTCCAGCCGAATTCAGAGTATCATTTAGACAGCCAAAAGATTTTGCATCAAATCAATCAGATATATTATAGTGTAGAATAGCCAAGCTGAAACTCTTGGGATATCTTTTGCTTCAACGAAATCCCATACAGAAACCATAAATAATATATTGGGCCAACCAGTTAAAAGCTTAGCTAGACTATGATAGAAAATAGATCAAAACAATATTCAGTTTATCATTCGCATATTTTATACTGCAACACAAGATTATCAAAGAGATACTTTAGCAAGTATAGTTTACTCAAGCAAACATATATCTTCAGCTGATCAGCTCATTCGCTCGAAACTACTACTTTTATTACAATATACCCAAAATTTTCAAGCTACAGCAAACTAGTTTATTCCCTCGAAATTACACTTTTATGGCACAATATACTCAAAATTTTCAAGCTACAACACACTAATTATATTGTAGTACTGAATAACAAAAGATGAAAGTCTCGAGATATCTTTCGCTTCAACCAAAGCCCATAAAGAAACTAAAAATTTCTATTGGGCCAACCAGTTAGAAGCTTGAGTAAACAAAATGACATTCCCAAACCAGCAGAAAATCAACAAACCATTTTTGAACATAACGGATTGAGATATCTCAAACTACAACATCCGGATGGCCGAAATCATAACTTCTACAAAAATAAATTGGATCCATACAGGTTATCTTGATCAATCAGATTATCAGAACATAATGAAACACAAACACGAATGCAAGACAACATCCAAAGACAACTAAAAAAAATCAAAAGATCAACAAAAATCCATGAAAAACAGCCGAATATATGACAAATCTGCAATACGAGAAACAAGAATTTCTAGAAACATTTCAATATGGAATCCACAACAACATTCATCTCATAAATCACTTAAATTAGAACATAATTTGATACAAGATCCATTAATTTAGAGCAAATAACAAATGCATAAAAGTAGATTAAGGAGGAGAGAGAAAGAATACCTATTAGCAAGACTGCTAACAACGATTTCATTGAAGACATAAGACATCACTTTGTGCATAAAATTTCCTCCCGCCATTGATACCCCTGAAAAATTAAAATAGAAAAAGGGTAATTACAAACAATTAGGGTTTTTTCTTCGCATACAACAAAATTAGGAAGAATCGATTTGATTTAAGGAAGAAAGATTGAACGAGAAATGAGATTGAAAGTGAGAGGAGTAAGAGAGAGAGTTAGGGTTTCATAGGAGAGGGTGTTTGAGAGGAAGTTGGGGTTTTAGAGTAGAGGGAGTTAGGCTGGAAAGGCGAAGAGAAAGAATGGAGGGAGTTAGGCTGGAGTTAGCGTTTGGGCCATTTAAAAGGACGTTGGCCCAGTTAAAAGGACGTTGGCCTTAAATGAAATTGGGAAACATTAACCGCTGCGGTTAAGAGAACTGGAGCGGTTAATAAAAAAACGCAGCTGTTTTCTATATACCGATCCGGTTCTCTAAAGGACCGCAGCGGTTGTGTTCCCAGGTTTCCCACCCAAAATTTTGAGGATTTTCCTATTCGGTTCACTTAAAGACAGCAGCGGTTGTGTTGTGACATATAGCGCTTTTTCCACTAGTATTACGAGATAAAATATGATTTCAAAAATATCTTTGCAATTTTTTTTATATAAATATCATGAATAATTAATTGGGCTTTTTCAAAGAATTGGGCCCAAAACATTTAAATAGGCTCAAAATACTTTTTATGGGCTCTAAATACAATTAATTATGAGGAATAATTAATTAGGCTTCAAAATAGGATTTTGGATCATTATTGTAAAATAATAAACTTTTACACCTTAAAAATAGTTTTGGGCCTGCTTTTTCGGACTGCTCTCCCCTTGGGTTAGACCCATTATGACTATGGTATGTTTCATCATTTGGCCCTTAAATGGGGAGACACGATTATGTGTCTACAGAAGCCCCCACATTGACTGATGTTTGTAAAACCGAAAGTCAAAGTATACGTGGCGTGATGGAGAATGATTCTAGATGCTCTACAATCTAAAATCACTCTTTTAATGTCGGTATCTGCAAAACAAGCAAAAGTTTGCGGAAACAGACATATATGAGAAGTATAATTTTGCAAGACAAGCAAAAGCTTGCAAAATGAAGGCAGAACCTGCAAAACAGGCAAAAGTTTGAATAAACAGATATATATATATGAAAAATATAATTTAGCAAGACAAGCAAAAGCCTGCAAAATGAAAGAAGTACCTGCAAAACAAGAAAAAGTTTGCAGAAACACATATATATATGGAGCTACATCCCGCTCCACGGGTATACTTAGCTGAAGACTAGCGCTGGACTTGACCGTTGTTGTTATCTTCAGGAACACGAACCATATTAACGCTGACTTTTCCGTTGTCTTGGCCTGTAATGGTCCTGGGACCTAGCGTTGGACTTACTGCTGTCGTTGTTCTTTGGAAATAACGCTCGATTTACCGTTGTATATCCTCGACGTCCACACACCTTGGCAAAATATAACTCGTATTGAGTTGTTCAACGCTAGATACCTGTAAATGCAAAAAATACCCAGATATGCAGATAAACTATTATGGGACATGCATATGCCTCGTGATGTAGGTGCTAGTGTACGGATAGGAAAAGACTTGACCTATAAAGAGTGACCTATAATACTCTAGACATAAAGGTGATATCGTTTGTGTGTATGGGTGTGTGTGCGCATGTGTGTGTGTGTATGGGTGTGTGTGCGTGTGTGTGTGTGTGTATGGGTGTGTGTGACTCCATAACTGATGTTAGGATCCTATGACTAAGGATGATGCATGCATACAATGCTTGACACAATGCTTGTATGATGCAGATATGTAATGCAAATGCGGAGATATGACACTAATGCAGAGATATTACCACTAGAGGAAAAAAGCTTAAGGGTTGCGGTAAAAGGGTTGCGTTTTTAACATAAACGCAGCCCTTAGGCTACCCGAGAAAAAAAAGCTAAGCTGGGAACTAAAGGGCTGCGGTTTTTGAGTCAACCGCAACCCTTGAGGGGCCCAAATATGAAATAAACTCCCTTCAATTTGTTCCCATGCACAAAGCGACTAACCTAAATTTCTAAATCTCTCACAGTCTCACCTCTCTCTCTCTCTCTAACCTCTCTCTCACTTCTCTCTCACAGCCGCCGAATTCCTCTCTCCTCTTTGGCGCCAGTGACGCTCAACCGGCGACGCTTCACTCTCTCCTACTCGGGCGACGCTTGCTAAGAGTTCCCTCACTCTTCTCTCTCCTCAGCCGCGCCTCCTTACCTCACTCTTCTCTCTCCTCAGCTGCGCCTCCTTCCCTCACTCTTCTCCTCCTTTCGTTTTCGTCGCTCAACCACTGGTGCTACAGTGGTTGTTCATCATCGCGATGTCGGCTCGTCGAAGATCGACACTGCTGAACCTGCTCTTCCCTCTCTTTTCTCTGTTCGTTGTGCTACTATTTTGTGGCATTGTCGATGTTCTTCCCCCGCCGTTGCTCGCGCACCACCATCACAAGCCAGCGTCGCTGTCATCTTCCTCCTTCGGCTCTATTCTGGTGGTGCATTCTTGTTTGGTTAGGTTTTCTTTCCGAATTTCTTCGATTAATTGGTCAGTGGACTAAATTTTATTTTCTAATTTTTCTAATTGTTAGGTTTTCTTTCCGTATTTCTTCGATTAATTGGTTTTTGATGTAATGTTTCTACTTGTTTTTTGCTGTGATTTGATTATTTTCGTTTTGTTATTGGTGTGAAACCCTAGAATTATTGTAAAATTGTTGAAATGAGGTGTGGTAGTAGTTGATTGTGTTTTTATTTGTTCTTGATAATTTAAGGATTTTGATTCCATGTCTTTTAGTTCTTGAATGTCTTCTGCATTCTAGATTTTGTTAGGTTAGTTTGAGAATAAACAGAATTTATCTACTAAAAGAATAAACTGCCAAATTCAACAGATGGTGCAACTTAGAGGAGACACTTTGTGACGCAAACAGTTAATCCCCTGACCTTAGAAGTGTAAAACGAAGCCCCTTCCTAGCTACTACCACTGCCACTTACAAGACTCTTGTACATAGTAGCTAACTGTGAGATAAAACAATGCATCACCATGAATTCAGTTCTAGGTGCTTAAAAGCATGATAGATGCAAGTTGTCCAAGTTATACAGCAACCATCTAGTAAGCAAGCGGTCATTATACAATCCATCGATCTGCTTCAGTCATCTCCCACATAACTTTTGGCGCTGTTTTAAATGCATAAGAGAAGACATGTTTGACATATTTATCCATAAAGAGAAAGTTAAAGAGGACTAAGTCTTAAAGGTCACTATGAAGGATCCAATTATTACTAGACACTAACACTACCATATAAAGAGCACCTCGACTGTCCATTTACACATAATATTTTTATAATCTTTTGCAGGTTAAACAAAACAATTGCAACCTCAGTACTGAGTAAGCACATTCTACTATTTTGACTAGTTCAATAACAGATTTTCACATCATGCCATACCCTTAACTAGTGATTGCTGACTGGCTGCATTTCACTGAGCAGCCCTTTTTGGGCCCAATATTCCCTGGGCCCGGTTCTTGTGAGGAGGGCCATATAACCCCCGGATAGGGGGCATAATGGGACCTACGGGAAGGTTACCCTAACCCCAGGGTGCCTAGGGATCTCAGACAAGGGGCAAAAAGGCTAATTGCCTGAAAAGGCAACATAACCAAACAGTCTCCCTGAGGCCCATCCTATAAATGTTCCCTTTATGGGGATCCTCAACACTATAAATACCCAATGTCTCATCAATGAACAGGTAATAAATTCTATACCAACTGCTCAATACTTACAGTTAGGCATCTTAACTGACTTGAGCGTCGGAGGAGCGATCCCGGAAACTCCCCCGGGGTAGTTTGACCCTCATTCTTGCAGGTCTCAGCGGTATCATTCGAGCACTAGACCGCCCTCAACGGTCATCGACCCCTCATCTTGACTAACTCCCCCATCTCACAAGTTTTCACCCGAAACAGGTTGGCGCCGTCTGTGGGGAACGCCAAGCAAAAAGCCATGGCCAATGCTCGGAGATCCCGTCAAGCCCAGCAACCTCCAAACTCGTCAACTCGAGGAGGAAACCCCTCTCCCGAGGTAGCTCTCGGAAAGACATCCACATATCCTCGAGGAAATAGCTCCTCGAGAGGCAGCCAGCGCAGCCAATCAGGGACAACCTCGAGAGAGAGGAAACCTCCCTCGAGTTGAACCCCCTCGACTGGAGCACCCCAGCCCAAATCATGTCACGCAGCAGGACCTGCAGCAGTTGGCAGAGCGCCTCAGCGACAGCCTCGAGCGGAGTCTTAGGGCCCTCGTTTACAGCCTCCAGAACGGAGGAGAGGGAACATCCAATAGGCCTCCTGCCCCACGGCTCGCTATGGGGCAGGACGGACGCAACCCTCCCCTCGACGACCCTGCTCCACAAGCGTCAACTCGAGCCCCCCAGGATAATACTCGAGCCCCTCGAGCTCCTCCTCGAGACCCTCCTAGCCGGAGAGATGTTCGGCATATCATCAACGAGCGATCTCTCAGGCATGGTGATCGGGATGCTCGCAAAATTCTGGACGAGCGCCGAGCTCGCTCGGGACAAGAGAGAGCAGCACCCTCGAACCATAGCTAAAGAAGGGAAGGGTCTCAACAACACGAGAAAGGACCCAGGGAGCACAGCGAGGATGAAGCCAGCAGTTCTGAGACGAACGTGGAATCTGACGCCCATTTCGGGAACCTCGGCTTCATCACACCTTTCAGTGAAGAAATCATGCGAACTCCCAACCCTCGAAAGGTGAAGGTCCCGCCTATCGAGCATTATGGGGGAACATTAGATCCCGTCGATCACCTCGCTGCCTTTAAGGCGCAATTGAGTGTGCAGGCAGGGAACGAGGCAGCTTGGTGTAAATTATTTCCCACCACACTGAAGGGGCTCGCGCTCACCTGGTTCACAGAATTACCCCCGGGCAGTATCTCGAACTTCACCTCCCTCGAGACTACCTTCAAGCAAAATTTTATTGCAGGCAGAAGGCACAGAAAGACCAGCATTCACTTAATGTCGATAAGGCAACGTAATGAAGAAGACCTTTCAGATTATATCAAGAGGTTTAATGAAGAATCCCTAAAAGTCTCTGACCTACAAGATAGCATGGCATTCACAGCTCTGATGTCAGGCCTCTACCCGTCGAGCCGATTCAAACTGAAGCTCGCAGAAAGCGAAGCCTCCACTTTCTCTAAGGCAATGAACCTCGCCCAAAAGTTCGTACAAGCATCCGACATCTGCAAAACGCGTGATGAGCCCAACGCTAACAAGAGGAAAAATGACTACGGAGTTCGAAGTGACCCCCTTCGGGAAGCTTCTCGGAGGGAAAGAGAGAAGAAACCTCGGGTTGATGACAACGGATACGACCCTCGATACAACCTCAACCAAAGGGAGATATACCTCGATATCAAGCAGAAGTACACCTTGCCGAAACCAACACCCATCAGAACCTCCATCAACAAAAGAGACAAGAAGCTTTGGTGTGAATACCACCATGACTGCGGACACACCACCCGCGATTGTAGAGAACTCAAAAGAGCATTAGACAAGCTGGCAGATGAAGGAAACCTGAATCGATATTTGAAGAACCCCGCAGAGAAGAAAAAGGAGACTCGAAAAGAAAAGGAGTCGAGGAGTGAGGAAACAGCAGGCTTCGTCAGTGTCATAGCCGGAGGATACGCTTCGGATGGCATAACCAGCCGCTCTCGAAAGAAGCACCTCTACACCCTGAAACACGGGACAGCGGACGAGGCCAAAACAGTAACCTGCCCCACCATGACCTTCAAAGATAGTTGTCGACCCATCCAAACTCCACACGACGATCCCCTGGTAGTCGAGATGAAAATTGCCAATCTGCAGGTAGGTCGAGAGCTTATTGACAGCGGGAGTTCTACAGATATCATAACCATGGACTGCCTTGCCAACCTGAAATATCAGGAAGTTGAACTCCTACCCATAAGCCATCCACTGGTAGGATTTGGAGGGCAATTTGTCCACCCTCTAGGATCGATCAAACTTCCTACAAGAATGGGAGAGAAGGGTCGAGGGAGAAGCGTCCTCATCGACTTCCTTGTCGCTGACGTTGACCTCCCCTACAACGTCATAATCGGGCGCCCGACCCTCAACAAGGTAAAAGCTGCCATGTCAACATATCAACTAAGTTCGAGGCCGACAACGGGAAGGTCGCCCAACTGTTCGGGGACCAGAGGTCTGCTCGGGAATGTTATGTCAACAGCCTGAAACACCAACGTGATGACGCAACCAAGAAAAGAAAGCACCCCGAGCCGGAAGGGCCTCTCCCCACGATGGGAATCTATGTTTCCGAGAACCCGAAGTGGTACGAGAGACCTCGACCAATAAATGGAGATGAAGAAGTGTGTATCGATTATACAAGAGAGAGAACGATAAGGATCGGCAAACAGATACCTGACAGCGCCAGAGCTCAAATCATCGATGTCATCCATGAGTTCCAAGATGTATTCACCTATACGGTCGATGAAATGCCGGGCATCGATCCTGATATCATGGTGCACCGCCTTAACATCAAAGAGGGACATCGTCCAGTAAAGCAAAAGCTAAGGCATCAGGGTGCCGAGAGAAGTAAAGCAGCAGCCGAGGAAGTAAAAAAGTTGTTAGCAACAAGTTTCATCAAACAATGCCAGTACACCGAGTGGCTGGCTAACGTGGTGCTGGTCCGCAAATCAACTGGTTCGTGGAGAATGTGTGTCGACTTTACGGACCTGAACAAGGCCTGTCCAAAGGACGACTTCCCCCTCCCCAAAATCGATAGACTCGTCGATTCGACCGCCGGCTATGCTCTCTTCAGCTTTATGGACGCCAACGCCGGATATCACCAAATCCCCATGGCAGAAGAAGATCAAGTTCACACAACATTCACCACAAATTCAGGGGTTTATTGTTATAAAGTGATGCCATTCGGCCTCAAGAACGCTGGTGCTACCTATCAGCGCTTCGTCAACAAGATGTTTGAAAATCAGATAGGAAGGAATGTCGAGGTTTATGTCGACGACATGATCGTCAAGAGTCAGCAAGAAGGAGAACATGTGTCTGACCTGAGAGAAACCCTGTCCACCCTACGCGCCCATAACATGAAGCTGAATCCAAAGAAGTGTGTCTTCGGCGTAAAGGAAGGAAAGTGCCTCGGGTTTCTAGTCGACGAGAGAGGCATCGAGGCTAACCCAGACAAGGTTTAGGCCATAATTGAGATGAAAAGCCCTCAAACCATCAAAGAAGTCCAACGCCTGACCGGCTGTATGGCGGCACTAGGACGGTTCCTGTCCAGGTCAGCAGACAAAAGCTTATACTTCTTCAGGACACTAAAGCAACCGACCTTCGACTGGGACCGGCCAGCAGAAGAAGCATTCCAACAGCTAAAGGCGCACCTAGCCAGTCTTCCTAAACTCGTCTCTCCCTTACCAGGAGAGACGTTGTTCGTGTACCTGGCTGTGTCAGAAAATGCACTTAATGTCGTCCTCGTTGCTGAGAGAGAAAAGAATCAACACCCCGTCTATTTCAATAGTCACGCCTTTCGAGGTGCGGAAGCTAAGTACCCCCAATCGAAAAAATGATATTCACACTGGTAATCGCCACCCGCAAACTCAAGCCATATTTTCATGCTCACCCCGTCAAAGTATTAACAATTCAGCCCCTCCGCAAGGTAATCGAGGGCAAGAACCAGTCGAGCAAGGTCGCGGATTGGTCTAACCAGCTGTCGGATTTCTGTATAGAATTCGAACCCCGCCGGGCTATCAAGGCTCAGGCGCTGGCTGACTTCATCGCCGAATGTACCTCAAGGCCCAAGCCTACCATGGAAGGCCCCTGGGAATTATTCGTCGACGGGTCGTCCTCGAAAGCAAGGTGCGGGGCCGGCTTGTTAATCCTCGATCCTCAAAGGAACGGAACGGAGTACGCCGTGAAATTCGCCTTCACTGCCTCAAACAATGAAGCTGAGTACGAAGCCCTCTTACTCGGGCTACAACTCTGTAAGGCAGCAGGTGCTCGAAATATCAAGGCCCACTCAGACTCCCAGCTCATCGTGGGACAAGTGACTGGGGAATTCGAAGCCAAGGAAGACATCATGAAGATGAACCTCATGAATATCAAGGAAGAAGTCAACAATCTGGCCACCTTTACCATCACCCACATTCCAAGGTCAGAAAATCAACAGGCAGATGCATTGTCAAGATTGGCCAGCTCCGTCGAAGACTTGTCACCCCGACCCATAATGTGGGAGGTGCTCAATGAGCCCAGCATCAACAGAGGGGTAGCTACCCTCGACAGGAGCCCCACATGGATGGATAAGTTGGTGTCCTTTGCAAGGGATGGGGTACTACCTGAGGACGAGCTAAAGGCCGAAAAAGTAAGGAGGCAAGCTCGATGGTTTGTGTTCCATGAAGGACAATTGTATAAGAAGTCCTTCACCCACCCGCTCATTCGGTGCCTAACCCCGCAGGAGGGCGACTATGTACTTCGAGAAATACATCAGGGAGCCATCAGGGAGCCTGTGGGAGCCATCAGGGAGCCTGTGGGAGCCATCAGGGAGCTAGAACCATCGCCGCCAAAGCCCTTCGAGCTGGGTATTACTGGCCAACGTTGAAAGAAGATGCCTCGAATTTAGTTCAGAAGTGCAAGGAATGCCAGATGCATGCCAACTTACCTCGTCAGGCAGCCAGCCCCCTAACCACCATCCAGGCCCCTCTACCTTTCGACATGTGGGGCATGGACCTGTTGGGGCCTTTTCCCCTCGCATCAGGCCAGCGGAGATTCCTGTTGGTCGCTGTCGACTACTTCACAAAGTGGGTCGAGGCTCAACCGCTAGCCTCCATCACCGACAAGCAAGTTCAACAATTCATCTGGCGTAATCTGATAACTCGATTCGGCGTCCCTCGTGTCCTCATATCGGATAATGGGAGACAATGCAACAGCGGGCCAACGAAAGAGTACTGTTCTCGATTTGGCATCGAGACCAGATTCTCCGCTGTCAGTCGACCCCAGACCAACGGACAGGCTGAGGCCGCTAACAAAGTAGTCCTCAAGGGGTTGAAGACAATGCTAGAGGGAGCCAAAGGCTCATGGATCAATGACCTGCCCGGGATATTGTGGTCCACGAGGACAACAGTTCGAGAAGCCACAGGACAAATACCATTCAACTTGGTGTATGGGAGCGAAGCTGTGCTGCCTGTCAAAGTAGGTATCCCCTCACCTCGGATAACCTTCTACGACCACGACATCAACGAAGCAGAGAAGCGCATTAACCTCAATCTACTCCCTGAAACTCGAGGTAATGCGCTCCTCAAGGCCATATCCTACAAACTCAAAATCACCAGGCTCTTCAATCGACGAATCACACATCGACCTCTACAAGTCAACGACTGGGTCCTACGAAAGCTTGAAGCCACAGGCAAGGAACATCGCCTTGGCAAACTGCGGAATAACTGGGAGGGACCTTACAAGATCACTAAGGTCGTTCGTCCAGGCACGTACCGCCTCGAAGACCAGGAAGGCTGCCCTCTGGCCCGACCTTGGAATGCGGACAATCTCAAAAAAATATATGTATAGGCCCAGGTCCGGCCTTCGAAGTAGTACATTTTAAAGTTTCAACCCTCGAAATTAGGGGCATCTATTATGTACACCTATCCTTGGCAGAATGATAAGCCATCTTTTGTAAAGCTGTCTCAGCAAATTTCACAAGAATGTATCCAAGTAAGCGATCTAAGTATACACCTATCGAGTTGTACCACACTTATCGAGTTATATCAAGCTGACTCAGCAAATTTTGCAAGTAGAACATCGCAATTTGCACATTAAGTATACACCTATCGAGTTGTAATACACCTATCAAGTTATACTAGGCATAGATAAGAAAATTTCGAAGACATAAACTTGTTAAAATAGAAATACATCGATGGGAGAAATAGCAAATTTTATTAATTAAGGGAAGTACAGGCCATCGGGATGGCAAGATTACACACATAAGGAACATCTAGAAATTAGAACTAAACTATAAGGGCCTAACCATTACATGAGTGAATTAATGACTCCGCCTATTCTTATTCTTATCACTTGCCGTTTTCTTAGCCACATTATAACCTTCTAAGCCAACCTTAGCACAACCTTTTAACACTCAGCGCTATTGTCGTGCTTCATCCTTTGAGTATTCCTTCTTTGGCCTTTCTTGTCTCTTTTCACCTTATAAACCTTATATGGAATATTTGGTCTAAACTTCAACTAAGTGTGACGAGATTTCTTCAAAATCAAGCAATCAAGTCTGATACCGCATCAACTCCACCTTGTAGGGGGGCTTCATCACTGGTCCACACAGAAGATCGTAGGCTCCAAGTGTACTTGATAAGGACCTCATGACGAGTCCATACAGAAGATCATGGGCTCTAAACCCATACGAGATCTTAATTATTTTATGGGCTCACTTAGGCTCGTAACAAACTAAAATCAAAGATTCGTTCTATAACACATTTTGAATCAAACATAACCTACATGGATCATCCTTGGGGGCTTCCCATTTCTTTTATTTCGAAAAATATTTACTGAAAGAAAAATTAAACTTCTAAAGGAACGACAAAGCATCGTATCACTGCATTAGCATCATATCATATCTCTGCATTAGTGTACACTAGAGGAAAAAAGGCCAAGGGTTGCGGTCAAAGGTGACCTAAGGGCTGCGTTTTTCGACCGCAGCCCTTAATATTTTTGAAGGGTTGCGGTTAATGGTCAAAATCGCAGCCCTTGTGATTTCTTTTTTTCATTTTTTTTGTCCTAAATAATGCAAAACCAGTTACATGTATATATAAGTATCATTGTAATTTATGTTATTTATACAAATATAGAGAAAGTTATGCCAAATATTGACAAAACTACAAATAGGAACCTGTTTTACATGAAGAAGAGTGACAGACCACATGCACTAGCTACAGTTATATGTTTGTTTGATAGAATGACAACCAAATTACACGGGTCACAAGAATACCAAGGGACCATGTCCAAGAACTCGGGCTTCATCTGCTTTCCTTTCAATTTTTCATATTCTTTAATCGACAAAGGGTGATTAAGAGCCCATCTGTTAAAAGTAACAAAATAGAACTTGCAGATAAACAAATAATAAGATGTGAAGAACCTGCAGATAAACAAATAATTAATAAAATAGAAAATTTTGCATGTTACTGCTATTGTATGTTGCTTTGATTTTGCAGACAGGTTTCTTAAGCGAAAAGGTAAATCATGATTACAGACTAGAAGCCAGGAATTAAGAAACCAGATATATAAGTTTATTACTAAATTTGCAAAATTGTTAGTAACTAAGGCTTTTTTTTTACTCAACAAGATTCATTGTACTATTGACTACACGTTTACACGGGTTTTAAAAGAAGCACGCTATGTGTCCTTTTACGACTTTTAATTTTCATGATGTTGGGGGCTTCATGTGTAACTCGTAGGCTTCTAAGTATGCTTTGTTTAATTCCTAGTGAGTAGCTTGGCTTATCACTGTGTTATCATTCTCTGGTATTGATGAATATGGTTATGCTGATACATTGGAATCTCAAGTTGCATGAGCCAAAATGTTTCAATATGACGAACCAGAATCCCGTTTGCCAAAGTACTACAATTTACATAATACAGTGATACTTCATAATTTTCACATGATTGATTTTCTGGAAGACGAAGAAGGAGAGTCATACGAAGAATATATAGAGTTTTAATTTACGTAAATCAAAGCAATATAAGAATTAAGAATAGTCGTACCTGACGTTGAACCATATAGAATTATATTTTATTACTCCTACTTAATCCTCCACAAGCTGATCTTGTCCTGCCTCGTAGCCATTGTGCATCTTGTCTTTTAGCTTTGGGCTTGTTTCGGGTGAAAACTTGTGAGATGGGGGAGTTAGTCAAGATGAGGGGCCGATGACCGTTGAGGGCGGTCGAGTGCTCGAATGATACCGCTGAGACCTGAAAGAATGAGGGTCAGACTACCCCGGGGGAGTTTCCGGGATCGCTCCTCCGACGCTCAAGTCAGGTAAGATGCCTAAATGTAAGTATTGAACAGTTGGTTTAGAATTTATTACCTGTTCATTGATGAGACATTGGGTATTTATAGTATTGAGGATCCCCATAAAGGGAACATTGATAGGATGGGCCTCAGGGAGACTGTTTGGTTATGTTGCCTTTTCAGGCAATAAGCCTTTTTGCCCTTGTCTGAGATCCCTAGGCACCCTGGGGTTAGGGTAACCTTCCCATAGGTCCCATTGTGCCCCCTATCCGGGGGTTTGATGGCCCGCCTCACAAGAACCGGGCCCAGGGAATATTGGGCCCAAACATTAGCACCACGCGAGTTGTGCGAAGGCTCTCCAAAAATCGCATGTTTCGCGGAAAGTTGAATCTGGACTCTTCCTGGGTTGGATCCGTGCATCCTGAGGGGTGTTTCAAAGCGCATTCGAGATATTTCGGGGGTCAACGGGCCCCGTGCATCCCGAGGGGTGTCCTTGACCTCGCTCGAGACGTCTCAGGGGCCAATGAGCCCCATGTATCTCGAGGGGAGTTCTTGACCTCGTTCGAGACGTCTCAGGGGCCAATGAGCCCCATGTATCTCGAGGGGCATTCTTGTCCTAGCTCGAGACGTCTTCTGGGTTAATAAGCCCCATGCATCTCGAGGGGCGTCCTTGACCTCGCTCGAGACGTCTCAGAGGCTAATGAGACCTATGCATCTTGAGGGGCGTCCTTGACCTCGCTCGAGACGTCTCAATGGCCAATGAGCCCCATGTATCTCGAGGGGCGTTCTTAACCTCGCTCGAGACGTCTCGGGGGCTAATGAGCCCCATGCATCTCGAGGCGCGTCCTTGACCTCGCTCGAGACGTCTCAGGGGCTAATGAGCCCTATGCATCTCGAGGGGCGTCCTTGACCTCGCTCGAGACGTCTCAGGGGCTAATAAGCCCCATGCATCTCGAGGGGCGTCCTTGACCTCGCTCGAGACGTCTCAGGGGCTAATGAGTCCCATGCATCTCGAGGGGCGTCCTTGACCTCGCTTCAGACGTTTCAGGGGCCACTGAGCCCCATGTATCGCGAGAGGCGTCCTTGACCTCGCTCGAGACGTCTCACAGGCTAATGAGCCCCATGTACCTCGAGGGGCGTCCTTGACCTCGCTCGAGACGTCTCAGGGGCTAATGAGCCCCATGTATCTCGAGGGGTGTGTGTTGTGACCCTCTCCGGAGAACATTGGGCGATTATTCGCCGAGTTCTTTGAGAGATCGTTGAACCATCGCTCTGGGGCGTTTCGAGGGTCGATAGGCCCTGCGTGCCCCGAGGGGTGTCCTGATGCCGTAGCGCTTGACGGGCACCGACTCCAGTAGTTGGGGTGACTTGGAGTATCCCTCGCTCGATCTGGGCGAGGTGCCTAATTGTAGGTCTTTGGACTTTGCTTGAATTTAGTCAACCCACTGAGCTGGGGTGGATTGGTCGGGTAGCTAAGGCTTGTAGTTCTGGTTAGGGTGACTGTTGGGCCTGGTTTAGGGCCCAATGTCAGCCTTGCTGTTTCCGGGACTTTCCCAAGCCCGCGATATACCAATCGTTTCGTATGGTCATTGTTTATAAATAGGGGTGAACCATGTCATTTGTCTCATTCACGTTTCTTGCATTATTGCTGCGCAAGAGATTTTCTCCTCGAGGTCACACAAATCGACCGGCGTTTTCCATCAAGGTGCAGGATCTCGAAGGTGTTTCGGATAAGGTACGACCCACTTCCTTTGCTTACTTTTTATTTAATAAATGGACCCTTCTGGACAAGATCCCCTATTGATAAATAATGGGGGTTCTTTGTCTTGCTCGGATACCCCCCCGGCACTACTCGAGCCCTTGTTCGATGGAGTGTTAATAAATGGGGTGCCCTGGTGTCCGTAGCATTTTACTGTCCCGATCCCTCACGGGTTCTCGATGCATTACCGTGTTCGAGTGACGGGGATTCGATAATGTCTGATAGGGGAGAGGAGGTAAATAATCCCCCATACGAGATAACTATTGCTCGCCCCCGGGCAGTTAGGAGTTACTTAGACCATCTTCTCGATGGCCAGATTGTTCGAGTGATGGAAGGTAGCAGTGAAGATCTTTCCCACGAGTCGAGCACTAGCGGTGGGGAGGGGAAGGCCCGGACTCAGGGCAAGAGCATCGCGCATTTCTTCGTTTGAGGGCCCTTCATGCAGTTCTTATTGGACAACCTACGCTTTCTCGAGACGTCGTACTGGATTCGACATCCATACGCCTTGTATATCCCTGAGCCCGACGAGACAGTATGCACACCTCCAACGGGCTGCGTGGCACTGTATAAGGCCTACCTCGAGTTGGGGTTGAGGTTCCCCGTCCATCCCTTCATCGTCGAGGTGTTACGCTCTTATAACCTGGCTCTCTGTCAGTTGATGCCTAACAGCGTAGGTTCGATGGTTGGGTTCCTGGCCATATGTGATATGATGGCGGTCGAGCTGTCGTTGGTCCTCTGGCGGAACTTGATGAAACTGGTCGTGATGTCTGCGACATCGAATGGTGAAGGTTGGTATACCTTCCAGGCTCGCTTTCCTCACAAGATCGTGGGGACCATGCCTTCGAACCAACAGAACTTCCGTACGGAGTTCATGTACATCTATCGAGCAGAGCAGTGGGACTTTCCAGTGGTTCCCTGTCTCCACGGCCCAAACATGGTTTTGAATAGGTCGGTGCCCAGAATGTCGGAAGATGAGGCCATAGTCGCCATTTACTGCCAGACCATCACTTCGATTGTTAATGGCGATCGAAAGCAGGTCCCCACCCATTGGAACCCTAGCGCCGAGGATTTGAGTGACGAGCATTTCCTTTCTTCGATGGGATTGAGCCCAGCTTATCCCAAGAGTAGGGCCTCCGCTGCTAAGTGTTTACTTTTTTTATCGATATGTATCGTGGGCTAACTTTTATTTGTTTTGTGCAGTTATTTCCCGTCGAGAGCTTAGTGAAGCCATGCAGAAGCGGTTGACGGCTAAACAAAGGGTGTAGGAGCAGATACACTTGAAAGTGTCGAGGGGGGAAACTCGAGTCCCTCGCCCTCCCAAGGTAACTTACGCCTCTCGATCTCATCATTAGGCCTTTTGTTTTATATTCTAACTTCTGTTTTTCTGATAGGATCCAGTGAGGAGGCCTCGTGCTCGTCCTCCTTCGGCGGCGGCTATCGTGGCTCCCCAGGTGTTGGGGGAGAGGGCGAGGTCAGCAACCCTCGAGCCTCCCTCTAGATCTACGGCGACTTCCTCGAGGGCTGTGGAGGTACAAGGAGATCCCTCTCGCCACGAGGAGGCCCTTGGCCGGAAGAGGACGAGGGTTAAAGACTCGGATCAGACTTCGAAGCCTTTCACCGAGCTTTCCAGGGTCGAAAAGGCCAGGCGCTTTGACTTGGCTCTAAAGCGCTTCCTTACAAAGGCTGATGTTGAGGCCTGTCGAGCTCTCAACGAGGAAGAGGAGGTCGAAGGGCTTCATGCCTCCGGGGTCGATGTAAGTTATTTTTGCTAAGCTCCCACTCTGAGTTTTCGTTTTGTCAGCTTCCACTCTGTTGCTTTTTACATTTATTGCTTTGCCTATTTCCAGTGTTCAGTTCGAATGGCCGTTATGAGCCATCGACATACTATCGGCTTCCGTCGACTCCGGGAGAGAGCTTGCTTTGAACTACAAGCTCGAGCTTGAGGCCGCCCAAAAGGACCTCGAAGAGAAGGAGAACAGTTTCACTGTTTGGGAGGAGGGATGGAGGAAAAAGATCCATGATGCCCAGAGCCAACGGGACTCGATCAAGAGGCAGTTCGACTCGTCGAAAGGCGAGTCTTCGACTTCCAAGGAAAAGATCATCCTCGAGTGGCAGAATTCTCAAGATGGTAGGGACTTCGTCGCTGATATGGGGCTCGAGGGGGCCGAGGTGGCGACAAGGGTTACTCTTGCTAAGCTGCGGGAGGCCTTGGCCAAGGTCTCTCCCTCGACCAACTGGTCCCTGGTCGAGAAGGAATATGAAGCTATCGTGGCTGCTGAATTGGAGGCTGATTCTCCCCCTTCTGAGGCTCCTGTCGAGGGTGTCGATGGCTCTGGTTCCGATGTCAGAGTTTTTACTGAGAACGAAGGTGCCTCGGGCTGAGAGGATGAGGGTGATGGGGATGAGCTCGATGACTCCTCCAGTTCGACCTCTCTCATCTCCTCGTATAGTTTGCCAAGCAGCTCTGACGATGCTGAGTAGATCTTGTATTTAGCTTTGGGTAGATCTTGTATTCACGTTTTTGCCATTTGTATTTAGCTTTGATGCCCTTTAGGATGTATCTTTTTATCTTTCGATTGTAATGAGAGTAGCTTTTTACCGTTCGTCCCGTGTTACCCTTCCAAGTTTATTTTTTGGTCGATGTGAGCTTTAACTATTCTTGATGCAAAATTATCTTCGAGTGCGCCTGCAAGTTGCCGCCTCTCGAGTTAGATCTTGCTTTCGAGTTGCGGGTTAGTTGGGAGGTTTGCTTGAGCATGGTTTGCTCCAGTATCCTCTAAACTACCCTTGAGAACAAAGCCCTTCGCTAAGGGTGGGCGTCGAGGGGGCAGCGCCCTTCTTCCGTAAGTTGTGGCCTTGGATGATTTTTTAGTACTGAGGGTAAGACAGTCCTTCCCATGCTTTGGGTGCCATGGGGGCTTTGGGCCCTGTACACGTGGCAGGCCCTTTGGATGATGGGCTCCTGCTTTTGTGAGGTCCATGATGGCAGTTATTACAGCCTTGGAATCCGTGATTTGCTTTTCTTATAAGTAAAAGGTGTCTCAACGCTGTCATTACACCACTCACAAATTCTTCCTTCAAACTTTCAATCTCGACCAAACTTCCAATCTCGACCATCCTCCTTGCCTATATTACGATGTCTCAGCCATTGATTACTCCCGAGGCTCTTCGAGTAGCCAAATGTCGCCAGCTAGCAAAGGCTGGTTCGAACTCTGCCTCTGCCGTCACGAGGTTGCCTGACATCTCGAAGGCGGTTAAGCTCGAGGCAGCGTCCTCGACAGAGGATGTGACTTTGGCTTCAGCCACTAAGGCCCTTCCTCCCTTGGCTCCTGCGGTGAAGCACGAGGCCCTCAAGGCCAAGCCCGAGGTGAAGCTTCCTTTTCCGCTTATTTTTCCTGTTACTTCGTCTGGGGAGCAGCAGGCCCCAGCGAAGAGGCCGAAGGTCGAGGGGTCATCCCCCTCGACTGCTGCTGTTCCATTTTCCGCCCTCTCGAGGGCAGATCTGGCGGGGAGGTTTCGAGATAGCCTCCGCTTTTTTGATGACAGCTGCCGATGAGGCAGCATGCTATGGTACCGACGGTCAGGAGCTCGAGGCCCTGAAGGCTACCCTTGTCGAGGTATGTGCCTGTTTCTTTCATTTTCCTTTTACTTGGATGATTTTCGTTGCTTATGGTGGTTCGTTATTCGCAGCGCTCGATCAAGGTGTCTGCTCTCGCCCACCATCCGCGTGGCACTGTCCCTGCTGAAATCAAGGACCAGATGTCCTTCGATGAGAGGAGCTCCCTTAACAATCGGGTCCGTATTGTTGAGCTGAAGCTTTTCGAGGCCGAGGGAGCCATCAAGAAGGATCAGCTGGAGTTCCAGGAGAAGATGGCCGAGGCCCAACAGACCATCGAGGACCTCACTAATCAGAGGGACTCGGCCAGCAGGAGGCATCGTCAGGCCTCGAAGGACAGGAAGGAGGCCCTGGCCAAAGTGGATAAGGCCGACAAGAGGGCTACCGATGCCATCAAGGAGGCTACTGCTTGTCGGGAGCTGATAATCGAGAATTGGAAGCTCTCCGAGGCCGGGATGATCTTCCTCGAGGATGCCTCCCTTAAAGCTTCCGAGGTTGGCCGTTCTGAGGCTCTTAAGGACGTTCGAGCTGTCCTTGAGAAGCTGTCTCTTGGCCTTTCTTGGCAGGAAGTGGAGGAGGGAGTTGTTGCCCTCTCCCAAGTGGAGGCTGAGGCTCCTCGAGGAGAGGGTGACGAGGAGGTCGCCCATGTCGAAGACCAGACTCCTGTTGCTGCCAATCTCGAGGGATGACGGCCTAGCACCAATGATGTCGCCTCCCTTGTCTTCTTCTTCCTTCTGGCTCCTACAAGGGTTAATGAGGTAGGCTAATGATGCAGGTTCAAATTCTAGTCTAGTTCTAAGGGTATGGATGAGCATTGAATTCATGATTTGGGCGATCGCGCTTTTCTCATGGGCCTAAGCGAGCCTTAAAAAAAAATCTAAATTAGAATGGTCGGGCCTCAAAAGAGGTTGCCTACGTATCCATGATGGAATCAGCCCAGTCGTAGCTTTTAACACTTTAATTGGTAGCCGAGTATTTTGCTTGGAGCCATTTGCAATTAATTTGGCATTGATTTGGAAGAGGTTATTGGCAAGGGTGGATAATGATATAGATATAATGATGAGTAGAATCAGACCTTTCATAGTTCAGGCTAATGAATGAGAAGATGCCCTGACTTTTGCTAAGCAGCCCTTATAAGTTTTCGACCTAGCGGGCTTTGCTTTGTCTTTTACGGCTTATTGGGATGCGACATGGTTGTGGGTTATTGATAAGGTTTATTGCAGATGTATGATTTGGTTTGTAATGGGTTTTGGTTATGGAGGTCAAGGCCTTTTGGTTAAAGTCGAAGGTTTTGGGTTAAAGGTTATATTGGAAGAAGTACATTTGACAAAGCTATTAATGGGCTTATTTGCAACACTTCTTTTTTTTCTTTTTTTCTATATTTTGCACTCTCTTTTTCTTAGCTTTTGCTTTTTTCTGCTTTTTTTTTTTTTGCTTTGATTTTTTTTGTTGTTGCTCTTTGCTTGCCCTTTACATTGAATGGTTGTCAAATGTACTTCCCACGAGGTAGGTTAAAGGGAGAAGGATGTTATGTATTTAGGTTGAAATGGATGAAAAGGATTGGAGAAATGGCTGGATATCTCTTTTATACCAATTATATTCATTGCCTTTATTAGAACAGTCATGAGAATTATAAATTTATTTTCTTTTAAGGCGACAATCTTGATTTTCGTTGATGCTTATAAATGCAATAAATAAATAAATACTCATATATTAATTGGAATTTATGAGTACATGCAATAAAAGGAAAATCCTATATTAGACTGGGAAGATAAAAGAAAGAGACAGAAACTATCACTAGTGGAATAAAGTCCAACCGCTGCGGTCAAAACCGAGCTTGCCGTTGCGGTTTTGGCCCGCAACAGTTGGACTAGCAGCAGTTTTCATAAAAAAACTGCTGCGGTTGTGAACCGCAGCGGCAAAACACAAACCGCTGCAGTTCCAAGGGATATATACCTTCTCAATATCCCCGACTTCCTTGCAACTTGAGGCTATATCGAACATGAACCTCAACACATAGTAGCGACACTCGGTTCCCCCTGGTTGCTGAGCACACTAATCATAGAATTACATAAAAAATCATGTAATTAACATACATGGTTGTTTTTCGCTAAAAGAAAGAAGTACGTAGCTTAACTAATATGTATTACCTTCATTGCTTTCCATTCAGGTATTTTTCCCGTGCTCTTAAATTTCTTCAAAGAACTGTAGTTAAGTTAATTTCATGTGAGAAGTGGCCAAAGAATGGAATTAGTAAAAACTGTAATGCTTATTAGCATTTTAAATAACAAATATACCTATCTATGCATGATTTGAGGAATAAGTGTCGTGGTGGATCTTGAGCTATAGAATCAAAATGATATACTGTGTTGTTTGAAGGACAAATCACAACGAGCGACCAATGAAGACTAAAATGCCAAAAAAGTTAGGAAGCAATCATGTGAGTACTTCTATTGTATATATAATGATAATTAAAGTGGTAAAAATAGATACAAGGTTAAGAACTATACTCTTCAAAACAAGGGGCAAGTATGAACTTATGTTGTGCACATATAGATGTTTTGATACATAGCCAAATATACTCCTTCACCTCATTTGTGTTTTGCAAACAATTGTCGGCTCGGGTGAAATTTGGACATAACCACCCAAATTGCTCTTGTATACTCTAGCGTCCACAATCATCTTGGACTAATCTTTAAAGCACAACCAACTTCGTAACATAAATATATTATTGTATATTGCAAATCATTTTTATTTACTTCAAAAGTACAAATGTTTTACCTCATGAAGACTTGAATCAAGGAAACATTCATCATCTCTCCGCAAAGGAACTCTTTCAAATCACCCTTAGACACCCATGTCGATGTATCCTCAAAGTAGTTGAATTGCGTGGTACCCAAATTCACCTCGAGAGGTGCATCATCCGACATATCACGCGCATTTGCATGTAGCCATATGCGTGCCTTAGTGAGACACTCGATCTTTGGTTTCTCGATCCAAGTATATGTAGTTGGTTTTTCTTGGTGACTTGAATCTTGCATTCCTTTGCCCGAAATGGCCTTCTTTAGCCCGCTTGAACCCTTCTTCTCTGAACCCTTCTTCGCCTTCTCTAGAGGAGGTGAGTCCGCCTTGCTTTCCTTGGGCTTGTTTATTCTCTACAAAACCTAATAATTCAACGGTAAAAACATTCAACTTAGTTAGTAGGTAGGTATGAAACAAATCATTATGAATATGGATTTAAGTTGCTTCAATTTACCTCGTCTGAAAACCTCACCCATGCCGATGGCCACAACACATAACCACCACGAGCGTCGGTCAAGACATTTATATCAATTGACGGTTTAGGCAGCGGAAGAGCAAAGTCTTCGTAACCAGGAGTAATGGTGACTACACTAACCGCCAAGTGCTCATTGTCCACAGGCTCATGATGGACTATTGCTCGTTCACTTCGTGGTTGTGCATTTCCTACAGCCACCACAATCAAACCCTCATCTTTTACATCTAGTAAAAGCTGGCAAGGTGTATCTTCCTTCAAAAAGTAAATGAAATTGAGGTTACGAACATGCAATTACAGAATATAACATGTTACTTAGTTTTAAAAATTATAAGGATAATAGTTACCTCTAACTCAAGTATAGATGGGGATTTTTGTGTGTTAGGATGGCTAGCTTTGTCCTCCAAAAGACGATCCAGTTTAGGTTGATGTATCGCCGGTAAACCAAACTGTGAGAGAACCGCGTTGAAACTCTCCGTGACTTTCTCCGTGACTTTCTCCGTCACTTTCTTCGTGACTTTCTCCGTAATTTCATCGGTAAGCTTCTCCTGAATAGCTTGTGTCATAGCTTCCATATCATGTGGTTGAGAGCGTGATTTTGTACCCATGGAGTAATCTTTAGAATTTGCTTTTGTCACACCTAGACGAATACCACCTAAACCCCTCAAACGTCCACTATGGTCCTTTCCCAAAGTCTCATAAAGGGCATCTTTGTTGCCTTGGGAAGTGAACTCGCCGTTAACCTCTTTTTGCTTGAGCCCCATCTATAGAGAAATTAACAACAGTAAGTTTTAAAAAAAAATTCAACATCATAAGCGGCAGCGGCAGGGGGGGTGGGCAAGGCTTGTGCGGGGTGGAGAAGGGGTGGGGGCGGTGTGCAGTGTGTAGGGGGGTGGGAGCTGTGTGCAGCGGGGAGCAGGGGAGTGGGGGATGTTTGCAGGGGTGGGGGGGCGTGCGGGGAGTGGGGGGCGTGTGTGCGGGGGTGGGGGCAGTGTGCAAGAGTGGGGGCGGTTGCGGGGAGTGTGGGGAGTGCGGTGGGGTGGGAGTGTGCGAGGGGTGGGGGGAGTGTGCAAGGGTGGGGGGGGCGGTGTGCGGGAGTGGGGGGCGTGTGCGGGGAGGTGTGCGGTGGGGTGGGAGAGCGGTGTGCGGGGGAGTGTGCGAGGGGTGGGAGGCGGTGTGCGAGGCTAGTGTGTAGTGGGGTGGAAGTGTGCGGGGCGGTGTGCGGTGGGTGGGGGGATTGTTAGGGGTGTGGGCGGTGTGGGGGGGGAGTGTGCGGGGCGTGGGGGGGATTGTTAGGGGTGTGGGGGCGGTGTGGGGGGGCGGTGTGCGGGGGGTAGGGGAGTGTGCATGGGGGTGGGGGATTGGTAGTGCATGTACTTACAATGGCATTGGCTATCTTCAAGGTTCCCGGAGCTGAAATGGTCATTTGATTGTTGATATCACGCCTATGCAAGGAGCACCACCAATCAGCGACACGATCAACTTTGACAGACGGCGCGGCCTTAGAGCTAGAAGACGGCGTTGTGGTTGTATCGGTAGAAGGGTAAAATTTCTCGTCAATCCACAACTTTCTCGTGCTCGCACAAGTATGGGAACCCATATGATGGTAGTGCTTCCTCTGTCTTGCACTGAGTGAATGTTTGTCATGCTTAGCTTATAAATTCACATGGGCAATTAGAAAACACATGTAATTGTATTGAAAGTGAACATGCAAAGTCGAATATATATGGTTTAAAGTGCAATACTTACCACCATCTCCGGCGTAGTATTTTGGGCGACAAATGCCTCCCAATCTTCTGGTTTTATATGTCCCCAAATCTGATGAGGCAAAGAATCCGGTTGAAATGTATCTTCCTGCTCTCCCCCTTCCTTTTCTGTTTCTTTTTCGACCTCCTTGTCCGTCTCTCCCTCATTTTGCTTTGATTTTTGAATTTTCCACCTCTTTATAGTCCTCTTTCTCCGTTTCGTGATCCACCCACTCGCTAGTTTGCTTTTGGAAGCTCTAAATCTTTTGGCCACCGCGGATAGAAACGCCGCCTTTTTTTTCCTCATTATGAGTAATACGGAACGTATTCTATAAAAACAAGAAACAAACAAAAAGTTATACAAAAATGTGTTTCAAAGCATATAAGTGGAGTTTAATTGACTCTTATAGTTATATATGTACCTACTGGGACTATATATGACCTAACATGCGGCTAAATGCAAAAAACTAAGTGAATTGGAGTGTAAAGGCTAAAATCGGTTCGAAATGGCCTTCATTTACCCAAAATGTGTTTCAAAGCATATAAGTGGAGTTTCATTGACTCTTATAGTTATATATGTACCTATTGGGACTATATATGACCTAACATGCGGCTAGATGCAAAAACTAAGTGAATTGGAGTGTAAAGGCCAAAATAGGCCCGAAATGGCCTTCATTTACCCAAAATGTGTTTCAAAGCATATAAGTGGAATTTAATTGACTCTTATAGTTATTATTATACCTATTGGGACTATATATGACCTAACATGCGGCTAAATGCAAAAAACTAAGTGAATTGGAGTGTAAAGGCCAAAATCGGCCCGAAATGGCCTTCATTTACCCAAAATGTGTTTCAAAGCATATAAGTGGAGTTTAATTGACTCTTATAGTTATATATGTACCTATTGGGACTATATATGACCTAACATGCGGCTAAATGCCAAAAAACTAAGTGAATTGGAGTGTAAAGGCCAAAATCGGCCCGAAATGGCTTTCATTTACCCAAAATGTGTTTCAAAGCATATAAGTGGAGTTTAATTGACTCTTATAGTTATATATGTACCTATTGGGAGTATATATGACCTAACATGCGGCTAAATGCAAAAAACTAAGTGAATTGGAGTGTAAAGGCCAAAATCGGCCCGAAATGGCCTTCATTTACCCAAAATGTGTTTCAAAGCATATAAGTGGAGTTTAATTGACTCTTATAGTTATATATGTACCTATTGGGACTATATATGACCTAACATGCGGCTAAATGCCAAAAAACTAAGTGAATTGGAGTGTAAAGGCCAAAATCGGCCCGAAATGGCCTTCATTTACCCAAAATGTGTTTCAAAGCATATAAGTGGAGTTTAATTGACTCTTATAGTTATATATGTACCTATTGGGACTATATATGACCTAACATGCGGCTAAATGCCAAAAAACTAAGTGAATTGGAGTGTAAAGGCCAAAATCGGCCCGAAATGGCCTTCATTTACCCAAAATGTGTTTCAAAGCATATAAGTGGAGTTTAATTGACTCTTATAGTTATATATGTACCTATTGGGAGTATATATGACCTAACATGCGGCTAAATGCAAAAAAACTAAGTGAATTGGAGTGTAAAGGCCAAAATCGGCCCGAAATGGCCTTCATTTACCCAAAATGTGTTTCAAAGCATATAAGTGGAGTTTAATTGACTCTTATAGTTATATATGTACCTATTGGGACTATATATGACCTAACATGCGGCTAAATGCCAAAAAACTAAGTGAATTGGAGTGTAAAGGCCAAAATCAGCCCGAAATGGCCTTCATTTACCCAAAATGTGTTTCAAAGCATATAAGTGGAGTTTAATTGACTCTTATAGTTATATATGTACCTATTGGGACTATATATGACCTAACATGCGGCTAAATGCAAAAAACTAAGTGAATTGGAGTGTAAAGGCCAAAATCGACCCGAAATGGCCTTCATTTACCCAAAATGTGTTTCAAAGCATATAAGTGGAGTTTAATTGACTCTTATAGTTATATATGTACCTATTGGGACTATATATGACCTAACATGCGGCTAAATGCAAAAAACTAAGTGAATTGGAGTGTAAAGGCCAAAATAGGCCCGAAATGGCCTTCATTTTCCCAAAATGTATTTCAAAGCATATAAGTGGAGTTTAATTGACTCTTATAGTTATATATGTACCTATTGGGACTATATATGACCTAACATGCGGCTAAATGCAAAAAACTAAGTGAATTGGAGTGTAAAGGCCAAAATCGGCCCGAAATGGCATTCATTTACCCAAAATGTGTTTCAAAGCATATAAGTGGAGTTTAATTGACTCTTATAGTTATATATGTACCTATTGGGACTATATATGACCCAACATGTCCCTAAATGCCGGAAACTAAGTGAATTGGAGTGTAAAGGCCAAAATCGGCCCGAAATGGCCTTCATTTACCCAAAATGTGTTTCAAAGCATATAAGTGGAGTTTAATTGACTCTTATAGTTATATATGTACCTATTGGGACTATATATGACCTATTATGCGGCTAAATGCAAAAAACTAAGTGAATTGGAGTGTAAAGGCCAAAATCGGCCCGAAATGGCCTTCATTTACCCAAAATGTGTTTCAAAGCATATAAGTGGAGTTTAATTGACTCTTATAGTTATATATGTACCTATTGGGACTATATATGACCTAACATGCCCCTAAATGCGAAAAATAAAAGTAATTCAGTTAAAAAATAAACTTACACAAGTGTCTTCCCATTATGATTTCTTCATTGCATCGGGCACATCTTTCCACCCCACCAAAATGCTCAGTTTGCGCACACATAACCCTAAATGCTGCCCATACTTTTTACGCCATTGACCATTAGGTTGACCCATATCATCATACTCGAGGGTCATAGGGGTGTTATAATTCAATCCCTTGGTCGCACCCCTTCCTTTCCGCTTCTTTGTTGCAACTTTACTTGGAGTTTTGGTGCTAAGAACCTCTTTCCCCGCATTTTTTTGTGGCACAATGACGGATGAAGTACAAGGATAATCTTCCCTAGCATTGTTGTCAATGGGGGGAGCCTTATCGGCTAGCTCCTCATTTATTTCAGCCAAGCGAAGTTCCCTTTCAAGCAAGCGCGTCTCCTCATCATGCGCTATGTCTTCCGGGTCACCTTTATCGTTCTCCTTCTCCGCATCATACTCATCATCCAATGACTTATCATAATCATCATCGGTTTCTTCCTCCACAATCACATCATCTCGGAACATGTTTGAAACTCCTGAAATTTTATAAAATGATATTAGAAACGCGTAAGATTAAACAAACATATGATTAGAAACCCTCGCTGCACATTCCCCCCGGCCGAACCGCACACCCCCCCCTTTCACCGGCCCCCTTCACTGCCCCCTTCATTGCCCCCCCGCACAGCCCAACTCCTTCACTGGCCCCCTTCACGCCCCCTACACCCAACTCCTTCACTGGCCCCCTTCACGCCCCCCTGCACGCCCCCTTCACTGCCCCCGCACAAGCAAACTCCTTCATTGGCCCCCTTCACGGCCCCCCGCATGCCCCCTTCACTGGCCCCCCGCACAGCCCCCTTCATCGCCCCCTTGCACAGCCCCCACCCTCTCTCGCACACCCCCCGCACTTGCCCCCCGCCACGACCCCCTTCACTGGCCCCCCTTCATCGCTGCCCCCACAGCCAACTCCTTCACTCGGCCCCCTTCATTGCCCCCGCACAGCCCCTTCACCGGCCCCCCGCACAACCCCCTTCACTGGCCCCCGCTGCCCACCTTCACGCCCCCCCCCCCCCCTCACCGCACACTCCCCCCACCCCCGCACCGCCCCCCCGCACGGCCCCGCTTCACTCCCCCCATTAACTGCCCCCTCCCCCACAGCCCCCCCGCACACTCCCCCCCATGCCCCGCACACTCCTCCCCCCGCCCGCACACTCCCCCCCCGAACCGCACAACCCCCTTTCACTTGTCCCAACCCCCTTCACACCCCTTCCTTCGCCCCCCTTCATCGACCCACCCCCGCTTGCACAGCACCCCTTGCACAGTCCCTCCACCCCCCCCTAAAACAATCCATAATTACACCCTAAACGACATTCATCTACCCAATTCGGTTTTCAAATCATGTGACCCGACTTTAAGTGACTCTAATAGGCCCGAAATGACATTCACTTACCCAAAATGGGTTTCAATACATGTGAAGCGAGTTTAGTTAATTGTAATACATATATATATATATATAAACTAATAAGAACTATACATGACCTAACATGCGGCTAAAAGCGAGAAATTAAGTTAATTAAGGTTGAAAAGCCGAAATTGGCCCGAAATGACATTGACTTACCCAAAATGGGTTTCAATACATGTGAAGCGAGTTTAGTTGATTGTAATACATATATATATACTAATCAGAACTATACATGACCTAACATGCGGCTAAAAGCGAGAGATTAAGTTAATTGAGGTTGAAAAGCCGAAATTGGCCCGAAATTACATTCACTTACCCAAAATGGGTTTCAATACATGTGAAGCGAGTTTAGTTGATTGTAATACATATATATATACTATTAAGAACTATACATGACCTAACATGCGGCTAAAAGCGAGAAATTAAGTTAATTGAGGTTGAAAAGCCGAAATTGGCCCGAAATGACATTGACTTACCCAAAATGGGTTTCAATACATGTGAAGCCAGTTTAGTCGATTGTAATACATATATATATATATATATATATATATATATATATATATATATATATATATACTAATAAGAACTATACATGACCTAACATGCGGCTAAAAGCGAGAAATTAAGTTAATTGAGGTTGAAAAGCCGAAATTGGCCCGAAATGACATTGACTTGCCCAAAATGGGTTTCAATACATGTGAAGCGAGTTTAGTTGATTGTAATACATATATATATACTAATAAGAACTATACATGACCTAACATGCAGCTAAAAGCGAGAAACTAAGTTAATTGAGGTTGAAAAGCCGAAATTGGCCCGAAATGACATTCACTTACCGAAAATGGGTTTCAATACATGTGAAGCGAGTTTAGTTGATTGTAATACATATATATATACTAATAAGAACTATACATGACCTAACATGCGGCTAAAAGCGAGAAATTTAGTTAATTGAGGTTGAAAAGCCGAAATTGGCCCAAAATGACATTCACTTACCCAAAATGGGTTTCAATACATGTGAAGCGAGTTTAGTTGATTGAAATACATATATATACAGTAATAAGAACTATACATGACACTACATACGGCTAAAAGTGAAAAATAAAGTAAAATGACATTGCAAAGCCGAAAGCCGGAATTGGAACCAAATAAGTCGAGCCTATTGTTTACTTTTGCCACCTTCATTTGAAGTATCAACCATTATCCCTTCCCTGTGATCTGCACGCATGTAACTTGTCGCTAACTCCGCATCAGTGACATCAGAGTTGGGAATGGTGATAGGCGGGGTGTCTTCAAATGCATCATACTCCTCCTCATCCTCAACATCACCAACTCCGAGTATACTTCTTTTTCCCGGAACAACAATTGACCACTTGTTATCAGAAGGGTCAGTTACGTAGAATACTTGCTTAACTTGTGATGCAAGCACGAATGGCTCTTCACTATCACGCAACCGACCCAAGTCTACAAGAGTAAATCCACAAGGGTCATCTTTTCTTATGTAACGCCGATTATACTCAACCCACTTGCATTGGAATAAGCAGACCGTGAAACCAGAGTAGTCAAGCTCCCATATATCTTGAACTCGTCCATAGTATAACAATCTAGCATCAATAGGAGACTTGTCTTTGGCACTTGCATACTGTGTAGATGATGCCTCTACTGAAACATCACTATTCTGGAGAGATCTCGACTTTTAATCTTGACGATCTGTCCAATACGTATATCCGTTAACATCATAAGCCTCATAGGAGTGCACAGCTTCTCGAGGACCAAATGCTAGCCACTTCAGAGTTTCAGAAACATTGGAATCTACTTCACGCATTATTCGGTTATGGAACCAATCAATAAACGTCTTATTATGCAACTGCATCAATGCTCTAGTCCCTTTACCTGGATTCTGGTCACGCAACTCCTCCAAATGCTCATCCAAGTACGGATGCACCTGTACCATATGCTGCAATACAAATAAGTGTGCTTGTATGCGCCTTTCAACAAGAGGTACTATCATTTTGGAGCCAAGTGTACCTTTACCCGCGAGTCTGCCCTCGTGCCGAGATGTAGGAAGTCCAATAGGATCAACATTAGTTAAGAACTCAGCCACAAAATTACCGACCTCTTCTGTAACACCCCGTAATTTTCACCCTTTATTTTTGGTGTTTGTTTACATTAAAATGATATTTTTCGTAAAAATAAATAATTTATTATTTAGATTATTTTGGAACGTGTTGTGAAAATGTGTATATATATTTATATGATGTGATATATGTATATATATTTATTTTAAGTTTTTAGTTATTTATTTTAAAGGTTATATTAATTTCGTTATTTGTTTAGGCGTTTAGGATGCTGTTTTGTCGCGTAGCGTTTTTGTAACGTTGTTGGACCGACTTGGGTGATGAAATGTTGCATCGCATGTGGCGTGCTAATGTGTTTATTATATTTATATTTATAATATAATTTATTAGAGTTATTTTCATTATTAAGTATTTTCAAAGTTTAGGCGCGATTTAGGAATTTATCGATTTATCGCGTGACGGACTTTTGATGCATGGACCTTTGATGACTTGGGCCGAAATCTTCTTGGTGTACTTGGGCTTGGACAGCCGGCTATGGGGAGGGAGAAGGAAGAAGTTTCTCCTCTTTTATTTCATTTCTTTTAATTGGTGACTCTTGGTAGATTGTAACCCCCATAACCCCCCCTAATCATTTCTCCTAAACCCTTCATTTTTCCTTTCCATAAAATTCTGATTTTTATTAAAAGAGCTTCAGCATCATTTGCATTTAACCCTCACCGTTTTCAAGAAAAGAAAGAGAGAAAAGGAAGAGGAAAAGAATAGAAAGTTTCAACCCGGTTTTTCCTGTCACACCTTCACGAAAATAATCGTAGCCGGAGATCTAGCCGTTGGATCGTCTTCAAATTTGGACAGAATATTTATAACATCTTGTTCTACACTCTAACCGGAGCGATTTAGAATATGAGCTTTTGATCACCGGGAATCATGGTCGGAACAGAGCAGTGTGACATGAGTTTTATCAATGTTCAAGAAGAAAATGCCTAGTGACTGGTTGCTTCAATTCTCGTTCATTGTGCCTTGGGGTTAGAAGAGGAATTGGATTATATGCATAGCTCTTAACTATCTCTTTAGACTCAGCTCTCCTCCCGACGTTCCAGGTAACTAGTAGTTATCTTAGAACCATAGTGATTAGAGTATTATTCGGTATTAGATTATTACGCTAGGAGTTATTTAAAATACTTTTTGAATGAAATTATTGACGAAATTTGACATGAATATACTTGATGCATGCTGTGTGATTACTGTAAATAGAAAAATAATTTTCATATGGTTTTTTATATTTATTTGATTTAATTGGTATTTTGTGCGTTTTTGGCTAAATTGCATGATAATTATTAAACGGATGTTAAAATTGCTGAAATTATTTTTCTTAGATCATGTTGTATGTGTAGTATGTATTCCATGCTATAGAATAATATTTACCTACTGTGTACTGGTTTATTTAATTGATATATCTGTTTTTGCAATTTCGTTTCTGTCAGTATATAAATCACGAAAATTATTTCTGGAGGCCGAAAATTTCATTTCTTTGTATAATATGTATTTCCGTGAGTTTATGCATGTTGTGTAAATTTTTGGTAATTTTTGGGCGTCTATTTATATTTTTAATTATTATATTGGCTGTATTGAGTAATCTGTATATTAACTTTTAAAATTACTTTTTAGTTATTATATTTGTACCATGTCAGTAGAGCCATTAGGGTCATATGAAAATTTTTGTGTGCTTTTACTGCTCGAACTTATTGGTTTAATAATTATTATTGGGTTTTTGTTGTGAAATTGAGGATACTCTTTTAAATTATTTGAGAGCTTGTTAATCAGAAATAATTTGTGATCTTTTATGTTCTTGGATGCTGGTGTTTAGTAGGTTGTTGTAAGTATTATTGGTATCATTATGTTAATGTTTGATTTATGTAAAAATGATTAATTGTGTACTATTCATTTATTTAATAAGCCTTGGAGTTAATTGGTGATGCATTTTTTATTGATGTTGTTAGTGCTGTAAAAAATATTTCACTATCATTGTTGATGCTTAGTGATGTTTAAAGTATTGTGGTTGGAGATATTTGTTGTAAATTTGTAGGTTACTACTTTGAAGATTTTCTAAAAAATTACTTTTGATGAATTATGGGTATAAGGCCGGATGGCATCCCTTTTGACGAATATTTTTGAGATGAATGATACTTTGATGATATTTATGATTTTATTTTGAGATAAGAACATCCGGTTGGATAGATGTAGTCCCCGGTGAAGAACATGCCAACCACCTGGTTTGCGAACTAGGGGTACACCTGGGTTAATTATTGTCGTCCGAGAGGTCAAGGAGTTCTGCGTGTTCTACCCTACATCGGGAGTTTGGCCATTCTTAGACACAGGCAGTGGGGAACGTAAGCCCATAGACTGACCTGCAGATTGCGATCTGACAAACCTTAGGAAGTGAATTGCGATTCACTAGCGTTCAGTTTCTGACTCAATAACTTGTTTTACCTATATTTTATTTTTATAAAAGCACTCTTGAGATGATTTTTTTATTTTTATCCAACTCACTTGCTATTTATTTTTCATTTGCGTTATTTGTGAGTTATATGGAAGTGGATGCATATTGTAGTTGACTTGACTTTATACTTTCCTTTCTTATTAATCTATGTCTGAATCATGCTCTGATTTCTTTTGTTCTGGGAGAACTGCTAGTTACTCCCCACTGATTGTGGATATTTGTTGTATATTTTTGCAGGTTTTGTTGATGGGGATTTTCTTTGATTATGGGCTCAGGTTGAGATGCGAGAAATAATCTATTAGGGGTTTTAGTTCCAGACTTCTCTTTAGTTTGAGATAGTTTTCTCATTTTGATCTTAATCTAAGTAATTAATTTACTTATAGTTTTTACTTATGTTTGTTTTTATAACTTAGTTATTTAAACACTATTCTTGTTGTAGTGACATTCCCAGAAGACGATGTTTCCGTCATCGTCCTATTAATACTATTATTATTTCTTTCTTTTCCCCTTTGAAATTCTGGGGTGTTACATCTTCACTCACAATCCCCTGAATTATACTTCCTTCTGGTTGCGCTGGATTCCTTACTTTATCTTTCAAAGAGCCCATATGTCTCTCAAAGGGATAGCACCACCTCAAAAACACCGGACCACATAGCTTAATTTCTCGAACTAGATGTACAACCAAATGGACCATAATGTCGAAGAAAGCAGGTGGGAAGTACATCTCAAACTTGCAAAAAGTCTGTATCACGCTAGCCTGCAGAGCATCAAGCTTCGAGGGTTGTAACGTTTTGCTACATATAGTATTGAAAAAAGAACACAGCTCTGTTATGGTATGTCTCACATGTTTCGGCAATATCCCTCGAATTGCAATCGGTAAGAATACTTGCATCATTACATGACAATCATGAGACTTCATGCTCGATAATTTCAACTCACCGTCTAAGGTAACAAATATTTTCATGTTCGATGAGTACCCTGATGGAACCTTAATGTTGTTGAAACATTCGCAAAAAAGACGCTTCTCAGCTCTAGATAGAGTGTAGCAAGTCGGAGGTAAATAGTTCTTATCATCATCCTTCACCGTTTTCTTTCCTTTTCTTTCAATTCCTGCAGGCGACCCTTCTTCCTGTTCCTTTTCTTTTCCCATTCCTTTTCCTTTTCCAGACACTTTCTCTTCTTTCTTTCTTTTCTTAGTGTCCCTCTTTTGAGCCCATAGTTCTGGTCGAAGCCCCTCACTTTCCAGATACAGTCGCACCCCTTTGCTATCCTTTGTCTTATGTGGAATATTCATAAGTGTCCCCAGAATGGTGTCACATACATTTTTCTCTATGTGCATGACGTCGAGACAATGTCTAACCTCTAGATCTCTCCAATATGGAAGTTTCCACAGAATAGACTCCTTTTTCCAAAGTCCCTTATCACCAACACTCGCTCCTTTGCCGAATATCGTTTCAATACCCTTGACTTGATCATAAACCTCAATACCAGTCAATGGTCTACGAGCAACCCCTTCCTCAACTGTTCCATCGAATGCCTTCTTCTTATTACGATAAGGATGGTCGCGTCGAAAGGAACCTTCGGGTGCTCATATAAACATCTTTGTGACAAGTAGTAATGTATTTAGATGATGTGTCGTCCAGGCAAATCGGGCATGCTTTCTTCCCTTTGTTCTTGTACCCGGATAAGTTCCCATAAGCAGGATAGTCATTAAGAGTGAATAAAAGCATGGCACGCAATGTGAATACCTCATCAGCATGTGCGTCATACACAGAAACTCCTTCATCCCACATTTTTCCCAAATCATCAACAAGTGGCTGGAGGTAGACATCTATGTCGTTTCCAGGCTGTTTCGGCCCTGAAATAAGAATCGACAACATGATGTATTTGCGTTTCATGCACAACCAAGGAGGCAAGTTGTATATAACTAGAAGAACCGGCCACGTACTATGTTGAAAACTAAGATTGCCAAATGGGTTCATTCCATCCGTGCATAGGCCAAGCCTCAAATTTATGTCCTCGGCACCGAAGGTCTTATGACAATGGTTGATACCTTTCCACTCAGGAGAATCAGCCGGATGTTTGAGAAAACCATCCTTTTTCCTTCGTTCTGCATGCCACCTCAAGTTCCTAGCATCTTTTTTGATTGAAAACATGCGCTTAAATCGTGGTATAATCGGAAGATACCACATCACCTTTGCTGAAGGACCTTTCTTATCACCAACCCCTGCGCGCCTGTAATGCGACTTCCCACATCGAGGACACTCATCCATATTTTCATATTCATTTCGATATAGCACACAATCGTTTGGACAAGCATGTATCCTCTGGTACTCTAAACCAAAGGGACACATCAGTTTCTTAGCATAGTAGTTCGATCAGGTAGTTCATGGTCGTCCGGCAACATATCACCAAATGCTTGCAACAAGGAAGTGAAACAAGAGTCACTTATACCGGCTTTCGTCTTGATATTAAAGAGTGTTATCACGGTCGTGAGCTTGGTGTACCTCGTACAACCGGGATACAACGGTTTTCTAGATGCCTCGTCCATGCACTATAAAATACAAGGTCGTTTGCCACAATGATCTACCCCCGCCATCATCTCCTCGATATGATCCCCTTCATCATCATCATCTTCTACTTGAATATCCTCATACTCATCCTCGATGTTGTCATTCTCAATGACATCAAACTCACCTTCTTCATGCACATCGTTAACAATGGCATTTCGACCATCATACATACCCTCCTCACCGTGCCAAACCCATACATAGTAGTCTTGTCTAAACCCGCGACGAAATATATGCTCCCTAAGCGACTCAATGCTACTAACGATGCTCACATTACCACAATCAACACAAGGACAATAAAACCCCTCGGTTCCCTTTGCAGCCTGATGACTTAATGCAGCATCACAAAATTCAAAGACCCCATCCACGAATTCACACGTGTCACGACTACCATACATCCATGCACGATTCTTTTCAACCAAACCTAGCTCTAATTAAACACAAGCACCAAATGTCAATGACGAATTTCACTACATCAAGCGAGTTTATACATGATATATATTTAATGAAATTAGGCATGCTTTCCAAGGGTCCTTATCACTCCAACCTAACCCATCCTTTGATGTCTAATCTCACTAGTGAATGTATTGCCTTCAATTCGAATCTACGGAAAATTCGGCAGCATTTCCCTACAGTTCTCCAAGTACACGATGTAGATATATAGTTATTTATATCTACATATGTACCCAGAGAACAAAAGTAGGGAAACGACGAGCCAAGATTTTCCTCTAGAATCGAACTAAAGACATACATTCACCACCTAAGTGAGATTAAACATCTAAGTACAGTCCCAAACTGGGGACTATTCAAGACTTACTCCTAATGAGTAAGTCTCGAACGGGTATCTAGGCATATGATATGATGATGCAAACATAGGTTTTTAAAAACAACAAAACATTTTACATCTAATCTCAATTCAACGATAAATATATACACATTTGCACATATAAACCAATTTACTATGAAAGAAAGTTAAATATGAGTGATAACATACCAATATCAAGGATGTCAATAGAGAAATCAAACTCAACACTCCGTCACTAGCTAGCTTCAATAATCAACAACAAAGTATAAAGTTAAGATTGGTATAAATTAGCAAATCAAACAACACTAAACTAAACTAAGCTAAACTAAACTAATTAAATAGCTAAACCAATAATCATATTCAACGTTATACTTTGTTAGTCCAGACCTAACTAGTTAGTAAGTACAAGAACAACAACAACAGCAGCAGCAGCAGCAGCAGCAGCAGCAGCAACAACAACAACAACAACTACTACTACTACTACTACTACTACTACTACTACTACTACAACAACTACTACAACTACAACTACAACAACTACAACTACAACTACAACTACAACTACAACTACAACTACAACTACAACTACAACCACAACAAAGCCCTAGTTTTGTAACCTAAAAATCAAACTAACTACTTTAAATAAAATCAAATAAACTCAAATCAATCAAATTTACAACCTTTAACTATAATACAACCTAATTTCACTGACAATTATTCATACAACTACAATTAATTATAAAACTTGAAGCTTCAAATATGAGATTCAATAAAAGTTGAGAAATTTTAGGTACCTAAGAAGAGGAGGAGGAATGTAGGTGTTAAGGGCACGGTGGAGGTGCGGCGGTGGAGCTTCTAGGGCACGGTGCAGCCGCAGAGGAGGACGCCGAGAATTGCTATAGTTGATGAAAAGAAAGGAGGGAGCTTCTAGGGTTTGTTGTTGATGAAGCGTGGAGGTGCGGCGGTGGTGCGTCGACGGTGAGTTATTGAGAAGGAAGGAGGGAAACTTCGAAAATTCGAACCTAAGGAAGGAGGGAGTGCAGGGAGTGTTCGAACAATTGCACAAGAAATGTACTGAACTTGACCAATTTCACGCGGGATTTAGGAAAAAAAAACAAAATAAACCGCTGCGGTTAAGAAAACCGCAACGTTTAACTGACAACCGCAACAGTTTCTGTTAACCGTTGCGGTTTTCTGTAGACCGCAGCGGTTTATGTTCCCCCTTTTCCCCCCAAATTTTTCGACGATTTACCGCTGTGGTATTCTTAAGGACCGCAGCGGTTTTCTTGTGACATATTGTAACGCCCCGACTTTCATGCATCCTTATTAAGCTAATTAATCAGGATTAGCAGCGGAAAACTTAGCTTAGTCGCCGCGTTACCGCCGTACTTTCCACCAGGGGAAAATACAAGGCGACCTTTAACATTAACTTACAGAGACATTACTTACATTTGTCACTCTCTAAAGAAACACTTTAATAATAGATTACTATTTTCTAGAAATTTCGGCAGAGTTTCCTTTGTAAATTGGACAACCCAAAATGGGAAAATGTTTGAAAAACCTATTACAATAAAATATACCAAAACCAAAACTCAACGCTTTCGCGGAGTAGCAGCTAAAGAGAATCGGGAGCACTATTGCTCAACCAGAACTAGAAATGAAACTAAATCGTTACTCATTATCTATTACAAAGTGGAACGTCCTCGCCTCAAAAGGAAACATAAAACAATCATAGCATAACTCTTAGCACGTAACTGCTTCTATCTTGGAAAGGATGCTCCATAACTTCAACCTGAAACTATTGTAGCACTGCCACCCACCAAGTGACAGGCCACAGTAGTGACAAAACGAAACATTGACATACATATCAGCACAATGCTGAGTACTAACCCATAAATCATTCTTAAAACATGCTTTGGTGTCTACGACTCTCACGTAATCATCATGTTCTCATCATTCATAACCATATCACAACAACATAGCAATATTCACATCATCCATTATCATTCATCATGTTTCGTGACCTTCCAGTACTCTCAGAAATCATAGCAGAGTAGTAACATCACCATAGTTCTCTCATATCCAAGTAGAAGGCATACTTTCATATCATTAGACAATAAACATTCATAAACATATACTTTAAGTCATACAGGATATCATAAATCATCATCATCTTTCATTTACCTAACTAGTAATGATCATATCATCTTAATAACATAGTTATTTCATAGCATTCGTTCATAAACATCACTAATCATCATATTCATAAAACATTCCTAACCCAAACATCAATAACATAATGAGTGAAATCATCAAACATAATCACAATTATAATCATACTTTCGTAACATCAATGTCATCATACTTCTTAGCATTAAATCATAAAATCATCTACATAACAGATATTTCGTTTCATATCATAAGCCTCATCATTATCTTTTCATTTGACTTAATCATATTGGTATCTTGGCGAATACGACAGAAGGTAGCCACGGAGAACATTAGTTCGCCAACAGAAGGGGCAAACCGACTGCAGGTGCCACGGGAAACTTTTGTCGCCCAACAGAAGGTGGCGTGCCACGGGAGATCTTTTTTCATCGCCCAACAGAAGGTGGCATAACAGAATACGGATGCCACGAAAGATTATTATCTCCCAACAGAAGGTGACATAGCCGTATGCGGGTGTCACGGAAGACTATGTCCCCCAACAGAAGGTGACAAGAACCGCCGGGATGGAACATGCACGACCAACATAAAATGCCACGGGAGACTTTCGTCGCCCAACAGAAGGTGACATGCCACGGGAGATCTTTTTTCATCCCCCAACAGAAGGTGGCTAGAACACGGGTGCCACGGGAGATTTTCATCCCCCAGCAGAAGGTGACAACACCGCCAGAATGGAACGTGCATGACCAATAGCAGAATACTCAGCCAAGAACCATCTTTCACTTTTCTTTATCATGTTTCATTGCTTTTACGAATCATAATCACATTACCTAATGGTAATCGTAATCATGATGCGTCATTATCATCATATCGTAACCATAATTACATTACATCATCGTAATCATAATCATGGAACGTAATCATAAGCAAACATATTCATAATCACATTACCTCATGGTAATCGTAATTATGTTACATCATCATCATCATAACGTAACCATAATTACCTTACATCATCGTAATCATAATCATGGAACGTATCTTAATCATAACATAACATTACATCATCGTAATCATAATCATGGGAAGTAGTCATATGTATGACATATTCATAATCATGTTCATAACATATACTTTTGCATAATCAGGTATTCAGAAGCATATCTCATAACTTAAGATACCTTTCAAAATACATAACAGAAGCATATCTGAAACATAACAGATACATAGCAGAAACATAGTAATCCTTTCGCATTTTACGTTATTTATGAACCATTCATGCTTTCATATTATCTCGAAATTTAAAGGTATACTTTAGCATATTCGGAATACATAAACATATATCCTAGCAAACATTTCAAACCCATCATTCATAAGAATAAAAGTTATCTTTACATACCTTCATATCATTATAAAACCACCAATTGTCGAAACTCATAACTCATGTCCAAAACACATATAACATCGATGAGATTTGATAGCATCAGGAACTTACACCTTTCGAGTATTTCAACATAATCTCAAGCAACAAATTATAGTTTACCACAAATAGCCAACCACATCATCATATAGTCCAATCAAATTTCTAGTTGCAGGACTCAACAAACATGTATTCTCAAAACTTGAAGATGTAGAGAAGAAAATTTTAAGAATCATAACTACTCCTATCAAATTCCATCAATAACAAATCAGCCATAAACAATCAAACTAATCATACTGCTTCAATCATATCTTCATAACCAATTTCTTAATATATTTGACATAATAGGGAAATTAATCATGGAACCAAAAAGAGGAGGATAAGGGGTGTAGTACCTCTGCTCTACTGAGCCGGGACGAACAAAACAGGGGGGGTGGAGCTGAGCTCCGGCGAGACTGACGACAACGATGATCGGCAGGCGTGGAGGCAGCAGCCAGGTGGTGCGGCACGGTGGCTGTCGACCATCACCGCAGCCCAACAACAAGCAGCAGCAAACAACAGCAGCGCAGCAGCGCAAGAGGAAGGGAGGACGAGAGAAAGAAAGGAGGAAGAAGGAGAGCTGGGTCGGTGTTCGTCGAACTCCGGTGGCTGGGAATCCGGCGAGAGGACACGGCAGCAGCAGCAAAGGAAAGAGAGAGATCAGGGAAGAGGAGAGAGAAAATTTGGGGGGGTTTTGGGGTTCTCACGGTTGAGAGGAAGAAAGAAAGATAAAGGGGGTTGGGGTTTCCTTGGGTGAGAGAAAAGGACAGAGAGAAAGGATTTGGGGAGGGGTTTTATTTCCTCTTTAACTGACATCCATAAACGGAAAGTAGGAAAACCGACTTTGGTTATTTACAATCCAAAAATATATTTAATAATAATAATTTCGTAAAACAACATGTATTACAAATACTACAAATATTCCAAACTCAAATAAAATAAGGATTTTCAGAACATAATTAACTTTATAATTACAATTAACACTAATTAAAACGCTCTTAAAAATCGGGGTATTACATCCTACCACCCTTATAAAAAGTTTCGTCCTCGAAACTTGCAATAAGTTGATCGAGGAAACAATAAGCTAAATTCATTTAGACAAAACCAAGATCTCAACTTTCCATGGCTTCGTTAAGAACTCAGCCTCCATTCCACCATCATCTTTTGTATCTCTACTTCAACTCGACTCGCGAAATCGAGGAGCAAAGAAAACAAAAGGGGCAAACTTGTTGGCAATGAATTCTAACTAACTCATTCAGTGAAATCTCGTTTGAAAACCTTTTGATTACTCAAACCATATAAGTTAAAATTAATCGAAAAACTATTAAAATTCACATAACGTCACGTACATCACAACAATCATATAATCATATAACTTAAGACCAACTAGGTCCAAGATAAGCTACTTAAACTCCAAGAGGGCATCCATAATCCTATTCCTCATATCTTAAACTCTATTAACCCAAATAGTCATCAAGATTAACCTCAACTTCCTTATCGTCTAATTTTTCCAAAGGATCATACCTAGGCGATGCAAAGTCTAAGACTCCGCACTTCCGGCTAGGTTTCGGCTCTGATACCAACTCTGTAACGCCCCGACTTTCATGCATCCTTATTTAGCTAATTAATCAGGATTAGCAGCGGAAAACTTAGCTTAGTCGGCGCGTTACCGCCGTACTTTCCACCAGGGGAAAATACAAGGCGACCTTTAACATTAACTTACAGAGACATTACTTACATTTGTCACTCTCTAAAGAAACACTTTAATAATAGATTACTATTTTCTAGAAATTTCGGCAGAGTTTCCTTTGTAAATTGGACAACCCAAAATGGGAAAATGTTTGAAAAACCTGTTACAATAAAATATACCAAAACCAAAACTCAACGCTTTCGCGGAGTAGCAGCTAAAGAGAATCGGGAGCACTATTGCTCAACCAGAACTAGAAATGAAACTAAATCGTTACTCATTATCTATTACAAAGTGGAACGTCCTCGCCTCAAAAGGAAACATAAAACAATCATAGCATAACTCTTAGCACGTAACTGCTTCTATCTTGGAAAGGATGCTCCATAACTTCAACCTGAAACTATTGTAACACTGCCACCCACCAAGTGACAGGCCACAGTAGTGACAAAACGAAACATTGACATACATATCAGCACAATGCTGAGTAATAACCCATAAATCATTCTTAAAACATGCTTTGGTGTCTACGACTCTCACGTAATCATCATGTTCTCATCATTCATAACCATATCACAACAACATAGCAATATTCACATCATCCATTATCATTCATCATGTTTCGTGACCTTCCAGTACTCTTAGAAATCATAGCAGAGTAGTAACATCACCATAGTTCTCTCATATCCAAGTAGAAGGCATACTTTCATATCATTAGACAATAAACATTCATAAACATATACTTTAAGTCATACAGGATATCATAAATCATCATCATCTTTCATTTACCTAACTAGTAATGATCATATCATCTTAATAACATAGTTATTTCATAGCATTCGTTCATAAACATCACTAATCATCATATTCATAAAACATTCCTAACCCAAACATCAATAACATAATGAGTGAAATCATCAAACATAATCACAATTATAATCATACTTTCGTAACATCAATGTCATCATACTTCTTAGCATTAAATCATAAAATCATCTACATAACAGATATTTCGTTTCATATCATAAGCCTCATCATTATCTTTTCATTTGACTTAATCATATTGGTATCTTGGCGAATACGACAGAAGGTAACCACGGAGAACATTAGTTCGCCAACAGAAGGGGCAAACCGACTGCAGGTGCCACGGGAAACTTTCATCGCCCAACAGAAGGTGGCGTGCCACGGGAGATCTTTTTTCATCCCCCAACAGAAGGTGGCTAGAACACGGGTGCCACGGGAGATTTTCATCCCCCAGCAGAAGGTGACAACACCGCCAGAATGGAACGTGCATGACCAATAGCAGAATACTCAGCCAAGAACCATCTTTCACTTTTCTTTATCATGTTTCATTGCTTTTACGAATCATAATCACATTACCTAATGGTAATCGTAATCATGATGCGTCATTATCATCATATCGTAACCATAATTACATTACATCATCGTAATCATAATCATGGAACGTAATCATAAGCAAACATATTCATAATCACATTACCTCATGGTAATCGTAATTATGTTACATCATCATCATCATAACGTAACCATAATTACCTTACATCATCGTAATCATAATCATGGAACGTATCTTAATCATAACATAACATTACATCATCGTAATCATAATCATGGGAAGTAGTCATATGTATGACATATTCATAATCATGTTCATAACATATACTTTTGCATAATCAGGTATTCAGAAGCATATCTCATAACTTAAGATACCTTTCAAAATACATAACAGAAGCATATCTGAAACATAACAGATACATAGCAGAAACATAGTAATCCTTTCGCATTTTACTTTATTTATGAACCATTCATGCTTTCATATTATCTCGAAATTTAAAGGTATACTTTAGCATATTCGGAATACATAAACATATATCCTAGCAAACATTTCAAACCCATCATTCATAAGAATAAAAGTTATCTTTACATACCTTCATATCATTATAAAACCACCAATTGTCGAAACTCATAACTCATGTCCAAAACACATATAACATCGATGAGATTTGATAGCATCAGGAACTTACACCTTTCGAGTATTTCAACATAATCTCAAGCAACAAATTATAGTTTACCACAAATAGCCAACCACATCATCATATAGTCCAATCAAATTTCTAGTTGCAGGACTCAACAAACATGTATTCTCAAAACTTGAAGATGTAGAGAAGAAAATTTTAAGAATCATAACTACTCCTATCAAATTCCATCAATAACAAATCAGCCATAAACAATCAAACTAATCATACTGCTTCAATCATATCTTCATAACCAATTTCTTAATATATTTGACATAATAGGGAAATTAATCATTGAACCAAAAAGAGGAGGATAAGGGGTGTAGTACCTCTGCTCTACTGAGCAGGGACGAACAAAACAGGGGGGGGTGGAGCTGAGCTCCGGCGAGAATGACGATAACGATGATCGGCGGCGGGCGTGGGAGGCAAGAAAGTGTGGTGCGGCACGGTGGCCGTCGACCATCACCGCAGCCCAACAACAAGCAAGAAAGAACAACAAAGAGGCAAGCCAGCGCAAGAGGAAGGGAGGACGAGAGAAAGAAAGGAGGAAGAAGGAGAGCTGGGTCGGTGTTCGTCGAACTCCGGTGGCTGGGAATCCGGCGAGAGGACACGGCAGCAGCAGCAAAGGAAAGAGAGAGATCAGGGAAGAGGAGAGAGAAAATTTGGGGGGGTTTTGGGGTTCTCACGGTTGAGAGGAAGAAAGAAAGATAAAGGGGGTTGGGGTTTCCTTGGGTGAGAGAAAAGGACAGAGAGAAAGGATTTGGGGAGGGGTTTTATTTCCTCTTTAACTGACATCCATAAACGGAAAGTAGGAAAACCGACTTTGGTTATTTACAATCCAAAAATATATTTAATAATAATAATTTCGTAAAACAACATGTATTACAAATACTACAAATATTCCAAACTCAAATAAAATAAGGATTTTCAGAACATAATTAACTTTATAATTACAATTAACACTAATTAAAACGCTCTTAAAAATCGGGGTATTACACATATAGCGTTTTTTCCACTAGTGTATAATCTTAAGTCTAGATTTCTACGTCACATGGCAAGACGATTGTGCCGTTCGGTCTTTATGAGGTCTTTGTCTAAATGAAAGGGAAAAGGTGTATTTTTTCCGTGCTGATTGAACCTAAGCGAGTCCAAATGTTTTAATGATCGATTGGGTTCAGAGATATGTCTACTTCTATTTTTTTCTTTTATAAGGAGAACAAACTTAGGCTAACCCCTTAATCTGAGGGCCAGCCTAAAACATCCTTTTGGATGATGAGGGGAAAATCCAAACAGTACGGGGGGAACCAGTATAGTAAGGAGGGGTGGGCATGCGCCTTCCTAGCCATGAAGTCAGCAGCCTTGTTAGCTTCGCGGAAGCAGTGACGGAACTGACAGTCCTGAGACCATTGTGTAGCCGCACCTGCATCTTTCACAATGTTAGAAATTTCCCACAGAATACCCCAACAATTCATCATAGAATTAATGACAGATAAGTTGTCTCCTTCAATAATAATATTAGAAATATCAAGAGAAATAGCTCCATTAACTCCTTCTCTAAGAGCCCAAGCTTCAGCTTGCAAAATAGAAATATGGGGCCTTGGCACCAGCTAGGGGAACCTCCCCATAATTATTACGAATAACAAAACCTAAGGAAGCATTCCCATTACTAATTTAAGAGCCATCGAAATTAAGCTTGCAGTAATTAGGAGGAGGGGGGACCAAATAAGATTTTGGCCTAATCTATTTAACTTGGTCATGGGCTTTTTGATGATAAAGGTGGAAACGACATTACCATTTCCATCATCCAGATCAGTCTTCAACCATTGATCAAAAAAGTTCTTAATCATAAAACTAACACGACAAGGAGAAAACCCCTCATCATTGAAGATAACTTTATTTCTGGTGAACCAAATAAACCACCAAATACAAGCAGACTTAGCTATGTTATCATCAGAAAGAGTAGAATGACTAACCTCAATCCAATAACGGAAAGAAAAGGAACTAGAGAAATTAATATTACCAGGGAGGAAAGGCCAAAAAGCACTATCGTAAAGGCAGGAGAACACCTGTAAAGTAAACGGACACGCAAAACAGAGGTGAGTCATAGTCTCCGAAGCATTACAACAAAAAACACATTGCTGAGGAACAAAAACATTGCATTTTTCAAGTCTATCCTTAGTAGAGAGACCATCATGACAGGCTTTCCAAAGGAACATTTTAATTTTCGGAGGGACATGAAGCTTCCAAATCCAAGCAAATTCTACCTTCTCAAAATTTGGATTAAAAGCTCCCTGGGCGAAAAGGGAACCAGACTTAACGGAGTATGCTCCATCCATCGTCAACCCCCAAACAAGAGAGTCTGGCTGAGGAGACGACGGCACAAAAATATAAGAGATCCTGGCCACAATATGCGAAGGTACTACAGTTTCAAGCTTGGAACAATCCCCCCCCCCCCAACTCATTAATAAAATCACTAACTGTAGAACTTTATGAACCTCGGAGAGAACTAACCACCATACTAATGGGATATTGAAAAACCCAATTATTCTCCCAAAATCTAATATCTCTACCATTCACAACCTGCCATCTTATACCCTTTTTAAACAAAGGCCTGAGGGACATAAGCTTTCTCCATTGCCAAGACGCTACTGGAGAAACATTATGAGAGAGGATATCACTAGATTTACTATACTTTTTTTAAACTAGACTAACCCGAAGATTATCTTTATGTTTGAGAATTTTCCAAAGCAACTTCATTTGCAGGGCTACATTATTGACTTCAGCTTTTCTTATTCCCAACCCCCCCCAAATAGTTTAGGAAGAGAAATTTTATCCCATCCAATCAAATTAGCAGTTTTATTCAAGTGGTCTTTATTCCAAAAGAAATTCCTATAAGACTTGTCTAAATTAGAAAGAATAGTCTTTGGCAAACAAAAACTTTGCATTTGATAGATGGCTTTAGTAGCCAAGTTTGCTTGAATAAGAACCGTTCTACCGGCTTGGGAAAGAGAGTTGGCTTTCCACTTAGGTAACTGATTAATAACCTTATTCCAAAGTTTCCCAAAAGTTTCCTTTGTAACTCGAGAATCTATAATTGGGCAACCCAAATACTCCCCTGAATTGTTTGTTTCGGCCATACCAAGTAACGAAGCAAAATTAACTTTAGTCTCATCAGAAACATTCGGAGAACACTGAAAGGCAGATTTATGCAAATTAACAAGCTGGCCAGACATAGAACAATACTTATCAAGAATTAGCTTAATAGTAGAACAACTAGTATTAGAGGCTCGCGCAAAAATCACAGTATCATCAGGAAAGGTAAGGAAAGGGATATGAACACCAGATTTACCTATAGAAACACCAATTAATTTATCCCTTTGAGCATTAGCAGCTGACAGTTGCCTAGCAAGAAGTTCAGCACACATATTGAAGAGATAAGGTGAGAGCGGATCACCTTGACGGATTCCTCTGGACGGTGTAAACCGATCACCGGGAATGCCATTGACTAAAATCGAAAAGGAGGGAGTTGAGATGCAACACCGTATCCAGGCAACCCATTGAGAGAAGAACTCCATCTTCCTCAGAGTAACTAAAATATAGTCCCATTTTAATCTATCATAAGCTTTCTCCATATCGAGTTTGATTGCAATCCACCGCTCAGATCCAGATTTTTTTCTAAACGAGTGGAAGACCTCATGAGCAATTAGAATATTATCTTGAATAAGACGCTCTGGAACAAAGGCCCCTTGAAGAGGGTGAATAATTTTTCCTAACACAGATTTTAGTCTATTAGTTATAACTTTTGAAATCACCTTATAAATTATTGAACATAAACTTATAGGTCTAAAATTATTTGAACTGGAAGGATTATCTATTTTAGGAATTAGAGCAAGAAATGTGTGATTTATTTCTTTCAATATATTTCCTGAATGAAAAAAGGCTTTTACCGCTCTAATGACAGAACTACCCACTAGAGTCCAATATTTCTGAAAGAAAAAAAGGGGGAAACCGTCAGGACCAGGGGATTTGTCAGAGCTAGAACAAAGACAGCTTCTTTAATTTCCTCAGTGGAGACTACTGCTATAAGATAGGTATTATCTTCATCAGAGTTTATAAGAGAAAGAAGATTAGAGTCAACACCTTCATCAAATCCACAATTTGGATTTGAAATAAATCTTTTGCAAAATTCCTTTGTAATTTCACTAGAAATAATAGCTGGGGAATAGATAATTTGATCCGTCTCTGTAGTAAAGTTTTTAATTTGATTCTTATTTCACCTAATGGTAGCATGAGTATGATAATATCTTGTGTTTGCATCCCCAAGATGGAGATAATTAGTCTTGCTTTTTTGATTCCCGTAATCATGACTATATGATAATAATTTTTCTCTTTTTAGAAGAAAACGAGTTTGTTGTTACTTGGAGAGAAGAGCACAAGGGATGGACTAATAGATTAGTTTGAATTTTTGCTAGTTTAGAATCAACAATTCTTAGTTGTCTAAAAACATTATCAAACTGGGACATATTCCACTTCTTTGATTCGTCCTTTAGTAGTTTACATTTCTTCACAAGATTGAACATATGGGAGCCATTAAAACGAGTACACCAAGTTTTCTTGACAAGAGTGTCATAGTCTTTTCGTTGACACCACATTTTTTTCAAAATGAAAAGGGGGAGCTTTCAAGGCTTTATTCTTAGTTAAATCTAGTGTTACTTGAGAATGATCTGATGAAGTGAAAGGATGATGCTTTAGAGTTGCTTAGGGTAAGTGATTAAGCCAAAGTTGACTAGTTAACCCTTTATCAATGCGTTCTAGAATATTGTTTGGGCCTGCTCTTTTTTTTCTCCAAGTATATCTAGATCCCATAAAGGGAAGCTCAACACAAGGTATCTGAATTAAAACATTTTTCATAACGTTGAGCCTATTGAAGGTAAACGAAGCTCCTCCTAATTTGTCTTGTTCACAGCTAATTTCATTAAAATCCCCAAGAATCACAAAGGAAGAAGTTAACGAATTCACATACTCAAAGACCTCTTCCCAGAAATCAGCTTTATGTTGGCTTTTGGGAGGAGCATAAATAAAAATGATTATAAAGGAAATATTTTCATTTAGGAGAGTAATATTACTAGCAATAAACCGAGAAGCTTTATAAATAACTATTAAATTAAAGGGAGACTGATTACAATCCTTCCAAAATAACCAAAGCCCACTTGCTAGACCTAAAGTGGGCACATAATCTACATACTAAGGCCCTGTTCTTTTGGACTTATTTTCAGCAAAAATAAGTAAAAATAAGTTCAGTTCAGCAAAAATAAGTTCAGTTCAGCAAAAATAAGTAAAAATAAGTTCATTTCAGCAAAAATAAGTAAAAATAAGTTCAGTTCAGCAAATATAAGTTCAGTTCAGCCAAAATAAGTTCAGTTCAGCAAAAATAAGTTCAGTTCAGCCAAAATAAGTTCAATTCAGCAAAAATAAGTTTAGTCTTGTCTAATGTTGTAATTATTATTTTTGTTTCAATATTACTATTACTATTGTTATTATTATTATTATTATAATAATTAAAATAACGATGAATTTGTATTTTTTATTTTTTTGTTTTTTATTTTTTATTTATTATTTATTATTTAGTATTTATTAATTATTATTATTATTATTATTATTATTATTATTATTATTATTATTATTATTATTTATTATTATTATTTATTATTTATTATTTATTATTTATTATTTTTTATTTTTTATTTTTTATTTATTATTTATTATTTATTATTTATTATTTATTATTTATTATTTATTATTTATTATTTATTATTTAATATTTAATATTTATTATTTATTATTTATTATTTATTATTTATTATTTATTATTTATTATTTATTATTTATTATTTATTATTTATTATTATTATTATTATTATTATTATTATTATTATTATTATTCTAATTATTTATTATTATTATTTATTATTTATTATTATTATTATTATTATTATTATTATTATTATTTTTATTATTGTAATTATTTATTATTTTTATTATTTATTATTTATTATTTATTATTATTATTATTATTATTATTATTATTATTATTATTATTATTATTATTATTATTATTTACCATTTATTATTATTAATATTATTTATTATTATTATTATCATTATTATTATTATTATTATTATTTATTATTTATTATCTATTATTTATTTATTTATTTATTTATTATTTATTATTTATTATTATTTATTTATTATTTATTTATTATTTATTTATTAATTATTTATTATTTATTTATTATTTATTATTATTTATAATTATTATTATTTATTATTTATTATTTATTATTTATTATTTATTATTTATTATTTATTATTTATTATTTATTATTTATTATTTATTATTTATTATTTATTATTTATTATTTATTATTTATTATTTATTATTTATTATTTATTATTTATTATTTATTATTTATTATTTATTATTTATTATTTATTATTTATTATTTATTATTTATTATTTATTATTTATTATTTATTTTTATTATTTATTTTTATTATTTATTATTATTATTTATTATTTATTATTATTATTTATTATTATAATTTTTTATTTTTTATTTTTTATTTTTTATTTTTTATTTTTTATTTTTTATTTTTTATTTTTTATTATTTTTTATTATTATTATTATTATTATTATTATTATTATTATTATTATTATTATTATTATTATTATTATTATTATTATTGTTTTATCCACTTGTCCAACAAGTAAGCTGTAGGCTTAGCTTCCTTGCCGAGCAAGTAAATTAGTATCTTGAGTGTTCTTCAGCTGGAGACTTGTGTAACGATGTATGAATCCTCTTAGTCCTTCGTCTTTGCTCTGCTCCCGAACCTGCACAAAGGGATCCACCCTGGAGGTTTGGGTGGTGGTTCCCCCTCCGATGCTTAAGTCAGTTATCAGGAGTAATGAGAGAAAGTAGAGATAGAAAGAGAAAGTGAGAGAGAATTTTATCAGAGTAACTTTGCACTGTTTGCATTGAATGTGTTTTTCTCCTGATTTCAGGGGTATTTATAGTGATAGCAAGTTGACAGCTAACCTTAAAAACTGAGCTACCATAGCAGCATCTGATTGGCTGAGAAATCAGATTATGACACGTGGCTGACCATGACTGGTGAATGTCTATTAACCACTCTCCTTTAGGCACTTGGCACTGCTGGGCTCTGACTGTTGGGCCAGAATAAAAACCGTTTACCTCATCAGAGTGTAGCCCAGAGATTCAAGGCTTTTCTCTTTTTTAACTAAGGTGACACGTGGACGGCTCTGATGAGCCCAAGTGCCTTAGAAAAGAGCCGTCGATGTTAGACTACAACATTTGCCCCTAAAAGGGCTTTCACTGTTGGACCATCTGACGGTTAAGGCCCTTTTACCCTCAAGGTAGTTTGATTTGAAAGGAAGTGACGCGCCTTCTTCCTTGTTCTACCGTTCATATTTGACCGTTGTATTCTCTTTTCGGTCATTCTTGACCGGCTCCGCAGGTTTCTTATCCCTCTATAAATAACCTTGGTGTGAAAACATTCAATCATTTAACACCTCGATCAAATTTTCCTAGAGAGAAAAGCTCTGCAAATTTTCTAGAGAGAGAGAGAGATCGTCCAGCTTCAGCACTTTTCGACGAATCGCCCCGACGTTCTTAGCGGTATCGTTTCTTTGATCTTTTCATTCTTCTTTATTCTTTATTTTTTCTTAGAAAATCAATAAAATGGAATCATCTTCGTCAAATAATCCTAGCCGACCAAGAGCTTGTCTTGACCCTAGAACCGATACTTCTTCTTCGGCGCATTCTAGAGTTGGGCCTCTTCTGGCCGAGTACATATATTTTCATAGTTTTGGCCGAGAAAGTCAGACGACCCAGTCTTTACCTGTGCAGGGTAATCTGGCGCGCGTCAAGCAAACGGCCCGTCTAAGACGAAAAGCAATAATCCCATCAAATAGCTCAGATATGGAGGAATCCACTGGACGGGTGCCAGATGAGGCAAGAGAGGTCCAAAGTGCTCCATCTTTGGACGAGTCTCCCGTCGACCATGATGCGTAAAACTCCGAAATAAAAACTGAGACCAGTACTTCTGGCAGGGACGCCGATAGGTCCGAGATCGGCGAAGGTAATAATGGTAGCGATCCTGAGGCTGCCGAAGAATCAGACGAGGCGTCTACTACCTCGTCGGAGATTAGAAGACGTTTAGGTCCCCTTTCTGATCCTGGCTTCATTTTAGTTAACCGTAAGTGGTTAGAGAAACTAGGACCAGACCCTAATTACTTGTCGTCTTTCATGCCCATGCCGGGCTTCTCCTTTGTCATTCCTAATAACGACTCGACGATCCTGAGTGCTCCCAGGGAACCATTTCGCCGTCTATAAACCGGCCTTAGATGCGGGATTGAGGTTTCCTCTCCATGACTTCGTAGAACAAGTGTTGCAAAGACTACCACATCGGCCATAACCACTGGCTCCAAACGCTTGGCACAACATCCCGACATTTATTGCCGTCGCGTGAGCTACGCGGCCTAGCCTTTTCCCTTCAAGCCTTTACCCATATCCATTATGCGGCTAAGGTACCTGGGGCCGTGGACGGAGCATGGCTCAGCATCTGCAACCGTCCAGGCTTCATGACGGCTTGGGGAAAATCATCGAAGATGCACGAGTGGAAGGCCGATTTTATCTTTTTACGGGCGTCCACCGACTATGTCATAGAGAGCTACAGATATTATAATAGATCCGTCACAAATACTGGGCGGAAGCAGTCTTGGCTAGATTTGGAGGACAACTTTGACGAGGAGGTGGTGGAGTACTTGAGTGAAGGAGTACTCCAGCCCGGCCAAAAATCTTTTAAGGGGCCATCTAACTGGATACCCTTTAAGGAAATGTTTTACCAGGACGACTTCTTGGTTGCTGCCGGCTTGCGATTGGCCGATGATAAAGGTATATATTTGAAATCATCCAAGTAAAACTCTTCGTCTATAATTCATTTGACGAACACATTTTTGTTCTTTGCAGACTCGGCCAGACAACGCCTCAAAGCATCTTGGACGGGGGAAATCAGTATGTCCCAATTTACCGACAACCTGTGGAAGGAGTATGCAAAGAGCAGTGCCGAGAAGAGGGCAGAAACATTGGTATATAAATTTTTTTTTTTTTTTTGCCGAGAACCATATGAGCTCGTCCGGAATTGGCATCTTGATTTTGGACGAGGATCACCCAAAAGAGGAGAACGTCCAGACTTGGACGGTCAACTCCTTGGGGCCATGCTCGTCCAAGAATTGGTGCAAAGCTCTTGGACGAGGGTTACCCAAAGAAGGAGAACGTCCAGACTTGGACGGTCACCTCCTAGGGGCCATGCTCGTCCAAAAATTGCTGTCCAATTCTTGGACGAAGGTCACCTAAAGAAGGAGATCGTCCAGACTTGGACGGTCACCTCTTTGGGGCCATGCTCGTCCAAGAATTGGTGTCCAATTCTTGGACGAGGGTCACCCAAAGAAGGAGATCGTCCAGACTTGGACGGTCACCTCCTTGGGGCCAGGTTCGTCCAAGAATTGGTGTCCAATTCTTGGACGAGGGCCACCCAAAGAAGGAGATCGTCCAGACTTGGACGGTCACCTTCTTGGGGCCATGCTCGTCCAAGAGTTGGTGCCCAACTCTTGGACGAGGGTCACCTAAGGAAGGATATCGTCCAGACTTGGACGGTCACCTTCTTGGGGCCATGATCGTCCAAGAATTGGTGCCCAATTCTTGGACGAGGGTCACCTAAATAAGGAGAACGTCCACACTTGGATGGTCACCTTATTGGGGCCATACTCGTCTGGATTTTTGCATCCAATTTATGGGCGAGGGTCAGCCATAGAAGAACGTCCATACTTGGACGCTCACCTTCTTGGGGCTATGCTCGTCCGGATGATTTGCAATAGTAGTTATTTTTGTTTTTTGGACGATCGATCTGATGCCTTTATTTTTTTGCAGAAAAATGCTCCTACAAACAAACTTCCACCTGGGAAGTCGTCCTCATCCAAGAAGAGGCCAACTACTGCAGCTGACCAGCCTTCAGCAAAGAAGCCTACGGGCTTTACAAGGAAGAAGGCGGATAAGGCGGCTCCTGCTGTCGAGAGCGTTTTGGCGGATAAGGCGGATAAGCCAAGGCTCTTAAAAGGGAGCCTTCAACTGTTGGCCCGGCCGGGGAGGGAAAGGATGCCCATGCAGCTGTTCCACTCAGCGTTTTGCCGGCCGACTCTGCTGAGGTCAACCTAGAGTCCGCCTTGGCTTTGGTTGCACCGGAATCCGGGCGCTGCCGAGAACTATCCGAGGGTTCAGCGGCTCGGTGGCTAAGCTGGTGCCACAGATGCCTTTAGCTGTTAGGACAGCATCGCTTTTGTCTGGTGAGTCGTATTACCCCAATATAGTTAGGACGATGCGGGTCGGTGGACGGTCCATGAGTCCGTCTAATAGACAAGCGATCGTCTTTCCTATCAAGATTACTGACTCTCCCCCTCTTTCAGATAAGGGCAAAGGCCCTGCTATTCCCCCAACTCCTCCCCTCGCTGATTCGGACGAGGAGTCTTCTCGCTTTCGCCAAAATGTCAAGGTTGGAGAAAGAGCGTCGAGCGGGGAGCTCTTCAAGTGCTACCCCGAATCCTATATCAAAGGATTAAGGGGAGCTTCGCCGGCATGTGGGCTACATGTCCCAGCTTGCTGCCGAGGTATTATTTTATGCCGGTTTTGTTCTATACTTGTTCAAATTTTGACTCTTTAACCCGTCTAATAACTTGATTTGTTTTCATTGTTCCAGCTTCTGGCTCGCAGCATGCTAACTGAAGAATGGGCGAAGGAGCTGAGAAAAGAGAATAAACAACTCGTCCATATGGCGACTATTGCAGGCGACAAGGCCATCCATGATATTGAGATGGCTAATACACTCCATCGTCAATCCCTGGAGGCTTTGGAGAAAAGATCAGCTCATCTGGAGTAAGAAAACAAGAATTATCTTGTTACTATTAATGACATGTTCAAGGAACAAGACCGTCTGAAGATGGTAATTGATGCTGTCTCCACTGAACTAAGAGATGAAAGAAATGCCGCCCTTCTCGTCGCCGCGCAGCTAAGGAAGGAGAATATTCTTCTGAGGGCGAGAACTGCCCGTCTAGAGAGCCAGACGGCCAAGGCCTTCGATGACGCCAAGGAAGGGTTGGCACAAGTCATTGAAACGTCTAAAGGCTGGGCTGTCAAGGCCTTCGAGATGCTGGCTGAATCTGATGAGGTTCCCAGCTTTGTGCGTCGTCTAGAGTACCAACAGAGTGTCCATCGGGCTATGGTATGTGCCGAGGAACCTCCGGAATTCTTAGAGTCTGACGATGAGGCTGCAGCCGATGGTGAGGGGCCTGAAGACGAAGGCGAGGATGAGAAGCCTGAGGACAACCGAGAAACACGCACTGGAGATGAAGCCTAGCTTTAGGTTTATTTTTCTAAGTTTCTTGGCTTGTATGCCGTTGTAGTCTTTGCTCTTCAGTAGCCTTAAGTTGTAAAGTTTTGCTGTTGATATATATGAAGAACTTTTTGCCAATTGCCGGTCTTCTTTTTATTTTTATTTTTTTTTACAATTGCAATTTGGCTAAGTGTAACTTTAACTTCGTCATGATCGTTGAACATCCTGCTCGGATTCTTAACCTTTAAAACTTGTCTCCAAATACCAAAAGGGACTCGTCTGAGACTGTTTGCAAAGTGCCCATACGAGAAGATTGTCCCCCTTGCCCTTGGACGATTATTTGTTATTTTATGAAATATCCAAGTACAAGAATTGACTCGTCTTGAACTTCTTGGACGATCATTCTTGGCATTGGACGATTTCCAATCTTTATTAAGTGCCCAAGCATTTTGCTTGATTTTCCCTAGATTGTTGGACGGTTCCTTTTTCGACGAGTCTCGCCCACCGAGAGGTTGCGGCCAAGACCTGTTTGACTCAAGCTACCAACTTTTTTGGACGAGGGTCACCTTCTTTGGACCATACTCGTCCAAAAATTAGCGTCGATTTTTGTACGATGGTCATCCACAGTAGCATTTTGCTTGATTTTCCCTAGATTGTTGGACGGTCTGCTTATTCAGACGAGTCTCGCCCACTGAGAGGTTGCGGCCAAGACCTGTTTGACTCAAGCTACCAACTTTTTTGGACGAGGGTCACCTTCTTTGGACCATACTCGTCCAAAAATTAGCGTCGATTTTTGTACGATGGTCATCCACAGTAGGACGTCCATTCTCAGACGGTCACCTTCTTTGGGCCGTACTGCCCGGGGATGGTTTCAAACCATCGAAAGGCATCTATAGCCTAGGTATTAGTTTTTTGGACGACCTTGTTTTCTATGGCTCGTCCTTGTTTTTACATGGCTCGTCCTTTTGGCTTCTATCATCCCCCCCTTATTGGGCTTAGCTCAACCGTGCGTGGAGGGAGAGCCAAAGTCCAAGAAGGAGAGCAGCACCGTGGCCGAGCCTGCTTGAAGTTGATGGACGAGCTTGAGATACCTGTTCAAAGCGTGTTTTAGCCGGTTTCCTTGAGGGGGCAACACTCGTCATTAAGTAGCGATCCCTTACTAGGGTCTGGACTACTTAGCTGTCCTTGATTTTGAAAGTAAGTATCCTTTACTAAGGTCTTATTTCAGGCCAGCTTTCTCTCAGAGACTTTGACGTTACTCTTACTAGAGTTTTTGTCAATTTGACGGCCATATATGCATTATATTTTTGGCCGGTCTCTTTGAGGGAGTGATGTTCGGCGTAAATGCGAGTAATTTTGACGTTCTGCTTCTGTTTGTATTTTGTCCAAGTTATTGTCACTTTTTTAGACGAGTAACTGATTTAATGCCCCAAAGTGAATTAACTTGGTGAAAACATACAAAGAGATAAGAAAGTAAGAATTGTATAATATGGATTTTGCTTGGCTGAATGCCAAGATACATGTATACAATTCTTTTCTTACTAACATGTGTCGTGGCACTTTGGAGTAACTACAAGTTACTCTACAAGTATATGACGAAGATCTGAGTTAGACGTGGTACTTCTTTAAGTTGTCCGAATTCCAAGAACGCTGAATAGGTCGTCCATCTAGATCTTGTAGACGAAAAGTCCCACTGCGTACCTCCTGGACAATCAGATAAGGGCCTTCCCAGTTTGGTGTTAGCTTCCCCAACTCTTTAGCGCGTCCAACCGCTTCCATCTTTCTTTGGACGAGATCCCCCACCTTGGGTGGTCGTCTAACAACTCTTTTGTTAAACTCCCGAGCCATTCGCAGTTTGTACAATTGCATTCTTAGCAAGGCATTGCCCCGGACTTCTGGGACTTGGTCCAAAGCCGTGCGCAATGCGGCCCAATTGGCATCTTCTGTGTATAACATGACTCGTAGGGTGGGCTCTTCAACCTCAATGGGCAAGACGGCTTCAGTGCCATAGACTAACATGAAAGGCGTCTCGCCTGTGGAATTCTTAGCGGTTGTTCTAATGGACCATAACACCAATTGCAGTTCTTCAACCCATTGTCCTCTGGCGTTATCTAGCTTCTTCTTGATTCCATTTGATAGAATCTTGTTGAAGGACTCAACTTGCCCATTGGCTTGTGGGTGTGCGATCGCCGCAAAGTGAGCTTTGATTTCTCTTTTCGACGATGACCACTCTTTCAGCTTAGGCGTTTCGAATCGTGGACCATTATCAAAGACGATTGACTGAGGTATGCCAAATCGAGTTATAATGTTTTTCCAGATGAAGCCCTTGACGTCGTTCGTTGTTATTCCTCTCATGGCCTCTCGCCTCTATCCATTTAGTGAAGTAGTCAACTGCCACTATCACAAACTTCTTTTGCCCGGCCACAGGGAAAGGTCCTAGGATATCCATGCCCCATTTGGCAAAAGGCGAGAGGGAACAAGATGGGGGTTAAGTAGTTGGACGGCTTCGATACACATTTCCATGCTTCGACAACCTGTCACACTTCTTTGCATAGACTAAAGCATCCTCCTTTAAGGTAGGCCAGTAGTACCCCGTCCTTAAAGCCTTTTCCCCTAAAGCTCTTCCCCCAATGTGAGAAGCACAAGCTCCTTAATGGAGTTCTTTCAGGACCTCCAGACCATCTTCTCTGGTGACGCACTTGAGCAGGTGCCGGTTGAATGACTTCTTGTAAAGTATCTCGTCCCATAATTCAAACCACTTGTCTCTAGCCTTTACATACTTAGCCTCTACGGGATCTCGAAGGCAATCGTCCCGTCTTCTTATATTCTATGATCGGCTCCATCCGGACAGTCCCCTCGGCTGAGAAACATAATCTGTTCTTGGTCGATGCTCTTTTTGGGTTTGACTTCCCAAAAAACTGTTCTCGGCACATCACCTTCAGCCGAGCTGGCTAATTTTGAGAGAGCATCGGCTTGATGATTTTCTGACCTTAGTACTTGGTCGAGGACAAATCGTTTTAATGGCTCTATCTCATCTTTGATCAGTCGCATGTATTTGCTCATTGATACTTCTTTGCATTCAAAATCTCCATTAACCTGACTGACAACTAAGAGGGAGTCTGATTTGGCCTCGATCTCAACAGCTCCAGCCGCCTTGCACATTTTGATTCCAGCTAAGAGTGCTTCATATTCAGCTTCATTATTGGACGCTCTGAACTGGAATCTCAATGCATATTCAAACTTATCTCCTTCGGGGAGATTGACAAATGATTCCTGCCCCACATCCATTGGATCGTGGACGATCCATCAACCATGAGCGTCCAATGCTTCCTTCCTCTACCTGGATCAGATATTGGTTCTATGGTTGGCCGAGTAAGCTCAACTATAAAATCTGCCAAGGCTTGCCCTTTAATGGCTTTCCTTGGTTCAAATGATATGTCAAACATGTTAAGCTCAACCGCCCATTTTAGCATTCGTCCAGCAGCTTCCTTCTTCTGTAGAACTTGCTTCAAGGGCTGGTCAGTGTAGACAATTATACTGTGTGCCAAGAAATATGGCCTCAACTTTCTGCTGGCCATGACTAGGGCCAATCCAAACTTCTCGACTGGAGTATACCTGTTTTCCGCATCTTTGAGCACGTGACTCACAAAGTATATGGGAACTTGGACGGACTCTCGTTCGGCCAACGAGACGGCACTCACAACTGAGTGGATACGACCAAGTATACAAACAACTTTTCCCCCTCGTGGGGCCCGACCAACCTAGGCAACTGCTGAAGATGATCTTTGACAAGTTGAAGGGCTTGCTCCGCCTCCGCTGTCCATTCGAACTTGGCTTTTTTCTTGATCGTGGCAAAGAAGTGATGGCACTTGTCGCCCGACTTAGACAAAAATCGTCCAAGGGCGCCCAAGCAACCCGTCGCCCGATGTACCTCTTTTACCTTCGAAGGAGACTTCATGTCTAAAATAGCTTGAATCTTTTCGGGGTTGGCTTCTATTCCCCTCGATCCACCAAGAAGCCTAAAAACTTCCCCGACAATACCCCAAAGACACATTTCTTTGGGATTCGACTTCAACTTGTATTTCCTGAGAGTTTCAAAAGTTTCTCTCAAATCACCAACATGACTTTCTTCTTGACGGCTCTTGACTATCATATCGTCAATATATGCCTCCATATTTCGTCCCAACTGTGGCTGAAAAACGTTATTGATCAATCTTTGGAAAGTGGCCGGGGCATTGCGCGGGCCGAATGGCATCCTCACCCGCCCATACAGCCCTTTTTCAGTAATGAAGGACGTTTTGTCCCGATCCTCCGGCCACATTGGGATTTGATGAAAACCCGAATAAGCGTCCATGAAGCTCAAGAAAGCATGGCCAGCTGTGGAGTCTACCAGACGATCCAACTTAGGCAAAGGGAAACTGTCCTTAGGACAAGCCTTGTTGAGGTCAGTGTAGTCCACACACATTCTCCAGGTGCCATTGGGCTTTGGCACCATAACTACATTTGCTATCCAGTCAGGATAATAGGTTTCTTTGATGAACTTGGATTCCAACAACTTCTGAACTTCTTGGTCGACCGCCTGGTTTCTAGCCGATCCCAAATGCCTCTTCTTCTGACGAACCGGTTTCAAATTTGGATCAACATTCAACCGGTGGACGGCTACTTCCGGATCAATTCCAGGCATTTCCTCAACGCAATAGGCAAACACATCTTGAAACTCTTTCATCAAGTGGACTAGATGACCCTTCAAACCAGGACTGAGTGAAGATCCGATTTTAAGGGTCCTTTCTGGACGAGCTTCATCCGGACGTACCTCTTCAAGGGCTTCTACTGGCTCGGACGTTCTACTGCTAGTCCCATGATGGCCATGACCTCTTCGGGACGAGGAGGGTTCTTCCTTGATGACTTCATATTTCCTCTTCTTCTTTGGGGAGGTGCTCAGACGCTTTCCTTGAGGGAGCAAGAGGCGTCTGAGGGCTCTCCATGGTCGGCTTTAACGAGGCGACTTGGTCTTTGACAACTCCAGACGTTTTCCTCTCGTTAGCCATCCTCGTCCGATCTTTCTCTATTCCGGACGTTCTCCTTTCGGCGGCAACCTTCGTCCGATCTTTCTCTATTTCGAGACGTTTTCCTTCCGCCGCAACAACCTTCGTCTAGTCTTGCTTATCGCCTTCCATGATGATGGTTTCGAGTAGTTAGGTAACATTCCCTAGCCGCCCTTGGTCTCCATACAAGGAGCCAATCTTGCCGTCATCACACTCATACTTCATCAACATCAGGTGAGTTACTATTACCGCTTTGACATGATTCAGAGTTGGTCGTCCAAGAATGACATTGTAGGCTGTCAAGTCTCGGACCACCAAGAACTTGATAAACAGAGTTCTTGAGGCTTCCTTCCCTCCCACTCGAACGGGCAAAGTCACAGTTCCCATGGGATGGATGACTCCTCCCCCAAACCCTATGATGGGATGGTGAACGGGAACTAAGTTCTTCTCCTCAAACTTTAGTCTGGACAGGCAATCGGCACTAATGATGTCCGTCGAACTTCCGGTGTCGATCAGGATCCTTCTTACTCTCAAGTTTGCTATTTTCATTTCTACAACCAAGGGATCATCATGGGGAGTCCTCAACCTGCCCCGATCTTGCTCACTAACTACCACCCTTGGGAAGGGCTCAGCCTTTGTCTGATCAGCTAATAAAACTTGGCCGAGCTCCCTAAGGTAGTTTTTGTGCCCTCTATTGGTTGGTCCTCCGGCAGCAAACCCTCCTGAGATTACGAGAACAACATCCTCGTCTGTGCTTGCACTCTCCTTCTTCTTGTTATGCCAATCATCTTTCCTTGGAAACTTCCTTCCCCCTTGATTCATATAGGAATTCATCTTTTCTTTTCGGGCTAACTCTTCCAAAGCTCTCTTGAGGTGCTTACATTCATTGGTCTCATGACCACAATCTTTGTGGAAGTGGCAATACTTGCTCTTATCCCTATTTCTATAAGGAGTTTTCATTTCAGCTGGGGCCTTCAACTCATACTGATCCTTAATCTCCATGAGGATAGAGTATTGGTCTTTGTTAAACTCAACAGGATTGGATGAGGATGGCTCGGCCTCCTTTCTCTTGTTCTTTCTAGCCGGAGTGGTGTTGGAGGTTATTGCCCAAGTCTCGGCCTTCTTGGGGTTGCTCTTTTTTGGCTGAGCAACCTCTTCAGGCTTCTTAGACTCGGGATGCTTTGCCTCAGCACATACATCGGTGGCATGAATAAATGCTTCGGCTTCCCTCAAAGCCTCAGCAAGAGTGGAGATTTTCTTCTTAACAAGGTCAAATTTGAAACTTCCTGGCCTTAGTCCCCTAATGAAAGCGTCAAAAGCCACTCCAGCATTAAGATCTTGGATCTGAAGTGCTTCTAGGTTGAATCTCTTAACGAAGCTTCTAAGAGCCTCCTTAGGTCCTTGAATGACCTTGCCTAGGTGCATGCTCGTCTTTTGCTCTTGTTTGTTGGCAACAAAATGACTAGTGAATAAGAAGCTAAGTTCAGTAAAGTTGTTGACTGAATTGGGGGGAAGATTGGTAAACCACTTCTGCGCTACTCCTTTCAAAGTAGCTGGGAAATTCTTACACCAAGTAGCGTCGTCCACTCTTTGTACGTACATCTGATGCTTTTAAGCAGACAGGTGATCGTCTGGATCAGTAGTTCCATCGAAAGGCTCAATGGTTGGGAGTTTTACCTTTGGGAAGGGGGGCGTCTCCATAATCCTGGCCGAGAATGGAGTAGGCCAGTTGATTTGGAGAGCTCCCAGCTGTCCCTCAATGGGTATGAACTCCTTGCGATATTCTTTCATTTACTGGGTTGGATGAAGTGTTGGCTGGTTTTGGACGCCTGTAGACCATGGGCTGAGCCATGGTCTTCTCCTGTCGTGGATGAACAAGAGAGTGGCTTAAACTTCGGCCTTCCCCTCTGGACGACAACCTCAAAGGAGGGTCTCTCAGGTATGGGGTAGATCCTGTAGCTGAACGTTGCAAAGCCGCGACCTCTCTTTGCCTCTAAGTAATCCCCGGCGTCGGTTTCCATTCGGTGCCCACTAGGATGGACATGGTCCCGGGTCCCCACCACCGGGTTCCAGTCCATCTTTCTTCTCCGATCGGTATCTTACGGTTGCTTTCCTCTCGTTGTCCTCCTAGAGGGTTCCTGACAAACAACTCGACTAGGACCTGGACGATCTACTTGAGAACGTCCTCTAGGACGAGGTGGATTGTTAGCGGCTGCTCCGGGTTGTGATGGAAAAACAACATATTGCTTTTAATGCTTTCTGGACGACCTCCGCCATCCTGGTCCGGAAATCATTCAAAACATTCTCCAGGTGGGCGGCGATCCACCGGACGATCTAGATTAACTTGGATGACCAGGTTCTTGGCTTGGTCGGGAACATTGACGATGGATGGAGGTCTATCTCTTCCTCGAGGTGGTCTTTCATGCTCCACCGTATCTTCGACATTAACTTGAAGGCTTTGATTTCTGGCAATGTTGGACGATTGACAATCAGTCATCGTTGCGTCTCCCCACAGACGGCGCCAAATGTTTTATCCACTTGTCCAACAAGTAAGTTGTAGGCTTAGCTTCCTTGCCGAGCAAGTAAATTAGTATCTTGAGTGTTCTTCAAGTTTGGAGACTTGTGCAACGATGTCCGAATCCTCTTAGTCCTTGGTCTTTGCTTCGCTCCCGAACCTCGCACAAAGGGACCCACCCCGGAGGTTTGGGTGGTGGTTCCCCCTCCGATGCTTAAGTCAGTTATCAGGAGTAGTGAGAGAAAGTAGAGATAGAAAGAGAAAGTGAGAGAGAATTTTATCAAAGTAACTTTGCACTGTTTGCATTGAATGTATTTTTCTCCTGATTTTAGGGGTATTTATAGTGATAGCAAGTTGACAGCTAACCTTAAAAACTGACCTATCATAGCAGCATCTGATTGGCTGAGAAATCAGATTATGACACGTGGCTGACCATGACTGGTGAATGTCTATTAACCACTCTCCTTCAGCCCACTCTGGCACCGCTCGGGCTCGATTGGGCGAATAAAAACCTTTTACCTCATCTGAGTGTAGCCCAGAGATTCAAGGCTTTTCTCTTTTTTAACTAAGGTGACACGTGGACGGCTCTGATGAGCCCAAGTGCCTTAGAAAAGAGCCGTCGATGTTAGACTACAACAATTCTTATTATTTATTATTTATTTTTTATTATTATTAATATTATTTTTTATGATATTATTTTTTATTTTTTATTATTAATGTCATTTTTTATTATTTTTTATTTATTATTTATTATTATTATTATTATTTATTATTTATTATTATTTATTATTATTATTATTATTATTATTTATTATTGGAAAAATTGACAAGAATAATCCAAACTATCACCGTTCCGCTCAAAATAATCCCAACTATGGGTTATTCTAGAATAATCCAAACTATTGGGAGTACTTTCTCAAAATAATCCAAACTTTTAATTATCCTATATATAATAGACCCAAAAGGGATCGTTGAAGGCAAGAAAAATAAAAGTTTGGATTATTTTGGGAAGGTACCCCAAATAGTTTGGATTATTCCAGAATAACCCAAAGTTGGGATTATTTTGAGCGGACCGGTCATAGTTGGGATTATTTATGTCAATTTTTCCTATTATTTATTATTATTTTTATTATTATTATTATTTATTATTTATTATTATTAATAATATTTATTATTATTTTTTATTTTTTATTTATTATGTTTATTATTATTTATTATTTATTATTATAAAATAATAAAATAATAATAAGTATTGATAATATTATGTTAATACAGTTTAGTTCAGCAAAAATAAGTTCGGTTCGAAAAAAATAAGTTCGGTTCGGCCAAAATAAGTTCGGTTCGGCAAAAATAAGTTCGGTTCAGCCAAAATAAGTTCGGTTCGAAAAAAATAAGTAAAAATAAGTTCGGTCAGAGAAATAAGTAAAAATAAGTTCAGTTCAACCAAAATAAAATAAATTCAGTTCAGTTCAGCCAAAATAAGTTCAAAAGAACAGGGCCTAAAACCCACATTGATTTGATGTAATAAGGGAGGGGGTGCTTGGGACTTAACTTCACAAATCATGAAGACCTTAATGAAGTTACTATTACAAAAATCTCGAATATCAACCAAAGAGTTATTTTTTAACACCCCTCTTATGTTCCAAAAGCCAGCAATCATGATTATCTAATATATATCACACAAACCAGAAGTTGACTATTAGGAGGGACTAAGGAATTAATAAGACTTACTTTAGAGAGAATGTGGCACATAAATTCACTAATAGGAGTGTTGATAACAATATCCTGAAGACAGGGGGAAACTGTCATATCTTGAGAAACTATAAACCCCATACATTTGGGGCTGAACATGAGATGAACCTTTACCTTAACAATGTTTCTTGAAGTGGAAAACATCCACTTGGTCTTCTGTAAAAAAGGTTGGTCATATGTAACCAGCAAAATTATTAAACATAAATATAATTGAATAACTATTTGGGAGTATTCGTTGAATTTTTCTTTAAGGGAGATTTGTAGCAAAAAAAAGACAAAGCCCTCTGCGGGCAAAAGCTGCAACATACGTTCTTCTCCATTCCAATAGCTTATGGGGCCTGCAATGGTGTAATCGAACAATATCTCGATTGAAGAATCGGATTTTCTAATTATCATACTGGAAACCAGATAATGAAAGAAGATACTTCTAATAATTTTACATGAAAAAAGAAAGTCTTTAAACAATCTTTCACTTAAATCAAAGATTGGAGGAGAAGAATAACTTACCCTTATATTCACTGAAATTTTGACATTTTTGTCTTGCTTGAGAACTGAAGAAATTAAGGAACACAAGAAAACTTTTTCCCATGAACTGAACATACGGGAAACTTCTTCCCATGAACTGAACATACAGGATTAACAAGAATTAACTTTGTTGTAGAGACAAATCTCAATGTCGAGACTAGAAAAAGTAGAAAATTTGAGCTTTTAAAAAAGGAATTGACATAATTTTGGTCTAGCATTGGGAAACCAAATTTTCTAATTAACATACTGAGATACAGGGCACACAAAATCAAACTTCTAATATTTTTGGCTAAAAGATTGAAGTCCTGATGCAAGCGTACCTTTGCATAAAAGATTAAACATGAAGAAGGGCATAACCTTGCAATTAATGAATAAGGAAACTCCTTCCCATGAAAAGAATACAGGAGACCTTCGAAAGAAATTGCACCAAAAGTAGATAAGAAGCACGGCGCAACCTTCACGCACTTCTTCATTCACCCAAAAACAGAGCACCATCACTAGCACTCCAATGAGGAATACTAGCCACGCCCGAAACCGACATCAAGGCACTAACAAACACAACCATCACACTGAATTCGCGAATTCTACAAACCCTAGCCAGGAAGCCCTCTTTGAATTTGAATGGAAGGAAATAAAACCCTTCAATCCAGTCTATAGACAACAATGGAATTCGAAACTTTATATCAGATGAAATTGTCTAAATTAACCAGAGGATAGGATGAAAAATTCTCTCAGAAGACAAGAATTGATTTTGGGAAAATTCTGCAACTTTTGGGAGAAAGCAATTCGCTTCACAAAACACTTTAGTATTGATAATACTCACTGACAAGAGGAGTAAATGCAGTAGGATAGAACTTTGAATGAGGGAAATAGCAAATTTTGGGGCTAAATTAAGGAAATGCAGAAGAAGTTGGCTAGGGTTTGTTGCTTGAGAATTGGGGCTTTTTTCTCCATTCTTTTCTCTCTCTCTCATCTTTTGATATGTCTACTTCTATGGCATTGAGGTCATCGTCTTCGGCATTTTTCAGTAAACTATTCTCAATCAGGATACCCACATCATATACTCTTGTAAAGCTATTAGTAGGGAAGTTCATTTCGGATATCCGATCCAAAATACGGAAAAACGTGATCTGAATCCGATCCGAAAAAATCGAAATTTCGAAGTTTCGGATCGGATATCCGAAAACTAAAAAATTGATTTTTTAAAAGAAAAATTCATAAAATAAGTCTCGAATCGGATCGGATCATCAAATATTTCGGATATCCAGCCTTAAAATGAATATTTTCGGATATTTTGGATCGGATATCCGAAAAATTCCCATCTTTCGGATATCCAAAAATATCCGAAATGAAAATTTCCGATCCTAAAATTTTCTAATATCCGATCTGAAATATCCCAAAACTAAAAAGTCAGATCGGGTATCCGGTTCGGATCGGATCGACTGGATCAATGATCGGATCGACCGGATCGAATACTTATGAACACACCTAGCTATCAGGACCCAAGTATTTGAGGTGGTTTTTGTATTTAAGGAGAAGATTGGAAACGAATATTCGTACCAAGTCTTTTTCTGCATGCCTTGATACCATATGGGTTGATTTCTTTCTCCATCTGTTCAGATACGTAGTAAAACCTTCATTTTCACCTTGTTTAAGAGCCTCGGTTTCCCCAAGGGAGGTTTTCAGATGTGCGTTCGATCCATATTGTTTCATCAGCAGTAGTAATACCTTCCCAAGTTTCGGTTTGCTTGGGATCTAAGGAATAGAACCAATTTTGGCAAGTTGGGTCCAACGACATCGGGAATACAATTGGGTACAGTTCAAGGTCAACTAATTTGATAATCATGGTTGCACGAAAGTTTCTTAAATGGTATTTTGGATTATCAGTTGGTTTGAACTTAGGGATGTCAGTTGTAGAAAATTTTTCTGGAATTTTTCCCTTAAGTTTGGTGTTATCAATGGGCTCAAAATATGAATTGGTATTGATTACCTTATGAACAACACTCTCTATTTAGGAGATTCATCAGACTTGACCTTCAGCTATTTCTTCCATCATACTAGACAGCTTGGCTAAAACTCTACCCATTTCAATGAATTGTTGCTCGGTATCGATGGACTGCCCATTTCAATGTCTCTTGAACTCTACACGGATCATCAATGGAGACTTTTAGAGAAAGAAGAGGTGGGAAGAAGAGATTAATGGCATGAACTCGATCTTCTAGATCAACTTAACATATCCTAAATGATTTTTTTTTTTTTTACATACCTAGATCATATGCATGAATGGATGACTTTTTTTGGCGGGCACCTCGACCTAATGCATGTATGTATGACCTTTTTTTTATGCACCTTGACCTAATACATGTATGCATGACTCAATCTATGCATTCAAACCTGTAAAGGCTAACTACATATCCCAAAAGAGGGAATCAAATCTATTGTAGTTCGGGACTATTAAATGCAGAATGCTTGAAATCAAATGGAGTTAGAAATAGAAAAGAAGATATGGATGACCCTGAATTACAGAATCGACCACCACGACGACTAAATCAGCAAAAAACATGAGATGCACAGGATGCGTGCCATGCAACAAAGGTGCGCGCGGCGCAGAGCCTATGTGTTCGGTGCGAGATATGTGCGTTTGGCGCACTGCTCCCTAGCATGTTTTTTTGCGATTTAGGTGAGGTTTTGGCTAATTCCACATAATTTTGAGATGCGACGACAAACATGACATGACGACGGATTTATATATTGACAGGCCCTTTAGGACTTTAAACAATAGCCGAATTGGTAATAGCATGAGACGTATAGGATGCACGCTACACAAACGAATGTGCGCGGCGCGACGCCTATGCATCCATCGTAAGAGCTGTGCGCCAGGCGCGCCTAGGTACGTTTGGCGCACTGCCACTCAGCATGCGTTTTGTCAATTCGGCGAAAGTTTGGTCAATTTGAGGATGTTTTGACACGCGATTTTAGGTGCAGTACACATTAACGTTTTGACAAATTAATAACATGCAAAAATCGCAATCACAAGCAAATGTCACACAATATGAATGCAAAGGTTCTCAACCTAAAGTCAATTTCTACGTTTCAAACTATGGTCAGGTTTAGGTTAAGGCTAAAAAGGGTCCATGACTAAGAGATTGATCCAACGCTTCGTACCTTTGCTTAAAAAGGTGGCCACGTGTAAGACACACTCCAGTTCTCAAGTCAGGAACAAGAGAACAATGCCATGGTTGAGTAGGTTCGCTTATGACAAAGATCAAACACTATCGCTCAGGAAGCATTCGGAAGGACAAAGCGCAAACCTCTCGGGGTGGCCTCACACATTGAACATGCGCTAATGAGGCAAGGAAGATTGTTTTTATGGTGGCTTAAACAATAGCCATGCATATAACAGTATGTTATTCTAAGGCATAAAAATAGAATGAATCGTATTTTTCAAGTTTTACCCACTTATTTAAAATATATACTTTTTTTAAAATCCTCACCAGTGAAGTCGCCAAATTGTAGGTGTGATTTTATTTCGCCTACGCGGTGTCAGCGCGTGTTTGACTACCCCATTGTTAAGGTTTTATAAAAAAAACGTTTTGAAGTCGCTAACAAGTCTTTAAAGGAAGACTCATAAACCTAATTGGATATTGGGAAATCATAGGGACAACTGTGGGACTTATCCAATGGAGATTTCCCCGTCATAACTTCATTAATGGTCATGAACCAAAAAGTGAGTTCGGGGGTGAGGGTACGAACACGGTCAGGAACCACGTTCGCATGTTGCTGGCCTCTACTAAATATCGATTCATATCAAAGTTAATGCAAAAGAACAACCAGATAATATTTTCAAGCATCCTAAATGTATTAGTCTAAATTGGTTGGTTAAACACATCAAAAAGACTATTTTTGGTGGTATGTTATTAAGTAATCAAAATACAGGGTTCCTAATAGGTTGTCCAAATTATCTGATTAATATGAGAACAATTCCTTAGGTCTTAATTAGCAATAATAACATGTGAGGTGATGAAAACATGAACAGGACAATCATAACAATATATAAGAAAAATAAAAAGAAGGAAGAGAGGTTAGAATATACAAAAGAACGGTTTTTTTACTAGAGATCTACATCATGAAGTAAAACGTTAGTAACTTTAATATAAAATTAAGAGAGATTTATTCAAGGACCCTTAGGAATATACCGGTGTGACTTGGGCCTAAGAGAATAACAATCTTCAGGAGGAGCAATCGTGAAACCTTTCCACGAACACTTATGAAGATTGAAGAAAGTATGTGTTTATGTGTGTATGCAAAAACGTATTTATGTGTTTGTAAATATGAAAGTATGTGAGTATGAAAGTATGTGAGAATTCGCAAGTATTCGGGGGCAAAGAGTACGTCAAAAGTGTTTTTTTTCGACACAACTTGAGCGAATTATATTAAATTATTTCGTAAGAACTAAGAGAAGTAGGGTATTTCATGAAATTGACTATTTAAGAAACAAAATACTCCCTCCGTCCCAAAATAATCTTGACACTTATCAGGGTACGCACGTAGTTTTAGATGATAAGTTGTTGTTTGGTTATCAATTGTTATTATATTAAAAAGGTAGATGTGAAAGAAATTAGTAGGTAGTAAAAGCAGTATTATTTTATTTAGTGGATAGAGAGTGTGGGCCAATGGTTGGAGTTGGTATGTAATAGGAGTGATATTATTTTATTTGGAGAAGAGAGAAAGTGGACCAATGGTTAAAACATAGAAAGATTAAAATAATAATAGGTCATACTCAAAAATAGAAGTGTAAAGAGTATTATGGGACAGTTGAAAAATGAAAGTGTAAAGAGTATTCTGGGATGGAGGGAGTATTTTTTTGGGTCAAAATCATGCCTTATTTCAAGTTTAATTATTGTTCTGTTAGATTTAAGACACTATTATCTCAAGAAATATAATTTATCCTAAAAATTGATTTGATTTAGATAATTTTACAAGCATCAACATCATTAATAGAATATCTCCCTCCATTCCTATTTGTTCTTCCTATTTGACAGATGGGAGTTGAGGGAGAAGTAGACTGGCTTAAGCAATATCAAAATAAATTTGCAGTCAATTGAAACGATTCGTTTAAGGAATGTATGATCTAAAAAAATATTTTTTTAATGGTTTTTTATCTTTGCATACCATTTAAAGGCTTTTGAAGTTTAGCATTTTGGTTATAGTAGCCTTTGAATGATGAATTAAAATAAGTTTGATAAAACGGCGGCAATACAAAAGGATAAGAATTTAATAATAAGACATCTTACAGCTTATAGTTACGTTAACCATTTTTAGATTTTTGAGAAAAATGTATGAGAAATTAATTAAGAGTTGCGCAGACCAACTGAATATACTGCACGGTTCTATATTAAAGTATTATCGAGCTTTGTGATTAGTTTCATACCCATGAAAGATGCCATTAAATTTGTGTGGTGAAAGTTAATAATATGATAGAGAAAAAAAAGGAAATGTACATTATATGCATAATTTTTTTGGGTAAAAATACAGTTAAATGTAATAGAATAAGTGATCAAAAGTTTTTTTTCTTTATCTTTAAACCTTTTAAAATGGGTGAATTTACTCTAATTGAAACTTATGGGACTAAATTGCACGATTGGTGATTAAAGTAGGAAGGTTTAACTTCCCACATGAAGATGGCCACGTAATTTATTGGGTGAAAGTTAATATTATGATAAAGAAAAGGAAAAATTGACAATAGGGGTCTGAACTTTAGGTGATAATTTTTAAAAGGTTTGAACTATTGATTAACCTGTGTAGGTCCCTACTTTAGGGGGTCTTAACTTTCAGCGGGCCTCGGTGACTTAAAACTGACGATTTTTTTTAAAATCTCACCTAGTTCCTACTTCCCTCCTTCAATTAACCCTTCTGGTGTGACCCAAGTTTTACAATTTATGACCTATTAAGCCAGTTTCAAGTCACTAAGGCTCGCTAAAAGTTAAGACTCCCTAAAGTTGGGACCTACACAGGTTAATCAATAGTTCAAACCTTTTAAAAATTATCACCCAAAGTTAAGACCCCTGTTGTCAATTTTTCCAAAAGAAAACAAATGGAAAAGTATATTGTGAACGTGTTATATTTTTTTACAGGTAATTTAAAAGCTCATTAGACAAAGGAGTCGTTAATGTCTTTTAGTATTTCATTCATTTATATAAATTTAAATAACATAGTTGAAGGGGATTATCATTAGATGTACTATTCATTATCTTATAGTTATATCAACTTTTGACACAATCATGAAATATATGTATGTATTTAGTTTTGTTGGAATCTAAATGGAAGTTGGGGGACCTAGCTTTTATTACCAAACGGGGAATTGTAGCAATGATTATGAAACTACATACCTAAAGTAGTTTTTTTATAATTAATAAAGAACTGAGGAATTATATACAAATGACGTATAGTGTTCCTTGCCTTTATATATATATATATATATATATATATATATATATATATATATATATTAGGGTTTGTTGTATTCAACTTATTTTTACTTATATGAACTTATCTTATCATATCTAAACTTATCTGAACTTATTTTTTACAGTGACTTATAGTTGTGTTTTGCAAATTAAAAAATAAATATGTAATAAAAAAGTATTGCTTATAGTTTATATCTCCTTAGACCTTTTTATTCTTGTCGGAGTCAATTTCATGTGGATGTTTTCAGAGTCTCAAGTAAAAAGGGGTTGAACATATATGGCATACAAGGAAGTCTAATACTACGGCTAATGTGGTATACAATAAAGTCTTTGGAGCTTATCAATAGCAGGTAGTTATAAATTAAACCTACTTAAATTTTTATTTAACATTCTATTTCTATGTGTTATTTACATCATTAATTTCGTTCTATTAAAAATTTATAGGTGTATTTTTGTGTTCCAATAAGCTACAACTGCAAGGAGTATCACAACCAAATATAGTTTAGAGGTAAAATTGAATTAAACATCAGATTGTATATAACTCCATTTTTTGTTATTTTACCTTAAATGAGCAAGTAGTATTAAGTACTCCCTCCGCTTTTTTTTTTTATTTGCTACATTGTTGTTTTGGGAAATGAAACACTAACTTTGACCAATTATTTTGTTTTGTTATAAGTAAAAATATAGTCATGTGTGGTCTTGTTAGATTCGTCTCGATGTGTAGATTCGTAATCTCAAATTTTTATAATTTTTACTTAAACGAAATAAGAGATATTAAGAGTTATTTAACTTCTTGAAAATCGTGCACCAACAATGTAGCAAATAAATTAAAGTAGAGGAAGTATAATATCAGATGTGTTGGATCATTCTTCTGTATGAAATAGATAGACGTGGGGGTAGAGATAGATAGTCTCTAAATATATAGATTTATAAAATTTAAGTTGGGGGAGGGCTATATAAGTAAACCATGAGATTAAATTTGAACGAGCAATAGTACCAAGCACACATCCACACATCAGATATGAAGGATTAAGACATGGAGACACCAAAATCATATTGCTTTATCTTACATCACAAAATAGGGGTTTTCATTGATAAAATTAGATCCACCAAATTTCGAAGAAGACCAAGAGAAGAGACTATAAAGCAAAACAATCTACATCCTAATACAAGGTAACAGACTAACTCCTTGTACTTCATAGCTTATTAGTAATCAAAAAAAATATTTTACAACTTAATACAATACATGTGTAGATAACTCTCCATTAGCAAGAGATCCAAGGTTATTGTTGACAAAACTTAAAAACAAAGAAAAAAAAAAAAAAAAGGGGCTTGCCACTATCCAAAAGCAGGTGGTAGCCCTTAGATAAAAATAACTAGGATTTTAAGTTAGGAAGGAAAGAAAGAGAATGACTATATTTTTTGGTTAGATAAAGACACAAAGATAGTGAACTTACTATAATCAAATGAGCTTTAGAAAAACGAAATATAATACGTACATATGATAATTCCTTTGAAACTTTTTTGCCCATATGGTCATAAAACTATTTGTACGAAACTTTCTTTCTCTTGAATATAATAGTACTAGAAATCTACTAACAGAATAATTAGTTTTTGAAATATAAAAGAAGACCGAAACAGATGAGTTTTAGTGAAATAAAAGGCTTTAGGATCTTACCGATAACATTTTGGTGAGATTTATTGGCCCATATAATCATGAAGGTATTGGCAAAACCCATTATCTCAAAACGGTTAAGACAATAAACAAGAAAAAATACAATTAGTTTGCATATACTTTAGAAAATAGATAAAGTTGGACAAGAGTTTAATTATTTTATTGTGAAAGTAGATTTGATAAAAAAAAAAAAAGGGTTATCTTTAGATCATAGAGTAATTATGTAGATTGATGTGTGCATGTGATTGTTTCATCGTTTTTAGAAAAAGGTATAAGGGATAGTTGTATAGTGGAAAAATGATACAAAGAAATTATGAGACCATAATTATAATTGAAGTGTTGCTATTAATATGGGACAACGAATATGCATTGTTTTTAAATTAATATGGGGTAGAAGGAGTATTGAAGATGTCATACACCTAACTTATTACGTATTCAATTAAAATTTAATCCCGTATAAGAGAACTTTGAATATATAATAGCAAAGTTAAAATTATTCGTGCAACCTGCACGAGTATAGATCTAAATTTGATTTTAATAATTACATGGAAAAACATAAGTACATAACAATAAAACTTAAGAAATATCGTACTTAATGATAAAAACTTATATCTATATCTAATTAAAGTTTTTCTTACTCAAATTTTTCTCTTTTTAGTTTTCAGATATAAATTATGACGTTATTCTACTTTCACATAATATAAAGTATAAATTTGTACCAAGTTGAAAGTTTCTGACTTGACATTCGAAATATTGATATGAAATTCTTATAAAATAATTGAATATAAAATATATATACAAATGTATAGTCTATCTAATTGGATGATTCAATATTTTGATTTTTTTACCCAAAATGATAACGTATTCTATCATCCATGTTATTAGATCACGTTATATTAATTATACGTACCATTGTGTCACTACTTTTATATAAACTATACTTCATTAATTTCTACAACATGATTATAGGGAAAATATTGTTAACTTTATAATGATACATTCAATAATGTTGGAATATGAATATATTGATTAAACAAAAAAAAATAACCCGTGCAATTTGCACGAGAGTGGACACCTAAATTTTAATATGTGATAAAGATCGCGGGAACTCGAATATTACCACTAATGTAGTGTACAAGGAATTATTTTAGAATGTGTAATCAATACTCATATATTAATCTACTTAATTGTCTTATTTATTTTATTACATTGTACTTCAAGGTGTAATTTTTTTACTTATCTATGTTGTTTATTCAAACTGATTAGATCCGCTCTTATTATAGATTAATTGATCTTTTTATTTTATATGACTTGCATCATTTTCAATGTTTTATAACCTGTATTATTTGATTTTATGAAAAAATTGTACCAAATCATATCTACATAAAACTTCTCGTGCATTTTTATGCACGAGTTTAAAAATTCTAATGGTAGTTTATTTGTCATCAAATAAACTATATCTTTGTACTTAATGTAAAGCTTATAGATTTGATCCCACGATATTGTTCTTACATACGCCCTCCAGTTTTTGTTATTTCACCCACTTATTTGGCACAAAGTTCCAGGAGAAATAGGTATGTGGGTCATAAGAGAGAAGAGAAAGTATCAATTGATTACATATTGCATTGAAGGTTAATTTTGTGGGCCAAGAGAAGTAGAATGAAAGGTGAATATAATAACATAAAATTGGTAGGACCATTCCAAAAACAGAAAAAAAAAAGTGGGTAAACTAATCAATAACAACCCAAAAAGAAATGTGGGTAAACTAATTAAAACCAGAGTGCGATGTAGAAATACCCAATGAAACACTGATTGATGGGGCAGATGACCCTATTGCGACAATAGTGATAGCACATATCCTGACCTGGAGGATCACATATGAGAAGCAACTTATTTTCAAGAAAGAACTATTCTTGCTCCAACCAATGATGTACTTGAGTTCAAATGCAATTTCGTGGAGGAAGGAAATTTTGGAGTTCATGAGATGTACTTACCGAGTGTTGAATACAATTAAATGCGGGATATTACCAAACCATAGTATAAGACTGAAGGTAGGGCACATCTGATGCTCCTAAGGAATATTTTTGGGATTTTTGTTCTGCACTCTGTAACGGTACAAGATTGGTCGTTAAGCACCTCGACAATCACATTGTTAGGATGTTGCCGTATCTGTAACTAATGTGGGCAATAAGGTTTTTATTACAAATTAAATGACACTCACTCCATCAAACGCAACAAGATTTCCCATCAAGTTTCAAAGAAGATAGCTCCCTTTGGTTGTGTGCTTTGTAATAACATTTAATGAAAGCCAAGGGCAGTCTTTTTATCACGTTGTCGTAAATATCCCATGGGCAGTTTTCAGCCTCATGAAAACATTGATAAGTGGAGGAGATGACCCTATTTCTGCAATAGTTAAGAGTACATATCCCGATCTATAGGATCACATGATATGGGAAGCAACTTATTTTCAGGAAATAACTATTCTTGCTCCAACTAATGAAATTGCTGACATGGTTAATGATCATGTGTTGTCTCAATTACCAGGTTAAGAAAGAACATATTTGAGTTCAAATGCAATTTCAATAGAGGAATGGAGTTTTTGGAGTTCATGAGATGTACTCTAATGAATTTCTGAATACAATCAAGTGATATGGAATACCAAATCATAATATAAGATTGAAGGTAGGGGTATGAGTGATGCTCCTAAGGAATATCGACCATGCTCTAGGGCTATGTACATAATGATACTAGGTTATGTTAAGCACCTTGGCAATCGCATTATTAAGGCTGTTGTTGTATCCGGCAGTAATGTGCGCGATAAAGTTTTTATTCCTCAGATGACACTTACACCATCAGACGCATAAAGTTCCCGATCAAATTCCAGAGAAGGCATTTTCCATTGGTTTTCTGTTTTTGCAATGACAATAAATAAAAGCCAAGGATAGTCTCTAGCGCACATAGGCTTATATCTCCCTCTGCCAGTATCAGCCACGGACAACTCTATGTGGTTGTACCAAGAGTTACAAGCGAAAAGGGTTTGAAAATTTTAATATGTGATAAAGATCGTGGCAATTCCAATGTTACCACTAATGTAGTATATAAGGAAGTATTTCAACATATGTAATAACTATTCCAAATACTATTTTAGCTTACCTATTTTTTCAAAAAAATATTTACGTGGTCATTTATATATGTTTTTTCGTCTTATGTGTTGTCTATTAGATGTGAATTGCATCTTTCGAATTATATGTGAGTTGTTCTTTCCATTATATGAATTTCATCATTTTTATATTGTTTTCAAAATATCTCTTATTTTATAATAAATAATTAACCAAATGAACTCTATTAATTGACAACCCGTGCATTCTTGCACGGGTTTAAAACTATTTTTTTATACGGTTTTTTCACCAAGTACCCCCGAGTTTTCGGTTTATTCACCAGGTACCCTCGCACTTTTCAAAATACACCAGGTAGCCCTCAGTATTATGGTAATTCATCAATATGCCCTTAATGAATAACAGCGGTTAACTCCGTTACTCTTAACCCTAATTAAACCCTAATTAGCCCTAATTAACCTAACTAAACCCTAACCCTACCCTAACCCTAACCCTAACCCCTACTTCAAACCCTAACCCTAACCCACCACCACCCAACCACCACCACCTCCCCTAACCCCACCCGAGTGGCCCCCGCCCCTCGCCCATTCGAACCCCCATCGTAGGCCCTCCACCCCCTCCCCCACCCCCCACCCCCGCCCCCCCTCCCCACCCCCTGCAGCCCCACAACTAGGGGCTGCACACAAACCGGTCCGGATCGGAATTTGGACCAGTTCAGTCAGGCTAAAAACCGGGGGAAACCGATCTGGATCAGTTGACCCGATTTTTTTAAAAAAAATTAATTTTATTCTGCAATGTAAAACATCAAACTCATTCCTATTTCCTAAACCCTAGAGCCCATTTTTGTTGTTCTCCAGCCGCACCAAACCCCTTCTCTTCTTTCTCTGTCTTCTCCAACGCCTCACCTCCCACTGCGGCACGCCAGCACCGCCTTATTCGACGCCTTTCACCGCCTTCTCGAAGTCGGAGAATGTAAAACAGCACTACCTTCTGTTCTTTCTATGTCTTCTCCAACGTCTTCTCCAACGAGTAAGTAATTACTTCTCTTTATTTTCGTTTTTTTAGTTTTATTTCTTGTAACTTTGTGATTTCGAATCTCATTTCATGTCTTTCAATTGAATTTCTGTTTTTTTTTCGTTTTTTTTCTATTTGAATATATGTTTTAATTTTTGTGGATAATTGAGACGAATTACCTGCATAATTGAGACGAATTTCTGATTTTTTCGTTCTGATTTCGTGTTTTAATTTTCCTATTGAATTTCTGTTTTTAATTTTGTGAACTAAGACGAACTCCCTGTCCCTGCATTGTAACACCTCTACAATTCTCTCTTTTCTAAAATACCCTTTTTATATAAAACTTAGAGAATTATCAAAGTATTATCGCCCGTGTGAAAAAGTATCGGCTTATTCAGAATTTTGCAGCGGAAAACATAATAAATAAACTTTAGAAATAAAGCTTAGTCAACCACAAAGTCAACTAAAAAAGTCAAACTCTCAAAAATGAAAGTCAACCTCAAAAAAGTCAAAGTCAACGACAATAGTCAAGGTCAACTACGAAAGTGTAAAGTCAAAATATGATAAATTATCTACACAAGCTCTTCAATCCCGAACCCATGATGCATCATCTTCAAACCTGTAAATGACGATGCACTATTGATCTCTAGAGACTGCTCACCAAAAGGGTCATCACAGGATCAATAAGGCATAGACATGATCAACATACACACACAAAGCACGTAATCAACAAAGCTGAGTACTACATAATAAATAAATAAACAATCCTAACATGATACTAATAAATAATAAACAGGAATAAATAATAATATAATAACATTGCAGACTACTTTTACCGAACTAAACTCCACAACTAATAGATTAATTATTTTAGATGGAATAGTTAATGGAACGAGTTGTCTAACCAAAATCAGTCTTTAATTTAGAAGACGAAATACGGGCTCGACTCCGTATTTCCATGACCTACGATATCGAGGAACCTTTTAAATAAAATAGGACACGGTGATCAATTCGGTCCCAAGAAAAGCCATGGGCTACCACCATGTACTCCAACTCATACTAGTCCAACACTTCAGACGTGCACAAGTCTAAAGCTATTGCTATCCACGTTTCACTTTACATGATTAATAATTTATTCACATGTTAAGACTCACAAGCAATACTAATAATATAATCATCAAACAATCATACAGTTCCATTTTTATCTTCTGATTAGATAAGTGATCAACAACAACTTAACAACCCAAGATTAGTTCTAACTTTAATCCATAACCTTCCTTAATTCGTTGAACCAAGTCAACAACCAACCAACCTTTCATAGGTATAAACATATCAACTTACCAAATAAGGTCCTCGGTCCTCATAAAGTAGTTAAATAATCCAAAGGGAACAACATGATTCAATCATGATCCAAACCAACATATATATTAATCCTCATGTGAATTAATAAAATAAAGTTCCCAAATCCCATATGCTTGCATCAATCCTCCATACAAACATAATATAAATATCATAACCAACATGCTTCAGACAACAGCATAAAACATGCAATCCAACTTAATAGAAATCGTATATGAACTAAGAATAGTTCCCTATACATGATACCACTTAATTCTCATCCTTAGGACATGATACTAGTCCAATCAACACATAGGTATGTACGTACCTTGTGTAGACAAATCAAGCGGCCACTTTCACAACCTTAAAAGTCGCCTAAAGAGAATTCTCCGCCTAAAACAACCAATATAAATGCACAATCAATCCCTTATGAATTTACAGCAATAACAAAATACTTCAAACCCCTTTTAAAAGTGTTTAAAAACCTTTTTTCCATCATTAAAACCTAATTAGTAAAACCTCTTAGTATAGTACTACGACACTAGTTGATTAAAACCCTCAAAACTCATGTTTAAATCATAAAAACTCCATCATAACATCCTTTTTAAAAATTCCAGCAACATATTATATACTACTCCCTCCGTTTCATTTTAATTTACTCACTTCACTTTGGGGGAGAACCAAGGAATAAGTACAAAAGTATGAGAGAGAAACTGAAAAGGTAGAGAGAGAAACTGAAAAGTGAGAGAGAGAAAGTAAAAGTGGGCTAAAATATTAAAAAGTGGATGACATGGGTGGAAAAAGAGGAGAAAGTAGATGTGACATGTTACCTAAAATAGAAAAAACAACAGTGTGTAGATTAAAAGGAAACAGACCAAAAAGGAAAGTGTGTAGATTAAAATGAAACGGAGGGAGTAAAACTCTTTTAAACATACTTACATGTACTTATGATTTTCCAACCTTTAAAACCTTAAAAATCCATGCTTTAATAATTAAAATTCCAATTCAAACATAATAAGTAAATTTGAATTTTAATTTCTTCAATACATAAATTATATAATCTTAGATTCATAATTAAATCATCAAACTATCACTTTTAAACATAACCATAATATAACAAACTCTAAAAATACAAACTTTGCATTAAAAGAAAACTTGAGGAGGAAGAAAAAACAACCAAACAAAGGAAGAGGAGGGAAGATGCCGGAAAGCAGGAGGAACGGCAGCCACCGACGGCGCTGGAGGAAGAAACCGAGAGAAAAGAAAAGAAAAAGAGAGGAGAGAGAGAACCAAAATTTTTGGGGAGGAAGAGAGAGAAAATAAAATGTGTTTAATGTGTGGGAACTTGGGGTTTTTGGGGGTTTATATAGGTTCCCCTTTTTGGGCTTAGGAAAAAATGATTGGGCCAAAGGTATTATTTAATGTTTGATGATTTGGGTGGCTGGGTTCCTCATACCCAATTTAAAATTCTTTTTACAAACCCAAAAGTGTTTTAAGCTCTTCAAATGTTTTTCAAAGCATGACTAAACAAAATGCTTGACTTCTTTAAATCATTAAAATAATTCATTTGACTTTCAAATAGTCAACCTTTGAAGAAATAAATTGTTTAAATACTAAAATATACTTAATTATATATAAATATACATTAAAATATATTTATAAAAATCATAAATTTACGGGGGATTACAGTCTACCCCTCGTAAAAGAAGTTTCGTCCCGAAACTTGACACGAAAACTCACACATTTTCAAAACTTTTTTAGCTCAACTTCCATTTGAGAAATACTTGTGTCACTCCTGTGCACACTTTACCAACCTTAGAATCACTTGTGTTACTCATGAACACACTTTTTATGCAAAGAATGTATTTATTTTGCACCAACATGTGCATATTGCCAAAATAAGCATAAAAATGCATTAAAATACCATAAAATAAGGTAAAAAGCACTAAATTATATCGCATTCTACCCCCTAAAGAAACGAGTTAGGCCCTCGTAACTCACCTCAAGGAATAACTCAGTATACTTCTTCTTCATTTCGTCTTTAGCTTCCCACGTTGCATCTTCAGACTCATGGTTAGACCAAAGCACTTTTACGATATTCACATCCTTATTGCGTGTACTACGCATCTTCTTATCAAGAATTCTCACAGGCCTTTCCTCATATGTGAGGTTATTATCGATTTGGATTCTTTCAAGCTCCAAAACATGACGCTCATCAGGGATATATCTCTTGAGTTGGGAAATATGAAACATATCGTGCATTTTCTCAAATTCTATTAGCAATGCCAACTTATATGCTACCTTCCCAATTCTTTGCAAAATCTCATATGGACCAACATATTTAGCACTCAATTTACCCTTCTTCCCAAACCTCATCATGCCCTTAGTTGGTGATACTTTCATAAACACTTTATCACCTACTGCGAACTCATCTTCTCTTCGCTTTAAATCGGCATAACTCTTCTGCCTATCTTGAGCAGCCTGAATTCTAGCCTGAATCAACTTGACATTCTTAACAGTCTCCTCAATAAATTATGTCCCCAGTACTATATTGTCACTAAAATCATTCCAGCAAATGGGACTTCTACACTTTTTTCCATACAATGCCTCAAAAAGAGCCATCTTGATGCTCCCATGATAACTATTACTATATGAAAATTCAATCAAGTCTAATTGGTCTTCCCAACTACCTTGGAAGTCAATTGCGCACGCTCTCAACATATCTTCCATAGTCTGGTTAGTCCTCGGAGTCCGACCATCGGTTGCAGGGTGAAAAGCAGTGCTCATCTTCAATGTTGTTCTAAGATTCAACTGGACCTTCTGCCAAAATTTCGAGAGGAATCTTGAATCACGATCTGAAATAATATCTGTTGGAACTCCATGCAGTCGCACTACATGCTTGATGTACGTCTTCGAAAGTTGCTTCTTCTTCCATGTCTCTTTAATTGGAACGAACACGACGAACTTCGTCAGACGGTCCACAATCACCCAAATCTTATCATTATCGTTTCTTGTCTTCGGCAAAGCAGTCACAAAATCCATCGATATGGAATCCCACTTCCATCCAGGAACCTCTAAGGATTGAACTTTCCCCATTGGTCTCTTATGATCTATCTTCACTTTCTCATAGGTGAGACACTTAGACACGAACTCAGCGACCTCACGCTTCATATTTGGCCACCAATAGATCTCCTTAAGATCCTTATGCAACTTGTCACCCCCAGGGTGCACATAATATGGAGTATTATTCCCCTCATCCATAAGTCGTCTCTTAAGCTCATCACATTTTTGCGGCACACACCACCTTCCCTTAAACCTCAAACTTCCATCATCATGGATCTTAAAGTCGACTTCCTTACCTTGCTTCATCTTTTCCTTGACCTTCTCTAGGTGCTCATCTCCAACTTGACCCTCTTTGATCTCGTCGAAAACTGACAACCCCAATGATAAAGCACTCAATCTTGCCTCGATCTCCCCAGAATTTAAGATTTCTAGGCTAAGCCTTTGCATATCTCGACACAATTCCTCAGGAACTACCAAGGCATACTAGTCCAACACTTAAGACGTGCACAAGTCTAAAGCTATTGCTATCCACGTTTCACTTTACATGATTAATAATTTATTCACATGTTAAGACTCACAAACAATCATACACTTCCATTTTTATATTCTGATTAGATAAGTGATCAACAACAACTTAACAACCCAAGATTAGTTCCAACTTTAATCCATAACCTTCCTTAATTCGTTGAACCAAGTCAACGACCAACCAACCTTTCATAGGTATAAAAATATCAACTTACCAAATAAGGCCCTCGATCCTCATAAAGTAGTTAAATAATCCAAAGGGAACAACATGATTCAATCATGATCCAAACCAACATATATATTAATCCCTCATGTGAATTAATAAAATAAAGTTCCCAAATCCCATATGCTTGCATCAATCTTCCATACAAACATAATATAAATATCATAACTAACATGCTTCACACAACAGCATAAAACATGCAATCCAACTTAATAGAAATCACATATGAACTAAGAATAGTTCCCTATACATGATACTACTTAATTCTCATCCTTAGGACACGATACTAGTCCAATCAACACATAGGTATGTACGTACCTTGTGTAGACAAATCGAGCGGTCACTTTCACAACCTTAAAAGTCGCTTAAAGAGAATTCTCCGCCTAAAACAACCAATATAAATGCACAATCAATCCCATATGAATTTACAACAATAACAAAATACTTCAAACCCCTTCTAAAAGTGTTTAAAAACCTTTTTCCATCATTAAAACCTAATTAGTAAAACCTCTTAGTATAGTACTACGACACTAGTTGATTAAAACCCTCCAAACTCATGTTTAAATCATAAAAACTCCATCATAACATCCGTTTTAAAAATTCCAACAACATATTATATACTAAAACTCTTTTTAAACATACTTAAACGTACTTATAATCATAAGAAAGCCCAATTTCACAAACTACAACATATTACAATGTTTTTCCAACCTTTAAAACCCTAAAAATCCATGCTTTGATGATTAAAATTCCAATTCAAACATAATAAGTAAATCTGAATTTTAATTTCTTCAATACATAAATTATATAATCTTAGATTCATAATTAAAATCATCAAACTATCACTTTTAAACATAACCATAATATAACAAACTCTAAAAATACAAACTTTGCATTAAAATAAAACTTGAGGAGGAAGAAATAACAATCAAACAAAGGAAGAGGAGGGAAGACGCCGAAAAGCAGGAGGAATGGCAGCCATCGACGGCGCTGGCGGAGGCGGTGGCCGGCGCTGGCTGTCGGCGGTGGTCCGACGGGAGGAGGAAGAAACTGAGAGAAAAGAAAAGAAAAAGAGAGGAGAGAGAACCGAAATTTTTGGGGAGGAAGGGAGAGAAAATAAAATGTGTATAATGTGTGGGAACTTGGCGTTTTTGGGGGTTTATATAGGTTCCCCTTTTTGGGCTTAGGAAAAAATGATTGGGCCAAAGGTATTTTTTAATGTTTGATGATTTGGGTGGCTGGGTTCCTCATACCCAATTTAAAATTCTTTTTACAAACCCAAAATTGTTTTAAGCTCTTCAAATATTTTTCAAAGCATGACTAAACAAAATGTTTGACTTCTTTAAATCATTAAAATAATTCCTTTGACTTTCAAATAGTCAGCCTTTGAAGAAATAAATCATTTAAATACAAAAATATACTTAATTATATATAAATATACATCAAAATATTTTAATAAATTCATAAATTTACGGGGGATTGCATGCATAATTGAGACGAATTTTCTGAATTTTTTTGTTTTCATTTCGTGTTTCATTTTTTTTCTATTTGAATTTCTGTTTTTAATTGATTTTGTGCATAATTGGGAGTTTGAGACAAACTCCCTGCATAATTGAGACGAATTTCTGATGTTGTTCAAAGTTCTTCCTCAGACTTGAACTTCATATTCTTAAAGTATATATATATATATATATATATATATATATATATATATATATATATATATATATATATATATATATATATATATATATATATATATATATATATATATATATATATATATATATATATATATATATATATATATATATATATATATATATATATATATATATATACATGTATATACATATATACACATATATGTATATATATATATATACATATATATATACATATATATATATATATACATATACATATACATATATATATACATATATATATATATACATATACATATATATATATATACATATACTATATACACATATATATTATATATATATGTGTATATATATATATACATTTAGAAGTGTTTGACCGCTAGCTTCCCTCTATTTAACAACCAGAAATTGTTCAACTCCATTTCTTGTACAAAATCATCAATTTTGTCCTCTCTCATATCACTATAGAATTTGACCTCATCTATATCATAATGACAGAGGGTCCGACAAACAAGTAGGCAATACGGAAGCCCCGGTTTCTTTTTCTTGCAATGTAAGTTGCTCTGTTTACGTATAATATTTTTTTGCCTTGCATTTAATTTATTCTTTTATTGTAATATTGTTGTATATGTTATAATTTCCTATCTAATTTTGCAGATGGAGAGCTCCCGATCCAAAAGGCCAGTCTACTCTGTGTTTTTGAGAGAATTTTACCTTTTGACTTGTCGTATATCTAGTTCACATTAGGTGACAAGTAACAAAGGTTTGTTTAAGATTGCGCCATTGCGGCAATGTATGACATGTTAAATAAATGGGAGAAAAATGTTGATTTGGATTTTCAAGCTATGGTGATTTCTATGAAAAGAAAGTTTGATAAGTATTGGGGGAATGTTGAGAAAATGAATATGTTCTGTGATTCTTGATCCTCATTCGAAATTGCTGGTTGTTGAATTGACACTTAGTGACATGTATGGAAAATAAAAAGGGATGCAACTTACTAATGATGTGAAAGTTTTAGCATATTCGTTGTTTGATGAGTATCGAAATATGTATTCTTCTTCTATTTCTGAATGTGCACAAAGTGAATTTTCTATGTCATTGGATTTAGAGGTGGATGGTACCATTAGTAGAGGTGTTGATTACATGTAAAGTGGAGGAAGAGGATATGGATGCTTTATCTTGGTGGAGTAGTAATGATCATCGTTATCCCATTGTATCACGTATGGCACGTGACATACTAGCTATTCCATTGTTCATCGTTTCATCGGAATCCGCATTTAGTGCGGCTAGTCGTCATCTTGATCCATTTAGGAGTTCTTTGACTCCTAGGGTAATATCTTTCAGTCACTTATACTTTGTATTTATAAAAAAAAGTTCATTTGTATCAACATAAAATCACTTTAATGTTTTGTTTTCATATTCATATTAGACGGTTCAAGCTTTGATTTGCACACAAGATTGGCTTAGATCAAAATCAAAATTAAAGGAGTTCCAGTACTTGAGGTGGAAGAAAATGTCAAAGAGTTAGAAGAAATCGAGAAAGGTATTGCTTTGTTTATAAAGAATTTTACTTTCATTTTGTTTGGCTAATATTGATTTTGATGTTATTTTTTACTAAGTGAATTTTTATGAATAGATGTTCAAGGTATTGAATTGGACGATGAAGTGATCTTTGTGGCCTCCTTGTTTTGATCTCGTGGATAATAAAGCAAGGAAGGATGTCTATTTATATCATTGTATGTAATGAAGATTGAAGACTATGTATTAAAATTCGTTTATTATCACCTAAACTTGGACTAGGTTGGAACATGTAAAGCTCTAATGGTTTTTAAAGTTGTAATATGTGAAGTTGTTGCTTGTAGCTTGTGATTTGTAAGTTGTAATTTGCGTTGTGGCTTGTGAAGTTGTAGTTTGTGAGTTACGTTGTTACAGCTTACATGTAAAGCTCTAATGGTTTCAACATTATTTCTCTACAAAGCTACTGGAATTCTGGAAATAAGGCAGAATGTTGCCTACTTGTGTAGTGTTTGTATGGAGCAGCCTTATTTTTTTTGAATTAGGAAAAAATACCCCTAAAATACAAAACAGTATGGACCGGAAAAAACAGGTCAGCGCAAATCTATTGAACCGGTCCTGCGTGCAACCCTACCCACAGCAGCCCCCACCCCTCCCCTCACCCAACCGATTTCCACAGCCCTCCCCCCACCCCCCGCTGATTACGGAGGCATCTCTTGTCGATTCTGATTAAAGGTAAGAAGAGAAGAAAAGTTAGGTGGTGGTGGAGCTGCAGAAATCTATTGGGGGTGAGGGTGGGGTGGTGGGGTGGGGGTGGGGCTGGGGGGTGGGGAAGGGGAGGCTACGGTGGGGGCTGCGGAGGGTGTGTGGGGAGGGGGGCTGCAGGAGTGGGGGTTGGGTGGTGGTGGGTTAGGGTTAGGGATGAGGGGTTAGGGTTAGGGGTTTGGGGTTAGGGTTAGGGTTTAGGTAGGTTAATTAGGGTTAAGACTAACGGAGTTAACCGCCGTTAGTCATGAATGACATGTTGATGTATTACAATAATACTGAAGAGTACCTAGTGTATTTTGAAAACTGTTAGGGTACCTGGTGAATATGCCGAAAAGTTGGGGTATTTGATGAAAAAACCGTTTTTTATAATATATACTCGCTCTGTTCTCTCTTGTTTTTCCGGTTTAAACCTAATATGTGGTTTCTTTTCGCCTCTCCGTTCACCTCTTCACTGCTGCTCGCATGCGCGCCTTCACCTCGTTCTTCTTTTTTCCTCTTAAAATTATACTCCCTCCGTCCCATATTATAGTGTCTGATTCCGTTTTTACGCGGTTCTTAAGATGAATAGAATCTATAGTAATTGAACTATAGTTAATTGCAACTGTATTAATGCATTTTTAATAAAAAAAAAAGGAAAAAGATTGGATATTGCTGATTTACAAGTTCAGCCGAGAATTTGAAGAGTTTTTCTTCTTTTTGTCAGCTGGTTTACATTAATACAGCTCAACCAAAGGCTAAAATACGTTTAATACTGTGCACCAATCCAAATAAACATAAACTAACCAATGATATTGCTTCAATTTTTTTTCATCCAATAGGATTACAAGAATTGAGAGTACATGGATTACTCCTTTAATCCAAATAAACATAAACTGACCAATGATATTGCTTTATTTTTTTTCTTCAACCAAAAGGATTACAAGAATTGAGAGTACATGGATTACTCCCTTAATCCAAAAACAAGGCAGAAAAAAAATTCATTTTTCCCTCCATAAACTGAAGACTGTTGGGTTCTAACCACTATAAATACAGAACCAACACTCAACTCATTTCATACATCAATTTGCAAAGGAAAAAAACGGAGAGAAAAAAAATTAAACACCTTTAACCATCCACTGCTTCATTGCTTGTTCTTTTCATGGCTTCAGACTGGAATTTGAACGATGCTTGGTGTCCATACATGGACGAAGAAATGGTGCTTGGTAATGATAATGGGGACTTTGAAGATCCGGTTGGTTTCCCATTGGATCTCAATGTTGAACCATTTGATTCAACCATGAATGGAGCAGCACAAGAGCAACCAGCACCACAAGAGCAACCAGCACCAGAAGGACTCAATAATGTTAGTCATCATAAGCGGAACAGGCTTAGCAGTGACAGCAGGCTTAAAGTGCTGTTGTAACACCACGAATTTTTTACTCATAATTTCTTCGACTTATTTTCCCTTAGTTATTATTTTCCGTTAAAATTAGAATGTTTTACTCCTTAAAAATATTTTATCAACTTTTAAAATGTTATATTTATATTATTTATTTGTTTGGAAATTATAAATTTTATAGTATTTAAATTTGCGCGTTTGAGCTACGTTTATTATATTTTATCGATCTTTCGTGCGTTTGGACCGTTTGAATAGCATGAAGGCTTCGAAAAGTTAGACTTATTGCTGGTCGAAAATCAGTGGAAAGGAGGAGGAAATGAAGTGTTTAATCTTATTCTTGTAACCTTTTAACCCCCACCATTAAAGACCCATTAACCTCCCGTCTTGAAGCCACCTTTGTAACCCCCTATTAACTACCATTTGAGCTGATTTTTTTCCAATCAGAATTTTCTATCAAAGAAAGCCGTTTTGTTCGACCCCAATTGTTCTTGACAAAGTCCACTTATTTTTCCTACATACTTTCTCCTAAACTCATCTATTTTCTATCTTAGCTTTGTCACATTATTGAGATCATATTTTGGGCGCGTAGGAGGTGACCTTGTGGTAGGGGAGTTCGTGCCAGAAGAAGAAGCGTAGAATCGTCAAACTTCACTCCTCCAGTTGGCTCACTCAGGTAACTAATGGCGATCTTAGAACGGTTAGAATTTCTATAGGAATTATGATAGTTTTAATTGTTAAGTTGAGTAAATTCTATTTGTTAGAATGTAATTGGTTTTTTTATTTTCATGATTTATTTGGAACTTACGTGACTTGTAGTGCTATAAGATATGTGGATATGGGTGGTACTATTGTGTAGGATTATTATTCACCATGTTTAGGATAAGACAGGTTTACTTCTCTTTTTGTACATGGTATTTTGGCTTCTTATCATTTGTTCACAGTGCTTATTGATATCCTTTTTGTTACCTTGTTGTAACCATGAGTCTATGTTTGTGTTATGATAAGTTTGAATAAGTGTGGATACTAGCACAAATGGTTGTTTGGTTTGGGTTGCTATTGGTTTGCATTTGGGGTCATTGCTTAGTAATGTTGCTCTCGGAAAGCTCGTGTGCTTTTGTTGCTTGCTGTCGCTGGGCAGCAGAGTTGGTGTCGAGTTCGCTGTTGCTGCGTTTGCAGCCATGGACTGGTACTTCCAGCACCTCTTTCGTGGCTCCCCTACTGGCGGCAGTAGCCGTAAAGCATGGTGGCTGCACCTTGAAACTGGACATGATTATCTCGTGGTATGCCGGCGTGTTTGTTTGGGGCTTGTTGTTGACCTTCCCTTTTCTATGTGCTCATGTTTGTTATGGTCCATTAATGGTGGAATACTATTGCTTGCTGCTACTCTTGTTAGGCTTGGTTATGATTGTCATTAGTTTCGTAATTAGTATCTTAGTACTTTATTCATTTCCTTTGTCCTTTTGTTTCTTTTAATTTTGTAGCTGCTGCCTGCTTGTGTACGCATGCCCTCGTATATATAGTTTTGTTGTTAACTAATGTCTAGTTTATTGATGTACTTTGTAATTGTTTATACAGTTAAGTTTTGCTTGGGAAGTGATTGTATTTTTTTTCAATTTTTGGCATGTTTGGTAATATGTGGAGTATATATGTTAGTATGTTACGTGACTCATGAAATTGTGTGTCTTGTTATAAGTTTATATATACTTATATTTAATTAAGTTTATGATTTGGTGTATAATTATGTTTTAAGGAAAGTTTATTCTTTTTAGTTGGGCGAAATGATTTTCTTATTAGTATTATTTATTATTATTATTTTAAAGTGTTATTTTGAATTGAAATTCTTGGGATGCGATCCTTGATTTCTGCTGATTTGGTGTAAGGCCTTAAGGGCATCCGCTTGAGCTGATAATGATTTGTTGATGATTATGAGTATTATTTTAATTATTCTTTTTGTTTGAGAGTAAGATATCCGGAGGGACGGAATCCCAAGGTGAAGAACATGCAAACCATAGGACGGAATCCTAGGTATACCTTGGTTTTGTTGTCGTCCGAGAGGTCGGTGAGGACGGAATCCTACACCACATCGGAAGTATGGTCATTCTTAGACACAGGCAGTAGGGAACGTAACCCATAGGCTGTCTGGAGGTTGCGATTTGACATTACCATAGGAAGTGGGTTGCGATCCACTAGCGTTCAGTTCTCTCTCAAACTAATTATATTATTTTAATTTATTACTTCAAACTTTGATGGTTTATGGTGTTGATAAATGGGTTTATATGTATAGGTATTTATCCATTTTGTTTATTCTGTTATCTTTACCTATTTAGATTAATCATGTTGTACTATCTAGGTTTAAGTGTTTTATTTGATTATCGGAAGTTTACTATTGAGATGTCTTTGTGTGACTTGATTTTTAAGACTTTTATAACTCTTATATGGATCCTAATTGAGCTAGGAGAGCTGTTAGTTACTCCCCACTGATTGTGGATGTTTGTTGATATATTTTGCAGGTAATTATTTCGTGTTATGGGAAATGAGAGAGAGGCTATTTAGGATTTTTGTTTGAGACGTTTTATGTTATTTAAATTTTCTATATTGGGATTTTGAGGTTGTTTTGCCTCTTTATGGATATTTTGGATTATTTTTAATTGGGTTTTATTTTTATTTAGCTTATTTTGACCTTTGATTAGAGTGACATTTCCGTCAGGCGATATTTCCGCTATCGCCATTTCTCTAATAAAATGTTATATATTGTTTATTTTATGTTTATAAAATGACGGAGTGTTACAGCTGTTGTTTCTGATGAACAGAGCCAAGGAGGGGAACTTGCAATATGGCTCAATCAAAGCAGCTTCCACAGAATTCAACATTTCTGTGGGATGTGTTAGTGGTATTTGGAACTCAGCAAAGAAACACACAGAAACAATGCTAAAAGATAGTGTGTTAACCAAGATGCACATGTGTGGCAGAAAAAGAATTCAAGTACCAGTTGATAGCATCACAAGTTTGGCAATGGGCCAAAGATCCTGTATTAGGGACTTAGCAGCAATGCTCCAAGTTTCCAAAAGCACAGTCCATAGGATGATAAAGAGGGGACATATCAGGCCTCACACAAATCCCCTGCACCCAGGATTAAAGGAGCCCAACAAGAAGACAAGACTTGAGTGGATACTTAAATTGTTAATGGGAGACAACCCATTGACAATGAGAAAATATTACCCAATGTATGACTTTGTGCATTTGGATGAAAAGTGGTTCTACTTATCAAACAAATCACAAAGGGTGTACTTGGCACAAAATGAAAGAGGCAAATATAGGGCTGCATCTTCAAGCAAATTCATACCAAAGGTAATGTTCACTGCTGTGGTTGGTAGGCTAAGGTACAATGAAGATGGTGAGTGTACCTTTGATGGTAAGATTAGGATTTTCCCATTTACCTATCAAGAAGCTGCTAAGAGGTCTTCAAAGAATAGGCCAAAGGGGACTATGGTTACTAAAACTGTTGAAACTGTGAATCAGAGAGTCACAAGGCAAATGTCAATTGAACAAATTATTCCAGCAATCAAAGCCAAATGGCCACAAGATGATGGTGGACCAAAGACCATTTTCATCCAACAAGACAATGCAAAAGCGCATATTACGCAGGAGGACCCTGAATGGCAGCAAGTTTATCAACAAGATGGGTTCACTTTCATCCTACTTCAACAACCACCAAATAGTCCAGATCTAAACATCTTATATTTGGGTTTTTTCAGGTCTATTATTTAGTCCCTAATGCACAAAAAAATGCCACAAGATGTGGCCAAGATGTTGGAAGTTGTCCATGAAGCATACCATGAACTTGATCACAAAACGCTTAGCAATGTATGGTACTCTCTACAATTTGTGATGAATGAAATCTTAAAATGTGGGGGTGGGAATGACTATGGTATACCACATGTCAACAAGAAAAAAATGCAAAGTGAGGGCAAGCTTGAAGACCAAGTGACTGCACCTATGTGGGCAGTCAGTGAAGCATGGGAGAAGGTAATGAATGGGGCATCAAGTTCAAACATCAATTAGGAAGTTCAGTTGAAGTTTAGTTTTTTTTTCAGTCCAGTAGAATGCAAGTGAGTTGTTTTTTTCAGTCCAGTAGAATGCAAGTGAGTTTTTAATTTCAGTCCAGTAGAATGCAAGTGAGTTTGTAATTTCAGTTCATTTCAGTTTATTTGTAATTTCAATTGTGTTGTTTAAGTTCAAGTTTAAATAATGTTAAGTTTTCAATTTCAGTAAGTTTTCAATTTTAGTTTACTTACAGTTTTCAAACACAAAAGATAATTTGTGAATCAGAAAGTTACAAAAACAGTAAGTAACAAAAATAAAAAATAAAAACAGGAAGTAAATTGTGAAAATGTAATGAAATTATTTGGATGATCATGTTGTCATTATAATCTCAGGAGTCCCCATTCAACAATTATGCAATTCTCATGTTCAATTCAATCCACAACTACTCAAATGCCTCTTCAGTTTTTTCAAACTGGTGGCTTAAGAGTGTTAAGATCAAAAATTGGTTATAAGAATTGATATGTTATGAATAATGAATCCTCATCATTGATTACATTTTTTTTTCCAAACTTACCAATACAAAAATCCATAAGGGGATAAAATTTATACTCAAGCCACCCACAATAAGATCATCCAACATAATAGTATATACACATTCACAAAACATCAACATAAAATCTTCAAAAAACACATTAGAACAAATAATCATCCACATAAATTCATGTTGAAATCAAACAACATTATTAATATTGAAATACAACTTCAAATCATCAAAATTAAACACCAACAGCAGCAAAAATAAGTAGAAACAGATACCTAGCAACCTATAAGATGACACTTACACGCCTCAACAGCATGATTCTGCGTCACTTAGATCACCAGTGAATGCCTCAACAATATGATCAACAACAGGGGAACTTGATTTAGCATTTTTTTTCCTTACCATCATTCTTTGAAACCAGCAAATCATCATCATCATCATCATCACTGATTATAATCACATCTGTAACCTGATTCTCGCATGCAACATCATCTTTTTGTTCACCAACCATCTCAGTACTTGTATCATTTTCAAGATACATAGCACTGTAGCTATGAATCCCTTGACAATCCGTCCCCAAATCGCAATTTGGATAATTAGAACATGAGTATCACTTGGGACATCATCTTTGGAAGTATGTGAAAATCCGTAACTCATTTCAAAAGTGAGCAACAAAAAGCGTTTTTTGTTTTAGAAAACCGAAATATTGTTATCAGATCTGAGAAATTTCAGTTGAAAAAGTTGAAACCCTAAAATCAGATCTGAAGAAAAAGAGATCTTGTAGGCTTTAAATATGTTTGGAATACGAAACAAAGTTGAAAACTTTTTTTTGGTAAAAAACAAACATACCTCTGTATCTGAAATGGTGAGCACAACTTGATCATCGAAAAATTGAGAATTCTTCATACCTTACCCGAATTTAATTGATTGAAACAGATCTGAACAAGAAATGAAAAAATTTTGCACCAAAAACTAGAGCCAAATTTAAGACATTCATGCATTTTTAGAGAGAGAAAACGCAAAAAATAGGGTTTTCATATGAACAGAGAGAATTTGGGGATGTTCTTAGTGTGTGAACAGAGAAAATGAAGAGAGGAGAGAGAAAGTAATGGTAAAATGGGGTAAATGCAGTGGGGTATGGGTATGTGAACATGGGTTGGAACGGGTAATATTGCCTGGGTAAGAGAGTCAATAGATTCGAAATCATTAATGTGTGGTTGAGTTTATGTGGAATCAATGAGGATATAATGGGGAAAAAAAATGCCAATGAGGGTATTTTGGGCATAAATATTGTATTTAAGTAGAAACAAACATTATATTTACATTATAAGGAAAGGAAAGAGCACTATAATATGGAGGAGTGATAAAACACTATCGGCTAGAGGATAGGCAATATCGTAATTTATAAGCCCATGTTTTGTATCAAAAATTGTTTATGTTTAATGTTTATGTGTTTGGCACTTTTCTTAAAAAACTTTGTTGGTGTGAATTTTGAATTTTGTAAAGGGGGTTTAAAAAGTTTTTTGGTTTTTATCTTTTTTAAATTTATTTTTTTTTTTTTTTAAGGTTTATCCTTCCTATAATATGTGATGGGATTTGGTAATTGGGATGTTTCAAATTGACTTAAAGTGAGATTTCATTTTGTTTTTACCATTAGTAATATATTGTGATTCGTGATTCGTGAATCGTGGGAATAGATTCTATTTTTCCTTACAAGAAACGCGAACTTTGAGCGAAGAGATTTTAGGGGTTTGAGCTCTGAAAACTGCAATAATGGTGGAAGAGAACTCCACTCGCCCTCCATTTGTGCTCTATGACTCCATGACAAAGCACAAGCAAGTTTTTATACCGAAGACTCCGAACAAGGTTGGCATGTATGTCTGCGGCGTTACTGCGTACGATTACAGCCATATCGGCCATGCTCGTGCTTATGTTGCTTTCGATGTACTCTACAGGTAACTTCTTCTCCTTATCCTTTTGCTTTCCTTGAAATCGGAGGATTTTAGTTTTGCTTAGATTTCGGCATCACCGATCTTTGCGTTTTCATCGAATTTCCAGAGTTTAATTTTGCTTGGATTGGCGATTGATTGAATTGATTTATTTGTCTTATTGTATCATACATTTGGTTCTATGTACTATTGCGTTGTGAATTTCGATTTATACAGAAATTTACTCAATTTGGGGGATTAAATTCCTTCCCATTTTGCAGGTTTAGCATTGTAATTTTTCGATCTTCGGGTCCTTGTACTGCCCCTCTAGTACCTATGGTTAGTGAGAACCGTGATAAGAATTCTTCTCCAATTAGGAACTTTACATGTGGTAATGGAATGGAATGCATTCCCATGTTTGCATTACCATCTAGAGATTTATGTTTGTGTGTTATTGGAAATTAACGGTGCAAGGCAAATGCTCGCGAAGGATGATGCACTGAGTTGGGTGCTTGAGATGTATTTGTATATTTCCAGTGAAAATCCCACGCTAAATGTGTTCTAGCTTCAGTAGCACTTTATTAATTTATTGCCTCATGCTGAATAAGGTGATATACATAATCTAATTTAAATTCTTAGGGGGTGATAATGAGCCTAGCCGGTTTGTAAACTACTCAAATACCTTGAAATTTTAGTGAGCCGATCAGCACTAAGTTTGGCTCGGCTCGGCTCGAGAGACCATTAAAGAGGATCGACATATTTTTATGTTTTAAATTTCATTAATTTTTGAAAAATTGATGTGTAATGACATTGAGAATTTGCACAAAATTATGAGGATTAGATTGTTCACGAAAACTTAATGATCAAATTTTTACAATATAAAAGGGTTCACTTAATTACAATTTCCAAACTTAAGTTGGCTTTTAAGCGAAGTTGGACTTCAAAATTCCAGCTCGAAAAAGCTCGAGACTCAGTTAAGTTAGAATGTAACTATGTAAATGTAGCGAACCAATTCGAACAACCTCCATCAACTGCACCCATAATCACTCATAGATTCTCATAATTGGTGTAAGAATGTTCAGTGTGACACCATGTGTAAGACCCTCCGTGTATCCAAACCCCTCTTTCTCCTTTATTAATAACTTGCTTGTATTGCATCATGGGGAACATGAATAACTGCTTTAAATACTATCTGGAAGGAATGGGTGTGGAACCATGACATCCATCGGTTTCTCAGCTAAAGTTTATTGGCACACAATATGCCTTGTTGCTTCTCATGGAATTTCGATATTCGTGCCTTTTGAAGCTGGATATTCATTTGAAGTGGGTGACAAAATTGCCACACGTGCTTTAGATGTGTTCTGATAGTAGAAAGTTGTGGATCCCTTTGTTCTTGTCCTTTTATTTATTGGCGCCTTGAGTACCTTATATCCTTTTTGTCACTGATGGCATCCATCGTGGTAATTATTCTGCTGGTGGTATTGGTCTGTTATAAAAGCTTAATATGTTATGCTGCCATATTTTCATGCAGATACTTGAAGGAATTGGGCTATGAAGTGACATATGTTCGGAATTTCACAGATGTTGATGACAAGGTTAGAACTCCTTTGGTCTTGTATCCTAGCTAGCTAGATAAATTTTTAAGAAGCACAAGTGGAAATTCTTGCTTTACCCTTTGCCAGCATCTGATGGACTATTGGTTGGGACTTCCACAGTGACGTATACTTGGACTAATGCGATGCTATATTTAATAATTTTTTTTTGCATAAGGTCTTATGTAGACTGAACGAATAATTAACATATCATTCTAAGTTGCTTATCATTGACATGTCAGTTGAAGTGTTTGAAACAATAAAGATTATATGACTGAGTTGAAATTGCCTAAGTTCTCCTTTCCCTTTCCTATTGGTTGTAGAAAGAAGGCCCTAACTCTACAAGCAAACATAAGTGAGGTAGAATTGCATATATTTGACTCCTTATTATGATCCAGATAAGAGACTTCTAGAGTACACATGTCAAATGGATGTATAGAATTGGTTTTGGGCATAGAGATTTCAGATTTACTTCAGGTGATTTTTTGGTGGTATTTAGTTTTAGTGGTTATTTGAGTTCGGAAAGATAAGACGTGTAAGGAGTCAAATACTGATTTTAGAAAGCTGAAAGATAAGATATGTAAGTCTGAGTTTGGCTGTGTACTTATTTGAGCTTGCTCGTAAATTAAGGCCTTTGACGGAAATTTCAATTTTATTATACCCAAAGTATAGAACAACTTATTAAAAGCGACAACTTCATTTTATGCCCATATTGTTTGGAGGCTTTTTAGTGGTTTGACATCTTTATGCTGCAAGCAGCAATACAAATATACAATAGTATCAACCTGACTTACCACCGTATAACTCGCCTTGGATATGGTTTTGCTATGGCTAGGGGATCAGAATACCCCATTTCCTAGAGGTCATTTTCTCCTCATGTTGGCTACACTACTATAGAATGGTGAAAAATGTCCGATAGGAAGAACAGATAGAACTAGAGTATATCTCATTTCCATATAATTTTTGGAATTTACTTAGAAAGCCATATGTTATGTCAAAAAAATAAATTATGCAGCTCATTTAGAATTGTTTTCTGTAGTTAGATTTTGAGCCTGCTTTGGGCAGGTTTTTTTGATTTGAAAGCATGTGCAATTAAATTTAGGTGGGCCACTGCCAGTTAAGTAACCGCTATGAGTTTTGTCACAATGGTGTAAACTAAGATATGAAATGATGTATATAAGTTGAGTCCATTCAATATTATTTTTATGTTTATCATTGTGTACTTAACTGAAAGCTTTCAACATGTCTTGTTTAGTATATGGTTCTGTTGTCTCTTTCTGATTCCAGGTTTTGACTGCTGCTTTATTGGTTCTCTTGTCTGAAACTCTTTAGATAATTCGCAGAGCAAATGAGCGTAAGGAGATTGATACAGAAGATCCGCTGAGTGATCCACTAAATTTAAGCAACCATTTTTGTGAAGAGTTCCTTAAGGATATGGAGGATCTACACTGCCTGCTTCCTACTCATCAACCACGTGTCTCTGATCACATGGATCAGATTAGAGATATGATAGCCAAGGTGAGAATCATGATTTTGTGTCTTGTCTTTGTCCTGGTGAATTAATTTTATGAGCAGTCTTTGTCCTCAAAATAAAGTTGTTTGGAGAAATTTTGCATTTGTGAGTAGTTCTTTTTAAAAGTTCGAATTTTGGAATAATTGTTCTTTTGAACTTAAGCATATTCCTTTCTTGAAGTCTTATTTTGATGAAAATATAGTGCAAAATTACCTAGTAAATGGCTCAATAAATAAATAGCTACCTAATATACTTTTTTTTTTTGATAACATAGCTACCTTATAAAAGTAAAAAGTTTGAGTAGCACAACCATTTCAAAGACTCCATTACTAATAACCGTCATTGAGGCTCAAGGAGTCACTTCTCTCTCATATTTCTTCCGCAGTTGAAGATTAAAGATTGAAGTTTTACACGAAATTATTCTCTCTTGCATATGATTTTCTACATTTAAGATGATTGGTATCAAACAAAAATATTGCAACTGAAAGTTTTAAGGTTGAATATTTGCAATTAGGGTTTTAAAAAGGTGCTCTTAGGGCTCAAAACTGAAATTAGGGTTCATCATTAAGGGGCTTTATGATTTCGAGGTCAGGAATGTAGGGTGCAAATTGGGTTTCAATGGTCTACAACTACGGTGGATTCATTTTAATTTGCTGAGAGACTACATACTATTTACTGGATTTGTTATTAGTGGGACATTTCTAACCTGAATCAAGCTCATTGTTGGCAATTAGAAATGGAATCTGTCAATTGGTAGTGCTACTTCAACTCTTTGGTTTCATAAGGTATTTTTTTAAATTTAAACGGGTGATTTATTAGGTAGTTTTGCACAAAAAATCCTTTATAAAATTATGAATATATACCTGATGCGTATTGGGGTAGATGGTCAGATGTGGACTGTCAGTTGAACTCGTAAATCATCATTTGTTCTTTGTAAAGGTTTGGGTTTTGCGAACAATTTTCCTTTTGAGCTATTTCTGTACCTATAATAAGTCTTTTTTTTATATGAAATTATGAATTTATACCTGCATGCTCCTGTAGGGCTTGCAACCTCTGCAATCCATATCCAAAAGAATCAAGTGTCATTGAGAATCAGAAGAAGAATGGAGTTGGACTTGGGAGAATGAATATTTGATAAGAAATATAATCTATGCATCTGAAAAAAAGGCATTATCACGCTAGCTGATGCACCACATCGATGGGCCTCACTCCAAGTTTCTCCCATACATAAAAACAATTTAGGAAAATGATATTACAAGTCCTGAACATGGGACCTTTAATTTGTATGTTAAAGAATTACTTCCTCTGCTTTTTTTTATTTGCTACATTGTTGTTGCGCTGTTTTCAAGACGTTTTATAACCCCCTAATATCTCTTATTTTTACTCAAGTAAAAATTATTAAAAAAATTGATATTATGAATCTACACATCGAGACGAATCTAACAAGACTACACATGACTATATTTTCACTTATAAAAAAATCAAAATAATAGGTCAATGTTAGTGGTTCATTTCCCAAAACAACAATGTAGCAAATTAAAAAAAAAGCAGAGGGAGTACCTACTATTCATTTAATCTTAGAACTCATCTCATGATTACATAAAATAAACGACACTATGAGATGAACTTTGTTATTTTTATAAAAAAGATCCACTCACCAATTTCACTCATAAGTTCATAACTGTTACCTATGCAATCACCCGGAGCATCGCATTGGCCCAAAAACTAGTTTATATGTTAGTAGCTGGACGAGTAGTACAAAATAAGACTAGCTGTCCTCATATAATTATTAGTCTATTACTAATAAGATCAATTCCCTTTCATTTCCCAACTCAGTAATTCTTGAAAGCCCTGGCCACCTTAGTCCTCACGGAGTCTACAAAAGTTGCTCTATTGCACAATGAACTGCATGAAAAGGTGGTTTTTAAAGATGCGGATTTTTTTTGACCTCGTACACTACATGATCAGCATTGCACCATTGGGGACATCGAAACCGGCTCCTTAGCCTCTCCACAACCCATATAAAGCATCTGCAACCAATATGAAACTGTAAAGGGATGAACCGAAGGCTTTCGATGTGGGCGAAACATAACCCCCCACTTGATTGTGAAGTTGACATGTCAGCAAGACTCGCTATTAACTCAGCAAGACATATAGATATTCAGCGAGATAGTCAACCATGGTCTTGCACGATGCCAAATGTTCACAAGAAAAAAGGTATTAGGCTTGCCCAATGTCAATTCCCACAGAGAAGCCTTTACCTTAATAGGAGCGTTAAGCTTTGAAATATTTGGCTGCTAGAAAAGCAGGATTTGCAGGAACACAAAAATGACTTGGGTGATAAGGTTCTCGACGGATTTTCTGACTGACACCACATAATCCTCCACACCAGAAGCCAAAAACACAGAATTATATATACTTGAACATTGTGTCATATTCTACCTTTATTTGGGGTTTTAGTTTCTATATATTCTGTTCGAGTACCATTCTTTGCTGACCTCTTTTCTTTTTTTTGTTTGTTTTGTTTGGGCTCATTGCAGATAATTGAAAAGGGCTATGCATATCCTCTTGATGGGGATGTTTATTTTGCTGCTGATAAGTTCCCAAAATATGGGCAGTTATCTAGACGGAAGCTTGAGGACAACAGAGCAGGTGAAAGGGTTGCTGTAGATTCTAGAAAGCGTCATCCTGCTGATTTTGCTTTGTGGAAGGTGCAGAAAACATTAGACATTCTTTTTGCTGTATATTTAATATGGTTATGCTATCATTTTCCATGAGATTGATCATTTTGCAGGCTGCAAAACCCGGTGAGCCAAGTTGGGACAGTCCATGGGGTCCAGGAAGACCAGGATGGCACATAGAATGCAGTGCAATGAGTGCTCATTATTTGACTTCCTCTTTTGATATTCATGGTGGTGGAATGGATTTGATCTTTCCTCATCATGAAAATGAGCTGGCGCAGAGCTGCGCTGCATGTGAGGAGACTCACATTGGTTACTGGTTGCATAATGGCTTTGTGACTATCAATGAAGAGAAGATGTCAAAGTCAACCGGAAACTTCTTTACTATTCGTGAGGTTTGATCTATGATATGCATGCTGCACTTTTGCTGTTTGGGATTCTCATAATGAGCTGTCGGCATATATGTTTGAGATTTGCTTATATGTGGTTTCTCCTTCTTAAACCTAGGTCACCAAACAATACCATCCTTTGGCTTTGAGGTACTTCTTGCTAAGCATGAACTACAATTCTCCTGTCAATTATTCATTATCACAAATTGATCTTGCATCCGAGGCACTCTTCCGCATCTATCAGGCAAGTACTCAGTGCCTTTTTTAAATTATTACTTTGCTGTACTCTGGTGACTGCTTGGAATCTCCTATTACATTAGATGTGTTTACTTTTTGGTCTGGTACTCTGAAGTAGGATACAGTTTGTGTTATGTAGTCGTGATGTAAACTTACTACTAAGGAAGCTATGTTGCCTAGCTGGCATGTATCTCAATCTACTGCTGAGGTCTTACTTTGACAGATGCTGTGTGTTCAGTTCAGGAACATATCTGGTTGCCTAGACTTTTCGTTATTCTACTCTCTTTAATCCATATTTAACTCCCCTTTGACTATTTCTAGTCAACGTTTTTTGAAGTTTGCTTCCTGAATTTTCAATACATTCTCTACATCTTGTAAAATAGTTTTGTTCTAATACCTGTCTTATAAGTACTTCCTCTGGACGCGCGGATCAGTTTCAAGTAAATGAATATTCTGACAGAAAACAAGAAAAAATGAATTTGATTAATTCAACTCCTAAAACTTTAGAACAATTAACAATTCTTTTTGAACATCGAAAAGCGATTAATCAAGGCCGACAATGGGTTTTTCAACAAGCCTTACAAGGAGCTCTAGGAACTTTGAATAGTTGTTTGAACAACGAATTACATATATAACTTTTTAAATTGCTGCATTTTTTATTGATGGAAGGTTCATATTAATTGCAACATTACTAATATGAGCTATGGGTTCTCTCTATCTCTGTCCTCCTATCACATGGGTCCTTCTTTCCGTCTATTTTTATCTCTATCCTCTTCACATGGCCTCTGTAATTTGTGTACCCAATCTACATGTTGCAATAGAAATTTTTTTAATATTCCTTTCTTTGAAAATTTGAGGGTTGCCATTGGCTCCTTCACTCCAATATACTATTCACATTTACACCCACTGAGTTTTTTTTTAATTGCTACATATGCCATAGATAAATGTCTCAATCTTGTTACTACATTTTTATTTTTGGCTCGTAATCCCCATATTATTCTTACCTATATACCCTTCTTTTTGTCATTTACCTATATAATTCCTACCCTAGTTTATCCTTGTTTCGTCATCTATGATCAACCTATAAAGTAGTGGTCCCCACCACCACCTGCACATGTATTTGCTAAAATTCTATGCCATTTCACAATGTAGCAACTAAAGAGAGACATAGGGTATACAATACTTGTGCATGATCCCTGTGCAGTTAAGACCATATATTGGGACAGTAAACAATGGAGTTCTTGTTAACTACGTATAGGATGGAGAAGTAAGTTAGGCCTTTAGAAGAAAACCACCAAATATGATTTTTTAGGCTATGAATCACCCCATATATCATGTATGTCATGTCAAACACATCATGACCTGATCTTTTTGGTGGAACTATTATTTGGAATGCCTAGAATACCTTCTTGTGGTTGCGAGAAAATTTTTCGTTGAGCATATTATATATATTTGATAAAGATAAGCAATATATTTTGTTTGGAAGCATAGGATAGGAAAGGTTTTGACACGCAAAAGCACCCTCAATGAGGAGGCGGCCACATACTCCCTCGTGGGGTGGCCTTCACAAAGAGAGATCATGATCCCAATACACACTTTTTTTTGCACATGCTGACACACCTTTCATGAATGCATGCAACAATGCTGGGAAAACTTACTTTTTTAGATGTTTTGAATGATGCGCAAGAGATAGAGAGCCAATCAACAATGCTTGTAAGGACTTGCCGGTTAAACTTAAAGTTGAAATAAAGACGAGGGAGGGTCTCAGGGCTTTTACCACAAAACAAGCATGAAGGATTCTCATGACCCCAAAGGAGTTTTTGCACATGCTGTCACTGATACACCTTTCATGAATGCATGCAACAATAAACTTACCTTTCTACATGTTCTGCATGTTGATGCAAGAGATAGAGAGCCAATGCTTGTAAGGACTTGCTGGTTAAACTTACAGTTGAAATAAAGACGAGAGAGGGTCTTAGGGCTTTTACCACAAAACAAGCATGAAGGATCATCATGACCCCAAAGGAGAACAAGGTTGCAATTGTTCCTAACTTGCCAGAACTGCTAACCAGCTTATGACACAGTGCTTCCATCTATGTGAGTTGCACTTTGGACGGGTACCTTGAAACTAAAGCTGTCAAATAGGTCGTGTCGTGTATTCTATGTCCGTGTCATTTACTAATAGTGCCAAAAAGTCTCGACACTAACCCGACATTTAACTAATTGTGTCGAAACCCCTTGACACTAACCCGTCCCGTTTAATTAAGTTGTTACCTGCGTTGACCCATTTAACTTATTTATATTCCTAAAAAAAATATAACAATAAATTGATTTTTTACGTCCAATATTTACTGTCCATGTTTATTTAGATAATAACTTGCTAGTACATTAAAAAGATTTAAGGAATTCATTAATCTTTTGCCAACATATATCCTTAATGGTGCTAAAATGTTAAATTTTCCTCTATGTTTAATTTAAATTTGTAAAGTCGTGTTGAAAATCTCGACACTAACCCAACCCATTTATTAAACAGTAAAATACGTGTGGACCCGTATATATAAACGTGTTAAAAAAGCTTGACACTAACCTATTCTTTTCGTATCCGGTTCGTGCCGTGTTGTCTTGTTGACAGGTCTATCCACTATTGATAGAAAAAGTGCCTTTAGAGTTAGCTGTCAAAACAGGCCCAGGATAACCAATTTCATACCTGTCCCTTGCCTTGTAGATGGACGACCCCTTTTAAGTAGACATGGTAAAGGTCAACCCATTAAACCCAAAGAGTACCAGATTTGTTAGCAACATTCCACACATATTTGGCTATGACATTCGGATTCCGTTGCACACAATCACAAATTTCAAAGCTCTAGCAGATCTTCCTCCAAGCGTCAGGAGAACTGTGGTACTAACTCCCTTCCCATCCCAACTAAAATCCTGATATATAATGTAAATATTATTGACACAGCTCTAGGATAATAAACATAGGCCCAATAAGAATGGATAGCAATAAGGATCAAGTTATTTAATTGAATCGCAGGTTCTAATTCTAAGCAACCATTTTGTGTACAAGAACTTCACATTCCAAAACCATGTGTTTCTTTGAGGAAATGGGACAACACAGGTAATTAAAAGGAATTTGAACTGGTCAATAGATGGGTAATTGAAATATTTTACCGGTGCAGTTTCACATGAGGGATACTCGAGCATTTCAAGTCATAAATCAAGTGAAAAATAATTTAGGTGTGGCTAGTGTTGTAAAAGTATATAAACTGATTGCGTGAAATATTATAGGCTAGTGTTTTGTGCGAAGTGACCAATATATATGGCGGTCTTTCGAAGTTTTGCCTTTTTCCCCATAAACCGACAATGCTAACCCTAAAAAGTCAAAGGGGGTATAATATGTTAGCTCATGATGTATGCCAAACAAACTTATGAAAACATGAGAGTAGCATGTCGAAGTTTTGTTCTGCTTTGGCCAATTCCAAACTCATGGTTGTTTCTAAAATATGGCTTGTTGGAGCATTTTCCTCTATCAAGGTAATAAGCGAATTTGACTTTCCTGTTAAGTTTGACAATTATTGTTCATCACTACCAATATAAAGCGTATAATACATATATTGTTTTTGTTTTAATGCAAGTATTTGTGAGATGAATGTAGTGGGATTTTGTTTATACTGTAAGTCAATTTGTCAATATATTGTTTTAAAAATAGCTGTCAGCGTTAATGGGCATTGACCCAAAAATTTAGGTTGGCCTTTTGTCTTGGGGGTGAGCCGGGGTTTGGGGGGGGTTTGATAATTGAGCTTGAATTTTGAAGTGTGCATTCCTTAAGAAATTACAGCTAAAGATGTATGATGAAATGGATTATGAAGAACCAAATTGCTGCTTTTCCTAGATATGAGTGGCTGGCAAGCTACATAGCATAGAAATGACCACGCAGAATTATGAAAATTATTGAATACTGAAAGACATAAAACACATGTATGCTATGCTTGTGAAAGATTATGGGGAATGTAAATGTGTCAATTGGAAAAATCATGATAGATGATGAAGCATGGGATAACACGGGGTGGTAATACATAGGGCTGATTAACAGGTCGGGTTGTGTTCGGGTTAATAATAAACGGGTTAAACATGTCCCAACCCAAACCTAACCCATTTATTAAACGGGTTGAACAACTCAACCTTGACCTGACCTGTTTATTAAACGGGTTACCCATATAACCCGTTTAATCCATTTACATATTTATTACTATTAAATTTTTATTAAAATTTATTACTCCCTCCGTCCCAGAATACTCTTGACACTTATCAATGCACGTAGTTTTAGATGATAAGTTGTTGTTTGGTTATCAATTGTTATTTTATTGAAAAGTAGATGTGATAGGAGTTAGTAGTTAGTGAAAGTAGTATTATTTTATTTTATGGAGAGAGAGTGTGGGCCATGGTTAGAGTTGGTGGGTGATAAGAGTGGTATTATTTTATTTGGAGGAGAGAGAGTGTAGGACAACTTAAAAGGTAGAAGAATTAAAATAATAATGGGTCATATCCAAAAATAGAAGTGTAAAGAGTATTCTGGGACAGATGAAAAAGGAAAGTGTAAAGAGTATTCTGGGACGGAGGGAGTAGTTTTCAACAATAAATTCACATAAAAGTATGCATGACTAGATTTTCTTTTCAGTATTTGTGTTCTACAATTAGTATTTTTAAAATTTTCACCAACTTAACACAGCTTTTTAGGAAATTTATATTTTAACGAATTAAGCAGGTCAAAACAGGTTAATTTCGGATTGAAAATGTCAACCTTAACCTAACCCATTTAATTAAATGGGTAAGTCGTGTCAACCTATTTACTTAAATGGGTTAAAAATCTCAACCCAAACCCGCTTGTTTCAGGTCAGGTTTGGGTTCGGTAAACGGGTTGGGTCAGTTTTTCACAGCCCTAGTAATACATACATGCGTTTCATATTCCTAGCCAAAAAAGATATAGTAGCAATCCGTTACCCTTTCCCTTCTGTCTTTTGCCTGAAATACTAGCAATATATCCAAAACTTTATTGATCTAGGTTAACATTCAAAAATTCTAGATTGATGACAGAGGAGAAGTGTTTAGGCTTTCGGTAGCTGAATAGTAAAGGAGAAGAATCGCTTTCATAAACGCTAACTCGCTAAGAGTAAAGAGAATTTATAGCTGAAGAATAAAGGCACTAGTAAAAAGGTAGTTTATTTATGTTAAGAAATGTAATTCTTTCGTGTCTATATTTTCACGAATAAAGAAGCTAATTATATATAAACGATTCATTCTGAAAATCTCTGAAGTCAGAAATATTAATTAAATGTAAAAATACATATGCATATTTAAGTTGCTATTAAAGGTTTTTCCTGTTTCCCTATCCTTGGGGAGAATTGCCATTACTCCTTTCCTTTCTCTTTCCACGTCCATTCTCACTTTCATCTTAAGTAGCTGACAGGTTTCTATCAGTATCTTAGTATTTCATACGAAAGTTGCTTAGAGCCAGTGAGGGAAGAGTTATCTTGCTTTCTATGTCTACCTTGTAGACATTCCAATATATCTCTTGAGCTTTTTGCATTACATCCCTAAGGAGTTGAATGTAATATGCCTTGTACAATGCTTGGATGGATGCTAGATTGCTAAGAAACTCATCTATATAGTTGCTTTTTTTTGAGATTCTATGTGACACTGCTATACATGCTGATATAAGCTTGGGACATGCTGCTTTTGTGGTTGTTCATCCCTGCCTTGCACTATGTTGAAGCCTGCAGAAAAGGCATCGAAATTGCATCCAAAGCTAAGATTGCAGTTATAAGTGTTTGAATGTAGCTGCAATTGTTGTTTGTGTTGAAGCACTATTAAAAGATTAGTACTTTGAGTCTGACTGATTATACCTGTACTATCATTATCTTGTTTTTACATCAAAGGATGTAAAATTCTTTATTGCCGTGCCATCTGCGTGATGCTGGCTATATTGGGGAACATTGGATTTTATGACTATGTGCTTGATATCTCCTAGCTGCTGAGAGGGTAAAGCACATAGGAAATGGCAGTGTCTACTTTTTAATGCTTATTGAAAAGGGAGGGGAAAGGGAAGAGAAAGACAGGAGATGACGTCTAATGAAAGGAAGTGCGAGGAAGTTTTTGTTTGGTTAGCTACTCAGAAAGAAATTTTGGAAGGCATTGGGAAGGATTGGCGTCATTGTCTTTGTTCTGATTCCAATTCTACCAATTTTGTGGTGCAGTCAATATGAAGGAATGGTTTCTATGCAATTCCTTCCTTTCTTCATATTCTATGGGAAAGCTAAAATTAACATGGGAAACTGACCTAATCTTTTTCCACTTAATCATCTATCCCACCAATTCTTTCAACATGTCGTATATAGAGGAGGTTTAACAACTATAAGAGTACATCGAATGAAATTAAATATGTAGTCAGACTACCATTTTTGCCTTTCAGGTTTCTTTTTGTACAATTTGAATAGACTCGATTAGTTGATTTTACATTCTCTGTTTTACCGAAGATAATATTTCCAAATTGATTTCTAAATTTTATGGGCTCGTTTGAGTTAGGTACCCATAATATTTATTTTTTGTGTAATACCTATCGTATCATGATTTGTCTTGTACTTCATTTCTGATGTAACATATAAATACTAGTAATTGGTGACATAAAATTTTAAGGCAATACAGGCATAACATTTCAAAAGTAAGTTTATTTCACATTGTGGAACGTCAGATTGTCTCTCCCTCTCCTCCCTCCCTCCCATCAGATTGGATGTAGGCATATGGGGGAGTTCACATTATTCTGTATTTCTTCTGCTGTGAAATTACGTATCTGAGCACTTGTGGTAGGAATATTTGGTCTCTATATGCTAATATTTGTTCTCCTATACTTCCTCTGTTTTTTTTATACTTAGTACAATATTAACTTTTGACTCTTCACGTTTTCTACTTTGATGTTTGTATTATGTGTACCTAAGGAAACACAAAATCATGTCTAATCTTGTTAGATTCTTCTCAGTATGTCTTTTCATAAAATAAACTCCACACTGTTTAATTTTGCATAAATAAAATTATGACTTAAAGTTGTGCATTGGCAAATATGTCAAGTCCTTTGCGTAGAACTATTAAGAAATGGGAAGTATTGGTGTCTGTCCATACTCCCATCTTTTGTCCAATTGTAGTGGATTACGAGATTAGAAGAACTATTGCTATGGATTTTGTTTATTTGATTGTAGAGATGCTTTATTCTCTTTTGATAAACAGACATTGCAAGATTGTAGAGATGCTTTGTTGTCATTTGATGTTGGAAATGCAAATGAAAAGGCTAAACCAAACAGCAAACAACCTAGTAAACCTTCTGAGGCTGAGAATCTGAAGAAGGATTTTGAGTGCAAAATGTCTGACGATTTGCACACATCAGAGATATTGAAGGGCAGTCTTCAAGATGCACTGAAGTTTATCAACAACGAATTAAATGGACTCAAGGTGAGACTATTGGTGATGCCTGTATTGAGTTCCCTTCTTCCTTAACAACAAAGAAAATCTAATGCAAAATTTGGAATATTCTGATTTCAGAAGAAGCAAAAGCAACAAAAACTTTTAGCTGTTCGGTCTCTCACTGAATTGGAGGAGGCAATCAGGAAGGTTTTGGATGTCCTAGGGCTGCTTTCTACTGAGCCTTATTCTGAGGTCATAAAGTCTTCATATATACGTTAATGTTATCCCCTCCGCCCTTCCCTCTTTAACCTGCTGCATATCGTTGACAATATTGTTGCTTATTAAGCAGGTTTTGCTGCGGTTGAAAGAGAAGGCTTTAATTAGAGCTGAGATGGATGAAGATGAAGTATCGCGCCGGATTGAAGAAAGGACCATAGCTAGGAAGAATAAAGATTTTGCAAAAAGTGATCAGGTGAGGAGTGAATTAACTGCTAAGGGTATCAGCTTGATGGATTTACCAACTGGCACGACATGGAGGCCATGTATGCCAGAAGAAAATCCTTAGATTCCTACAACAGTGTCGTGCCAGAAGAAAATCCTTAGATTCCTACAACAGAATGATGCAGTTAACAAAGTGATGTACTTTTAGCAGGTTTAATTTTCTTTTTCTTTTCTGAAGATTGCATTTATATACCTCTTGAGAAAGTGTCACCCAAAGGCTCCAGGCAAATTTTGTTGTGGGGCTCTATGTTTTCCCATTTCCGTTAAACTCGTGTTTTTTAACCACAACCATCAAAACAGTGGGAGCTGTTAGAAGTGTAAACATTTAACCTTTTTTTTTTTTGTTCGTTAGTTTTTTTGTGCACGTGTGGGCGTGCGTATGCGCACATGTGTGTGTACATGTGTGTGTGTGTGTGTCGGAGTTTGAAACAAGCTTTACATGACTCTACATGGCTGTTTGGTTAGGTCTTATGCGATTTGCTTTCATCCAATGCCTGTTTAAGTGTTTGGATAGTAAATGAATAGAGAATTAGAGCGTTAAAGACTCGGCATGGTTTTAGGCTCCATTTAGTTGGACAGGAAATCGAAATGAAAAAACATTGTAGGGGAGAGAACACAACTGTAGATTAGTTGTCCTTTGTTTGGTTTCTTGCCTGAAAAGTTAGGAGAGAGAAGGATAAATGGATTTGGGGAGGAAAGGATAGAATGGATGAGGTGAGGAATGTGGAGTATATTGTGGCATTTCTTTTCGAAAATGGAACCTTCAGGATAATTCATTTTCGTTATCGGATCAACTATTTGTTACCCATACCCAAGCCAAGAAAGGAAAATGGGAAAACCATTTAAACTCTCAATTGAACATTCTTTTTATTGGTTGATTGTTTTATACAGTGCTGATGGGTTTTCTAATGGGTTACTTTCTTTTTTATTTCAATGCTTCTTGCTTTTTCAACATGCTGATGGATCCATGCACCCAGAAGATCTGCTTTCTGTTATTTATTTATTTATTATTTTTTATGGTGTATGGAGAGCTATGAAAGCTGTGGTTGTTTATTTGTTTTTTTTTTTTTTTATTTACAAGTCAACTATGGTAATTTTCTGCAACCAGAAGCATATATAGGTTCCTAAATGTGATGTCCTGCTTTTTTTTTTTTTTTTTTCATCCGGTTCCTTTTTTTCATTTAATCTGCAATCTTTTTTGTGAATTTAATGATGGATCTGTGAGTGCAAGTTGGAACTGTATGACACGTTGAATATCCTGTCGAATGAAGTGGCGTGCTTTTTAAGGCTGAGGTAAAGCAGCCAATGGATGAGAGAAAAATCCAAGTGAGTGTTGATAAAAAAATCTTCTTTATGGATTCTGGGCATTGCTTTGGAAAAACTTTTGCAAAGAGGAAACATATAGTACTATAATACTTGTTTTTTAATTGACAAACCTACCTTGTCGGAGTGCCCTATAGTCCTATATTTGCCAATTCTTGGGAATCAGATCCCAGAGGCCAGTATTGGTCTTACTCGACCTTTGCTACTTGCTAGTCGTACAAAATATTATTATTGCGGATGAAAATTTGTTTATGCCATCACTCGTCTTTGTGCCATTTCTTTGTACAACAGAAGTTCGACTGTAAATTTTTTTTTTTTTTTTGGTGATCTAGTTAAGTCTAATAAAAAGAAGATAATGTTTGCTCCTGCAGTCTTGTTCTAAGATTTATTACTCCAAGTCTCCAACTGCTTTGAATTAATTTAATGTTTTTTCTACATGAAGTGGATATCTTTGCGTATCTTTTGGATGTGGTAAACATTGAGCTTTCAAGTTTATGACACGAATTGTCTTTATTCTATGGATTCTTAAATGACACCTGATGATCCCTGACTAGATGTTCATTATACAAATTTGAATATAATTAACTGTTCTATTAGATTCCTTAGAGACATAGCTTCTGAAGAAAAATATTATATATTCGTGACTTAATTGATCAATTTGTTACTAATGAGCTGGAAATGGCTATTATGAAGATGGTGAAAATCAATTAAAAATAAAAGGGAGATAGTTGTCATATTCTAATATTCTAGTGGAATATGCAAACAAGGATTATTAAAGTATTAGAATTACAACTTAAGATGGTATCACCACGCCACTTTTTATGAAACACTCACCATGGTTAAATTTCAAACATTAATTGTTATCTTAACATATAATTAAAAATTATTAGGCATAATTTTGAAAGTATATTATAATATTAATCTAATAGTATAGTTTTTACAATTGGTCTTATAAAAGATCGCTTACTTTTAATTTAAAATTAGGCAACGGCCCAAGCACAATATTGAGAAGAGAACGAACCACCTTTCTAACTATAATGACTAGTTTAATTTCTTTGGTGACCAGTTTAATCAATTCATTAATTAGATTCTTTAATCCATTTAGTGACTAGCTAAATATATAGTGACTAGCTAAATATATAGTGACTAGCTTAATCCATTTGATATGTGAGGTTATTTTTAAAAAATTTATGCGGTAGTTCAAGATTGAAAGGGAAACAAAAGAAGGAGAAGAGGAGGGGACGTCTAGGTTATTTTTCAAAATTTATGCGGTACTCCATTTGTCCCATTTTTGTTGTCAAATTTTCTTTTTCAAATGTCCCAGGATTGTCATATTTCATTTAGAAAACAACAAAAGAATTAAATGTGCCACAAAACTTAATTTCTATTGGTAAAAAAGGTAATGTAGTAGGTGGCAAGCAATATAATAAATGATGTTCCCTCATTTTTTTCATTCCTCAAACATGACAACTAATATGGGATAGATGGAGTATAAAGTAGATAATCCATTTATTCGAGATATTTACAAACTACCGGTTATTAGAGGTGGCCATTGGGCGGGCCCAACTGGACCCAACCTTGGACCGACCCGAAAAAGAACTGGCACGTCCTGGACCATGCAAAAGTTGGTTCAGAACCGGCCCGGGACCGTGAAATGAACATGGTTGGCGTGAGTCGAGTGGTGGAGGAGGAGAATCGAACTGGACCACCCTTAGAACCGCACCGTGGACCGCATAAAACTGTGGGTTGGCTCGCGCGCAAACCTGAGCCTGAACCGCATAAGGGACCCTGACTAAACCGCCCTAGGGGACTGTGACTAACCCACCCGAATACCGCCATCTTCTCCGCCTAATGAACCACCAACAAGCCCACAGTTCGAACCGCCCTTTGAACCGAACGTCGAACCGCCCATCTCAGTGGCTTCCTGCCTTCCTCAGTTCCTCCAGCTTTGAAGTTCCAACCCGTGAATCAAGGAGGCCGACATGTATAATACAGCTAGGTAGCCCACCTAGGTGTTGAGGAAAGGAGTGGATAAGATTAAAAGAGAAAAGAAAAAAGAAAAACAAAAAAACTGGCTGGAAAACACTGCTGCAGTACATAAGTGAAACAGAGAGAATTGTGCTGGACACTAGGACAGTAGGAGGCTTGGAGCTTTGGAGGGAATGATGGGCCGTGGGAACTTGGGGAAAGTGGACAACTATTCCCTTGATAAATGCGAACCGAATTCCCATTTTTTTTAAAAAGAGAATTTCCTCTATGCATAAGTTGTTGCTATTTCTTACTGTTGGAAATGACTAGTGAATTCATTTGCTGAATGCAGGCTTTTGTTTTACTAGTCTATCTTGTATCATGTAGCTCTACTATTCATTTGCAGGTTGCCCCTCAATTATATCTCCTAACTGATGAATTATCATCCGCTTTTTCTATTCTATCTTGTAGGTTGCGTGTAGGTTGCAGCTTTTGCTCCTCAATTATAAATCCGGACGGATGAATTATCATCCGCTCACCCCAATTCATCAATTATCAACTACTCCCTCCGGCCTTTATTAGTTTACCCATTTCTTTTGCACAGAGTTTTATGAGAAATAATGTTGTTGGACATAGAAAGAAAGAGAAACTATTATTTTATATTAAAGTTGAATGTATGTGTGATGGAAAGTTAGTAGTCTCATTCCAAAAATAGAAGCAAAAGAAATAGGTAAACTAATAAGAGACATCCCAAAAAGAAATACGGGTAAACTAATAAAGACCGGAGAGAGTATCTCCCAACATACTTCATGATTTTCCCACCCCAATTGAATTTCAAAATGAAATTTCCCCTCCCCCAAAAAAAATTCCTATAAATGCCTCCTTCGACCATTCTCATTCTTCACAATTCTCAGCATCTCAATCTCATATTCTCAAATTCTTTCAATCTCGCATACTCAACCTTCTTTTTCTACTTCTTTGAGTACTACTTAAATATCCTACTTTCCAACTTTATTTATTGAGAAACATCTTAATTACTTGTTTGGCTTTCGATTGTCCACTTAGCTAAGTGTTAGTTCTTTAATCTATTGCGTTACTATTTTTTTTACTTTATTAGTTCTAACAATATCATATTACTTTAATACTTTAGTTTCTATCTCCAAAAAAAATGTCTAAATTTTTCAAAAAACTAACTGGAAGAGGTAAGAGTGGTGGTTCAAGTAGCCGAAGGGGTGGTTCTTCTAATTCACCGTCCATCGACAATAGCGATTTCATCCAAAATTTAGAACATGGGTTATTAGATGATAATGAAATTTTTGTGCAGCCACCCAACCGATAACCATCGGCTTCAAACATGCAACAACCGGGTTTTTTGTTCAATGATTAGCAAATCAATATCACTTAACTAGTTATTTGTGATTATTTTAATAGTCAATGTCTAAGATAATTAATCATGATTATGTTAAATTAATAATATTTTAGCAATAATAATTATGTAAATAAACTATCACTTAGCTAATAAATGGTAATTATGTTAACCGATATTGATTAAGATAATTAATCATGATTATGTTACATAAAAATGATTTAAGCAATAACAATTATGTAAAAAAAGTATCACTTAGCTAATTAATGGTAGTTATGTTGATCGATAATGATTAAGATAATTAATCATGATTATGTTACATAAAAATGATTTAAACAAAAACAATTATGTTAATTATGTAAATCAAATAACACTTAACTAGTTAATTGTGATTATATTAATCTTAAATAATTAAGATACTTAATCATAATTATGTTAAATTAACAATGTTTTAGCAGTAATAATTGTGTATAATAAGTACGTAAATAAACTATAACTTAGCTAGTTAATTGTGATTATTAATCGAAAAAAATTAAGATAGTTATTATTGATTTTGTTTAATTAATAATGTTTTAGCAATAATAAGTATGCATAATAAGTACGTAAATTAACTAGCACTTAGGTAATTAATGTTAATTATGTTAATCGACAATGAGTAAATATATGTTATCTTAAATATTGTAGATAAAGCCGGTGAAATCGACGTGGGCAACGATGACAACGGAGCTGGTGGCTCACAACCTTAAGGAACCAAAAAAGTGTCATGGGTGTGGCCATTCTTTGTAAAGGTTGCTATCAATGAACCCAGACACTGGAAGTGCCTTTGTCAACTTTGCAAGAATGCAGGCGTCAACCACCGCCGACTTACAACTGGAGGAATGATGGTGAAACGGGGACCTTGGGTCGTCGTTTGACCAACAAACATGGCCTTATGGCTGAGAATGTTAGCAATGGCGGGGATCGAAACGCCCAGACACAACTCCACGGGTATGCTGGTGAGATGCCCGGCGGAGGTATGCCTTTCTCCTACAATAGAGATCGTATGATTGATGAATTTGCTAAATATGTTATCACTGACGAATTGCCGTTCAACCATGGGGAAAGTGATGCATATGAATATTTCAATATAACTGCTTTACAACCAACATTTAGGAAAGTCCCTAGGAACACACTTAAGAGTCACACACAAACTGTATTTCATCTCTATAGAAGTCATATGATGGAGATGTTCTGTACGTTCAACGGTCGCATTAGCCTAACAACAGACACATGGACCTCATGTTTTGGTGAACCTTTTATGTATGTTACTTCCCATTGGATCGACGACGAATGGTTTTTGCAGAAACGTATAATTAGTTTTGAGCTTATGGATGAGAGTCATAGTGGCTACAATATAAAAACCCGTTTAATCGAGTGTTGCAAGAAATACCATTTGCTTGAGAAAGTATTCTCGTTATCTATGGATAATGCAACGGCCAATACTAAGGCCATTGATTTCTTGAAGCAGGAAAGTACATTTAAGCTTATATTAGATGGTCAATTCTTACATGTTAGTTGTTGTGCTCATATACTCAACCTGTCTGTTCAATAAGGTATAGCTTGTTTACAACCTTTATTAGAGCCCATTAGAAATATCGTTAAGGTCCTAAGAAAAAACCAGGTTAAGAGGAGGTACATGGCATTGTGTAAGGAATTTGGCTTGCCGGAGAAGGTGTGGTCTCTTGATACTCCAACACGATGGAACTCTACTTATAAACTGCTGAATGATGCAATCAATTATCGTGATGTTATGACTCCTTTATATAATGAAGTTGTTTCGAAAGAAGATATGTTGATCACTGATTATCATTACAATTGCAATGCTTTTTCGGGATGTTCTTAAATCTTTTCACAATACTACTAACACATTTTATTTGGTTTATGAACCCAACATTCATTTGGTAATCGTAGAATGCATTAAGGTGGTACATACCATCAATGAGAAATTGGATGTGAGTGAAATCAAAGTTATGCTTGATAGCATGAAGGTAAAGTGGTTTGCATATTTTAGTGAATTTATGTGCATTTATGGTGTTGCTTGTATACTTGATACAGCGCTTAAACTTGATGGCCTATCGAGCTTGCTAAATTTCTATTATCAATGTTTAGGTGTTTCTTATGATGTTGGCACTTATGTTTTGAACAAGCCAACAACATAAAATAGATAATTTGCTTTCTCCTTGTCATGTTTGCAAAAGTACTAAATTAATAATGGCACTATATACTTGTGCCCTCTATTAATAATACTCCAATTAGAGGTGGCTATTGGATGGGTCCAACCGGGCCAAGCTCTCGACCGACCCGAAAAAGAACCAGCACGGCCCGGACCACGTAAACGCCGGTTCAGAACCGGTCTAGGACCGTGAAATGGACAGGGTTGGCGTGGGTCGAGTGGTGGAGGAGGAGAATTGGAACGGACCATCCATAGAACCGCACCGTGGACCGCATAGAATAGTGGGTTGGCCTGCGCGCAAACCTGAACCTGAACCGCATAAGGGACCGTGACTAACTTGCCCTAGGGGACTGTTACTAACCAACCCGAAGACCGCCATCTCCTCCGCCCAATGAACCACCAACAATCCCACTGTTCGAACCGCCAGTTGAACCGCCCTTTGAACCGAACATCGAACCGCCCATCTCAGTGGCTTCCTGCCTTCCTCGGTTCCTCCATCTTTGAAGTTCCAACCCGTGAATCAAGAAGGCCGACAGGTACAGTACTGCTAGGTAACCGACCTAGGTGTTGAGGAAAGGAGAGGATAAAATTAAAAGAGAAAAGAGAAAAGAAAAAATTGGGTGGAAAGTGCTGCAGTAGTACACAAGTGAAAGAGAGAGAATTGTGCTGAACCTCGACACTTGGACAGTAGGAGGCTTGGAGCCTTGGAGGGAGTGATGGGCTGTGGGGACTTTGGGAAAGTGGTCAACTATTTCCTTGATAAATGTGAACCAAATTCCCCTTCTTTTTTTTTAAAAGAGAATTCCCTCTATGCAGAAGTTGTTGCTATTTGCAACTGTTGGAAATGACTAGTGAATCCATTTGCAGAATGCAGGCTTTTGCTTTACTAGTCTATCTTGTATCATGTAGCTCTACTATTCGTTTGCAGGTTGCTCTATTATCTCCTAACGGATGAATTATCATCCGCTTCTGTTATTCTATCTTGTAGGTTGCTTGTAGGTTGCAGCTTTTGCTCCTCAATTATAACTCGGAACAGATGATTTATCATCCGCTCACCTCAATTCATCAATTATCAACTATCTCCCAACATACTTTATGATTTTCCCACCCTAATTGAATTTCAAAATAAAATCCCCCCAAAAAAATTCCTATAAATACCTCCTTCGACCTTTCTCATTCTTCACAATTCTCAGCATCTCAATCTCATACTCTCAAATTCTTTCAATCTCGCATACTCAACCTTCACTTTCTACTTCTTTGAGTACTACTTAAATATCCTACTTTCCAACTTTATTTATTGAGGAATATTTTATTTTCTTGTTTGGCTTTCTATTGTCTACTTAGCTAAGTTTTAGTTCTTTAATCTATTTCGTTACTTTTTTTCCCCTTTATTAGTTCTAACAATATCATATTACTTCAATACTTTAGTTTCTATCTCCAAAAAAATGTCCAAATTTTTCAAAAAAATAACTGGAAGAGGTAAGAGTGGTGGTTCAAGTAGCCGAAGGGGTGGTTCTTCTAATTCACCATTCATCGACAATAGTGATTTCATCCAAGATTTAGAACATGGGTTCTTGGATGATAATGAAATTTTTGTGCAGCCATCCAACCGACAACCATCGGCTTCAAACATGCAACAACCGGGTTTTTGTTTAATAATTAGCAAATGAACTATCACTTAACTAGTTATTTGTGATTATTTTAATAGTCAATGTCTAAGATAATTAATCATGATTATGTTAAATTAATAATATTTTAGCAATAATAATTATGTAAATAAACTATCACTTAGCTAATAAATGGTAATTATGTTAACCAATATTGATTAAGATAATTAATCATGATTATGTTACATAAAATGATTTAAGCACTAACAATTATGTAAAAAAAGTATCACTTAGCTAATTAATGGTAGTTATGTTAATCGATAATGATTAAGATAATTAATCATGATTGCTATTTCGAGCAACATGTAGCAGGCTTTTCGAGTCAAAATCGGGTCGGGCCAAATTTTAAACTAAAAATTCAGTTTTAAGGTCCCTAAAGCTTGTCCCAAAAAAATGGGCCGAACTTGATTTTAGATGGAAATGCCCGGGCATTTTTTAAGGCCAAGCCAGGTCGGACCGGGTCGATCTTGATCAGTTCTAACATAACTATTAACTCAAAACAATAACTATTAACATGAAAAGCTGAATAATAATTTACTACTCCTTCCGTGCCATTTTAATTGTCAAAATTTCCTTTTAAACAAGCCCCAAAATAGTTCTCAAGTTTCCATTATTAAACAACAAAAACATGTAATGTGACACTAAACTCAATTCTTATTGGTCAAAAGTAATAAAGAATGGAGAAAACATAACTCAGGGTTACCATTGATAATTTCCCTTTCTTATATTCCTAAAGTATGACAACTAAAATGGGACAGAGGGAGTATTAACTTTAGAAATTAAATTATTTACTATTAACCTTAATTCTAGTAGACCAATTAATATCACTAAGTCTCGAAATCAATAGCCATTAGGGTCACCATGTCAATCACAAACCAAAAGTAAATGTAAGAAAGAAGAAGATATGAAAAGGAGAGAGAAATATAGATACAAACCACTATCATAGCACGAAGTTGTCTTTAGATGGTGGGGAATTCGACCATCAAAGCTCCAGACCTTTTGTGGTTGAATTCGACTGTCGAAAAGCCTTTTGACAATAACGAATTAATAGTGACGGATCTTGACCAACTATTTTACAGGGGTCGAGTAGATAAATTAAAAGCTAACTGTAAATTTTTAAATGAAGAATAAAAACACTAATAGAAGCACATCAAAGTTTAAATATACTATTATCAATGGCTACAAGGAAGTTTTACCTATTTAATGCAATTATTCTAAATCTCAATCCTTCAATTTTTACAATTATGTTCATTTATTTGTTTGACCATTATCTAATCTTTAAGGAATTGATATAATAAGGGCCTGTTCTCTTCAACATAAAACAACTGAACTGAACTGAACTGATTGCAACTAAATTGAACTGAACTGAACTGAATTGAATTAACTTATAACTAATAGTAATGATGATAATTTAGAAACTGAACTGAATTGAATTGAACTGAACTGAACTTAACTGATTGGAACTGAACTGAATTGAGCTGAACTGAATTGAGCTGAACTGAACTGAACTGAAAATAAGCTGGGGAGAACATACCCTAACTCATAAGTAAGTGAGTAGATTTTAAAGAAAATGAAGGAAGGGTTTATTAGTAACTAAATCAATTACCAAATTGCTTTTTTAGATCACAACAAAAAAAGCTGGCGAGATACACCTAATTTTTATGATTCTGAAAAAAAAATTGAGGAAAGAATGAAGCAAGAAAGAAAGAAGCACTTATTATAATTGGAAAAGAAAAAGAAGAAGATAGTAACAATAAGATATAGGGAGGAAAAGAAGAAAAGAAAAAAGGCATTTAAAATGAAGAAAGAAGAGAATTTGAAAGTAAAAAGCAATGCACTGAACTTTGCTGTCAAGTAGATTCGAACATTTTCCCATTTACAGTGTTGCTTTGCATCCCATCTAGTTGCCACTATGGCACACTTTGCTTTTCATTAGAATCAAGGTAAAAGTGAAAAAGTAGGAGAGAGAGAAGAGGAATTATGAGAAGTGGGGAGTAAGAAGTACAATAAATAAATAAAAAAAAGAGGAGAGAGAAAATTGGGGTAGGTAGGGGGTTTAAGTGGGTTAATTTATTTGGTGAAGGACCACATGGGAGACAAAAGTGGGAAATAATAATTGGACATTTTACCTCATTAAGATAAAGTAATAGTGTAACCATTAAAAATGAACTGTACGAAAAGGAAAGTGCGTAGATTAAAAAGGAACGGAGGTAGTATTATTTTTGCAGGTGAGTTTTTTTTATCACTATTATATGAGTGAAAGGGGAGCAATGGTGTCTACCCCTATTAAATTACTACTTTATCCTCAACAATAAGAGATAATGACACCATACATAATAATCATACAAAACATTCCAAATAAATTCTTAATCAACTCAAAACCTTCCCCAATCAAAGCATATCAACAAATTTAAAGTTCAATCACAATCAAGGTATATTGGACATCACGTTTGACAAAGAAAACTAAAAATGAAAAGTTACCATGTACTAAACATACAGAATATACAAAATACGGGGTAATACATTGAATAACTACAATCTCAAGAATGTTTTTATCTCAAAAACATCTCATTTTCAATTACAAACACTTAAGGAAAAAAAAACTCAAGAGGCTTGGAACATCACAACTATTACGATTTGCGGGTGCGTTATATACTTTCAATTAAGTATGCAATTTGTTTATCTGGGTATACAACACATGCTTCCCTACTAAATGTACAAAAACAGTAGTGTGTTAGATAAACATAAGTAGTAAAAAAAATTTCAAAAGAATGAGGATAACTCACAACCATAAATACACAATAGTCTTTAAAAGGCAATGAAAAATTACAATAACAAATTCGCACTTTTGGTTATAAAATAGTCGTCGGTATAAAAAAAATGTACATAAAGCGAAGAGAAAAAGACACATAGAATTTGAGAAAAAATGTTATCTAAGTGCAATTTCTTTTAAAAATAATACAAATCAATGTAATTTTTAAAATCGATAAAAGTAATCATTCTTAAAAGGAATAATTGTTAAGAATAAGCCAACCTTTGCGCTGTCTGCTAAAAGTAATTCAACCATTTGATTATCCTAGAATAAGTTAACTTTGATATCACTTAAACTTTTAACAAGTTAAATGACATGTAACCTGTTCCACAGGTTATTAAGGTTCTTTTTTGTAATTTTTAAATTTCTTTTCTCTCTCTGTTCCATCTCTTCTTCTCTCTCTTTCCCTCCAAAACCCAATAACTCACCACCCCGTCTCCAGCCTCGCCCACCAGCACCCACCATGTCATCCCATTTATGCCACTCACCACCATCAATCCCACTCCATCTCCATCCAAAACCGAAAACCCATGCCACCATGAACCATTGTCGCCCTTCCTTCCACCTTCAAGCAGTTTGCCCTACTTCACCGACGATCACCATTGCAAAGGGGATGCGGCGGGGGTAAGATCGTGCTGAAGTCGCGATTGAGAAGAAGAGGTGGTTGAGGGAGGTTGGGGTGGTGGTGATGAAGTTGCGAAGAAGAGGAGTTTTAAGGAGGGTGGTGCTCGGAGTTTTAATTTGAGGGTGGTGCTCTCATTTTTTGAGAGGGGGAGAATGAAGTCAAATTAAGGTTCGGGGAAAGAGGTTCTTTTCGAGTGTTGGGGGTTCAACGAGGAGGGAGGACGGGGAGCGCTAGACAGTGAGAAGGATGGCGAACTACTTGAAGGTGGCAGGAAGGGACACAATTATGAGGTTTGTGGGTGATTACGTGGTTAGGTTGTTTCGGGGTTTGTAGTTAGGGTTCATGGTGGTGGGTGGGGGTGGCTTCAGGGAGGTGATTGTGGTGTTGGTTGGGATGATGGGTGGGTTGGGCACTTGGACTATAGTTAGGTGGTTTTGGGGTGGTGGTACAGTGGAGTTTGGGCGAGGGAGGTCGGTGGAGGAGAGATAAGGTTTTTTTTTTTTTTTTTTTTTTTTTTTGAAACAAGGAGTTTTATCTTAAAAAAGATTAAAGTTTTAATAAGTAGCATATCTAATTTAACCAGTTTAATGGGTTAACAACAAGGCATGCCTTGTTAAAAACTGATTGTTATTAATGGTAGGCTTATTCCAGGATAATCAAATGGTTAACTTATTTTCAGCGGACGGAGCTAAGATTGACTTATTATTGACAATTTTGCCTTCTTATAATCACACTTAAAGTGGGTGAATTCATACGTGTCTATTATGATAATGATTCAATTAAAACTATACTCAACCAATTGATTTTATTTTTTTATAACTGATAATAACACTAAGTTAAAAATGTCAACGCACGCAAAGCGTGCATATAAGGCTAGTCTTATATAACCAAGGGGGCCAGGCGGCCCAGGCCCCCACCTGCCCTAACCATAATCCCCCATTTGTGAATCAATCAAAGTTAAGTTGAAATATTGTGTTTGATAACTTGAGAAACAATAAAAAGTGTGGGATTCAAGAGAAGAAACAACAAAGTAGAAAGATAAATGATAATTTTTGCAGAAGAATGAAGAAGAGGAACGTTGCTCAAGTAAGAGGGATCAAGCAACACCATTTGTTTGCAACAAGTTATTGCGTGAGCTCTCTCTCCGTATAGAAATTGAATAAAATAGGCTTCTCAAGTTTTTGAAAGAAATGAAAGAAGACGTGTCAAAGTTATTTTTTTGGGATAATAATATAGTTTGGATTACTAGTTATGGTTTTGGGTTTAACTTATTCTTCTAAGTTAATAGTTATCATATTCTTGTTGATATGTACGGTTTTTGGTTGATAGTTATATGATTTTCCTGGTTAATAATTATGATTTTTAGGTTAATAATAATATCCATTCAATAGTTATAATTTTTGGCTTATCTAATTGGTTGGAGCATGTTAATAATAGTTGTAGTAAGAATTTTAGCTAGGCTTAACTAATTATTTCAAGCACCTACTTATAAGGGTAGCAATCAAGTCAGGTTGGGTCAAGTTCAAGTCAACCTGACTTCTATTTCGGGTCAATTATCGCTAACCCAAACCTGACCTGATTTTAATTCTTGGTCGAAAACTATAACCCAAACCCAACCTGCCACCCGAAACCAACCCAATATGACCTAATTTATATTTTATAATTGTAATAATTATACATTACAAAATTAAACGTTGCAAATCTGTTGAACCCCATGTATGTTGTTCACATGTGAGTTGTCCCACATTGGAGAAAGATGAGATAAAGTACCACAATATAAGCTAGATGAACTACTCCTACTATTGCCAATTGGTTTTATTATGGAACCTCCTTTGGGCTTGTAAGTTGACCGAACTCTCCTCCTCCTTATTGTGTTGCCTATGCCCATTTTCAGTCATATCAAATTTATCAAAATCCTAACTTCAAATGCCAATTATATCAAAGATTCAAACTTCAAAGGCATAAATTAGTCACCAGCTTCAAATTAAGAAATGGCCTTGGCCCAATACAAGTTTATAATTAGAAAAAGGGTTAATTGGCTAGAACAGCACAACCTTTGGCTCTAGTGCAAGAAACAGCACACCGTTTAACGGGTGCAAAGCGTAGCACCAACTTAAACACGGGGTGCAGAAAACAGCATAAATGACACCGGAGAACGGAGATTCCACCGGAGTTAGGGAATCTCTATTATTTTAGTATTTTCTTTTAATTCCCTCCCCTTTTTTGTAAGAGTTAATTAGGTAGAACAACACAACCTTTGGGTCAAGTGCAAGGAACAACACAACCTTAAAGTCACGTGCCTGCATTACCACCACCGTCCTCACCCTCTTCACTAGCCCACAACACCACAACACCACAATTGCCCTCAACACCATCATCTTCCTTCACCACACCAAACACCACCTCTACTCCAACAACGTCATCCTCTGCCCCAAACACTGCAGCACCACCACACCAAACATCATCTCCACCACAACCTTGCATTACTATTAGCCCACAGGAGCAGGCGCTCAGTACTAATTCACCACAAAACAGAAGAGTTCCAGGAAGTTTGAGCGACCATGGTGCGACCTCGGAATATTGAGCTAGGAGAAACTGAGATCAACCGCCACGATTGTTACACGTCAATTTGTTGATGATGTGAAGTCGTGAAGATGTAGCACAGCAGCAAAGAAGAGTAAAGAGGAGATCAATTTTTTGAGATTGAAGTTGAAAGTTGGCAGTTCAACTAGAGAAGAAGAAGAAGAAGAAGAAGAAGAAGAAGAGAAGAGGGAGAAATAGAAAAGAAATGGAGAAGAAGAAGAGAAGAGAGAGAAATAGAAAAGAAATGGAGAAGAAGAAGAGGAGAGAGAAATAGAAAGAAAATACTAAAATAATGGAGATTCCCTAGCTCCGGTGGAATCTCCTTTCTCCGGTGTCATTTATGCTATTTTCTGCACCACGTGTTCAAGTTGGTGCTATGCTTTGCACCCGTTAATGGTTGTGTTGTTTCTTGCACTAGAGCCAAAGGTTGTGCTGTTCTAGCCAATTAACCCTTAGAAAAAAGGTAACATAAGTGGTAAAAGTCGGCTTACTTTCAAGTTGACCCAACCCGAACCTAACACAAATTCTAAATCCGGTTGTTTATTTTTGGGTTCAAAAGGTCAACCTGAACCTAACCCATTGAGGTTTCAGGTCAGGTTGGATTAACCCATTTTATGTTTCAGGTCAAAATCTCAACCCAAACCTGAAAATTTCGAGTTAGGTTCAGTCGTTCATGTGGGGTTATCAGGTTAGGTCAGCTTTTTCTAGCCATACCTACTTACTAGTCTGACATCACTAGTAGAAAAAACCTCAAATGCTCCGGTTTTAAGGCCACAAATGCTCCGTATTTGACTCGTAGCAAACGACATACGAGCATTTGGGGATCTTACAAATGCTCCGGTTGCAACCGAAGCATTAGATAGTACAAATGCTCCGGTTGATAGTAAAAACCGAAGCATTAGAGATCACAAATGCTACGGTTTATTGTGAAAACCGGAGCATTTGTTCTATCTAATGCTCCGGTTCTCACCATCAACCGAGGCATTTGAATCTTTTGCATTTTAAAAAAAATTACAGCCACTGCTAGCTGTAGCAGCTGTCAACAGCAGTGCTACTGCCAGCAGAAGCTGTCAGGTTTAGGAACAACATTACGTTGCAGTGTAATAAGTAAACTTAGGAACCAAATATAATAATTTATTGAAGCTAGGAACCAATTATAATAATATATTAAGTACAAAAGAGTTTCACCTCAAAAAAATAAAATACAAAAGAGTTTCAAATGCAATGTATATAACCAAATTACATAACAAAAAATTTGAAATTCTCTGCTCACATGCACATTCCCAGCAGTCCTTGGTCACATCCTGCATTTACAGCAACTTTTAAACACCAAAATTTCTTCAGTGTCTTAATCCTAAGTTCATAGGGAGTCCATAAATGATTAATAAAAACATCATCGAATTACTCATAAATGATAAATAAAATACCAAAAAAAAATTCAGTTGTCTTAATTCTAAGTTAATTTAACAAAGTCATTTAATTCAAACAACTAATCTTCTAAGTTAATGGCATAGCTATGCAAAGTAGTAGAAAATGACAAAGTTGACGCCAAAATTTAACCATATAACTAGGTAATAGTTCTCTTTGTAGAAAATTATAACGTATCAGAAAGGAAAAAAAAATAAAGACAATAGGATGCACAATGCAGTCAACAGAGAAGAAGTAACGAAAACAATCAGCAGCAACTCTCCTCTATTCAAAACAATAAGACATTCATGAACGACATCCAGGAAAATATAAAGATTGCAGAACTTCATGAGACTTGAATGTAAGCAACATAATTGAGTTATAACTTCTACTCTCTTATAATATTTAATAGTCAGCTGCTGAATGAATCGCAACAATAGCTTGTATCAAGAAGAGTGGCCAATTACAACTTCGATCCTAACAAATCCTTTAATTTGAGACTAAGTGGAAAATTATATTAAACATGATGTAATTAGCAGATAACAGTTTATTACCACGACAAGGGCAGCAAGTTTATTTGCTACTGACGTAATTAGCAGATAACAGTTAATTTGCTACTGATGTAGGGTGAATTTTACCTTTATTGAGATTATGCAGTATTTGCAACATGTCCACTTTGCCATCTGAATTTAGCTTCCTAGTAACTGAATGGCCCTATAAAACAAGTTTAGAATAAATATTGCTATTATCAGCAAATTTTTCATCATTCCCTCAATGACAATTCAGATATCTATATTATCTTGGGATATTTTATTAGCTGTATGCCTCCCCCACGTGAACTTTTGGCTCATGCAGTGTAACTAGAAAGGCTCAAGTCATGAAGTCCCCTTGATATCAATAACTGAGATTTTTCTTGGGGTTCACACAATTTATTTCCATATTAATTCAATTCAGAGCCTAAACTTCACTTCAAAAAATGACCAGATCATAATCTTGCAGATATAAACAATATTTGTACTCCAACTTTAAGCTATATAAACCAGATTTTTAATTCCAACATCAACAAAATAATAGCAAAAGAGGAAAAAAAGAATCAAACCAGAAAATGAGATCGAAGATCATCAGAAGACATTAAGGAGACATCGAAATCTTGAACGGTGTCGTTTCTAAGAGGTCTATGAAGTTGGTGGAAAGCAAAAAAATTAGATGAGTAAGTAATTTAGTTGATAAGCTACTTAGGGTGAACTAGCTAAAACTAGGAGTCGAAAATAATTGAGATGAAGCTTTAAAAACAGTGACGCAACCAGTTAGTAATGCTCACTTGCTGAGCCTCTAGTGTTGTAAAACAAGTCCAAGTCCAGGACTGAGAAACGATACCCAAATTTCCTGCCCATTGTTGACACTCAGAGTCCAATAGCATGCAACAATAACTGTAAAAGCCAAAAACACAAAGATAAATCTTTTAAGAATACATTGCTTCAGTAGTTTTTTTTCTTTGAAAAACACTGTCCCTAGTAAATCCAAAACATCATCTGATAAACCAACTTGCTGCACTGTCCTTCTTGTAACACACAAGTAGCAAGATTGAGACCAGTATTAGCAAGATCACAATACGAATCAGCAAACTTTATGTAGTAAGTCACAAAAGAAGTGATAATAATCACCACATATAATAGTGAAACCAATTGTATATTTTGATATCATGTACATTAAGTTTAAAATCCTGAAATTTGAATTTGAATATGAGAAAAGCCATGAATTTATAAGGCACATGAAAGAATTATGAAAGATTAAATAAAACAAGTACTCGATTCTTCTAGAACCCAGGTCATGAGTAGTACAAGTCCAATAGCTATAGGTTGGTTGAATGAATTTGTAAGTAGCATTTGTAACTAACAGCAGCAACAGCAAGTAGATGCAACAACCAGTCAGCACAAGCAACCAGCAAGCAGCAACAAGCATCCAACAGAAATAATGTGTAATCTAAGGTGTTACCTACTTACTAAACATGTAAACTACGAAGCCAGACTGAATCAACCACCTCATTACAGTAAACACCCACAACCCTGACCTTCCATAACAAAACTACATTGGAAGAAGCTCTCCCGCTCCCTTGATTCATTTCATTTAGTAAAACAGTGAACCCCTCAGGCCCTCAAAAATAAAGAAGGGAGAGGGTGATTCAAAGTTGATCAACATAATAAAAGACCCTATATTCAACATTGATGATTCTATAGCTTAACAAAAGCATGCTAAGCGCCTATGAGGAAAGATTTAAAATCCTAAACAAAACCTCAAAAGCTTAAGGAATATGACTAATTACTTCATCCTACTCTTACATTTCTTCCCTAACTAAACCATTAGTAACTAAAAGGGATTCATGTCAGCTAAAATTTAATCTGAATACCTGTTACAAACCCACAAATTCGTGTTAGCTGCGTGTGCATTTATTACATCCCAAATTTCTCACACTAGCTTACATCCATCAATAAAAGCTGAGAACAGTAGAACTACAAAGCAACATTAATATACCTATTTGAAATAGCATACTGCACGGTTTGAATGGTATATGAAACGTAGCTCCACAGATTCTGGCATGTCTGCTGCTAATAAGAACAAAAATTTAATTAAAATGAATGAACTAAGAAAGAGATCAAGATTATGAAGGAGAATAGATAAACAATGACATTAAAATACCATTTTGAAAAAATCAGAACCCCATAATCTCTTCACTGTCAGGCAAGAAAAAGACAATGTCAAAGCCAATTGCACCAGCACTTTGCTTCGCCAACATATGAAGTCCTGCTCCCGCAAAATAACTGACAACTGGTCTGCAAAAAAAAAAAGGAAAAAAAAACTTCCATTAGCAGACGTGACAAATTAGAAGTCAAGTTCACAAGGGTAACTAATTAACAAGGATGGCACTTCATTCCTATTTCAGTTTGACATCTCTCTCTAAAAGTTAGCATAATGATAAAATTTTAGGAGACTAGATAGCTACCACCAAGATGTACTGCCTTGAACGAAACTTCATGGAGCCTTGTATCAAGCTTCATGTGTAATGTTATTTTTCAAGAGATTTAAGGTAAAGGAATCAATTGAAAGAGTTCAGTTGTCCCAATCTCTTATGGATATGGTTGACTAGTAAAGTAAGAAACTATTTCAATTTGCAACATATCCTGAGTAATGTTAGGAACAACATATCGATATGCCTATTACACTTAGTGGAGAAAGAATAAGATAAAGAAATATCCTCATGACCATGCCTGAGATAACACCTAAGAGTAAGAATATACTTCACATTGCTATCAAGCACACCATTCAAAGAGAAGTCAAATGCACTACATAGCAAAAGCAACGAAATGATAGAACATGCTCCTTAAGTCCTACCTATAAGACGATCAACACAAATTTAGGGAGGATGACCGAGAAGATGGAGCCTCCAGGAGTGGACGAAAAGTCTTCTTTGTACTGATAATAACGAGCAGCGAGCAGCAACTAGCCAACAACAATGTGGTTACAACTAATAGCGCAATTATGAAACAAGATACATGGGAAAATTTAGTGATCCAGCCAAAGATCGACAACAGCAAAATTGAAAAAGATCAACATGAAATTAGAAGTTAGGGTTTACAAAACTGACAACAACAAAATCGAAAAAGATCAACAATAAAAAAACAACTAAATCAAAAGAATCAACAGATAATGAATTGAAGAAAAAAAACGTAAAATGAGTTCCTCAAAACATAACATTAATTGAATAACAATTAGGTGAGCAAAGTTAAAACTGAACCACCAAAAAAAAATCACAAACCTGAATGACCGGTGCGAGGATATGGAAGATGGCATAAACTCTGGTGGAGCTCTGGCAGCGCAGCAACGACGGGCTCCAATCCTCAAACAAAACAGATGAAAGAGAGAGAGCGCGCGCGAGGGTTTCAAACATTAATTAGGTCGTAGAGGAAGACACACAAGAGTAGCACCACCATCGCCGGCGCCTCCTACAGCCGATGCTGAAGAACGGCGCTGAAGAACAATAAATCTTATTTGATTTCTAGGGTTCAAGTTTTCGAACAAAACAAATTAGAAACCGAAAAAAAGAGCAACTTACTAGTTTTTGTGCAGAATGGAGTGAAATGCGAGTGAAAATTGAACCGGAAACCCTAGAAATGGGGGATCCAGTCGAATTCATAGCTTATGCGAACGAATTAGGGGTTTTAGCATGAAAACCATGGTGATGATAAGAAGGAGATGGAGAGAGAAGGAGGGCAGAAATGGGGTAGTTGGCATTTCGGTGGTTGAGTGTGGAAGGAGATGAGAAAGATCGACGGGGAAGACAGGAAGAGAGAGAACAGGAAGGCGAGAGAAAATGGGGGCAGCAGTAGAAGAGGGAGGAAGGTAGGGTCGTAGGGGGAAATAATAATAAAAAGAGGGCATCAACGCTTACGAGGGAAAACAATCCAAATGCTCGGGTTGATAAACCGGAGCATTTATTCACAAATGCTCGGGTTGATTAGTTAACCGAAGCATTTTAATATCAAATGCTCCGGTTGAACTAATCAACCCGAGCATTTGTGAATTGTTTTTAAAAAAAAATTCACAAATGCTCCGGTTGATTAGTCAACCAAAGCATTTGATAAGTAGCAAAAGCAGTTTTTTCCACATTAAGCTTAATGTTAAACGTCTTTTTGAAAAATTTGCTAAATATTTTTATAGTTGTATTTTGAACAGTTTGAAAATTAATAATATACATGGGACTCGATCCCAATGTATATTACCTTAAAAAAAAATCCAATTAAACTAAATGATACTCCCTCCGCCCCATACTGTAGTGCTTCTTATTTTTCACGGGAATTAAGAAAAATAAAGGAGTAGTAGGCTTTTCCAAAAAATTATATTTAGGGAAGTGCTTTTATCTTGGAACTAGTTCCTTATATTATTTTTCCTTTAAAAGAAATTCAAAAAGCAATAAATATTTATTGGAATGGTGTAAAACAATAAATAGGAGCACAAGTTTTAAAAGAAATGTAGGGGTATTTTGGAAAGTTTGTGTAGGAACTAAGGATAATTTAGTCAAAATAAATTGATAAAATAGGAAATAGATAAAACATTTTGAGACACTAAAAAAGGAATGTGAGTGCTATATTATGGGACGGAAGGAGTACTTCATATAATATATTTTGGTTCTATGTGGGTCTCCTACAATTAGTTAAGGTTCCACCTCATATAAGAGCTTCCACAGTTCCACGCAATGAGGCCGACAATCTGCTTACAATATAATTAATGGTTAATAATTAAGCATATATTATACGAAGAACATATCTATAGATTAATACTATGAGACAATAACCTCTATCAACCGCCGGATCTATTGAAGCAGGTCTAAGGGTGTCAAAACAGGTTCTCAAACAGGTTCTGGGTATACCCACGGCGAACCAGGTCAGACCCGGACAGGTCAGGATTCTGATTGTCAGTGCCCCAGGTCATGATTGGTCAGGTTTTGTTCAACTGGGTCGAACACATTTGAATCATTGGATTCCCGGGTGCCGGACTGGTCTGAGCGTTCCATTTACAAGTCGATCCATTCCCGGGTATGATCGCCCGTTGACATTTTTTTTTGTCGGGTTTGCGCAGGTCGTATTTAGGTTTCATGTACGGTTGAGTTAAGTCAAATGTACTCGGGTTGAATTAGTAATGACCTTAGTTCGATCATTGTGAAACATCGGGTCCATTCGCTATTGAACGTCAAATCAACTTCGGGTAACTCCTGATCGGGCCATCTTGGTTTTGTTATGGATTTTGTAAACGAATCATATTAATAAAAGTATTAAGATCGACATATATATACATATGTGTGTGTGCGATAAATATATGGATGACAACGAAAAACCAATAAAAACACTATATTGATTCCCGTGATGTTTAGTGTATTCTATCAATCAACTCTTATTTCGAATAATCAACTGCGTAAAACCATTCCAATGAGTAAAGGAGTAGAACCACTCTTCATATGTTTTAATATTATCTATTATAACCAACGACAATAATAACGAGTAGACGATCAATTCCAAACTTTATATAAATGATTTATTATTATAATCATTATGATTGATATATAAGTTTGTAAATAGCTATGATGGTAATGAGAATAATAATACTAATAAACATAAAGCGACAATGATAATAGGTAAAAATACAAATAATCACAGTAATAGTAACAAGGCTAACAATAGCAATAGTAATACAAATAAGAGCAAGAATACTAACAATAACAATAACAATATAAATACTAATATGTTGAATCATTTTAATTAAGATTGATATCAAAATAATTGTTAAACCAATCTAATACTCTATTGATTATAAATTAGTATAACTACTGTTAATATGTTATAATGCTATAACAAATGACAATCATACATTCATATGTTTACAACGACGGTTCATATGAGGCCTAAGTGATTATAACGAGGGTTCATATGTTGCACAATATTAATAATAATAACGAGTAGATGATCAATTTTAAGGTTTATATAAATGATTTATTATTATAAGCATTGTGATTGATATATAAGTTTGTAAATAGCTATGATGATAATGAGAATAGTCATAATAATAAACATAAAGTGATAATAATAATAATAATAATAATAATAATAATAATAATAATAATAATAATAATAATAATAATAATAATAATAATAATACAAATAATAACAGTAATAGTAACAATGCTAACAATAGCAATAGTAATACAAATAAGAACAAGAATACTAACAATAACAATAACAATAACAATAACAATAACAATAACAATATATACAAATACTAATAATAATAGTAGCAACAATGCTAATAATAGCAATAACAATAACAAACATAACGCGGTATATATGTATTATGTTGTGATTATATATGATAAAGTATAAATAAACTATCTTTTCAATATGTTTAATCATGTTAGTAGTACATTGGTATCAAAATAATTGAAAAACCAATCTAATACTCTATTGATTATAAATTAGTATAACGACTCTTGATATGTTATAATACTATAACAAATGACAATCATACATTAATATGTTTACAACGACTGTTCATATGAGGCCTAAGTGATTATAATGTGGGTTCATATGTTGCACAATAACAATAATAATAAATTACACCCCCAAATCATTCTCCCCTATAAAAGCTAATCATAACTTATTAAAAAGTAAAATCAATAAGTTAATTGTTAACAAGTAACAACCATAAGTAAATTAGTTAACAAGTATAACTATTCACCGAGTAGCATGTTTGCTCCTTACCTTATAAAGATTCAAGATCAATTTTCAAGTATATATTTATATGATTGGTTTATCTATTTTATGATATGAATCTTTGTTATTCCCTAATTAATCTACCGGTAAATGAGACAATGAGATCATTGACACGAGCAGATATCAGTTAAATAAATAATATAAATTATGAAAATTTTAATTACTACTATAAATAATTATGATTAATATTTGAAAATTGAGTTATAAGGTATGAGATTTGGGGTTTAGTTGTTTTAAAGAGTAATTTGGTAGGATTGTTAAGGCAAAATCCAAAACCATCAAATGGGCAAAATCTAGACCGTTAGATCATCATAATCAAGAGCACATAAGAAAACTACACAAAGCACACGGATCATAGATATTAACCGTTGGATACAAATCATAAACAAACTCAACCGTTAGATCATCTCCTAACCTATCACCTTCTCCTTCATCTCTCTCCTCCAAACTCATATTTCCCACCCAAAAAACCTACTTAACTCTAGCTGCTCCCTCATTCCATCCTCAATTCCTCCTGCCGGCTGCCTCCGCGGGAATTCGGCAACCACCACGACCACGCAGGCCTGCGTGGTCGTAAGAGGATTTCGCACCGTCATCCGACCATCGCACTAGCCTTGCACAGGCACCCACCTCCTTCAATCGCCGACCTCTCTGCCCCCAGAAAATCCCCAGAACAACCAGCACATCACCGGCTTCAGCACCCTTCACCGTCATCACCTTTGTTGCTCCCACTTGCGAACCACGCCGCGCCTCCTCCGACCACCCAGCAACCCAATCCCCAATCCCCAATCCCCCTGCTCTTCGTTCGTTCACCTCATCACCCCGCGCACCTCCAGCACCCCAGTGGCCAACACCCGAATATCCCCTGTTTCTTCCCTCTCCATTTTTCTTCTTTTCATTCTATTTTCTGATTCTTTTCTTTCGTTTTTTAGTCTAATGATGGTGGTTGTGCTGGTGAGAATTTCATAGCAGGTCTACTTTCTTGGATGCTCTTAATAACTACCCTCAGTTTGGCACTGTTGGATTCACTGATGATTCTAAGCTTGAAATTGCTCATGTTTTTTGCCCATTTTTTTTTTTTTTTTTTAGATCTATTGTTGAAATGGTGGTCATATGATTCTTGGGTATGGTAGGCGGTGGTGGTGCGATGATCTGCGCTGGCAGAGGTGGTGGTGGTGCCGTTGGGTTGGTAGAGGAGGCAGTGGTGGTAGTGTAGTTGTTAATTTCTTTGTAATTTTTGTATTTCATTCATTTTTTGGTTGTTATTTTTCTGTAATTTTAATTTGATATTTAGTTAGTTAATCAAAGTAATATTTGCCCGTCAATTTAAGTAGGTTTTGGGTTAATTTAAGTAATAGTTTGGTTTAATAGTGATAGTGATAAGTCTAATAGATTTATGTTCTCTAGTTAATACAAAAGTGAAAGAAACTCACTTGTCTCTCTTTCATAACATATCAATTATTATTTTTATTTTTATAAATGTATCAATTGCAACATTTTAAACTATCGTGTTATTAAAAAATATATTTCTAAGTACTACCTACTTATAAAAAGTTATAAAGGAATCATATAGTATATATTTAGTAAAAGATAAAATTAACATATTTAAATGATTTTGTATATATAGAATAATAATTAAATTTTAATAATTTTATGGGGTTTAGTCGTCCAAATAAGTTGGTATGAAAAATTGGATCAAATAAGGCAGATCTTATTTTATCTGATTCAATTAAATTATAGTTGAATTCAGGTCGATCATAAACAAAAATTGAGTTGAGCCATGTATTTACTGGGTCTAGTTGGATTTTGGGTTAATATCTGGTTTGGTTACGGTCAGATTCGGGTTTGAATGCAGGTTTGTGTGGTTAGGTCAGAATATAATCTTGCCGGGTGCCGGTCAGGTCTGGGTAATCCCAGGTCAGGTTTCGGTCAGGTCTGGGGACTGACCCTCACAGGTCGAACCAGGTTCAAGTCAGGTCGATATCAGGTTGACCCAGCGGTCAGGTTTGTTTCTGACACCTCTAAGCAGGTTTTGCATATATGCACATTTAAGGATGCATAATTTATAAAGAAGCGGCAAGTAACGTGCAACTATGATGTTTATACTAATTTTCTTCCTAAGCAGACAAGAAAAGCAATATCTTAGGTTATCTTACAAAGGAATAAGTAAAGTTTGTTCAAGCTTCAGGAATAGGACCATAAAATATTGTGTTGCGTAGATTTTTGCATATGTACAATAGTAGTTAGCGACTTAGCGTCATGATATATCTTTATTGATCTCCCCATCATAAAGATCTATATATACTACGTCGTCTCAATTAATTATCATATTATTAGTTCCAATCACAAATTTATGCATTAATATGATAACTAATTGACGGAAGAGACCTCAAAAAAAAAATTGGACATAAGAGTAATAGTTACATTATTAAAGACGTTTATCTAAATCTAATCATTCTTTTGTTGACTTGTTTACCTGAGAGAGAATTATGTTCAATTTTGACACATTTCACCTAAACTGTGGCTACTTATTATTGGTTTCACGAAAGTTTTATACACTTTCTAATCTTATGATAGTTTCTAACCTGATGATCATCTTATCATTTATGTACGATGTCATATTAATAGCGAATGGCTTGATATTTAAATTTTAGATATATTTACCGTTATAAATATGAATGTATACATTTTTTTAACTAGTCAAAACATTAAAAGTTACTAGAAACACAACAGCCACATAGGCCCTTAGAAAACTATTAATATAATAAATGAACAGAAAAATATATTTGAACAAGAAGAAAATAAGATGAAATTTTGAAACTTACTTTGAATTAATATTCAGAAAAAGGCTGATAATAATACAATATTTCAGAGTTGTTTTCTTACTAATTAAATTTTTTCACTCTGCCTTCTACGGGAAACCATGTTCCCTTTTATAGACAACTTTGCGCATTATGAACCATACAAATGCAGTAGAATAATGGTGAACATCATGATGTCCACTTTTGAATACTTTACACCATATGATGACTAATGGTGCGTTCTCTTCACCTGAATAACCCTGAACCGAACTTATCTGAACTGAACTGAACTGATTGGACCTGATTCAACTTATTGGACCTGATTGGAACTTATTGGATATGATTAAAACTTATTGACCTGATTGGATTAGATTGAAACTTATTAAACCTTATTGGACCTGATTGGACCTTATTTGACCTTATTTGACAAACAATTTGATGAATAATAACCTAAGTATTACCCTTAATATAAATATTATCCCTCAAAATTTATTATCACAAAATAATTTTTAAATTTATCTTTCGAAAAAATAGTAATTATTAATTATCTCTTATAATTAACATTTTAACATAAAAAATACTATTTATATGCTTGCCTATACACAACTTTCACCATAATAGTCTTGCTTTGATTTAATAAAGCACTAGTAGGAAATCAATTAATAACATTTATAGCTTTCATTGTTATTAGTAACGAAAATATGTTATCTCTAGTTATTTAAAGACGAATTGCAAAATATTATAATTATGATGATTATTATTGTTAACCTTATTTGACCATGATTATAATATTTTTTAATAATAACATAATCAGCTAATAGTAATATGAATAATAAAATGATACATAATAATGCAAATAAAATACTATATAATCATAGTGGCATTTTAATTAATTTTTTTAATAATAACATAATCAGCTAATGGTAATATGAATAATAAATTAATAGACAATATAACAAATATAATACTATATAATAATCATAGTGGTACTTTAAGTAAAATTTTAATTTTAATATATTGATCATTGACTATTTGGATCTTATTGGAACTTATTGGACCTGATTGGAACTTACTGCACTTGATTGGAACTTATTGGACCTTATTGACCTGATTGGACCTGACTGAAATTTATCTGAACTGATTGGGCCTGAAACTTAATATTTTAAGGTGAAGAGAACGCACACGTATACGTTTGAATATTTACACTAGAAATTGAAATTGCTGGCTTCAAATTGGAAGTAGCATGTAGGAGTATTTTTTGACATGTTCTCTTTGATATTGGTGTTGCTTTATTATTTTTGATGGCAGTTTCACTTTTTGTTATCTTCAATATATATAAATATATACATATATATATATATATATATATATATATATATATATATATATATATATATACTCATATATATACATATACATATATATATACATATATATATACACACACACACACACACACACACACACACACACACACACACACACACACACACACACACACACACACACACACACACACACACATATATATATATATAGGGGCAGGATCACATGAGAGTGCTCGTTACATGAGAAATGAGAATGAATCTCAACCACACGATTGGATTAGAGTTACAACACTTGTTCATTAGAGTTATACCCCCGAAAAAATTTCGAGCCCAAAAAAAATTTTTTTTTTTGAAATATTTTTTCTAATTTTTGTGTTTTTGGAGTTACATCACTTTTTCATTAGAGTTACATCACTTGTTTGTTAGAGTTATAGCGTGTAAAATCCATTCTCATTTCTCATGTAAGTATGCATTCTCATATGAACCCACTTCTATATATATATATATACATATATATGCTGAGAATCCTTAATATTTCAATTCCAATATAATTTCTTGAAGTTACTAACAATGTAGATCCTTAAACAATTCATGCTTTTTGTAAATTCTAACCTCCAATCTTTTCCTTTTCCTTTATATTTTAATTATATATTATTCATATGCATGTCTTTGTGTTTATTGCTTTCATCACCTCATACGTTTATTTTGCTAATCAAAGACCTAATTAAATTTTCCAATACTAAAGTCAGATAATTTCGATAATTTATTAAGTTCCTGGTACTTTTGAATGCTTAAATAACATATTACAAAAATTAGTCTTTTGCTTGTTTAATTAACCAACGTACATTGTTTTTTAGAATTCATGAATATATTGCTTGGTTATTTAATTGCAGAATTAGAACATGAATCGCATTAAGTAGGTCAACAATGGGCGAATTTGATTCATGATCATATTCGTACCCTCACCCTCGAACTCAATCTTTTGTTCATTGACCAATTATGAAGTCATGATGGAAAAATCTACATCGGATAAATCCCTAAGTTGTCTTTATGGTTTTCCAAAAATCCAATTAGGTTAAAGAGTCTTCCTTTAAAGACTTTTTGGCGACCTCTTTTTCAAAACGAATTTCAAACTAAAACCTCTATAATGAGGTAGTCAAATCCGCGCTCATCATCTGCGTAGGCAACAAAAATATGCCTACAATTTGGCGACTTCGATGGAGAGGTTTCAAATTTAACATTTGATGAGTGGGTGAAACTCGAATAATGCGATTCATACTTGCTTGTTTTATACCTTTAAATGACCTTGCAGTTTTGCATATGCATGGCTATTTTTCGGCCACTATAAGTTATTGTAATTGCCTCATTAGCGCATGTTCTATGCGTGAGGCAATGCTTGGGAATTTGCGTTTTGTTCCTCCAATAAGCTTCGTGAGCGATAGTGTTGGATCTTAGCCAATAGTAAACCTACGCAACCATGGCATTGTTTTCTTGTTCATGACTTCAGATTAGAGTGCGTCTTACACGTGGCCATCTTTTTAAGCAAAGATACGAAGCGTGGAATTAATCTCTTAGTCATGGACCTTTTCAAGCCTAAACCTAAGCCTTACCATAGATCAAACATAGATCTTGACTTTAGGTTGGAACTGCATAGTATTTGACATCGAAACATCGAAAACGACCAATAATTCGTCAAAATCAAAAAACTACATCTCAGAGCAACATGTGTGGTGCACAATATTCATGCACAACATGCACGCTGCTCCGCCACACGTATAGTACTGCATGGTGCGCAGCAAGGTTGTGGGCAACATTACTATTGAGCCAAGCGCATCTGTTATTCTGACGAATTATTTGCCGATTTTGATTCGCTGCATTTATCATCATTCATGATCACTTTTAGGTCACCTTTTTCAAATAAAACTCGCCTAATGCAAAGATAAGAATTAATCTTTTCCATGCATATCATTCGAAGATTGAGTATATCCTCAAAAGTCCATCTAGATAAGTGATCATGATAGAGTTTTAAGTCACCATGCATAACTCATCTTATCCCTTTTCTCCAACATATCTGTCTATCCTAACATATCCTTTTCAAAAAAAAGATATCTTGTTCAAAATCAATCCTACCCTATTTTATCTGATCTTTTCAAAATTTTATTATCATCCTACCACAATTTTTTTTTAAATTCTTTCAAAATCATCATCATCTTTTCAATAAAAGATAAAAACACGGAGGTCTCTTTCAAAAAATGAATTTCGAATATTCTAAGCCTAGTCCAATGAACCCAGTCTTTTCAATTCAATTCAATCAATCTAGTCCAAGTCCATCTGCATTCATCTTAGTCCCACTTGTATTATAGTTCATCTTAGGCCCATGTAGATCTACCTCGATCATGTCAGTATCTAGACCCATATGCTTCTCTATGTGAACCCTAGTCAATGTCAAGCTCATGTTCTCCCAGTCCATTCCAAAGTCAAGCCCATGTGCTTTTTCCACTCCATTCCAAAGTCAAGCCTATGTGCTACTCCCAGTCAATTTTTAAGTTAAGCCCATACAGGGCCAATTCAAATCACTACTACATAAATGAGCTATTGCAACAGTTGAAAACTGTTGCAATAAGGCCAAAAATCTTTGCAATAGCTCTATTGCAACGGTCCAACAACCGTTGTTGCTGTTGTTGCATTAGACCTAATGCAATGGTTTTTAGTCCTATTGCAACACCTTTTAGTGAACTCCAAGAACCGTTGCATTAGTTACAATGCAACACCCATTATGCTCTAATGCAACGCCTCTTTAGTATCATCCTAAGCCGTTGCATTAGCCTAATGCAATGCTTATTTGCACTTGATACAACGCTTAATGAACCCTTGCGATACAATAGTCAAATGTATGTCCATGTGTATTGCAACGGCGTATCATATAATATAAATATATTCCTTGAAATTTAATATGGATAATAAGCTAAAGTAATAAAACAAGACGACAACAATTAATTTTTCATTTTGATACAAAAAGATCCATAATGATCGATAAATATACATAACATATCCAATCATTTCGACAATTTACAAAATCAAGTACATAAGTAGTACTTGTATCAAACCAGAAGGTACAACAAGTTTAATTTCCATTGGTTGAGATCATGATTATATTCACCAAAACATTTCAACTAGTACAAGATCGCTAACGAGCCAAGTAATTCTAAAACTACATTGCACTTAGAAGTGAAATCTACCACGAAAAATTAGCATTCCAATGATTGTGATGCCTCCTCGCCTAATCTATTTGGTTCTTCATGTACCTACATATACAAACAATTAGATTATAGTTAGTGAACGATTGTGTCCAATTTGTATAAATAAAAACATTGTAGCAAATATTTAAGCAAGAGAAAGCAGCAATACGCTGGTGCTATTGAGAATCAGACTAGGTTTTAAAAGCTGCAACACCAAAGAGATCCTCTGAGGCACAACAAAACTCAACAGAAACACAAAGGAATTAAACTGCTTTTGAGTTTCCCAATGACTTTCGAAGCACATATATGACATTGGAAACAAGATCTAAAATTGAGAAAAGGTGACCTTGTGAGGGCATGTTGGCCAGAAGCATCCCCATCTCCCAAGCAGTCTTACTAAGTCCCCTCAAGGCGTATAATGGCTTCCTATAAAAAGAAAATGTAAACTAGGAAGCCATTTTGAAGCCCATGACTCATACTTAATAATTGTTAATTGTTTTCCTACATGACACCCAACTCAAAACTATTTAACAAGGCAAGAATGCCTAATCTGGAGGAGAGTCGTGATCCTGACAACTTCCTCTAAAGTAACATAACATTATAACCTAAAAGTTCCTCAGGAAGCTCATAATATAGGCTATTTACTCACACCTCGGAAACCTTATTGAGGTCAGTAATAACACTTGAGGTCGGTAATAACACTCATCAGAAGCTGGGAGGGATAAGACCCATAATCAGTTGTTGGTAACAAAGGCTTCAATTCATGACAAAGTTAAAACCATGCCTAGAAGACCCTTTTGATATAAGAGGCATGCAAGAAAGGATTTCAAAACCCCCAAACATTCTTCGATCCTGAGTACCTTGGATTACATAACGGCTAGAGGATCATATATAATAACTGACAACACATAGCCCAAAGATTCTAATTTAATATATAGGCTATATAGCTCACACCTAAAGGCCACCCTCCAGGAATCTGTCGCAAAACTCACTAGAAATCAAGGTAAACCTCCAAGGATATTCAATAAATTATGTAAGATTTATGACACCACGCCTAATAGATTATTGATCAAAAGAGAACTTATCAACCTACTTTCTAACAAAATTAATAAACAGTAAGTAAGACATTTGATTCAGTCCATATAATTCCAGAAAGACCTACTACTATCATCCTCCTGATTTTGAGATTGAAAAAGAAAATTCTACTTGATTGAGAAGAATTTGTTGACTTGGTTGCGAGTTAGCTGAGGTTTTGAATTAAATTATCTCCAATATTAGGTGACGTCGTAACTGAATTCACTAATAATAAAACTCAACTACTATTTCAAACAATTCCACTTACTTCTACCACTAATAATTCACTAATATTTCAAACAATTCCACTTACTTCTACCACTATACACAAGAATTCACTAATAATCAACTCAACTACTATTTTCTTACACCTCTAACATTGGAAAATTAAAATGAAAATCTCACAACTTCAACATTCACAATTTAGAACATAACTTCTTCACTGTAACTCTTATAATTCATTCAATTCACATTTAAAATAAACAAAACAAAAACTTCCAGAAAAAGATATAGAAAATAAAACTGAGCAGTTCAACTGTTTGTGTCACTTTGCTTGTTTGCCTCGCATACTGCACCAATGTTGCAACGCACCACCAGGCACCAGCCGAGCTGCTTCCAACGCACCCATATGTAATAAACGAATAAATCACTTCGAACTGTCTATTCTCAAAAAATTATGTAATATTGATAGATAAACTAACTGTTTTTCTAAATGTAAGTTCAAAAGATTTAGGGCATACACATTTAATAAAACCCAAATAGTAATTCAACCTATAAAGTTAGTGTGCAATTTAGCTCCATTCTCACAATTTGCAACAAAAAGTTTATTTTTCTAAATGTAACAATAACATAACAGGAACTACTTAAGTAAATTTCTCTTGCTCCTTAAAAGAATCAAGGACCCAAAAGTCATATTGTTTCATCAAACTACATTTAACAACTTCATGGATTTCAACACACTAATTAATTGTCAAGAAAAACAACTAAAAAGTGCAAACACTAGCTAATAACCTAATCACCACAATCACTAAAATAGCAACTATAACAAACATCAATAATTAGCACAAATTGCTCAATAAAACCGTAATAGGAACAAATTAAAGATCAGTCAACTAAAATTAGGGTTAGAAATTACGTTCCACCAACACCTCCAGCAGTATCAGACGAGTTCCACAAACAGCGACAGAAGCACCGAAATTGAAGCAGAGTGCGACACTAACACCGCCGCTGCCAGCACCAATGGTGACTATAGAGGTCGAATCGAAGTGCGCACCATTGTCGAACGAAGAAGAATTAGCTCGAGCTGAGAGATTACGCCAGAGAAGAAGGTGGTGAGGAGAGAAAATGTAGGGTTTTGGAAGAAAGGAGAGAACATGAGAGAGAGTGTGGGAGGAATGAGGGAGAAAGTCTTTTGCAGAGAGTTTGGAGGGTTTGAGAGAGATGTACACCGCAAACGAGAATTCCTAGCCAAGAAGAGAATTTCCGACGCCAATGAAGACGAGAATTTTCGGCGGAGTGCGTATGAGATGTTGGTGTGCGTGATGAATAACTGCTTGAGTCGTGAGGTACTGAGGAGATGTAGGAGTATTGCGTGTGAGATAAATGTTTTAGGGATTTTGGAAATTTTGGGGAAAATAGGGAGGGAAACCAAGAGGCTGTATGGGTGGTATGGTAAATTAAAACTGTCGTTGCATTAGATATTAGATTAATGCAATGAGACACACACTATTGCAACGGTTGCTGAGGAGCTGTTACAATAGATTTACATGTTGTTGCATTTAAGACTGTACTACAATGGTTTTATATAAACGTTGCGATAAGTGTTGCATTCGTAATATCCGTTGCAAATAAGTGTTGAATTATCCTATGTTGTTGCAATAGACCGTTGCTTTATGGTCAACCATTGCATTAGACTGCTGCATTTGCTTCTAAATATAGTAGTGAATCCTTGGTCTAGTTTGCATCTCCATGCAAGCGTTAGTTAATTCTAATTTCAATCTCATGTAGAACTAAGTCCAAAGTCTAAATTCATAAAGGCAATCATCGAGTTTAGCAAAGCTATTCCCTCCTAAGTCCATAACGGCAACCCTTGAATCTAGCGAATCTAGTCCTCCCTGAGTCCATAACGGCAACCCTTGAGTCTTTCGAAACTAGTCCTCCCTAAGTCTATAAGGCAACCCTTGAGTCTAGCGAAGCTAGTTCTTCCTAAGTCCATAAAGGCAACCTTTGAGACTAGCGAAGCTACTCCTCCCTAAGTTCATAATGGAAACACTTGAGTTTAGCGAAGCTAGTCCTCCTTAAGTCCATAAGGCAACCCTTGAGTTTAACAAAGCTAGTCCTCCCTAAGTCTATAAAGGCCCAATCCTTAAGTCTAGCGAAGCTAGTCTCCCATATCGCTATAAAGGCTTAGTCGTTAAGTCTAGTCTTCTTGCATAGTCCAGTCTATTTATGCATATGCATATAGTTAAGCCCACGTCTCGATCATGGTTAAACCCATCCTAGTTGGCCCTACTCCAGACCTTGCTCCTGAAAATAGGTCCAGGAAATGGAATCCCAACTCCTTATACAAATACCACCAATGACATCTCAGTGTTGGACCTTAAAGCACGTCCTACATGACATGGTTGAAGATTACAGACTTCCAGTTCCACCTGCAGCAAAAGCCAACATCAACAATAATCCCTTGGTCAGTGTCTCTACAGTGTAGGGGGCTTAGTCGTTAATTCCTAGTTTTCTAGGTTGTCTTAGATAATCCTTACCCTAGCCATTATCGAGGACACTACAAATATCCGTGCTTTTATTGACTGTCAAAATCGATCGGTAAAACACGAAAAACGGTCGGTAATCCAATTACCGACCTCTAAACAGTCGGTGGACGTCGGTCGGTATAGTGCTCGTCGGTCAATTGAAAATACCGATTGTCGAACGGTCGGTAAATTTTTACCTACTGATTTCTCAGAATTACCGACCGATATTAAGCAGTAGGTAATTACCTACAACTTCACTGTTGGTGTTTACCGACCGATTTTTGTTGGCCGTCGGTAATGCGTAGATAACGGTAGGTAATTACCAACCGTTTCGTAATTTTTACCGACTACTTTTGTTACTTTGGGCAGTGTAATTTGCTGTTGTTTTTTATAAAAAAATAAATATTATTTTTTTCCACAATATAAACTGATTTTCCATTCGATAACAAAATAATAGGTTTGTTACAACCTCTATCCCAACAACGATATATATCTAATACTAATTCGAGCAACCTAAAAAGCATCATTTTCCTCAAAATATATAATATACTAAAACATTTGTTGCATGAAAGTTGTCCAAAAGGCTATAAGTCTAAGTACTCCAAGGAAATCCCGATCCACCACCAGAAGGATCACGTGGGTCACGTGGTTTGATGAAAGGGAAAGTACCTCCACATCGAGTCATCATTTGAGAATACTCTTGCATTGTAGTCTTCATCTCCTCCATGTATTTCTTTGCCTCTTTCCTTTCCTTTTCCGTTTGGAGACACTGTCTCTCCCACTCATTTCTTTGTCTCTCAAATTCAGCTTGCTGATCAGCTAACTGTTGGTGATATCGCTCCACGGTAGTTGAAAGCTGAGAAAACAAAGAAGGGGTGTAGACACTAGAAGAGCTGCTAGTGCGGGTTGATGATTTTTTGTAGAGTAGATCACCACTTGAAAACCGGCGTCGGCGTGAAGATGAAGAACGGAGGCGTCAATTTCTCTCAGTCAACCTAGGGTTAATTTTTTATTACTGATTAGAATAGAGTGAAAAAGAGAAACGTGGGAGTTTAAAATTGTGGAATTACTAGTAGAGATTTACCGACCGCTTCGCGGTCACTGATATTAAAATAACGATCAGTAATCACCAACCACGAACGAAAGACGCTCAATCGGTCAGTATTCACCTTCGCATTATACACCGGTCGGTAAATAGTTTTCGTCGGACGATAATGAACGTCTCCTCTGAAAACGGTCGGTATGATGATTATTAACAACTGTTTTTGTTTCGGTAGATAAAATCGGTCGGTAAAATACCGGATTCTAGTAGTGGGACTTTATATTTATCAGCCTTTTATTCTAATATAAAATCAGTGCATTTTTCTCATTGGCCTTTCACTATCTTTATGCTTCGAATTCAATGATGATACTCCAATCAATTTGCAAAAATTAAATGTCCTTTGATTAAATAAAAAATAATGAGAAAAACGAGAAAAATGAATAAAAATGGACATACTTTGGATTAGCAATCATTTCCCTCTTCCCTCCATAATTTCAAAAAGCCATCACCTTCTATAAGCCTTCCTCATGCAAAAAAAAATCCCTTGAACCATCATCTTCATGATCCTTAGCCAAAAATTCCTTTAAATTGAAACTCCACAAAATAGCTTCCAAACCTTCTTATACCCAAAACCACAAGAACTTATGTGTAAGCCTCTGTACATTAAAAAAAAAAAAACAATGACAGGCAAAATAAAAAGTGAAAAAAGTTCAAAGTGCAAAAATAATAAAAAAGAAGCACAAAGTAAAAATGCAAAGGAAAAAAAAAAGAGCTAAAGGCAAAAAGTCAAGCTAGGGGGCTTGCACACAAGTTCTACCCTTGATTCAAACCTTTCAATCCCACCAAAAAAACCTAAAAACCCATAAAAGCTATAAACCTTACCTTGGCATTCAAAATAAGAAGAAATAACCCCTACATTGGTCCCTATAATCCAAAGTCATATTCCCTTCCTTGGCCCATCCAATTAAACTGCCATTCAAATATGCTAACCTCAAGCCTTTCACATCAATTGCAACTCCTTATATAACGTATGTCCAAGCCTTCTAGGTTAAAACCCGAAAGGCGACCTAGGAAAAAGTTAGGGCACAAAAAAAAGTAAAAAATAAAGATCAAGAACTACGAATGGTCTGATTCCACAAGGATATGCGGGAATCCTCATATTCAGGTCCGACTGCTTCAATAAAAAAGATTAATCAAGGTCTCATGGTTTGACTTTCTAGAATCCAAAAAGCAAGCTCTTTCTAGATCCCTAAATATACTCGAGTCTGAACATAACGAAACAAATCTGACTTTGCCTACATTGACTCCCCAGTAAAGAAACTCTGAATGCTCCTAAGTGTCGTTCGAGTCAATAGCTCTGAGTGCTCAATTCAAGTCAATCAAGTATATATGTTCTAATCTAGGCACAAAATGCCTAACTCAATATAAGCTTTCCCAAAGTGGATGTTCCTATAGTTCTGCTAGTTCCTCCAAATCAAACTCCTGAAGATTTGTAATATGCAGATCTCACTTGTGGACCTCAAAATTTTCGAAATCAACATATCTATCTCTATCAATCCAATTCTCTTACCTTTGCAAAACCCTGACCTTGCATAGTGTTTTTTCAATCTAATCCTCTTAGCTTTGAATAGCCCTGCCCTTGCATGGCGTCTCGTGCATCCTTAGAGAGTCTAAGTTTGTATCATATTAGCATTGCACCATTATGTACAATATCTGAGTTGTTTGCACCTATTTGTTAACATCTTCTTTTGCATCCTAATCCAATTGCATGTAGTTATTGTCTTGCAGAATAACTTTGTTTTGCAGAAACTGCGATATATAAACTGGTTCTAGATTGCAGAGCCTCTAGAATTGTTCTCTGTCCCGACATTGAATGCTTTGACTTTCGGTTTTCAAAACCTCAGTCAAAGTGGAGACACATAATCTTGTCACCCTAATTTAGTACCCAATGATGAAACATACCATCGTCCTACTTGGTCCGGACTGAAGAGGAGAAATCAAAAGCCTTGCTCGACGCGCTTTTTGAGTCCAAAATATGTTTTAAAGCTCATTTAAAAGAAAATCCAATTTCAAGCCCAATAAATTATTCATGATAATTAATTGATTTTTCAAAATAAATGATTTAATTTTGTTATTATTGATGACTTTTGATAAAAGATAAGCCAAAACATTTATTTAAGATAAAAACTGAACTTTGGCAAAAAAAAGCAGAAATGCGTTGTACGCAAGGACAATGCGCTCGGCGTGACACTGTTGCATGGTGTGTGACATGGATCCGCTAAGCGCATCGAGATTGCGTGGCGCGGGACATTGTAGGCGTGATTTTATTACGCCACGCGGTGTGAGACTGTGAGTGCGTATTTGACTACCCCATTGTCAAGGTTTTATTAAATACGTTTTTGAAGTCGTTAACAAGTTTTTAGAGGAAGACTCATAAACCTAATTGGATATTTTGAAACTTAGGGATATCTTAGGGAATTATCCAATATAGATTTCCCCGTCATAATTTCATTAATGGTCATGAACCAAAAAGTGAGTTCTGGGGTGAGGGTACGAACACGGTCAGGAACCACGTTAGCCCATTGCTGGCCTCTACTTAACATGATTCATAGCAAAGTTTATACCAAAGAACAACCAAAAAAGATTTTCAAGCACCCTAAAACTATTAATCTTCATTGGTTTATTAAACACATAAAAAGACTATTTTTTTAGTGACTCGTTATTAAGCAATCAAAATTACTGATTTCATTATAGGTTGTCCAAATTATCTAATTAGGCGTTAGAGCAATTTCTTAGGTCTTGATTAACAACAATAAGAATCATAGAAAATATACGAGAAAATAAGAAAGAAAGAGTAGAGATTAGAATGTACAAAATATCGATTTTTTTTAAAGATCTACATCATGAAAGAAATTGTTAATACCTTCAATAAAATAAATAAGATAGATTTACGGACCTTGTGTCAGAGAAAATAACAACCTTCGGGAGGAGCTATCGTGAAGCCTTTCAAAGAAAACTTGTGAAGATCGACCAAAGTAAAAGTATGTTTTTATGTGTTCCAAGTTTGAAAGTATGAGAGTAAGAGTATTTTCGCCTTGAGAGATTGCAAGTATTCGGGTGTAAAGAGTGTGATTTAAAGTGCCTCCTAGATCCGGAAATCATTAGCTTATTTATATGAAAATATTGACAATAAGATAAGAAAATGAAGTGCGCTCAGCGCAAAAGATTGCACTAGTGAGAAAACATGATCTAATCCGGTCAAAACATGACTTACTGATCCGTTATTGGGTCGGAACGGTTGGGCTAGGAGTAGTTATAAGAAATGAACTGATGCGGTTAAATTCCGGATCAATTAAGTATTAACTATTAATTGATCCGGTCTGAGCAGAAATACGGAACAGTGAATGTACTTCACTAATCCGATTTTCTGCCCGAACCGGATCAGTTAATATTCCTTGGTATATTATTTAGTCACCATCTGGCTCCTTTTCATACGAACTGTAGCAATACATGCCACCTCTTCAATTTACTTAGCATTCTCCTCTGGTCCTTAAAACACTTGTCTGTATTAGACACAAACTTTAATTAGTATTAGATATTAGATAAGCAACTAAGTCCATAAATCTGAAATATAAAGTAGAAACACAGCATAAAATTAGATGCCACAATTACACATTCAGCCATTATTTTTTTTGTCTTGTAGTATTTGACTTGAATTCTACTAGTTAATAAGAGACTACCAAAGAGATGCTTCATATAACTCTATCCTAGATAGTTCTCTCTATTCATGTACCAAAAACATTCCCAGTTATCATTTTATCTACATTCATCTTGCTATATCATGCTTAGAAGCAAAATTTTTTCACAAGTCCATCATTTAGAACAGCTAGATCGATCACATGTCTAAGTTTGAAGAGACTACTCTTGACTGCTGTAACAAGTTTTTTTTTTTTTTTTTTTTTTTTTTAGAACCACTAATGTAACAAGTTCAAAGTGACTAATCTAACAGCTGTAACTGTTTCTAAATTAAACATGGCCTGATAAACCAATATACCCTCACAACAGTAATGGACTCCAATCTTCATAAATCAATGAGAATTTTTCACAATATCCACTACATCACTCAGTGAATGAGCTCTTTCTCTCCATCTATTCTAAACATCTGAAATGCGAATTAACTGGATTAGGAAATTGGACAGATAAAGAAAATAGAAAACAGAGTTAAGTCTTATAAAAGAATGCAAAATCTATCCGGACATGAAAACTGAACTATATACAACTGCACTATGATGTAAACCAGTATGATTTTCTTATAGAGGAAGGGGCTTAAACCTCAATCTTTACTTCCACAAAACGCAGTAGCCATGAATTGGGAATCTTGTGCAAATTATTGTTTTCCTAAAGTTTTTCCAAGCTCATTATTTTATAGAACTTACTTTTACTGAAGATCCATGTTCTCCTACATCATCAACACATGCTCCTGCTGATCCTACTCATCAGCACTGAAAGTGGCAAGCTGCAAGAAAAGTTAGTTGGTGAGAAACTTGGAATAGATATAGGTACCACATCACCAAACAGAATACAAGTGATCAACTATACAAATGCTTGAATATGACTTGGTACAGATTATACAAATGCGATTATACAATGAAACAGTTAGATCAAGTTCTTCATATCACTACAAATCAGGTAGGATAATACAATGTCAGCTCAAAATGCCCACTTAGATTGCTATTTAATGATATACTTCTATATTCTGAATAGAAGACTGATAAAAATAAAAACTAAATAAAGAAGCGATATCATTAGCGGATACCAAATCATTTTGGGACTAAGGTTTTGTTGTTGTTGTTAAAGAAGCGCCATCATTTTCGACTCTAGTAAGGTTTTACTAATTGCTTCTTTCTCCCCTTTATAGGCAACAACATCCAGAAGTATTAGTTCAATTTTCTCTAGTATACGACACTTAAATTCTCCCCAAAAACTATGAGATTCATTAGTTCCTAGTGAGTATTTTAATTGGCCTAAACACAGAGCTGAATCACGATAAGCAAAGTCCCTGACTCATGAACTTTGATTTTTCTACTGTGGAATTTTTTTTTCAGCAATAAGAATGTCATAAAAGAATAAAGGTCATTTGATCACATCCATTATGGGCTAGAAGTCAACTGTTTCCATAATTTTCCAAAGTTAAGAGAAAAATGCCATATACCTGGAGCAGTAAATCGACATGCTATCTTGAATCCTGGAAAGTCTGCAAGGACAGATCTCTGCAGCATCACCAGAAAGTATTCTGAGAGTAGTCTGCAAGAACTTTTCAGCAAGCTGTTATTCAGTAGAACTGCATATTGCTATTTGTGCTTCAAGTCTTGCCATGAGAGTGTTTGTTGCAGCCTAATTTTGTCTCACTTGTTCTTTGTAAACCACTCTTAAAAATAATTCCCAAAGTTAGAATTATGAGCAAGAAAGCATGCAAAGTTTCAAACAAATTATGAAGGGTTTGATATGAGGTTTTACTGATGCATGGCATTTCTGATCATTTTCTCGAGCATTGATTTGTATGAAGACTGAGCCTCAGCTACTCTACGGCAATTTTCAGCCCGTCTTTGCGTTTCATCAATGCTAATTCAAGTTCTTGAATGGTTAGCTTTTCTTCATCATTCTTTAGCGTCAATTCATTTACTTCGTCATCCAACCTTTGAATTATGCCTTCTTCTTATTAGTTTCTTCTCTCTGCTTCAAGGAATCTCTTGCCATAACCAAGGCCTGATATGGGTTGGTAACCATGTCAGGCATCTCATTTTCCTTCAATGTGCGATTCTTCATTTTCCTTTGAAGCTATCATACAAAAGTTGGAATATGATTAAATAAGACTTGAATAGAAGCTTAGAAAAATAAATGCTTGGTTGGTGTTTAAGTTAATTTTGAGCTAAATTTACCTATCATAGGTGTTGTTGGTCTTGTTTGTCTATTGATATCCAGTGAACTCAAAGTTGAATCACCATAATCTTTGCGAGTACGAACAAAAGCTACAAGTGCTAGACCTAGTTGCTCTTGTGCCTCCATAAAAGGGCTGAGGAAAATTATGGGAGTCCACAGTTTGCATATCATTCAGTTCTTCACTCTCATCTGATGCAAACAACAACCTAAAAGCCCTTATGCCTGCCAGGAAATTTACAAATATCAAATATGAGAATAAACAACATTGTTATTTTCTCTTCTCGAATTTGAAAAAATAAACATACTCTCAATTATCCTTGCATTTAGGACTCGATTCTGATTTGCGCGGTCTTTCATGACAATCTTTGAGTAGAACTTTTAGGCTTCATATTTTCAGCTCAATATAGAAGTTTAAGATAAAAAGCGCTAACTAGTTTGATTCACGACTAAATTAAGTTCGGATAAGGGTTTTTCAGATGAAACAATGAAGCCTTATTGTACAAAGTACTAGTAGAGGTGAATCCACCATGGACATAATGACAATGTAAACACTTATTTTGTTAAACAGATTGATGGTAAACATTTATGCCCTGAAAGTCTGATCAGAACACTCAAAAAGAGAAATAAAAATCAAGAAAAACCCTAACAATGAGAAAAATTCAGATACCGACTTCGACGCTTTAGGTTTTCCTCGTCTTCCCTTGGTCATTGTTTAACAATAGGTGTATAAATGTCTAATGAAATTTAGATACTTCTAAATAATAAGAATTCTTGTTCATTGTTTAACAATGAAGTCTGCCATCTCATTTATTTTAAATATGCTATCCTAACGTCCTAGCAAGCAGGTAGTAGTCAAAAGCACTGCAGTACTATTATTAATTCAAACTATTTTCCTATACAATGTGAGGTTCCAATAAATAAAAACACAAATTAAAGCTTAGAGTGCCAACCTAATATGGAGCCAAATTTCCATATAAGAAGACCAAGTTCAAAGCATCATTAAAGCTCTTTCTCGTGCCAATCCAATCTCGTTATTACTTAAAAAATCATTTCAAGGCTGTAAGCTACTAGATTATTCATTCTTTCTTTTATTGTGATTAGAAAAAAAGATATTGACAGCTAATTTGCCCATATTCATAACCAGAAACATTCCCAAATTCAAGAAATTACAGTCAAATAATTGAACAATATAGCAGAACCCCAGATCGAAAAAGAAAAGCAAAAAAAGAAGAGAGAAAGATGTAAGTACCAATCGCGATTTTCAGATCGACTATCAACACATCATATTCTCACACAACAAAAATAACCTAAAAGAAAAAATTTCCATAAACAAAATGAAAGGACTTACGACTTACGAGGCGATTTGTTTGAGGAAGCGAAAGCCACTGTTAAAATAACTCTTGCGCTAGGTAAGCAATAGGTTTGAGAGCCAAATGTGAAACCTCAGGCAACATCAAGAGTTCAGCATCAACAGATACCATATCTCCATTAAAGTCCATCTTGATTCGCAGAACCACGAATAAAGCCCAATGAAATCTCGCAATAAAAATACCGATGAAATTGCCAAACCTTGGACAAAAACAAACAACGTGGAAACCACAACAATTCTCCTTGTGAAATTCGAACTGTGAATCACAATCATCGATGAATTTGAGAAACATGACAGAAAACAGAAAGTTTATGAAACCCTATGAGAGAGGAAAAGAGGGAAAGTGAGTGAAAGTGCGTCAGAGGTGGGCCTTGTATTTATGTGGAAATTGGCCCAACATAACTGATCTGGTGGTCCACTTAACTGATCCGGTGGTCCACTTACTTGAACCGCATCGGTTTTGTTTAACTGATCTAGTTCAAGACCCAACCGGATCCGTTAATTGATCTTATAAATTGCTATTGGATTATCAGATCCGGGTTTGGAAGAACCGAATCCGTTCCTTTGGGTCATGTAGCGTTTTTTCCACTAGTATTTCGATGGACGCAACACCATGTGTCAAGCGCACAACGGTGTGCTGAGCGCAATCCAGCCTGTGCGCCAAGCGCACAACCTGCGCCAAACGCACCACTAATCTGGCTAGCCTTTTTTAACCCGGTTTTCTAAAGATTATTTTTATCTTTCTTTAAATCCGAAAACCGGCTATTTTACGAGTTGAAATCTGATTTCAACTTAAATATCCTTTACTTTAAAATATCTTTGAAAATATTTCGTTATTTCTAAGAATATTTATTAAAATAATAAATAAATACAATTAATTATCACGAATAACTAATTGGGGCATTCAATGGATTGGGCTTAAAATACAATTAATTATCAGAAATAATTAATTAGGCTTTAAAAACAGGATTTTGGATCTTTAATGCAATTAAATAAACTTTATGCTTTAAAACAATTTTGGGCTTGGCTATTTGCACTACTCTCCCTTTGGGTCGGACCGATTAAGACCACAATATGTTTTATCATTGGATCCTTAAATGGAGAGACACGATTATGTGTTTACGGACATAGATGCGCTAAGCGCACCGAGTCTATGCGGAGCACATGCTTCTTTTTTATCCGCAACTTTTGTTTTCCAAATTCTAATCGTATTTTTCACTCTAAATACACCATTTTCACTCGTATTTTCGAACATAACTTCACATATTCTTCAACATATCTAAACACTCTTATATCAAAACATCAAAACCTCTCAAAAACTCTCTCAAACACATTCAAACTATTCAAACACATTAAACCAAGAATATTAATTCTTCTTCCTCCATTGAATCTTCATTCAAGAATTCACTTTTTCAAGGCTAAAGATTGATTTCTACGACGTCCGTACAGTCAGACGTAGGTGACAAAGGTATAATTCCTGAGAGTCCTTAAAATTTCAATGCTAATATAATTTGTTGGAGTTAATAAAACATTCTTTAATGATGTAGATACTTAAGCAATTCATGCTTTTTGTATATTTTAACCTGTAATCTTATCCTTTTCCTATATATTTTTATTATATATTATTCATATGCATGCCTATGTGTTTATTTCTTTCATCACCTCATATGTTTATTTTGCTAATCAAAGACGTAAATAAATGTTCTAATATTAAAGTCAAATAATTTGGATAATTGATTAGGTTCCTAGTAATTTTGATTGGTTAAATAACATATCACAAAAATTAGTCTTTTGCTTGTTAATAAACGAGCATAGATTAATTTTTAGAATGCATGAATATGTTTCTCGGTTATTTAATTGCATAAAACTATCATATTCACACCCTCATCCCCGAACTCAATCTTTAGTTCAATGACCAGTTAATTATGAAGTCATGACGGGGAAGTATACATTAGATAAGTCCCTAAGTTGTCCATGTGGTTTCCCACAAGCCCAATTATCTTTATGAGTCTTCGTCTAAAAACTTGTTGGCGACTTAAAGAATTTCAAAACTAAAACGAGGTAGTCAATTCCGCACTCATCTCGCGTAGGCTATAAAAATATGCCTACAGGGAGCAACGACTTATAGATTGAAACGATGTTTACAAAACAATTCACTAGATTGACCTTTAGTAAGATTATCAACAACCTGTGTCACCTACGGTGCATGACGAACACAAAGACCGCCATGAGAAACCATTTCATGAACAAAGTGTTAATCAATGTCGATGTGTTTACTACAATCATATGCTGAACAGGATTCACAGTGGGATTACATGGCAGAAACACTACCTCAGTAGAGAATGACAGGAAGAAGAAGATTATACCCAAATCGGGAAGAAGTTGTAGAAGCCAAACGGTCTCGAAACCAGTATAAGCTATAATTCAATATTTAGCTTCACTAGAAGACTTAAAGACAGTAGGTTGCTTTTTAGGACGCCAGAAATTAAATTCTTCCCAAGGAAGAATGCATAACCAATGGTAAATCGGCGATTGTCAGGGCACCCTGCCAAATCTGCATCTAAATAGGCAATCACCACAGAAGGAGAACTAGTGGTGTGCAGAAATAGATCGTAATCCGATATACCTGCAAATTCTCTTCAGAACATGAAGGTGAGTATTACGCGGAGCATGCATAAACTGAGAAACCATATTAACAACATAAGCAATATCTGGACGAGTCATTCTTTAGTAATGCAATGCACTAGTCATACAACGATAATCTGTGGGATCAGCAAGAAGCTCATCATCAAGAAGAGACAAAGGCACTCTAGATACACTAGGGGTGCGTGTAAGTTTGACGATATGAAGATGAAATTTACGAAGTAGATCAGTGGCATATTTGTGTTGAGATAACAACAAACCAAAAGGAGTACGCACCACCTTAATACCTAGAATTTAATGGAGATCCCCAAAATCCTTTATAGCAAACTGAGTAGAGAGAATGATGATGATTTTTTGAACAAGAGCAGGGTTACTATCAGTGAGAACGACGTCATCGACATAAAGAAGTAATATAAGAAGATGACCACGGTATTTTAAGAGTGAACACATAAGTGTTATAACTGCTGCATTTGAAACCAATTGATAATAGAGAATTGTTGAAACGAGAGTACCAAGCCCAAGGGGCCTGTTTCAACCCATAAATTAACTTACGCAAACGACAAATATGATTGGGTTTATTAGGATGAATAAAACCAGGAGGTTGACGCATATAAACTTTCTCTTTAAGGAAGAAATATGAAAAGTGTTTCTAACATCCAACTGACGAACAATCCATTTAAGCAAAACAACAATAGTGAGTACTAAGTGCACATTATTAGGCTTAACAACAAGACTAAATGTTTCAAAATAATCAGTACCTGCCTGCTGGTGATTATCGAACACAAAAAGTCTAGCTTTAAACCGCTCCACAATGCCGTCAAATTTATATTTAATCTTATGCACCCACTTACAACCAAGTAAGTTGTAGTTGAAGTTTCGGGGTACCAACTTCCATGTGTCATTTTTAATCAAAGTTGTGTGCCAAAGAGAGTATTTTGGTGCATGTTTGTAATTAAAAGGGTTCTATCTCTAGGATATTCGTTTTCATGATGTGACGAGTTTAGAGATACCGTCTTTGAGACGACTGACCATGGATGAACATTGGAAATCAGCGAAATTTGAGACAACAGAGGTGACACACTAGACAACGAGGGAGACAATGCGGAGACAGGAGGCAACAAGGACACGAATGAGGGAGCAGACTAGGGAGAAGCAACACAAAAAGGAGAAGATGGGGAGAGGTGCAGTGTACAGGGGGATGTAGACACGAGCTAGGCACGACTGGCAGTAGCAGAACACATATGGGGCGTGGAGTCTACTACCAAGTGATGAAGGAAAGCAGTAAATGCCACAGGCTGGCCGTTGTAGGCGTGATTTTATTCGCGTACGCGGTTTGAGCGCATATTTGACTACCCCATTGTAAAGGTTTTATTAAAAACATTTTCGAAGTCGTCAACAAGTCTTTAAAGAAAGACTCATAAACCTAATTGGATATTGGCAAACCTTATAGACAACTTTGGGACTTATCCAATGAGATTTCCTTGTCATGACTCCATAGTTGGTCAATAACCGAAAATTGAGTTCGGGTCTTAGGGTACGAACATGATCAAGAATCACGTTCTCCCATTGCTGGCCTCTACTTAATACGATTCATAGCAAGTTTTATGCAACAGAATAACCAAATAATATTTTCAAGCACCCTAAAAAAGATAAGTCTAGGTTGGTTCATTAAAAACATAAAAGACTATATCTTGCTGCGAAAAAAAAATAAAATATTACAGGGAGTTAGTATAATATACAATGCTTAAAGTTGCAGGAATTCGTTAACAATCTAAATCACGAATAGAGTTTTATTAATAACTTCAAGAAAAAAAAAATTAAAGAAAGCAAATAAAGATTGTTAATTTAATGACCCTTAGAAATTTTTATATACCTCCGTCTGGGTCGTTTATTTGTACGGATCTTGGACCGAATATTAAATAAACCTTTAAAATATGTTTTGTTGAATAAGAAAGATTATATCTTGCAGTGTAAGTACTAGGCATTTAATGATGTAGAATAGTGTTGTTGTATGTTGCATGATGTAGTGATATCATAGTTCGAAAATACGGTTTCGGTAGCGGTAACGGGAACGGTCATGGTTTCGCTGGAACGGATTGGATATGTTTGTCGCGGACCGTGTCGCGGTTGTCGTGCACGAATTTTATATTATAATTAATGCTTTAGCTTTTTTTTTAATGATTGTGCATCAATATATATGAGATCTTTAAAAAATTTCTAATCATGATTCCTCTCTAAGTTAAGAAATTGAAGAGTCAAAAGTATTAAAAAAGATTTGCGTCTACTTTTCTTTACCAATAGGCCAAAAGCCCAAAACAAAGAAGTAGTGTAGACACATAATAGTGTCTCCCCTTTTAAGGTTCCAATGATGAAATATACCGCGGTCTTAGTTGGCACGACCCAATGGAGGAGCAGTCCGAATAACCAGGCAATATGTGTTTTGAAATAATATTATAAAAGCCCAATTAATCATTCATGATGATTAATTGTAAGTTCAACCCGTGATTTGTTTTTTTTAAGTCCATTTTAAAAGCCCAACTAAATGTTTATTATTTTAATAAATATTTTTCTAATATTTATTGTTTTGATAAATATTTTCCTAAAAGCTTTTATTGTTATCCTTTACCCATAAATCAGATTTTTAACCCGGAAAACTCGATCTCCGGATTATTTGGGATAAAAATGGCATCTTGAAAGCACGCGTAGCATAAAAAAAGGAATATTTTGAAATATTCTGGAATATGCACCGGACGCGGCGGTTGCGTTCAGCGCGCCACGTGCGTCCAACACATTGGCCAGATCGCGTCAGGCACGCCAATGAGCGCCTGACACGTGGACTTGTGACTCACACAGAGTCCTGCGCTTGACGCAAGTCTTGTGTGAGAGTTAAAATTTTATCATTTTGAAAACGCGTTTCAATGTGCAACTTGTTAATTGGACGGACCACGTCAGGCAGGCCAACCTGCGCCTGGCGCGTGTCCTCGCGCTTGCCACGTATGACTGCGCCTGGCGCAGGTCTTGCGGGGAGCGCATGCTTTGTTTTGCCTATAAATATGGGCTAATTTCCCGAATCAAAGGCGGCTTCGAATTATTATTTTTACGCACACAAATACTCTCGAAAACTCCGAAATACACTCGAATACAAAACACTCAAATACTTTGAATCTTCCAAGTCAATTATTGTTCCTGATCCTATTATATTCCTGGTTTCAAGATTGCCTCGACTGAAGGTCACTACGCTCTTCGATCTAAACTGCATAGGTATAATCCTGAGGGCCCTTGAATAATTATATTTATTTTATTGAAGTTACTAACCTTTTCTTGTCATGATGTAGATTCCTAATTAATAATCGCGTCCTGTTGTAAATTCTACCTCTTATCTTATATTTTATATATATATTATTCATATTATATGATTATCCTGCATGCCTTCTATCACCCACATGTTATTCTACTAATTAAGACCTAAAGAATTGTTCTCATTAATTCAGATAATTTGGACAACCTGTTAGGAACCTTGTAAAATGATTGCATAATAACTGATCACTAAATAATTAGTCTTTTGATGTGTTTCCTCAACCAATCTAGATTAATTATTTTAGGGTGCTTTAAAATATTGTTTGATTGTTCTATTGCATAAAATCTGCTGTGAATCGTTATTTATTAGAGGCCAGCAATGGGCAATATATTTCCTGACTATATTGTACCCTCAACCCCGAACTCACTTTTTGGTTCCTGAATATCTATGGAGTCATGACGGGGAAATCTACATTGGATAAGTCCCTAAGATGTCCCTTCCGTTTCAATATCCAATTAGGTTTATGATTCTTCCTCTAAAAAATTGTTGGCGACTTCTTTCAAAACGAATTTTTTAATAAAACCTTAACAATGGGGTAGTCAAATAAACGCGCTCACACCGCATGTAGGCATTAAAGGAATTGAAATATCCACGGGTACAATTTGGCGACTTCACTGGGGAGGATTTTAAAAAAATTAATTTTTTTTTAAATGAGTGGGTGAAACTTGAAAATACGATTCATTCCTATTTTATGCCTTAGAATAATATACAGTTTTGCATGTGCATGACTATTGTTCAACCACTATAAGGACAATCTACCTTGCCTCATTAGCACATGTTCTATGTGTGAGGTCACCCCGGGGGGTTTGTGCTTTGTCCTTCCAAAAAGCTTCCTGAGCGATAGTGTTGGATCTTAGTCATAAGCAAACCTACCCAACTATGGCATTGTTCTCTTGTTCCTGACTTGAAACTGGAGTGCGTCTTACACGTGGCCACCTCTTTAAGCAGGGGTACGAAGCGTGGGATCAATCTCTTAGTCATAGACCCACTTAGCCTTAACCTAAGCCTGACCAACAATTGAATGTAGAACTAGAATTTAGGTTGAGAACTTTTGCATCCATGTTACTTGACATTTATGTGTCATTGCAATTTTTGCCTGATCATATTTTATTAATATGTTGATATGTGTTGCGCCTAAAAAAATAATACAATTCGCGTCTAAAAACTGTCGTTGTTTTCGCCCGAACATTCGTCCAATTAACAATATGCATGCCGCAGAGTATTGCACCAAACGCATTAAGTTGTGCCTGGTGCAACACTCCTGCGCCAGACGCAAAGCCCGTAGCCACGCACATCTGTTGCGTGACACGCAGTCTTTTCGTCTTATGCAAATTGGTCTTCTGACCACTGTTCGCGTCAACAATTTACGTCAATTAGTGCGTCCTAAATTTAGTGCGTCCTAAACTGTTAGTGCGTCAGTCTTCGCGTCTTGACATTATACCAGATTTGTCAAAACATCGTCTAAACTGTCACGAACACGAGGGTGGGCTCAGCACGCTAGACGCATGAGGATGCGCCTAACGCACACTTTGCGCCACACGCAAATTCGCTACGTGGCGTATTGTTGTGCATCTCTCGTTTTCCGTCACTTTAGGTAATGCGGTGATCAATTCCGTATAATACTTCGTGCATTTGAGTCATTGACTATTCAGATCATCTCGTGTTTAACTTCTCCAAAAAAAAGAGAGTCTTTGTCTTCTTTTAGAATTCTATCATCATTAGGTCTCATCTAGGTGCATGGTCATATTTTTTTTTTTTTTTTTTTTGGAGAAAGTCGGATATTCCTATCCTCCCAACAACTTACCCCATTTTAGAAACAAATTTTTTCATTTTTTTTTATTTTCCAAAACTGCATTTTGATTGGTGACAGACTCTTGCCAATATATCATTATCCATTTTCCTCCACAAAATAAATTCATGTATCATTATCCATTTTCATCCACAAAATAGATTTCCTTCCGCAAATACCTTTTGGCAGGAGTTTCGAACAAATTAAAATGATATTTTCGAAAACATTTTTATTCCTCACCCTATCCATTTCTGGAGTGTGTCCTAAGTCAATGTGTCCTTGTCAAACAGGTTAATAGAGAAAACAGTATCGATAGCTCGTCCGCATGCGCGAAAGGCTAGATCTGTTCCACCGACTAAAAAACGGTCAACTGTTGAAGCAACAATGGGTGACAAAAAGGATACTGAACTGACTAATATCATGGAACGAATGGCTAAGAACTTGGAGGAGGTCACTCTCCGTCTGCACCAAGTTGTAAGTGGTGAAAATGTTGTATTCGCCAAACAAATGGAAAATGCTGTTCAAAAAGTCACCAATAAGGAGTCCTACTTTGATTTGGATGAGAACAACAAATTCAAGGGAAAACTACCTGAAAGTTTTCCACGAGTGACTTTCCTAAGTTCAAGCCTACTAACATTCCCAAGTATCACTTGAGGAACTTAAAGGCCACTATGATCATTAAGTCTGTGGACCTTGAGCTTTATCCAACGGTATTCTCGATGTCGTTGGACCCTGTCTGTCAAAACTGGTCCTACTTCCTGGACCCCAAGCATGTTGAAACATGGGGTGGTATCACTAGAGAGTTTATGAAGCAATATGAACATAACACTGTGATCCAAACCTCATTAAGGGAGGTGGAAGTGTTGAAGCAAGATAACAATGAAGGCTTTACCACCTACCTTAACAGGTGGAGGGAAAAGTCTGCTTACATGGTCTCCAGACCTGCTGACAAGGACCTCGTCTGCATCTTTGTTAACAACTTGGTACCCAAGTACATAACTCATCCCAAATACTTGGGTATCTATAATTTCACCAAGTTATACGACATAGGTGTGCAAATCGAAGATGACTTGTTGAAAAATGCCCAAAATGACAACAATCGTTATAAGGGCAATAATAACAACAAGAAAAATGATTACGGATTCCCTTCCAAAGGTGGAGAGGTGAACCTTTTTGAGGCGCCCCAAAGATCCTTCCGGAGGAATATGAGAAGGAAATTCACTCCAATATGCATGTCATATGCCACCGCTTTTGATCGCCTCAATTCGAAGGGCGCTCTTGATCCCATTGGACCAACTCCGGATCTTGAAGAAAGTAAGAAAAGACCAAGTTGGGACAAGAATGCAACTGCAAATACCATAGAGGGAATGGTCACAAGACGGAGGACTGTTTCAAACTGAAAAATGCCATTCAAGACATGATTGATGAAGGTAGACTTCCCATTCCTCCTACAGGGAAGAAGCCTAACAATCAAGATAGACCATTAAACAAAGTTCTGGCTATCTCTGAGGATCAATACTGCTATGATCCACTTCTCTTGATCGCACCAATAGGGGATCCTGTCCCCGCTATCATTATTGCTGGCACCTCACCTGATATCAATGGTATCTGGTATAGTGATGAAGAAGACGAGTATGTCACAGAAGAAAGTGACTATATACGGGGAACATGTATCTCTCCACCACTAGGACTATATGACAATGATGAAGTCATTAGTCCTAAAACCGATCGCTTTACTTTAGCAATGGATTGGTACAAAAGTGATGAGGAAGAAGTACGGGTACTTACTCGGACTGGAAGGCTAACTCAGCCTGTTTAGGATAACCTTCCCACGTCATCTGCATCTCCTGAAGGGGTTCTTCCCAAAGAGAACTCTCTCATTCAACAACTCATGAAAACAAAAGCTGATGTTAACATTTGGCAATTAATAGCTTCTTCTCATGGGCATCGCATGGCATTACTAAATGCCCTCACAAAGATGAAAGTGTCATCTGACACTTCCCCTGAACGATTGGTCAATTTCCTGACTGCTGATAAGCCAATCCAAGGAAATACTATTTCCTTCACTGATGATGACCTTCGTTTTGAAGGAAGCAAACACAACAAGGCCCTACATCTCACTGTAGCATGCGTGGGCATGAATGTCCCAATGACATTAGTAGATAATGGATCTGCCATTAACGTATGTCCATTACGAACTGCGCGCCGCCTAGGTTTCAAAGATGAGGATTTTAGTCCTTCCCATCAAGGCATCCGAGCATACGACAATTCTCGTCGTCAATCCTTGGGAACTATAGCCCTAAACATCTCTGCAGGGGTTATAGAAAAACGCACGATTTTCCAGGTCATTGATATTAAGGCCTCATTCAACTTACTATTAGGACGACCATGGCTTCATGAGCTTGGTGCGGTCCCATCTTCCTTGCATCAAAACGTTAAATGATTGTGGATGGCATTCCCATAACTCTCGATGCCTCTACAATGAAAGTACAAGTGGTAGACAAACCTCTCATCCACATAGACCATAATGAGGAGGATGAAGATCTTCGAGGATTCGTTCCCGAGGAAGTAGCCCTCATTGAAGAGGATTTGGCGCTATTTGATTTTGATTGTTTCTCCAATCTAGCAGTCAACAATATCATGCGCAAGAAGGGACACTTCCCAGGCATGTCACTAGGTAGTAAAAAATCTAGAGCACCTCCTGTAGCTGACTCTAAATCAATGGAAATTTTTTTTGGCTTAGGATACAAGCCCACCAGGAAGGAGCTCAGAGAACGTATTGCACAACGTATGGCATACCGCAATACCAAGGATAACGACAGTATCCCTTTTCCTCCCTATCAACCCACTCTGAATGAACAATTTCTAAGGGAAGGAGAAGATTATCCTTGCTATGAATTCCTTGAACCATTCTATCAGGCTCAGGAGGGAGTGATCTACCCCGGATTTGAAATATTTATGGACTGTCACTTTCTAGAAGGAGGGATTCCTGATCCCAAAATTAAACAGTTCACTAAAGACTGTTTAGATTACAAGGCATTGGGACTTCTATTCGGTCAAGAACGAGTCAAATGCCCAAATAATACTGCTCATATCTAGGCTGTGCTACAAAAAGATGATTTCGACCCTGCTATGCTGATCACTCCTGCAAGTGGCGTCATGCAAGGATGGAGGAAGACTATCAAGCTGACTACTCCAGACAGAAAGAAGATGATCTTCACCACCGGGGAAGGACCAATGTTTGAAGAGTCCGAGTCATCTGAGTCAGAATCTGAGTTTGAGTTTGAGTCTGTTGAGTCTAGTATCCCAGTTGGGACTATTTCGAAGCCTGTTAATTCTAGTGTCCAAGTAGAGTATTTAGCTTCTGCTGAGTCATTGTTCGACTCTATGATTTCCGATTTCAATAGTATGAACTCATTTGCTTATGACTTGTGCAATATCTCTACTTCCTCTTCTCCTTCTCCTTCTCCTTCTCCTTCGATTGCAATAATGAATCTGAAAAAGAAATAATTAAAGCAGTGGAAGAACTTGAAAATAAAACTCCATTCATTGAGGAAACAGAAAAAATTAATCTTTCAGATGATAATGAACCAAAGGAGGTAAGAATTGGATTAACTTTAAGCGAATACGAGCGCACTCAATTAATCAAAATGTTAGTTGAATATATCGACGTATTCGCATGGTCCTACCAGGACATGCCAGGCATTGATCGCGAAATTGCTCAGCATACCATTCCCTTAATCGAAGGGATGAAGCCTGTCAAACAAAAGTTGCGTAGAATGAAGCCAGATGTAGCTCTCAAAATCAAAGAAGAAGTCATTAAACAACTTAATGCAGGTTTTATTAAAGTCGCTAATTACCCTGACTGGATTGCTAACGTTGTGCTTGTGCCTAAAAAGGATGGGAGAGTTAGGATGTGCGTCGACTATAGAGACCTCAATAAAGCAAGTCCTAAAGACGGCTTCCCCTTACCTCACATAGATGTCCTAGTAGACAACACTGCCAACCATGCCTTGCTCTCTTTTATGGACGGGTATGCAGGGTATAATCAGGTAAAAATGGCAGAGGAAGATATGGAAAAGACTACCTTCATCACACCGTGGGGGACCTTTGGCTATACCGTTATGCCTTTTGGGTTAAAAAACGCTGGGGCCACCTATTAAAGAACTGCAACTACCCTTCTCCATGACATGATGCATAAAGAGGTAGAAGTTTACGTAGATGACATGATAGTCAAGTCCAAAGATAGAGAGGGACACCATACCGCCCTAGAGAAGTTCTTCATGAGACTTCGCAAATACAACATGAGACTTAATCCACAAAAATGCGCCTTTGGGGTCACTTTCGGGAAACTCCTTGGTTATGTCATCAGTTCTAGAGGGATTGAAATTTACCCTACTAAATAACGGCCATCATGACCATGCCTCCACCTAAGAATGAAAAGCAAATAAGGGGGTTCTTAGGTAAAATTCAGTACATTAGTAGGTTCATCTCTAAACTGACCATGGTGTGTGAACCCATCTTTAAAAAGCTTAAGAAAAGTGTCACTGCTGAATGGGATGAGGATTGCCAAGAAGCCTTTGACAAAATCAAAGAATATTTATCTAACCCACCTGTCTTAGCACCTGCCTTGCCAGACATACCTTTAAGGCTTTATTTAACTATGACTAAGACCGCGGCTGGGGCCATGTTGGCACAAGAGGTTGATGGGAAAGAGTGCGCCATTTACTACCTTAGTAAGAAGCTCTTAGACTATGAATCCCGTTACACCCCCTTAGAAAAGCTCTATCTTGCACTAGTCTGGGCCACTAAAAAGCTTAGGCATTATTGCTTACTCACACGATCCATATAGTGTCACGACTAGACCCTCTTAAGTTCTTGTTCGAATAGCCAGCCCTTAATGGTAGACTCTCCCGCTGGGTAGTAATGTTGGCCGAATTTGACTTAAAGTTTATCCCTCATAAATCCATCAAAGGCAACGCTAGATTTCCCTGTAGATGAATCTCGCGAAGAATATGAATTTCCTGATGAAGACCTTCTCATGACGGAAGATGAAAGTTGGACACTATACTTCGATGGTGCTTCCAACCAAAAGGGATGTGGCGTCAAGGTACTCCTGGTATCACCTGAAGGCGAACACACTCCTCTCTCTGTTAAACTCGACTTCGATGTTACTAATAATGCAGCCGAGTACGAAGCATGTATCATAGGGCTCCAGACCGCAGTGTCCCTCGACATCAAGAAGCTAAGAGTATATGGTGATTCATCTTTGATCATCAATCAAATCTCTAAAAGATGGAAAGTTAGAAATGAAAGCCTCTTGCAATATCAAACTCATCTAGAAGCCATTGCTGAACAAATCCCTGAAATACAATATACATACCTTCCCCCAGAAGAAAACCAATTTGCTGACGCTTTAGCCTGCTTAGCCTCTATGATTAGGATTCCTCGCATCATGCCAGAAATGCCCCTAATCATTGAGAGAAGGCAAGATCCTGCTTATATTCATACATTAGACACTGAACCAGATCCTATTCCTTCTGAACCCTGGTTTACTGACATCCTCAACTACCTAACCAAAACAGAATACCCACCTAGAGCTTCCACAAGAGCCCAGCGTGCTTTAAGGCTCTTGGCCTCCCAATATGTTGAGTATAACGGGACACTGCACAAAAGAACACCACAAGGCGTGCACCTGCTCTGTATTGATAAACCTGATACCACAACGGTCATGGATCAACTCCATAGTGGAATTCGTGGCACGCATATGAACGGCCGCATGTTAGCTCAAAAGATCATCCGCTTAGGCTATTACTGGACCATAATGGAGAAATATTGTTACCTTTATGCCAAAACCTGTCCAAAATGCCAATTATGCGCTAACCTGCAACACGTCCTACCCTCCTTGTTATATGCCTTTACTTCACCTTGGCCATTTTCAACTTGGGGTATTGACATTATCGGTAAAAATAACACCACCTGGTACTGGGGGCATGAATTCATCCTTGTGGCCATACACTACTTCACTAAGTGGGTAGAAGCAGCATCTTATGCTAAATTGACAGCCAAACATGTCGTTGCCTTCTTAGAAAAGACCATAATTTGTCGCTATGGGATTCCTCACGAGATCATAAGTGACCAAGGTACCCACTTTCAAGCCGAATGTGAACAAGTCCTTGCAAAATATAGCATCAAGCACCATTGCTCCTCCCCATATAGACCCAGGCTAACGGTGCTGTGGAGGCTGCTAACAAAAATATCCAGGTTATTATCCAGAAAATGACCGAAAATTATAAGGATTAGCCAGACAAACTGCACTTTGCCTTATGGGGATACCACACTTCTATCCGAACATCTACCGGAGCTACACCTTATTCTCTTGTCTATGGCATATAAGCTGTCCAACGTATTGAACTAGAAATACCATTCCTACGCATTGTCCTAGAAAGTCAAATTCTGAAAGCTGACTAGGTCAAAGCTAGATTCGAAGCGCTCATCTTACTCGATGAACGAAGATTAGCTGCCTTGCATCATTTGCAAGTTTATCAAAATTGTATTGCGAGATCTTTCAATATGAAGGTCAAACCCCAAAATATTAAAGAAGGCGACTTAGTGCTCAAGGCATTAAGGAAAAATGTGTTAGATCCTTGAGGTAAATTCAGACCTACTTGGGCCGGTCCATACATTGTCAAGACAATCTTATCTGGAGGAGCAGCTCAACTTATCGACATGGATGTCACTGAATTTCATAATCTAACCAATCTTGATCAACTCAAGAAATTTTATGTGTAAAACACAACCAATTCTTTGATTGGTAACAGTTATCCAATTTTTTAGCATGAACTACGTGCGGCCTGATTCCTATTTAGATACGTAGGCAACCTTGTAAAAGGTTCGGCCCCTTCATTAATCAAAACCTCCTGTGGTTCATCCGAGTTTACGACAACAACAATAAAACAATATTTTAAACTGTCTATTCTCGCCAGACGCAAATATGCTGCGCCTAACGCAGCGCAATGCGCCAGACGCACTAGTCTGCGTCTAGCGCACTATCCCGCTTTGCTGCTGGTCCGAACATTATTTCGGCATTCACTAAGATGCTTAATACGATAATATATTTTGCGATATATTTAGGCTCACTTCGGTCTAAATAAAAATGAATTTTGTTTTTATTAAACTTGCTGAATGGTAAATAAAACATGAAACACAAGTTATGATTCTACTATAAAATAACTATGTGTCATGCAAGCCTTATTGAAAGCAATAAATCAATATAAAAACAATAACTAAAAAGACATTGTTGCAATCAGTCCTTCTTTTCCTTCCCCTTCTCAGCCTTTTCTCCTTTAGCAGAAGTTTCTCCCTTTTCCATTTGTAGTTTTGGTCTAGGTGCCTTCCTCTTTTCCCAATACACTATAGGTTCCTTCCCTTTGCTTGCAGGAGTGTCTGTCTGTTGAGTCACCCTTCCTGTGTCAGCCCTTTCCCTGATTATTACACCCCCTAAGCGAAGTCTTCTCTTAGTCGGTGGCATCCGTGGCCCAAGTCGTTCCTGCGCTGGTGCTACCTTTGGCTCTAAGCATTCCTTCACAAAGGACGTTTTAGTATCAGGTTCCTGGCTGCTCTTCCCTACAAATGAGTGTCCAACTGGTCTCTTGCCCCTGTTATCCAAAGTCTCAAAAGCTTTCCCTACAGTTCGGGGAGTACATTTTCGCTTCTTAGTCACTTCGGCGGACTCCTTCACCCTCATCTCTTTCCTCACAGCAGGGTCTCTATTCAGCATCCATACGATATAACTCTTAGACACCTTCTCAGATTCTATTGTTTCCTAGGTATACCAAAGTGGGCGCTCTCCCCAATATCTCTCCCACTTCCTAATTCCACTCCAGGTCAGGCCATATATTTTGGGAGCAATAGTGTCTTCAGCATGGATTAATTGGCGGTACCCATATTGTCTCAACACCCTCGAAGGAAAATAAAAGGTCATGGTATACAGACTACACAACCTCACATAGGGTGAATCATCACGAATACATACCATGGACCTAATCCTCCACCATGGCACTACCCATCTGACACTCAGCTCATCATCCCCAAAGAAAAGGGTCCAGTCTTCAAAGGATTTCTTAGTGAATATCTTCTTCCTGCCAATGAAACCTTTTTTTATTATATCTCTCCATATTCTCGGGAGGATCAATCAAACTCTAAAGTTCCATAAGGCACATCTACATCAGCAAATAAAACATATATTATTATTGCTTCCTAACGAGTAATAATACATATACACTATTTCATTATTGCTTCTCAAAGAGTAATAATACGTGCACAACCTTTATTGCTTCATAACAAGTGATAATAAATACAATATCATATTATTTCTTATAGAGTAATACTACGAGTGTCCAAACATCCGCGCCTAATGCACCAAAATTGCGCCAGACATGCACTATGAGCGATAGACGCAGTCACTAGCGCCCGACGCAACAATCTGCGCCCAGCGCAAATTCCTTTTCAATATTTTCTTCGTTTTTTTTATAATTCCATTATTCAATACAGTCGTCATAATTCGAAAAATTTATTATATATTATTACTTCGCATAGAGTCATAATATGGCCAAATATAATAAAAGAATAAAAGAGTGAAGACGAAAAATTATTTCTTTGGTTCATGAAAAATATATTTTTACCTGTAACAATAGGGGGCTCCTTGAAAACTGCCCTTTTGGGTCCTTCTTCACTGCATCCAGACTGGAGATCATCTCCCTTACGCAGAGTGGCATCGGTGTCCGTCCTACCTCCAGTTGCTCTGCTACAGTAATCAAGGAAGCAAAACCAGCACCATTGTCCCCGTTCACAAACAGAAAACGACTAAGCAGGCAAAATACCAACACCCACATACGATATGTCTGTCTAGCCCTTTCAGTAGGAGGACTATACATTGCAGCTAGCCTAGTCAAATTAACCCTCCTCCCATACACGATTTCGGACATATTTTCTTCCTTTAAATCCATGAACCTCTCAAAGTCCTTAAAAAAATAATACTCCAAACTAGGGACACAGGGTAATTGACTACAAGGCCATCCAATTATAGCACCAAATTCCTCAGGCAAAATAGTTAATTCATGGTTCCCAAAGCAAAAACAATGATGGGTAACATCCCAAAAATTAACAGCTGCATAAAGGAAATTATAGTCTAACTGTACAAACCTCAGGGATACCAATACATCCATATGTCGCCTCCCCAACTCGTGTTTCTCAGCAATAGTCAGCGACGACAACCACCCACTTAGAGTTGGTTCAAAAGCCATCGCAAACAGTCAAAAGTGGCACAAAAGTATAGAGAGGAATAACACTCGTAATACTGAAATAACGCACATATTCTCCTATTTACAATGGCTTCGCATCTTAACTCTAAACGGATTCGAATTTACCGTTCCAGACGGAAAACGCGTTACACGCTAAATCTGCGCTTAGCGCAGAAGAGCGTGCCAGACGCGGCTACAAACCTGCGCTCGGCGCATTATCGCGCGCCAGACGCCAAGGTTGCGACGCGCACCGCAAACATGTGCTCAGCGCACAACTTCGATTCACATGTGTTGACTCGGATTATGATCTCTCACAAGATTTCGGGCCACTCCCTATCCACTTCGGATGAAAGACACTATTTCTTACTTACTTTTTTAAACCCACCCGCCCAAACCCTTTTTGCTCTCCTTTTCTTTTTTTTGTTGGGAGAAGGTCGGCTACGCTCCATTCAAATTTGCTTTAAACTGAGTCAATCGCATTGCATTTATACATGGCATTTTAGAATAGGAGTCATTGCTAACAAAATCTCACTAACAAACATGGAAAAAGAAACAACACCAATGATCATATAATGTTTGAGCAAAAGACGCAATACATATCAACATACAAAATATACATCATAACAAAAGTGCAGGCCACAGGTACACAAGAGTAAAGTAATGCAGACATCTAAGAGGAAGGCGGATCCTGCTCCCTCGAAGAGGAGTCCTCCGGTTCCTCAACCCGGACCCCACTCGAGTCACCCACATGATAGCCTATCCCAGGCTGTATGAAAGGAGGCATAGGCGGAGTCGGCCGCATGGGAGACAGCTGCTGCATCCCCAACATCTGCTGTTGCATCTGCAACAACTGCATCTGCTGCATCTGCATATGCTCCATCCACATCGGAGAAGGCCCAGGGCATGGATCGGGCCTGACACCCCCCATAAAATCTATATTGCCAACTCCGAACTGCCCAGCAAACAGACTCATGGGAGGCCTTTCAGATGTCGACTCTCGGGGAGTATGAGCCGAAATCCTAGACTGGGTCGATACCCTCACCTCGGGACGAGGCCCACTATGATGAGGATGGCGCTGCATAAAATGTCACAAAGCATTAGCAAAACGAATGCAATAAAAAAAATACAACCAAAGCACAATATGTCAGTCTACATGGCTATGCACGTCGCTGCGGCGACAGGACATGCTCCTTTTCAGCTTGGCCATCCCATGCTTCAGCGAGTCAACCACTCGAAGAATCTGAATGATGATCTCCCAAGGAACCTGGAAATAAACAATGCACAAGTCACTACAAGCAACATAGATAAAATGAAAGTTCTTGACTTTTGACACTTACCGAGCTCACATGGCCCGGCATCACACGAACAGCGTGCTGCTCTGCCTATGGGGCAACATCGATCATCTCCTCAACAGGCCCAAAATCTCTTGTGTACCTGATTCTCAGATCCTGAACAAAAGAGATACGAGTCGCAGCAGCCTCCTGGCAAAAGCAATAACATTCAATACTTTGATCATGCCAAAATAAACAAGAAACAAGTAAACTCAATGTGCATACCTCGTTAGGAGGAGCCAGCGAGGCAAGAGGGCAGCCTGGTAATCGCGATCACAAAAAACAATGTCGTGATAGCTCACCTGAAGCGTCGCCACTCCCTGGATAGCTTGAATAAGAGCAACCCTGTCCATCATAGTGACAGGGGGGTCATGAGGCACCAGTAATAGCCTCGTCCCGTCGTGCTGACAGGTCATCCTCTCACCAAGATACCACACAAGGTATGACTCTTAGTAAAAAAATGAACCTCTCACGAGTCAGAGTTCGGTCCATGTGAGCCCAAGACAGCATCTCCGGAAACGACGCCCAAGGATAAGAGGTAACCTGAAGAGCAAAGATAGCCTCCCGACACTCTCCACAACACCATATCGCGTCATCCGCGCTCCGCTCAGGAAAAGCAGGCAGGAAATGTGGGATCACGAACCCTTTTCGGGGCCAATCCTGAAAAATACTCGTAAAACCAGATCTGTAACAATGAGATCACGTCAGTTATGAGCAATAACGAGACAAAAGATGGACGATGTGTACAATCATACCTCCAGAAGTCTCCATGGACCAAAAAGGGAGACTGGCCCATTATCACTCAATTGCCTGCAAGCAGTGCGTATGCAATAAAAAAGACTGCAATAGCCCAGCTCGGCCCAGTCATAGGTCGACACCTGAGACAACTCCCTCAAGGGCTTCAGGTATCGCGTCGAGACGCGTGATCCCCTATCAGTGCGCAATAGGCCACAGACAACTAACCACAGCAGAATGCGTACCTTCTGCTCCTCAGTAGTTCCCTGAAGGGTGAGTCCCTTAGCCACTTTAGACCGAGGAGCATAAGACGCATTTGGAGGAAGCATACCGGCAATCGGACCGATCAGACCTCGAACCACCGCCGACTTGAAAGGCAGCGAATCACCTATCGGCACTCGGGCGCCGGTAGAAGATAGGCCGGAAATCAAAGTGAAATCCAGCGGAGTAACATTCAACTCCCCACGACGCTTGTGAAAGGAGTTGGTGGTATCCCACCACCACTCCAACAAGCCTCGGACGACAATCTGGGAGGAGTGAACCTCTCCCATACTCTTATAAAAATCCAGAAAAGGGGCTAGACCACTCTGCTCGATGAGGACTTTTCGGACTTTCATGAATCAGGCAAAGTCAAAAGTCCCAAAATCATCCTACAAATGTAAGTACAATTAATAAAGTGCTTAGGCTTTCATATAAAATGAAGTCAACATAACACGGATACTTACGACACCTGAGAGCAGGCGATGTGAAATATGATGCTCCGGATCAAAGTACAGCTGATCGGGAGTCTACCCCACGACCTTCCACGCCCTCCTGGATCCTGAAGCTACCCTACCATCATCATCCCGCCCGAATCTTCCAACGACATGCTAACCGAATGGAACATCACAAATGAATCTAAGATACAAAGAGTTCCTGACTCTAAATTACCAGATTTCATGAATCGGTAAATCTTAAAAACCGCTTCAAAGCGTCACCGTTACATGAGATTCCCAGAATCCATCTCACACAGCAAAATAGGTTCATTGCCTAAAACATGATTTCTACCAACAGAGTCAGCACACATTCAAAGTTCCCTAAACATGTTTCTAGGTTCCAGACTTAGAACCTACGCTAATCCAGATTCTGAGATTCATGATTCAAGAATCATCGCACATTCAAAGTTCCCTAAGCATGTTTCTAGGTTCCAGACTTAGAAACTATTCATGATCTAAAGAATTACTCCCTCCGTCCCAGAATAGTCTGAACACTTTCCTTTTATGTTTGTCCCAATTTTGTTTGAACACTTCCATTTTTGGCATGGTCTCAATATTAATATATTATTTCCTTTACACATCTTTGACCCACACTCACCTTTTATCAATAAAAAGTTACCTGACTTTCTCTCTCATCTAATAAAAAATACCCCACCAACTCCTATCATATCTACTTTTTAAATAAAATAACATTTGATAACTAAACTACAACTTATCACCTTAAACTATGTGTCCCAACAAGTGTTCAGATCTTTGTGGGACAGAGGTAGTATTTAACAACGAACTCACATGAAACGAGTATCGAACTCGTGAAGAACAACAAAACTGCCCGGAAAACCCGCCGGAAACTCGCCGGAGCTCGCCGAAAATCGCCGGAGTTCACCGAAAACCTGCCGGCAAATGTATCTTGAACTCGTCGAAAATGGCGCACTTCACCTAACCCGAAGTAAAAGCCGACCGAAAAGAAAAAAAAATAAATAAAGTGATACAAAACCGAAAAAGCATGAGATAGGAAAATGTACCGGAATTCGGAAAGCGGCCTGAAATTCGTCGGAAAACTTTCCGGAAGAGGGGTCGATGTTTTCGAAAATTTGGACCCCCAAGCTCTTCGAAAATCGCTCAAAATTGCCCAAAAAAACCGCAAAAGTAACAATCAAGCAAAAATAATCACTCCTCCAAAGTAGATATGAAGAAATGCTCGAGAAAAAAGGAGTTTGAAGCTCTGAAATTTCGAAAATGGAGTTTGGACTTAGGAGAGAGAGAGAAATAAAAGAAAGCGGCGGAGAAAGAGAGAAATGGAAGAGAAGAAGGTCGCCCGTGTTTTTTAGGTTGTTTTAATGACCTGCGCCCAGCGCGCCACATGCACCTGTCGCGTCAGCAAGGCGTGCGTCAGACGCGCCATACTACGTCCAGCGCAGCTTAACATCCCAAGCGCAGTTCTATACTTTTGGCGCACAGTCCCATACAACGCGCTTGGTGGCTTCGTAGCCAGGTGGAACCCACACGCTTACTTCCAATGTTCGTTACGACATTGTGCGCGGTAATTCAATGAACTTTAAAAAGTGGGCAAAAAACACAATCTTGCCGCTCTACTAATCAACGGTAACAATTGCCTTGGAACAGGCCAAACACTCCGCACCGATCTCCTTGGAACAGGCCAAATATTCCGCAACAATTGACTTGGAATAGGCCAAACATTCCGCAATAATTGCCTTGGAAGAGGCCAAACATTCCGGAAGAATGGCCTTGGAAGAGGCCAAACATTCCGCAACAATTACCTTGGAAGAGGCCAAACATTCCGCAACAATCACCTTGGAAGAGGCCAAACATTCCGCAACAATTGCCTTGGAATAGGCCAAACATTCTGCAACGATTGCCTTGGAAGAGGCCAAACGTTCCATAACAATTGCCTTGGAATAGGCCAAACATTTCGTAACAATTGCCTTGGAATACCAAACATTCCGCAACAATTACCTTGGAACAGGCCAAACATTCCGCACCTATTGCCTTGGAGCAGGCCAAAAACTCTACACCAATTTCCTTGGAGCGGGACAAAAGCTCTACACATATTGCCTTGGAGGAGGCCAAAAAATCTACCCTGACATGAGCCGGATCATAATAGCTCATGATTCTTTTTCCAATATGTCATTTCATTTTTGCAAATTTACAATTATTTTGCGAATATGTTTCACCCATGTCTGTTCCTGAAGCTTTCGTTGGTTTTGCAGGTACCGGCGCAAAAGAGTGATTTTGGATTGCAGAGCATCGGGAATCATTCTCCGTCCCGACACGTGTACTTTGACTTTCGGTTTTACAAACTCAGTCAATGTGGCGGCTTCTGTAGACACATAATCGTGTCTCCCCATTTAAGGGTCCAATGATGAAATATACCGTGGTATTAGTTGGCACGGCTCAATGGAGGAGCAGTTCGAATAACAAGGCAATATGTGTTTTGAAATAATATTATGATAGCCTAATTAATCATTCATGATGATTAATTGTAAGTTCAACCCGTGATTTTTTTTATGTCCATTTTAAAAGCCCAACTGCATGTTTATTATTTTAATAAATATTTTTCTAATATTTATTGTTTTGATAAATATTTTCCTAAAAGCTTATATTGTTATCCTTTATCCATAAATCAGGTTTTTAACTCGGAAAATTCGATCTCCGGATTTTTAGGGATAAAAATGGCATCTTGAAAGCACGCGTAGCATTAAAAAGGGAATATTCTGGAATATGCGCCGGACGCGGCGGCTGGGCTTAGCGCGCCACGTGCATCCAACATTTTGGCCAGATCGCATCAGGCACGCCAATGAGCGCCTGACATGTGGACTTATGACTCACATAGAGTCCTGCGCCTGGCGCAAGTCTTGTGTGTGACGGAAGTTAAAATTTTATCTTTTTGAAAACGCATTTCCATGTGCAACGTTTTTATTGGACATACCACGTCAGGCAGGCCAACCTGCGCCTGACGCGTGTCCTCGCCCCTGCCACGTAGGACTGCGCCTGGCGCAGGTCTTGCGTGGAGCGCACGCTTTGTTTTGCCTATAAATATGGGTTGATTTCCCGAATCAAAGGCAGCTTCGAATTTTTATTTTTACGCACACAAATACTCTTGACAACTCCGAAATACACTTCGAATACAAAACACTCAAATACTTTGAATCTTCCAAGTCAATTATTGTTCCTGATCCTATTATATTCCTGGTTTCAAGATTGCTTCGACTGAAGGTCACTACGCTCTTCGATCTAAACCGCATAGGTATAATCCTGAGGGCCCTTGAATAATTATATTTATTTTATTGATGTTACTAACCTTTTCTTGTCATGATGTAGCTAGATTCCTAATTAATAATCGAGTCCTGTTGTAAATTCTAACCTCTTTTCTTATATTTTCTGTATATATTATTCATATTATATGATTGTCCTGCATTCCTTCTATCACCCACATGTTATTATGCTAATAAAGACCTAAATAATTGTTCTCATTAATTCAGATAATTTAGTCAAACTGTTAGGAACCTTGTAAAAAGATTGCATAATAACTGATCACTAAATAATTAGTCTTTTGATGTGTTTCCTGAACCAATCTAGATTTAATTATTTTAGGGTGCTTTAAAATATTGTTTGATTGTTCTATTGCATAAAATCTGCTGTAAAATCGTTATTTAGTAGAGGCCAGCAATGGGCAATATAGTTCCTGACTATATTGTACCCTCACCCCTGAACTCACTTTTTGGTTCCGACCATCTATGGAGTCATGACGAGGAAATCTACATTGGATAAGTCCCGAAGATGTCCCTTACTTTTCAATATCCAATTGGGTTTATGATTCTTCCTCTAAAGAATTGTTGACGACTTCTTTCAAAACGAATTTTTCAATAAAACCTTAACAATGGGGTAGTCAAATAAACGCGCTCACACCGCGTGTAGACATTAAAGGAATTGAAAAATCCACGTCTAAAAGTAGTAAGAGTTTTTTTAAATGGAATGTAGTAAGAGTTTAGGAGAGAGAAAGAGTTGTAACTATACAGCTGTACTACATATCTCAAAAAAAAAAAAAGTACTGCTGTACTGCAATTTGCTATCACGTGGGTACTGGGTAACCTAACCCTTCCCAACTCAAATAATCTAAAAAAAAATAAAGAGTAAAAATATAAAGCAACCTAATCCAGCCATCAGCTAGCCCCATCGCTACACGCCTACACCTTTCTTTTCGCTACTTCACTGTCTTCTTCACTGTGACCGGAGAAATGGCCGGCGACTTTTCCAACACGACTTTTGCACCGGAATAAACCACCCGAGCAAAAGCACCAACATTTATATGAAAGAAATCACGTACTTCATCTTCAATTGATGGATCTAGGGTTTGTTATCTGGAAAAATATATATGATAATTGCATCTTGGAACGGGAAATGCGAGCGATAATTCGTCGTCGCGGTCGGAACAGGTGAAATCTTAGTGTTTTACAAGAAGGCGGTATGAATCGGTCGAATTCGGTTCGCCAAAGTTGAAATCTGTTACAACTCGGGCAAACCGAATTTATGCGACCGTTATTTAGTTTTCGTAGGAATAGATGAAGATTGATCGTCCATGGTGGAGGAAATTCCAAGCGAAGTAGTAGAAGGAATCGAAGTCATTATAAATGTTTTTAGAGAAAACCTAGGATGTGATACCATGTACAAACGTTGATTATGAGTTATGGTTGATCTGTGAACGGTAGCCTTAACACTCTTATATTAGTAAACTAGCCTTATATGCACGTGATGCGTGCGTTAATTTCAAAACTTGTTATTCTATCATATACTCCATCCGTACTATAGTTATGATTACACTGGTGCGACGAAGGAAGCCGTCCAAAATTGGATGTTTTCCTTCCTAGAAGGACCCTCGTCCAAGAACCAATAAACACCTTGGACGGGCCATCCAGGGCCTCGTCCAAGGCCTTCAGCATACTTAAGATGAGGATGGTGTGAAGGAGGAAGCCGTCCAAATATGGACGCCTTCCTTCCTCGAGTGACCCTCATCCAAGATTCAAACAATCACCTTGGATGGACCAGCCAGGGCGTCGTCCAAGGCCATCATCATACTTCAGATGAGGATGGTTCGACAAAGGAAGCCGTCCAAACATGGACGCTTTCCTTCCTCGAGTGACCCTCGTCCAAGATCAAGCAATCACTTTGGATGGACCAGCCAGGGCCTCGTCCAATGCCATTATAAAATTCAAGATGAGGAAGGTTCGATGAAGGAAGTCGTCCAACCATGGACGTCGTCCTTCCTCGACTACCCCTCGTCCAAAATTTAGAAAGCCAAAGGAAGCCGACCATATGTGGCCGCTTTCCTTCTGTAAACGACCCCCGTCCAAAGCAAAAAAAGTGCTTTAAGATGTAAAAATATATATATATATATATATATATATATATATATATATATATATATATATATATATATATATATATATATATATATATATATATATATATATATATATATATATATATTATCACTAGAGTTTCAGCCCTCTTCTCGGCGCTCGTATTGGCAAACTCCTTCCATAAGTTATCAGTATACTTGGACATACTGATATCGCCCGTTCAAGATTTTCTGGACGGGGCTGTTTACTTAGGAGTTTTGAAAATATACCTCTATCCTCGGCCAACCGCAAGACGGCGGCGACCAAGAAGTTATAGTCATGAAACAGCTCTTTGAAAGGAATCCAGTTAGCTGACCATTTAAAGGATGTGTGATCTGGTCTGGAATACTTTTTTATTTTAATGTATTCATCACCTCCTCATCAAACTTATCCTCTAACTCCAAAAAGGATTTCGCCCGTCCAGTATTCGTAATGGCCTGGCTATAGAAACGATGTCCCTCAGTGACGAAATCATTGGCCGCTCTGAGAAAAATGAAGTCGGCTTTCCAGTCATGCATCTTCGAGGGCTTGCCCCAAGAGGTAAGGAAGCCAGGGCAATTGCATGTAAATTCCTCAGGTAAAAGGGCATTAACCGTCTTAGGGGCTAACATTAAAAACCCTTTTAAGGGCAAATGTTGTAGCCTAAAATATCAACGACTCTCTTGGAGACACATGGATCCATCAGGACGATACATGTGTCCCATAAGAGGAATTAAATAAAGGAGGTTTAACCATTGGGTTTTAGCTAGATGGGTGTAAATGCTCACCTTTTGGCCCAAAGGTTATTCAGAGCCCAAATCCCTATAATGGCTGCATGTGATTGGATGATGATTCATCCCCAATCATAGCCTAGCAAGTGTCATGATTTGATTGACTAGCCAATCAGGTGCCCCTATTCTACAGTAACCCAAAAGGGTAGCAGTCATATCACAAACATTATAAATACCCCTGAAATCAGGAGAAAGGTAATTCAATGCAAACAGTGTAAACTTACTCGGTGGAAATACTCTCTCACTTTCTCTCTCTATCTCTACTTTTTCCTTCTCACTCCTGGTACCTGACTTAAGCTTCGGAGGGGGAACCACCACCCAAACCTCCAGGGTGGGTCCCTTTTTTGCATGTTTGGGAACGGAGCTCAGATTCGGATTCACCAGATTCAGACATCGTTGCACAAGTCTCTAATTGAAGAACAACTTAAGGGAAAATAGTTTAGGAAATTCCCACTGGTAACCCTGTACTGTGGAACATTTGCAATGGTAAATCGGTTTTTTTTCAGTTTCAAAAATAACCCTATACTTAGTAATATTATACAAAAGTGACCTTAATGATGGTCAAACCGTTAATTCAACCGTTAGTTTTATTGGTAAAAACTGTGGTGATTGGGTGGAATGTCAGTGGGCTGGGTGGTGGTTGAGGGCCGAGTTAGGGTTAACCTGGGTTAGGTAAACCAATAAAACTAACTGTTGAATTAACGGTTTTACCATCATTAACCTCACATTTGTATAATATTACTAAGTATAGGGTTATTTTTGAAACTGAAGAAAAAAACGGTTCACCATTGCAAATGTTCCATAGTACAGGGATCGATACCAGTGGGAATTTCCCTAATAGTTTACTTGCCAGCCAAGGAGACTAAACAAGTGGAATTATAACCCATTTTAACAAAATTGTATCTTATTTTGAGATACTTAACACATAATAATCCTTTCTTTTAAAATGTAATCCTTTTGAAAGATTGGCCCATTAAAAAATAATGGTTACAATTTAGCAAAAATATATTATGTAATGGTTAAAAAGGATTATAACAAAGTATTCTCATGTTCTTATATAAGGATCATTTTCATGGGAACTCAACCCTATATATTAGAGATGGCGGTGGGTGGTCCCTCCACACTTGCACTCACCTAAAAATATCTTTCCATCCCCGCCCCACCACCTATTGCTGGGGAAATTTTCAAATCCATCCTCGCCCCAACGGATAATAATTAAGAATTGTCTCAGCCCCACCACCCATATGGTTATCCATGCTCGCCTCATAGCCGACCCAACAATTATCCAACTTTAATATAACTTTTGTTAATTAAAAACTAACACATAATTGTACAAGTATATATTGATAATAATACATATAAATCAAAATTCAAGTGTGCAAATCTTTCACCCAACTACATATTTTGCCATAATATTATATATAAAAATTGTAAGAGTAATATGCCATCAAGAATTGATGAACTAAATTACAAGACCAACTATTGTCGTAAATCCACAAAAGAAGTTGTTTCATTACATCTTAATTATGTGTTCAAATACATTACAGAATAAGGATTAATAATACTTCCTCCGTTTCGTTTTATATGCAACAAAGGGGTATTTTTTGTGAGATATAAAATATTCCTTTGTTGCATTTAAAACGAAACGGAGGAAGTAATATAATATGGATATTTTATAAGATAAATTATTAACATTTTATATGCTTTTCAATGAGTAGGAGAGTATGAGATGGAGGAGAAGCAACGTGGTCGGGGATGGGGCTGGTACAGCTTAAAATCCACACCCACTCTATCACCTTTGACAGGTAAGATTTTTATCCTCATCCCCCCTCTATCACCTACAAACCCTTTACCAATCCACACGTGCCCCATCAACTATGCGTAGTGGTTCTCTACAAATACCACCCCCACTAACATCCCTACTATATATATACACACACATTACATGTGAAGAATTAGTGATAAATTCATAGCTACGATTATTTTGGAGTTCAAAAATATTTTTTTCCAATTTAAGTAATTTAAATAGCATAAAGGATATTGAATTGAGATCAGTGATAAATTCATAGCTATGGTTTTTTTGAATTAAAAAATACTACCTCCGTCCCTGAATAGTCTGAACACTTTATTTTTATGTTTGTCCCAAATTAGTTTGAACACTTCCATTCTTGGCATGGTCCTACCATTAATATATTATTTCTTTTACACATCTTTGGCCCACACTCTACCTTTTATCAATAAAAAGTTACCCAACTTTCTCTCTCCTCTAATAAAAAATACCCCACCAACTCCTATCACATCTACTTTTTAAATAAAATAACATTTGATCACTACACCACAACTTATCACCTTAAACTACGTGTCCCAACAAGTGTTCAGATCTTTTTTGGACGGAGGGAGTATAAACTTGCAATCTAATTAATTTAGAAAGCATAAAAGGATGTAGAATAATTGAAGGATCAGTGATAAATTCAAAGCTACAACTATTTTAGAGTTCAAAAATGTTTTCACGCAATTTTATTAATTAAGGAAGCATAAATGGTGTAGAATCGAAGGATCAGCAATTAATAAATTCATATAAAAGGCAATTTTGGAGTTCCAAAATGATTTTCTTGCAATCTACGTAATTTAAAAACCATGAAGCATGTAGAATTAAAGGATCATTGATAAATTCATACCTACGATTATTTTAGAGTTTAGAATTATTTTCTTGCAATCTAATTAATTTAGAAAGCATAAAGGATGCATAATTTAAAGCTACAATTATTTTTGAAGTTCAAACTAATTTCTTGTAATATTATTAATTTAAAAGGCATAAAGGATGTAAAATTGAAGGATCAATGATATATTCACAGCTATGGTTATTTTGGAGTTCAAAAATATTTTGTTGCAGACAAATTAACATAGAAAGCATATAGGATATAGAATTGAAGGATCCGTGATAAGAATTTTATTGCTTTTTAAATTTATGTTTGTTACATTAGTATATAGAATTGGACTTTGATTACAAAAAAGAGTGTTGTGGTTTGGTGGTAGAATAATAAGCTCTAATATCTAAAAGGTTGGGTGATCAAAATCTCTTGCATTATTATTCTTGGCATATAAACAAAAGAGAAAAGCCATGTAAGAGTCTACATGATGCCATATCAACGTCCACGTATCAGACTCCTACTACTCCTCCACATGTTTTAATAATATATATAGTATAATCTTTTCCTTTAAATTCTAAAAATTATTTTTAAAACTTAATTATATAGAAGTTAAATTTTGTCCCAATTAAATTCTTTAATTTATTCATGTTTTATCGATTTATTTAGAATGAAATCATTGTTGTTGCCTTATCAAAATTTAATTCTTCTAATTGTAATTATATTATGGTGAAAATAAATTTTGATCTATTTATTGTAATCATCCCTTGTCCAGTTTTCTTATAGTTATTTTATTTCTATCTCTTTTCTGGATGATGAATTAGTTAATGGTTTGAGCAAGATTTTCATTTAATTAATTAAATAAATATCAGGTTTTTATTAATTTTACAAGGGTTCCTTAAATTAGTTTTTCATGAAGAGTTTTAAGTGACTTTTGGGTTCTTTTAACCTGTCATTAAATTGCAAATATTTGGCTTTTCATTTACCTTTTAATTAACTCATTTTATTTATTTTAGTCAATATTTTTGGGGATATTTTAGCACAAAAATTATGGTTCGTCTTCTACCGTGACTGTGCTTTTGTTTTTGGATGTTTTAAGAGTATCCTTCGCATTGCAAAAATTGTTCTAGTGTTTATCAAAAGTTTCTAAATAAATCCTCTTCACAAAAAAGGCTAAGTTCTAATCCAACATATGGACATTTAAAATGGGGAATATATTGAAGAAGAGCTTGCTCGACTGGGTTGATAATAGAGTAATAATCTGCACTCCTCCAGTTAGCCTAGGTTACGAACAAGATCCCTAGTTTAATCAGGGCTAGTGTAATATTTATAATAATTTATAGTAATTAAAATAAATTCGTACATGTTAGGATTAGGTGATGAATTTTTGTATATGTATATATGTGATGGACGAATGTATGTTGATAATTTAGGCTTATGATTTTCGAATTTTTGTTCATTTCTTTTATTTTGTAATTATTATTATATGAATTAGATGTATAATTATTATTTAATTTGTTGAATTATGATAGAGGCAGTCCTACATACTGTTAATATAGGACTACATGAGCATGTCAATTTCAACTCGCATGCAAACCATGCACATAGCCTGCAACAAGATACACCATTTCCCTCAGGCTTCATTGTAGATAACATTGGGCGGTCTCCTGAGGCAACTCCCGAGATCTATATTCAAATAGATGGCTCCGAGGACAAAACTACTAATATGGGCAGGGCTCGCTTGGACATCTCTAGAATCTACTACGCAAACTTATACAAGACAAGGCCAATGCTTTCATGCCAACTATGTGCTCCTAAAGAAAGTACAAGCATGCTTCCATGCACTAGTAGAAAAATGATAATTTGCGTCTGCCTATTTGCGTCGAATGCATGAACAACTGACGCAAATGCTCAGGAAGAGACGATTTGCTTCGGATATCAGACATGGTGCGACGCAAATAATCACAGCATATGAACTGCAGGACCATTTGCTTTGCATGGCGATGAAGAAGTGACGCAAATGATGAACGCTAGTGGCTTGGGGAGCCCACTATTTGCGTCGTATATCACAGTTGTTGGACGCAAATACAGTGCGTGCCATGATTTGCGTCGCGTGCTTTGTAGGTGCGACGCACATGAAGGATGCAAATCATGGCTTGGGAGTACGATTATCTGCATCGCATGTTTTTCTGATGCGATGCAAATCATCATTTGCGTCGGACGTTGGGCCCGTTCGATGCAAATGATCTAGGCCCAGACTAAACACTCTCACTTCTCAAAAATCACACTCTCACTCCTCTCACTCTCTCTCTCGAACGAACGGACAAAAACCCTTCACTCCGAAAAAACCCCACTTCTCTCACCGGTGATTCCCACTTCTCCGACGAATCCCTCTCTCTCCGACGAACCCTCTCTCTCACTCCTCTCATTCTCTCTGTCTCTCTCGGTTTTCGCTCATCACTCTCATTCTCTCTCTCGGTTTTCGCTCGTCATTCACCGACGAAATTCACTGGCGTCTCCTCAGTCACGCCGACGACGACCTTCCCTTTCCCGCGTCGCGCCGGTTTCTCTCACCTACGACCTCCTCTTATCACGTCGCACCGCACCCACGTACTACTCGTCACCCCTGCAGATCGTCGCGGCTGCCGGAGCACTCCTCTCGCCGGCACACACTCTCTCCAGCAATGTAAGTCTTGCTTTTTTTAGTATTTTTTTACTCCAATTAAATTTGTTTGTATCAAATTTGAGATTAAAATTAGTTTCGTGTAGGTTGTGTTACAATTCTGTTTAAATTATCATTTATAATGTTACTTTAAAATTTCCGACTCATAATGGAGCTCAAATTGTGTTTAAATAACAAATAATTTTATTAATGCTTTAACTATGATGTTTCTTAACTACTTGAAAAATACATCAAGTTAGATTAATATTGTTTGTGAGTTAAGTTTGAATTAGTTTTTTGTCACCTTTGTAAAGTAGCTAGCTCTAAGTATGAGTAATAAAGGGTAAGATTCTGCTCAATTATAGAACTTGAACTTTGCCTATATAAACTTTTAATCTACTTTAATCTTATGAGTTATGACTTTTGATCACTATTTAATGTTTGGGTTGGTTAATGTCCAACTGCAGTTGCCACATTCCGTCCTCTACTTGTCGGCTTGCCGGTGCTCCCAGGTCACCTCACTGTGCTTGTCTTCGCTGCTCCTTGAGAGCAGAGGTATATATTATACCTTTTGCCTTATGTGGATTTGTTTTATTTGTCTCTATAATGTCGGTTTTTGACCAAACCTATATGGGGGGTCGGGAAATCTAAGGAATTGTTTGGTTATGTGATTGGGAAAGTATATGAATTGATGGATTTTTATTATGAAATTATTATTTTGTTATATATGAATTATGAATTTGTGGATTGTTGTATTAATTAGTTGAACAATTGAGATATGGACATACCTTAACGGAGTGGGGAGGGAAATCTAAGGAATGGATTGGTTTTTGCTATTTAATTACAATGTGCATCATTGGCCTAGATACCCGTTTAAGGCTTACTCATTAGGAGTAAGTCTTGAATAGTCCCCGATTTGGGACTGTCTTTGAGTTTCTTATCGCACTTAGGATGTGAATGAATGTTTGGTTTTCGATTTTAAGAAAGATCTAGCTCATTTCCCTAAGCGTTCTCTGGTTACATATGTAGATAGTTTACCTACTATCTTCATCGTGTACTTGGATAACTGTAGGGAAGTGCTGCCGGATTTTTCTTAGAATTGAAAACAAAATGTTCATTCACTAGTGAGATGAGAAACTCAATGATGGGTTAGGTTGGAGTGATAAGGACCCAAATGTTCATGACTGCATTTGATAGGACACTTTGAATGATGTGATCGATTATGTTCTTGTTTGGTGTCTCTAGTGTATGAATATGGATCGAAACTGGATGTATGGTAATCGGATTTCAGCGACATTTCTACAAGGGGTTGATGAATTTATCAGGGTTGCGTTAGAACATCAATCACATAATGGGTCAAACTTAGTCTTGTGTCCTTGTTGTGATTGCAATAACTCTAGGGGGTATCTGATGTGGATCAAATTAAGGATTATTTGATTCGTCGTGGGTTTAAGAGTAATTATACTAGGTGGACATGCAACTTTTTTGCTTTTGGAGAGGGAGAGGGAGAGGGAGAGGGAGAGGAAGAGGGAGAGGGAGAGGGAGATGGAGATGGAGATGGAGATGGGAAGAGGGAGAGAGAGAGGGGGAGAGGGAGATGGGGATGGAGAGATAGAGAGAGGGAGAGAGGGAGAGGGAGAGGAAGTTGGAGAAATATCTTTGGCTTATTGATCTCAAAGGTATATTAGTGATGAGATGAAAGTATAATTCCAAATTCTACCTCTTAGTTTAAGTTTTTAATGTTCTTGCACAAACATGTTTTTTTTATTAGGGGTGTTTGGTTGCTTCTTCTTACTCATCATATTGCTTTAGTGGAGGATAGTCACACATATCTTCGACGCCTATCTTTGGCTGCATTCGGACACTTCATTCTTGAATTTGGCAAGTTAGGTAATATAATCAACGTTCTTGAACTCTTTTTATAAAATCATAAGCTAATAAGAACTCATTTTATTTTGGCCTACATTTAGTGAGGTGAAAACATGTATGAGATCTATCCTTTGACTATGTGTAAGCTGTGCGATATACTAAGCTGCTTGGTAGAATGTGTTTTCAAATGACAAAAATAAACATATTGCTTGTCCCTTATTATAAAAATTCTAATCTGTGGTACCTACATGTATGATATGTAGAACACCAAAATGTAGCAAATTGCACATTGTATGCTGGCGAAATTGCTTGTTCCTTATTATTAATATTCGAATCTGTGGTACCTACATGTATGATATATTGGCAGTGCATCTTGATCCGAGCCTCCTGGTAGTCACCTCTCCAACTAATTAAAACCTGTAAGGTCTTCTCCCGTCCTCTTCCTTAATGGCGTGTGGAGAACCGTGGACTGTTTAGGCTTGTCTTATGTCTTGGAACCATACTATGTCAATGTGTAAATGTTATAATCACTTGTTTACTGCTTATAGTATAGAATTCAAAGCATGCTTCATAAAATCCTCAAGAGCACTTCTAAAAAATGATGGGATATGCTTTGAATCCTCAAGAGCTCTCGATTAGAGAACCATGGATGGTTTAGGTTTTGATTGCTTAATGGTTTAGTAGAGTTATGTCCGAGTGATTGAATAATAAACACCATATAGTTATTGTTCCTGTTCTTTTGTCGTAATTGTTTTTGTTGTACGATTGTACCTGCTAAAATGGGTTATGAATCAAACCTTCAGAATTTCAGTTCACCTTGTTCATCACATACAACAGAAGAATCCAGAAAATTTGGTCTGTAATTGTTGGCTTTGCCTCACATTGAAAACAAGGATCAAGGTCTATCACCTCTAAGCGTATTGGTAAAAGTTTATCATTGTTTTTTTATGTACTCTAACATTCAGTTTTAGATGGAGCAACTATCTTTTTGAGCTATGATATAGCAGGCTTATGTATCTGTCGTTGTCCATTTCATATAACTTTGGAAGTTTCTGAATTTGTATTTTGGTTTAGCGGAAAGCAGTATGGATGATGATCTGTATGACTAGCTTGTTCAAGCCATGACAAAGGCTGGAAATTCAAAGGGAGAAGCTTTTGAAGAATCAAAAAGGTGTCAGAAGGCTGAGAAAGCAGCTATGGATGCAATTCACAGGGTTAGTGTCTAAAAGAACTTTTTACTGGCCGTATGTTATTCTAGCATGATTTTTTGTTTTAAATATCGGTCTTTGTCCCCCATTCTTGTCATAGAAAAACTTTCGATTACTTTCCATAATTGATAAACATGTCAAATGTGGGAGCACCAAACTCCTTCATGAATCCATCTTTGGGAATTTTCTCATAGATGTTAATTTATCTTTACATGTAAGATTGATGATGTTTCTGACAAAGGGACATTCAAAGCAGATTGCAGATAATTCTGTGCATATTACAAATTATGACTTGTCACTTGTTAACTTATGTGATATTCAAGTATAAGACCCTTTATTTCTTTCTTTTCACTTCATATTCTGTGTGTTGGCAGGAAAAAGCTGCTGAAAGATTGTATTATGAGGAATTTAGAAAAAGGAAAGAGAAAGATGAAGAGCTGGCTAAGTGGATAGAGGAACTCGCAATCACAAAGAGCCAGCAGGAAAAGGTCTTGCAGGAACTCCACGAGGCATCGGATCAGAAGAAGTTGCTTGAAACCCAATTTCAGAAAGTCAAACTTACAGACTAGGAGATGCAAGAGAAATTACGTGTAGTTCAGGAAGTGATAAAAATTTATTGTGCAAGATAAAAATTTCAGAAATTATTGTGCAAGAAAAAACAAATTTAGAGTGTAGCTCAGGAAGTGATAAAAATTAATCTTTTAAGAGAGCACCATTACAGTAGGATTTGTTTGATGGAAAAACAAACACAAAGTAGGAAGACTTTATTGGATCAACTCAACTATGTAAACTAGTGAGACGGACAAAAGAGGGGGGAGCAAATCGAAAAAACTTTCTAAAATTTGCAAAATTAGAAAAGTTGGTGAGTGGAGAGAGAAAAGGGTGCTTTAGAGCAAGCAGAGAGAGAAAGTAGTAAGAGACGATCTAAATGTGTGAATTTGATATGAGTAAGAGGGGAATAGAGAGTGGGGTAGGGGGAGGTGAAGGGGAAGCTGTGAGAAGTGGGGAAAGGGAATTGGGTTATCCATTAGTTTAGGCTTATAACACCAATTTAAAGTTTGGGAGAGATAATTTTAAGTTGTAACATATAAATTAGTTGATTATTGTTGATGCTATGATAAATATATACATACAACGTGCAACTTGCTACATTTCAGTGTTATGTTATATTGAGGGAAACTCTAATTAGCAAAGACCAAATTTACTAAGAAATGGAGATTAGGATCATGATAATACATTGTATGGGATGTTGAAAGAATGTGGTGAGGTGTACTGTCATTAAATGAAGATTACACTGCAAGGACAATACATTGTATTGTTTATATTCATTGATTTACCTTATTTACATAACAAAAATAAGCAATATGACAATATATTATCTTCCACAAATACATACTCAAATTGTATCACTCGATCATGATTGAGATACTTTAATTAAAATTATATACCAAACTTGGCTTGACTTATTTGGTGTAGATTATATCTCATGACTAGCGCTGACAATGGGTCGGAAATGATGCAGGTGGATTTCAAACCGCCCCATCACCCACGACCCGAAAAAAAGCTGTTTGTAGATTTAACAATTAAAAAATATATTTGGCCATCGATTAAGAGCAAAATGACTAAACATAATTTGTAAATTCACACGATGAAAATTACTATTAATAATTGATACAAATGTACTAATATATATATGGGTGGATGGATGGAGCGGGTAATAAGGCGAGTAACGGGTCAAAAGAAGTTCAACCATCTTCGATACAGCCCGCCATCTGCTCCACCTGCCTTGCGGGTCTTTTGCCCGTTTATCTGGGGTGGGTGGGTGGATGATCCACTCACCCATTGATAATTGCCAGCTCTACTCACACTAGTAGAATAATTGCTTATTGCTGCGGTGGTATTGCTGCGGTTTTACCCATACGCAGCAATATATCACGTAAAAAGAAAAGGTAAAATATAAAATAAAGATATTGCTGCGGTTTAGGCCAAAAACCGCAGCAATATGGTTTCAACGGGAAATTTTTGAAAAAAAGTTGACTTTTTGAGCAGACATATTGCTGCGGTTTTTGGCCGAAACCGCAGCAATATATTAAAATAATATTAAAAAAATAATATTTTAATATATTGCTGCGGTTTTTACAAAAAACCGCAACAATATGTTTTCAACGGCAAATTTTTGAAAAGATCAAACATATTGCTGCGGTTTTTTGTAAAAACCGCAGCAATATATTAAAATAATATTAAAAAAAAATATTATAATATATTGCTGCGGTTTTTACAAAAAACCGCAGCAATATCCCCATTAATTTCATATAAGAGGCGCTAGGGTTTGGGACACTCGCATTTCAGCCTTCGCCCGTCGCCGTTTGTTGTGACTCCTTCTTCATCCTCTCTCGTTCCCTCTCATTTTCTCTCACTCTCTCACCCACAAAAATCTGAAACCCTCCTCACCCATTCACCATCTTCTTCTCACCCACAAAAAAATCTCTCACCACCAGTAGTCTTCACCCTTGTCCGTGGTCTTCAGCCGACGGCGCCGATGTTCAAGCGGTCCTCCGCCGTTGCTTGCTTTCGCCCGTCGCCGTTACTTCGTCAACACTCGCTCGTGGGTTGCCTCGTGGGTCAGTGGTAAGTCGCTCGTGGAGCGCCTCATGGGTCGCCGTTGTGGCTTGTTGTCGTGGCACCTCCGTCAACACTCCTTCATCAAGTTGTTTCCGTAACTTTTTAGGTTTATTTTTTATTTTTTGTATGTTATTTGTTCTTATTCATTTAGTTCTAGTTTAGGATGTTTTTTTGATTTTTTTTCGTTTTTTAGATGTGTATGTTGATTTTTTTTTTTAGGATTTTTTTTATTTTTTTAGATCAGTTTCTAATTTTTTTCTAATATATTTTTTGTTTTTATTATATTTTCTGTAATTAGTCAGTTAGTTGTAACAGTTGTTTTTTTTTCATTTTATTTTTTGATCTTTTGTATTATTTATATAACTAGTTTTTTTATCTTTATATATTAACGAGATTCATATGTCATTTCAGATTTGCTATTTTTTTGGTACTATAATTTTGGTTTTTTTATACTCTGCCTTAAATATATTGTAATAATATATTTCAGTTTGTATTTTTTTTTATTTTTGAATTTTGTATAATAATTTTTTTGTCATTAGTTTCAATCAGTAGTGTTTTATTTTCTTTTAGCCTTTTTGTCTTTGAAATTTGATGGCAAATGCAAAAAAAAAAAAAAAAATTTTACCTGTACCAGTACCTTTTGCTGCGGTTTTCCCCAGAAACCACAGCAATATACCGCCTTTTTTTAATAAAAAATATGAATATTGCTGCAGTTTTTCCCAGAAACCGCAGCAATATACTATCTTTTTTTAATAAAAAATATGAATATTGCTGCGGTTTTTCCCAGAAACCGCAGCAATATGTTGTAATATTGCTGCGGTTTAAAACCGCAGCAATAGGTAATTTACCTATTGCTGCGCCCTTATTTGCTGCGCGGTCAAAACCGCCGCAATAGGCCACTTAATGACCGCAACAATAAGCATTTATTCTACTAGTGTCACGACCTCAAGGTCAAGGGTTCAGATCCTAAGAAGTGAAAGACGCTGAGAGGAGGATTTCCTTTATAATCCCCCTTTTAAGTGCTTGGGCCTCTATAGGGCTTGTGTGAAAGCCGCCTATAGGTTATTCATCTTATCAATCTAAAAGAATTGATTAGAATTATATATAATTCGCAAGGGTTTATTTATCCTAAACAAGTTCCATTATCACTTGAGTTCTTTTCTTTTTTTGTAATAATTGTAAATCAATAATATATGCTAAGCAGGTTTGCTCCCATGGGGGACCATTCACATTTATGTTATGCAAGTGACTTAACTTATGTCCTTAACTACCAAATTTAGGTGCATTTGTTTTCCCTTACCTGATTACGCTTAAGATTATGTCGAATATTACAAATATAATTGCCTAATGATAATAATAATGACTTTACTAAAATAGTTACACTGGTGAGTTAATTCCTCAGTATTTTCCACTTTGGGGTTCGGCGCGCATCGCGCGTTGAACAACAACTAGTGACAAAAAAAGCAGGTAAAAAAAACCAAAAAAACCGATCATTTCGTCGCACTTTGTGCAATCTGCGACGCAAATGATGATCATATGCGTCACATGTAGTCCATGTGCGACACATATGCCATGTTGCGCAATCCCTGCTAAGTTGCTAGGGGATGGGGCTGGCTCAACCATTTGCGTCGAATGCGGAGCTATATGCAAAGCAAATGGTGTATCATGTGCGTCGAATGCAGCTTAGCATGCGACGCAAATGGCTGACGCAGATGCTGATGGATGGTGCTGGCTAGGCGTCTTGTGCGCCGGACTTTGCAAGGCATCCGACGCAAATAGCAAAAAATCTGCATTGTGTCCTTATCCGACGGAGATCATGTTTCCCAGATTTGCGTCGAGACCTTTGGCGTCGCACCTATGTCCGACGCAATTGGTGGTCCTAGGTCCGACGCAAATCAATGATTTTGCACTAATGATGCCTTCAATCGCATAATCATCTTCGAATACAAACTGACTCAGAGGTCCTTGTGCATTACACAGGGTGTAACCCGCATTTCCAATCTAACTATACTGGGGACTTTCAAGGACATCTTAGCAGTAGGCAACCTGCTCCATGGGTGTTGTGTCACCAAAGTGGCGCGATCACAGGTTCGAAAAGCTCACAAATTGACAACCTATCTTCGCACTGCTCAAGTTACCTTGCTTAGTTTTTAAGTTATTATATGTTCTTTAGCTTGTTTGATCTGTTGTAAGTTTTTCTTGATGTTAAACAAAAGGCAGAAAAACTAAATCCTGAAACCCATTATCACATCACTCTACATGCACGTTTTAAGTACTAATCCATCGATGAAGCAACAATTTCACACGTAGATCAATCTAGGTAAGTATTATATCATCTAAACTAAGAGAGTAAAGTTTCTATATATCTTAGCATAATTTGTCATGCAATTAGTTCTCTAGCTTCTTTTCAAACCACTGTCTTAGCATCGTAACCGTTTTTATTATATCATCCAACATCCATTATTAGTTGAACCATTATCCCTTAATAGAGATCACATATAGCAATTATATTAAAACTACTACTCCCTCCATCCCATTTATATATAGTAATTATTGAGGTATCATTGTTGTTCTTGCATAGGGATTTGTTATTGTTTTCGATTTATTGCTATTAAAAATCAACTCCATCGCTATTTGTCGTCCGTATTTACTAAAGATCGCCTGTATTTTTTCCTTTAAATTCCCCCCATACCCATTTTCACCCCACTTTTACTCTCTCACCTCTCATCCAACTTCACCCCACTCCAACTTTCTCACCCCTTTCTCAACTCTTGCACTACCACCACCTAACCACCACCACTGGAGCGACACTCGCGCACCACCACCACTGGAGCGACACTCGCACACCACCACCATTGGAGCCACCGGAGATAAACTCGCGTACCACCACCACCACCACCGCGGACCACCACCACCGGAGCGACACTCGCGCATCACCAACACCGCCACCACCGGGAGGTAAACTCGCGTACCACCACCACCACCGTGGACCACCGCCACCACCGCGGACACCACCACCATCAGGGCACCAACTCACTGTCGCGGACCCCACTGTGATAGCACCTTCGGAGCACCACAATGTCCGACGAAGAACCGTCAACGCCGCCAGCATCACCGGAACGAGAATAAAATGTGGTTAGTATTTTGTATTATTTTTTCCGCCACCAACAGACGGTACCTGTTTTTTTTGTTTCCTCCACCTAGGAAACGAAACTGATTCGTTCCCTCCGTTTCGTTTCCATGGAAACGTGCCCTTTTTGTTTCGTTTCTTCCATGGAGGAAACGAAGATCTGCTTCGTTTCTTAGGTGGAGGAAACAAAAAAAAAAATCAGTTTTTTGGTTTGTTGAAAATCTGCTAATTCGCACATTATTGAAAATATTTTGATAATTAGCAATAATTTTCTTATCAGCATAGTTATTGTGAAAATCTATTAATTTGTTAATTAACATTTGCTATTAGGTTGTGTTATTATATATTTAGTTAATATAAAGTTTAATTTTTTCTGAATATTAAGTTTAATTTTGTTAATGGATATTTATTGAATATTTCGTTAATATTAATAGTTGAGAGTAATTAAGTAATTAGTAGTTACGGTTAGTAAGTGATTGATTTCATTAGTCAATATTAGTGATTACTGCATGTCAATAGTGATTATATGATGTCTAAATAGTAAATGTTAAAATGTTTTAGGTTTATTTGCCGGATTTTAGGGGTGATTATATAGATTATAATCACATGATTTATAATGAAACTCTTTGGGCTGAGAAAAAGGAAGTACAAGCTTGGGTTAAAACTAGGGCACGTGAAATTAGGTTTGTGATGGTAATTTCGTCAAATCATAGACTTGAGGCTATTGGTCGAGAGCATGTTTATATGAAATGTAACCGGGGTGAAAGATATCAGGGTGAAGGTAGGGATCTTAATGAAGCATAATGTGTAGCTACAAAAACCAAAGTATGTGGATGCAGAGCGGGAGTTGAGATAATGTTGTTGGATTACCCTGATCGAACAGGATGGGTGATCAAAGCAGATCCATGGATAAGTGGCATGCACAATCATGAGTTTATTCATTACCGTGAGGGCCACCGACCCATGAGCGGCCTTACTCTGGCGGCTAAGGTTTTCGCTCGCGATATGATTAAGTCGCACGTTAGGCCTGCTAGTATCATGAAAGTCGTTAATGAGAAATTTCCCGATGATCATCCAAATATGAGACAATTCTACAACCTGAAGGAAAAAGATAGAAGAGAAGCAATGGATGGTAGAGACGTGATGCAACAATTCCTCCACCTTGCTCGAGAGCACGGCTACCTTCATTGGATAAGACAAGACGAGGAGACAAATGTAATGACATAGGCGTTCATGGTGCACCCTTGGTCGGCAGATATCCTTCGTACTTATACGCATGTTGTTGGTATGGATGCAACGTACAAAACCAACAAGTATAACATGCCTTTTATGGAGCTCATTGGGATGACACCTTGTAACAAGAACTTTATGCATGGTTGGTTATGCTCTGATGGCCATTGAAACAGATGATAGTTACAATTGGGTGTTGGACAAGTTTAGGTTGCTTATCGGAGTGAATGTTGTCCCTGTTACACTCATAACTGACCGTGATTTGTTTCTTATGAAAGCGGTCCGTGAAGTATTTCCTAACTCTGCACATTTGTTATGTAGATGGCATATCAACAAAGATGTGCAGAGTAGAGTGAATCTCATCATGGGCAACCCCGATGTTGGTCCAAGATTCTTGAAGCGAAGTTGGTATCGAATAATTAACTCCACCTCCGAGATGGGTTATTTAGCAGCGGTTAAATGCATGAGAGATGTTTACAGACAGTGGCCTAAAATCATCGAATGCCTAGAAACTACTTGGCTTGTGTACAAAGAGAAGTTTGTTCAGGCGTGGACAGACAATGTTCTTTATCTTGGGAATACGTGCACTAGCCGAGTTGAAAGCACACACTCAGCTCTGAAGTCTTAGGTTTTAGTAGTACAGGTGCATTGGACACCATATTTTCTATTGCTCATAGTGAGATAGAAAATCAGATGAAAAAGGTGGAGAATGACCTAGAGGAGTGTCGGCGTCAACATGGGATCTTGCACAAGACTACGGCTTTGCATAAGTTAAATGGATCTTGCACAAGACTGAGGCGTCGCATTACTGTTAAGAGCTCTTACTGCATGAGGAAAAACGTATGCGGGAGTTGGCCAATGACGTCTATGAGCGTTGCGGTTGCTCGTTGAGAACCACACATGCCATTCCTTGTGCGTGCGACATATGTAGACGCTTGGAGGCGAAGCAGAGTCTGTACCTGACAGACTTACATCCTTATTGGACTACTTTGATCCTTGGTGATGGGGTTAACAACCCCGATTTTGTATCTGAGGCAGTATAGGATTCTCAGTATCTCTTAGAGTTAGTTGACCAGGTTCAAAATAGTGATCCTGCCATCTTGCAGAGTGCTAGTCGGGTTTTAGAAGATCATCTACGTAATCCCGGTGATTTAGCTTTTGAGCCTCACATCGTTGAGAACCCCAAAGGGAGACCACGAAGGAATCATCCAAGTACAAAGCGTAACAAGAGTGGTTTTGAGTACACATCTCGTGGGTCTTCAAAGAGAGGAAGTAGATGTGTAGGTTCAGTTATGAGCATGTCAACTTCTACAGGTAATATGTTACTTAATTATATGTATTGATTATTATAATATTGCTCTTTATGTAATTTTAATATTAATAGTGAATAATTTGATTGTTGTAGGTCGGCAAAGCGTGGATGATGACGGTTCTAGTGGATTTCCATTTAACAACTTATGGCATACCAATCATAATGACAGTGTTGATGGATGGGATCAGTTGTATGCTGTGAGACGCGCTTTGTGGGACCATTTACTCTCTACCTAGTATATTATCATGATGTTGGTTACCGGTTTAATTTTTGTCGTATATTATAGTTTGTAAATTTCAGTCAATGTTTTGTAATGATTAGTATAATGATATACATATTATGATATAATGACGGATCTATGATTAGTATAATATGTTGCATAAAATCAAAGTTCTAGTTAGTAAAAAATTAATATCGGCATAATAATCGGGAAGTCCTACTACATAACAAAACAATGTCAGTGTAAATAGTACATCAACTAAATAAACTTATCTAAACTAGTACATGAAAACTACTCATCATCACCATCATCATGAGGAGGGTCAGCAGCACGGTCTAACCGCAGTGCCAGATCCCAATCTCGAGCCATCGAATCCATCATCTCATATGACATCCAAGTGTTGGGGCATTGGTCGTTGTGCCGATCCTCCAGCAAAGCTCTCGTACAGTCAAAATGTCGGGCCATCCACTGCAAAATATGACTTAATAAGTTAGTTATGTTAGGTAACAATAATAATTAACAACAAAATCATTAACATAGAATACGAAATGCATACATAGTGTGTGTTTGTAGTGTTGGGTCGGGCCGGATCCATGATGTATAGGATGAGAATATGTAGAATACCAGTCCATGTAGTCCGATGAACAATCTCCTGGACGACCAGCACGTCATTGAGACCCCCTGGATATGGCGTGAAACGCTGCCATGATGACTCAGCTGCTGGTATGTTGAACTCAACCTCATACTTCTTCTTGTTTATCGGTCTGTATGCAAAGTTGGGTTCAGGAATCGGAGAAGGAATAACCTGAACATAACCCAACTGTCGTAGTACACGATCTGGGTTGTACGACTTAACGATATCTCGGTAACGTATGCAACCGACATACGACGTCCTCGGACCCGTCCTAGCCGGATCATCCCCGTATGGCATCCAAATGACCTAAGAAAAGGAAACATGAAATAATTTGATTATCTTAATGTACTACTATATACGACTACATTAATTATTAAATAAATTGCGTGCCTCTAAAGCCTGAAGGGTGTCCAAGCGTGCGTATCGATTGGAGTCGAATAGGATCCTTGCAGACGATGTGATAATCCCACTTTCTAGCCCAGGGATTGTGATCAGACACCGCTAAACTATCTCTCTGAGGCCGAAAACATGGGAAGTACTCGTATATCGAAGCCTATAAAAGCATGAGACACCCAGCAATATGTCTGGCCGACTGCCTAGTCGCCACCCCTAGCTGACGATATAGAAAAGCCAAAGTCGCTGATCCCCATGAATACCTATGTACTGAATCAAGGTCATCCAACTCAATAATGTTCTGGGGCGAGAGCCGGGTACCACTCTTATCAGTGAACAACGTACATCCATGTGTGATGAGCAGATAAGCGCGAATCTTCACATCAGCGGGATGATTAACACGCTTGTATCTGTCAAAGATCTCGCTTACACTAACATCACCGTTCTTCCAAATAGGTGCGACCTCCTGAAATAGCTCATCCCGAGTAACCTGGAGTAGCTTCTCAAATCGAACATACAAATCATCAGATGACAAAGCACCCCTCACTGTGCGACCATCAATAGGAACTCGTATAATCTGCCAAACATCATGCAACATGATCGTCATCTCCCCTAAAGGCAAGTGAAACGTGTTCGTGTCGGGCTGTCAACATTCTATAAACCCTGAAATTAATGGGAAGTCAAGGTGTGAATACATAATGAACGTCAGATAGCTAATACACGACGCATATACACGCAGCTGCGAATTCTGATCGAATTTCCAGTTCTTCAAACCATCAAACACACTAGCACAATAATGACACATCATCACTGCATAAGTATGCAGATCATCGTAGATAGTGGCGCTGATGTGAGCCGGATAACTAGGAATCACGCTATCATCAATAGGGCCCCCAGGCATAGACTCTGTAACTAACCAGGAAGTATCACTAGCAGCTCTGGTCCTACTCGAAGTCCGACTACGTGCGGAACCTGACGATTTCGAAACAAACCTCCCTCCTCTAACCTTCCTCACAGTCACAAGGGAAGTGGATTCCTCTGGACCACCACTCAAAGCATTTTCCAAATCCTCCTCATCCTCGATATCCCCACCCGGACTATGAGGCGCATCCTCAGGAATAGGATCCGGCCTAACCCGCTCTTCTGCCCTCGCCCTCCTACTCGATGCATTGATACCACAAGATCGAGTGTGTCGTGGCCCAGATCCCTCAAGACCCACGTTCTCGCCGCCTAAAGCCCTCGACTGATCCTAATTATCGATTTTGTTTATTAGTCACTATTTAATCAATTTAATTCAATATCTACGCACGTTCGTCGTTAATATATTATATTCTAATTAATGTAACTAAATTATCGCATAACATACATGCTAATTTCACTGAATATTATAAAATATTAACATGCTACATTATTGAATATAATTACAAATTATAACATGCTATCAACATTTAGCGAATATAATTACGAATTATAACATGTTAATATCACTAAATAATATTATTATTATAACTCATTAACATGATAATATCACTACTAACATGATCAAACAAATTTATATACTACTGATATTAGAACAAAACATAATATTATTCCAAAAAAACATGCAACAAAACATTCGGAAATTCAAAAAAAAAAAAGATAATGGAAACGAATTTTTTTTCGTTTCCTCCACCGAGGAAACGAAACAAATCTTCGTTTCCTAGATCTTCGTTTCCTCGTTGGAGGAAACGAAAATAGGATTCATTTACATGGAACCGAACCCTTTTTTCGTTTCCTCCACCGAGCAAACGAAGAACTGGTTCATTTCCTCAGCGGAGGAAACGAAAAAATAATTCGGTGGTGGTGGTGGGTTTTTTCCGGCGTGTTACGTACTAACACCGGGGTGGTGGGTTTTTTCCGGCGAAAACATAACAAAACTGACCTGGGATATGATTCTCCAGCATCTTTCACCTTCTTCCTTGGGCCCATGCTTTTTCGAGCGTGTTGTGGTGGTGGCGGCGGTGGTTGTCACACTCGTGGGTCTCGCGGTGGTGTTGTTGTTAACTCTGTCGTGGTGGTTGACGCGGTGGTGATGGTGGTCGCAGCTTGGTGGTGGACTGGGCGAGCCGCGGATGCGTCGTCGTGCACCGCCGCCCGTCCAAAGATAAAATTTCTCCTACTCTCTTTTACACTAAGGTAGTATAGTGGAAGTAGGGGTCGTATCCACAGGGAAACAGGGACGAGTTTAGTACTTAGCGTGATTCGAAACCTAGATTAAGCTAAGGGCCGAGAAACCTAATAATAATTACAAAAGGGGGGTTTCAAGTAGATTATAACTAAACTACAACTAACTAGCATATAAACAAAATGAGAAATCAATTATAGGAAGGATCTTGAATCCGATTAACATCCACTTCAATTCATTATCGGTCATTGAACATCCACTCTAATTATTTCCATAATTATCTATTGTCGAGAATCAATCTCGTGTTCTCCTTATTCCTAGTCGAATAGCACGATCAGCGTGACTATAAAACTCTAACTAAAGGATAACCTAGTCCGATCTGCGTCTAAGTTCAATCCGATAGCGGCATTAAACACGGGAGAACCAATGGACACGCTAACGTCATACAAGCGATAAACATTCAACAGTTGATTCAATTTCCCCAAGAAATAACCAAGATGATCAGCATCTAAATTACTCCCTAGTTTGCTACTAATTGATAAAAGAATAAAACAATCCGATCCTATTCTTAAATCTAGCATTAGATTAATTACACAATCAAACTAGTAACGTTCCTAGCATAATCATGCAAAAACCATTGAAAGCAAGCATAGAAATTAAACCATAATCAAAGGAAATAAATAGAGAAGAAAGATCTCACAATAATGCTTGAAGCTCCATATAAATCTCGTTCAAGAACGGTTCAAGCTACAATCGGCATAGCATAAGCCAATCCCATAATTGAAATCTACAAAGACTAAATTAGAAAATAAAAACTAAAAAGATGAGACAACAAGAGAGGAGTGGAGTTTTGGAAACTCCATCCCCTTGTGGCTCTGCCCCTAGGTCTAAAAACAAAGTTTAGTATTTATACTAAGGCTCAAAAGTCGGCCGTCATTTAAACCGACCTAGGGGTCGCGAGGTGCGATACGGGTCGCACCGTGCGATGAGCTACCGCCTCCGCAACGAGTGAAGAATTGGCGAAACCACGCGAGGTCGCACCGTGCGAGATTCCTCGCGAGGTGCGAGCAAGCGAGTCGCGAGGTGCGACCATGCTCGCGAGGTGCGAGCGGCTTCTTTGGGCGCTGGGCGTGCTTCGGCGGCGGGCGGGGGGTGAGGCGGGCGAGCGATGGGCGGCGTCTTGGGCGGCGATGGGCGAGTCTTGGGCTTGCGGAGTCTTCTTGTGCTTGTGATGTTTGGCTTCGATGACGCTGTGTGCTCGAGCCGCTCGTTGTTGAGATGGTGCGATGATAGTAAGCTACACCAAGGAGCACTTCCAAGTATAGAGCTCAAACCCATTTTACCACAAAATCTCGAAACACATGACACTAACACTAATTATCTCGTATAACTCCCAACTTTCGCTAAGGGCTAAATATAATACAAATGTGAACAATTATGATGAAAACCTCTAGCGAAGTGCACCCATAATACCGTAAATGCTACGTATAACTTGGGTGTATCAAATACCCCCACACTTGAACTTTACTCGACCTCGAGTAAACTCAAAAATGAGAAATACCAATTAAATCATCGCCCAAGTTATCGACACCAACCTACACTCCCCATCAACTACATCATCATCATCACATCTCAACAAAATACGCTCAAAACCTAAACGTAAGGGACGATGATTCCCCCACACTTAGATTCAAGCTCACCGGAAATATATAAAGACGCGACAACAATAATCACCAAACGACAACCAAAATGTGAGATCAAATCCTGAAGGATCTCAAAGGAATTGAACTCACTCCAACGCCACAATCAAAATGATAACTCGCCTAAAACCTCAAAAGATAAACTACTACTACTATTACAACCAACCTATATAAGCAAGCCATGGAACAAAGACAAAAAGGGATAAATTCCATGCTTACTCCCAAAAACAAACAATCAAAAGAAAGTGAAAGCCAAAACAAATCTCCGGCAAATGAGTTTCCAAAGTGTATCATTCTCTCTTAATCTCTCATTTTGCCTAGGAGCCCTTTTCGGGTTTTCATCCTAGCTTCTCACATTTTTTTATCTCACCATCTTACCCGCTCAATATAAGCCACTCTTTTGCATAAGTTGCCCTTTCGGGTTTTCAACCTATCCGGGCCCCCATTTTTGCCTGAGTCGCCCACCCTTGTGGGTTTTCAACTCAGCGGGTTTCATTTCATCATCATTTTTTTTATTTTTTATTTTTTTATTTTTTTTCATTTTTTTTTTGTTTTCAAATTGAAAGTAATATACACAACATAGATACATGAGAATGAGAATACCCTCCCCCCTACTTAAACTACACATTGTCCTCAATGTGTCGACAATTAGAAGAAAAGTAAGCGAAAATGGGGGAGAAAATCGAAAATCGGGTAAATCGAAGATCGAATGCTCAAAACTCATGACCAAACAATCCGTCAAACTCAAATTTCTTAACAACACCAACTCAAATCTCACAAATCAACTCACAAACCTCTCCCTCGAATCACTCAAACAAATGACAAGCTCAAAATTTTTGAATTTGTGAGATTTGCACCTAGCTTAAGAGATCGAAAAGATACATTAACAATCTCAATCCTCTAGTGTACCAACTCCTAGCTATTGAAGTCCTCCCAACGGATTTTCTTTTGTGGATTTTGGTTCCAAGTGGATGAAGATTGGTTGTGGATCTTTTTAGTGGGTGGGTGGTGGGTGAAAGAAAATTTGTTGTGGTGGTGGAAATTTGATGAAAATAAAGAGAAAGAAAGAAAATAAAGGGGTCTCGGGTTGCCTCCCGAGAAGCGCTGTTGTTTAAAGTCGTGAGCTCGACTTAATACCTTAAGCTTAATCATTGGGTTGTGCTCCATGTGTGACAATGGTGGTTCCATGTCAATCTCCACTTCAAGTACCTGCAAAATTGATTGAGAAGGACTCTTGCAATGCATTGTTAGTACCTAGCTTACTACAACATGGTTGAGCATATAACATCTGATTATATCCCAAACCTAGCATTAAGTCAACAACAAACATCAACTAGTAGTATTCCTAGCTAATCTAAGTCATGACCATTAATATCAATAATTAAAGCTAGACAATAACCAAACAATAAGCCGTCAAAAGCTTCAATCAATCATTCCCAAGATAGTTTAAGCAACAAGTTCCATGCTTCTTGTCCAAAATACGAAAGTGAAATACATAGAGCTCAATGGAAGATGAAAACTAGAAACTAAAACAAAAAGGGAATTCTTTATATGAGTGGCCAACCAAAAACAAAGAGCACAAGCAATACCATCCAAAAATCACTCTAAATAAAAACAAGTAACACCGTTTCCCCGGCAACGGCGCCAAAATTTGGGCGAGCCGCGGATGCGTCGTCGTGCACCGCCGCCCGTCCAAAGATAAAATTTCTCCTACTCTCTTTTACACTAAGGTAGTATAGTGGAAGTAGGGGTCGTATCCACAGGGAAACAGGGACGAGTTTAGTACTTAGCGTGATTCGAAACCTAGATTAAGCTAAGGGCCGAGAAACCTAATAATAATTACAAAAGGGGGGTTTCAAGTAGATTATAACTAAACTACAACTAACTAGCATATAAACAAAATGAGAAATCAATTATAGGAAGGATCTTGAATCCGATTAACATCCACTTCAATTCATTATCGGTCATTGAACATCCACTCTAATTATTTCCATAATTATCTATTGTCGAGAATCAATCTCGTGTTCTCCTTATTCCTAGTCGAATAGCACGATCAGCGTGACTATAAAACTCTAACTAAAGGATAACCTAATCCGATCTGCGTCTAAGTTCAATCCGATAGCAGCATTAAACACAGAGAACCAATAGACCTGCTAACGTCATACAAGCGATAAACATTCAACAGTTGATTCAATTTCCCCAAGAAATAACCAAGATGATCAGCATCTAAATTACTCCCTAGTTTGCTACTAATTGATAAAAGAATAAAACAATCCGATCCTATTCTTAAATCTAGCATTAGATTAATTACACAATCAAACTAGTAACGTTCCTAGCATAATCATGCAAAAACCATTGAAAGCAAGCATAGAAATTAAACCATAATCAAAGGAAATAAATAGAGAAGAAAGATCTCACAATAATGCTTGAAGCTCCATATAAATCTCGTTCAAGAACGGTTCAAGCTACAATCGGCATAGCATAAGCCAATCCCATAATTGAAATCTACAAAGACTAAATTAGAAAATAAAAACTAAAAAGATGAGACAACAAGAGAGGAGTGGAGTTTTGGAAACTCCATCCCCTTGTGGCTGCTGCCCCCTAGGTCTAAAAACAAAGTTTAGTATTTATACTAAGGCTCAAAAGTCAGCCGTCATTTAAACCGACCTAGGGGTCGCGAGGTGCGATACAGGTCGCACCGTGCGATGAGCTACTGCCTCCGCAACGAGCTGAAGAATTGGCGAAACCACGCAGGTCGCACCGTGCGAGATTCCTCGCGAGGTGCGAGCAAGCAGGTCGCGAGGTGCGACCATGCTCGCGAGGTGCGGGCGGCTTCCGCTGGGCGCGGGCGTGCTTCGGCGGCGGGCAGGCCGGGCCGGAGCTGGGCGGCGATGGGCGGCGATCTTGGGCGGCGATGGGCGAGTCTTGGGCTTGCGGAGTGCCTTGTGCTTGTGATGTTTGGCTTCGATGACGCTGTGTGCTCGAGCTGCTTCGTTGTTGAGATGGTGCAATGATAGTAAGCTACACCTAGGAGCACTTCCAAGTATAGAGCTCAAACCCATTTTACCACAAAATCTCGAAACACATGACACTAACACTAATTATCTCGTATAACTCCCAACTTTCGCTAAGGGCTAAATATAATACAAATGTGAACAATTATGATGAAAACCTCTAGCGAAGTGCACCCATAATACCGTAAATGCTACGTATAACTTGGGTGTATCATGGACCCGGTGGTGGTGGTTGGGGGTGGTGGTTGGGGTGAGGTGAGAGAAAGTGAGAGTAAGAGTGAGAGTAGGAGAGAGAGAGAGTGAGTGAGAGTGAGTGGGAGAGAGTGAGAGAGTGAGTATATGTAGGGGTAGTTTAGGGATATCTTGGAAAAAATACGAGGGATTTTTAGTAAATACGGGCGGTAAATACTAATGCCCGAAAACAAAAAGAAGGCTACATTAACCGTTGTTCACGTGAAATGAGGAGAGAAAAAGTTGAAAGTAACTTTTTGCATTACATCCATATCCTTACTCTTTTAGATCAACCAATGAGAGTAATTTTTAAAAAGTAACGGGCTAATAGTATCACAGTATTACATATCACACGGATTCATCCTAGTTTTGGAGAGGATTTTCATTTTCCTTCTAAACTTTGGACAACAGAGGACGAAAAAAATCATAGAAAATAGAATTACTTTTTTTTTCATCATTGCTTGCATTAATCATGGCATTAGACTGGAATCTCAATGACGATTGGTCACCAAGTCATGAAAAAGATGAATATGTTGCTCCACAACTTGTTGCTCAACCTCAAGTTCAAATTGGGGACTTTGATTTGAACTTGGAACCAAATGGTTTCCAGTTTGATTTTAATGAAATGCTTGAAGATGCAGCAATTGAAGGTGTAGATGGTCATCAACATGAAGGTGTAGATGGTCATCAGCAGCCACGCAGTTGGCTCAACTGTGAAGAGAAGATGCAAATTCTCTTATGGTTGTTAAACAAAGTCAAAGAAGGAAAAATTCAACGTGGTACAATAAACAATGTTTACAAGAGTGGAAAGTAACCAGGAAGAGGTTCAACATGAGAACAAACTGACATTACTTTGGAAGGAAGAGAGTGCACTTACCTTTGGATCAACTTACAGCAATTAAAATGGGTCAAAGGTCATGCATAAGGGATCCATGCTAAACATGTCTAAAGCATTGTGCATACAGGATGGTCAAAAGAGACACATAAAGCCTCGTACAAATTCATTGCATCCTAGTTTGAAAGAACCAAAAGAACTTACAAGGTTGTAGTGGGTTAAATCACCATATGAAATGAAATAGTACTATCCAATTTTATAATTTTGTACATTTGGATGATAACTGATTTTACTTAACCAACAAATCACAGAGGTCTACCTTGCAAAGCATGAAAAAGGCATATACATGGCAGCTTCCTCAAGCAAATTCATCCCAAATGTAATGTTCACAGCAGCAATGGCAAGGCCAAGGTACAACAGTGATGGTGAGTGCACATTTGATGGGAAAATAGAGACTTTTCCATTCACTTACCAGGAGTCGGCAAAGAGATTAAGTGCAAACAGAGAGAGGGGGACTCTAATCACAAAACTTGTTGAAATTATCAACCAAAATGTGATAAGAAGGATGCTCATTGATCGAATTATTCCAGCGATAAAACAAAAGTGGCCTAAAGATGGGGGCCCCAAAACAATACGCATTCAACAAGATAATGCAAAGGCACAGATTACACAAGATGACCCAGAGTCGCAGCAGGTATACCAAACTGATTATTTCACTTTTATTCTCCTTCAACAACCTCCAAACAATTTAGACCTCAACATTCTTGATTTACACTCATGCATAAGAAAATGCCAGAAAACATTGACAAGTTACTTGAGGCTATCAATGATGCATTCAATGATTTAAATCCCAAAACATTAAGCAATGTATGGCTTTCATTACAAAAAGAAGAGTAACAAATTATAATATACCTCATATCAACAAAAAGAAGCTGGAATCTGAGGGAAAACTAACAAATTAAGTTTGGCCACCTCTGTGGGATGTGTTTGATACATGGGAGGCAATACATGGAGATAAGCCAAGTGAGGGTGAAGAAGAGTAACAACAAGGAAGAAAACGGAGCCATAGTGAAGCAACAATTGCAAAAGGAAGGCAATTTTTTGGTGCATACAACTGAAGCAATATTAACAAGTTAGGTTTTTTCTTTTTGTTGCAAAGAAGTCAAGTATTTTGTATGAACTTTGTGTAGTCGAAATCACAAAAAAAAATGAATTGACAAAATTATGAATGAAAGTTGTTTTTTGTCATTTGAAAGGTATTACCATGATTAAATGAAACAGAGACTTGAATCAAAAAAATCTCAGAATTCCCCAATCAATCATTGAATACAACACTTGTAATTAAATAAGGAAGCATATACACATGGCACAATCAAAAGCCTTGGTTTTGATGGTTTCAACTGAACATGCAAGCCAAACATCATTCAAGTTCAATCAAACTCCAGCACGCGCACATATAGCACACAAGCAATCAACAAAAAAACTTATCATAAATACAATTTCATTCCAATATATCAGCACCAAACAAGGGATCAGTGAAACATGCAAGCCAAACATAATTCCAGTTGAATCAAACTCCAATATGCACACATATATCACAAGTGATCTAATATCATCCATTTTTGTAAAAAAAAAAATTGGGGACGGCTAGCCACGCAATCAATTAACAATGCTCAATTTATCATAAATTCAATTTCATGCCAACATAACAGCACCAAACAGGGGATCAGTGAAACACGCAAGCTAAACATAATTCAAGTTCAATCAAACTCCAACATGCACACATATATCACAAGTGATCTAATCAATCATCTCAATTTTGTAAAAAAAATGGGGACAACTAGGCACACAGTCAATCAATAAAGTTGAACTTATGATAATTTCAATTTCATTCCAACATAACAGCACAATACAGTGGATTAGTGAAACATGCAAGCCAAACATAATTCAAGTTTAATCAAACTCCAATATGCACACATATATCACAAGTGATCTAATTAATCATCCATTTTTGTAAAAAAAAAATGGGGACAATTAGCCACACAATCAATCAACAATGCTCAATTTATCATATATTCAATTTCATTCCAACATAACAGCACCAAACAGGGGATCAATGAAACATGCAAGCCAAATATAATTCAAGTTCAATCAAACTCCAACATGCACACATATATCACAAGTGATCTAATCAATCATCCTAGGTTTGTAAAAAAAAAAAATGGGGACAACTAGGTACACAATCAATCAATAAAGCTGATCATATGATAATTATAATTTCATTCCGACATAACAACACCAAATAGGGGATCATGTTTCATGAAGCCAAACATTATTCAAGTTCAATCAAACTCCAACATGCACACATATATCACAAGTGATTTAATTAATCATCCTTTTTATATATAAAAAAATGGGGACAACTGGCCACACAAGCAATCAACAAAAAAATTATCTTAATTTCAATTTAATTCCAACATAACAACAAACAAGGGATCAGTGATCTAATCATCCCATTTTTTTAAAAAAAATAATAATGGGGACAGCTAGCCTCCAATCAACAATAATAACATCCAATTTAAATGTAAGATTTAGAATTGAGAGTAAAATTAGCTGACGGATTCGGCATCACTTAGATCATCAATAAATGAAGAGGGTTTTTTGTCCGCTTTTTTTTCTTCAAAATGAACAGGGAACTGTTCGTTTTCTTCCAGATATGAACCCTTTAGGTATCTAAGTACTTCATTCTTGATTTGAGAGACATCATAAGAGTTAGATTCTTCACCTTTATCATCTAATTTCCTACATGATTCGGTTGTAAATGATTTACAAAAATTATTGATCTTTTATTTCATACTGTAATTGTGATTACTGATTACCGTTACACGCATGGCCCAACTCGTAATTGGGATAAGTAGAGCGAGAGTATGTAGTTGACGAAATGATATCACCCCCAAACAATTAACTCGAAGAATTTTGGCTCATGTAGGAAAGCTAAAAACACCCAAAAAAAAGCCGATCCAAAACATGCATAAAAAGGGGACTAGATCTACGAAACCCTAAGAGCAAATGTCAGATCTGAATTGTGGTTTGTAATCTCAAAAGAAAATCAGAGGAGAAAAAGAGAAAATCGCATAAATGAAAACCCTAGAAATTCGATAAAACTTTTTTCTACGTTTCACAATTCTCTGTCCTAGAAATTTCTCAGATACAGAAATTTCTTTTGAAGGTTTGATATTTTTATCGTTGAACAGAGAGAGAAGCAGTGAAGAGAGATAACAGAGATGAGAGAGAGAGAGAATGAGATCTTGATAGAGCTGGGCATGGGCCACTCAAGGCCCGGCCCGGCCCGTTGTCCGCTACGTGGGCCGTGGGCCTGCCACGGTCAAGAAATTTTATTTTCGGCCCATCCCGGCACGAACCCGCCTATATGGCCCGTGGGCCGGCCCGCGGGCCGAATGCCCCTTTTCTTTGTTTTTTAGTCTAAATTGCCAAAAACCCAAAAAAAAACATAAAATAAGGGTCAGGCCCGCGGGAGGTACGAGCCCGGCCCGTGGGCCTGGGCCGGGCCGGACCGTCGACATAATCTGATAATTCCAGGCCCGACACGGCACGGCCAGCCATTCACGGGCTCGGGCCAGGCCCGACCCGCCGATGCCCAAAGCCCGCGGGTCAGGCCCGTGAACAGGCCCGGCCCGGCCCATGCCCAGGTCTAGATCTTGATAATTAAGGTGAGAGAAAACTTCAATAAGTAGTAAATTTAGGGAGAAAATACCGACCCTCATTAAATGAGAAAGTGGATAACTAAGCAAAAATGGGGGTATTTTAGTCAAAAATTAATACTGATAAGGGTATTATTGGAATAAAAAGGCTGATAAAAATAAAACAAGAGAAATGGGGAGAACATTTTGGGACACCCAAATGAAATACGTGAACTCTAAAACGGGTCATAGGAAGTACTTCCTCTGTTTCTTAAAAAAGTGCAAAACTTTGACTTTTGCACTATTCACACACCTCATTTTGACCATATTTTTTTACTAATATATAATAACAAAAATGATCATATAAAATATTCTTGGATTTATTTCAATGAATATTTTCATAATATCAACTTTTTATAACTTTTACAAATGCATAATTAGAGATATTAATGGTCAAAGTTGTGTGTTGGCAAGCATGAAAGTCAAACTGTTGCACCTATTTAGAAATGGAGGTAGTATAATATAACAATTAGTCGTGCGTCATATTCATACAAAACTTTTGCGTAGAAAGGAATTACAATTAAAACAAGTAATATTTACTAATTAACATGCAATATCATTTAATAATATAACAAACTTTTTCACGGAAATTGTTTTGATCCAATGCTTATAAATTTTTGTTGAAGGTAGAAATTGTAATTTCCTAGAAAGTTTCAATACTTAAAGTTTATCTCGTGGGAAGTACCGAAAGTTGTTTAGTTGAATATGAGAAGTATCACGGAAGTGAATTAACTTTCAATTATTTGGAGTGGAGGGGGGATTAGTTCATTTCTTCCTTTTGTGGAAAGTAGAATTTTGTGGGAAGTGGTGAGTTTTGTGTTTATGTTGAGTAAACAACGTCACTATTTTCCAACTTCAGAACTATCCGCTTTTCATGTTATTTAATATCAACCATAGAAGTAATAATACAAGAAGATTAAGAAAGAATGGACACGATCCGAGATTCGTATGATGATTGTGGGTCTTGAACTTGAACTTTTGACCCATATCCAAACCATGAGAATAACTAAAAAAAATTGAAATAATTTCAAAACTAGTCCAACTGAATCCAAATTAAGATTTGTTTTATTCATCTGAACTATAATATTTGATAAGATCTTATCAGCCTAATTTTACATTATGCTTACAGCTAATTAGACCTAATGAGCTCTAAAAAAATTTAGATGACAGCATCAACTTTCTAAATCTATCAAATAACTCAATTTGTATACGTGGCCAATGTTTTGATATACTACTACTATCTCTAAAGATATACTGATAATGATTTGATCGTATATTAAAAAACTAAGCTTAGCTTGACTCACTTGGTAGGAATTCCACCTCATGACCTTAATGTCAGGGGTTCGAATCCCACCAAGTGAGGGACACTTGGAGGAGAATTCCCCTTACAACTCCCCCTCCTATTAAGTGTCTGGGCTTCTGAGTTCGGCCCTGTGCGAGGGCAGCCCAGAGGTTATTCATCTTACCAAATCAAAAAAAAAAAAAAAAAAGATTTGATCGTATAAAAATTTGTGATAAACAACCATTACATTTCTAGAATGTATATTCTTATAAACTATGAAAAAAAATTTCAAATTCAAAATGGGTGGGTGCAAACAAAACTTAGAAAGGCATTTTATATAGTGGACAAATTAGTGTAAACTTTTTAAATAAAAAAACTCGGATCTCTTACTATTTGACCAACTTTATGATGTCACTATTAAAAAGAATTTGTGTTAGAGCTTGATAGGTAATTAATATTCAAAAACCAAGTGGAAGGTTGCAAGCTTTAGCAAATGTCCTCAAGACGTGTTTTAGGGTTACACTAAACATTTATGTTGTTTATATAATTGTTAATTCCTGTGTTTAGCAACCTTCAAAAAGTTCTAAGAGCCAAAAAAAACGACTATATGATGTCAAACCTACTCATCAGTTTGTGGAAAAGTTTCAAGAAAAAAGAAAAATAAAATATTAAGAGAGAAAGGGAAAGTATATTCTTCAACATAACTTTTGATTGGAGAAGAGAGAGCTCCAATGCCGTACCAAATTGATTGTTTCTAGTTGCTATAAGAAAGCAGTTAACAGTTTAACACACACTGTTCTTTTTTCTTTGCATTTTTCTTTCTTACCAGTTGTTGGACTGGAAATGCTGTACTTGTACCATCCAGTTAGGTAATTGATCAAAAATTCAAACACTGATTTCTAGAGCTTCTATTTCACACATCTAAACTTAACAAGTACGTCACGGTCCCATGGATATATAGATGTTTCCTACTCTATATCTTTTTCTTTGTTGTCGATCAAAACACATGATCTACCTTTATTTTCAGATTCACACTATTACATGCTTTTTGTCAAAAAGTCATGGGTGTGTCACGCGCCGACCTCATGCACCACCATGTGCTGGATTCTTTAACCGGTGCACAATATTGATCATGTGGCCGAAAAAAATCATATAGTTTCTTGGTCGTATGTCGGATTCTATAGCAAAAATCACTAATATTTACAATCATTTTAAAATAAAACACAAGAGTAAATTATATATATATATAATATAACCTTCTAAAATAACGTAAAAACAAATAAATAAATATCTTTCAATATGAAAAAAAGATGATGTACAAAGATCCAACTTCTGAAAAAACGGAAATTCTAGAGTTTGAATAGCAGTACTAAGAGCTGAACCTGGTAGCCTGAGGTGGATGACAATGGACAAGATCACAAACGCACCACCGAAATATCTAAATTAGAATAAAAAAAAAAAAAAAAACTTGACCATAGGTGAAATCATGGGCGAGCAGGAGCAAGGCTGAGATGCAAGTCAAGCCCAACACCATCATCAAACCCAGGCCCACTGTTTCTACTAAACCTACTCAAAGATGGCCCATCAACCCTACTCTGCATCGGCGGAGCTAAATTTCCACCATTAGATCCCGACGACGGGAACACACAGCCGTGCGACACGTGCATAGGAGGCATGGATGCACGTGGTATATTCATATTCATATAAACCCAAGATGGTGACGACGATTGTGGGCCCGGTATATTCATGGGCCCACACGCGGAGGCTGGTAGGAGGTGAGGTGGAGGTGTGAAAGCCGTTATCATGGGATTACGCACGTAAGAAACCGCGGCAGCAGCAGCTGCTGCCGCGTTTCGAGTGGCCTGCATTTGAGCGCGTTTCAACTGCTGCCGCTCTTTCTTGTGAGCGTTCTGGTGCCCGCCTAAGGCTTGTGAGTTGGCAAATTCTCGACAGCAATATTGGCACTCGTACTTTCTCGAGGCCTCGTTCGAGGAAGGCGGAGGATAATCGCCTCCGCCTCCGCCTCCGGATTCAGGCGATGATGTGCCTGGTGCTGTCGTTGTTGATGACTTTGAATGCGGCGAGGTGGAGGACTCCACTTCTTCTGTTGGATCATATTCTGATATTGAAGGAGATAATACGTTGATGCCGAAAAGTTTTAACCGTGTTGCTGTGTTGTTATTGTTATGTCTTTGAAAGTGATCAATTTCTGCCATCAAAAAAACGAATGGGAGAGAAATAGAGAGAATAGTTATGTTAGAAAGGAGAATAGCAGAGGAAAATAATGGAAAGGGAGAGGTAAGAGGTGGGGATGCATGAAATATGGGTATATATACAGGATTACTAGGGATTAATTATTTGGTTAACTGTTTGGAAAATTGGATCCAACTTATGTTAGTTAAGAAAAAGGAAAACCTATGTTTCATATAATAATGCTTTGCATGCACCTGAATATACATAAGAAAACATAATATTTTGCTCACTGTAATTAAAACACAAAAGTAGATTAGTATACATTTTAAGAGTATACATAAAATAGTACAAGTAGTCTTGTCTTTCAACTGTGGAGGGGAATAATATAATGGTAAACTCCAATCGCAGCTTCCAAGCATCAAGCATCAAGCATCATGACCAGCTAACTAAAGTTAAGGAGTACTATGGTCTAGTATTATATATTTATATACCTCATGAATGATGACTGATGACTGCCCAGCAATAGCATAACTTGCCAATTATGAGTCATAATCTTATAACAAATGTCTCGCATCAGTTTTGGATGTTTTCTGCTTTCCACTTTCGTACTTTGAACTGTATTTTACTGTCGACTTGAAGTGTACTTTGGAAAATTCTTTCTAAATATGTCAAGTTTAATTTCACACATATAAGTGTAAAACTTTAAACATTAGTATTTTTAGATTTTAATAAGTGATTATAAAAAGGTGTGTACATTTATAATTTTGTCCCCTGTATTATCGCAATACGAGTCCATGGTTACATTTTAGGCCCAAATGTTTTATTTAAATGTATTTAATAGATTGTATTTAGAAATATGTTTCTAATATAAATATATGATACAAAATCATAACGATCCTAGAACACAAATGTGGTGCATGCCTGTCACACACCTATCTACGAGTGGTATGTCAGCTATTGCACAAAAGTTTCCATATTTTCTCTCGTTTTAGTTGTGTGGTATATACGATTAAAAAAACTAATATGAACCCGGTGCACACTAATTAGTGCGCACCCGATCCATATCACGTGAGTTGAGGCAACAGTAATGATTACGCTTTTCAGTTTATGGCGCCTTCAGTTTTTCTCTCTCCTCATATTTCCTCAGATTTTCTCTCTCCTCATAACTTCTTCCCACTACTTCGTTCTCTTGTAACTTCTGCATTTTGTCTCTCAGTAATAACTTCTCATCTTCTTTGCCCTAACTTCTTCATTTTCTCTTTCTTCAAGTTCAGTTTCGTGTAATCTTCTCTGCCCTAACTTCTTCATTTTCAGTTATGCGTAATCTTTTCGTTTGAATTTAGCAATGGGAAGGAAGACGATCGGTAATCAGAATTTTCCAAAACGTCATGGTTTGCGTTCATCTCTTGGTGGTCGTGCAGAGGAATCGGAGTTTCCTGGTGTTAGTGGAACTGCTCATACTGATGGTAATTATGTTGTTGATTTTGGTTTTTACTATAATTTCTTATAATTTTTGGTGTTTTGATGTTTTTTAGTTTGAATTACTCTTCGTTCATTTTTTGTGCGTTTTTTATTGTTTGCATGATAAATTTATGTTGATTTTTGTTCGATTTTGGGAGTTCTGATGTTTTTTTAGTTTGAATTACTATTCGTTCATTTTTGTGCGATTTTTTGGAGTTTCGTTTTTTTTTTGTTTTAATTATTCTTCGTTCATTTTTGTGCTATTTTTATTGTTTGCATGATAAATTTTTGTTGATTTTTGTGCGATTTTTTTGTTATTCTTGTGATGATATAGTATATTTTGACATGATATAGTTTATTTTGTAAATATATAGTGTATTTGTAATTATACTACTTTTTATTAGTTTTGAAATGGTAGTGTATTTTGAAATAATATAGTGTGTTTTGATATGATATAGTGTTGTTGTAGTAGTTCTATGGCAGTGTTTTGGATAGTGTATATTGATATCGTATAGTGTGTTTTGACATTATAGTGTATTTTGAGATGATATAGTGTATTTTGATATGATATAGTGTATTTTGTGATGATATAGTGTATTTTGAAATGATAGTGTTGCTGTGATAGTTCTTTGACAGTGTTTTTGATGATAGTGTATATTGACATCATATAGTGTGTTTTGACATTATAGTGTATTTTGAGATGATATAGTGTATTTTTACATGATATTATGTTAGTGCTGTATTAGTGTATTTGGCCATGATATAGTATGTTTTGACATTATATAGTGTGTTTTCGGCTGATATAGTGTATGTTTTGTACAATTGTTTTTTGTTGCAGAGCACGCTGGACATGATGTTAGTAATCCATCTATTGAACAGCTAGATGGAAGAAGCGATGCTGCTAATCCTGCTGTTAGTGAAGGAATTGATTCTGCTAAAGTTCCTGGTAATGAAGGAACTGATGCTGGTAATCCTGTTGTAACAAAAGAAGAAGCAAAAAGCAAGAAAAGGGTAAAAGGTGTAGCTCAGAAGGATACCTTGCAAGCTCCAAAGAAGAGGAAAATATACTGTGATGCTGAAGGACAGAGGATAAACCTGTTCAAAACTACTTGCTGTGGTAAAAGGCTTTGTGAGTAGAATGAAGCTTTTAGTGTTGAACAGAAAAAAGCTGTTATAGAAATTGGATTTGGATCTTTGTTGGATTTAAAGATTTCCAGGACTAATAATTCTTTGAGTGGATAGTTGGTGGAGAGGTTTGATGGTGGGTCTGGCATGTTTAAGGTTGGTTATGGAAAAGAGTTCAAGGTTAACCAATTTGATGTTTATGATGTGCTTCAGCTCCCTCTAGTTGAAGGACAGGATGTGGTGGATGTGTCTAGGGGACGTAATGCGGAGAATCCGCATTTTGAGTTGAAAGCAAGCTGGAGGGAGTACTTTGGAGTTGATCGGGATAAAGGGCAGATTCCTTTGTCTGCTGTTTATTATGTGTTAAGGAATTTAGTTGATGGTGGCGAGATTTTTCAAAAGCTGTATGTGTTATTTGCTTTTTCTTCTTTTTTAGCTCCAGTTGCAAATAACACACTGGATTTGAGGCTTGTTCTTGCTGTAAATGAGGTTCGGAGAATTCCTCGTTTGAATTGGTGTAAATATATTTTAGATAGGTTGATGCATGCGAATGTTTTGTTCAAGAATTCACTGTTTGCTAAAGGTGCTCGGGGGCATTATACTAGCTGTATAATTTTATTGTAGTTAATTTACTTCCATCACCTACAGATTGGTGATGGCGTGCCTCCAACTCGACTGCCTCTGTTGGCTCATTGGGATAATGAGTCAATTGCCAAGAGAATTCGTCGTGAAGTACTATGTGATAAGTTTGGAAGTGGTTTGCTTGATGAAACTTATCCAATAAGTGCTAAGTTTTACTTCACTGATGATGGGCAAGTTGATTTCACCCAGATGAAGCCTGTTCAAAAAAAAAATTGAAGTTCAGTATGTACCACGTCCTGTATTGAGTGATGATACAGGAAGTGGAGGAAGTAGAAGTAGTGATGTACTAAAGAAGGCTGCGCCCAAGGGGAAGGTGAAGGGCAAGCTTCATATTCAGTTTGAGCTTCCACCAGGAAGTCTCACTGATGAAGAAATTACTGCACAAGCTAGAGATGTAAGTTCAAATTTTAGAATAATATTAATTTTTTTATATAGTAGAGTTTTGAGTGATATAGTGTGGTTTTATGTGATATAGTATGGTTTTATGTGATTGTGTGGTCATGTGATGCTGGTATGTGATATTATGTTTGTATTTGATATAGTGGTGTTCTATGTGAAATAGTGTGTACTATAGTGTGTTACTTGTAGTGTAAAAATTTAGAATAATTTAATATAGTGTATTTCAAATTGATATAGTGTTGGTCTACATGATATAGTGTATGTATGTGGTATAGTGTGTGGTTTTAATATCTGATATAGTTCCTTGTAAAAATTGAACAATGTGCCGTTTTGATATAGTGTAGTTTTCAATGATATAGTGTTGTCCTATATGGTATAGTGTATTTTGTATCTGATAGTGTATGTGTTCTCGTTGTACCGATGGTGTGTTTTTCGTTCGATATAGTTGGTGTTATTTTCATATAGTTGGTGTTATTTTCCCATAGTTAGTCTTGTTTTGATATAGAGTATTACAAATTAGTAATTTGTTTTGATTTTTGTAGGAGCTTCATGCTATGTGGTTGCTGTGGAAGAGGGATTTGGAAGCTGTCTCTTATTGCCACATAGATGCGTTAAGGAGTTTGAAGGACTCTTATGTGGCTGGCAATCCTCCTTCTGATCTTCCCAATATGATCTTGACAAAATTTTGTCATGTTCAATTTATCAGAAGTACTTTGATGAAATGGTATCAATTGCATATGCTGTTAAGGATTTGCCAGCTGGTTGGGAAGAGGTGTCTAATCCTTCTACTAATGCGTTCCCTAGCTTTATAGTGACTCAAATGAGTCGAAGATCTAATGACATCATCCAAAACGTTGTCAACAACGTTTTTTATGATGCAAGTGAGGACATGTCCATGGAGGAGAATACATGGACTGTTTTCCAAAATGCTTTTTCTAGGGGTCCAACCAAGTCAACTCTAAGGTTGGATGAATATACAGTTGAGGGTCCTTTCACTCATCTTTCAAAGATGATGAAAGATTTTAAAGATGTGATGCAAGATCTCCCAATATTTTTAAGGGAGGTTGTTGATTATTGTTCTGAAAATCAACATCCTTTAGATGGGAGGTAAATTTTTGAATGAAATTTGTTTAATGTATTGTTTTTATTGAAAATATTCTTACAATTTGTGTTACTTGTTGCAGTGAAGAGATCTTTCAGCTGGATGAAGTGTTCTTCTCTATACCTCGGAGTGAGATTTGGACGGTTGCTACTGAGACTGAGATGTTTGAATCAGTTATAGATAATTGGGCAAGAATGATGAATATCAATGAACTCAGTCTCTCTTCTCCTCCAAAAAAGTTTTACTTTACTTCTTCTCAGGGTGTAAGAACTTGTTGTAATATATTTTTATGTTGTTGAATTCTTTATCTTTGCATGCATTATTTATTTGTTGATAATATGAGTTCTTATGTTGCAGGCTTTATTATTGCGTGTGCTTGAAGATGAAACTGATGCTAAACGCATTGATGATTTGATCACATGTTGGAAGTTTCAAATTCAAGACTTGAATAACATTTCAAAACTGGATGCTGGTGTTGAATTGGTGAGACAAATTCTGTTTTTGAAATTATGATGAAAGCATTTCTTAGTATAAATTGACAAATATATAGTGGGTTTGTATATGATATAGTGCTTTTAGGTATCATATAGTGGTTTTGTTTATGATATAGTGTGTTTCTTTATGATAGTGTATTTCTATGTGCTAGTGTAGATATAATATTAGACAAACATATAGTGCATTTATATGTGATATAGTGTGTCTGTATATCATATAGTGTATTTCTTTATGATATAGTGTATTCTTTATGGTATAGTATTAGACAAACATATAGTGTATTTATATGTGATATAGCGTGTCTGTATATCATATAGTGTATTTCTTTATGATATAGTGTATTTCTTTATGATATAGTACTAGACAAACATATAGTGGATTTATATATGATATAGTGTGTCTGTATATCAAATAGTGTATTTCTTTATGATATAGTGTTATTAATTTTTATATTATTATGTGATGATATAATTATTTTTATTCTCATCTAGTGAGTTTATACTTCTATTCATTTTGTAGGTTTTTTTCCCAATTTTGCTTAAAGGAGCTAATCATTTTGTCCTGGACACAAACAAAAAGACTGTTTTTTATATTGATAACAAGATTTGGGATGATGATGAGGAATATAAGAAAATGATGGAGACTCTCAGTTCAATCATTGCTGATGGAGTTTCAAGTCTTTTCCAACATTATGAAATCCCACAATCTCAAGGTGATGATATGGGTTTATGGGGAATGATAGAAGTCACAGGAAGCTGGAAAAAAGGTGCATATGATTTGGACTGTGGTGTGTACATACTTGTCCATATGCTACTTTTTGAAGGCTCAAAAGAGTTTGAATACCCATATTTGAATGATGTAAGTTTAATATAATTATTTCTAACTGAGTTATCTATTTAAGTTTTTTTTTATATAGTTTCTTACTTATTTAATTTATTTTCAGGAGAAGATTAGGAAAGCAGCAAGAGTCTACTTGTGTGGTTGCATGATTTTATCTGATCTGAATAAGAATAGAAGTGAGCTTGTGAAAAAGATGATATCATTCAGATCAAATAGATCAGAGACTGTTGCTTTTATTGAAGAAAATAAAAGGAAGAAAGCTGAAGAGAGTAAGAGGATTGAAGAGGAGTTGAGACAGAAAATGCAGCAAGAGAAGAAGAAGAAAGAAGTGGAGGATGGAAAGAACAAGAAGACAGGAAGGAAATAGTTAACCCTCAAATTTGCAAAGTAAAACTATTTTGATGTATTTGATTGATGTTACAAACAATGTTACTAATCTAATAGTAGGTTAGGGTTGACAGTTGGTTTGTGTTGATATAATAGGTTTACAAACAATGTTTATGTAATTGTGTAGTCTTGATTGATTTTACAAACAGTGTTAGTAATCTAACAGTAGGTAATGTTACGACTGATATAGTGTTAATATAGTGTATTTCAGATTGATATAGTGTTGGTCTATATGATATAGTGCATGCATTTGGTATAGTGTGTGGTTTTAGTATTTGATATAGTTCCTTGTAAAAGTTGAATAATGTGCCGTTTTGATATAGTGTAGTTTTCAATGATATAGTGTTGTTCTATATGATATAGTGTATTTTTACTTGTTGACATATAGAGTATTACAAATTAGTAATTTGTTTTGATTTTTATTGGGTTACACAGCAGGTTTGTTTAAATATAATGGGTTTACATACAGTTTTTCATAAGAATTTATTTATATAATGTACTTCATAACCATATCCTTTCAAAAAAAAAAAAAAAAATTTGCACATAACCATAAAGTGTACAAGTCTTATTTTAAACTCAAATGATTAAAAACATTGCATAGTTCTCTTGGTAAAGTTTTTTAGAACAGATGTTCTTTTTGGAGTTATGCTTCCAAACTCCTTGTGTCTCTTTTTCCCTTTTTTTGATGCCTTCTTGTATGAATCATAGTGTCCTTTTATTCGCTTGTTGTCTCTTATTCCTTTTGTGACTGCTCTATCTGGATCCAAAACTGTTGGTCTTGGTGCTGATTCTTGTGTATTGTTTTCTTGACTTTCATTAGCTTGTAATGATGCAGCTGCTTCTTGTAATGCTTTATCATGAGCTTTAGCTTTTTCTGCTGCTGCTTTTGCTTCTTCAATCCTTATTACTTCTTCAACTTTTGAATTTGTTTTTTTGAAATTTTCCTCTATCACTGCTCTAGCTGGTTCTATTCTGTGGCTCTTTAATATGAGATTGTAGTACCTTATGGCATGAATGTGTTAGTATTTAGACAAACATATAGTGGATTTCTATGTGATATAGTGTGTTTATAGATCATATAGTGTATTTCTGTGTGATAGTGTAGATATAGTATTAGACTAACATATAGTGGATTTCTACGTGATATAGTGTGTTCATAGATCATATAGTGTACTTCTGTGTGCTAGTGTATATATAGTATTAGACAAACATATAGTGGATTTCTATGTGATATAGTGTGTTTATAGATCATATAGTGTATTTCTGTGTGATAGTGTAGATGTAGTATTAGACTAACATATAGTGGATTTCTACGTGATATAGTGTGTTCATAGATCATATAGTGTACTTCTATGTGATATAATGTATTTTTGTGCTGGTGTATAGTGTGTTTACATACCTCCTTATCATGTGCAGCCTCCATGGTGTGAAGCTGTTTATTTCTCCTTTTTCTCTCCTTTCATTATCAAATTTCTCCCAAACTTCTTTTTTTTGCAAATCTTGTCTACCTTGATGATATGTATTTCTCTGGTATTTTTTGGACAGAATGCAAGTGTAGAACTCTTATGGCATGCACAACCAACCTGATTCTTCAAAATTTCTGCATCCACACTCAATTGTCTTCTCTGGGTAATTGAAGGAGACTTGTTGAGAAGAGCCATCAATGCCATTGAGGAAAACTCTGTATGTCAGTATGTTTCCTTGTGTACCAACTAATTCAATTGCACTTGCCATTGCATGTTTGAATTCTTCCTCGAAATCTCGGAAAGGAGTATGTGTGTACTATGAAGCCGCATGTTTTAATAGTGGACTCATGCAGAGATCTGATTTTTGGTATTCCCTTTGTACAATTAAAATCATCCCTTTCTTCCTGTCTTCTCCACCTTATTACTGTCTGTTGGAATATTGAAAAGAAGTCAGTCAAGCTAGTAGTTTTGCTTGCCTTAAACCCAACATCATGATTTGTGCTTTTACTTCTCTGTGAAGATAGTATTCCAGCAGAGAAGAAGTCTTTGCTAAATGTTGTACACCATTTTTCTTTCAAACTATACAATCTCTTGAACCAACGATCATCTTCTAGTTTGTATTTTTTGGTCATTGTGCTCCAAGTTTGTTCAAATTCTGTTGTTGTAATGCAACCACTCAGACACTTGTGAAAAATGTTCTTGAATTCCTTATCTGCATTCATCAATCCAAATTGTTGATTTGCATTCTGACTCAAATGCCATAAACATAGCCTGGTTCTTGAGGTTGGGAAAGCCTGTCAATGAGTTCATTTAGTTAGTTTTTCAAGTAATATCTATTGCTCCTGCAATAGTACATAACAGAAGTTGTGCAAATGTCACATAAACATGAGTACCTTTTTTATTGCTCCTGCAATTGCAGCATCTTGGTCGTTGAATATAGTTATTGGACATTTACCTTTTATTGATTTTTTGAATGTTTCAAAAACCCATTCACATGATGGTATTGTCTCATCCGTAAGAAATGCACATGCAAACATTGTGTTTTTCCAATGGTTATTAATTCCTACAAATGGTGCACAAATAAGATTATACTTGTTTGTCCTATATGTAGTATAAAAAACCATACCATCTCCAAATATTGTATAGTCCTCAAGCATCATAGAGTCTCTCCAAAACAAGCAGCAAACCTTTCCTTCATCATTCAATCTCACTCTAAAGAAGAAGTTACTATCTGTTTGCATCTTCTCATAAAGGTTATCAACAACATTTTGTGAATCCTTTCCCTCAATTGGTTTTATTTTGAGTCTATAACAGCAGTTGAAGTGGTCCTTCATGGAATGACCCAATACATCTTCACCACCTGCTTCTGTACTCATGTATTTGAATGAATCTATCGGTCTCAGTCCACACTCTTGCATAGCTTGTATGGTTTCTTTCTTTGGATCACTCATCTGACGCTCAGATCTATGAAGGTAATTTAGTGGCTGTCTTGTAAGTGGATGATTGTGTTTTATAACATGCTGCACAATCTCATAGTGTCCTTCAGGGTTCATCCTTGCTCTAATCAGAGCAGGACTTTCAGTTCTTGTGATCATAACTCTTCTTGTCCTCTGTTTCTTTGAATTGTTGTCTTGTATCATTATATCTGTATTATTCCCTCCCTGTTTTTCTTTGATTTTGGTATTTCTTTTCCCTTGAGCAGAGCATACGTAGTACTTTTGATGCACAACTGATGTCCCTTCTTTTTTTTCTGTTTTTGGATTTTCTAACACTGAACCCTACTATAGCAGCATGCTGACAATATAGCTCATGTATATCATCCAATGTTGGTCTTACTTAACCAAGTAAAACTCCTCCAATTTCATGTTTATTCAGTGATTGTGCAGTTGAACCTGTTATAAAAGAATAAAGATATTTTTCACTTTTATTATAGTGTATGTATATATGATATAGTGTATCTATTTATGATATAGTGTATGGGTGTTTGATATAGTGTATTTGTGAATTTTAGTCCATTTTTGTATTTCATAGTACGCAATATTTTTGTTATATTCTATAGTGTATTTCTGTGTGGTATAGTGTATCTATTTATGATATAGTGTATTTATGCGTGATATGGTATATGTTTCTGTAATACGTTTACGTAAACATTTTCTATATATGCTAGTGTGTTTCTATCTGATATAGTGTATATATTTATGATATAGTGTATGTATTTATGATATAGTGTATGTACGTGATAATGTATCTGATATAGTGTATCTATTTATGATATAGTGTATGTATGTGATAGTGTATCTATTTATGATATAGTATATGTATGTGATAGTGTAATTATTTACCTGGAATGACAGCTGAATTAGATTCATCAACGGATACTATAGCATATTGCTCGTCAACTTGATTTTGTAGCTCATCATGAAAGAGAACCATATTATCTACATAAATTTATAGTGTTAGTGTCACTAGAGGAAAAAAGCCCAAGGGCTGCGGTCAAAAGGGGCCCAAGGGCTGTGTTTTTTTACCGCATCCATTAGACTAGCAGCCCTTGGCATTTAGGAAGGGCTGCGGTTAAAAACCGCAGTTCTTAGCACGTTAAGGGCTGCGGTCAGGGCAAAAACCGCAGCCCTTGGTGGGTTAAGGGTTGCGGTTAAGGGCAAAAACCGCAGCGTTATCAGTGATTTTGTTATCATTGCTGAATACTCGTCCTGCACTAGCGTTATCAGATATATCAACTCCATCTGCATACAGTGATTCAATTATCTTTGCTACATTTTCAGCCAATTCACCAGTCTGTCAACTAAAAAAGAAACGGGTTGAGCCAGCATATTATTTTATAACAAAGGAAATTTCTTGACCATTTTACTGAATCTGAGAGATCCTAAACCAGTACTTCAACTTTTTGATGGTTGTATGGAGTATCTTGAGACATCTAGACACAATTTGAAGTTAAAAACTAAGCCTTTCCTAATAAACATGAAGCCAGCACTAATATCAAGTAGTACTTATTTGCTGAAATCATTTGAGCATCCTAGAAGGAAGGGGGAAAACTTGTCTGGAACAGAGAGAGCAACTATACATTTATCTAGACAGATTACTAAGTGATAGGAAAAGAGAATAAAACAAAGTAAACTATTGAGCAGAACCCACAAATCAACATTGTCAAGGTCTGTAGGCAAGGATTCAAGTAGCCAGAGTTCTAGGAAAACAATATGCACTCATGTCTTGACATGATAGACTAGTGAAGTAGAGAATCCTTTTGTAACACCCCGATAATTCTCTCTTTTCAGAAATACCTTTTTAATATAAAACATAGAGAATTACCAAAGCATTATCGCCTGTGTGATAACGTATCGGCTTATTCAGAATTTTGCAGCGGAAAACATCTAACTAAACTTCATACTTTATTATCATAAGTAAATAAATAAGTACTTTAAAATCAAATACTCTATATATGTCTACTCAAACAAACTTATTATAAGACGTTCCTACTAATGCAGAAGATATGATATACTAGATGACACAAGCTCTCCATTCCCAGATTCCCAATGATGCAACATCTGCGAACCTGTAAATGTCAACGCTTTAGAGAATATGCTCACCAAAATTGGGTCATCACAGGATCAATAAGGCAAAGCCATGATCACAATCACAAACAAAGCACGTAATCAGCAAAGCTGAGTACTACATACTAATACATAAGCATTCCTAGCAGGATACTAAATAAATAACATGCAGGGATAAATAATAATATAATCATATAACATTCTGCAGACAACTTTAACTGAACTAAACTCTAAACATCTTTTTATACACAAATGGAATAGTTATTGGACCTGAGTTCCCTTATCTACTAATGCCTTCATTACGAACACGAAATACGGGAGCTACCACGTATTCCAGAAATGACCTGCGATATTGAGGAACCTTTGCTAACTGAAAAAGGAATGGTGATCAATCCATCTCCTGTAAAAAGCCATGGCTCGCTCACCATGTACCCCAACTCCTAATGTCCAACTCTAGACGTGCACCATTCTAAAGTCTATAACTATCCTCGTTACACTTTACGTTCTTTACAAGTTATTACTTGTTATGACACACATACAAGCAACACAGAAATACAATTCAAACATTCACAACTGAACTTCAATTATCTTAGGATTGTATAAGTGATCACAACTTACAACCCAAGACTTACTTTCTTTTAATCTCAACTTTCTTATTTGTTGAACCTAGCCAACAATCAAACTTACCTTTAAAATGCATACTTGTCAACTTACCAAATAAGGCCCACAATCCTCATAAAGTAGTGAAAATAATACTTGTAAGGAACACAAGAATAACATGAATCAATCTTAATAACATATTAATTTCCCCATGTGAATTAATAAATAAAGTTCCCATCCACATGCTTGCATCAATAAATCCATACAAACATGACAATTCTTTACACATAATAAATCTCATAATTAACATGCTTGCACACAGGCATAAACACATGTAGAAATCAATCATACTAGAAATCACATATGAACTTATAAAGTTCCTATACATGATACTACAACTTTTTTCCTCCTTAAATCATGATACTAATCACATAGCACACAGGTATGTACGTACCTTGTGTAGACAAATTGAGAGGCCACTTTTTTACTCTAAAAGTTGCCTAGGGAATAATCGCCGCCTAACAAAATACAAAACATTGGTATATCAATATACTAATAAATTTACAGCAATAAAACTTCACTTAAAAACGTGTCAAAACCTTTTTCTAAAATTCTTTTGACACCAAAGATTAAATATTTCAAACCTTAAAATATGGTACTACTAAAATAGGCTTTTAAAACCTCAAAAATCAAGACTTTAATATTTAAATCTCTCCTTGAACATAAAATATTAAATCTAAAATTTTTTTGCTTAATAATATGAAACATATAATCTGAAATAATTAAAGATACAATCATTAAACAATAATTTAACAAAATAATACTTTGAAATATTAGATCAATATATATGAAATCAATATATAAGAAAACGAGGAAAATAATCAAAAGAAAAAGGGAGAAAAAGAAAGTGAAATACCGAAATCGCGAGTGAAATATGGCAGCAAAATTGCGAAACTTGCAGATGCCATAACTGATAGAATAATAATCGGAATCGAGTGATTCTTGAGCTTAAGTTCAATAACTTTTCGAGATCTACAACTTCTCAGAAGGAATGTTTGGCTAAAAATAAACGGAACTATTAGAAATCTGGACAATCAGATTCGGGTGAGAGAAAAAACGAGTGAAGGGAGGGAAAGAGGAAAGAAGAATTAGTGGAAAACAAAAGCCAAATCTTAAAATATGAATCATGGGAGGTTTAATGAAGTATTTATAGGTTCCCTTTCCCTAATCCTAGTAGAATTATGAGTACATAAGAATAAGAGTCTTATTAGGAAAAGAATTACTCCTTTGGGCTTTCAAATTGGCTCAAATGGCTACAAATTGGGCTCCTCAACCCATAAGCTTAATTTAATAATTAAATATACTTTAAATACTACTCTTTAAATAATTAAAGTTCCACTTAATGAAACATTTAATTAATTTAAGAAATACAAAACCATAAAACTCTTTTAACTCCACAAAATAGTCAAACATTAATATAATTCGACTCATAAAATATTAAAAACATTTATAAATATACTTTAAATATATTTATAAAATTCATAAAATTACGGGGGATTACAGTCTATCCCTCTTAAAAGAAGTTTCGTCCTGAAACTTGGGCACGAAAATCAAAACTTTTAAGAAAACTCTTTTTCAAAACTTTAAAGTAGGCAAACTCGGAGATATTTGCGACACAACATGTGTACACTATTCCCAAAATAACTTGACTGCGCCACATAATGGACACTAAACTTTGCACCAACATGTGCAAAACTCAAAATCAAGCATAAAAATATGAAAAAATACCATAAAAATGGACAAAAGCGCGAAACTCTATCACATTTTACCCCTCTTAAAGAAAACGAGTTACGCCCTCGTAACTCACCTCAAGGAACAAGTCTGGATACTTCTTTTGCATCTCATCTTCGGCTTCCCACGGTGCCTCTTCAGACTCGTGGTTAGACCAAAGTACTTTCACGATGTGGACGTCCTTATTGAGTGTACTACGCACTTTCCTGTCGAGAATCTTGACAGGTCTTTCCTCATATGTGAGGCTACTATCGATCTCAATCCGTTCAGGCTCTAGGACATGACGCTCATCAGGGATATAGCGTTTGAGTTGGGAAATATGGAACACATCATGCATCTTCTCAAACTCCATTGGCAATGCCAATCTATAGGCTACTTTCCCAATTCGCTCTAAAATCTCATATGGGCCTACATACTTAGTACTTAACTTGCCCTTTTCCCCAAATCTCATGACGCCCTTAGTGGGTGATACTTTCAAGAACACCTTATCACCTATAGCAAACTCATCCTCACGTCGTTTCAAATCAGCATAACTCTTCTGCCTATCTTGCGCAGCTTGGATTCTAGCCTGAATTAGTCTAACATTCTTGACAGTTTCCTCAATAAACTCTGTCCCTAAGACAATATTTTCACTAAAGTCATTCCAACAAATGGGGCTTCTACACTTCCGTCCATATAATGCCTTAAAATTTGTCATCTAATGCTCGCATGATAACTATTGTTATAAGAAAACTCAATCAGGTCTAATTGGTCCTACGAACTACCTTGAAAGTCAATAGCACATGCTCTCACCATATCCTCCATAGTCTGGTTAGTCCTCTCAGTCTGACCATCAGTCGCAGGGTGAAAGGCTGTACTCATCTTCAATGTTGTCCCAAGATTTAATGGAACCTTTTTCCAAAATTTCGAAAGAAACCTAGAGTCACGGTCAGAAATGATATCCTTTGGAACTCCATGTAGTCTCACCACATGCCTAATGTAAGTCTTACCAAGTTGCTTCTTTTTCCATGTCTCCTTAATAGGTATAAACACGGCGGATTTGGTCAATCTATCCACAATAACCCAAATAGTGTCATTTCCACTCCTCATTTTAGGTAAGGCAGTCACAAAGTCCATAGAAATAGAATCCCACTTCCATCCGGGAACCTCTAAAGATTGAACCTTCCCCATGGGTCTCTTATGATCTATCTTCACCTTCTGACATGTTAGGCACTTAGACACATATAGCTACCTCTTGCTTCATATTTGGCCACCAATAGATACCCTTAAGGTCCTTATACAACTGGTCACCCCCAGGGTGCACAGAGTACGGTGTATTATGACCCTCATCCTTAAGACGTCTCTTAAGTTCATCACATTTTTGTGGAACACACCGCCTCCCTTTAAACCTCAGACTACCATCATCATGGATCTTAAAATCGCCTTCCTTACCTTGGTTCATCTTCTCCCTAATCTTCCCTAGGTGCTCATCCCCAACTTGACCCTCTTTGATCTCGTCGAAAATTGACAATCCCAATGACAAAACACTCAATCTTGCCTCGATCTCCCCAAGATTTGGGATTTCTAGGCTAAGTCTTTGCATATCTCGACACAACTCCTTATGAACTACCAAGGCATTCATGCTATGACTCGTCTTTCTACTCAACGCATCAGCGACTACATTTGCCTTCCCCTCATGATATTGGATGTCTAAGTCATAGTCCTTTATCAACTCTAGCCATCTCCTTTGCCTCATATTGAGGTCTTTTTGGGTGAAAATGTACTTCAGGCTCTTATGGTATGTGAATATCTTACAAGTCGCTCCATAGAGGTAATGTCTCCAAATTTTCAAAGCAAACACTATGGCAGCTAACTCTAGGTCATGGGTAGGGTAATTAGCCTCATAAGGTTTTAATTGACGCGACGCATACACAATTACCTTCCCATTCTGCTGTAGCACACATCCTATACCATTCTTCGAAGCATCACTATATACCTCAAATCCCTCATTCCCATCAGGTAGGGTCAAAACAGGTGCAGAGGTTAAACGATCTTTGAAAATCTGAAAGGCTTCTTCAAACTTTTCACTCCACTCAAATTTTGACTCCTTTTTCATCAACTTGGTCATAGGTCTTGCTATCTTCGAGAAATCTCTCACAAATCTCATATAATAGCCATCTAGACCTAAGAAACTTCTAATATCTGACACGCTCTTTGGAGTTGGCCACTCACTCACAGCTTGAATCTTAGCAGGATCTACTGAGACTCCTTCCTTAAACACATAGTGACCCAAAAACGCTACTTTCTCCAAACGGAACTCACACTTAGAGAACTTGGCATACAATTGGTTTTTCCTCAATGTCTCCAAAATGATCCTCAAGTGCTCATCATGCTCAGCCTCATTCCTCGAATATATCAGTATGTCATCAATGAAAACCACCACAAACTTATCTAGAAACTTATGAAAGATCCTATTCATTAAGTCCATAAATATAGCAGGAGCATGGGTTAACTCAAATGGCATTACAGTAAACTCATAGTGTAACGCGTTCTAAAGGCAGTCTTAAGTACATCCTTATCAGCTACCCTCAATTGATGATATCCTGAACGTAAGTCAATCTTTGAGAACACACTCGCTCCATTCAACTGGTCGAATAGGTCGTCTATTCTAGGCAAGGGATATTTGTTCTTGATGGTTACATTATTCAACTCCCTATAATCAATACATAGCCTCATGCTTCCATCCTTTTTCTTCACAAACAACACAGGAGCTCCCCAAGGTGATGCACTAGGCCTAATATAACCTTTATCCAATAGTTCTTGCAATTGCATTTTCAGCTCACTCATCTCAGGAGGTGCCATTCTATAGGGTGCCTTAGATATAGGTGCAGTTTCAGGAACTAAGTCTATGGTGAACTCAACAGCTCTAGCAGGTGGCATACCTAAAATCTCACTTGGAAACACATCCATAAACTCGTTCACAATTGGGACTTCCTCAAGCTTCACTTCAACTTCCTTACTCACATCCTGCACACTACAGAAGAATAACTCACACCCCTTTCTCATCAACTTTCTTACTTGCATAGCAGAGATAACTCCAAACTTCTTAGGTTTCCCAAAACGTCTATAGGAGGTTAATTTTTCCAAAGGGTTTCTTAACACTACCTTCTGAATCTCACAGTCGATATTGGCCTTGTAAAGACTTAACCAATTCATCCCAAAAATCACATCTGGGTCTCCCAAATTGAATTCTATTAAGTCAGATGGAATGTCACAGTCTCCTATCTTCAAAGGCAAATTTCTAAACAACTTGGTACACTTTATGATCTCTCCAGTAGGAATACTGATAGATAAGTCAATTTCTTCATAATCTACTAACCCCAATTGTATTTCCTCAATCAAACCTTGCTCAAATCACTGAGCCTTTAACTCCTCAATGGCTATTACCTCAAGTGCAAATCTAGACAATGCTATGAACTTTCTATAATACTCAGAGATGGTCATGCTCCCCATCCTAAGGTTGATAAACTCTTGGGCCTTTAGTTTCCTCAAAAAAAAAAAAAAAAAACAGGGTAATATTTTTCCTCTTCTTTCCACCATAAGTTAGTCTCATCTTTCAGATACAATACAACTTGACCTACTTTCATACCTTTAGGACAGTTCATAGCCCCGAAAATCTTTTCAAACTCCCTAATCCACTCTTTAAGAAGGTAGGGTCAGCTTGCCCCGTATAGTACGATGGTTTAATCTCTCAAACATGTCCCCATCAAAATCGGGACTCTCATGTCTTTCTTGAGTCAATTTCTCCACCAATAGACGAATAGCAGAAGTTAAGGCATCATTGTTGTTTGACACTCTACTTCGCGACTGAAATTTAACGTAACTCTACTTTGGTTTCGATTCACACTTACTTGCCATTTCCTACGAAGACAATATTTGATTTGACCATAAAGATTGCATCAACAAACAATTTTTCATGAAGTAACTATAACACTAAGTTCACACATTATGAACCATAACAATCATATATTCACGCTTGAATAAATAATCACATAAATAATCACATAAGGATCAAATCAAACCAATCATAATAAATAAAATATTTCCCTTTTTCACGTACTAAAATATATTCTCACTCAACTCAAATAACTGAATAATAACTTTTATTCCTCGAACGATAACAAGAATATTTTCCAATCCAAAATAACCAACTTATTCCCCAACAATATAAAGATGCTAAAGAAGGAAATTTAAACCATTGTAGCTTGACTACTTTCCAACAACTAATCTTAAAGCATAAATAAATACTCTTATGGAGTTACATTATCATTCCTATCCATATTTCTTTTATGCTTTTATGGAGTAAACATTTCATCTTCAAAGTCTCCATAGTCTTCACTATAATAATAATAATATTAACCTGAATTCCTAAATCTAGTAGATCTTCGAATCCTTTTGGGTTGACGTCCATTTCATCCATCTCTAAATCACTAACATCGCTCAGATAAGGTCTCCAAGTAACATTGTAGATGTCCTTTCAGGTTTGCGCTCTAGTACGATCAAACTCTTGAATTACTTCATATATCGCTAACAGGGATGCCTACTTTTAACACATAACACATAATGCTCTCTAAGCTAGTGTAGCTATCACTTCCAGGCTCATGACATCGAACATTCTCATCATCACTCAATACAATTGGGTTATGATGGCTTCCTCACTCTATTAAAAAAAAAATTTGGAATCCTAAAATTTTCGAATTATCACAAAAATTCGAAATAACAAAAATTTCGAGCAAATAAAATTTTCGGACAATAAAAAAATATCGGACCCCTAAAAAAAATTTCGGTCCTCTGAAATATGCATATAATAATATATTCCTATAAGTTTTTCAAAACGAACAAGTAGAAGCAATTCTAAGAGTTTATTCAAATAACTAGTAAGTTAGTTAGGCGCCTAAAAGTTTTAAAAATAACCAAAAGCTCCCAGATACCACTTTGTAACACCCCGATAATTCTCTTTTTTCAAAAATACCTTTTTAATATAAAACATAGAGAATTACCAAAGCATTATCGCTCGTGTGATAACGTATCGGCTTATTCAGAATTTTGCAGCGGAAAACATCTAACTAAACTTCATACTTTATTATCATAAATAAATAAATAAGTACTTTAAAATCAAACACTCTATATATGTCTACTCAAACAAACTTATTATAATACGTTCCTACTAATGCAGAAGATATGATATACTAGATGACACAAGCTCTCCATTCCCAAATTCCCAATGATGCAACATCTGCGAACATGTAAATGTCAATGCTTTAGAGAATCTGCTCACCAAAATTGGGTCATCACATGATCAATAAGGCAAAGCCATGATCAAAATCACAAATAAAGCACGTAATCAGCAAAGCTGAGTACTACATACTAATACATAAGCATTCCTAGCAGGATACTAAATAAATAACATGCAGGGATAAATAATAATATAATCATATAACATTCTGCAGACAGCTTTAACTGAACTAAACTCTAAACATCTTTTTATTACTCAAATGGAATAGTTATTGAACCTGAGTTGTCTTATCTACTAATGCCTTCATTACGAAGACGAAATACGGGAGCTACCACGTATTCCAGAAATGACCTGCGATATCGAGGAACCTTTGCTAACTTAAAAAGGAATGGTGATCAATCCATCTCCTGTAAAAAGCCATGGCTCGCCCACCATGTACCCCAACTCCTAATGTCCAACTCTAGACGTGCACCAGTCTAAAGTCTATAACTATCCTCGTTACACTTTACGTTCTTTACAAGTTATTACTTGTTATGACACACATACAAGCAACACAGAAATACAATTCAAACATTCACAACTGAACTTCTTTTATCTTAGGATTTAATAAGTGATCACAACTTACAACCCAAGACTTACTTTCTTGTAATCTCAACTTTCTTATTTGTTGAACCTAGCCAACAATCAAACTTACCTTTAAAAGGCATACTTGTCAACTTACCAAATAAGGCCCACTGTCCTCATAAAGTAGTGAAAATAATACTTGTAAGGAACACATGAATAACATGAATCAATCTTAATAACATATTAATTCCCCCATGTGAATTAATAAATAAAGTTCCCATCCACATGCTTGCATCAATAAATCCATACAAACATGACAAATCTTTACACATAATAAATCTCATAATTAACATGCTTGCACACAGGCATAAACACATGTAGAAATCAATCATACTAGAAATCACATATGAACATATAAAGTTCCTATACATGATACTACAACTTTTTTCCTCCTTAAATCATGATACTAATCACATAGCACACAGGTATGTACGTACCTTGTGTAGACAAATTGAGAGGCCACTTTTCTACTCTAAAAGTTGCCTAGGGAATAATCGCCGCCTAACAAAATACAAAACATTGGTATATCAATATACCAATAAATTTACAGCAATAAAACTTCACTTAAAAACGTGTCAAAACCTTTTTCTAATATTCTTTTGACACCAAATATTAAATATTTCAAACCCTAAAATATGGTACTACTAAAATAGGCTTTTAAAACCTCAAAACTCAAGACTTTAATATTTAAATCTCTCCTTGAACATAAAATATTAAATCGAAATTTTTTTGCTTAATAATATGAAACATATAATCTGAAATAATTAAAGATACAATCTTTAAACAATAATTTAACAAAATAATACTTTGAAATATTAGATCAATATATATGAAATCAATATATAAGAAAACGAGGAAAAGAATCAAAAGAAAAAGGGAGAAAAAGAAAGTGAAATACCGAAATCGCGAGTGAAATATGGCAGCAAAATTGCGAAACTTGCAGAAGCCATAACTGATAGAATAATAATCGGAATCGAGTGATTCTGGAGCCTAAGTTCAATAACTTTTCGAGATCTACAATTTCTCAGAAGGAATTTTTGGCTAATAATAAACGGAACTATGAGAAATCTGGACAATCAGTTTCGGGTGAGAGAAAAAACGAGTGAAGGGAGGGAAAGAGGAAAGAAGAATTAGTGGAAAACAAAAGCCAAATCTGAAAATATGAATCATGGGAGGTTTAATGAAGCATTTATAGGTTCCCTTTCCCTAATCCTAGTAGAATTAAGAGTACATAAGAATAAGAGTCTTATTAGGAAAAGAATTACTCCTTTGGGCTTTCAAATGGGCTCAAAAGGCTACAAATTGGGCTCCTCAACCCATAAGCTTAATTTAATAATTAAATATACTTTAAATACTACTCTTTAAATAATTAAAGTTCCACTTAATGAAACATTTAATTAATTTAAGAAATAAAAAACCATAAAACTCTTTTAACTCCTCAAAATAGTCAAACATTAAAATAATTCGACTCATAAAATATTAAAATCATTTATAAATATACTTTAAATATATTTATAAAATTCATAAAATTACAGGGGATTACACCTTTTCCCCACAAATATAAACAATAATTTGTGTTTTCTGCATGTTCTCGCAATGGACAGTAAGTAAAATTATGACCGGACCCAAAAATCAAAAAGAAAGAAATCAAACACTTTGCTCCCTGTAACAAAAAAAAAAAAGAAATCAAACACTCACTTACCAACAAAAATCAGCACTCAAATGGTCAAACCACTAAGTCCAAAGAACAATTAATCCTCGCCGAACGAAAAATGGCCGAAGCTATAGCCAAATTCGGAAATCTTAGTGATTCCATAAGAGACTAATTTATCAAATAAATAGAAACAAAAATAAACTAGTTAAACATTTACCAACACCAAGAAGAAATTAGATTCACAAAATAGAGAAGAAGCCACGCACCAAATCAATAACAATAACAGCAACACCAAGGCAAATAAAGGCAAAAAACAATTCAACCAAACCAGTACCATGATCCCAAAGGGGGCAACAATGCCCATACTAATTCCTCGAACAATCATCTTCAACTAAGGGGGAAAGGGGGATAAATAAGGTTCATCCTCGAACAATCAACTTCTGGGTAAAAGGGTTCTAATTTCTAAAACATAACTCGAAAAAAGAGAGCACAAAAAAAGCGTTTGAATAAAACATACCTTTTCTCATACTCCAAAGATACATTACAAGTCAATATGTAACAATTCTATCCTCTTCGATTCGTATCCAGGGTCCCTCCACAGATACATAAATCAATATATCAGATTTCCAAGTCAAGTATATGCAGTACCATATTCCAAATAAAATTTGAAGTTTTCTTTATATTTTAGTTAACAGATAAATTGATAAACACAAAAATCAAAAATCTAACATTGTCCGAGAAGGATACAATGAAACTGCCATAAGAAGATTGTTTGTATTCTTTTTGTAACAAAAGGGAGGAAGAAAGAAGAAAAAAAAGAAAGTGACTTTTGCAAAGTTCAGTTTAACTGAAGGAAGGGAAAGGAAAGTATTCTTATTTCCCTTTTCTCTCTAACTCCTCCAAATATGAGAGGAAAGAATATTGTAAAAATCATAAGATTCTTTACCCATTATTTCCTCTCCTTTCCTATATAATCAATTTTTTATTTTAAAACCAAACATGGTAAAGTCTTTTCATTTCTTTCCCTTCTTTCTACTACATCCAACTGTCCAATATGAGTACCCTAGTCTGAGTAATACACTAACAAACGAATCCCTTGTTAATAATGAAAAATCAACCAAGTACATCAATGATGGTGGATAATGTGTTAACGGTCAAAAAGAATGCTTCAACAAGGTAAATCTCCATTATGTAGGAAAGCATAAGAAACGATAGGCACTAGCAGAATATAATAGCTTTTAAGCTGCTTAAATTCTAAACTATAGCTTAAGCCTTTCTCACGTGAAAGGCAAGCGATGGAAAAATAGATAAAATAGACAAGTAATACACTCTATTAAAGAAGATGATTATACCTGAAGTTCATGTTCATTGAACATATCAATCCATTCCTTTCGTATAAGTTGCTGAAATCCTCTCAGGAAATGCTTACTTTGCTGACGTATCTGACAGTTGTAATATCCATTAGTTTGACATACCTAAGGTATTAGTATGTGGCTAAAGTTGAAACTTGGGTGGAAGCATACAATCATTATAACGAATAAGATCGTATTACCTGATAATTCAATAGATGATTAGCTATTAGATGAATAAATGGAATCACATTCTCATTCATGACATGAATATTTTTCCCTCTAGGAATCAATTCATCTTCTGTTTGCTCTCCATATTCATTATTTATAATGACAATGCATAACTCTAATCCTGAAACATCACCTTGCTAATGCTGCAAAGCAAGCAAGATTAGGGTAAAACAATATCAGCAAGCTGCAATACAGGATAAGATTCTCTGGCAGACAAAGTATAATATGAAGGGAAAAGCATTAGATTTAGGCAAGTATGGAAAGCAGTCAACACTTAACGAGAAACAGATACACAAAATACAAATTGCACTTCTAAAATTCAGGAGAGGCGCTCGAAAAACAAGATCTTGCCAACTCAATCCAGTGACATACCCATTCTCAACAAAAGAAATTATAGCTTGCAATGTTGCTGAAAATCCAGCAAGCTTGTGTTCATCACCATACCTGTTACAAGGCAGCATAAATCATTTTAAAGAAGCAAATTCATCCTCATTTCTACAAAAGCTTGTCATGTTCGAACCTAGCAGTAGTTAGTATTCACAACTTCGAGGCAGAAGATGAACCTGGAATATATAGGCTTCCCACATTGACTAAGAATAAAGTAATGCTTTTTCCTTTTCCACCATGAAATAGAGGCATCATCCTGCATCTTCAAACAGCAAGTGCTAATCAAAAATTTTCATACAAGAGAATGATATGAATGAATTTCCTAAGTCAAAACATTAGCGAATGCATTTCATATATTTCTCCCATATTTGATACTAACTAACTCATTCTTATACCATATTATCTGTCACTTAATATTATCAATACACTATTACTTTTCAATTTGAAATACCAAATCAGTAGTAGTTACCAATTATGGATATCAATACAATAACTAACTCCATAATCTACACACGTAATCATCAAAACAAAACTATTCTAGAACGGAAAGAGTATTGTTTTCACCAATTAAAATGGAATAATTACACTAAAGTGAAGTACTGAACAGTGAAATGAAGCAATTGAAACCATAAGGCAGACCTCATTTTCGTGTCGCTTGCCCGGAATCCACGAAGATGTAAGCATATAGACCCTTTATCCCTAGATTATAGCGCACATACAGGGCAGTAAACAAAATTGAACATAATCAGAAGCAGAAAATGTCAGCAATCTACCAAAACCAACGAAGAGAGAGAAACTCAAGCGATTGCAAGACTACAACAATTTCAAAACCAATTTCGAACCCTAGATCCACAAAAATCATTGAAGAAACAGCAAAATCAGGTAAAAACCTAAAATCAAAAGAGAGGAGAGAGAAAATACCTCAGCGCTAGGTAGTCGAGAACGGATCTCCGGCACCGACACGCTCAGCAACAGTGTTCGCGCGACAAAAACGAAAGAAGAAGGAGGAGAGTGCAGGTGAGAGAAATAGACGGCGCCGAACAGAGAGAAAGTGGAAAACAAAAACAAAAACGCAGCAAAGGTGGTCGAGCGACGAAAGGGACAAGCATCTCGCCATCTTCTTGCTGCAACAACAAAAAAAAATCAAATTCAATAAAAATCCGATCTTTTTCACATCAAAGCTTAAACTTATAAACCTTAACAACGACTCAAACGACGAACTGAAGCTAATCGAAAACAGTACAAATAAAGTAAAGCGAACATCGCAGAAAAGCCCAAATCAAAATTGAATTCGGAAAAAAAAAAAAAAACTCATCAACATTTCATTAATTTGAAAAACGACGCATTAAAAAACATGAATTAAGCAACAATTTGCGCGGAAAAATCTGCGAAAGACGAAAGAAAAAAAGATAGATGGAGAAGAAGTTTGGAGAAACCGCACATCAATAGGAGCCGGAGTCATGACAGTCATTGATGTGAGGAGGAGGAAATCAGCAGCGACCGCAGCAGAGGTCGGAGAGAGAGGGGCAGGAGAGTGAGTGTGTGAGAGAGAGGGGCAGGAGCGTGAGGGAGAGGCGGGTGATCGTAACTAGGGTGTGGTGTGAGTGCGGGAATTGCCAAGCGAGGGAAGCTTTAGGGGGAAATGAAAACGTGAAGGGCTGCGGTTTTTGGGTTAACCGCAGCCCTTTATAATGAAGGGCTGCGGTTTTTCGACTAACCGCAGCCCTTTGTAATTAGGGGCTGCGTTTTTTAAATAATCGCAGCCCTTGGACCACAGCCCTTGGTTTTTTTTTTCCTCTAGTGTGTTTTGCTTAATCAAACAAATGAAATTATTGACTTCGATGCTGTTACCTTCAAAACTTGGTGTATTATTGAGATCTATTACGAGTGCATCTCGATGCTCGTTTTGGATTGAATTGTGATGATGTTCGTCGTCGAGTGCTTCAATGCTCGAATTTAGGTCGTCTATATTACATGCTACAATACTCTGATTGAGATCTATTTGATCAATTAAACCCGAATTTTCCATGAATTTGTCGTAGTTGTTCAAGTGAAAAGGAAATTGTCGAAGAATCAATTTCGAATCAATTTAGTGTTACAATTATTGAATAAAATAAGAACAATAATTTGATTCTGAATGAGATGTAGGTAAATTTAGGTTTAGTATGAAATTGAGACTAATTTGAATAAAGAGAGAGAATAATTCGCAGAAATTTATAGCGATATAATCTTTGGTTTTTGGAAATATTGAAGACAGAGAAAATCGCGCATTTTTGGATTGGTTGTAGAAAGCCAGTAGAGTGAACCGGGTCACGTGCCTGGGCCTGGTCCACACTATTTTTAATGTGAACCGGGTCCATGCAAGATGGATTGTATACGATACATTAAGAATTTTTCACATGTTTGTCTATAAATAGGGTCCTTTACCTCTCATCTTTAACACCTCGGTCATCTTAGATCACTATTATCTATACTTTCTCAGTAATCTCCAAGTTTTATAGTGAGTATATCTCGCTTACAGTCCAAATGCGTAAATCTATTTATCATCACTTTTCCCTCCTTAATTTCTCTTGATAGCTAAAACCTAGCCTTCATTAATGATTTTTGGAGGGGCTTTTATCGGTTTTTATCAGTAAAAAGCCCCAATCTTTATTTTTTGGTAGTTTAATTCTCTATTTGTAACACCCCAATAATGATCTTCTTTTCAAAATACTTTTCTCATAAAATAATAGAGGATTATGAAAGCATTATTGCTATGTGAGAAAATATTCCGACCTACTAAAAAATTTAATTTGGTGCGGAAAATAATAGACTTATTTCAAACTAGAAATAAAAGCCAATCAAAATTCCTACATGTTGAAACCAACCATGGCCCACTAAAACCAAACAAAGATAATATTAAAAGTCAGCTCCAATGTCCAACAAATTCAAAACCACCCTCGAAAGAAATCCCAACACAATTCCAAAACCAATAACTCAAAATAAGAAAGACAATTTAAAACTCATCATTCCAAATTATGGTGATCTCCAACTTTAAATTGTTGTGCCCAATTGATACAAGTGATTGTTCACCAAATAATATAATCCTAAAGATGGGTCGTCACATGATCAATAAGGTAAAAGTCATGATCAACACACAAAGCACGTAAGCAAAAAAAGCTAACTACGTACAATCAAGAATAATAAAATAAACAACCTAACATGATACTACAAGGCAAATAAAAGTCATGCATTGCAGGCAATAAATAAATAATCGAACTGTAGAAAGAATCAACTAGAACTCTTAATTTATTAATTAGTTAGAATAAGCAACGAGCGCGTTGTCCTACCAAAATCATGCCTTCATTAAGAAGGTGAGGCAATAGGCGCAATTTTGGGGCCCAAAACCAATCGATATCGATAAGTAAATAAAGAGGGACGCATTGATCAAATGACCCTACGTGAAGCCATGGGTTACCACCATGTATTCCAACTCCTTTTGTTCAGTACTCTAGACGTGCTCAATCCAAGGTTTTATTGCTTATTCTGTTTCACTTTATGTAATTAATAGATTAATGATAACGAACTATTAATACAACCACAACATAATTCACACACGGTCTATATATCTTATCTTCGGTTAATAACAATCATCACAGATTATACTAATTCAATACCATCAATCAATATATTTTACTTTATGTAATTAATAGAATATTGAATAACCAACTATTAATACAACCCCAACACAGTTCACAACCACACTGTATATATTTTATTTTCGGTTAATAACAATCATCACATATTAACTTATTCAACACGATTAGTTCGTTCAATCCCTTTGTTGAGTAAAATTAACAATAGCCGTCTGAGCAGCTGAATCAGGGGAACTGGAGTAAAGCGTGTTGGAATAGATTAAGTTTGCCAAAGCATAGATTTATATGCTGGTTGGCTATGCAGCAAAGACTTCAAACAACTGAAAAATTGGCTACTATTGGTATTTGTGCTTCTAGTAACTGTTTACTTTGTGGCAGTAACACAGAAAGTCACTCTCACCTTTTCTTGGTATGCCATTACAACAGAGGTTGCTTGCAAAATATCACAGCCTAGCTTCATATTAGATTACCTACAACTGACCTGGTGCGGATTTTGAGATGGATTTTTTTTTTTGACAACGAGAAATCGTACATTAATTAAAAGAGGAAGTATAACATAATGCAAATACAACTAAATCTAAAACAAAACAAACCTAAACGAGCTTTAGGAGCCTGTACAAACCATTGAAAACAAAAACAACCAAAAACGATAAAGAGTCGCATGAGACGGAGGACATCGCTGGTCAATGCTGGTGATGATGAAGTCAAAACTTTAGTGACTGAGTACAATGGTAAGAGAAGCGAGTGTCGTTCACGATTCAGACAACGAACCAACGACGAGCAGTGCATCCCGCCGCATGAGCAATCCCAACAAACCACTATTGTATGGGATTCTGGGCTCATGATCTTATGAAGAGTCACATTCCTTTGTGACTCAATACTCTCACTTGAGAGTATTTCAGGTTTCTGCATAGAAAAGGAGAAACTCGTTTGAGTGGGGGTGCTGAAAACCACCAGATGAAACCGGTGTGCCGCCTTCCGATTTGATTTTGTCAAGGCAAGGATCATAAAGATCAATGCCAAGCAAGAGAGAGAGCTAAATAAAGTGAGCTCTCGAACACTTCGCCGGTTTGTGAAACCGGAAAACAGAAAGTCCAACCATGAAAAACGTGCATCGCCTCGACCACGCGCATAAGCCGCTTGATTCACCGGTACCCATATCACAGATGTAAAAAAAACCACAAATTCTACTTTTATGAATCCCCATGCCATATCCAACCAAGTGACTCCTAAACTTGTAAAAAACACCAAACATAATAAGAAGCAGAAAAAACATACTGAGAAAATAGATAAACATACTGAAAACTTAATCCACTTAGGGAAACTTAGCCCACTTAGGGAAACTTAACCACTAGGGGCAGGGGGACGGGAAGGGGAGGCCCAAAGATTAGGGGGGAAGGGGAAGCCCGACTTAAAACATGGGGAAAGGGGGTAGGGAGGCCCGACGGAAAAACAGGGGGGAAGGAGATAGGGAGGCCCAAACTATAAACAGGGGGGAAGGGGGCCGGTGGCCCGACGCAACCTGGGGGAAAGGGAAGAGGGAGGCCCGACTAACAACCGGGGGAAAAATGTACGGGGAAGCCCAAGACACGGCCGGTGGGGCGGCGCGCAAACTGACGAACACCAAGGAAGACAACGAAAACGAAAACGGAAAGGGTAACAACCAGCGACACTTTAACTAGAGAACAACATACACACGGAGACCTAAAGAAGGAAGACGACGGAAAACGAAAAGAGAAAGGGTAAGGGGGAGGGGCTCGACGGCCACCGTGCTTAGGCGGTCGTCGAGCCCCTATAACTTAGGGGTTTCGCTGGGTTATTTTTGGTAGGAGAGAGCTTTTTTAGTTTTTGCGGCTAGGGTTTAAGCAGGTCTAACCAATATATTAGACACATAGAACCATGTAAACTTTGAGATGGTTTAAGTCCAGCAAGTTGTCTATATTCAGAAAGGAAGTTGGTTATGTTGTTGTTGCTGCTCTTATATACACAATATGGCAATGTAGCTAGAAATGATAGCTTTTGGAACCAAAAGGTTCTTGTTCTTCACAATATTAGGAATTTACAGAATGTAACTAAATGTAGAGTCATAGTTGTGCTTCCTAAGAAAGTATCAAATAGAGACAAGGAATGGATACAGGAGTTAGGCTCTGTTCTTTTGGACTGAATAAATGGAAATTCAGGTCAGTTCAGATCAGTTCAGTTTAGTTCGAATCAGATCAGATTAGTTCAGTTCAGATTTATTCAGTTCAGTTCAGACTACAACTTATTGATTTTATTATTATTATTTTTTTTTTTTTTGCTAAGTAAGGTAATATATTCACACCAAAAAAGCATTTACAACCTAACACTTTCTCTTAGTTGGACGAACCAACTAGGTTGGACGAACCAACTAGATTTTATTATTATTATTATTATTATTATTATTATTATTATTATTATTATTATTATTATTATTATTATTATTATTATTATTATTATTATTATTATTATTATTATTATTATTATTATTATTATTATTATTATTATTATTATTATTATTATTATTATTATTATTATTATTATTATTATTATTATTATTATTATTATTATTATTATTATTGTTGTTGTTGTTGTAGCCTAACATCTACGGCTCCTTTGAAGACACTTGGGCTCATCAGGGCCGCACACGTGTCCTCTCCTAATAAATGGAGAAAAAAAGGGGTTTAATCATTGGGTTATACTCAGTTGGGAAATAAGGTTACTTTTCTGGCCCAAAAGATAGTTAGAGCCCAGCCCTGTGAGGTGGCTGCAAGTGAGTGGTTGATAAACCTTCACAAATCATGGTCTGCCACGTGTCATGATCTGATTCCTTAGCCAATCAGAGGCCACTATTCTAGGGCAGATTTTAAGGATAACTGTCATCTTGCTATCACTATAAATACCCCTGAAATCAGGAGAAAAGATAATTCAATGCAAACAGTGCAAAGTCACTCTGTAAAAATACTCTCTCACTTTCTCTCTCTAGATCTACTTTTCTCTCTACCACTGCTGATATCTGACTTAAGCTTCGGAGGGGGAACCACCATCCAAACCTCCAGGGTGGGTCCCTTTTTGCAGGTCCAGGAACGAAGCTCAGGCTTGGACTAAGTTGATTCAGACATCGTTGCACAAGTCTCCAAGGAAGAACATCTAAGGGATACTAGTTTACTTGCTAGACATGAAATCAGCCTATAGCTTACTTGTTGGACAAGTAACAGACTAAACATTTGGCGCCGTTTGTGGGGAGACGCAACGATGACTGATTGTCAATCGTCCGACATTGCCTGAAAACGAAGTCTTCAGGTTAATGTCGAAGACACAGTAGAACACGGGAGACCGCCTCGAGGAAGGGATATACCTCCAACCATCGTCCATGTCCCTGGACCAAGCCAGCAGCCGGTCATTCAGGAAAATCTTGAACGTCTAGTGACTGCTGCCCATCTAGATAACGTCCTGAATAACTTTCAGACTAAGATGGCAGCAGTCAACCAGGAACAGATTAGGAGCAACATGTTGTTCTTCCATCATAATTCGGAGCCAGCCGCCAACAATCAAGCTCCTCCTAAGGGACGTTTCCAAGAAAATCGTCCAGGTCCTAGTCTACCTGTTCGTCAGGAACCCTCTAGGAGGGCGGCTAAAGGAAAACAGCTAGAAGGCTGTGAGGAGCGAAGGAAGATGGACTGGAATATGGTGGTTAGGACCCAAGATCAAGCTCGTCCGAGTGGGCACCGAATGGAAACAGATGCCAGAGATTATTTAGAGGCAAAGAGAGCTGCAGCATTGCAACAGTCTGCTACTGGCTCTACCCCGTACTTAAGAGATCCTCCTTTAAGGATACCATCCATAACAGAGGGAAGAAGTCTGGGTCCTTCGATAGTTCGTCCGAGACAAGAGAAGACGGTAGTTCAACCAATGGTCTATAAGCGACCAGTACCATCAAACACTTCATCTAATCCAGTGTTGAAGGAATATCGCAAGGAGTTCATACCCATCGAGGGACAGCTGGGAGCCCTCCGGATCAATTGGCCTACTCCATTCTCGGCCAGGATCATGGAGGCGCCCCCCTTCCCAAAGGAAAAACTTCCAACAATAGAGCCTTTTGACGGAACCACTGATCCTGATGATCACCTGTCCGCTTACAAGCATCAGATGTACGTCCAAGGAGTAGATGATGCTACTTGGTGTAAGAATTTCCCGGCTACCCTGAAGGGTGTAGCTCAGAAGTGGTTCAATAATCTACCCCCCAATTCAGTCAACAATTTCACCGAACTCAGTGTCTTATTTACTAGTCATTTCGTTGCAAATCGCCAAGAACAAAAGACAAGCATGCACTTGGGAAAGGTCGTCCAAGGGCCAAAAGAAGCTCTTAGAAGTTTTGTTAAGAGATTCAATCTGGAAGCCCTTCAAATCAACATCTCAATGCTGGGGTGGCTTTTGACGCCTGATAAGTGGCTTTTAAGGCCGCTTTTATGACCTCTTTCCACCCTAATTAAGCCCTTGTTTAGTCTATTTTTATGGTGATTTAGCTTAGCTTTGTTCAATGTTAGTGATTCTATTAGCTTTATGCACTTTGAGTCTTTTTTGGGAGTTGTAGGTTGTTTTCTCTTCATGCGAAGATTGAATGTTGTGAACACCCTATGCTATGACTTGTTCTTATCTTCTTTTAGGTTCCGTAGCGGCCTAATCGACATTGTCGAAGCTTGGAATGGCAAAAGGGAACCTTTGGTTGGAGAAAGAGAGCTTCAAATAGCAAAGGAGAGTAGAAGCAGAGCCAGAGCTGGCGCTCCAGCTTCATGGAGCGGGAGCTCCGAGTTCCCCTACATACAACCAATTCTGCCGAGGATTTGAAGCTGGCGCTCCAGCGTCATGGAGTGGGAGCTTCGACCTGCTATTGAATTATCTTCCATTATGCTCAAAGCTAGCGCTCCAAACATGGAGCGGGAGCGAGAGCTTCGACCTGCTGCTGAAACCACGCATGGAGCGGGAGCTCTGAATGGTTCAGCTCCCGATTTTTTTCGCTGTTTGCCCTTACTTTAAGTTGTATTTGTGAGGGGTATAAATACCCTCTCTTAAGACATTTAGGGGAGGCTTTGGGGATGAGCAGAAAAGAGGATTCAAAGCAAGAGCACATTATTCTAGGGTTAATTAGAGAGAGAAAAACACATTCTTAGGAGAGAGAAAGTTGTAGCTCAACATTTGTTCTTCATTTTTATCAACCAATGCATCAATCTTTTGGTAATTTCTAGTCTCTAATCCTTATTTCCTAGTTTATTTTTGGTATTTGTTTAGTTTTAGGCTTGTTTAAATTGGTTTATACTTGTCTTGATTAGTCATTAGTAGTCTATTGTTCAAAGGGTCAATCTTTCTTGTTTTCATTAATCATGCCTAGTAGTTTTAGTATGTTTGCTCCTTTTATTGTTGCTTTCACTAGCCTTACTATGTTCTTCTCCTTCCTAGGCTAGATTTCTAGCTAGGGAAGGGGGATAATGGGACTTTGTGATGATTTTGAATGATGTTTGATTGGCTTTGGGATTGTTCTTTTGATGCTCTTATCAAGGTATTTTATTGTAAAAGTATGAAACTTGATCACCTTTATGCTTAAATCTTGTGCTAATGTTGGGTTATGTGAGAGCAAGCTTGATATTAGTGATGACTTGATGATGGGTAGACCTCGACCTCATAGGCGGGGTTGAGTAGGCGGTGTTGAGAGGTGTGCGAGAGTGACTTCTTGATGTTGGACCGAGACCCTCAATAGATTTGAACCATTGCCCACCAAATGTTGTCGAGATTATTGTTGTTAGTTCCATGATTCCCCCTCTCCCTTGTGTTTTTCTTATTGATTAATCACTTTTATTTAATTCTCCTTAGATAGTCTAGTTAACTCAAACCCCCTTTTTACTCCCGCCAATTGATTGCATATCGAACTAAGTGTAAAACCCCTTGCTTCTCCGTGGATACGACCCCTCACTACGCTATACTACCTTATTAGGCTAGTTAGTTAGACTAAGGAGATTTTATTCTTGACCCGGAACCATAGGAAGTAACGACACCTAGGGGACCGATCAAGTTTTGGCGCCGTTGCAGGGGAGGTAACGTGGTGTTTAAACTTAGTTTATTGCCCATCAATTGCTTTTTATTTTCATTTTTGTTATTGTGTTGTCATTACTAACCGTGTGCTTAGCTTTGTTGAATGATAAGGAGATCTCAAGGTATTCCTACCACTCCTCTTGACCCGGAAATCGACCGTACTTTGAGGCAAGTTCGGAGGTTATTTGAACATCAAACCGAGGAGGAGGAAATATTTTTTGACTCTTCAAGTGAGGCAAGTGAAGCCATGGCCGAAGATGACAACCCTCTATTTCAAGACTTTGGCAATTCGGAGGACTATGAGCTAACCGGTGGCATTTTGCTCCCCACCACCACAACAAACTTCGCTATTCATCCACAATATACACAAATGATGCTTAGGGAGCAATTTTCCAGAGACGCGCATGAGAATTCCATTGAGCATCTTGATAGATTCCTTGAGTTGTGCGCCATGGTCCAAACGAACCAAGTCACTCAAGAATACATCCGCATGCATCTCTTCCGGCAATCCTTAGCGGGAAAAGCTTATAGGTGGCTTAAGAATCTCAAACCAAACTCCTTGACTACTTGGAGGGCGGTGGCAAAGCCTTCCTAAAGAAGTTTATATCGGAGGAGAAGACCGCGAAAATGAGAAGGAAGATCTCCAACTTCCAACAAGAATCGGATGAGTCTCTAGGTGAAGCTTGGGAACGATTCAATGAGTACGTTAGAGCTTGCCCCCATCATGAGTATAGCGAGCCTCTACTTATTAGATTCTTCTATGATGCTCTTGATCCCATTAGTGGAGCCAATCTTGATGCGGGAGCCGGAGCCAATTAAGGAAGGTTCCCCAAGCTCAACTTAAAGGTACAATTGAGGATGTGGTTCGCAACTATTCATGGGGTGGTAAGAGAAGAAGTCAAGGAAAAGCTAATGGGAAATTCGAGCTTGACCAAGAGTCGCTCAAAGCCTTCATGGAGCAACTTCTTGACAAGAAGCTAGGGAAAGAACAAGCTTCTTCTTCATCGTCTCGGCAAGTAAACTCATTCTCATGTGAAATTTGTGGGGGTACCAACCACGACACCTCTTATTGTGGTGGTGAGGACCCCGAGCATGTAGCGGCTATGGCTTATCTCAATAATCAAAGAGATCAAAGGGATAATTGGAGAGGCCCTAACTCCAATCTTAATCCGAGGTTCAATGACTATGGTGGACCAACCAATTTCCAAAATCAAGCGAACCAAGGAGCTCCTTATTTACATCCAAATGCTAGAAACAACTTCAACAAGCCCCTTCCACAAAATCAATTCTCAAACCAACCCCCAACCACCTTCCCAAACACCTAAAACCCCCAAGGTGGCCCATCTCCGGACACCCTTCTTATCCTAGACAACATCAAAAATATTTCTCAACAATTTGAACAAAAGTTGAGTAACCTTGATCGAAAGGTTGACCAAAAATTCCAAGAAACCACTTCTCACCAAAAGATCCTTGACAATCAAGTTGCCCAACTAGCCGAGAGGGTTTCTCAACTCTCAAATGAGAAGTTTCCCGGTCAACCTACTCCGAACCCCGCAAATTCCCACCATGTGAAGGCCATCTCCCTAAGATCCGGAAGATCATACCAAGTACCTAATGTGGTGCAACAAGAGGATGTTAAGGAGAAAGAAGAACAAGTTGTTAAGAAAGGAGAAAATGAAACCGAAGAGGGTGTTGAAGGATAAAGAGGTTGAGGTAGAAAAGCAAACATGAACAAATGTCCAACCATCAAGATTCGATCCTCCCCCACCATTTCCGGAAAGGATAGTTGAGAGAAAGTTGAATGACAAGTACAACAAGTTCATGAGCATATTGAAATGTCTTAAAATCAACATTCCCTTCCTTGAGGCCATGTCACAAATTCCGTCCTATGCAAAGTTCCTCAAAGAACTTCTCTCCAACAAGAAAAAGCTCAATGAACAATGCATCACTCTTCCACACCAAGTGAGTGCGCTTGTGCAACGCCAAATGCCACCCAAGCAACGAGATCCGGGTAGTTTCACTCTCCCGGTGAAATTGGGAGACCTGAGACCAAAGGAGCATTAGCCGATTTGGGAGCAAGTGTGAGCTTAATGCCCTTGTCCATTGCAAAGTTGCTCAAGTTTGCGATGGTGCCTTCAAGGAAGACAATTCAATTAGCCGACCGCTCGATTAAGCTACCTTGTGGAGAACTCGAAGATATACCAATTCGAGTTGGTAATATCTTTGTACCTTGTGATTTTGTTGTAATGGATATGGAGGAGGACCCTCATATTCCTCTCATCCTAGGGAGAGAAGCTCTTAAAACAATGGGAGCCGTGATTAATTGCCAGAACAACACGATCACTTGCGAGGTGGCCGATGAAAGAGTTGTGTTTGAGTTTTCGAAAACCTTGAAGCAACCTATGGTGGAGAAGGTGTGGCGAGTAGACTTGGTGGAATCGGAGATAGCTATTTATGAGAGGGTACAAAGCATGAGACATGATACGCTTTATGAGGCCCTCCAAGATAATGAGGGGATGGAAAAATCAAGAGAAGCCATGGAGATTGAGGCCCAACTTAATGAAGCTCATACGGATGCCCAAGAAAGCAAAGATGAGCTCCCATTGATCCAAACCGTGGCCAAGGGGGATTGTTCTAAGCCTCCTCCGAAGGTAGACTTGAAACCCCTTCCCCCCTCTCTCAAATATGCTTTTCTTGAGAATGATAGCGAATATCCTTTTATTGTCAATGCTAACCTTAATGACATCTCCTTGCAAAAATTAATTGAGTTTTTGAGAAAATATAAGGGTGTCATAGGATATAGTATTGATGATATCAAGGGTATTAGCCCTAGCTTGTGTATGCATCGCATCCACCTTGAGGATGATCATGCCACCTCTATTGAGCCTCAAAGGCGGTTGAATCCGAATTTGAAGGAAGTTGTGAAACAAGAGGTTCTTAAGCTCCGTGAAGCGGGCATCATCTATGCTATCTCGGATAGCAAATGGATGAGTCTGGTTCATGTGGTGCCTAAGAAAGGTGGCATGACTATTTTCAAGGATAACAAGGGAAATGACATCTCCACCCGTACTGTGACGGGGTGGAGGATGTGCATTGACTATAGGCGGCTAAACAAAGCCACTAGGAAGGATCATTTCCCTTTGCCATTCATCGACCAAATGTTAGAGGTTGGTAAAGCATTCTCATTATTGTTTTCTTGATGGTTACTCCGAGTTCTTCCAAATTCCTATACATCCGGATGACCAACATAAAACAACTTTTAAATGCCCTTTTGGAAAATTTGCATACCGAAGAATGCCCTTCGGTTTATGCAATGCTCCATCTACCTTCCAAAGGTGCATGACCGCCACCTTTTCCGACATGCTTGAAGATGTCATTGAAGTTTTCATGGATGATTTTAGTGTTTGCGGATCGTCTTTTGACAAGTGCTTAAAAAATCTCGAGAAAGTCTTAAAAAGATGTCAAGAGACGAACCTTGTATTAAATTGGGAAAAGTGTCATTTTATGGTTGAGGAGGGCATTGTCCTTGGCCATAAGATTTCAAAGAATGGAATTGAAGTTGACCCGGCAAAGGTCGTGGTGATTGAAAAGCTACCCCCACCCACTTCGGTGACCGGGGTGCGTGCCTTCTTGGGCCATGCCGGCTTTTATCGCCGTTTTATCAAAGATTTTTCACAAATTACAAGACCTTTGACGAGGCTACTTCAAAAAGAAGTGGAGTTCCGATTTGATGAAGCTTGCACAAAGGCATTTGAAACCTTGAAAAATGCTTTAGTGAATGCGCCCATTGTGCAAGCTCCGGATTGGGAGCTCCCATTTGAACTAATGTGTGATGCGAGTGACTATGCAGTTGGTGTTGTGCTTGGACAAAGGAAGGACAAGAAATTGAACGTGCTCTCATATGCAAGCCTCACTCTAGATGATGCATAAAAGAATTACTCGACCACGGAGAAGGAGATGTTGGCGGTGGTGTTTGCATTTGACAAATTCCGGCCCTATCTCGTTTGCAACAAGACCATCGTCTACACCGATCATGCCATGATCAAGTACTTAATGAGCAAGAAAGATGCCAAGCCACGACTAATTCGATGGGTTCTCATCCTTCAAGAATTTGACATGGCGATTCTTGATAAGAAGGGGAGTGAAAATCTAGTGGCGGACCACCTCTCTCGGTTGCCTTTATACCATCCTTCCTATGGTGAGGCGGAGAAACCAATCAATGATGAGCTTCGTGATGACACTCTCATGGCAATAATTTCCAGCACAATCCCTTGGTACGCCGATATTGCTAATTATTTGGGGTACGAAGTAGTGCCTCATGACTACAATTCACATCAAAGAAAAAGGTTTTTTAAGGAGGTCAAGAGATATTTTTGGGATGATCCGCATTTGTACAAGAGGTGTAGTGATGGTGTATTTCGAAAATGTGTGCCTACTCACGAGATTGAAGGAGTTTTGGAGCATTGTCACTCACTTGCATGTGGAGGCCATGATGGTGTTGGTAAAACAGTGGCAAAGATCCTTGATTGTCTCCTTTGGTGGCCAACATTGCATAAAGACGCTCACACATTCATCATTCGTTGTGACCGATGCCAAAGAATGGGAGGAATAACCAAACGGAATGAAATGCCCCAAAAATTTATTCTTGAAGTTGAGCCTTTTGACGTATGGGGTGTGGACTTTATGGGTCCTTTCGTTTCTTCTTGTGGAAACCAATATATTTTGGTGGCCGTGGACTATGTGACCAAGTGGATAGAAGCCATCCCTTCACCTACCAATGACCATAAGGTAGTGATGAAGTTGCTCAAAAAGATCATCTTCCCTCGATTTGGAGTGCCACGATGTCTCATTAGTGATGGAGGGTCTCATTTTGCTAAGAAGCAATTTGAAGCTCTCTTGAAAAAGTATGATGTGCACCATAAGGTCAGTTTGCCCTACCATCCTCAAACTCAAGGGCAAGTGGAAGTCTCAAATCGCGAAATCAAGAATTTGCAAGGATGGTAAATAAATCAAGGAAAGATTGGTCTTTTCGTTTGGATGACACTCTTTGGGCTCTAAGGACCGCTTACAAGACCCCGATTGGCAATACTCCTTATCGGCTTGTGTATGGAAAGGGGTGTCTTCTACCGGTTGAGCTTGAGTACAAAGCATGGTGGGCCGTGAAAATGCTCAATATGGACCCCGACTTGGCCGGAAAGAATAGGTTGCCCAAACTCAATGAGTTGGAAGAACTAAGGTTCGATGCATATGAGAGCTCTAGGCTTTACAAAGAACAAACCAAGAAGTGGCATGACAAAAGAATCAAAGATCATGACTTCAAGGTCGGTGACAAAGTTCTCCTATTTAACTCACGACTCCGTCTTTTCCCCGGAAAGTTGAAGTCTAAGTGGTCCGGTCCATTCTCTATCACCAAGGTCACTCCCTATGGCTCGTTTGAATTGGAAGGTGAAGATGGAGCTCGGTTCATGGTAAATGGCAAAAGAATCAAGAAGTATTTCGATAAGGAACAAATTGGAAAACTTGGTTGTTTGATGCTCAAGTCGGTCCCAACCGACTCGTCCCCCGAAGCCATTTGAGGAAGATGAAGAGGTCTAGCTTAAGACCATAAATCAAGCGCCTTTGTATATATTGTTTATATTTTGTTATTGTCGAACTTTGATTTAGATTTTATTTTGGTGGATTGTAAAATCCAGAGGATTTTTTTTCCCCAAGGGAGGGGGTGGATATTAGTTCGATTGAGAAATACGAGGCATGGCTTCTTGGCTCATCTAACCAATAGTTGAGTTGAGTTTTAAGCTAAGTCTTACATCTCACTTTGGGCTAATCTAAACCCCCATAGGGTATGTGGTGGTGCGGTTTTGTCGTATGCACCTATCCAAAGATAAATTTCTCCTACTCTCTTTTACAATTAAATGTAGAAGGGAAGTAAGGTTCGTATCCACAGGGAAACAGGGACGAGTTTTGTATTTAGCGGGAATCAATACCTAGATGACTCTAAGGACCAAGTAACCAATTCAGGGGGGTTTTCAAGTATATTATAAACAAACTAAAATTAACTAGCAAATAAACAAAATGAGAAATCAATATGGAAAGATCCTGAATCCAATTAACATCCACTTCAATGTAATTATCGATCATTGAAACTGAACTCTAATTATTTCCATGATTATCTAATGTCGAGAATTAATCTCGTATTCTCCTTATTCTTTGTTGAATAGCACGACCAGCGTCACTATAAAACCCTAACTATCGGATAACCTAGTCCGATCAGCGTCTAAGTTCAATCCAACAGCAGCAATAAACACAGAGAACCAATAGACCCGCTAATGTCATACACGCGATAAACATTCAACAGTTGATTTAATTTCCCCAAGAAATAACCAAGACAATCTGCATCGAAGTTACTTCCTAGTTTGCTACAAATTGATAATAGAATAAAACAATCCGATTCTATTCTTAAATCTGGCATTAGATAATTACACAATCAAACTAGTAACGTTCCTAGCATAATTATGCAAAAATCATAAAGTATAATCATAGAAACTAAACCATAATCAAGGAAAATAGATAGAGAGGAAAGATCTCACAATAAAGGTTGAAGCTTCATGTTAATTTTCTTCAAGAACAGTTCAAGCTACAATCCGATAGCATAAACCAAATCCAAGATTGAAATCTATAATAAAACTAAGAATACTAAGAAAAATAACAAAAGTGAGGAAGGAGAATTAAGAGAGGAGTGTTTTTTCTCTCTCCTCCATTTCAGCTCTGCTCCTCCTCCCTTAGAAAATAGGTTTTAGGAGGCTTTTAAACCCCGCACAAAACGTGGCCCCAAAACGACTTAAGCGTCGCGAGCTGACTGACTTTCCGCACAAATTGGCTGGGCAATGGGGGTCGCGAGCTGCTTGCTTGGCTTGCGATGCTGCTGGGCAGGCTCCTACTTCTTGGTGCTTTGCTTGGTTTGCGATGCTGCTGGGTTGGAGTGTGCTAAGCCTCGCGATGCTGCTTGGTGCTTTGCTTGCTGATGGAGGCTCGAGGCTGACGTGAGCTGTGTGGGTGGTTTGCTAGGCTTGGCCTTGCGATGATTGCCCATTACGCTACGATGCTACACTTCCCGAGCATTCCCAAAACATACCATTTCACCTTAAAAGCTCGAAACATAGAACATTATCATTAACTACCTCACAAAATTCCGAACTTCGGCTAAGGTTGATAAATATGCAAACGTCAACAATTATGATCGAACTCCTTAGCAAAGTGTACCCAAAATACCATATAAGCACCGTATAACTTGAGCGTATCAGTATGGTTTGTTGTGTATGTGTGCAGGAAAAGAGAAAAAAGAAATCGGCCAAGTATTGGGATCAGAGCTCCCGCTCCAATCTTTTGGAGCGCCCGTTCCAAATACCGCTTCTTAGTATGAAGGATGCCGAAAATTTGGAGCCCCCGCTCCAACATCATGGAGCGCCCGCCCCAGCGGAAAGAAAAAAAAAGTGGTTAAGTACTGGATATAAAGCTCCCGCTCCAATATCTTGAAGCGCCCGCTCTGAAGCTCAAAGCAAAATAAAGCCGAGAATTTGAAGCCCCGCTCCAGACACTTGGAGCGCCAGCCCCAGGAAAAGAATTTTTTTTGGCTAAGTGTTTGATTCAGAGCTCCCGCTCCAAATGTTGGAGCGCCCGCTCTGAAGCTACAAGCAAAGCAAATGCCGAGGTTTTGAAGCCCCCGCTCCAGGCGTTTGGAGCGCCCGCTTTGAATATTGGATCGGAAGCTTCAGGCGCTTTCTTTGAAAAAAAAATTATACAGCCCCATTCAGAGTGCCCGCTTTGGGGTTGGAGCGGGAGCTTCGAGCACCTGTTATGAAGAGAATAAGCACGCACAAAACCCCCACTTTCTCCCATTCTCTCACTCAAACCCTCAAACCCTCACTCTCTCCTCAAACCACCCTCATTCCTCCCAAACCCTCCTCATTCCTCTCAAAAACACCCAAAACATTCCCCATTCTCACTTCTATTCCAAATTTCCCACTCCAAGTTCAACTCTTAACATCAATTCGGGGTTTTTGCTCGGGCCACTTAGGATTTCACTCGGGTTTACTCTCCTTTGCACAATAAGAAGAAGAATTTGGTTCCAATTGTGGTAAAATCTCTCCTAATCAAGTTCATTTTGCTTATTCTTGAGTATTTGTGCTTGGTTTTGTTAGGGCTTCCCTTGGAGTTTTTGTGTTAGATGAAAATAGGTGTTTTAGCTTGAGTTTGTTCTTGAAATCGATTAATTGGTGATTGTGGTGGTGTTATTGTTGGTTACTTGTGCTAATTTTTGGGGATACTTGTGGAGTTGTAGTGGTTGTTGAGGAAAATCCTTGGATTCTACAACCTTTGGGTTTTGTTGTTGGTTTTTGTTGGTTGACTTTGTTGTTGTTGGTGATTATTGTTGTTGACTATTGTGTTTTATACCGGTGTAATGGGTTCGAAAAGACATGGCACTAGCTCCTCACCTTCCTACAGTGTGAACCTTACCAAACCCGAACATAAAGCAAGGTTTCGTGAGCTTGAGAAGAGGGAGGTGAAACAAACCCTTTTCCACGATCTTATAACTTGGTTCCACCTTGGGATTGAGGATAAAGTGTGCGATCTTGCCCGCACACTCGATTTTGCCTCGTTCTTAAGAATCAAAACCCAAATGATTGGATTACCACAGATAAGACCTACAACCACCCCGCACAACCTCCCCTCACCTACCGCACTCTAACTCTAGAATTCTTAGCTAGCTTTGAATTCAAGAGGACATCTACGGAGGCGGGGAATGCCTTTGAGATTAAATTCAGGTTTTTCAACCACCAACACACCATGAGCCTCATAGGGTTTAATGAGTATTTTGGTTAGGATCCTAGAGCCGAGGTGTGTGATTGTTCTGGGGATGACATTGAAGGCTATGACATGCAAGCTTGGTGGTAGAGGATAACTGATGGGTCTAGGGACTTCCTCTCTAACTCATCCAAGGCCTCAGAAATCCATCATGTCGCATTGAGGTATTTCCATCGGATGCTGGTGTATTGTTTCTTCTCCCGACAAGATCTTGGAAAAATGAGCGACCAAGAACTTCATTTGCTGTGGAGACCAAGTGAAGGAAGAAGGTTGCTAGATCAAAATAACCCGGCAGACAAAGTTAACTTGGGCTTCATGCTTGCCACGAGGATGCTCACCATCAAGCAAGACACAAGAATGAAATGGCCCATCCAATTGGGAGGGATGGTGACATGGCTTGCTTATAAGCTCGGGTACAAAGAGCAACTTGTAAAGATGGAGCCGGAGAGCTATGGGTCGGTTCTAAACCTTGATCACCTCAAGAACATGAAATTCACCAAAGGGACATCTAGAGCTACCTTTTGGTTGATCAAGGGTGCAATATGGTGCAAGATCCCAAATAGATTCATGACCGAACCCCCAGCAAACACCCCAAATCCGTGGAGAGTCCCACTTGAGGAGATTGATGCTTCGGAGCTTGATCCAAATGAGATTGAAAGAAGAAACCGACCAAGGCAACAACATCAGCAGCAACATCAACAACAACAACAACGACAACCAAGACCACAAGGAGTGGAGCACGAACGTCACCCCTCCCAAGAGGAGGGAGGTATGAGCCACTCCTACCCTTCTAGTTTTAACATCGAAAATGGTTTTCATAACTTAAGTTTGCAAGTGGGACAATTGGAGGCCAATAACCAGGGGATGGCGCTCCAGAATTCTTTGCTTTTCAACCATTTTGTGGAGCAAGGGTAAATCGCCCCGCCAGTTAACCATCCCTATTGGTCTCCAGTGCTAGGGCCAGTGCCAAGTTGGGGAGAGGAGCACATTGATGGCACTCCTCGTGAGCCAGTCTACCCCTATTGGCAAGGCCCATCCTCCCAAATTAGGGAGCGGCGCACTTTTCCCCCATATGACTATACCCAGCCCGGGGGGTGTGACTATTTCGGTGACCCCGCGTATAGATACACCCCATCGGAGCATAGCCATGACCCATTCTATACGGGGTACTCGGGTTTCCCTCCAAAGTTTTACGGCGGTTGGGAACCCCATGGTCCCCCCTTGCGTGAGGATGGGACCCCCGATCGAGCTTGATTATGATTGGCACAACCCCGATGAGGGCAGGCCAAGTGGATCTTAGATAGCCCCATGAATCGCCCCTCCCCCCCTTTTTCATTTCACTATTCCTTGGTCTCACTGAGGTCGGTTTTCCATTCAAGTTGGGGGGTGTACTTTGCATTGCTTTTGATGTAGGGGCGCAATTTTAGGGGTCATGGCTCAGGGGCATTGCAAGCTTAAGGAGTTGTTGAGCTATGTGTTGAGCTAGATTTGTTTTTCTTTGCCCTTTGTATATACTCTTGTTGGAACTAATCTTTCTTTTGAGTTGATGACCTTTCATAGCAAACATCCGGAGATGAAGTCAGGGTGTGAAGAGCATTGCTTCGGATATTGCATTTGGCCTTTATTGCTTCAATGATAGGTCAGATCGTTCCAACTCCCTTTTTGTTACTTGTTTGCTTAGTTTTAGGATAGTTTAGGAAAGAAGATGATCGCTCGAGGTTGCTTGGCTTTAATTTTACATTGGTGGTTATGAACACCACCTGGGTTTAAGTGCAAAATTTTTGTGATTGTGTTGATTATGTGCCATTACCTACTTGCTTTCATCTCTTGCTATAAAAAAAAAAAAAAAAAAAAAAGTATGAATCAAGGCAAATTTCTCTTTTAATTATTTCTTTTGCTCTTGAGTTGAGAACAATATCATTGAAGCTCCACTCTTTTGAATGCTTTTATTCTTAGATGTTAGAAGTCCGCATGCTTTGAGATGTTTATAGTTGATTTTAGGATACTCTATGTTAAGGTAGCGGTTAGAACTTTTTGAGAGCACAAGACCTTAATTCATGGGTTGTGGTATGATGGTGTTGCTCTCTCCAGTGACTTGAAACCTTAAAGGTAGCATTTGCTTGATAATTCCATGTGAGGACTTTCAAAAAAAGCCCCAACATCTATCTTGAGTGCATGGATCCTCGACATCACATACTTTTATCGAGAACTTGACTCTAATCTATCTTAGATCGCGACCGAGCCACTCTAGGGAAAGATAAAGGCGTTCATTTAGGTGACTATTTTTACTTTTATTATTTTAGGCTTTTTATTCTTGTTTTTCTTTTTTTCTTGGTTTTGTTTTTATTTGCATATGCCCTTCCTCTTAACCCTTTGAGCCTTATCCTTTTCTTTGATTACCTCAATATAAGCCAATTGCCTCCTTGTTTTTTTTTCACCCTTGTAGTGAATAGTGAAGTTAGAGCGATTGTCTTGAGTGATATTTGAAACAAATAAGGGGAAAGGAAAATGATGAGATTCTTATGGTATAGTGGAAATTTTGTGTATATTCTTGAATAAATGCAATTGCAACTTCTTAGAAAAAGCCACCCAAAGTCAAAGAAGAGGAAAAAAAAAAGTAGTTCTTTTATTGTTATGTTTTCGAATAAGTTTGGGGGAAGCTTATCCCTAAATGGTTGAATATGATTTGTGATTCATGGTTATTTAGCTCTTTCGCTCCTACTAAGGCTTCACTATATTAGGATTGAGCACCACTATCCAAATTTATTCACACCCTTTACCCCTGGCCTACGTTTCCACCCTTAAAAAGTCCCTTTAACCTTGGAGGGTTGAGTCATTGTCGGTGGTGGAAGATTGGAATCAAGCCTATTGAGCGAGTGTGCTATGTCGAGATGGTTTAAGTCTAGCATGTAAACTTTGAGATGGTTTAAGTCCAGCAAGTTGTCTATATTCAGAAAGGAAGTTGGTTATGCTGTTGTTGCTGCTCTTATATACACAATATGGCAATGTAGCTAGAAATGATAGCTTTTGGAACCAAAAGGTTCCTGCTCTTCACAATATTAGGAATTTACATAATGTAATTAAATGTAGAGTCATAGTTGTGCTTCCTAAGAAAGTGTCAAACAGAGACAAGGAATGGATACAGGAGTTAGGCTCTGTTCTTTTGAACTAAATAAATGGAAATTCAGTTCAGTTCAGATCAGTTCAGTTCAGTTCAGTTCAGATCAGTTCAGTTCAGTTCGGATCAGATCAGATCAGTTCAGTTCAGACTTATTCAGTTCAGTTCAGTTCAGTTCAGTTCAGACTACAACTTATTAATTTTATTATTATTATTATTATTATTATTATTATTATTATTATTATTATTATTATTATTATTATTATTATTATTATTATTATTATTATTATTATTATTATTATTATTATTATTATTATTGTTGTTGTAGCCTAACATCTACGGCTCCTTTGAAAACACTTGGGCTCATCAGGGCCGCACACGTGTCCTCTCCTAATAAAGAGAGAAAAAAGGGGTTTAATCTTTGGGTTATACTCAGTTGGGAGAAAAGGTTACTTTTCTGGCCCAAAAGATAGTCAGAGCCCAGCCCTGTGAGGTGGCTGCAAGTGAGTGGTTGATAAACCTTCACAAATCATGGTCTGCCACGTGTCATGATCTGATTCCTTAGCCAATCATAGGGCACTATTCTAGGGTAGATTTTAAGGATAGCTGTCATCTTGCTATCACTATAAATACCCCTGAAATCAGGAGAAAAGATCATTCAATGCAAACAGTGCAAAGTTACTCTGTAAAAATACTCTCTCTAGATCTACTTTTCTCTCTACCACTCTTGATATCTGACTTAAGCTTCGGAGGGGGAACCACCACCCAAACCTCCAGGGTGGATCCCTTTTTGCAGGTCCGGGAATGAAGCTCAGGCTTGGACTAAGTTGATTCAAACATCGTTGCACAAGTCTCCAAGGAAGAACATCTAAGGGATACTAGTTTACTTGCTAGACAAGAAAGCTCAGCCTATAGCTTACTTGTTGGACAAGTAAAGGACTAAACATTTGGCGCCGTCTGTAGGGTGACGCAACGATGACTGATTGTCAATCGTCCAACATTGCCAAAAACCGAAGTCTTCAGGTTATTGTTGAAGACACAGTTGAACACGAGAGACCGCCTTGAGGAAGGGATAAACCTCCAACCATCGTCCATGTCCCTGGACCAAGCCAGCAGCCGGTCATTAAGGAAAATGTTGAACGTCAAGTGACGGCTGCCCATCTAGACAACGTCCTGAATGACTTTCAGACTAAGACGGCAGCAGTCGTCCAGGAACAGATTAGGAGCAACATATTGTTCTTCCATCATAATCCGGAGTCAGCCGCCAACAATCAAGCTCCTCCTAGGGGACGTTCCCAAGAAAATCGTCCAGGTCCTAGTCGACCTGTTCATCAGGAACCCTCTAGGAGGGCGGCTAAAGGAAAAGAGCCAGAAGGCTGTGAGCAGCGAAGGAAGATGGACTGTAATTTGGTGGTTAGGACCCAAGATCAAGGTCGTCCGAGTGGGCACCGAATGGAAACAGATGCCAGGGATTATTTAGAGGCAAAGAAAGCTGCAGCATTGCAACAGTCTGCTACTGGCTCTACCCCATACTTAAGAGATCCCCTTTTAAGGATACCATCCAAAACAGAGGGAAGAAGTCTGGGTCCTTCGATAGTTCGTCCGAGACAAGAGAAGACGGTAGTTCAACCAATGGTGTATAAGTGACCAGTACCAGCAAACACTTCATCTAATCCAGTGTTGAAGGAATATCGCAAGGAGTTCATACCCATCGAGGGACAACTGGGAGCCCTCCGGATCAATTGGCCTACTCCATTCTCGGCCAGGATCATGGAGGCGCCCCCCTTCCCAAAGGTAAAACTCCTAACAATAGAGCCTTCTGATGAAACCACTGATCTTGATGATCACATGTCCGCTTACAAGCATCAGATATACGTCCAAGGAGTAGATGATGCTACTTGGTGTAAGAATTTCCCGGCTACCCTGAAGGGTGTAGCTCAGAAGTGGTTCAATAATCTACCCCCCAATTCAGTCAACAATTTCACCGAACTCAGTGTCTTATTTGCTAGTCATTTCGTTGCAAATCATCAAGAACAAAAGACAAGCATGCACTAGGGAAAGGTCGTCCAAGGGCCAAAAGAAGCTCTTAGAAGTTTTGTTAAGAGATTCAATCTGGAAGCCCTTCAAATTCAACATCTCAATGCCGCTTTTATGACCTCTTTCCACCCTAATTAAGCCCTTGTTTAGTCCATTTTTATGCTTATTTAGCATAATTTTGTTCAATGTTGGTGATTCTATTAGCTTTATGCACTTTGGGTCTTTTTTGGGAGTTGTAGGTTGTTTTCTCTTTATGCGAAGATTGAATGTTGTGAACACCCTATGCTATGACTTGTTCTTAGCTTCTTTTAGGTTCCGTAGCGTCCTAATCGAGATTGTCGAAGCTTGGAATGGCAAAAGGGAACCTTTGGTTGGAGAAAGAGAGCTTTAAATAGCAAAGGAGAGTAGAAGCAGAGCCAAAGCTGGCGCTCCAGTTTCATGGAGCAGGAGCTCCGAGTTCCCCTGCATACAACCAATTCTGCCGAGGATTTGAAGCTGGCGCTCCAGCCTCATAGAGCGGGAGCTTCGACCTGCTGCTGAATTATCTTCCATTATACTCAGAGCTAGCGCTCTAAACATGGAGCGGGAGCTTCGACGGCTCAGAGCTCGTGCTCCACGCATGGAGCGAGAGCTTCGACCTGCTGCTGTAATTTCTCCCATTAAGTTCAATGCTCGCGCTCCACGCATGGAGCGGGAGCTCTGAATGGTTCAGCTCCCGATTTTTTTCGCTGTTTGCCCTTACTTTAAGTTGTATTTGTGAGGGGTATAAATGCCCTCTCTTAAGACATTTAGGGGAGGCTTTGGGGATGAGCAGAAAAAAGGATTCAAAGCACGAGCACATTATTCTAGGGTTAATTACAGAGAGAAAAACACATTCTTAGGAGAGAGAAAGTTGTAGCTCAACATTTGTTCTTCATTTTTATCAATCAAAGCATTAATCTTTTGGTAATTTCTAGTCTCTAATCCTTATTTCCTAGTTTATTTTTGGTATTTGTTTAGTTTTAGGCTTGTTTAAATTGGTTTATACTTGTCTTGATCAATCATTAGTAGTCTATTGTTCAAAGGTTCAATCTTTCTCGTTTTCATTAATCATGCCTAGTAGTTTTAGTATGTTTGCTCCTTTTATTGTTGCTTTCACTGGTCTTACTATGTTCTTCTCCTTCCTAGGCTAGATTTCTAGCTAGGGAAGGGGGATAATGGGACTTTGTGATGCTTTTGAATGATGTTTGGTTGGCTTTGGTGATTATTCTTTTGATGCTCGTATCAAGGTATTTTATTGTAAAAGTATGAAACTTGATCACCTTTATGCTTAAATCTTGTGCTAATGTTGGGTTATGTGAGAGCAAGCATGATATTAGTGATGACTTGATGATGGGTAGACCTCGACCTCATAGGCGGGGTTGGGTAGGCGGTGTTGAGAGGTGTGCGAGTGTGACTTCTTGATGTTGGACCGAGACCCTCAATAGATTTGAACCATTGCCCACCAAATGTTGTCGAGATTATTGTTGTTAGTTCCATGATTCCCCCTCTCCCTATTGTTTGTCTTATTGATTAATCACTTTTATTTTATTCTCCTTAGGTAGTCTAGTTAACTCAAACCCCCTTTTTACTCCCGTCAATTGATTGCATATCGAACTAAGTGTGAAACCCCTTGCTTCTCCGTGGATACGACCCCTTACTACGCTATACTACCTTATTAGGCTAGTTAGCTAGACTAGGGAGATTTTATTCTTGACCCGGAACCATAGGAAGTAACAACACCTAGGGGACCGATCAACACCTTTATCAGGGGACTGAGGCCATGAAGTTTTAAGTTTGACCTTGTGAAGAAGAAAATCAATACTCTTGCAAAAGCTTTAAAGGAAGCCGAAGCTTTTATACATGCCACTGAAGTATGTGCTGAGGCAAAGCATCCGGAGTCCAAGAAGCCTGAAGAGGTTGCTCAGCTAAAGAAAAGCAACCCCAAAAAGGCCGAGACTTGGGCCATAACCTCTACTACTACTTCGTCCAGAAGAAGCAAGAGGAAAGAATCTTAGCCTTCTTCATCCAACCCCATCGAATTCAGCAAGGACCAATACTCCATTCTCATGGAGATAAAGGACCAATACGAGCTGAAGGCTCCAGCCGAGATGAAGACGCCTTACAGAAACAGAGACAAGAGCAATTATTGTCATTTTCACAAGGATTGCGGTCATGAAACATATGAATGTAAACACCTTAAGAGAGCTTTGGAGGATCTAGCTTGAAAAGGAAAGATGAATTCATACTTATCCCAAGGGGGAAAGAAGTTTCAGAGGAGAAATGACCGTCAAAGCAAGAAGAAGGAGAGTGAAAGCACTGACGAAGATGTCGTCCTCGTCATTTCAGGAGGATTTGCTGCCGGAGGGCCAACCAATAGAGGGCACAAAACTACCTCCGGGAGGTCGACCAAGTCTTATTGACTAATCAGGCAAAGGCCGAGCCCTTCCTAAAAGTGGTGGTTAATGAGCAAGATCGGGGCAAGTTGAGGACCCCCCATGATGACCCTTTGGTTGTGGAAATGAAGATAGCAAATTTGAGAGTACGAAGAATTTTGATCGACACCGAAAGCTCGACGGACATCATTAGTGCTGATTGCTTGTCCAGATTGAAGTTTGAGGAAAAGAACTAGGTCCCAGTCCATCATCCCATCATAGGGTTTGGGGGAGGAGTCATCCATCCCATGGGAACAGTTACGTCGCCCGTCCGAGTTAGAGAGAAGGAGGCCTCGCGAACTTTGTTCATCATGTTCTTGGTTGTTCGAGATTTGACAGCCTACAATCTCATACTTGGACGACCAACGTCGAATCATATCAATGCTGTAATAGTAACTCATTTGATGCTTATGAAGTATGAGTGTGATGACGGCAAGATCGGCTCCTTGTATGGAGACTAGCAGGCGGCTAGGGAATGTTACCTAACTACCCTTAAGCCGTCATCATGGAAAGCATGCAATGAAGACCAGACGAAGACTGGAGGTGGAAGGAAAACGTCTGAAATTGAGAAAGATAAGACGAAGGTGGCTGGAGAAAGGAAGGCGTCCAAAAATGTAAAGGAGCCTAGGATGACAATTGAGGGTCCTTAGACGCCAATTGCCCCCTCAAGGAAACGTCTGAACATCTTCCCAGCAAGAAAAGAAAGTATGAGCCCATAAAGGAAGAACCTCCCTCGTCGGAAGAAGTGATGGCCATCATGGGACTGGCATTAGAACGTCCAGAGCCGGTGGAAGCTCCTGAAGAGGTATTTTTGGATGAAGCTCGTCCAGAAAGAATCCTCAAGATTGGGTCTTCACTTAGTCCTGGTTTGAGAGGTCTTCTAATCAGCTTGCTGAAAGAATTTCAAGACGTGTTCGCTTATTGTGTTGAAAAAATGCCTGGAATTGATCCAGAGATAGCCGTCCACCGACTGAATGTTGATCCAAATTTAAAACCTGTCCGTCAGAAGAAAAGGCATTTGGGACCGGCCAGAAATCAGGCGGTCGACAAAGAAGTTCAGAAGTTGTTGGAGTCAAAGTTCATCAGAGAAACCTATTATCCAGAATGGATAGCTAATGTGGTCATGGTGCCAAAGCGTAATGGCACTTGGAGGATGTGTGTGGACTATACTGATCTCAACAAGGCTTGTCCTAAGGACAGTTTCCCTCTGCCTAAGTTGGATCGTCTGGTAGACTCCACAGCTGGCCATGCTTTTCTAAGCTTCATGGACGCCTATTCAGGTTTTCATCAAATCCCCATGTTGTCAGAGGATCAGGACAAAACGTCCTTCATTACTAAAAAGGGGATGTATGGCTGGTTGAGAATGTCATTCGGCCAACGCAATGCGCCGGCCACCTTTCAAAGATTGATCAATACCGTCTTTCAGCCACAGTTGGGAAGAAACATGGAGACCTATATTGATGATATGATAGTCAAGAGTCGGCAAGAGGAAGGTCATGTTGGTGATTTGAGAGAGACTTTCGAGACTCTAAGAAAATACAAGTTAAAATTGAACCCCGGCAAATGCGTTTTTGGAGTCTTGTCTGGAAAGTTCCTATGCTTCTTGGTAGATCAGAGAGGAATAGAAACCAACCCAGAAAAGATCCAAACTATTTTAGACATGAAATCCCCGTCAAAGATAAAGGAAGTTCAGCAACTGACGGGTTGCTTGCCTGCCCTTGCACGATTCTTGTCCAAGTCATGAGACAAGTGCCATCACTTCTTTGCTACTATCAAGAAGAAGGCCAAGTTTGAATGGACAACAGAGGCTGAGCAAGCGCTTCAGCAAGTCAAAGATCACCTTCGGCAGCTGCCTAGGTTGGTCAGTCCAGCTAAGGGTGAGAAACTGTTTGTATACTTGGATGTATCCATTCAGGCTGTGAGTGCTGTCCTGCTGGCTGAAAGAGAGTCCGTGCAAGTCCCAATATACTTTGTGAGTCATGTGCTCAAGGATGCGGAAAATAGGTATACTCCAGTTGAGAAGTTTGGAATGGCCCTCGTCATGGCCAGCAGAAAGTTAAGGCCTTACTTCCTGGCGCACAACATACTCGTCTATACTGACCAACGTCTGAAGCAAGTTCTGCAAAAGATGGAAGCCGCCGGACAAATGCTAAAATGGGCTGTTGAGCTTAACATGTTCGATATATCAAGGAAAGCCATTAAGGGGCAAGCCTTGGCAGATTTTATAGTTGAACTTACTCGGCCAACTATAGAGCCAATATCTGATCCAGCTGAAGGAAGGAAGCATTGGACGCTCATGGTTGATGGGTCGTCCACTGTCAATGGATGTGGGGCAGGAATCATTTGTCAATCTCCGGAAGGAGACAAGTTTGAATATGCGCTAAGATTGCAGTTCCAAGCATCCAATAATGAAGCTGAATATGACTTCCAGCTGGAATCAAAATGTGTAAAGCGGCAGGAGCTCTAGAGATCGAGGCCAAATCGGACTCTCTCTTGGTCGTCAGTCAAGTCAATGGAGACTTTGAATGTAAAGATGCATCGATGGGCAAATATATGCGTCTGAGCAAAGATGAGATTGAGCCTTTGAAACGATTTGTTCTCGACCAAGTACCAAGGTCAGAAAATCATCAAGCAGATGCTCTCTCAAAATTGGCCAGCTCGGCTGAAGGTGATACGCCAAGAATAGTGTTTTGGGAAGTCAAACCCAAAAAGAGCATTGACCAAGAACAAATCATGTTTCTTAGCCGAGGGGCAGTCTGGATGGAGCCTATCATATAATACAAGAAGACGGGACAGTTGCCTCCGGACCTTGTAGAGGCTAAGTATGTGAAGGCTAGAGACAAGTGGTTTGAATTATGGGATGAGACTCTTTACAAGAGGTCATTCAATCGTCTTCTCCTTAAGTGCATCACCAGGGAAGAAGGTCTAGAGGTTCTGAAGGAACTCCATGAAGGAGCTTGTGAATCTCACATTGGGGGAAGAGCATTGGGAGAAAAGGCTTTAAGGACGGGGTATTACTGGCCCACCTTAAAGGAAGATGCCCTCGTCTATGCAAAGAAGTGCGACAGTTCTCAGAAACACGGAAATCTGCATCAGAAGCCATCCAACTACCTAACTCCTATCTTGTTCCCTCTGCCTTTTGCCAAATGGGGCATGGATATCCTAGGACCTTTACCTGTGGCCGCTGGGCAAAAGAAGTTTGTGATAGTGGCTATGGACTACTTCACTAAATGCATAGAGGCTGAAGCCATGCGAGGTATAACAACAAAGGACGTCAAGGGCTTTATTTTGAAAAACATTATAACTCGGTTCGACATGCCGCAGTCCATCGTCTTTGATAATGGTCCATAGTTTGAAACGCCTAAACTGAAAGATTGGTTGGCAGAAAGAGAAATCAAGGCTCACTTCGCTGCAGTCGCCCACCCACAAGCCAATGGGCAAGTAGAGTCCTTCAACAAGATTCTATCCAATGGAATCAAAAGGAAGTTGGATAATGCCAAGGGACAATGGGTTGAAGAGCTACAGCAAGTGCTATGGTCCGTCAGAACAACCGCCAAAAATTCTACAGGGGAGACACCCTTCATGTTAGTTTATGGCACTGAAGCCGTCTTGCCCATTGAAATTGAAGAACCCACCCTGCGAGTCATGTTGTACACGGAAGAGGCCAACTGGGCTGCATTGCGCACGGCTTTGGATCAAGTACCAGAAGTCAGGGGCAATGCCTTGCTAAGAATGCAATTGTACAAACTGCGAATGGCTCGAGAGTTTAATAAGAGAGTCGCTAGACGACCACTCAAAGTGGGGGATCTTGTTCTAAGGAAGATGGAAGCGGTTGGACGAGCAAAAGAGATGGGGAAGTTAACACCAAATTGGGAAGGACCTTATCTGATTATCCAAGAGTTGCGCAGTGGAACCTTTTATCTCCAAGATCTGGATGGACGAGTTATACAACAAATTTGGAACTCAGATAATCTGAAGAAGTACCACGTCTAACTCCATTCATCGTCAGGAATCTAGCTGGTAGAATTGTATACATGTATCTTGACATTTAGTCAAGCAAAATTCATATAATACAATTCCTATTTTCTTATCTCCTTTGTTTATTTTTACCAAGTTAGTCATTTTGGGGCATTAAATCAGTTACTAGTCTAAAAGTGACAATAACTTGGGACAAAAATACAAAAAACAATAGAGCGTCAAAAATACTCAGTTCTATGCCGAACATCACTCCCTCGAAGAGACCGGCCAAAAGTATAACAACCTAAAGGTTGACAATACATAAATGGCAATCAAATTGACAAAATCTCTAGTGAGGGAAACGTAAAAGTCTCTAAGAGAAAGCTGACGAGAAAGAAGCCCTTAGTAAAGGATACTTACTTTCAAATACACGGACAGCTAAGTATTAAAAACCCTAGTAAGGGATCACTACTTCCGGACGAGTGTTGCTCCCTCAAGGAAGGCGGCTAAGACATGGTTAGGCCATGTATCTAAAGCTCGTCCTTAGCAATTTAAACCGTCTTGGCCGATGTTGGCCGCTCTCCTTCTTGGACTATGGCTCGTCCATCATGTATGGTTGAGCCTAGCCCAAGAAGGGGGGGAAGGGACAAGCCTATAGGACGAGCTAAAGAGAGAAGGTCGTCCTAAAAGCCAAGACGAACTAGGCAATAGATGCCCTTGTGATGGATCAATACTGCCAGACGGGTCTTACCAACTCGAGAAAAACGGCTAAAACGTGGCTAGTCCACAAACCCATATGCATTGGCCGCTTTTCCCCTTGGGGCAAGACTCGTCTGAATGAGAAGACCATCTAGAGTTCCAGGACGAATGTCACTAAGCACTTGGATACATTCTGGAAAGAATCACAATCGTCCAAGGACAAGGATGGCAATCTTCTCCTATGTGTGTTTTGCAAATCGTCCAAATACCCTATTTAAATTATGTAGACCGTCCAAAAGTTAAAGACGAGTCTCTTTTTGTACTTGGCTACATTTTGTAAAGACTCTCGACCGTCCAAGGGCAATGATTAGGGGTGGCAAGCTTACTCTATTTAAAATTATGTAGACCGTCCAAAAGTTAAGGACGAGTCTCTTCTTGTACTTTTGAAAAGATTTTTGATCGTCTAAAGGCAAAGATGTTGCTCTTCCCTTAAAAATCTGTCCGGATCGTCCAGCATTCAGGACGCGGCTCATTTTATACTTAGTCAGAATTGTAATTCAAGAGAAGAAAAAGACAAGCAGTTGGCAAAAAGTCTTTCATATATACTTGGCAAAATGTTACAACTTAAGACTAGAAGAGATAAAGCTACAATGACAAATAAGCCGAGAAACATAGGAAAATAAACCTAAAGCTAGGCATCATCTTCAGCGCGAGTTTCTTGGTTGTCTTCAGGGTTCTCTTCCGCAACTGCAGCTTCGTCGTCCGAGTCTGAAAATTCCGGAGGTTCCTCGACACATACCATAGCACGATGAACACTCTGTTGATATTCCAGACAACGAATGAAGTTGGGGACCTCAGAAAGCTCAGCCAGCATCTCAAAGGCCTTGACGGCCCAGTCCTTGGACGTTTCGACAACTTGAGCCAAGCCTTCTTTGGCGTCGTCAAAGGCCTGGGCCGCTTCCCTTTGTAGACGAGCAGTCTTCGCCCTTAGGAGGATGTTCTCCCTTCTCAGTTGAACGACAGCTAGAAAAGCAGCATCTCTTTCACCTTCAGCTCAGCAGAGACAGTATCTATGACCATCTTCAAACGATCTTGCTCCGTATACAGCTTTTTAATGGCAACAAGATATTTCTTGTTCTCGGATTCCAGGGTCGCTGATCTCTTCTCCATGGCGTCCAGTGACTGACGATGGAGAGTGTTGGCCATCTCAATATCATGGATAGCCTTGTCGCCGGACGTTGTAGCAAGATGGACGAGCTTCTTTTACTCCTTTCTAAGGTCCCTCGCCCACTCTTCGGTTAGCATGCTGCAAGCAAAAAGCTGGAACAATGAAAACCAAACAAGTCATTAGACGAGTATTAAACCAAGCAATTTTGTTCAAGTATAAAATGAAAACGGTAGAAAATTATACCTCAGCAGCAAGTTGGGACATGTAGCCCACATGCCCGTCTGATGCTCCCCTTAACCCTTCAATATAGGATTCAAGGTAACACTTGAAGAGCTCCTGCTTAAGCCGATCTTTTTCTACTTTTGACATTTTGGCAAAAGCAGAAGAAGACTCCTCGTCCGAGTCTATGGTGGGAGTAGCTGAGGGTAAAGTGGGGCCTTTGCCCTTATCTGAAAGAGGGGGAGAGTCAGTTATCTTGATTGGAAAGACGATGGCTTGTCTATTGGACGGACTCATGGACCGTTCGCCGACCCGCACCGTCCTAACTATATTTAGATAATACGACTCACCAAACGAGATGGATGCCGTCCTAACAGCTAGCGGCATCTGCGACACCGGTTTGGCTACCGAGCCGCTGAAGCCTGGATAGTTCTCAGCAGCTGCCTCCGACTCCGGAATAACCAAAGCCAAGGACGACTCTGGTCTGATCTCAGCAGAATCTGTTGGCAGAACGTCCGACTGACCAGCAGGATCCGCACTCTTTTCCCCCTCGGCAGGGGCAGCAGCTGAAGGCTCATTTTTCAGGACCTTGTCCTTTGGTGGAGGCATGGTTTTCTCCCCAACTTCGCCAGTAGGAGTCGTCTTCTCTGCCCTCTTCCTTGTAAAGCCCTTAGGCTTTTTCGCTGGAGGCTGGTCCGCGGCCGCTGTAGGCCTCTTTTTGGACGAGGACGACTTCCCAGGTGGAAGTTTGTTTGTAGGAGCATTTTTCTACAAAAAATGAACAAGTTATCATACTAGTCGTCCAAAGGACAAAAGTTATAAATCATTCCCAAGGCTTCAGACGAAAATCACCCAAAGAAGGAAGGCGTCCTATAATGGACACCTCCTTTCCTAAGGGAACCTCGTCTAAAAGAAGATTTTTCCGAATACAGACGAAGTTGATGCAAAGAAAGAGGCCGTCCAAAAGTGGACAGACTAAAATGACTCTCGTCCAAAATGGCACCAGTTCCAGAACTTAAAGCCTCTCAGACGAGAAGGGCCCAAAGAAGGTGGCCGTCCAAGCATGGACGCCTTCCTTCTTCAGGTTATCCTCACCCAGAGAAAGAAACAACGACTTGGACGAGTTCAAATGGTACTCGTCCAAAGACGTTCAGCATCTCAGACGAGAAGGGTCCCAAAGAAGGTGGCCGTCCAAGCATGGACGCCTTCCTTCTTCAGGTGATTCTCGTCATAGAAAGGAATAACGGCTTGGACGAGTTCAAATGGTACCCGTCCAAGGACTTCCAATATCTCAAACGTGAATGGCCCAAAGAAGGTGGACGTCCATGCTTGAACGCTTTCCTTCTTTGGGTGATTCTCGTCCAAAGGTTGGATGCAAATTCTTGACGAGTCAAAATGATCCTTGTCCAAAAAAAAAAAAAAAAAAAAGAAAAAAAATATATATATATATATATATATATATATATATCTTACCAGTGTTTCCGCCCTTTTCTCGGCGCTGCTCTTGGCGTATTCCTTCCATAAGTTGTCTGTAAATTTAGACATGCTTATATCTCCAGTCCAAGAAGCCTTGAGACGTGCTCTGGCCGAGTCTGCAAAAAAGAGATGAAAAATGGTTAGTCTGACGTATACTATGGACAAAGAGTCTTACTTGGAGAATTTGAATGTATACCTTTATCTTCGGCCAACCGCAAGCCGGTGGCGACAAGGAAGTCATCATGATAAAATATTTCTTTAAAGGGTATCCAGTTAGTTGGCCCCTTTCCTTTATTCTGAAGTACTCCACAACCTCCTCGTCAAAGTTGTCCTCCAACTCCAGCAAGGACTGCTTCCGCCCAGTATTCGTGACAGATCGATTATAAAATCTATAGCCCTCAGTGGCATAGTCGTTGGCTGCCCGTAAGAAGATGAAGTCGGCCTTCCATTCGTGCATCTTCGACGACTTGCCCCAAGCAGTCATGAAGCCGGGGCGGTTGCAGATGCTGAGCCATGCCCCGTCCACGGCCCCAGGTACCTTAGCCGCGTAGTGAATATGGGTGAAGGCTTGGAGAGAAAGAGCTAGGCCGCGCAGCTCGCAGACGGCAATAAACGTCAGGACGTTGTGCTAAGCATTTGGAGCCAGCTGATTATGGCCTATATGGTAGTACTGCAGCACTTGTTCTATAAACTCGTGGAGAGGGAACCTTAATCCCGCATCCAAGGCCAGCTTGTAGACGGCAAAGTGGTTCTTTGGGGCACTCAAAATCGTCGCGTCTTTATTTGGGATGACAAAGGAGAAGCCCGACATGGGCATACATGAGGATAAAAAACTAGGGTCTGGTCCTATTTTCTCTAGCCATTTACGATTGACCAAAATGAAGCCGGGGGCAGAAAGGGGACCTAAGCGTCTTATAATTTCCGACGAGGTCGTAGAGGCTTCGTCCGATTCTTCGGCAGCGTCTGATTCACTATCGTTATTATCTTCGCCGGTTCCCTCCATATTGACGTCCCTGCCAGAAGTACTGGCCTGAGGGTATATTTCGGAGTCTTCTAAATTGCGGTCAGGAGAAGGAGGCCCGCCTAAAGGCTCAGCACTTTGGGCCCCCCTTGTCTCATCTGGAACTCGTCCAGTAGATTCCTCCATGTCTGAACTATGTGAGGGTAGTATTACCTTTCGTCTTAGACGGGTCGTTTGCTTGACGCGCGCCAGATTACCCTGCACAGGTAAAGATTGGGTCGTCTGACTTTCTCGGCCAAAATCACAAAAAAATATATACTCGGCCAGAAGAGGCCCAACTCTAGAATGTGCCGAAGAAGAAGTATCGGTTCTAGGGTCAAGACAAGCTCTTGGTCGGCTAGGATTATTTGATGAAGAAGATTCCAATTTATTGATTTTTTAAGAAAAAATATAGATTAAAGAAGAGTAAAAAGAACAAAGAAAAGATACCTGCTAAAGCGCCTGGACGAGTCGGTGAATAAAGCTGAGGCTGGGCGATCACTCTCTCTCTCTAGAAAAATTTACGGAGTTTCTCTCTCTAGAAAAATTCGTTCAAGGTGTGAAATGATTTAATGTCCTCACACCAAAGTTATTTATAGAGGGTTAAGAAACCTGTGGAGCCGGTCAAGGATGACCGAAGAAAGGGTAAAACGGTCGATTATGACCGGTGAAACCCAGGAAAAGGCGCGTCATTTCCTTCATTTTGAATAAAACTACCTTGGGTAAAAGGGCCTTAACCGTCAGATGGGCCAACAGTGAAAGCCCTTTTAGGGGAAAATGTTGTAGCCTAATATATACGGCTCCTTTGAAGACACTTGCGCTCATCGGGGCCGCACACGTGTCCTCTCCTAATAAGTACAAAAAAAAAGGGGTTTAATCTTTGGGTTATACTCAGTTGGGAGAAAAGGTTACTTTTCTGGCCCAAAAGATAGTCAGAGCCCAGCCCTGTGAGGTGGCTGCAAGTGAGTGGTTGATAAACCTACACAAATCATGGTCTGCCACGTGTCATGATCTGATTCCTTAGCCAATCATAGGCCACTATTCTAGGGCAGATTTTAAGGATAGCTGCCATCTTGCTATCACTATAAATACCACTGAAATCAGGAGAAAAGATCATTCAATGCAAACAGTGCAAAGTTACTCTGTAAAAATACTCCCTCACTTTCTCTCTCTAGATCTACTTTTCTCTCTACCACTCATGATATCTGACCTAAGCTTCGGAGGGGGAACCACCACCCAAACCTCCAGGGTGGGTCCCTTTTTGCAGGTACGGTAATGAAGCTCAGGCTTGGACTAAGTTGATTCAGACATCGTTGCACAAGTCTCCAAGGAAGAACATTTATGGGATACTAGTTTACTTGCTAGACAAGAAAGCTCAGCCTATAGCTTACTTGTTGCACAAGTAAAGGACTAAACAATTATTATTATTATTATTATTATTATTATTATTATTATTATTATTATTATTATTATTATTATTATTATTATTATTATTATTACTATTTTTGTTATTATTAATATTATTATTATTACTATTATAATTTTTATTATATTCTTATTATTATTATTATTATTATTATTTTAGTATTATTATTATTATTATTATTATTATTATTATTATTATTATTATTATTATATTACATTATATTACATTATATTATATTATTATTATTATTATTTTTTGAGAATGTCACTTTTAAGCTTTTTGGAGGGTATTTTTTAACCCATTGAATATAAAATAAGGGAGAGAGACAAGTGATAAAAAGAGTAATTTTTGGTGAAAGAAGCGAAAGATAGAAAAGTAATACTCCCTCCGATTTATTTTGTTGTTCCTATTTTGAATAGTTTTGTGTGAGGAAATTGGTTAAAGTAGGAAGAACTTTCGGAAACGGAGGGAGTATTACTTTATGGTGGGTGAAGAACTCCAAATAAATAAGTTTAAACAATGTAGCAATTAAAAAAAGAGCATTTAAGGGAAATGTAGCAATTAAAAGAAACAAAAGGAGTATTCTAAATTTCCTAATAATCTTCTTCCATACGATCTCCAACCTCGTCATTTTCCTGATTGTAGTAAGTCTTCCCTGATTGTAGCAATATTTTTTAAAAAAATATATGTCAAATATAGTTTTGTAAATATAGAAGTAGTCAAATATATGTAAATATAGTTATGTATTTTGTAAATTAGGCAAGTCAATATTCTGTTGCTTAGAATTAGGAGTCATGCATGCTATTGTTACTATTCTACAGTATTAGGCGTGAAACATGCTATTGGTTTTGTATATATTGACTTGAGAATAGCAATCTTGGAGGAAAATATTATATTAATACTATTATTACTTCATACCATTATTATTCTACTTGTTATTATTAATATTACTCAATTTATAAGAATATTATTATTATGCATATTATTAGTATTAGTATTAGTATTAATATTATTATTATTATCATTATCATTAATATTATTAATTATTATCATTATCAATGATGATAAAAATATTATTCTACTTGTAATGATTAATAATACTCAATTCATTTCAGTTCAATTCAGATCAGATCAGTTCAGACCAGTTCAGTTCAGTTCAGACTTATTCAGTCCAAAAGAACAGAGCCTTCCTAAGGCTAGTTAGGTTGTAAAGTTTGGTCTAGGTTATATTACATCTCATTTTACTTAGCAAAAAAATATTATCAATAGCCAATGTCATAAGAAATAACCTTCCTTTACTCAATCAAGATCCACGATCATGAAAGAGTAATAAAAATAATAAGACATGGAATAATACAACGATTAATTCCAATCACCGACCTTGATGATTCATACGTACTAAATAATCAGTTCACTTTACATGCTTTTATCAACAATACATACAAACACATAATAACTAAAAATTTCACATGCTTCCACACAACAGTCACATAAACATGTTGTATTTCCTTGCAAACAATCTTGCATAAGAACAATCAATGTTTCCTAGGCATGATACTGAGTTCAATAAAAACTCCGTAGTACATGAGAATATGTTGAAACTCTTAGACATGCAAGTACCTCGTGTAAACTATCCTTTGTGCCACTTTCATACACTAGTCACTCAAGGAGTATTCTTCTTCTAGAAATAACAATTAATTAATAACCAATCACTAAAAAAATCCTGCAATTAAGAAATGTTAAAAACCTTCTAAAACCTATAAATACGCTAGCTCGTTTAAACATCAAAGTTCCAATCTTTCAATAAGAACTTAAAAATATTATCTAATCACTTATCAAGAATAAATTTCCATACATATTGATTTAGTGCGTTAGGAACCTTAGATCACACTAATAATGTAGCCAAAAGATTAGCCTTTGCGCGATCAAAATGGAACCCTTTATATTATTATGGTAGTTGTGTGGTTATGTGGCTTGAATCATTGAAACACTTTCATAGGTCAACTTAATATACGTTTATAGGCGGTTTATATGGTGCACTCCATAATCATACTCCCTCTCTTTTATATGAATTGACACTTATTGATTTTTACACATGCAAACGTACAACTAATACCTTTAATTATATCTTAATTAGTAACAATTATAAAAGTTGTGATTTTGAATATATATGTATTGATACAAATACAACAATATCTTATATACTCAAAACTAGTCTTTATTTATTATTAGTAAGATATGGCAAAAATAGGTTATATAAATAGTGCTAATGGTCAAACTATGTTTATTAATATGAGACAAAGGGAGTAGTCCCTTCATCCTGGAATCCATCTCTAGCACATGACCAATTCGATTTTTCCCTTTTGGATATGTGAGGTGGAATCATGATTTAGCAATATCCCAATCATTATCCTTAGTTCCTTATTAGTGTTCTGATATAAAGCACAGTGTTGAGATAATATGATTTTAGCAATTTTACAAGTCGTTAATATTGAAACTATATGTATCGGTATTCGGTATTCGGTAATGGGTATTAATAATATGAATTTCAATAATATGAAGAAAAAAATTATATCAGTTGAAAATTCGACTGTGCCCAAAAGCACTGTACGTTGCATGGAGGGAGGATTATAGCAAAAAATTTCACCATTTTTATGAGATATTCTTGCATGTAGAATCTAAGTGATAAGTGGCTAGCTTATTAGTGGAAATTTGAACAAGAATTTCACCATTTTTTCCCCTTCTTTGTCCATTCAAACAATAATCTACTACTTCATTGACTTGGATGCTGAAATTTGGTTGAACAAAATCAGCTTCAACAATATTAAGTTGTAAGTGCAACAAGTTTGAGTGATAAACAAAGACTAAAACAACGAGAAGCAAGAGCATAGATACAACCCCACAAGCTCTCATTTAGGTCTATTTTTCCTCCTATTATAGTGTAGGCATGTGATTATCATGTTTTAACTCACACAATTTTAGTGGTTTTCTGGTTCGAAGAGGGTCACCAATTAATTTTTAGGAAAAATCAATAAAACCAAGTAATAAGATATTTGAGTTCGGAGTGAATGAATTTCCTTACTTATTTAATGAAATATTCAGATAGATGCACATAATTTGACTAATTGCATAAATAGACAAACATGTTAAAGGTCGATTTTTAAAGACATAAGATCTAATTTTGGTGATCACTTAACTAAATCACAAGATTAATAGGTACCTAAATCGGTTGTCCAAATATCTTGAAGAAGGAGTTAGGATTGATATGAAAGGTTTGAAAGTTGGATGAAGGTTTAATTGGACAGGCCAAGGTAGGAGATTATGGATTTTATGGGCTTAGACTTGAAAAGGCCATGTAATGTTCATAGCTTTTTAGGATTTTGAATTTGCAAAGGAGAACGTAAGGTTTATGACTTCTTTTTATTGGATGGGAAAGAAATAAGGTAAAAGAGTATAGTCTTTGATTTCTTTGAGGTAGATTGATGATTTGATGGATTAAAGAATTAAAATGAGGGGTAGAACTTGTGTGCAAGCTCCCTTGCTTGAATTTTTTTGTCTTTGGCTTATTCTTTTTTTCCTTTGTTTCGTTTGCATTTTTGCTTTTTTTCTTTTTTTCTTTTTTTCTTTTTTTCTTTTTCCTTTGCTTTCGCTCTTTCTTTTTTGGACTTTGAATTTTGTCTTTATTTTTTAATTTACATGCCATTGATTTTCTTTTCATATTGAGCCTTGCACACCAGTTTTTGTGGTTTAAGGATATGGAAGGTTGAAGGCGATTTTATGGAGTTTTGATTTGAAAGGATTTTTGGCTAAGGATCATGAGGATATGGGCTTAAGAGACTTTTCATGCAGATAACTTAAAGGATTTTTTGGTTGCACGAATGGTTTCTGGAGGTGATGGATTTTTGAAATGATGAGGAAAAAGGGAAAGAACTCCTGATCTAAATTAAGTCCAACTTTTCATCTTTTTTAATCATTATTTTTTTTGGATTAATCAAAGGTCGTTTTTTAGGTTGATTTGGGTTTATTATTGAATTCGAAGCATAAATAATGGTGAAAAGCCAATGAAAATGAAAAGAAATTGTAATGATATTCATGAAAATGAAAAAACTACTATATATGAAAGTCTTAGAGTGACATCAACTCAATGGAAAGGACATAAATGGCTAGGGTATAGACTCTCTGACACAACCTAGAAAACTTTGAAATAAAAAGCTTAACCTCTTGAATTGGGAGACACTGCTCAAGATTTTATTGGTGATGATGACTATCGCTGTAGGAGGTCTTAGAAGTCTACCATTATCGACCATGTCTTGCAATGCTTTTTTGTAGTGTCCAACATTTAGATATCAAATGCCCATTACTTTGATGACATTTGTAATAGGAGTTTAGGTTCCACCTTTTAGGTTTCTTTTTTAGGTACATGGTATGGAGTAGGCACTATAGGGGAAGAAGCGCCTCTGGCGTGAAGGCGGTCAAGAGTAATCTCATGACTCAAAGTGAAGTCGGGGATACTGAAGGTGCGCTTACTGAGCCTTTGAGCGGGCTAACCTTTTTGCCTCTTTTTTGGGTGTTCCCAAGTTGTAATTTCTCGACCTATCCTTGATAGAAATCGAGCAAACTTCACTTATAAGTTTTTAAAATGATTTTGGAAATGTGATGATTGATTTGAAAATGATATGGGTTTTGAAAATGATGTAGGTTTAAGAACATGATGGGTTTCATCATAATGGAGACATGGGCCTAACTACATGAATATGCATACATGGGCTAAACTTTGGACCTACATGAAAATGCAAGCAAACTAGACTTAAGATTGGGCCTACATGAAAATGCTGACATGATGAACTTTTGGGTTTGGACCTTCACCAAAATGTGATGGGCCTAAGATTGTGGATTGGAAATATAGGAAGAAGCTAGACTAACCTATGTACATGAAAATGCAAGTATACTAGACTAAGATTGGGCCTATATGGAATTATATGGAGGATCTAGACTTTGGACTTACATGAAATGCAAGCAAACTAGACTAAGATTGGGCCTATATGAAAATATAGGGAGGATCTACACTTATGACCTACATGAAAATGCAAGCAAACAAGACTATAATTGGTTCTACATGAAAATGCAGACAATATGGACTCTGGTTGGAACCTTCATGAAAATGATATTAGCCAAATATTTTGGATTTGGGCTTCAAAATGCAGATGGGCATATGACTTTAGAGTTGGGCTTACATGAAGATATAGACATGCATTTGCACTTGGGCTAGACCTCCATGAATATGCGAACATGACTTAGACTTGAACTGAGCCTATATAAAAATGCAAATGGACCAATGATAAATGCATAGACTCTTGGATTGACTTGATTGGACTGGGCTTAGAATTTTTTTAAATAATTTTTTTAATTGAAACCTTTACTTTTTATTTAATATCTTTTCTTTGAAAAAAATGAATTTATTATTATTCTTGAAAAAGAGATTAATTATTAAAAAGATTGGGAATGGGGATGATTTTCAAAAAAAATCTTTTTGATGTTGATGATGATAAAAAGATTAATATTGAAATATTTTATTTTTTGAAACGATGATAGAATGATAATGAAAACTAAATATCTTGAAAAAAGATAGAAGGATATCTTGAAAAAGAAAGGATATGATAGGATAGACATCTTAGAAAAGATAGGTTGGCGAGAGGAGATAAGACAGGATAAGGTGAGATGCATGATGACTCAAACTCTATCATGACGACTTATTCAGATGCACATGAAAGATAGACTCGACATAGATGATATGCATGGAAAAGATTAATTTCTATCTTTAAATTAGGTGAGTTTTGTTTAAAAAAGATGGCTGAAAAAAGTGGTCATGGATGATGATGCATGCAATGGGTCGAAACTAGCCAATCATTTGTGAATCCGGAAATTGTATGAGACTTGTGGACCACGAAGCATTGGTGCACCACTCACATGGTACTGTGCATGTGACGCAACTTTGTGCATTCCGCACACGCTACACGTCAACTTGGTTTTGTGATTTGACGCTTTATTGGTCATTTTTGATGTTTTTAGTCTAATTAGAGGGAATACGAGGGGAATGCATGTTAATCCATAGCAAACAAGCAATCAAGAATGTCAAAAAGGCAAGACACATTATGCAATTTTAATGTAAAGTGAAGATCTATGTTTTAGTGCTATGGTCATGTTTAAGTTTAGCTTGAAAAGGGTTTTTGACTAAGAGAATGATCCCACGTTTGTATCTTTGCTTAACAAGATGGCCACATGTAGGACGCACTCTAGTCTTAAGTTAAAAATAAGAGAGAAATGTCATGTTTGGATAGGTTTGCTTGTGACTATGATCCACATGTATTGGTTAGAGACTACTTTGGATGGACAAAAGTTACAAACACACACACACACACACACACACACACACACACACACACACTCTCTCTCTCTCTCTCTCTCTCTCACACACACACACACACACACACACACACACACACACACACACACACACACACACACACACACAATCATGTCTTCCATTTAGTACCCTATAGTCGTCCTAATGGGTCTAGTCCAAAAGAAGAGCAATATGACAAGTTATGCCTAAAATAGCTATAAGAACATAAAAGTATATTTATTAATTCCGAGTCTAATTTTAATGGCCCATTTAATTATTCCGGAAAATAACTTATATTTCCTAAATCAAAAGCTATTATGAAAATCATATTTTCATTCCTTAAGATAATTGATTTCCAAAAAAGGATATTATTTAATCAAAGATAAAAACAAACCTTTGAACAAACAAAATACGGTCAGATCTGCGGTTGCGCAATGTGCACCAGGTTATGCGCGCATAACATCGTGACAGTAAGTAAAACAGAGGAACGCAAAATCATGTGCGGCGATGCAGTAAGCATGTGTTAGGCGCAGGAGCAGTGCGCCAAGTGCATGGTGCTGCGCGGAGTCCACGCCCCGTGCGCAAGGCGCAAGCCTCTTTTTATCTTCTTCGCGCGATTATCAGATTTGTTTTCCTATAAATAAACCTCATGTTTTGCAGACGTTTTACGCTTTTACCACGCCTTCTAAAGCCTTCCTATGTGCGCAAGGTGCAAGCCTCTTTTTATCTTCTTCGCGCGATTATCGGGTATGTTTTCCTATAAATAAACCTCATGTTCTACGAACGTTTTATGCTTTCACCGCGCCTTCTAACGCTTTCCTACGACATTTACATACACTCTCATACTAGGAAAAACAGTCTTGAACACTTCAAGCATATAATCAAACACGTCGAATTTTCATTCAACCTCTATTCCAGTTTCAAGATTGCTCCTATTGCGGATTGTTATACAAGACACAGTCGGCAAAAGTATAATCATTGAGGGTCAATTTCAATTTAATTCTTATTTTACTAACAATTTACTGTTCATGATATAGATCCTCAAAGAATTAATGAGCTTTGTATATATATTGTACATCTCTAATCTCTTCTTTTCTTTTTATATTTCTTTACAATATTATATTCATATGCATGTCAATATGTTTTAATGCTTTCATCACCATTCATATGCTTTTTTTCTAATCAAAGACCTAAATAAATGTTCCAATATTACATTCAGATAAGTTAGACAATCTGTTAGGTTCCCAGTAATTTGATTGCTTAAATAACAAGCCACAAAAATAGTCTTTTGCGCGTTTAATGAACCGACATAGATTAGTTTTTAGAATACTTGAACATATTGCATGGTTGTTTATTTGCATAAAACTAGACATGAATCGTATTAAGTAGAGGCCAACATTAGGCGAATGTGATTCTTGATCATATTTGTACCCTCTTCCCCGAACTCTGTTTGAGGTTCATTTACCAATTATAAAGTCATGAAGGGGAAATCTTCATTAAATAAGTCCCTAAGATATCCCTATAGTTTCCCAAATATCCAATTAGGTTTACGAGTCTTCCTTTAATCTAAGTACTTGTTCGCGACTTATTTATTTCAAAAGATTTTCAAAACTACAACCTTTGTAATGAGGTAGTCAAATAAGCGCTCATCCCGCGTAGGCAATAAAAACACGCCTACAACATATAACTACCTTGGTTATTCCTAAATTATTGGTTTTGCTAAACGATGTCCGTCCAAATACACATTAGGTGGTTCCCACATTTCGTTGTTTCTCGATTTCTTTGCTCCAACCCCCCCCCCCCACCTTTTAGAATTTTTAGCTTATAACTCCCTCCTTCCTTCTTCAAATATAATTTGTCTCGTATTCTTCAAACAATCTTCAAATAATCTCTGAAAATCTAGATTGAGAATTTGGGGCTAAATTTTTTTTTTTTGCATTTCAGAAAAAGTTAATAAACAAAATTTTAACGAAACAACAACAAATCTTGAGAGCGGATCATTATTGTGATCGAGAGCTCGAAAACCCATTTCAATTGCAACAACATGTTTATAACTGGCTAATAAAACCTTCTATTATCACCATCTCCGAAAGCTCTTAATTCAAAAAATATGATTAATTATGCAACACCCCTAAAGATAAAGTTATTGTTGGCATCGTAATTGGAGCAGCTTGTTGTTGTTTGATGAGCAAGTTTGAAGTGTAGACAACTGTAAGTAAATCACGTAAAAACTACATAATTTAATTCGAATCAAATGCCCTAATTCTGGAAACCCCAAATCTAAAAGAGCCTCAAGTTGTTAAAAGTTAAAACCCCAATTTGTTAAATTTAAACTCAAATATTCCCTTGAGTTTGACGAAATTAACAAAAGAGAATTTTTTTTTTCAGATTGCAACTAATAAGAACCCTAATCCCTCAATTGAGATTTGTAAACATTGATTTGAAAATCCTTTGACAAATTATTTTGAAATCGGATGAAATTTGTTGTGCTAAAAAATCGAGGGGGATAAGTAAGGAAATGAGGAGATAGCTAAAAATGGGACCCACCTAAGAAATGTTTGGATAGATTTCTTCTCAGGTTAGCAAAACAATAATTTAGTAACCGAAAAAATTATTAAATATATGATAAATTAAGAAAGGTAGTTATTTAAAAAAAATACAAAAAGGGAGTTTAGAACCAAATTTTCAAAGATATATGAAGGAACTTGCCTAGATCATTGTAGAAAGTTTGGATCTAAGCCTGACTTTGCTCAAGAAAAGTCAAGACTTGATACAAGTGTGATTTTACTCTAGAATAACCAATAATAGTTGAAGATCTGAAGGCACCAAATTTGTGCATATTACTTCCACGATGACTGACTCGAGCTCTTGATTGATCATGAAGATTTTATTGGTACATATCATCTGTTTGATCTTGCCGCTATCACTTGATTCTAGTTCATCCGATTGATATGGCCCTACGTATTATTGATTATCAATCATTTGTCTAATCTTAATTTTAATGATTGGGAAATTCTCATTGGTAACCTTGTAGTATTGGGAATTATATTTGGTAACCAATCTCATTGGAAATTCTCATTGGTAACCTAGTAGTCAGTAAATTATTACCAGACGTGACATTAATGAGGTAATTGATTAACTTTTTCGTTAAATGTCATCCCCACCCATGCCAGCCCTCACTCCACCCCCACCCCCACCCCCCCCCCACCCCTACCAGCCCTCACTCCACCCCTACCCCTGCAACCCCCCACAACAACCCCCCCACACGCCCCTTCTGCGGTTCCCCACCGCATTCCTCGCAGCCGCGCCCCCCCCACACCACTCTCACCATGGAAATGAAAAGAGATCCACCCATGCGTTGGTTCCGGGTTGGTGGTGGGTACCGGATTATGCGAGACTTTGAAGCCTGTTAAGGGTAGGAGAGGGGCGATGGGCAGCAGAGGAAAGAGGGTATGCGAAGGGGGGAAGGGTAGGAGAGGGGGGGAGGGGCAGCAGCGAGCGAAGGAGGGAGGCGAAGGGTGGTGTGGGGGGCGCGGCTCGCAGGAATGCGGTGGGGAACTGCAGAGGGGCTGTGGGGGGGTTGTTATGGGGGGTTGCGGGGGGTGGGGGGTGGGAGTGAGGGGCGGCGAGGGCGGGGGTGGGGGTGGAGTGAGGGTTGGCATGGGTGGGGATGACATTTAACGGAAAAGTTAACCAATTACCACATTAATGTCACGTCTGGTAATAATTTACTAACTACAAGGTTACCAATGAGAATTTCCAATGAGATTGGTTACCAAATATAATTCCCAATACTACAAGGTTACCAATGAGAATTTCCCTTAATGATTTTATATTTATCCAATCGTAACTTTCGTAACATTCGTCATTGTATTGATGCATCTTAAATAATGGACCATATATATATATATATATACTTTTTTTTTTTAATTTTCTTTTTGGGCCCCCTTTCGGGAACCTACGGTAAGATCAATTTCCTCTGTGCTGTCCTCGCACAGGGCCACTCATCCCGAGGCCCAACAAGCTCCAAACCCCCCTCCCCCCAACAATATTGAAATTTTGCTTCCACCAAGATTTGAACCTTGGTATCCATGTGGGAGATAGGAAGCCATACCATTGGACCCAAGGTTCCTTGCACTAGTAGAATAATTGTTTATTGCTGCGGTGATATTGCTGCGATTTTACCCATACGCAGCAATATATCACGTAAAAAAAAAAGAAAAATATAAAATACCCATATTGCTGCGGTTTCCGTCGAAAACCACAACAATATGGTTTTAGAGAATTTATTTTTGAAATTTGACCAAAGATGTTGCTGCGGTTTTTGTCAAAAACCGCAGCAATATATTAAAATAATATAAAAAAATATTATTTGGACCTATTGCTGCGGTTCCTACAAAAACTGCAGCAATAGGCTTTTAAATTAATATAAAAAGAGTTTATTTTAGGGTTTCAGCCTCATTTCACTCCTTTCCCTCTTATCAGTTCAGCCTCACGCCTCTCCCTCTCATTTCTTTCACGCCTCTCCCTCTCCCTCTCCCTCACTCACCATTCTCCATCTCCAGTGCTTCTTTCCTCAAAAGGGTTGCCGGAATTCCGGCCGAAAAGCGCAGCCCAAACCCACTATTTCGATTTCCCCCAATTTCATCCTCATTTTCTCTCTCCTCGAATCTTCATCATCAATGGCGCGTCAATTATCCAAAACCCTAACTTCAAATCTCCTCCCAATTTCTCTCTCCTCTCGAGTTTTCTCCTCCAAAGCTCGCCTCATCGAAATCGACCTAGATTCTTCTTCTTCTTCCGATTCAGGCGAAATTGAAGTTTATTTAGGGTTAAAGAAGCTTGAAGATGCTCTCTCTCCCCTTCGCGCGAGTTCCGGTGAGCTCATGTCTGTTTTTTCCACCATTTTTTCATTTTTGTTTTCGAATTTTCTCAATTTTGGTTGGATTTTCAGATCTAGACGATTTTCAACGACGGTTGGTTGCCGGCGATTTTGTTTGTGCGATTTTCAACTACGATTGGTTGCCGGCGACAACGACGGTCTTGGACGACGTTTGGTTGCTGGATTGTGGACGACGATTTTCAAATCTTTTGTTTTCTTTATTTTTTGTTTTTTCACTTAAATTTTTTAGTTAAATTTTATAAAGGTTGATATTTTCGTTTGTTCAGTGTAGCGTAATTCTTGTTTCTTGTAATTCTTCTATATCTTAGACTTTTTTTCTTAATTAGTCTCATTTTTGTTTTTTTGTTCAGTTTTCTTATTGTTGTTTATTACTTTGTTCAGTTTTCTTATTGTTATTTTTTTCTTTGTTAGTTTCATTTCAATTTTATGGTGGAAGCATCTGATTTTTTGCTATTTTTCTGAATTTTTTTATCTTTTGAATATAATGGCAAAATGCAAAAAAAAAAAAAAAAAAAAAAAAAAAAATTCTTACACCTATACCTATTGCTGCGGTTTTTCCAACAAACCGCAGCAATATGCCTATTTTTTATTGTTAAATTAAGCATATTGTTACGGTTTTCCCTAAAAACCGCAGCAATATACTTTTTGAATTTGATATAAAATATATATATTGCTGCGGTTTTACCCAGAAACCACAGCAATATGTTCAAATATTGTTGCGGTTTAAAACCGCAGCAATATATTTATTACCTATTGCTGCGCGGCCAAAACTGCCGCAATAGGCTACTTAATGACCGCAGCAATAAGTATTTATTCTACTAGTGTTGATATATATATATGTATATATGTATATATATGTATATATGTATATATATGTATATATGTATATATGTATATATGTATATATGTATATATATATAGGGGCAAGATCACATAAGAATGCTCCTTACATGGGAAATGAGAATGAATCTCAACCACACGATTGGATTAGAGTTACAACACTTGTTCATTAGAGTTATACCTCGGAAAAAATTTTGAGCCCAAAAAAAGAATTTTTTTTTAACATTTTTTTTTTCTAATATACTTTTTTTTGAGTCACATCACTTTTTCATTAGAGTTACATCACTTGTTCATTAGAGTTATAGCGCGTAAAATTCATTCTCATTTCTCATGTAAGTATGCATTCTCATATGAACTCACTTCTATATATATATATATATATGTATATGTATATATATGTATATGTATATATATGTATATATACATATACATATATATATGTATGGTCCATTATTTAACATGCATCAATACAATGATGTCATATTATTTTCCTCATCCCGACTAAATTGAATTAAGAGTCAATATCTTTTGGATGGTAATAGTTGCTATTATGGAGCTACTAGGCTAGTACCTTAGCAAGCTTGTTTAGTATGCTTGGCTGGCAAGTAAACTATTTTCCCAAGATGTTCTTCAATTCGAGACTTGTGCAACGATGTCTGAATCTGGTGAATCCGAACCTGAGCTCCATTCCCAAACCAAAAAAAGTTACCCACCCTGGAGGTTTGGGTGGTGGTTCCCCCTCCGAAGATTAAGTCAGGAATCAGGAGTTTGAAAGAAAAAGTAGAGATAGAGAGAAAAAGTGGGAGAGTATTTCCACAGAGTAAGTTTACACTGTTTGCATTGAATTACCTTTCTCCTGATTTCAGGGGTATTTATAGTGTTTGTGATATGACTGCTGCCCTTTTAGGTTACCCTAGAATAAGGACACCTGATTGGCTAGGCAATCAAATGATGACACTTGGCAGGCTATGGTTGGAGATGGATCATCAACCAATCACCTGCAGCCATTTTAGGGATTTGGGCTCTGACTAACCTTTGGGCCAAAAGGTGAGCCTTTTCTCCCATATGAGCACAACCCAATGGTTAAACCATTTTTCTTTATTTCTTCTGATGGGACACGTGTATGGTCCTGATGGATCCATGCATATGTCTCAAGTAGAGCCGTTGATATTTTAGGCTACAACATTTGCCCCTAAAAGGGTTTTTACTATTGGCCCATACGACGGTTAAGGCCCTTTTCCCTGAGGAAGTTACCTCAAATTGAAAAAGAGGCAAACCGCGCCATTTTTTGGGCCTTACCGGCCACATTCGACCGTTTTAGTCATTATCGGTCAACCTTTAACCGACTCGGCAGGTTTTTTCACCCCCTTATATATATGCCTCTTTTGTCTTCATCAAATCATTTCACACCTTGAGATAAATTTTCTTAGATAGAGAGTGTAACACCCCGTAATTTTCACTCTTCATTTTTTTTGTGTTTGTTTACATTAAAATGATATTTTTCTTAAAAAATAAAAAAATTTATTATTTAGATTATTTTGGAACGTGTTGTGAAAATGTGTATATATATTTATATGTTGTGATATATTTATATATATATTTATTTTAAGTTGTTAGTTATTTATTTCAAAGGTTATATTAATTTCGTTATTTGTTTAGGTGTTTAGGATGTTGTTTTATCGCGTAGCATTTTTGTAACGTTGTTGGACCGACTTGGGTGATGAAATGTTGCATCGCATGTGGCGTGCTAATGTGTTTATTATATTTATATCTATAATATAATTTATTAGAGTTATTTTCATTATTAACTATTTTCAAAGTTTAGGCGCGATTTAGGAATTTATCGATTTATCGCGTGACGGACTTTTGATGCATGGACCTTTGATGACTTGGGCCGAAATCTTTTTGGTGTACTTGGGCTTGGACAGCCGGCTATGGGGAGGGTGAAGGAAGAAGTTTATCTTCTTTTATTTCATTTCTTTTGATTGATGACTCTTGGTAGTTTGTAACCCCCATAACCCCCCTAATCAATTCTCCTAAACCCTTCATTTTTCCTTGCCATAAAATTCTGATTTTTATTAAAAGAGGTTCAGCATCATTTGCATTTAACCTTCACCGTTTTTCAAGAAAAGAAAGAGAGAAAAGGAAGAGGAAAAGAATAGAAAGGTTCAACCCGGTTTTTCCTGTCACACCTTCACGAAAATAACCGTAGCCGGAGATCTAACCGTTGGATCGTCTTCAAATTTGGACAGAACGTTTATAACATCTTGTTCTACACTGAGCTTTTGATCACCGGGAATCTTGGTCGGAATAGAGCAGTGTGACATGAGATTTATCAACGTTCAAGAAGAAAATGCCTAGTGACTGGTTGCTTCAATTCTTGTTCGTTGTGCCTTGGGGTTAGAAGAGGAATTAGATTGTATGCGTAGCTCTTAACTATCTCTATAGACTCAGCTCTCCTCTCGATGTTCCAAGTAACTAGTAGTTATCTTAGAACCATAGTGATTAGAGTATTATTCGGTATTAGATTATTAACCTATGAACTATTTAAAATACATTTTGAATGAAATTATTGACGAAATTTGACAAGAATATACTTGATGCTTGCTGTGTGAGTACTGTAAAGAGAAAAATAATTTTCGTATGATTTTTGGTATTTATTTGATTTAATTGGTGTTTTGTGCGTTTTAGGCTAAATTGCATAATAATTATTAAATGGGTGTTAAAATTGCCGAAATTATTTTTCTTAGATCATGTTGTATGCGCAGTATTTATTCCATGCCTTAGAATAATTTTTGCCTACTGTTTACTGTTTTATTTAATTGATATATCTGGTTTTGTAATTTCGTTTCTGTCAGTATATAAATCATGAAAATTAATGTATTTACGTGAGTTTTTACATGTTATGTAAATTTTTGGTAATTTTTGGACGTCTGTATATATTTTTAGTTATTATATTGGCTTTGTTGAGTAATCTGTATATTAACTGTTAAAAATACTTTTGAATTCCGAAAATTATAAATAAAAATTGTACCATGTCAGTAGAGCCATTAGGGTCGTATGATAATTTTGTGGGATTTTACTGCTCGAACTTATTAGTTTAATAAATATTATGGTGTTTTTGTTGTGAAATTGAGGATACACTTTTAAATTATTTGAGGGCTTGTAAATCAGAAATAATTCATAATTTATTATATTCTGGGTTGCTGATTTTCAGTAGTATGCAGTACGTATCATTGGGTAACCATATGTTTATGTTTGATTTATGAAAGAAAATGATTAATTGTTACTACTCTTTTAATGAATATGATTTAGAGTTAATTGGTGGTGTATTTTTGATTGAATAGTGGTTGCTGTAAAAACTATTTCACTATCATTGTTGATGCTTAGTGATGTTTAAAGTATTGTGGTTGGAGATATTTGTTGTAAATTTGTAAGTTACTACTTTGAAGATTTTTGAAAAATTACTTTTGATGAATTATGGGTATAAGGCCGGGTGGCATCCCTTTTGACGAATATTTTTGAGATGAATGATACTTTGATGATATTTATGATTTTATTTTGAGATAAGAACATCCGGTGGGATAGATGTAGTCCCCGGTGAAGAACATGCCAACCACCTGGTTTGCGAACTAGGGGTACACCTAGGTTAATTATTGTCGTCCGAGAGGTCAGGGAGTTCTGCGTGTTCTACCCTGCATCGGGAGTTTGGCCATTCTTAAACACAGGCTTTGGGGAACGTAAGCCCATAGACTGACCTGGAGATTGCGATCTGACAAACCTTAGGAAGTGAATTGCGATTCACTAGCGTTCGGTTTCTGTCTCAGTCACTTGTTCTACCTATACTTTTATTTTTCTAAAAGTACTCTTGAGATGATTTATTTATTTTTATCCAACTCACTTGCTATTTATTATTCATTTGCGGTATTTGTGAGTTGCATGGAAGTGGATGCATATTGTAGTTAACTTGACTTAATTATTTCCTTTCTTATTAATCTATGTATGAATCGTACTTTGATTGCTTTTGTTCTGGGAGAACTGCTAGTTACTCCCCACTGATTGTGGATATTTGTTGTATATTTTGCAGGTTTTGTTGATGGGGATTTTCTTTGATTTTGGGCTCGGGTTGAGATGCGAGAAATAATCTATTAGGGGTTTTAGTTCTAGACTTCTCTTTAGTTTGAGATAGTTTTCTCATTTCGATTTTAATCTAAGTAATTAATTTACTTATAGTATTTACTTATGTTTGTTTTTATCACTTAGTTATTTAAACACCATTCTTGTAGTAGTGACATTCCCAGAAGACGATCTTTCCGCCATCGTCCTATTAAATATATTATTATTTCTTTGTTTTCCGCTTTGAAATTTTTGGGGTGTTACAGAGAGGCTCTGCATTTTTTCTAGAGAGAGAGATCGTCCAATTTCTGTTTTCTTCACCGAATCGTCCAAGCGTTTCGTCATGTATCTTTTCTTTCCTCTTTTTTATTTTCCTTTATTCTTTATTTTCTCTTCGAAAATCAATAAAATGGATTCCTCTTCTTCGTCAAATAATCCTGGCCGATCAAGAGTTTGCCTTGACCCTAGAACCGATATTACTTCTTCTTCGACACATTCTAGAGTTGGGCCTATTCTGGCAGAGTATATATTTTTTTATGGTTTTAGCCGGCAAAGTCATACGACTCAGTCTTTACCTGTGCAGGGTAATCTGGAGCGCGTCAAGCAAACGGCCCGTCTAAGATGAAGAATAATTCTCTCGTCCTATAGCTCTGAAATGGAGGAATCTACTGGACGAGTTCCATATGAGACGAGGGAGACCCAAAGTGCTCAGCCTTTGGCCGGGCCTACTTCCCTTGATAACAGTGTTGGGGAAAATCTTGAAATAAATCCCGTGGTCAGCTTGTCTGGTAGGGACATCGATATGGAGGAAGCCGGCGAAGATAATAACGAGAGGGATTCCGGCACCGTTGAAGAGTCGGACGAACCCTCCACTACTTCGTTTGAAGTTAGGAGACACTTAGGTCCCCTTTCTGACCCTGACTTTATCCTATTTAATCGTAAGTGGTTAGAAAAATAGGGCCTGATCCCAGCTACTTATCCACCTATATGCCCATGTCGGGCTTCTCTTTCGTCATACCCAATAAGAGGCTACGATTATGAGTGCTCCCAAGAATCACTTCGCCGTTTACAAGCTAGCCTTAGACGCGGGGTTGAGGTTTCCTCTTCATGAATTCATAGAGCAAGTGCTAAGGCATTACAACATCGGCCATAATCAATTGGCGCCCAATACCTGGTACAATGTTTTGACATTCATAGCCGTCTGCGAGTTGCGCGGCCTGGCCCTTTCTCTCCCGGCCTTTACCCAAATACACTACGCGTCCAAAGTTCCAGGGACAGTGGACGGAGCGTGGCTCAGCATCTACAATCGCCTTGGCTTTCTTATGCTTGAGGAAAACCTTCGAAGATGCACGACTGGAAAGCCGACTTCATCTTTCTTCGAGCGGCCAATGACTATGTTACTGAGGGCTATCGTTTTTATAGCCGGGCCGTTACGAATACTGGGCGAGGGAAGACCTTTCTGGATTTAGAGAACAGGTTTGACGAGGAGGTGGTGGAATACTTTAAAATAAAATACATCCTGTAAAGGGCCAGCTAACTGGATCCCTTTCACAGAGATGTTCTATGACGATAACTTCTTGGTTGCCGCCAACTTGCGGTTGGCCGAGGATAAAGGATATTTTAAAAACTTCTAAGTATAATGCCCCGTCCAGAATGTGCATCTGATTAACCCCTTCCTTTCTTTTTTTTGTAGAGTCGGCCAGAGCACTCCTTAAAAATCTTGGACGGGTGACATCAGTATGTCCAAGTTTTCAGACAACTTATGGAAGGAATTCGACAAGACAAGCGCCGAGAAGAGGGCTGAAACTCTGGTAATGATATATTTTTTTTTTTTTTTGACGGGGGTCACTTATGGAAGGAAATCGGCCTCATTTGGCCGGCTTCCTTAGGCTTTTTCAATTTCGGACGAAGGTTGCTCGAGAAAGGAAGGCATCCATACTTGGACGGCTTCCTTTATCAAACCTTCCTCGTCTTGCATTTGATAATGGCCTTGGACGAGGCCCTGTCTAGTCCGTCCAAGGTAATTGCTTTATCTTGGACGAGGGTCACTCGAGGAAGGAAAGCGTCCATGCTTGGACGGCTTCCTTCGTCGAACCACCCGTCTGAGTTATGGTGAAGGCCTTGGACGAGGCCCTAGGTGGCCCGTCTAATATGTTTGTTGGTTCTTAAACGAGGGTCCTTCGAGGAAGGAAGGTGTCCAGCTTTTTGAACGGCTTCCTTCGTCGCACGATCCTCGTCTGGAGTGGGATGAAGGCCTTGGACGAGGTTGGTTCGAAGAAAGAGGTCGTCCATGCTTGGACGGCTTCCTTCATCGATCAACCCTCGTCTGGAGTTTAATTGGACGGCTTCTTTTAGCAATTAGAGTTCTTCGAAAACACATTTTAGCTTTTCCTTCTTTAGACGATCATTCTCCTAACTTGTTTATTTTTGCAAAAAAATGCCCCAACCAACAAGGCTCCGCCTGGAAAGTCTTCTTCGTCTAAGAAGAGGCCTGCACCGGCCGGGGATCAGCCTCCGACCAAGAAGCCTAAGGGCTTTGCAAAAAAGAAGACAGAGAAGACCATCCCAGCTGACAAAGGGACTGGATGGAAAACTATCCTTCCTCCCAAGGACAAAGTTTTGAAGGACGAGTTGTCCACCGATACCCCGACAATGGGAGAGAAGGAGTTGGACTCGATTCCTGTTGATCAGTTGAATACAACTGATAAATGTGAGGTTCAGCCAGACTCTGCTCTGGCGTTGGTGGTCCATGAACCAGAAACGGCGTCACCGACAGGCCAGCCTTCAGCGGCTCCGTCGCCAAGCTGGTCTCCCAGATGCCGCAGTCTATTAGGGCGGCGTCCCTATCTTCAGGTGAGTCATATTATCCTAACATAGTTAGGACGCTGGGGGTCGGTGGACATTCAATGAGTCCGTCCAACAGACAAGCAGTAGTCATCCCTATCAAGAGAACTGACTCCCCCCTCTTTCAGATAAGGGTAAAGGACCTGCTTCGGCTTCAGCCACTCCTACTGCGGACTCTGACGAGGAGTCTTCTGCTGCCTTTGCCAAAATGACCAAGGCTGATCGAGAGCGGCTTAAACAGGAGTTGTTCAAGTGCTACCCTGAGTCCTACGTAAAGGGCTTGAGGGGAGCATCAGCTGGACATGTGGGTTACATGTCCCAACTTGCTGCCAAGGTACATTTTGTGGTCGTTTTCCTTTTTATACTTGTAACAATTTTGCTTTATTTTGTAACTCGTCTACTAACTTGCTTGATCTTCATTATTTCAGCTTCTGGCTCGCAACATTTTAACTGAGGAATGGGCGAGAGAGCTTAGGAAAGAAAGTAAGCACCTCGTCCATCAAGCTACAACGGCTGGCGACAAGGCCATGCACGACATTCAACTGGCGAAGACTCTACACCGTCAGTCAAGGGAGGCCTGGGAGAAGAGATCAGCCACGCTAGAGGCCAGCAACAAAAACTATCTCGTCAATATCAACAAGCTGTACAAGGAACATGATCAATTGAAATTGGCCTTGAACACCGTTGCAGCTGATTTGAAGGGCGAGAGAGATACTGCTCTCCTGGTCGTGTCCAACTTAGAAAGGAGAATATCCTTATAAGGGCCCAAAATTCCCGGTTGAAAAAGGAGGTGGCCCAGGCCTTTGAGGACGCCAAGGAAGGCCTTAATCAGGTCATTGAGACGTCCAAGGACTGGGCCGTCAAGGCCATTGAGATGCTGGCAGAGCCTCATGAAGTCCCCAGCTTTGTACGGCTTTTGGAATTTCAGGAGAACGTCCACCGTGCAATGGTGACTGCTCAAGAGCCTCCTGAATTCCTGGACTCAGATGAAGAGGTTGCTGACGAGGAAGAGTCTCTTGAGGACGACCAAGAAACACCTGCCTGATGCGCCTAGTTTTAGGTTTATTCTTCTAAGTTTCTTGGCTTATTCGCCGTTGTAGCTTAGTCTTTTTCTTCTTTTTGTTTTAGACTAAGTTATAAGCCTTTTTTACGAGTATATAATGAAATGACTTTTTGCCAATGCTTGTCCTTGCTTTTATTGCACTTGTATTTTTATCAAGTATAACTGGGACTCGTCTTGTTCTTCTTGGACATCTTTGCAACTTAATTTAGCAATATATGCATCTTGTCTTTGTCTTTGGACGATCTTCAAACATTTCACAAATTAGCACAAGTACAGATAAAGCTCGTCCTACTTTTCGGACGGCCTTCGAGCTTAATTAATTAAAGGGTGAGTATCGTCCTTGTCTTTGGATGATTTTCAACTTCCCTTAAAGAAGCTAAGCATAAATGAGACTTGTCCTGATCTTTGGATTGTCTTCAAGCTTAGTCAAGGAAAGGGTGAGTTTCGTCCTTGTATTTGGACGATCTTCGAACTTTCCTTAATGAAGCTAAGTATAAATGTGGCTCGTCCTTAGCACTAGGCTCGTCCTAAATATTCAAAGGTTTAGCTGTTCCCCCCCCCCTCCTTATTAGGCATAACTCATCCTTGTATTCTGGACGAGTTTTGCACCAAGAAGGAGAGCGGTCAACAGTGGCCGAGTCATAACAAACTCCTTTATTTAGGACGAAGTTAGATACCTATTTGCAATGTGTATATTGCTTTTTGATGGATGAACCTTGTTATGGCCAGCTTCTTGGAGGAAGCAACACTCGTCTTGGAGTAGTGAACCCTTACTAGGGCCTTTACTACTTAGCTGACCTTACATTTGAAAGTAAGATTCCTTTACTAAGGCTTGCTTATTTCTGGTCGGCTTCCTTTTAGGGACCATGACATTTTTCTTGCTAGAGACTATCGTCAATTGGTTAACCATATGTGTGATATACCTTTTAGGTTTATTACACTTTGGTCGCTCTCTATGAGGAAGTAATGTGCGTCAGAGAAATGGTTATTCCCTATTTTGAAGTCCATTGTCTATCTTTTACTTTGGACGTTTTATTGTTCTTTGTAATTTTGTCTAAGTTAATGTCACTTTTAGACCACTAGACTAACTGGTGGTAAAATGCCCCAAAGTGAACAAATTAGTAAAAAAATAAAGGAACAATATAAGGAGGAAGTAGAAACTGTATTATATGAATTTGCTTGACTAAGTGTCAAGATACATGTATACAATTCTTTTTTCTCTTGTTTGTGCCGTGGCACTTGTTTGGGATTACAAACTACTTGTAGAATTCTTGGCGATAAATGAGTCAGACGTGGTACTTCTTCAAAGTATCTGAGTTCCAAGTGCGCTGTATTGGTCGTCCATCCATGTGTTGGAGACGAAATGTTCCGCTTTACACTTCCTGGACGATCAGATAGGGTCCTTCCCAATTTGGTATCAGTTTTCCCAGCTCCTTAGCTCGTCCAACAGCCTTCATCTTCCTTAGAACCAAATCCCCTACCTTGAGTGGTCGTCTAGCGACTCTCTTGTTAAAGTCTCGAGCCATTCGCAGCTTGTACAATTGCATTCTTAGCAGAGCATTGCCCCTGACCTCTGGTACTTGGTCCAAGGCCGTGTGTAATATAGCCCAGTTGGCTTCTTCTGTGTACAGCATGACTCTCAGGGTGGGTTCTTTAATCTCAATGGGCAAGACGACTTCAGTATCGTAGACCAACATGAATGGTGTCTCTCCTATAGAGTTTTTGGTCGTGGTTCTGATGGACCATAACACCAGTTGTAGTTCTTCAACCCATAGTCCCTTGGCATTATCCAGCTTTCTTTTGATTCCATTCGATAGGATTTTGGTGAACGACTCTACTTGCCCATTGGCTTGTGGGTGGGCGACTGCAGCAAAGTGGGATTTGATTTCCCTTTCTGCCAACCAATCTTTCATCTTAGGTGTTTCAAACTGTGGACCACTATCAAAGACGATGGACTTCGGCATGCCAAATCGAGTTATAATGTTCTTCCAAATAAAGCCCTTGACATCATTCGTTGTTATACCCCGCATGGCTTTAGCCTCTATCCTTAGTGAAGTAGTCCGCTGTTACAATTATAAACTTCTTTTGCCCAGCGGCCACAGGGAAAGGTCCCAGAATATCCATACCCCATTTGGCAAAAGGAAGTGGGAACAAGATAGGAGTTAAGTAGTTGGACGGCTTCTGATGCAGATTTTCATGTTTCTGACAACTGTTGCACTTCTTTGCGTAGGCAAGAGCATCTTCCTTTAAGGTAGGCCAGTAATACCCAGTCCTTAAAGCCTTTTACCCCAATGTTCTTCCCCCAATGTGGGATGCACAAGCTCCTTCATGGAGTTCCTTCAGTACTTCTAGTCCATCTTTCCTATTGATACACTTGAGAAGGGAACGATTGAATGACTTCTTGTAGAGGGTTTCATCCCACAACTCAAACCACTTGTCTCGGGCTTTTATGTACTTAGCCTCTACAGGATCTGAAGGCAGTCGTCCTGTCTTCTTGAATTCTATGATAGGATCCATCCAAACTGCCCCTCGGCTAAGAAACATGACTTACTCTTGATCAATACTCTTTTTTTATTTAACTTCCCAAAACACTGTTCTTGGTGCATCAAAATCAGCTGAGCTTGCCAATTTTGAGAGAGCATCTGCTTGATGATTTTATGACCTTGGGACTTGGTCGAGAACAAATTGTTTTAAGGGCTCAATCTCATCCTTGATCAGACGCATATATTTGCTCATTGACGCTTCTTTACATCCAAAATCTCCAATGACTTGACTGACGACTAAGAGAGAGTCCGATTTGGCCTCATTCTCTAAAGCCTCAGCCGCCTTACACATCTTGATCCCAGCCAGAAGTGCTTCATATTCCGCTTCGTTATTGGACGCTTGGAATTGGAACCTTAGTGCATATTCAAATTTATCTCCCTATGAAGATTGACAAAGGATTCCTGCCCCACATCCATTGACAGTGGACGATCCATTAACCATGAGCGTCCAATGCATCCTTCCTTCGGCCGGATCAGGTATTAGTTCTATAGTTGGCCGAGTGATCGCTCAACTATAAAATCTGCCAAAGCTTGCCCCTTAGCTATCCTTGGTTCAAAAGATATGTCAAACATGTTAAGTTCAACAACCCACTTCAGTATTCGTCCAGCGGCTTCCATCTTTTGTAAGACTTGCTTCAGATGTTGGTCAGTGTAGACTAGTATACTGTGAGCCAAGAAGTAAGGCCTCAACTTTCTGCTGGCCATGACAAGTGCCAATCTAAACTTCTCGACTGGCGTGTATCTACATTCCCAGTCCTTGAGCACATGACTCACAAAGTATATTGGGATTTGCAGTGAATCTCTCTCAGCCAGTAAAACAACACTCACGGCTTGGGGGGGACACAACCAAGTATACGAACAATTTTTCCCCCTCGGCTGGACTGACCAACCTAGGTAGCTGACGAAGGTGATCTTTGAGTTGCTGAAGTGCTTGTTCAGCTTCTATAGTCCATTCAAACTTGGCTTTCTTCTTGATAGTAGCAAAAAAATGATGACACTTGTCTCTTGACTTAGACAAGAAACGTCCAAGGGCAGCTAGGCAACCCATCAGGCGCTGAACTTCCTTTATCTTATACGGGGACCTCATGTCTAGAATAGCTTGGATTTTCTCAAGATTGGCTTCTATGCCCCTCTGATCCACTAAGAAGCCTAAGAACTTCCCCGCCAAAACACCAAAGACATATTTTTTGGGGTTCAATTTCAGCTTGTGCTTCCTGAGAGTTTCAAAGGTTTCTCTCAAATCACCAACATGGTCGCCTTCTTGCTGAATTTTTAGAATCATGTCATCTATATATGCTTCCATGTTCCTCCCCAATTGTGGCTGGAAGACCGTGTTGATCAGTCTTTGGAAAGTGGCTGGAGCATTTCTGAGGCCAAAAGGCATCCTCAACCAGCCATACAATCCCTTCTCCGTGATGAAGGACGTCTTATCTTGGTCTTCCGGCCACATGGTTATTTGGTTAAACCCTGAATAAGCGTTCATAAAGCTTAACAAAGCATGGCCAGCCGTGGAATCTACTAGCCGATCTAACTTAGACAAAGGGAAGTTGTCCTTAGAACAGGCCTTGTTGAGATCAGTGTAGTCCACGCACATTCTCCATGTGCCATTAGGCTTTGGTACGATGACCACATTAGCAATCCAGTTTGGGTAGTAGGTCTCTCTGATAAAGAGCGATTCCAACAACTTCTGAACTTCTTGGTCGACCGCCTGGTTTCTGGCCGATCCCAAGTGTATTTATTTGGATCAACATTTAGATGGTGGACAGCTACCTTTGGATCAATTCCAGGCATTTCTTCAACACAATAAGCAACCACGTCTTGATATTTGAGCAGGTTGGTCAAAATGCCCCTCAAGTCAGGGGAGAGTGAAGATTCAATCTTTAAGGTTCTTTCTGGACGAGTTTCATCCAAACAAACATCTTCTGATGTTCTAGTGCCACGCCCATAATGGCTATCACTTCTCCAGATGAGGGTGGCTCTTCCTTGACGGGCTCATACTTTCTTTTCTTGCTAGGAAGAATTTCGGACGTTTTCCTTGAGGGAACAACCTGCGTCTGAGGACTTTCAATTGTCCTTCTCAGGGAGGCCACTTGGTCCTTCACAATTTCGGACGTTTTCTTTTCGCCAGCAATTTTCGTCTGGTCTTGCTTGTCTGCCTTCCATGATGACAGTTTCATAGTAGTTAGGTAGCATTCCCTAGCCGCCTGCTGGTCTCCATACAATGAGCCAATTTGACCACCATCACATTAAAACTTCATGAGCATTAAGTGAGTCACTATCACAACCTTAACATGATTTAGAGTTGGTCGTCCAAGAATGACATTATAAGCCGTCAGATCTCGGACAACCAAGAACTTTATGAACAAAGTTCTTGAGGCGTCCTTCTCTCCAACTCGGATGGGCAGCGTGACCGTCCCCATTGAATGAATGATTCCTCCCCGAAACCCAATGATTAGGTGGTAGACGGGAACCAAGTTCTTCTCATCAAACCTTAGTCTAGATAGGCAGACAGCACTGATGATGTCCGTGGAACTTCAAGTGTGAATTAGAATCCTTCTTACACTCAGGTTAGCTATCTTCATCTCCACAACCAAGGGATCAACATGGGGGTTCTCAGCTTCCCCCGATCTTGTTCATTGACGACTACCTTGGGAAAGGGCTCAGCCTTTGTCTGATCAGTCAACAAAATTTGGTCGAGCTCTCTAAGATAGTTTTTATGCCCCCTGTTGGTTGGTCCTCCTGCAGCAAGTCCTCCCGAGATAACAAGGACAACATCCTCGTCAGTGCTTTCACTTTCTTTTTTCTTACTCTGACGATCATCTCTCTTCTGAAACTTCTTCCCCCCTTGGGGTAAGTATGAATTCATACTTCCTTTTCGAGCTAGATCCTCTAATGCCCTATGAAGGTGCTTACATTCATTGGTCTCATGCCCACAGTCTTTGTGAAAATGGCAGTACTTGCTCTTGTCCCTATTCCTGTAAGGGGTCTTCATTTCAGCCGGAGCTTTTAGCTCATGTTGATCCTTTATCTCTATAAGAATGAAGTATTGATCCTTGCTAAATTCAATGGGATTAGCTAAAGATTCAGATTCTTTCCTCTTGCCTCTTCTAGACGAAGTAGTTGTGGAGGTTATAGCCTAAGTCTCGGCCTTTTTGTGGTTGCTCTTCTTTGGTTGAGCTACCTCTTCAGGCTTCTTGGACTCAGGGTGCTTTGTCTCAGCACATACTTTAGTGGCGTGTATAAACGCTTCGACTTCTTTTAAGGCTTCGACAAGAGTGGTGATTTTCTTCTTCACAAGATCAAACTTAAAACTTCCTGGCCTCAACCCCCGGATGAAGGCGTCAAAGGCCACACCAGCATTGAGGTCTTAAATTTGAAGGGCTTCTAGATTGAATCTCTTAACAAAACTTCTAAGGGCTTCTTTTGGTCCTTGGACATCCTTGCCTATGTGCATGATTGTTTTTTGCTCTTGCCGATTGGCAATAAAGTGACTAGTAAATAAGAAACTGAGTTCAGTGAAATTGTTGAGTGAGTTGGGGGGGAGATTGTTAAACCACTTCTGAGCCACTCTCTTCAGAGTGGCCGGGATGTTCCTACACCAAGTAGCATCATCTACTCCTTGGACGTACATCTGATGTTTGTAAGCGGACAAGTGATCGTCTGGATCGGTTGTTCCATCAAAAGGCTATATGGTAGGGAGTTTTACCTTTGGGAAGGGGGGCGCCTCCATGATCTAGGCCGAGAATGGAGTTGGCCAATTAATCCGGAGGGCTCCCAGCTCTCCCTCAATGGGTATGAACTCCTTACGATACTCTTGCCGAACCACCGTCTTCTCTTATCTTGGATGAACAAGAGAAGGGCCCAGACTTCTTCCTTCTGTTCTAGATGGTATCCTCAAAGGAGGGTCTCTCAAGTACGGTGTAGACCCAGTGGCCGACCATTGTAATACAACAGCTTTCTTTGCCTCTAGGTAATCCCTGGCATCTGTTTCCATTCGGTGCCCATTTGGACAAACATTATCATGGGTCCTAACCACCAGGTTCTAGTCCATTTTCCTTCGCTGCTCGCTGCCTTATGGCTGCTTTTCTCTAGCTGCTCTCCTAGAGGGTTCCTGACGAACAGGTCGACTTGGACCTGGACGATTCTCTTGAGAACGCCCCCTAAGAGGAGCTGAATTGTTAGCCGTTGGCACCGGATTAATTTGGAAAAACAGCATGTTGTTCTTGATTTGTTCCTGGACGACTGCTGCCATCATAGTCTGAAAGTCATTCAAGACGTTCTCTAGATGGGCAGCAGTCACTGGACATTCAAGATTCTCCTGAATAACAGGTTGTTGGCTTTGTCCAGGGACATTGATGATGGACGGATGTCTATCCCTTCCTCGAGGCGGTATCTCGTGATCTACTGTATCTTCAACATTAATCTGAAAACTTCGATTTCTAGCCACATTGGACGATTGACAGTCAGTCATCGTTACATCTCCCCACAAACGACGCCAAATGTTTAGTATGCTTGGCTGGCAAGTAAACTTTTTTCCCAAGATGTTCTTCATTTGGAGACTTGTGCAACGATGTCTGAATCTGGTGAATCCGAACCTGAGCTCCGTTCCCAAACCTGCAAAAAGGGACCCACCCTGGAGGTTTGGGTGGTGGTTCCCCCTCCGAAGCTTAAGTCAGTAATCAGGAGTTTAAAGGAAAAAGTAGAGATAGAGCAAGAAAGTGGGAGAGTATTTCCACAGAGTAAGTTTACACTGTTTGCATTTAATTACCTTTCTCCTGATTTTAGGGGTATTTATAGCGTTTGTGATATGACTGCTGCCCTTTTAGGTTACCCTAGAATAGGGACACCTGATTGGCTAGGCAATTAAATGATGACACTTGGCAGGCTATGGTTGGAGATGGATCATCAACCAATCACTTGCAGCCATTTTAGGGATTTGGGCTCTGACTAACCTTTGGGCCAACATGTGAGCCTTTCTCCCATCTGAGCAAAAACCAATGGTTAAATTATTTTTCTTTATTTCTTCTGATGGGACACATATATAGTCTTGATGGATCCATGTGTCTCAACTAGAATCGTTGATATTTTAGGCTACAACAAAGCTCATAACTCTTAACTAAATGTAATCTTCCCCAAAAATGGTAAAGCATATGATAACTGTGCATTTCAAGATAGTAAACAATGTAAAGAAAAAACAACACATATTAGAACTTAGGGATTTATTCGGTATCTTTTTTTTTTTAGTTTTCAGTTTTTTAAAACCAAAAACAAGAACATAAAAATCATAAAAAGTAGTTGTCAATTTTCAATATTAGCATGTTTAGAAGAAATATGACGAACTTTAAGTTTAATTATACCCCTTAAATCATATAACTTTTATATTCATAAAGCCAAAAACTGAAAACTGGCAATGATGCCGAACATGTCCTCAAAATATCTAAGTAGTGCATCGTGTGGAATGAAACTACTTTACGTAAATAAAGAGTAATTTTTGACATAAAATAAATGGAGCGCAATTTCTGTTTTTTTTCCCTCTTGTCGTTCTTTTGGATGAAATCAACTAAAATACTCAAAATTAAGTCAGGTTTATCTATTAAAAAACTTTACAAAAACTTTATATCGGGGATCAGCCGATCAGGTGGGAGAAAGTGTTGGAATCTAATTGTTGGAACATTTTAAAGGACTAGGTGCATTTTGGTAATCTTATGGGTTGAAGAGCTAAGTTGGTACCACATTTTTTTCCTTTAATACGAAGTTAGAATTTGGATTAAAGTAAGAGTCAATTTGGTACTAAACTAATTTGGTACCAACTTAACTCTCATCTGTTACCAACTTTAACTTTTTGTGCAAAATGATCAAAATACTCTTCTTAAAGTCTTTAAAAGACTCGAACAATTAAACACCAGTACAAGGAGGGAGAGGTGGTAGCTCGGTGGAGTAGCACCCTGAATTATAGGGCATTGCCCACGGTTCAAATCCTTATCTCAATAATTGTTGGGGTATTCACTTGTGGTAGCAACGGGCCTTTAGGCATGTTGTCTTCTGATATGCTTAGCCTTGTACCCAACCTCTGAACTAGTAGGCTCTACAGACTAGTAACGTAACAAGGGGTTGGTTTTAAGACTGATTATCTTTCCTAATAAAAAAATTAAACACAAGTACAAGCTCATGTATATTGCGGAGCAACATTTAACTTTGCAACGTCGCTTTTATAACTAGGACCCACCAATACGTGTTCATGATGAAAAATAGTTAAGAATGTTTGCGTGATTGACGTTGCAATCAATATCTTACATAAAGTATTTAGTATAAAAATATCAAAGTCTTCAGCGTATGGGTTTCTTTAATTAAGAGATTAAAATGAGGAGATCTCCCAGAATCTTACTAACTCCGAAGAGAGAGATGTATGGCACTTCAAAACGGCAACATAAATCATTAAAATGGACTTCCTAAGTCTTCATCACAACTCCAAACGTGACCCACCTTTGTCTCCCTTAAGCTGTTGTTTTCTGTTCTAAAGGCCTTTCCCTCTCTTTTTCACACTAAGTCAAATTTCCCATATAAGATAATCAAAAATCCATAACATGATTACTTTTGGTATAAAGCTTATACTCTTTCCAGTTGTTAAATTTGACAATTTTAATCATCTTTAGCATGTTATACAGTCATAGTCGTTAATAATGGTTATTTCACATATATACATCACCATTATATATAGAAAGAGCATGTAAGGATAATCTAAATCAAAGTGTATATACTTCCTCTATTTTTTTAGTTGCAACAATTTTCATTTATAGGTGTTTTATATAGATGCAATATTTCCTTTCTTGGTAAAGGTTTTGGGATAATTTAATCATTTTATCCTCACTTTGTTTACCCCAGATACAAAAAGTATCGGCAATTGGGTCAAATCTTACTCTCTTTCCTTAATATTTGTGCAAAAACACATTTGTTGCAACTAAAAAAACCAGAGGTAGTATATGAAGACTATTCTCAAGAACATAGATAGTGTATTAAAACAATAATTAATCAGGGTGCATTCTTCTTACCTGAACTCTCCTGAACTTATCTTAACTTAACTAGATCTATCTAAACTTATCATAACTTATTCAAATTAATTGAAATTTAATTCATATGTCATTATAACTTATCTAAACGCATGAACTGATCTGGAATTCACTGAAATTTTCTCAACTTATCCAAACTTATGAAACCCAAATTTTTATGAAGGTGAGCAGATATAGCCTAACTATTTAACAATCTTAACAAAGAAATATGCATATCCAGTTCAAAAAAATGCAAAAAAGTATTTCTCGTCCTTCTAATTTAAAGAAAAAAAATACACTAGACATACTATAAAATTTTTGGTTGTCTATGGATTAAAAATCAAACTCTAATTAGTATTTTGTTATCTAAAGCTTTATAATAATTAGTATTTTGTTATCTAAAGCTTTATATAAAGCTTTAGATAACAAAATACTAATTAGAGTTTGATTTTTAATCCATAGACAACCAAAAATTTTATAGTATGTCTAGTGTATTTTTTTTCTTTAAATTAGAAGGACGAGAAATACTTTTTTGCATTTTTTTGAACTGGATATGCATATTTCTTTGTACTAAATATGTAACTTTTTTTATGTGTAAGGTTTTTTTTTTTTTTTTTTTTTTGAAATTAAAATTTAATTCATTGATTCAAAGTCATACGACATCTACAATAGAAGTCAAAACTAAACAAATACATATCAAAATGAAATAAATACAATTCTAATATGACAAAACCACGATCGTTGAGTACATCTAACACTTCTGAAAACCTTCGTCTTTCACATCGCTGTCTGATGCAGCCTTCTGCAAGGGGGTCTATCGATCTTTTGTAGTTTTGAAGTAGAACTGGATCCAATTCAAGTGATTGTAAACGAAGTACTGACATCTGTTGCAACCCCGCACAAATTTCAATCAACAAATCAACCTCTTGAATTACACAAAAACCCAAAAATAAAGTCTCCAAACTCTCACATGGAGAGAGATAAAACCTAATATATGGGTAGATATAACCCCATAAATGGGTAGAAAAACTCTCCATTAAAGAGAGATTGGAGTTTTATTAGAAACATTAACATAAAAAACTAGTAACAAAAGGAGAAAAGAACCACCGCCTAAAAGGGTGGCGGTAGCCCCTAAGGTGAAAATTAGGGTTTTGTGGGAGAGGAGAGAGAAGAGAGAAAAAAAGGGATGTGAGACACGCTGCTACTTAAACTCTTCCTCCACTTAGATAAGTATTCTTTTATGTGTAAGGTATATGAAAGATATTATCATTGAAAATAAAGTACTTAAGTTATAAGTAGACACTTATCTCTTAAGGTCAATAATGTTTAGCAGGCAAGTTATCCTAATAATAACTTGATCATGCATGATTATGGCGGGTCCAACGCATTTTGGATTCGAGGCTTTTATCTTCCTTCTAGGAGACCTGAAATGATGCTGGGAGATCTAGGGCATAGATTAGAATCTCCCTTAGACCATAAATGTTTTGCTAAACTCAACTACCACTATTCTTTTTTCTTGCTTTTGTATATGTGCGGATCCAATAACTTTTCTTTAGATTTTCTCACTCTTGGGAAGGTTGGAAACTGGGGATTGGGCCACCATCTCCACTAATGGGGCTCAAGGCAAGTTTTGGTCTCACACTCTCATGTGCAAATAAAGAAAAGATTTGCGTTTAAGAAGTGATCACGTTATTTAATCAATGCCTATAAATGTTTCGTACTTAAAAAGTTTAAAATCAATTTGGTTTAGGGTTGTTGGGACCAATTGATGCCAAGTAAGCAATATCTTTTTGTTGGAAAACATTGTTTTCTAGTTATTCTAGACTTTTTGGTCTTCATGTGATCAAATTACTTACATCTCAAGGTTTGCATCAATGAGGTTCATGAACTTGAAATTTAGTGTGGGACCAAGGTAGGTCAAATTGGGACATTTTGGTACATATAACCAATCAATTTTTCATATTTATTTTCATGTATTGAAAGTATAGCCAATCAACTAATTATGTGTTAGTGGCTTTTCTTACTTATCATTCAGTCCAGGATTTGGTATTTGGTAATCCCAATGAGGTTTTATGAAATGCTCTATGCTTTCGTAATTCCTATTCTAAATTTTAACTACAAAACTACACTTTGTTCACTGAGCGCAACAATATCTAAACAAACTTAGATTTTGGTAAAATAGAAAGCCAAGATTTGCAATGCACTGTTAGTAATTCTCAAATTTAAAATATACATATATTATACTTCTATGTTCAAATATAGTCTCTTATCTCTCAAGTAAACTTCCTGTTTATATCTTTAACATAGTCCATTAGAAACTTTTAACTATCTCAAATATGAAATTTATCTCACCTAGTAAATATGACGTGACGACTCTTCTACTAGCTTCTTATGTGGGTACCATCAGTACTAAAGTCCTATGGGATATAATATGTCAAGGGATATTATTTCCTTCCTACAATTTGTAGGAAATGTTAACATTTATATGTTCACATGACAATGACGAAAGTGTAATTCATGGAAAATTTGATTGATTAAGGAAGAGCTAGTTATATAACTTCAATTCTCACGTAGTCCAGTTTTGTGGCAAGTTCTATTTATAATTCAATTCTCAATCTCTTTATTTTCACTACTTGGTGTCCACCAAACAATTATTCTATTTATAAATTTTTTTGAATTTCTATTTTTCTTATTTATAAATTTATAACGATATTTTAGCGAAAATTTACGTATTTTTTTGTGCCATGGGTGGCATTCATATAAATGGCTTCGTCCTGATTTCCTCTCTCCTTATGGGATATTTTCATCGATAACTCGTCAGAAAGTAGTTATCTTTGAGCTCTAGGGTTGTTCACTCTAGCAAGTTATGAGATAATATATCCAGTGATTCAGATAAAAGATACATAAACATATGTTGGAGTTTTTGGGTATTATGTCTCAATTATTAGAGTTTTTGTCTTAAAATAATAATAATAAGTATTGATAATATTATGTTAATATTTATTGATTATTATAATAATAAGTATTCATAATATAATGTTAATACAGTTTAGTTCAGCAAAAATAAGTTCAGTTCAGCCAAAAAAAGTTCAGTTCAGCAAAAATAAAATAAGTTCAGTTCAGTTCAGTCAAAACAAGTTCAAAAGAACAGGGCCTATGTCTTAGTTCAATAGAAAATAAATTTGTGACTCATTGTTCGAGGTGAGATACTCAATGTTCAATACTTTAATTTAGTCTCATTATTCAATACCAAAACTCATTGATGAGCACTTGATCAAATTCATTATTCAATACATTAGACTTTTTATTTAGTATGTCAAACTTATTGATCAATATTTTAGAATCACTGTTTAATGATTGAGACTCATAATCAGAATCCTTCGATTCATTCTTTAATGTAATTGAAGAGTGGAGAGTGAAGGCTCATTGTGAAATACCTTAGACCCAGTGTTTAGTATTTGAGGCTCCTTATGCAAAACCTTAGACACATTCATCGTTACATAAGGACTCATAATTTGAAATCTTAGATTCATTGTTTGATATCTAATTTACTCATTGGTTAAAACATTCTAATTTAAAACCTAACAAATATATGCATATCATATCACGAAAATCATGATGAGATCAGACTATTATCTGACCTAAGTTGGTGTGAAACTGTCTCAAATAATATTTTAATTGTTAACAAATTATAACTGAAATAAAATAACTATGTTACTTTTTTTATTATAAAAAGGAAAAGGGTTAGCACATAATTTTCTCCACTGATAGAGGGGTTACACATGTGAAGGTGCTTCAACATAAGTGGGACTTTCACCTTCTTTTCATTTGTAGTCTTTCACATTTAAGATCTTAGATAAACTATTTGAACAAAAAAAAAAAATTCAAGCGCCGCACGATGGGGAACATAGGGTCCACATGTGCATGTCTTCGAGAGATGGACCCTACATGAAACATTGAGATGGACCCCACATCAATACATCTTTCTTTTCATTTCTTCTCTTTCGTCCCTCACTATCTTTCCTTTTATTTTATTTGATGAGATGCTAGTAGTTCAGAAATCAAGTAGTAGTGAATGATGGGAAATGTCTGAATTAGACTTTTCCCTAGTTTTTCAACAACAAACTGTCCTTTTAAGCAAAAGAACTTGAGCTTGTTTTTCTTTTTTCTTTTTCTGAGACGAAGAGTTGTACCTTGTTGGAGTGGCTTCCACCACTACAAAATAAACTACATAGAAATTAAAATCATTACTAGCTTTATTAGCTAAGGAGGGACCATAGCTTTGATCAAATTAATCAACGGCTTTTCTTTAGGTGTTGATTGAATTGAAGTGATGCACATTATCATTTAAGATCGTCCGAATCCAGTGACTGGCCCACCGTAGCTGTGTTTATCAAAGAAAATCAACCATAATTAAATGCTTTTTAAAAGTTAATTGGGATTATTATTATTTTCATACATGATCCTAATCATAATACAACTTCCATTAACTTTTCATCATCTTTGTTCCCTTTAGGCTACCATTAAGTTCTAAACAAGGAGAAAATTAAATTTCTGCTGAAAAAAAATGATGTTTTTCCTCAAACTTTACTTTGTTTGCAAGTTGGATGAAGATCCTTTTACACATGCATATGTCTAATGTTCCTAATTTATATTAATCCTATGTAACATAAGTAATGGAGAAGGGCCATCCTCATGGTTTCATGTGATGTTTGACATTGTGCATCATTATATATATATAATTCCTCAATATGTACTGGAAAATTCACAAGCACATTAAGTTTTACACAAAGGCAGAATATTTTGCTAGGGCCTATATAGCTACAGGCACGATAAATATATTGTATATTCTCTTAAAGCCGAGTAGTTTCTTCTCATTTGACAACCAATTAGTTTAAATTGTGATAACATTTCTATTACTTGACAACGAGTTTGATTTATTTGAATCATAGTAACTACAATTGACATTAATAATTAATCATTTTGTTAGTTAGCATGGTGATTCACTCCTTTGATTTGTAATTGCACAATTGCAGTTTTGTCTAATTTAGCGAGGGTCTTTCTAGTGAGTAGTCTTTTGCCTCGAACGATACACAATCAGATATTATATGATGTGAAAAATAGCATACCTTGTAGTTGAACGACAACTGTCGAGAGATTCTATTGCAACATCACACCGAAAGAGGTATTGGTGACGAAAACATGTCGACAAGGATGAAGTTGGAGATCATAATCCATTGTACCCACCATAAATCTATATATGACTATATGTGCTTCATGTTAGTAAGATGAGTAGTACAAAGAGCATGTATAAATTGGAAAATTGCATAAAATGAACAACACAAGTAATATCAAATCGTGTCGTAGTCAATGATTGTAACGCCAAACAATACTGTGAAACTTAGAGGATCTGCTAAGATTTCACAGTGGCTAGATAGAGACAGATGCGAGAAGGAAGAAGGGTGCGAGCAGGTTTAACAATGTAAATATTGATTTTCTTCAACAAATCAGAAATATAATTTTGACGAGAAAATAATAAGCATTTAAAAGTGCTTTATCCGTTTTTTACTATCTTCACAATATTCACGGCCCCTTTGGTTAGTGGTCATAAATAGTCGTAATGGTAATGAGATTTAGTGTAAATTTGTAAAGAAGTTCTCATGTCAATGACCATGGAAATGAAACTTTATCACAAAACATGTATTTCCCTTTATAAATTTCCATTATTACCCAATACAATATTCCCAAATGGTAATGGATAGTAATGAGATTTTAGAAGAAAATGGATATCTTGGGATGAAGTAGCATTGGATTTTTTTATGGCTGAATTTTACAGATTGACGTTGACGCAAGCAACAGGTAGAGCAGTTATCGAATCGCCGAAGATTAAGGGAGATTTAGTTCCTATTCGGTCATCAGTTCACCGTTTAAGTCTTTGGTCAAGTATAGGGAGATCAAGCGAGATCGTGTCAACTACCTCCGAGATTCTTGGGATTGAGCTAAGCAGTGAGGAGTATATAAGGCTCGTTTGATCAAATGGAAAGGCATCACAAGTTACCATCACAAAACAAGTGCAAACAAAAAACTCGAATACGAGAGCATTTACTTAGCATTATTCACAATCTTATATTCATTCTTTACATTCCATTTTCTATACTTAAATCTATCATCCTAGGGTGTATTGACTGTCATTCACTCTGAGCGTCAGTTGCAAATAGTGGATTGGTTGACTCATATCCACTCGCGGCTTTTTACCCACCTTCATTGGGGTTTTTCTGAGTCACCATTTCTTTGTGTCATTCCCCTTTTATTCCCCTTGCATTTACATTCTTTAAACTGCTATAATCTAGTTGTTGACATCCCAACATTAATATTTGTTGTTGAGGCAAAAATTTGCATAAATAATTTGGCGCCCACCGTGGGGCCATCAGTCAGATCTCATATTCTTTTCTGTTAACGACCAAGCGGCCTCATCTTTCTTACCTCAATGGTTCCCAAAGAAATGCAAGCCGCGTATGAAAAAATGAAAGCCGAAATGGAGCAGATGAAAAAGGACAACGACCGCCTGTCCTCTGAATTCACTTCGTCAAAATAACATGTTCAAAAGCTGCAAGAAGAGTTGGCCTCGACTAAAGCGTCTAAGCAGCGACGTTCCAAGAACATTGGTGAGATCTCCTCGATGCATTCCCTCTCTGATGAGGAAAGCTCCGATTCTGAAGACCTCGATGATGATGCCGAGGTAAAAGAAGATGGAACTCCAGAAATGATCCACCTAAAGAAGGAGATGTTATGGCTAAGAGAATGGTCATGATCGAGAAGCAAAACCGCCAGATGATGCAGCTCCTCTCTCAACTTCCTGGAGCCCCAACTCCAAGCATCGTAGAGCATCACGACGAATATGCAGCGTCTCCATTCGTAGAAGAGATCGCCAAAGCAGCTTTGTTGAAGAAGCTAAATCTTCCCATCCTAACCGCTTCCTATGACGGATCTACCGAGCCAACGGAGCATGTCGCCCAGTACAAGGAGTGGATTTGGCAAGCGTCCATTCCATGGCACCTAATTGAAGCATGCATATGCACATCTTTTGGAGCGACACTAACCGGACCTACTCTCAAGTGGCTCGGATCTCTCAAGCCAGGAAGCATTAGCAATTTCTCAACCTTGGTGAACAAGTTCTACAGCAAATTCGAAGGCAGTCGCAGTCTTGAAAAGAAGACCAGTGACCTTTATGGCATCACTCAGAAGTCAGGAGAACTTATTCGTGATTACTATAACCGCTTTAATAGAGAAATGATTGTAATTAAAGATTTAGATACTAAGACTGCTATTGAATGTTTCAGGAAAGGACTCATTCCCAGGTCAAAGTTGTACAATCGTCTCACCAAGTATCCTTGTGCGACGTTCGAGGAAGTCAAGGTCAGGGCATTGGCTCAAATGCGGCTAGAAGAAGACAACGCGATCCTCAACACTATTTCGACGCGTCCTGTACCAGAAGGCTCCAGCGACCGAAAACGTTCACGTCAAAGAAGCATAACTTGAGGCCTCATCCATACTAAAGCCAAGGCAGATCCCAACGCCTATCCTGACGTTGAATCGTATGGTTTTTCTATTAACGTTGGAGGCGTCGTCAACACTCTAACTGAGATCAGCGCACCTGTCCCATGGCCAAGAAAGAGCGATCGACCAGACGCTCAAAAGGATCAAACCAAATGGTGTCAATTCCATCACGACCATGGCCACAGGACCAAAGATTGCATAGCACTCAGAAGAGAAGTCGCTTTCATGCTGAACAAAGGACACCTTCAAGATCATCTTAGCGATAAAGGGAAAGCGTCCTTTAGTAAGAATTCACCGAAGCAAAATCCACATCTCATCTGCATGTTAAGGTAATTAATGTGATTTCTGGTGGATCTGACGTTTGCGGACTAACATATTCAGCAGCCAAAAGGCTAGCAAGAGAGGTCTCTCCCTCGTCCAAAGTTCCTAAAGATTGGAGGCCAGATGACGAAAGGAAGCTAGAAGCAATGTCTATCACCTTTGATGACGACGACGTGTGCGATGCGGAGCACCACGACGGACTGGTCATTTCCTTTTGAGTCAGCAACTGCTTGCTGCGACGCGTGCTGGTTGACGGTGGAAGCTCAACCTTCATCTTGTTCAAAAGTGCCCTAGAAGGTATGGGTCTTGATGACAAAGACATAAAGAAGAAATCAACAGTCCTAGTCGGATTCAGTGGAGAAACGCAGCAAACGATTGGTGAAATCACCTTACCCACCTATGCAAAAAGAGTCAATTTGAAAACTAGATTCAATGTCCTCGATTGCCCGTCAGCATACAATGTCATCTTTGGCACACCTTGGATCCGTAAGATGAAAGCGGTCACATCAACCTATCATTAGGTGCTCAAATTTCCTACCAAATGAGGCGTCCAAGAAATCAAAGGAGAGCAAAAGGCTGCTCGAGAATGTTATAGCTCGTCGCTCAAACCCTCCAAAGCGTCAATCTAGCAATTAACAAGCGGATTAGCGCCAAATGAACCTGATGAACAACAAATTGATGAAGTGGTGCTTGATCCAACCTTCCCAGATCGTGTCGTTCGCATCGGAGCGACCCTGTCGCCTGAGCTTTGAAACCAGGTAACTGACTTTTTAAAGACTAAGACTGTTTTGTGTGGTCCCATGAAGATATGAAAAGGTATAAGTCCATACGTCATCACTCACAAATTGAACGTCGATCCGGAACATAAGCCAGTCAAGCAAAATCTTCGTAAGTTCGCTCTTGAACGCAATCAAATCATAAACGACGAGGTTCGAAAACTAATCGACACAGGTAAAGTACAAGAAGTTAAATATCCTGATTGGTTAGCTAACGTTGTTGTTGTCAGCAAGACAAATGGCAAGTGGAGAGTCTGCATTGACTTAACAGATTTGAACAAAGCCTGCCCAATGGATTCGTTCCCACTCCCTCACATAGATGCCATAGTCGACATGACAGCAGGGCACGAACTCCTGACGTTCATGGACGCGTACTCTGGTTACAATCAAATCCTCATGCACCCCGACGATCAAGAAAAAACGGCATTTGTCATCGATAAAGGTATTTATTGTTATAAAGTCATGCCTTTTGGACTAAAAAATGCAGGTGCAACGTATCAATGGTTAGTCAACCAAATGTTGAAGAGCCATCTCGGAGACACAATGGAAGTATACATCGACGATATATTGGTAAAATCCAAGATAGCAAATGATCATATCCAACATCTGTTAGAAGCCTTCGACGTCCTCCGAAAGTATGGTATGAAACTCAACCCAACTAAATGCACATTTGGAGTTGCCGCATAATTTTTTTTAGGATATGTCGTGATGCAAAGAGGGATCGAGGCAAGTCCTAATCAGATTAAAGCGTTGATAAATATTCAATCACCAAGGAACGACAAAGAAGTGTAAAAGCTAACAGGACTCGTCGTTGCACTCATCCATTTTATATCAAGATCGTCCGATAAGGGCCATCTATTTTATGACGTCCTAAGGAAAAATAAAGGCTTCGATTGGTCGCAAGAGCATGAAGACGCTTTACAGGCACTCAAACGATGCCTAGCTACTCCACCTTTGCTATCCAAACCAAGCGACGGAGAGACGATTCAACTTTATCTCGCCGTTGGCAATGCATCAGTAAGTGTCGTATTGACCAAATAAGCTGAAAATCAACAACTTCTGATTTATTACGTCAGTAAGTCATTCGTATTGGCTTTGGTTACTGCTGTTAAGAAACTAAGGCATTATTTTGAAACTCATATTGTCGTTGTCATGACTAACTACCCTATTAAAAGCGTCTTGCGTAGACCCGATTTGACAGGTCGCATGGAAAAGTGGGCTATTGCGCTAAGCGTCTACGACAGCAAGTATCTACCTCGGACAGTAATCAAGTAGCAAGCCCTGGCTGACTTTGTGGCAAACTTCAGTCCATAACTCGAAAAGTTGGCAATCGACGAAGTCGCTCGCATCAATCACGTCAACAATGACGCTTGGATATTACTTGTTGATGGCTCATCTTACTTTCGTGGTGCAGGTCTAGGTGTTGTCCTGAAGTCACCACAAGGGGACAAGATAGTACAAGCCATATGTTGCGACTTCAAAGAAACTAATAATGAAGCTGAATACGAAGCGTTAATTGCAGGAATGACCTTGGCCAGCAACTTGGGGGCAAAGGCACTAAAAGTTTACAGCGACTCTCTCCTGATAGTCAGTCAACTCAAAGGAGAATTTGCCGCTAAAGACTCAAAGATGATGTCGTACTTAGAGGTAGCGCAAAATAAAAGTAAGATATTTATTCCCTTTGACATAGTGCAGGTACCAAGAGACCAAAATACTCAAGCGGACGCACTAGCAAACCTGGGATCATCTCTGAGACACGCATCATTTACTTATGTCCCCATCGTCCATATTATTGCACCACGGATAAGAAAATGCAAAGAAACAACAAACATTATTGTCGTCACAGCAAACATTATTGTCGTCACAGCAAACGAAGATGATGACCACACAACAAGCGAGGACAACGACCAAATGAACGAAACAATCCCCGAAGATGCTGAGGTAAGTCGTAGTTGGACATAACCTATTTAAAATTATTTACTGGAATATGTACTTCCAGGCGACAGAGTAGAAGCATGAAGAATATGTTTCAAAGCATCTAGGTATGTTACCATCCAAGGAGTGTTGTTCAAAAAGTCTATCGCAGGGCCATATTTACGATGTTTAGAAAAACACCAATGGGGCCAAATCTTACAAGAGCTCCACGAAGGAGCGTGTGGAGATCATTTCGGGGGATGCATCTTATCTAATAGAGCGTTAAGAAAGGGCTACTATTGGCCAACGATGAAGCAAGACGCAATTAGGTATGTCACAAAGTGCGATAGTTGTCAACGACACGCAGGTATGACGGACAAACCTTCTAAAACTTTACATCATACTTTAACCCCTTGGCCTTTCATGAAATGAGGAATGGACATAGTTGGTAAGCTACCTCCAGCCCCAGGACAAAAGGTCTTTATGTTAGCACTAACATACTACTTTTCTAAATAGATAGAGGCTGAATCGTTCCAGCAGGTCCATGATAAAGAGGTAATTTCTTTTATACACACTAACATTATTTGCAGGTTTGGAGTATCGTCAGAAATTATATGCGATAATGGATCGCAATTCATAAGTGACAAAATCAAACGTTTCTGCGACAAATGGAATATCACGTTGCTGACGTCGATGCCTTGATATCCTCAAGCCAATGGACAAGTTGAGTCCAGTAATAAAACTGTCATAGACACATTGAAGAAGCGCCTCAAAGCCAGGAAAGGCAAATGGGCAGAAGAATTGCCTGCCATCTTATGGGCCTACCGTACAACACCGCGTACTGCGACGGGGCAAACACTCTTCTCATTGGTGTACGGTTGTGAAGCAGTTCTACCGTCCGAGATTAGCATCCCTACTACTAGATATGGTTTGATGACAGAGCAACAGAATCGCGACGAAATGATCAACGACTTGGACACCATAGAAGAGCTACGAGACGCAGTGCTGGTGCGAGTGGCAGCACAACAACAAGTTGTTGCAAGGAGTTTTAATAAGAATGTGCAAGCTAAAATCTTCAGTGAAGGTGATTGGGTGTTGAGGAAAGTCTTCGAAACCACATAAGAGCCAAACGCAGGAAAGCTGGGTCCGAAATGGGAAGGTCCCTATCAAATCAGCAAGGTCGTAGGCAGTGGTGCATATCAATTGACTCGACGCGATGGAACCATGATCCCACGCAGTTGGAACACTGTCCACCTAAAAAATATCATTTTTAGCTAATGAGACATTTTATTTTTCTTATGTTTTCAATAAGTGATGAATGTGTCATCGCAATGTCGTTGAACGTCAACGACAACAAATTACTGTGTGTTCTTTTCCAGGTTTTTTGTGTTTTAGGAACCAATAACTTCGTCGCGTCCAGACGTAGTAGTCAGCGACTGTCTTTTCAAATAAGTCAAGAAATAGACAAAATTTACATATGAGTACGATACCAGTAACGATGATTTATTTAGACATTACTTGTGCTAATAAGTTTACGACCTCATACATAATCAAACGATGCTATCATAAGCACATGATCTATCGGCATTTAGACATTTCCTAACGGCATCCAAACGATGTGTCAAAGAAAGGTTTCAAAGCACCTATAACATTTGTTTGACGCCAGAAAAATGGCACGAATGTAATATCAAAGAAACACATGCATAGCATTAAATCAAACGTCATGCCATTCCCATGAATGGCCAAAACCAAAAGTTGTGGTCACTCTTATGAGTGACCCAAAAATGCATAAGTTTGATCACTCCCTTGAGTGATCCAAAAGACTAATGTTCTAGGAGACAAAGAGTTATTATTAGAGTCATTGGTAGGTTTTTCAGAAGTTGATGTCTCAGGCACTATCTCTCTCTCTCTCTCTGAGGGGTCGCTCTCCTGATGGTCGGACGTAATGAAAGCTGTGCAGGAGGCTATGACGTCTCTATCTTTTGGGCCAACAACCAAAGAGGATTCAGCTATCGGTTTGGTCCCTTCATCAGCGTCGATAAAATCTTTCATAGGACCAACCCACTTCAGGTTAGGTCAATCTCCTTTCTAGGATCCCAGGAAGAAGTGTGCCCCATCATGAATTGGCACATCAACTTAGCCCTTACGCGGGTAGTCACCTCAGCGTCGAGACCATCAATCTAATTCTTCATACCCGCGACCTATGCTTGCAGCGTTTCTATTTCCCCGTCGCGAGCAGTTAAAGCATCCTCCGGTTTCTTAGCTTTCTCCATCAGCGTCTACAATTCCTCATCCTTCTTCTTTAAACCCTCTTCAGCAGCAACAGCCCTCAGATTGGCTTTCTGAACCTCCAGATCTTTCTCTTTCAAAGACGCCTCAATTTTTCATCCCTGACCTTCATCGTCTGATGACCCCTTATCAGCGACGACATCTCCCTCTTCGTTATCAAGAAGTTCCAAGAAGCCTGATGCAAGATACTTATAGTTAGAAGCTATTATTATAAGGAGAAATCAGAAGTAGGAAACGTGAGGATTATTATACCTGAAATATTAAGTCAAGACCATCCGACATCATCCCTGGCATAGAGCGTTCTCGCAAACGTTCCTCGGCGCAGGGGAAGAGAAACTTCTCTGCCTCAGGCCAAATCGACCTATCTAACGACATAAAATCGTTGGGGACAGTGACGCTGTAACACGGACCCTTTTTGGGAGGAGTGGCAGGAAACTCAGACTTTTGCATCTTTGCGTGAGGAGCTTCAATCTCATCGTCTTCGACGTTAACGACGAATTGCTCTTTCTCAAACGCTGTTGGAGACAACAGTGCCGCCTTCACCGCTGCCGATCGTTCTACACGTTCTTTCTCTCTCTTCCTCTTCTTCAAGGCTTCAGTAATAGCCTTGCTATCCCAGACCCCCTCTGCCTTGACTGAGTAGAATCTGTTGCAGCGACAGTAAGAATATCATGAACGAAGGTAAAGACAGTAAAGTAGGGAAAAACGAGCGACGCGATTACCTGATGCCATCGTACAACAACTTCCTTGGTCGGTGGTGGCGACTTTCTTATAGGTCTGGTCCTCCGCGTTTATCTCGAAAAACTCCTCTCAATTCTGTTCGGAAACTTCGCGGTGTCCCAGCAGCTTTGGGCACAGATCTGCGAAAAAAGTGACGTAAGGATAGTGTTAACGACAAAACGCTAAAGAAAATTCAAAGGAAATCTACGGACCTTCTATATTCCATCCACCTCAAATGAACTTTCCTAAGTCCCCTAAAGACGATTTCTTGACGAAGATATATCGGTTTTTTCAGCCTCTATCGTTTGACTGCATACCCTCAACTAACACGTTCATCTTCCTCCTAACGTGAAGCACCAGACGATTCTTAGCCTTGACTCTAATGTTGTAGCAGTAAAGAAGGTCTTGAAGGGTGAATAGGTCATCCCATGACGCTGTGATTCTATCAACAATGCTCAATAACCTCAACAGTTCAGGCATCAGTTGCCCAGGGCTTATTCCATAAACTTGTAGCAAATCCCTAACTATGGGGGGAAGGGTAATTTAAACCCAATTTTGAAAGGGTATTCGTAGAAAACGACCCAGTCGTCTAGACAGTCCTCATGACGTTCATCCGGTTCAACATTCCTCAGAACGGTGTTAGTGGATAAATTCCCTAAGTCTAAAAAATTTCATTAAATCGTTTTCAGACATGGTGGATTGTTCTTCATCAGCTTCGAATTTCTCTTCTACTATTTTTTCTTTTTCTTTTTTGGTTTTAGCTTTCTCATGGGCTTTAATGACGTTTCTAATACTTCGTCTACTCGGAGCCATTGGTTCAAGTTTAAAGAAAATTCTCAAGAATTGAAGCGAAAAGTTTAGAAATTTACCTAGCGAAGTGAGCACCTTCGGATGAAACTCCCGGAGAATTCTATAGAAGATGGAGCCTAGAGAAATCTTTGGAGAGAGAAATTAAATTGTTTAGCATGTGGCATTGATCAAAGTGGCACGGCTTTTTCTACGCTGTCATTATTAGCAAATTAACGGATAGAAATTAATTACTCTTGTGAATTATCTTATGCAAATTCTTATATTTTGTCCATTGACCCTTGAGTTATCTTTGTTTAAATTGTCTGGTTTAATGCCTTGCTTTATCTTATGACAAATGTCCTAACATCTGCTAACTAGATGTAACATGTATTTCAATGGCACTCGGTATTTCTTTGGTAGCATTGCAATTGTTTCATGACTCTTGATTGATATCCCCATTTCGACAATTGGGGGCAAACTTTTATGGCTGAATTTTACAGATTGACATTGACGCAAGCAACAGGCAGATGACGCCATGACTGGGTCAAGCTATTATCGGATCGCCGAAGATTAAGGGAGACTTAGTTACTATCCAGTCATCAGTTCACCATATAAGTCTTTGGTCAAGTATCATGGCATGAGAATAGGGAGATCAAGCGAGATCGTGTCAGCTACCTCCGAGATTTTTGGGATTGAGCTGAGCAGTGAGGAGTATATAAGGCTCGTGTGATCAAAGGGAAAGGCATCACAAGTTACCATCACAAAACAAGTGCAAACACAATACTCGAATACATGAGCATTTACTTAGCATTATTCACAATCTCATATTCATTCTTATTTATTGTACTTAGATCTATCATCCTAGGGTGTATTAACCGTCGTTCACACTGAGCGTCAGTTGCAAATAGTGGATTGGTGGACTCATATCCACCCGCTGTTTTTTACCCACCTTCATTGGGGTTTTTCCGCGTCACCATTTCCTTGTGTCATTCCCCTTTTATTCCCCTTGCGTTTACATTCTTTAAACTGCTATAATCTGGTTGTTGACATCCCAACATTAATCTTTGCCGTTGAGGCAAAAATCTACATAAACAAATTTTTAGTACAAATTTACACTATAATGCATTACCATTCCCATCATTTATGCCCTCTTATCAAACAGACTGTCAGGGTTTTTGTCTTGTTGCTCATGATATCATTAATTATCAACTATCAAGGACATACTTCTCCGACGGTGCGTAGCTAAAGCCATTGCGCTTCGTACTGATCTCTTCCTAGCCATTGGACATAGTATATCCGGCCTAGCTATTGAAATGTGATAATCTAATTAAAGCATTATGGCATTATTCTATAGGGATCTTAATGGTGTGCGTGAAATTACAACCTCTTTTCCAAAGACATTTGCTCGCTTCTATCGTGTCTTTCTATTGCGTCAAGTACTCAAATCTACCGAGAACTAATGATGGAGATGATTATGTGGCTTATCTAAGAGCTTGTTTGGTTAACCTTCAAATGCATGGGAAATTAGAATTCCTAGGAAGTAGATATATGTGTTGTTGTTTGGTTGGCAAAAAACATAGGAAGTTCTATTTCCTACAAAATGGAGGAAATAACTTACCTAGGCCCCCCTAGGTAAGTGGAACTTCCCATGGGAAATAGAATTTCCCATGTTCAACCAAACAAAAAAATGTACTTCCTAGGAGATAAAAATTCATGGGCAATACAAATTCATGGGGAGTTATACTTTCCAATTCCAACCAAACGAGCCCTAAAACACTACAAATCTGACTCACCAATATAGGCTCTAGTTATTATTGTATTTTAATGTTCTTCTCTTCCTAGATCAAATTAATTAGATTAGTGTTGAAAAATGATTCCCCTATTTAAGTTTACTTTTTCTAAATCAACGACCATATTTGATAAATTTGGAATAAAGCCAAGGATTTATGATCCAAATTACGAAATCGATAAATGACCAAAACTTCTGGTTATCTAATTTATTTATGAAAATTCTACAATGGTCTTTTTTCAAAAAAGACCATGGAAATGGTGGGGCCACAAGCAATGTGAGCCACCCACCTCATTTTCTTTTCCCTTTTCTTTTTAGCTTTGAAATGTTTTAAGAAAATACCAAAATCATTTATTGTAATTTCTGAAAATGTTTTAAATAATTTCGAAAATAAAAAAAAAATGAAAAAATTCTAAAAAATCCGAGAAATAATTTCGGGCAAAAAAAAAATTTTGGGAATTTTTTTTTTTACCCAGATTTTCTCTCTCATCTCTTCTACCCCATCTTCCCTCAAATCTTCCATGGATCTTCAATTCTTGTCGAATTTTGAGTAGATTTATTTCCCCTAATCCTTCTCTTTCCATCAAATGGCAAGAATTCATGAAGAAATCATGAATTTGTGTTGAAAAGTTGTAAAATCGAAATTGTAATTTTCGAATTTGGGGGAAAATTTTCGTGAAATTTGTTTCACTTTCCTCTCTTTCATCTTTGTAAATTCATGAAATGATGAACTAACAAACATAAAATTGATGATCCTATGTAGACCATGAACACCCGAAATCCATGGAAAGTAAAGTATGAGTTTTAAAATGAACAAATTTTAAAATCAAGATTCTAGGTCATTATGTATTTTACAAAAAACATAATTTGATTGTTGTAATGTGTTGGAAAACCGCCGATTTGGGACCGATTTGTGCATTCTGGATTATTGATGACCATTTTCACAGTAGAAGAAGAATTTTAGAGGAGAGAGAAAAAATCGAAAGGTTGAAGATGAGGGTTGAAGAAGATGACTGAACCGATACTTTAGGTAATTACTAAAATGGGTTTCGGTAATTACCAAAACTTTGCAGAAACTAAGAGAAATCTCAAAAACTCCAATTCTAAAGTGTATTGAAAATAAACAATTCAAATCAACAATCCTAAGTACAAATTAATGAATATACTATAAATGAGTTAATCCAAATAAGTCAAATAGATTTATAAAGTCACAATATGTAAGAGATAAGAATGTCTTAGTAGGTTTGGTCATGGCCAAAACTTGTTTGGTAATTACCTTAAAGCATATGATCTAGGGTTATTTTGGGATTTTTAGTACAAGGAGGGACAATGGGGGGCCAGTGACATGATTGTCCAATCCCTATAGGATTGCTTTGATGAATAATGATAAATGATTGTCATTGGGAGAACATCATCCACTTAGTAATTTGGTAATCTTCATAACATGTTTGGTAATTACCTTAAAGCATATGATTGGGGTTAATTTGGGCTTCTTTGTACAAGGAGGTACATTGGGGGCCAAAAACTCAAGTCATTGGGGTTTGGTGAGGTATTGGGCCTATTGGACCCAGTGGCATGATTGTCCAATCCCCATAGGATTGCTTTGATGAATAATGAGAATTGATTGTGATAGGATAGGTTTAGTAATATCCAAAACATGTTTGGTAGTTACCTAAAAGCATATGATCTAGGGTTAATTTGGGCTTTTTTGTAAAAGGAGGGATAATGGGGGCCCAAATCTCAAGCCAATGGGGTTTAGTGAGGTATTGGTCCAAATAGAGTCAGTGGCATGATTGTCCAATTCCCATAGGATTGCTTTCATGAGTAACGATAAATGATTGTGATTGGATAGGTTTAGTAATACCCAAAACATATTTGGTACGTACCTAAAAGCATATGATCTAGGGTCAATTTGGGCTTTTTAGTAAAAGGAGGGACAATGAGGGCCCAAAACTCAAGTCAATGGGGTTTGGTGAGATATTGGTCCTAATAGACTCAGTGGCATGATTGTCCAATTCCCATAGTATTGCTTTAATGAGTAATGATAAATGATTGTGATTGGACAGGTTTAGTAATACCCAAAACATGTTTGGTAATTACCTAAAAGTATATGATCTAGGGTTAATTTGGGCTTTCTGGTACAAGAAGGGATAATGGGGGACCAAAACAAAAGACAATGGGGTTTGGTGAGGTATTGGTCCTAATGGACTTAGTGGCATGATTGTCCAATCCCCATAGCAATTCTTTGATGAGTAATGATAAATGATTGTGATTGGATAGGTTTAGTAATACCCAAAGCATGTTTGGTAATTACCTCAAAACATATGATTTAGGGTTAATTTGGGCTTTTCAATACAAGGAGGGATAATGGGGGCCCAAAACTCAAGTCAATGGGGTTTGGTGAGGTATTGGGCCTAATGGAATAAGTGGCATGATTGTTCAATCCCCAAAGGAGTGCTCTGTTGAGTAATGATAAATGATTGTCATTCAGAGAACATCATCAACTTAGTAGTTTGGTAGTCTTCATAACATATTTGGTAATTACCTTAAAGCATATGATCTAGGGTTAATTTGGGATTTTTAGTACAAGGAGGGACAATGGGGGCCCAAAACTTGAGTCAATGGGGTTTGGAGAGGTATTGGGCCTAATGGACTCAGTGGCATGATTTTCCAATCCCCAATGGATTGCTTTGATGAGTAATGATAAATGATTGTCATTTTGAAAACATCACCCATTTAGTAGTTTGGTAATCTTCAAAACATGTTTGGTAATTACCTTAAATCATATGATTGGGGTTAATTTGGATTTCTTTGTACAAGGGGGTACATTGGGGACCTAAACCTCAAGTCAATGGGGTTTGGTGAGTTATTGGGCCTAATGGCCCCAGTGACATGATTGTCCAATCCCCATAGGGTTGCTGTGATGAGTAATGGAAATAGATTGTGATAGGATAGTTTGGGTAATAACCAAAATATGTTTGGTACTTACCTAAAAGCATATGATCTAGGGTTAATTTGGGCTTTTTAGTACAATGAGGGACAATGAGGGCCCAAAACTCAAGTCAAAGGGGTTTGGTGAGGTATTGGTCCTAATGGACTCAGTGACATGATTGTCCAATCCCTATAGGATTGCTTTGATGAGTAATGATAAATGATTGTCATTGGGAGAACATCATCCACTTAGTACTTTGGTAATCTTCATAACATGTTTGGTAATTACCTTAAAGCATATGATTGGGGTTAATTTAGGCTTCTTTGTACAAGGAGGTACATTGGGGGCCAAAAACTCAAGTCATTGGGGTTTGGTGAGGTATTGGGCCTATTGGACCTAGTGGCATGATTGTCCAATCCCCATAGGATTGCTTTGATGAGTAATGAGAATGGATTGTGATAGGATAGGTTTAGTAATACCCAAAACATGTTTGGTAGTTACCTAAAAACCTATGATCTAGGGTTAATTTGGGCTTATTTGTAAAAGAGGGATAATGGGGGCTCAAAACTCAAGCCAATGGGGTTTGGTGAGGTATTGGTCCAAATAGACTCAGTGGCATAATTGTCCAATTCCCATAGGATTGCTTTGATGAGTAAAGATAAATGATTGTGATAGGATAGTTTTGGTAATAACCAAAATATGTTTGGTACTTAAGTAAAAGCATATGATCTAGGGTTAATTTGGGTTTTTTAGTACAATGAGGGACAATGGGGGCCCAAAACTCAAGTCAAAGGGGTTTGGTGAGGTATTGGTCCTAATGTACTCAGTGACATGATTGTCCAATCCCTATAGGATTGCTTTGATGAGTAATGATAAATGATTGTCATTGGGAGAACATCATCCACTTAGTACTTTAGTAATCTTCATAACATGTTTGGTAATTACCTTAAAGCATATGATTGGGGTTAATTTAGGCTTCTTTGTACAAGGAGGTACATTGGGGGACAAAAACTCAAGTCATTGGGGTTTGGTGAGGTATTGGGCCTATTGGACCTAGTGGCATGATTGTCCAATTCCCGTAGGATTGCTTTGATGAATAATGAGAATGGATTGTGATAGGATAGGTTTAGTAATATCCAAAACATGTTTGGTAGTTACCTAAAAACATATGATCTAGGGTTAATTTGGGCTTATTTGTAAAAAGAGGGATAATGGGGGCTCAAAACTCAAGCCAATGGGGTTTGGTGAGGTATTGGTCCAAATAGACTCAGTGGCATGATTGTCCAATTCCCATAGGATTGCTTTGATGAGTAAAGATAACTGATTGTGATAGGATAGTTTTGGTAATAACCAAAATATGTTTGGTACTTACCTAAAAGCATATGATCTAGGGTTAATTTGGGATTTTTAGTACAACGAGGGACAATGGGGGGCCAAAACTCGAGTCAATGGGGTTTGGTGAGGTATTGAGCCTCATGGACTCAGTGACATGATTGTCCAATCCCTATAGGATTGCTTTGATGAGTAATGATAAATGATTGTCATTGGGAGAACATCATCCACTAAGTACTTTGGTAATCTTCATAACATGTTTGGTAATTACCTTAAAGCATATGATTGGGGTTAATTTGGGCTTCTTTGTACAAGGAGGTACATTGGGGGCCAAAAACTCAAGTCATTGGGGTTTGGTGAGGTATTGGGCCTATTGGACCCAGTGGCATAATTGTCCAATCCCCATAGGATTGCTTTGATGAATAATGAGAATTGATTGTGATAGGATAGGTTTAGTAATATCCAAAACATGTTTGGTAGTTACCTAAAAGCATATGATCTAGGGTTAATTTGGGCTTTTTTGTAAAAGGAGGGATAATGGGGGCCCAAAACTCAAGCCAATGGGGTTTAGTGAGGTATTGGTCCTAATAGATTGGCATGATTGTCCAATTCCCATAGGATTGCTTTGATGAGTAAAGATAAATTATTGTGATTGGATAGGTTTAGTAATACCCAAAACATGTTTGTGTACCTAAAAGCATATGATCTAGGGTCAATTTGGGCTTTTTAGTAAAAGGAGGGACAATGAGGGCCAAAAACTCAAGTCAATGGGGTTTGGTGAGATATTGGTCCTAATAGACTCAGTGGCATGATTGTCCAATCCCCATAGGATTGCTTTGATGAGTAATGATAAATGATTGTGATTGGATAGGTTTAGTACATACCCAAAACATGTTTGGTAATTACCTAAAAGTATATGATCTAGGGTTAATTTTGGCTTTCTGGTACAAGAAGGGATAATGGGGGACCAAAACAAAAGACAATGGGGTTTGGTGAGGTATTGGTCCTAATGGACTTAGTGGCATGATTGTCCAATCCCATAGAATTCTTTGATGAGTAATGATAAATGATTGTGATTGGATAGGTTTAGTAATACCCAAAGCATGTTTGGTAATTACCTCAAAACATATGATTTAGGGTTAATTTGGGCTTTTCAATACAAGGAGGGATAATGGGGGCCCAAAATTCAAATCAATGGGGTTTGGTGAGGTATTGGGCCTAATGGAATAAGTGGCATGATTGTCCAATCCCCAAAGGATTGCTCTGTTGAGTAATGATAAATGATTGTCATTTAGAGAACATCATCCACTTAGTAGTTTGGTAGTCTTCATAACATATTTGGTAATTACCTTAAAGCATATGATCTAGGGTTAATTTGGGATTTTTAGTACAAGGAGGGACAATGGGGGCCCAAAACTCGAGTCAATGGGGTTTGCTGAGGTATTGGGCCTATTGGACTAAGTGGCATGATTTTCCAATCTCCATAGGATTGCTTTGATGAGTAATGATAAATGATTGTCATTTTGAAAACATTACCCACTTAGTAGTTTGGTAATCTTCAAAACATGTTTGGTAATTACCTTAAGGCATATGATTGGGGTTAATTTGGGTTTCTATGTACAAGGAGGTTCATTGGGGGCCCAAACCTCAAGTCAATGGGGTTTGGTGAGGTATTGGGCCTAATGGCCCCAGTGACATGATTGTCCAATCTCCATAGGATTGCTGTGATGAGTAATGGGAATAGATTGTGATAGGATAGTTTTGGTAATAACCAAAATATGTTTGGTACTTACCTAAAAGCATATTATCTAGGGTTAATTTGGGCTTTTTAGAACAATGAGGGACAATGAGGGCCCAAAACTCAAGTCAAAGGGGTTTGGTGAGGTATTGGTCCTAATGGACTCAGTGACATGATTGTCCAATCCCTATAGGATTGCTTTGATGAGTAATGATAAATGATTGTCATTGGGAGAACATCATCCACTTAGTACTTTGGTAATCTTCATAACATGTTTGGTAATTACCTTAAAGCATATGATTGGGGTTAATTTGGGTTTCTTTGTACAAGGAGATACATTGGGGGCCAAAAACTCAAGTCATTGGGGTTTGGTGAGGTATTGGGCTTATAGGACCCGGTGGCATGATTCTCCAATCCCCATAGGATTGCTTTGATGAGTAATGAGAATGGATTGTGAAAGGATAGGTTTAGTAATATCCAAAACATGTTTGGTAGTTACCTAAAAGCATATGATCTAGGGTTAATTTGGGCTTTTTTTTAAAAAGAGGGATAACGGGGGCCCAAAAGTCAAGCCAATGGGGTTTGGTGAGGTGTTGGTCCTAATAGACTCAGTGGCATGATTGTCCAATTCCCATAGGATTGCTTTGATGAGTAAAGATAAATGATTGTGATTGGATAGGTTTAGTAATACCCAGAACATGTTTGGTACGTACCTAAAAGCATATGATCTAGGGTTAATTTGGGCTTTTTAGTAAAAGGAGGGACAATGAGGGCCCAAAACTCAAGTCAATAGGGTTTGGTAAGGTATTGGTCCTAATAGACTTTGTGGCATGATTGTCCAATTCCTATAGTATTGCTTTGATGAGTAATGATAAATGATTGTGATTGGATATGTTTACTAATACCTAAAACTTGTTTGGTAATTACCTAAAAGTATATGATCTAGGGTTAATTTGGGCTTTCTGGTACAAGGAGGGATAATGGGGGACCAAAACAAAAGCCGATGGGGTTTGGTGAGGTATTGGTCCTAATGTACTCAGTGGCATGATTGTCCAATCCCCATAGGAATTCTTTGATGAGTAATGATAAATGATTGTGATTGGATAGGTTTAGTAATACCCAAAACATGTTTGGTAATTATCTCAAAACATATGATTTAAGGTTAATTTGGGTTTTTCAATACAAGGAGGGATAATGGGGGCCCAAAACTCAAGTCAATGGGGTTTGGTGAGGTATTGGGCTTAATGGAATAAGTGGCATGATTGTCCAATCCCCAAAGGATTGCTTTGTTGAGTAATGATAAATGATTGTCATTGAGAGAACATTGTCCACTTAGTAGTTTGGTAGTCTTCATAACATATTTGGTAATTACCTTAAAGCATATGATTGTGGTTAATTTGGGCTTCTTTGTACACGGAGGTACATTGGGGGCCCAAAAAACAAGTCAAAGGGGTTGGGTGAGGTATTGGGCCTAATGGACCCAGTGGCATGATTGTCCAATCCCCATAGGATTGCTCTGTTGAGTAATGATAAATGATTGTCATTAGGAGAACATCATCCACTTAGTACTTTGGTAATCTTTATAACATGTTTGGTAATTACACTAAAGCATATGATTAGGGTTAGTTTAGGCTTCTTTGTACAAGGAGGTACATTGGGGGCCCAAAACACAAGTCAAAGGGGTTGGGTGAGGTATTGGGCCTAATGGACCCAGTGACATGATTGTCCAATCTCCATAGGATTGCTGTGATGAGTAATGGGAATAGATTGTGATAGGATAGTTTTGGTAATAACCAAAATATGTTTGGTACTTACCTAAAAGCATATGATCTAGGGTTAATTTGGGCTTTTTAGTACAATGAGGGACAATGAGGGCCCAAAACTCAAGTCAAAGGGGTTTAGTGAGGTATTGGTCCTAATGGACTCAGTGACATGATTGTCCAATCCCTATAGGATTGCTTTGATGAGTAATGATAAATGATTGTCATTGGGAGAACATCATCCACTTAGTACTTTGGTAATCTTCATAACATGTTTGGTAATTACCTTAAAGCATATGATTGGGGTTAATTTGGGCTTCTTTGTACAAGGAGATACATTGGGGGCCAAAAACTCAAGTCATTGGGGTTTGGTGAGGTATTGGGCTTATTGGACCCGGTGGCATGATTGTCCAATCCCCATAGGATTGCTTTGATGAGTAATGAGAATGGATTGCGAAAGGATAGGTTTAGTAATATCCAAAACATGTTTGGTAGTTACCTAAAAGCATATGATCTAGGGTTAATTTGGGCTTTTTTGTAAAAAGAGGGATAACGGGGGCCCAAAAGTCAAGCCAATGGGGTTTGGTGAGGTATTGGTCCTAATAGACTCAGTGGCATGATTGTCCAATTCCCATAGGATTGCTTTGATGTGTAAAGATAAATGATTGTGATTGGATAGGTTTAGTAATACCCAAAACATGTTTGGTACGTACCTAAAAGCATATGATCTAGGGTTAATTTGGGCTTTTTTGTAAAAGGATGGACAATGAGGGCCCAAAACTCAAGTCAATAGGGTTTGGTGACGTATTGGTCCTAATAGACTCAGTGGCATGATTGTCGAATGCCCATAGTATTGCTTTGATGAGTAATGATAAATGATTGTGATTGGATATGTTTAGTAATACCTAAAACTTGTTTGGTAATTACCTAAAAGCATAAGATCTAGGGTTAATTTGGGCTTTCTGGTACAAGGAGGGATAATGGGGGACCAAAACAAAAGCCGATGGGGTTTGGTGAGGTATTGGTCCTAATGTACTCAGTGGCATGATTGTCCAATCCCCATAAGAATTCTTTGATGAGTAATGATAAATGATTGTGATTGGATAGGTTTAGTAATACCCAAAACATGTTTGGTAATTATCTCAAAACATATGATTTAAGGTTAATTAGAGCTTTTCAATACAAGGAGGGATAATGGGGGCCCAAAACTCAAGTCAATGGGGTTTGGTGAGGTATTGGGCCTAATGGAATAAGTGGCATGATTGTCCAATCCCCAAAGGATTGCTTTGTTGAGTAATGATAAATGATTGTCATTGAGAGAACATCGTCCACTTAGTAGTTTGGTAGTCTTCATAACATATTTGGTAATTACCTTAAAGCATATGATTGGGGTTTTTTAGTTTGGGCTTCTTTGTACACGGAGGTACATTGGGGGCCCAAAAAACATGTCAAAGGGGTTGGGTGAGTTATTGGGCCTAATGGACCCAGTGGCATGATTGTCTAATCCCCATAGGATTGCTCTGTTGATTAATGATAAATGATTGTCATTAGGAGAACATCATCCACTTAGTACTTTGGTAATCTTCATAACATGTTTGGTAAATAAATTAAAGCATATGATTGGGGTTAATTTGGGCTTCTTTGTACAAGGAGGTACATTGGGGGCCCAAAACACAAGTCAAAGGGGTTGGGTGAGGTATTAGGCCTAATGGACCCAGTGGCATGATTGTCCAATCCCCATAGGATTGCTTTGATGAGTAATGGGAATGAATTGTGATTAGATTGGTTGAGTAATACCCAAAACATATTTGGTAATTACCTAAATACATATGATCTATTGTTAATTTGGGCTTTTTAGTAAAAGGAGGGACAATGAGGGCCCAAAACTCAAGTCAATGGGGTTTGGTGAGGTATTGGGCCTAATGGAATAAGTGGCATGATTGTCCAATCCCCTAAGGATTGCTCTGTTGAGTAATGATAAATGATTGTCATTGAGAGAACATCATCCACTTAGTAGTTTGGTAGTTTTCATAACTTATTTGGTAATTACCTTAAAGCATATGATTGGGGTTAATTTGGGCTTCTTTGCACACGGAGGTACATTGGGGGCCCAAAAAACAAGTCAAAGGGGTTGGGTGAGGTATTGGGCCTAATGGACCCAGTGGCATGATTGTCCAATCCCCATAGGATTGCTCTGTTGAGTAATGATAAATGATTGTCATTAGGAGAACATCATCCACTTAGTACTTTGGTAATCTTTATAACATGTTTGGTAATTACATTAAAGCATATGATTGGGGTTAGTTTAGGCTTCTTTGTACAAGGAGGTACATTGGGGGCCCAAAATACAAGTCAAAGGGGTTGGGTGAGGTATTGGGCCTAATGGACCAAGTGGCATGATTGTCCAATCCCCATAGGATTGCTTTGATGAGTAATGGGAATGGATTGTGATTAGATTGGTTTAGTAATATCCAAAACATATTTGGTAATTACCTAAATACATATGATCTATTGTTAATTTATGCTTTTTAGTGAAAGGAGGGACAATGAGGGCCCAAAACTCAAGTCAATGGGGTTTGGTGAGGTATTGGTCCTAATGGACTCAGTGGCATGATTGTCCAATTCCCATATGATTGCTTTGATGAGTAATGATAAATGATTGTGATTTGATAGGTTTAGTAATATCCAAAACTTGTTTGGTAATAACCAAACTCCTTATGAGATGGCGGAAATCGAAAATTTCAAATTTGAAAAAGGATTGTTTGGTAAAAATTTGAAGTTCAAAATTTTGGCTTCCCTCCATATTATGTCTGTACTAATATCATATTATTTGCATTCTATCTATCATGTCACATTATTTTCTCTCTATAAGTGTTCTAGCTACTAGCTTCTACTTACTTCTCCAACTTTTGAGAGAATCTGCACCACTGTAGAATTCGAGTTGGGAAGAATTACAAAATTGACTAAGGTGAATATTTAGCATCTGTAATTTTTGATTATTTTATTTTTGTAAAATTATATGTTATTGCGTGAAGGTTGTTGATTTCTTTGTGGTTATTTCGTGTACAAGTATGTCAAGGGAAATCTCCCTGTCAATGAACTGTGAAGAAATATATTGCGAATGCGGTTTTCCAGTTGCAAAGTTGAAGTCATGGACTCATGAGAATCCTGGAAGGAGATTTATGGCATGCAAATATTGGGACCGTGACACCATTCAAGAGGGTGTGAATTTTTTAGATGGATTGATAAAGAAATTATAGATTGGCAAAGGGATGTGGCAAACCAACTTCTATTTGAGAAAAAACAAATGGCAACTGAGGTTAATTTGATGAAGAATGAGAATAAGAGGCTTGTTGATGAATTAGAAAAGATGAAGCAGAGGATGAGAAAGAAAAAGTTTCATCCAAGGGAAGGCTTATGTGGTATTATGTCTCTCTGTTTGGCTATTTCTGTAATAGTGAGTATTTTGATAGTGAAGATTTCTGGCTAGAAGGTGTTAAATTTGAAATACTTTGTAAATGCAACTTGAATGGAGCTTATGAAAACCAAAAGTGAAGATTTCTGTAATATTATTTGCACAATTTGGTTATTATCAAAAAAATTTATTCAATCATTACTGAAAACCAAAAATAAGTATTAGGCCAAAGAAAATAAGAAGGATTGATGGTTTGGTAATTTTTATGAGTGTTTATATATAAAAATTAGGTTGTATGAGGTTCTTGGCCTATACACCCAGTGTTATATATTTCCCTAATCCCTATGTTATTTCGTTGTTGAGTTTTCGTAATTGTTTGAACTATAGTTTGGTAATTACCTGTATGAATTTTGGTAATATCTAAAACTATCCGTTTTGTGGGTAAAATACGAAAATTGAATTGTTTTAAATAATTTGTAAAACCAAGATACTAAGGGCATTATTGTACTTATGCCGACCCCTATTGCATTCAAAGAACCGCCAACTTCTCCCTCCCTTAATTTCTCTCTCCTAAAACTACCCTCATTCTCTCTCTTAAACCTTCCATCATTCTCAACTTCCTCCACTTTCTCTCTCATCAACCACACTTTCTTCTCCAAAAAAAAAAACAGTGGTTCTCTAAAAAACGCACTGCATATTCTTGGCATCATATCCGGCAACACTTTCGGCATTATTTGTTCAAGGTGAGTTTGAATGTAGCGTTTAATTTTTTAGGGCAATTTCGAACTTTTGAATAGTGGCACCATACAACTCCATTCATGATTTAAATTTTGAAATTTATGATTTAAGTATTTGAATAGTGAAAATTAATGTTTTCTCTTGTGGCAACTTCGATTTTTGTTGGAATTGTGATATTTAATTATTTGTTGCTAGCACTTGATTATGTTGTTTGAATTGATAAAAGTACTTGTTTTGATATATTGGGGGGAAGAGGAAGGATTGTGTTTGAATCTTATGAATTATGCGTTTCTATTCTTTCTAACACATAAATTTTGGTGCTTACCAAAATTCTGAAAAGCATGATTTAAATATCTCAATATTGAAATTTAGGGTTTTGATTTGTGGTAATTTCGACTTTTTTTGGGAATAATGGCATATAATTATTCGTTGTTGTCCTATGATTTAAGTATTTGAATAGTGAAAGTTAGGGTTTTGTTGTAAGATTAGTTTGAAATTGACAATAGAAGAAATTTGTAAGAATCTAATCATCATGTTAGTTTTAGAAAAGATGGAAGTTTGGACCATGGTGTCATTGATGAATTACAAAGATATTATTGTGATGTTTTACAGTTTGTTGTGTGCTTCTCTAAACGCTAGTGATGCCTCACCTGTGTTTGGTATTTACCTAATGTATGGTTAGTGATTATCAAACCGTTTCTGAAATTGTCGTAATGTTATGAATTGTAAGTTTCAATGTAATCTGTGCTAATATTGTTTGGTTCATGTGTTTGGTGATAACCTGAATATGTTTGGTGATTGCCAAAATATTTAAGAAATTGTGGTGATGTTATGAATTGTGAGTTTTCATGTAATCTATTCTATAGTATTGTTTGGTTTATGAATAGTTAATTATATCTATAATAAGTGTATTTTTTAGTTGTCTTAGCTTTTTTTATTCCCTTAACTGTGTTTGGTAATCTATGCTAGTATTGCCTTTCTTGTGTTTGGTGATTACCTGAATATGTTTGGTGATTACCAAAACGTTTAAGAAATTGTGGTGACCATATGAATTGTGAGTTTTCATGTAATCTATTCTATAGTATTGTTTGTTTTATGAATAGTTAATTATATCTATAATAAGGGTATGTTTTTAGTTGTCCTAGCCTTTTCAATTCCCTTAAGTGTGTTTGGTAATCTATGCTTGTGTTGCCCTCACTTTTGTTTGGTAATTACCTTAACATATTTGGTGATTACTGAAACTTTAGAGAATTTGTGGTGATGTTTTGAATTGTAAGTTTTCATGTAATTTATGCTAGTATCGTTTGGTTAATGAATATTAAATGATGTTTATAATAAGGCTAGGTTTATACTTGACCTATATTTGGCAATTACCTTAAATGTGTGTTGGTTATTCATGCTAGTGTTGCGTCAACTGTGTTTGGTAATTACTTGGTTTATGTTTGGTGATAACCAAAACTTTTTAGAAATTGTGGTGATGATGTTAGTTTTCATGTAATTTATGCTAATATTATTTGGTTTATGAATAGTTAATGATATATATAATAAGGATAGGTTTATACTTGTCTTAGCTTTTTCAATTCCCTTAACTATGTTTGGTAATCTATGCTAGTATGTTTGGTGATTTCCAAAACGTTAGAAAAATTGTGGTGATGTTATAAATTGTGAGTTTTCATGTAATCTATTCTATAGCATTGTTTGGTTTATAAATAGTTAATTATATCTATAATAAGGCTAGGTTTTTACTTGTCCTAGCCTTTTCAATTTCATTAACTGTGTTTGGTAATCTATGCTAGTATTGCCTTTCATGTGTTTGGTGATTACCTGAATATGTTTGCTTATTACCAAAATGTTTTAGAAATTGTGGTGACCATATGACTTGTGAGTTTTCATGTAATCTATTCTATAGTATTGTTTGTTTTATGAATAGTTAATTATATATATAATAAGGTATTTTTTAGTTGTCCTAGCCTTTTCAATTCCCTTAAGTGTGTTTGGTAATCTATGCTTGTGTTGCCTCACTTGTGTTTGGTAATTACCTTAACATGTTTGGTGATAACTGAAACTTTATAGAATTTTTGGTGATGTTTTGAAATGTAAGTTTTCATGTAATCTATGCTAGTATTGTTTGGTTAATGAATATTAAATGATGTTTATAATAAGGCTAGGTTTATACTTGACCTATCTTAGGTATTGGGCCTTAAATGTGTTTGGTTATTCATGCTAGTGTTGCCTCATTAGTGTTTGGTAATTACCTGCAGGTTTATGTTTGGTGATTACCAAAACGTTTCTAAAATTGTGGTAATTATGTAAGTTTTCATGTAATTTATGCTAATATTGTTTGGTTTATGAATAGTTAATGATATATATAATAAGGATAGGTTTATACTTGTCTTAGCTTTTTCGATTCCCTTAAATGTGTTTGGTAATCTATGCTATTATTGCCTCACTTGTGTTTGGTAATTATCTGATGTATGTTTGGTGATTACTAAATGAATGCAGAAATTGTGCTTTTATGTTATATTATTTTTGGTTATTACCAAAACCAGTTTGATTATTACCAAAACCATGTCTGGTTATTACCAAAACCCTGTCTACTTATTACCTAACTTGTCAGTATGTGTAATATGTTTATAATTTATTTTTGGGCAGTGAGATGGCAAGGGTAAAGCGGACAGCTATGAAGCCGACAAAGAATAAGGACAAGAACACTGAAGATGATTCGGATTATGTGGAATCCGAGGAAGGCGAAGAATCCCCACGTCGTTCATATAGAAAACGACAAGCTCCAAAAAACCAAGAGGCATCTACTTCTAAGAGTTCACAGAAAAGGCAGCGTATCTTTAAGGGTGGTGATCCTATCATACCCGAAACTAATGTTGATGAAAACAAAAGGTTTCGCACCCCAAAGCATGCTCAACATTACAACGAAAATTTTGGTACACGTCAGGTTTACTCAGGTAGGACAGTGGACTTCATGTCTTTGAAGATTGACAATGCAAACTTCCTTTTTGAGTGGTTTTCATACCAACAGTGGCATAGACTACTCCAGACTAAGCTCCCTTGTTATCCTGAACTTGTGAAGATATTCTACACACATCTTGAAGTGGATGACAATTGTGATGGCAAGATCACATCTTGGGTGAAAGGTGTCGAAATCGAGTTCAATGATACAGAACTTGGAGCTATTCTTGGTTTGCCTGTGGGTGGATTGTGGGATTACCCCGGTAACAAATGTAGTGAAGTCGATGAATTTGATGTTGAGAAGTGCATCAAACTAATGTTGATGGATGGCGAAGCCGACAGGACCCTTAAGCCTCAAGTTGATGAGCTTCCTCTTGAGACTCGTTTCCTCCACCTTGTCATTCGGTAGACCTTCAATGCTCGTATAGGGGGGAAATCAACAATAACGTGGGCTGACATGTTCATTATGTTTTGTGTCATTTCAAAGACAAAAATGAACATGCCCCGTTTCATGGTCGAGGTGATGTCCCATATAAGCAGGTCAGATGCTCGTAAGTCTTGTTTGCCCTATGGCATGTGGTTGACAAAGGTGTTTCAAAAATTTGGAGTGGATTTGAAAGGTGAGGTTGTGAAGGAATTGGAGCATGATGCATTTGACCATAAGACCATTACTAATGCTCTAGGCTTCACGTTTGATAAAGCAGTCGGTAAATGAGTGAAGAGGAGAAAGAAGGGTAAAGCTGTAGCTGACAAAGGGGATAGAAAAAGGGGCGATGGGCCAAGTGGAAGGAGCAATGGGCCAAGTGGAGAAACTTTTGCTAGAGTTATTCCATCCATTGGGAGATATGTTGCCGAGACATTGAGTAACTCACAATATGCCTTGGTGGAGACCAAAATTGTTCAAGAAATGCTCAAACGTGCATATCCGGAACTTTTTCCCGATGATTACATGCATGGCCTAAGGAAGAGGATGCATTTGGAGGTCATGAAAGCGACCACTACAATTGGGCCTCCACAGGGGGAAGAGGAAACCGCAGATAGCAGGGATGAAAATTATGGTAATAATTATTGAATTTGTTATTTATATGGTACTTATTAGGTTATTAGGCGATTATATAATATATAATCTGGAATAAGGTAATCTGATATTGTTAGGTAATGACCTAAACATGTTTAGGAATTACCTAAAACCTAAAAAGCTGATGATTGTTCACCTGCCTAATTATAGTAATCACCAGAATCATTTTAGTCATTACCTAAGTCTTAAAAATTTAGGATTATGTTATCTGAAATAGTTTAGTAATGTCCTGAGCATGTTTAGGTATTACCTGAATGTTAAAAAGTGTAGGGTAGGTACTATGTCTTTTTCTGTCACCATTACATAATATATAAATGTGGAAGAAGGTAATCTGATATTGTTTGGTAAGGACCTAAACATGTTCAGGTATTACCTAAAACTTAAAAAGCTGATGATTGTTCATCTGCCTAATTTAGTAATCACTTTTAGTCATTACCTAAGACTTACAAATTTAGGATTATGTTATCTGATATAGTTTGGTAATGTCCTGAACATGTTTAGGTATTACCTAAATGTTATCTGATATAGTTTTGAGTGGATATTATGCCTGTTTTAGGTAAGGATTTTCAGTCGTTACGAGTTTTTATGAAACTCAGTGTATTTGATTGAATTGGTTACTGAATGTACACAGGTTCTGATCGTGCTGACGGTGATGGTAATGGTGATGGAGAAGAAGAAGAAGATGACGGAGAAGCAAGTGATACCTATGCCTCTGACCCCGAGAATTAAATTGATGTGTAATGTTTGGTGCTTGAATTATATATTTATAATATGGTTTTGTGGACATACTATTAAGTTCGTAATGTTATATATCTAGGCAGTTGTTACTATAACTTTTGTTATATACCTAGGTAGTTGTTACTATAACTTTTGTTGACATACTTACTATTAAGTTTGTAATGTTGTCTTTCCATTAGGATATATGGGTTGTGTTTGGTTTTTAAGCACGATGTTTCCTTTGCTTATTGGTATTAAAACTTATAATTACAAATTAATCAATATGATATAAATGTGTGATTTCATTTTTGCATATTTGGTTATTACCTAAACTAGTTTGGTAATCACCAAATATGAACAGAATAAAAACTGTATTTGTCTTTGTTAAGTTATTACCTAAACTTCTTTGGTAATTACCAAACACAAAAAAGTGGTTCTCTAAAGCCTTGGTGGTGATTATCATTTTTGTTACATTTTGTATAACATAGATATTTCTTTTTGTGATTTGAAGTTTGATTGTTTTGAAAGTGTTTCTCTAAGGCCCTCTTGGTGATTATTTTATTTCACCTGAAATTGCGATTACTGTGTAAATTTTTATTTATCTGGTGATTTGGTAAGTCATCAAATAATCAACTTTTAAAAAAATATTAGCAATTTTAGGGGCAAGTTGACAATTTAAATGTAAAAGTCAATTTAATTTATTTATTATTATTATTTTACCCACCAAAAACATATAGCACATAAACAATTTTTTTAAGGACATAACTCATAAAATGTTTGACCTGTGAAGAATATGAATAATAGGCTTATCAGTTTGATGATGTTTGACCTCTTCAGATCAACTTAGGCACTTGTGTTGTTAAGGGATTTAGGTAATTACTAAACACATTTTGGTGATTACCAAATAGTTACAGACCAACTTATGTGTTCTGATAAGGTTTGGAATTTGGATAATTACTAAAACATTTTTGGTGATTATCAAACAATGTCAGACCCACTCCTACATTTCTAAAGAGGTTTTGGTAATTACTGAAATAATGTTGGGGATTAGTAAACAATGACAGACAGTAGGCCAAAATGTATATTGAGATGGGTTTGCATAGCTTTCAAAAAGATACAAAAAAAATCATGATCTCAAAAAGAGATACAAAAAAATCATGATTCCCAAAATGGCTGCGGGCACCAACCAATAACTAGCAATTATAACTACCAAAATATTTGGGGCCCCCAATCAAAAACTAGGGGATCCTTCTGAAAGTGAGAAACTTCATAGCACGAAATGCACTCTGCTGCTTCTCCAGATATAAATGTTCTAGGCATATGATTCTTTAGGATGTCGCTAAGTTTGGGGGAGTCGCTTATGTCAGGTTTTTTGTGCGGAGTAACGGGAGGTGTCTTGTTCAGGTCGAATGACTTGGTTGAGCTCTCGTCCGCATTCTTCTTACACGTGGAGGGCTCATTGAACAAACATTTTTGCTTCTTCCTTTTTGGCTTACCCTTTACCTGCACTACCTTAGGATCATTTAAACCTACCAAAACCCTTGGAGATAAAATTTGGTCATTCAACTCTGGTGGAGCAGACAACTGAAGCTTGAAGAAAGCTTCCTTCAACTTTTGTGACGACTTGTACGTTCTGGAATACGCCGTACAAAGTTTTTTTGCTTCCAATGTGAGGTACGCAAACCGTCCAAGTACCGCGGCTTCGTCATTGCTCTTCAAGTTATACATGGCCTTGCTTGGATTAGAGGTTGTCTTTGCATGTCTTGTCCATCGACGAAGAATATTTCCCACCAGAATCTGATCAAAATAAGCACACTTCATGACAGCAAACATGTGGCGACATGGGAAACCAACGGATTCAAACTTCATACAACAACAATATATTGTCTCAATTCTTTTATCATGAGCAACAACGTACTGTGCATCTTTGTGCTCGGTGTTTGATAGCCAATAACATGTAACTGGACCATCGGGATAGAAATGTTCAACTTGAGTATCAATCACGACGTGCATTCTTTCATACTCAAGTTCCTTACACATCAAGTCATAAGCACCCCGCGTATATATAGTTGATTCATGTTCTTTGACATTCTTCAAGACTCCTTTGACCACCGGTGTTGTGTGTTCCGTGATGTAGTCATCTTCTGTCTCAGTGAATCTTATTCTTTTTAGTACTATGTCGTACAATGCAACAAATCTGTACAACTTTATTTTGGTTCCAAGAACAGTCTTCAAAGTTAGGTTCATTGACTCGCATCTCTGTGTGCTTCTCATACCTATTCATTGGTTAAATAAGTGAGAACATTGTAGAGGAATAATTTAGGTAATTAGTGGAACAAGCATTAATAGTTACTTAACACGTTAGGTACTAACCAAAGTACATCAAGGTAATTACTAAACGCTCGCAGTGACCTTAATGTGTAGTCAGAAGTGGTTATGACTGTTTAGTAATCACCTATACCAGGTATGGTAATAACCTAAACATTAAAAAGCTATGCATGGAGGAAAATAATTTGGATTTGTTCTTAAGTGGGTATTGACTGTTTAGTAATCACCTAGACTAGGTATGGTAATTACCCTAAACATTAAAAAGCTATGCATGGAGGAAAAGAATTTTTTGATTTGTTCTTACCGGCAAAAAACTGGCCATGCATAAATGCTTCTCCCCATTTTTCCTTGTCATTGTACAGATTCGCGGCCTATTTTTTTTCTTGCAATTTGTACTTTACAACAAGTTCACGCCACGCCTCTTCAAATTCTTCTCTTGTTCGGCATTTGTCAACGAATTTCATGAAGCCGCTGCCAAACCGTTTTCCTCCATTTTTTTTATATTCCTCATCAAATGCCACAAACATAATCTATGATGGGCATTTGGTAGGACAATCTTGATTGCAGCGGCCATGGCCTTGTCTCCATCAGTTATGACCGTGTGTGGTACATTTCCTTCCCCAGATTGGACCAACTGCTCCAAAACCCATGTATAGGTCTCTGTTGTTTCATCCGAAACCAAAGCAACGGCGAATGGGACTGTTTTCCGGTGGTGATTGATACCGACGATCACCACTAATGGCTTATTGTAAGCGTTGCACTTGTAAGTCGTGTCAAATGCAATGACATTACCAAATGCTATGTAATTGCGGCGGGACTTCCCATCACACCAAAACATCTTCTCCAAGTCTTTGTCTTTGTCCCGTGTGTATTGTAAGAAAAAGTCATTGTCATGCTGTTCTACACATAGCAAGTATGCCATTACCGCCTCTGCATCACCATCGCCGATTTCTTCCTTTTCAAACTGGTTAATAGTGTTGTACATGTCCTTTGTTAGGAAAGAAACTTTTTCTGGACCTCCTGCTTTTTGAACAAAATTACGCATAGTTGCACAAGGAGAAACTCCCGAATTGATCATGGATTTAATACGACTCTTGTCAGCCTCGGAAATATGACGATGGTGCCTGTGAAAAGATAAGTAAATGACACATTTTTAATGGTCAAGGTGAACCACACAATGGCACATTTTATGATATAAATCTTGTTTACTAATCACAAATGTCCACCTACTGACCATATTTGGTAGTATTCAAAAATAAGTTAAGTAATCACTGAAACAAATACATTGAGTGTTAGGTAATCAGCATATAGTGTTTTCGTAATAACCAAAGATAAAAAACCATTTACTCCAAATATTTTCATTTTATGGACTGGTTAGGTAATAACCAACTACAGGATAGGTAATAGCCTAACAGCATGATCTTAGAAGAAGTAAATGTAATGAACCCATATTGAAAATACCTTATGAATGGTTGTTGGTGTGGGGGAACAAGATCATGATTGTGGACATCATTGAATTCCTTGACAAAGTATTTTTTCTGAACCTTATCCCATTTGAACTTAACAATCGCCTGACAACCGCATCTTGTAAGTGCTCTTTCTGAAATCTTCCTATTTGGATTATCCAAGTATTGGTTATCTCGAAAACCTTGCTTACTGCACCATATGGTTTTTGAGGTGAAGTGATCACCCCTTGCACCCTTAGTTGGGGCCTTGTGTCGGATTCCAAATCCTTTTACCTTGGCATACAACATATAAAACTTAACACAATTTTCAAGAGTGTCAAAGTATAATTGCTTCATATCTTCCTCATCGAAATCTTCCAGATCTTTGTCAAATTTCTCCCAAATCTCCATATCAATGAAAGTATCTTACTCGTCAATATCTTCATCCATCGGGGACTGAGGTGTGTCCCGAGCTTTGCCTTGTTCGTGAATTTTGTGAGTATTCTCCAAGTCATCCAACTCATCAATATGTTCAGTATCGTGCCCCTTTGCAGAAGTTGGTGTATGAATAGCTTCATATTCCATATCAAGTTTTTGATTAACCTCCAAGTCATCCAAGACATGTATATGTTCATTCTGCTCCGTTGACACCATGGGTCTACGTGTTGTTGATACGCACTCCAATAACCTCTGAATGCAAAATATTGAATATAATTACAAATCTGCATCATTAACATTTGCTACAGCCAATGCAATAATTAAAATTAAGGGGAATGCCAATGCAATCATATGTTTGGTTATTACCTAATTATGTTTAGTGATTACCAAAACCATTCCAGAAATTGTAGTGATGTTATGAATTGGAAGTTTTCATGTAATCTATGCATGCTAGTGTTATTTGGGTTATGAATAGTTAATGATATCTATAATAAGGCTAGGTTTATATTAGTGCTAGCCTTTTCAATTCCCTTAACTGTGTTTGGTAATCTATTCAAGTGTTGCCTCACTTGTGTTTGGTGATTACCTGATACATGTTTGGGGATTACCAAAATATTCTAGAAGTTGTGGTGATGTTATGAATTGTAAGTTTTCATGTGATAATGCTAGTATTGATTGGTTTTTGAATAGTTATTGATGACAATGATAATGGTAGGTTTAAATTTGTCCTATATTTTTGAATTCCCTTAACTTTGTTAAGAAATTCTGTATATGTTTGGTAATTACTTAAATATATGCAGGTAATTACTAAACATGTTATGTAGAAGGACATATTTATACCACTATTTATGGAAAAAATACCATTTAAAGAGAAAGGTTTTTTTGTTTGAAAAAATACCATTGAAAGAGAAAGCTATATTTAAACTTAGAATGTTTACTATCGTTCTTTTGTTGCAAAAAATATAATAAATATAATGGTTTTTAAGTTTCAAAATTTGTAGGGTTTACTTTTTATAAAAACTTTTTATTTATGTGGAACTATAATATTATAAAAGTGAAATGTTAAGCATTGATTGGTTTATCAAAGTCAAATACTACATTTATTGTTGTTACAACCATAAAAAAACAACAATAAATGCTTTAGATGATGATTATAAATGTTAGAATAGTTATATTTTGAGGAATTTGTCATTTCATGTAATGGAAGTAAAGACTCATTTTGTAATATTAATACATAATTCATAGTTTAAGAACAAAAATATAAATTTAGGATATAAAAGATCTAACCTTTATCTTTTTAGTTGAAGGTTTCCTCCAATGGAGATTGAACTTGAGTTGTTAGAATTGACTTGAGTTGATGGGTTGTGTAACAAAAGTTTAAAGTAAGTAACAAAATAGAGGTCAAGGTATAAAAAATTATATATTATTGTTTTAACCTTTTTTTTTTAAAAAAAAATATTGGACATAATAAAATTTGGGGAAACCGCCCCTTTTACTCTTCTTCCCCCCTTTTCTCTTCCCACTCTTCTTAAGTCACTGTCATTTTCTCTCTCCTCCCTAACCGCCATTTTTCTCTCTCCATTTTCCCCTGTTTTTTTCATTTCTCTCTCTCCTCCGTACGATCCACTGTAATTTTCCATCGCCGGCGTGAAAAAGCTTGCACAACTCGCCTGAAAACGCTTACCGAGGTTAGTTTTGGACCCACATTTTCATCATGTTTTGGTTAAGCTTTTATGTTCCAATCTTAGAAATGAGAGTAAGTATAGTGTTCTTCTTTTTTTTTTGCTTACTTGTCTATGTTTCAATGTAGTTACTTTGTGAGTTAATTATATGGTGGTGTTGGTTTGTTATGATAAGTAATTAATTTGAATTTTGCCCTAAAAAACCTTTGAGTGTTGTACAATGTTGTTTTATGGGTTTGGTGATGAAAACCATTTGAATAAAATCCACTTGTGCATGTAATTTTGAATATGTAATGATTACAAAGAGAGTTTTGGTAAATACCTTAATTTTTGGACATGATGTATATTATTGGAGTTGTTTTATTTGTGAACTTATTTGATTTATCTTCAAAGTTTAATCAAAAATTATATCTTGTGTCACAACATAGGGTGATTACCTTAAACTGATTGGTGATACCTGGAAAATGTTTGGTCCTTACCAAACTAGTGTTGGTAATTAACAAAACCGTTATGTAATTGTGATTTTTGTAAATTGTTGATAATCTTTTAATGTTGCTAGGCACGATGTCAAAGCGAAAGCAATCCGAATCGGATGACACAGTTATCATACCTGTTGCTAAACGGCAAACAACTATGTCGAGTTCATCCATAAGCAAGGTATGGATGAAACTAAAATTTTTTAAGAACTTTTGTTGCCTTTTTTACAAACTCTATTATTTGAGTAATTATTAATACTTTCTAATATCCACACAGAATACGTGGTCAATTTTAGGAGATCTTGAGCAGTTTGTTGAGGTCATTAAAAAGTTTCCGAGAGAAAAGAAGAACGTTTTGGTCGAACTTGGTTTTGATTTCTTGTTTTCCATAAATTGCAAGGTCATAAGGAAAACAATGTGTAAGTGGGTGATTGACCACTTCGATCCTAAAACACACATCTTAGATATTCATGGGAAGCAAACTGTAATAACCCCGACACATGTGGAGTGGTTGTTGGGGTTTAAAAGCATTGGCTTTGATATTGAGAATAAAATTCTTGACGACGATTATGAGGAAAGGTTTATGGCGTTGGCTAATATGGATGTAGATAGTATGGCCGTGAATCTACGCAAACTTGATCATGACGATAAGTTGTTCAAGGCATTGTTCACCCTCTTCATGATGACTACAGTTCTTTTGCCCACTCCTGATCGCAAACCGAAGGAGGGATGGCTTCATGTTGTGGTTAACGCGGAGATGATTCCGCAATGGAATTACGCCAAGTTTATCTTCGACACTTCAGTCAGTGAAGTGGCTAAATTTCAAGCCAACCCATCTGGTGCAAATGTTGGTGGTTGTTTCCTGTTTTGGATGGTAAGTATTCATTACTTTTTTGCCTCTTCTGAACACGTATAATTTGGCCTGGCATTGTTTGGTTATCACCTAAATAGTATTAGTAATTACCTAAACATTTTCAGAACACATACAGCTTTATCTGACATTGTTTGGTTCTTACCAAAATTGTTTTAGTAATTACATAACACTCTTAAGAGCACAAGTATATAAGTTGGTATGACATTGTTTGGTAATCACCACAATAGTTTTAGTAATTACCTAACAATCTTCATAACACAAGTATGATAAAATGATCAATTGTGTGGTTTACCTTGACCAATAATTTTGTTTTTTAATTGTTATATGTGCTACAGTTGACTTTCGCTGAGTACTCTTGGGCTTATGGCCTCGATGAAATTTGGAGGTTCAAGACTCCAAGAGTGGTTGGCTGGAATGACGCGAACACAAAGCGTTTGAATGACGCCGTCGTTCAGTTGCAAGATTCTTACAGAACCCCGAAAGTTAGTTTGTAAATGATCATTAAGTCATTGAGTTGCAAGTTGTTTTTTGACAATGTATTGAAGTAAATGTTTATGGTTTTGTTTATCTCTGTTGATGCAGAAGATTGAAAATGAGAAGGAGTTGATCAAAGGAAATTTGCCGAGCGATTTCGCGGCAAATAGCTTGAAGATGCAATTTGTCATATTGAATAAAATTGAACAACTATCGCAGAATTTTAACCAAATGTTCAAATGGATGCTTGAAGGTCCGTGCTCTTAGTAGTATAATTCTTGCCTAATATGTTATGATTGCATTAATTTCGGTTCTTTGGTTGTTAAATGAGATGCAAACTTCTTATGTGGATTGTAGTTATAATAGTGTAGGTTGATATTTCAAAAGTTGTGTTGCCTAAAATTTATAGAAATGAGGAATAAGGTAATCTGATATTGTTTGGTAATGACATAAACATGTTTAGGCACTACTTAAAACTTAAAAAGGTGATAGGTCATATGCCAAAGTTTAGCAATTACCCAAATACAGTTAGTAATTACTTAAGATTGAAAATTTTAGGATTATGTGATCTGAAATAGTTTAGTAATGTCCTCAACAAGTTTAGGTATTACCTAAATATTAAAAAGTATTTGATTAGGTTATGAGTTTATGTTTGGTACTTACCAAACGTTGTCCGGTGATTACCTTTGACTACATGTACTTATTTAAGTGATTACCTGAGTTTCTTTTGGTTACGACCCAATATGGTCAGTAAGTGGACATATATTCTAATTTTTTTTTATTGTATCCGATGGTGCGTTTTTATAAATGAGAGAAGTTTTAGCTTTGATCTTTGTTATTTGATTGTTTCTAATCTTATCATTTGATTCTTTATCAAGAACAAAGCAGTAAACAGGTTGCCCAAAACTCAGATGGTGATGATGATGGAGGTAATGATGAAGAATTCAGTGATGTCATCCCTATGTCTAAGAGTGAGAAAGCTGGCACGGATTCTGCTGGTGAGAGCGATGACGAGGAGTTGCAGAAGCCGACTCAACGCAAAAAGAAGTTGACATTTGCCAATCTACCTCAGGAAAGTAAGACGCCCAAAAAGGGTAAGACACCAACAAAGAGTGATTGGAAGGTGACACCTAAATCCAAAAAAAAAACACCTCAACTGCCTAAAGAAACTGAGAAGGGCAAGAAAACTAAAAAAGCAGAGGAGGATGTAATTTCTGTTGAGGAGATTGGTGATGTTGATGTTGCGTCCTTAGTTAAAAGCAACCCTATTCTCTCAATTAAGGGTGTTGAAGAGAAAGAAGGAAGTGAGAAACAAAGCAATGTGAAGGGGAAAGAAAAAAAAGAGGCACCAAAAAAGAAACAACAGGTTTATAAGAAGAAAGAGGAAGAAAAGAAGGTAGAGCAGAAGACAGGAAAACAGAAAAAGGTGGAACAAAAGAAGGTGGAGGAAGAGAAGAAGCATGAGGCAAGATCAAAGAAAAAGGAGGAAGAGAATAAGGAAGAGAAGGAGGAAAAGAAGGTTGAGGAGGACGAAGATGAAGAAACGAAGGCTGAGGCAGAGGGAGATGGAAAGAAGGACAAGAAAAATGAACCACACGATGATGATGACAATGGGTCAGGAAAAGGCAATGGTGTAGGTGGGACTTCATCTGAGAATAAGCCCGAGGAAAGCTCTGAGCCTCCTATGGGGCAAGAGGCTGGGCCTAATCCTTCAGAAGACACTACCAAAGCACCAACTGATGAGGACAAATATAAAAACCCTACTGTGAAGGGGAAAAAAAGACAATTCTCAAGGTACATTTTTCACATCGTTACTGTTTGGTAATAACCTAAAAGTGTTAAGGTAGTAAGTAAAAATTAGTGATTCTATTTTGGTTATAACCTAAAGATGTTTAGGTGATGACTTAACATGACAGGACCTGAGTTTTCACTTTCATACAATTTGGTTATAAATGTCTTGGTACTTCCCAGACATGACTCATTCATCTTTCTTACTGTTTGGTGATTACCTAAAGTGGTTTAAGTAATATTCAAACAGGAATGATTCAACTTTTATCATTACCCAAACTTATTTAGGTAATAACTGAACATAGACATAAATACAGTTTTCACTATTTTCCTGTTTGGTGATTACCAAACAGGTTTAGGTAATAACCAAACACAACCGTTTCTTGTTTACAAGTAATAAAAAATTCTTCATCAATGATTGCATTTAGGATGAGGTGAAGTGGAATTTCAAGATCAGGATTGCCACAATCCGTCACATATTGCACGGATTAGAAAAGACTCAGAAGGCTATTGTGGAGTATGTGTTTGATGACACAAAGGACATGGAGTACGTTTTTGTGATAATTCTTTTATGACATTATTTCTTTGCTTCTCATTGCTGTTTAATGTAAGGTGATTTTGTTTGTTTGGCAAGCAGTGAGTTATTAGTTGATTCTGAGTGGATCCAGGCCACACGTTCCGACCTCCGGACTCTATATCCTACGGCGCTTGTCACGGAAACGGTATGAGCATCTAGGTGACTCCATTAATTACACATAAACAAAATAGTTAACTGATATTTAGCACACATGCAGGCAATCAATGTAGCTGGGGTTAGAGTGAGTGTGAAAAACCATCTTCATTCTACATCCCGACAACATTCCGAGTACGTTATTTATATAGAAAATGTTTTCATCTTTTATTTTCCTTATCATTTTAAATTATTTAGTTTGTTTATTTTATTTACCTTAAACTTTTTTATTATTTACTATGTGTTATTTTCGTTAAGTACATGGATCCGGCACAATTTGATAAGAAAGAACGGGCTGATGGGAAGCAAGGACTATTGCCGTATAATCCACTTGTTAAGACGACTTACCTTCCTACAGCACTTGGTCGATGCCGTCAGGTATACACTATGCACTCCTTATGCAAAAGATCTGTTTGCTAACTTCTCTTTTAATGGGGTCCCAATATTTATGATGTAGTTTCTTGTTCCTCTGTGGTTGCCGGACCCAAATGATTGGTTCCTAATTATTATCTCATTGCCGCAATGTTGTACATACTTCTTTGATTCGGATCCGGGGGCAAATTCTAAAAAGCGGTTTAAGTATGCCGGGGAGCAGATGTAACTCCGAAACAAAACTTATTAGTACTTTATACGAAGGGTTAATATATACTTAGTCGTTTAAAATTTTTTTATTTGACCAACGTAGGTGAAGAAGTTGTCTGAATTTCTATCGACTGGGAAGAAGGATGCATACAGCAGGAAGATCGAGGATATGCCTAATTGGCCACTGAAATATATGCGTATTCCAGTTCAGGAAAATGGGTAATATTCCAATCACATATAATTGGTCACTAAAAGCTTAGTGTGCTAGTGTGAACATAGTGATCTTGGGTTTAAGAAATCATGTTAATTAATTGTGAAACTATTGTCAGATATGATTGTGGGATGTATGTCATTAAGCTGCTGGAGACAAAGGAATTTGGAGGTTGGAACAACCCTCAATATTTTAAGGTAGTAGTTTGGGGTTATTTGGTAATTACCATAACATGTTTAATTACTACCAAAAACATCCATAACTCTTTACTTGGTTATCTTGCACTCTTAGGTAATGACCTATAGTTTTTCAGTCATTACCTAGCACCAAATTGTTTTTCATAAAAGGTGTTTCATTAACTTGGTTCTTGTTGTCTTAATGTAGGATATGGACAGGTACCGCATCAACACCTTAATCGATGCCATTTGTTGGGAGCATAATACTCTCAGAGATGAGGTTGTGGCCAACGCATTATTTCCCTAAAAAACTATTTTCGTGGTTGTGGTTTGGATAATATTTATGAACTTCAGTTTCTGGTTTGGATAATTATTATTAACAAGACATATGTTTGGATATTATTTAAACTTTTCGATGTAATTTGTTTATGACTATGATGTTTGATGTTATATCCTAACAATGATGGGATGTTACTTTAGTATATAATATGGATGTTTTAGTGTGCATAAAGCATGTGGTGGATAATGTATTCATGATTTGAAGCAAACATTTCATAACCTAAATAAATAACCTTCAAATCCTTCGAAAACTTTAAGTAATTACTATAAGGGGTTCCTGTAATGACCAAATTTTAACAGAAACTAAGAGAAGTCTCATAACCGTCAATTCCAAAGTATATTAAAAATAAACAATTTAAAATCAACAATCCTAAGTACAAATTAATTAATTTGATATAAATGTGTTAATCCAAATAACCCAAATAGAGTTATAAATTCATAACATGTAAGAGATTAGAATGTCTTAGTGAGTTTGGTAATGCCCAAAATAGTTTTGGTAATTACCTAAAGCATATGATATGGGGTTCATTTGGGGCTCATAAATGAATTCAATGGGGTTTGGTGAAATATTGGAGAACACCCTCCACTTAATATGTTTAGTAATGCCCAACACATTTTTGGTAATTTCCAAACATCATATAATAATAAAAGGAGAAGGTAATCAATAATTAAACATAAAAGGACAAAGCGTAGCATACAATGTTTCGCTTATGACAATAGTCAAAGTTGGTAGTTACCTAAATCTTTTACATTAAAACAACTTAATTAGGCCTATTTACACAAAATTGACAGTGTAGCATCAAAAGTTTAGGTAATGACCATATCAGGTGAGGTAATTACCTAAACTTTTACATATGAACTATTTAATTCGATCTACTAAAGGTAATTGACATATGTATACATACAAAAGTAAACCAACTCCAATTACAAAAGTTCTACAAAGGCCTATTTACACAAAAAATTGACACCGTGTAACATCAAAAGTTTAGGTAATAACCATACACTAGTGAGGTGATTACCTAAACTTTTACATATGAACTGTTTTTTTTACGGCCATTGCCAACGTACTTCGAGCGACAATATCGATCTATATCAATTTTGTTATGTTTGCTTCTCAGAATTATGGCTATAGCGCGTAAACGTTCGACACGCATTGCTTTTGTCTGCACAGAAAGTTACACAAGTTACTATAATAAGATCATGCAACAAAGTCAAATATATACATTTACAATGCGTACAGTGTAAAAAATGGTTGGAATGACGTTCACATCACTGCAGTGGATGTACTTAATCACGTACATTCCACAATCATGGCTACAAAAAGAACAAGTCCATAAGTCTATCTTATATACAATGTGAAAGATAAGAGAGTTCAAAATTTTGTATTATGCACGCATTCGGTTGTCGTGTACATGGTGGATATTCGTAAGTGAAATGTTTCATGTCCACGAACAAGGGCGCCAAACGGTGACCTTCAAGCCTTTCCGAAGTTGCAGTCATCTGATGCAAAACAAAATAGGGAAAAACAACTGTTACCATACATTGCTAGGGCTCTGTCTTGCTTTGGTAATTACCAGAACTGTAATAAGTACAAATTTGAGTACCATGTCCATGACTGTCACAAGCCGATGGTTCGATTTGGAAAGAGAATCCATAATGTACACCTTTTTCTTACGTAAGTCAACGATCGTCAAGAACCAATGCTCATGCTTCACATCAAGCAAAGGAATATACACCTATAAACAAGTCACAAGCAACGTTTAGTAAAACTCAAATGAAACCACGTAAGGAAACACACATAGTAATGTTTAGTACAAACCTCTTCAATACTACTTAAGTCAGTTGGGAGATAAAAATTTAACCAAGCAGCAAAGGTGTCCAAAAGGGTCTTGTTACAACCATTAAAGCCGATCCGTTCATCTTGTTGTAAGTAACAACCTACAAAATATAAATTTTATCGGTGCTAATAATTCTATAATAACCTTAAAATTTTGTCGACGACCTCACCATGAATATACTTGGAAGAATTAATTTTTGGCTTTTTTCCTCAATCCGGGTCAGTTGTAAGTCATACATATACACATCAAGGAACTGTTGAAAACCAACACTAATAAGTATCGACTAATTGCCAAAACCTTTTGACATGTTAAACGGGTGTTTCGACAGGTGTTAGATAATGACCAAAAGAATTTCGGGTCATTACCTTAAGACTGAAGTCATTACCCAAACTCATGTCAAACAAAACTACCATGTGACCCAAATAATTTGGGTAATACTCAAACCATCATTTATAATTACCAAACAATATCAGGACACCATTTTCTGTTCTGAATAGGTTTAGGTATTCACCAAAACAAGTTTGGGTGATCATCAAACACTGTCAGACCACAAGATCCCCAAACTTGTGTAAAAGGAAAAAAAAAAATAGGATGACCATATGTACCTGAGTGCTTAGCCAATGATCTGGGTATACGCAAAAACATTCATAGGCAGAAAGAAAACTCCAAGACTGTTGTGGCCGGTAAATAGTTTCATTTGACGGCCCTTTCAATATGTTCTTACAAATATTTCTTTCAATCGGGTCCAAAGAGGGTAAGTACTCGTCGAAAAATTGAAGCGGCCTACCACTTTTTTGTGGCGTAAATGACCGATCGACAAAATCTTCATTCGTCTTGGACATGCCATTGTTAAGGGCCTTATTAAATAATTTAAGTTGTTGCCCAACCGCTTTCTCTTTAGCATTTTCCTACAATTCGAGGCATGGTTTGTTGGATTGTATTAGTTTGCATACTAATTAAATAAATAGGCAGATATGAGAAAAATTTTATACCGATGATTCTTCGGTGTCACTCCCACCTTCTTCTGATATCTTAACCTTTTCCGGTCCTGATCTTTTTGCCTACCATAATGGAGACAAATAACAAATAAAATAACATCAACTTAAGTTAGTAAACATACATCGATGGCATCCATTACCTTCAACGCGTCGATGTTAGTAATATTCCGAATTCAAATAAAAGACAAATATCAAACACAACTCGGCCATTGACCTTAATTAAGAGTATCCAGCTCATTTGTTTACTTGTTACAACTCCGGCTTCAAATACATTGGGTCATATAACTCTTCACGCATTCACAATACATGAAAATAATGGCTTCAAAATTTTGGTCATTACCAAATCAATCTAAATTTGTTTACTTGTTACAACTATGGCCTGAAAACTTTGGGGGTCATATAACCCATCACACATTCAGCAAATCCAATAACAAATACTAGCATATAAACATATGGTGATGACCAAATACAAATTTGGTCATTACCAAAAAATTATGTATATGGATAAAATAAGAACCAATTAAAAAAATACTATTCATACGCTGCTCATTAACTTTTCTTCATCCACCTCGAGGGGTGGTTTTTTTCCTGAACTTTTTTTCGCCTGAGTGGTCTTTTTCGCATTCGGGGTGTTTTTGTCACATTTACTTTTTTGGTGCTCTTTTTCGGAGTAACCTCCTTTGAAGGCGTATCCAAATCACTTGCTACACCATCTTCTTCTTTTTCAATCTTGGCTTTTTTGGTGGTCTTTTTTGGCGTCAACTTCTCTATTGGCATGTCCCGAAGAGTTTCCAAACCAAAGATAGGTTCGGGACGAACAAAGCGAATTTCCTTCATGCTAAACGATGACCTAACTTGCACACTAGGTACAAAAGTCTCGTCATCATTGTCAATATCCAACTTACGCTTTGCACATTTAAGCGTATCACTAAGTATGGGAGATAGAAACGGAGAACACATCTTATCTCTGTGTGTTTTCGGTTGAGTGGGGACAGTTCGGACATCGTTCAAGATTTCGTCTTTTTCCATTCCCCCATCATTACCTTGTGATACATTGTTGGTATCAACATCATTCCCATCCTTCTCACGTGCCTTTTCTTTATCTTTCGGAGGTACGGTTGAGATTACCTTCTCTAATGCAACCTCCATGTGCACCACCTTTGAGAATATAGCATCCATCTTTGAGAGGATTCTTTTTAGAGATTCTTCTACCATTCCAATCCGCTGTTAACAAAAATATTTCAATCAATGAGCCTTTCATATCATCATTTGAACTCAATTCAATCATTTGAAAGGAAAATAAAAAATAATAATGCAACATTTTACACCGATGCAACCTTGTCATATAAACCACATAAAACCTCATGGATTAGGTTATCAATGAGGCATATCTTAAGCATACAAATCCATCATCATATATGTTATAGTCACATAATTTGAGGCCATTGGCCAAGTCAATTACTAATTTAGGTGATGCCCTAAAATGTTTGGAAATAACCTAATCTGATTAGGTGCTTACGTAAAATATTTGGAAATAACCTAATCTGATTAGGTGATTACCTAACATATTTGGAAATAACCTAACCTGATTTCCTAAAACATGTTTGAGAATTACCTACAAGTATATGATCTAGGGTTAATTTGGGCTTTTTAGTACAAGGACAGACAATGGGGGCCAAAAACTTAAGTCAATGGCGTTTGGTGAGGTATTAGGCTTAATGGACTCAGTGGCATGGTTGTCCAATCCTCATAGGATTGCTTTGATTAGTAATGGGAATGGATTGTGATTGGCAGAACATCCTCCACTTAGTAGGTTTGGTCATGGCCAAAACATGTTTGATAATTACCTAAAAGCATATGATATGGGGTTATATGCTATAGTCACATGATTTGAGGCCATTGCCCAAGACAATGATTTTTTTTGGTAATGCCCTAAAATGGTTTAGGTAATGACCTAAAAGGTTTGGTAATAACCTAATCTAATTAGGTGATTACCTAACATATATAGTGTTTGTATTAGGTAATGACCAAAATATACTTTAGTAATTACCTAAACCCTGCATTAAGTTGCACAAAAAACAAGTGACATTCCACTATAATGGAGAGGATTCTTTCTAGAGATTGTTCGACCATTCCAATATGCTGTTCACATAAACATTCGATCGATGAACCTTTCATATCAAAAAAATTCAATTTAATCATTTTAAAGCAAAATAAAAGGGAAAAATGCAACGTTTTACCCCGATGCAATCTTACCATTTAAACCACACAAAATATCATGGATTAGGTTATCAATAACCCACATCATATATGTTATAGTCACATGATTTGAGGCCATTGTCGAAGACAATTATTAATTTAGGTGATGACCTAAAACATTTGGTAATAACCTAATCTAATTAGGTGATCGATTACCTAACCCAGCAGTAACATGCACAAAAAAGTAGTGACATTCCACTACAATTGAGAGGATTCTTTTTAGAGATTCTTCTTCCATTCCAATCCAATGTAAACCTAAACAATTTTATCAATGAACCTTTCAAGTCATCAAAGTCATTCAATTCAATCATTTGAAAGCAAAAGAAAATGAAAAAAGGCAACGTTTTACCCCGCTGCAATCTTAACATATAATCAACTTACAACCTCATGGATTAAGTTATCAATAACCCACATCTTAACCATACAATTCCCTCATCATATATGTTATAGTCACAGGATTTGAAGTCATTGCCCAAGAAAATTATTATTTTAGGTAGTGCCCTAAAATAGTTTAGATAATGACCTAAAAGTTTTGGCAATATCCTTATCTAATTTGGTGATTACCTAACATATATATTGGTTGTATTAGGTCATGACCAAAATATCTTTAGTAATTACCTAAATCTTGCATTAACTTGCACAAACTATAAATGACATTCCACCACAATGGAGAGGATTCTATTTAGAGATTGTTCGACTATTTCAATCCGCTGTTCACATAAACATTCTATTGATGAACCTTTCATATCACAAAAGTCATTCAATTCAGTCATTTGAAAGCAAAAGAAAAAGGAAAAAACACAACATTCTACCCCGATGCACTCTTATCATATAAACCACTTAAAACCTCATGGATTAAGCTATCATTAACCCACATCTTAACCATACAATTCCCTCATCATATATGTTATAGTCACATGATTTGAGGCCATTGCCCTAGAAAATTATTATTTTAGGAAATGCCCTAAAATGGTTTAGATAATGACCTAAAAGTTATGGTAATATCCTAATCTAATTAGGTAATTACCTAAATCTTGCATTAACTTGCACAAAATACAAGTGACATTCCACTACAATGGAGAGGATTCTTTTTAGAGATTGTTCGACCATTTCAATCCGCTGTTCACATAAACATTCTATCGATGCCTTTCTTCACAAAAGAAAGGGGAAAAAATTTTACCCCAACGCACTCTTATCTTATAAACCACATAAAATCTCATGGATTAGGCTATCAGTAACCCACATCTTAACCAGACAATTCCCTCATCATATATGTTATATTCACATAATTTGAGGTCATTGTTCAAGACAATTATTATTTTAGGTAATGCCCTAAAATCGTTTAGGTAATGACCTAAGAAATTTGGTAATATCCTAATCTAATTAGGTGATTACCTAACACATATAGTGGTTATGTTAGGTCATGGCCAAAATATCTTTAGTAATTACCTATACCTTGCAATAACTTGCACAAAAACAAGTGACATTCCACTACAATGGAGATGATTCTTTTGAGAGATTGTTCGACCATTTCAATCCGCTATTCACATAAACATTCTATCGATGAACCTTTCATATCACAAAAGTCATTCAATTCAATCATTTGAAAGCAAAAGAAAAAGGAAAAAATGCAATGTTTAACCCCGATGCAATCTTATCTTATAAACCACATAAAATCTCATGGATTAGGTTATTAGTAACCCACGTCTTAATGTTATAGTCACATGATTTGAGGTCATTGCTCAAGACAATTATTAATTTAGGTAATGCCCTAAAATGGTTTAGGTAATGACCTAAGAATTTTGGTAATATCCTAATTTAATTAGGTGATTACCTAACATATATAGTGGTTATGTTAGGTCATGACCAAAATATCTTTAGTAATTACCTATACCCTGCACTAACTTGCACAAAACTGCAATGGAGGTCCCTAAAATGCTACAAATTTGTTTCATCTAATTGCTAAACTAAAGTATGATCTATGCAACAAATGTAACCTAATAAAAGTGTGAAGTGCATTGATTTATTGCCATTATCTTACAAACCTTAAATTTATTTTTGGTTATGTCCAAAATATGTTTAGTAATTACCAAAACATCTTTAAGTTTGGTCATATCCAAAATATCCTTAGTAATCACCAAACAACTCCAATATCTTAGACTAAAAACCACCTCAACCTCCCATGGAGGTCGCGAAAAACCAGAATTTTTTTTGCATCATAGCTAAACTAAAGTATGAACTACTCAAATGTAACAACAAATTTTCGCATAAAACTGTGAAGTGCGTTGATTTAGAGAAATTTAGTCACCAATACCGTCATTTTTTCCCTTAAAACCCTATATATTTTTGGGGAAATTTTTTCAAATTTGCAAGATTAATCTTAATCAAACACACAAATGAAGATAGAAAATCATTAATTTGTTACTATATACGAAATATTCAAGTAAACTTACATCCATTTCATCGACGGGTGAAGAGTTTAGATCGAAATCCATGGAGGTGAAGGTTTTTGGGGTGAAGAGTTCAACAATGGAGGTGAAGGTTTTTGGGGCGAAATGGAGGCGAAGAATGGGTCGAAATGGAGGAACAAGATGGAAGATAGGGTCGAAATTGAGGGAGAAGGTGGAAGAATGAGTCGAATGTGGGAGAATTTCGGTTGACAATGGTGGATTTGGTGAAGAACATGAAGAACAAGGAGGAGAGAGAAAATGGGTAAAAAAAATTTGGCTCCAAATTTTTTTTCCATAAGTAAATTACTGTTTGGAACCCAAAAAAACAAATTCGGATTTATTGAAATTTTTTTTTTTTTATTATTTTCATGATTTTCAGAAATTAATTTCATGATTTTTGGTAAATAAACAAAATGAAAAGAAATGAAAATAAATAAGTTTTGGCAATTAAAAAAAAGGGAAAAGAAATGGCAAAAGGGACCCACTAACAAAAATGGGTGGCTCACATTGATTTGTTTCAATGGTCTTTTTTTAAAAAAGACCATGGTAGAATCATCCATTTATTTATAGAATTAGTTAGTTCTCAAGAGTAATTATTACTTGGAAATGTCTTACTGATATGAACTGAAATTTGGATATAAAACTATAAGTCTATATTCTGACATTTACAAGCTGAAGTGCTGAACATACTTCTAGAAATAAGAAGAAAAAGATGAAACAGCACAAGAAAACAAAACTAGTGGACCACGGAAATTCAAACACTGCTGAACTGCTAACATACTCCTAAGGCGGTGAGTCATGGAGTCCTGAACTCTGATCATGCATGCATCTTTTGGAAGTTACTACATGCCTTGCATATTGTAATTAACAAGGACTATAATTTAATTTATTTATTATAATTGCATGAACCTTTAGCTAGAAGGCTTTCAAGAAGTTTAATAGCGACGCTAAACGTCATCTCATTAAAGTTTTTAGACTAAACTTGCCACCATAATTTAAGAAAAATATTGTATGTGCTATTCCAAAAAATAATGGAGCTAAAAGTATGGATTTAGTGAATATGCTATTATGTCTATCATACGAACCTAGGTACCACAGAAGCGGATACGGGGACAGCGAGTATGAGTACGGAAAACGGCAAAATCAAATTTTCAGAAAACGCGTACGGCAAGGATTCGACAAAAAATAAAATAAAAATAAATCTGGAAAAAAATTACTGTATTTTTAATGAGTTAAAGTGTCAAATTTTCAAAGTAAATATGGATAAACATTGTTGTGCTTTTTTAACATTATGTTTTCCTTCTAGTGAATAAGAAAAGTTGGATCAACAAAAAAATCAGAAGAAGAAAAATGTCTTTAAAGACCATGTGCCAAAGGAAAAAGAAAAGGAGTATTAAAAAGAAAAGAAGAAAAGGTAAAAAAGGAAGGGTGTAAAATAGACCAACTGGCAACAACTAACAAGTACCTTTATTAAATGAAATCACGTGATATTATCTATCCTCCTTTTCTCTCTCTTCTCTCCTCTCTCAAACTCAATCACGACGAGTTCATGACTGCTGCTTTTTCTCTCTTTATTGTTCATAGCTTCTCCAATGGCGTTGCCGTCACCGACTACTTGTGGGTGGTTTGTTGGCTGAAATTTCATTGAAGGGTAGGGGGACGCCTCTAAACTTGCTTAAACCGTCCCCGTCAAGAAATCCTAGCCGTCCCCATTATTTAGAGCCGTGTTGGGGACATATTTCCGACGTACTCGTAATGTCCCCGTCTCTGGTACCCCAGAGAAGTGAATCTATTTTATGGGACGTATTTCGTGCTTTCGAGACTCTACAAGTTTCATGGAAAGGTCACTAAGGCACTTCAACATTGAAAATTTCTCATCACTTCGAACATCAACAATGAATTTTCGAAGTGAATATTCCATTAAAGAAAGTTCAACTAGTGAAAAGTCACTAAGATAAAATTCGGCTAGCTATACTCAACTCTATTATGTCAAATGAAGAAAATTGATTAGCAAGACTGAAGGAAGACTTATAAACAAGTAATTCCTTACTTACCTAATCAAATCGGTTTTCAAGTTCTTGTAATTGTAGATCAATGACGTTTAGAAAAACTTCAACTCGAAAATAGTGAAGATTTGTTACTTATGGTCTACTACCACAAAACTTCCTTCTGTCGGGATGCACATATTTTTCCGATCCTCCATAAAAGGAATCTCAATCTCATATTTAATCATAAATAAACCAACATTGTCCATGCGAGTATCCCATCCATCATCTTATAGCTTCTGCAAATTTATCTTAGTCACATCTACCATTTTTCATTTCATTTACTATGTCTGGATCACTTTTTTGCAAAGCTATGTTCAACTTATTTGTAATTACGAATATACTCTTCATCAGATGTTCCACAAAAAATAAAATAAAATAAAATGACATCAACAAGTGTAAGTGATTTGGCTCATTTCAAGTCAACACTATCAGAAATATCCCTAATGGCATCAAGTACCTTATGAATTGTTAGATATAAATTAAACACATTCAAAATTGTTTTAACCCCAACGCATATCACCTGACCTACTCACACTAAGCTCCTGATTTAAGGAAGTTCCAGATTCAAATTCACCCAGAGATAATGCTGCCACTACACGTTTAGCTTGTTTTTCCCGAATAAATTCTTTTCGTTTGGGTGAACCACCCACAAAATTCATTAAAGGTGCAAGCACATCAACAAACAACCAACCACATTCAGCATTTTTCTTTGTATCGACAACAATGTTGGTGAGCAAAATAATGGACACAATATGCAGATGGATATTTATTTAGAATTAAAGTTTTAAAGCCATTGATTGCACCGTGCATATTGCTAGCACCATTGTCACCTTGGTCACACACTCTAGAAAGAGTTAGAGAGTTCTCAATTAGTTTTGACTCAATTGCTTCTTTTAATGTCACAGATGTGGTATTAACAACATGTAAAACACTAAGAAAGCGCTCCACAACTTCACCTCTTTTATTAACATATCGCAAACAAAGAACCGTATGTTCTTGATAAAAAAAATATCCGCAAACTCATCAGCAAGAATAGCAAAAAAATCACCATCAAGTTATTTCATAACTGCGTTAGTTGTCTCTGTTGCGCAAGCATAAACAATATCGTTTTGAACTGAAGGAGCTATTATTTGACTATTACCCAGGGCATTTTTTAAAAAAACAACTTTAGCAACATCTTCTTTTTCCGAGGAAAGATATTTCAAAAGTACAACGAAGTTACCTCTATTAAAGGAACATGGCCATGAGAAGCCAAGCCTTGAAGTAAAAGACACTTCAAACATTTAATTGAAGCTTCTATATGCTTGCGATATTTAAGCTTGTTTTCTTTTGATTGATTAGCAAAGAGACATGGAAGACTGTTTTTTTTTAATCTTCAAGAGACTGCACATCATTATGAGCACTCTTATGTCCTCCATCATGCTTATCGTACGCATATGTTTTGTCCCAAGCTCTTAATCCTTCATTAACAAATGCATCTCCTGCCGGTGTGTTTTCTTCCTTGAATAAATAGCAAGGAAAATAAAAAATCGTATCCTTTTCAACACTGTACTCAAGCCATGATTTGTAACTTTTTAACCAATTTTCTTTACATCGGTGAGGTTTCCCCCAAAAAATCTTTAAGGAAAGTCATGGGTTGTAGGTTGTCAATAATCTCTTTTAGTATAAACCCTCCGAACTATATCATGGTCATCTTTATGAAAATCAAGAATTTTCTTCCTTTTCCCTGGATCTTGAGGTAGATTAATAGCATCCACTTCAATCAAGCTTTTTTGTTCATTCGAGGCTCGAGTCTCAGGATTTAAATGAAATCTAACTTTTGTTTCATCTCTTTGATTTTTTTTAGTATGATTAGTTTCTTGTGTTGAGGGGTTATTGATTGGTGGATGAAAAATTGTTTGAGATCGATGAGGATTTGGCATAGGGGATATCCAGTATATACGTTAAATCTTTGTGAAAAGAAACTTGCAATATCCTTTTGTTTTGTTCTCTTCATTCTGAAATTCATTTTAAAACTTTAATTAGATCATAGATTTATGGGATATTATCTCAAATGACCCTGACATATAATTTTTTTTTCAAAATAACCTCGACATTTACACCCCTATCGAGGATAACACTAAACTTGTAATTTGTCATTAAACTTGATGCACTAGTACAAAAATGGCGATTTACGTCGGATCGCATACCCCCGTTTGCATCGGATAGGGGTTCGACGCTACAGGTCGTGACGCTATTTCCCAAGTGTTATTTGCGTCGGATGTGCATTTGACACAAATTTAGAGCCATTTGCGTCGGATGAAGCGTACCACCCGACGCAATAGTTTCAAACTGATTGTTCATCCATGCTTTAGAGTGGAGGAGGATTTGCGTCATTTTGAGTCAACCTCTGACGCAAATAATGTGGATTTGCTTCGAATAATGATATACATCCGACGCAAATTGCCGTTTATAGAGTAAAAAAATTAAAACTAAACCCCACCCATATTTCAGCAACAAGCACGAACCCGTAAAAAAAACCAGCACGAAAGCAGAACCACATTGACAATACAATTTGACCTCCAAACAAACAATTAAGAATCTATGAATACTGAATCGAAAAACAGAAATGAAACCATGAATGCTGAAATGAAACGAAATTAAAAAATTGAACCCAAAAAAAAAATTCAGATCTAACGCAAAAAGAACCCTAAAAATTCATGTCCAACTATTAAAGGAATCACTTCTAAAAAAACTTCAAATCTGAAGCGATTAAATAATAACCTCAATTCATGTCCAACCATTTGCCGTTAAGAATCGCACCCTAAAACAATTTAAATCTGAACCGACAATGAAAGGAGATGAGTGAGGTTGCGTCCTTCGCCGAAGTGAGTGAGGTTGTACGACGAGAGTAAGGATGTGTGACGAGTGCTTTTCGAAAACTTCGACAGTGAGGTTGTGCGATATCCGCAACTAAAAGCCATACCAATACTCAATTTTCCCAGCAACAACAATCCAGAAGTATGCTGCTTAAAAAACACCCAATTCACACAACATTCCACTGAAATCAATACTGAAGAAACCACGCAAATTGACTCCAAAAAAGAGAGAATTTGGTTAGAATTTGAAGAATGCAAATTTTATGTGGGTTTGAACATTGTTAGGGTTTGTTGAAGGTCTGGGTAAGTAGGATTCAGGTGAAATGGCGGAGAAGTTGAAATTGAAGGAGGAAAGAAGTGAGGTCTGAGGGAGAGAGAGGGAGGGAGATGGAGGGAAAGAGAGAGAGAGAAGTGACGGCAGACCATTTGAAATGTTGGTAGGGTTTGAGTGGAGTGACCATTCGCATTGGATGGGTTATTAAATCCAACGCAAATCGTTCCAAAATAAAAATAAAAGGGTGAAGTGGGCCAGAAACCCATTTTTGTCGTAAGGGCTTACTAGATCCGATGGAAATCGTAGGATACATCGATTTGCATTGCATATAATGTACCTTCGACGCAAATCCTTTGTTTAATTTTTTGCACTGAACATTAATGGGATCCGACGCACATGAATCACGCACCCATCTGTTTTAATTTTTTGCCTCGAGCATTAATGTAAATCCGATGCACATGAAGCATGATTTGCGTCGGACCCCCATAGTATTTGATATTAGCGATGCCCCCTATACTTCTGCGTTGGTTTGCCAGTCGTGCGACGCAATGGAAATCAACATTTTTCTACTAGTGACGTAATGGCTAACGGTGTTAACTTTTTTTAAAACAAAAATAATTAGTGTTTTTATAAATAAAAAAAACCCAAATTATCTCACTCTTGTTCTTCGGCCCTGTTCTTTTGGACTTATTTTCAGCAAAAATAAGTAAAAATAAGTTTAGTTCAGCAAATATAAGTAAAAATAAGTTCAGTTCAGCAAAAATAAGTAAAATTAAGTTCAGTCCAGCAAAAATAAGTTCAGTTCAGCAAAAATAAGTTCAGTCTTGTCTAATGTTGTAATTATTATTTTTGTTTTCAATATTACTATTAATATTGTTATTATTAATATTATAATTATAATAACGATGAATTTCTATTTTTTATTTTTTAAATTTTTAATTTTTAATTTTTAAATTTTAATTTTTTATTTATTTATTATTATTATTATTATTATTATTATTATTATTATTTATTATTATTATTTATTATTTATTATTTATTTTTTATTTTTTATTTATTATTATTATTATTTATTATTAATTAATTATTTATTATTTATTATTATTATTATTATTATTTATTATTTATTATTTATTATTTATTATTTATTATTTATTATTTATTATTTATTATTTATTATTTATTATTTATTATTTATTATTTATTATTTATTATTTATTATTTATTATTTATTATTTATTATTTATTATTTATTATTTATTATTTATTATTTATTATTTATTATTTATTATTTATTATTTATTATTTATTATTTATTATTTATTATTTATTATTTATTATTTATTATTTATTATTTATTATTTATTATTTATTATTTATTATTTATTATTTATTATTTATTATTTATTATTTATTATTTATTATTTATTATTTATTATTTATTATTTATTATTTATTATTTATTATTTATTATTTATTATTTATTATTTATTATTTATTATTTATTATTTATTATTTATTATTTATTATTTATTATTTATTATTTATTATTTATTATTTATTATTTATTATTTATTATTTATTATTTATTATTATTATTGTTTATTATTATTGTTTATTATTATTTATTATTTTTATTATTAATATTATTTATTATTTATTATTATTTATTATTATTATTTATTATTTATTATTTATTGATTATTATAATAATAAGTATTGATAATATTATGTTAATGCTGTTTAGTTCAGCAAAAATAAGTTCAGTTCAGCAAAAATAAGTAAAAATAAGTTCAGTTCAGCAAAAATAAATAAAAATAAGTTCAGTTCAGCAAAAATAAGTAAAGTTGAGCAAAAATAAAATAAGTTCAGTTCAGTTCAGCCAAAATAAGTTCAAAAGAACAGGGCCTTCATCTCTTTCCCTCTCTTTCTTCATCTCCACAACACCAACCACTACCAACACCACCAGTCCACCACCACATCAGCACCTACATTTTTCTCTCCTCTCTTCATCTTTGGCTTGACATTTCTTTCAGTTCTGGAAGTTCCTACGAGATGACATTTTACAAATTCGTCTCCTTAATTGAGTTGTACAATTTGGAATTGGCTACCCAAAAATTATAAAAAAATTCTCTTTGCTTTAATTAGTCACCTTCTTCAATCCTTTAATGAAGGCGAGCCAAAAGAATCCGAAGGCGAGGTTGAAGGCGGCGAAGTCCCAGTTACCTCCGCTGCAGTTGTAAAAATCGTATTAGGAAGTAAACAACCAAGCATAACAATTATCGTCCTAGAATCAATATATCGAGAATCTCTACCAAAGAGGATACATTTCTAAGGTTTACTGTTTACTCTCAGGTTTATGCAAGAACTCGACAACCTGATGAAATTGAAAGCGAAAACACGACATTTGAAACAATGGAAATCAGTTGGGATTTTTTTCATTGCGTTGATTTTTCATACTAGCATTGTCAAGTTTTCAATCTAGGGTTTTCGGTACTGTCTTAGGTTTTCTGATGATTATTTGATTTTCATCATCCATTTTTTTAAGCTTTGTTTTTTATTTATATTATACATAGCTTTAATTCAATTCGGTTTTTGCAATTAATTGAACTTTGCATGTTTCTACAAGATTCTGTCATGAGACAAGAAGAATAGGGGTGCAAATTTCGACAGTGAGGGTAGTTCTTCATTAGACAAGAAAAATGGGGGTGAAAATTTCAAGGAGTTTCGAGGAGAAAAAGGAGTGAAAGAGGCTTAGAGAGGAATTTTTGTTGAGAAGAATAAAAAAATAAGAAGATGAGATGAGAGAAAGCGGATGGAAACTGCCATGGTTAACTATGCTGTTGTGGTGGTTTCCGGGGCTGGGGTAGGGTTCCAGTGGTTCAGGTTGTGGTTTCCGATGGGAGGGTGGTGGTTTCACAACTGGGAGGGGTATTAGTAGGGTTGTTTATTTCGGATTATCCGATCCGAAATTTCAGATTATCCGATCCGAAATTTCGGATCGGGAAAAACACGATCCGTATCCGATCCGAAAAGTTTCGGATATCCGAAATTTCGGATCGGATCATCGGATTATCTGATCCCTTTTTTTTTCCCCTTTTTTGTACCAATTGTCGCATTATTTAATTCAACACTTTTTTAGGCTAAATTGCTTACTGTTGTGAAGAGCTATTGCTGCCTATTTAGTGCCTAGTAAGTAGTAATGGCCAATTCAATTGGCTTTATTAAGTCATAAACTCATAACTCATTAAAAATAATTAGTTTCTAGTATACTACTATAAAAGTTGAACATCCAAAATAAGTAATTAACTATTACATCATAACATCCAAATTTCAAAAAACAAACATAACCATATCAACTTGTCCAAACAACAAAAGTGGACAGATTAAAGTCTTCCAAAGTTTCACCACAATTTAAACAAGCTCATAAATTTTGAACATCATGCAAATGTATCCAATGACTCATCAATTTCAATTGTTGGTTGCTCCAATGTCAAATCTTTCATACCTACAAAAAAATAAAAAGAAGAAACAAAAAATAATATTAGCATAAAAATAAAATAAAATGTAATGCTAATATAGGAAAATAATATAATTGTAATCAAACTAACCATCTTCCATGCTTTCCAATTCAAGCAAGCTTTTCTCTATCATAAGAGGCTCATGAGAAGTACGAATCCAATCTTGAGAACAAACAAGTGCCTCCACCATTCTTGGAGTTAAAGAGGTACGAAATGAAGCAAGCACACATCCCCCGATGCTAAATGCGGACTCCGAAGCAACGGTAGAAACCGGAATAGCAAGTATATCCCGGGCCATAAGTTGTAGGACGGGATATGTCTTAGCTCTATCTTTCCACCATAGTAAAATATCAAAGTTAGGATCATTAGGCTTACACTCATCACTCAAATATTTTTCCAACTCATTCTTCCTCTCACTAGTTTCCATACACCCCTTTTCCTTTTGATATTTTTGAGTCATGAATTGCCCAAAATTCATAACTCTCTTCTTTTATCTAACCGCATCATTATCCAAATTAGGTGTGGAGGAAGTGGAACTTGATTCTCTCTCTTTCCTTTTTGATGAAGGCATGGAAGAAACATAAGAATCAAACAAATCCCTCAAAGTAACTTTTATCTTTAAGGATAAAAGGTTACCTTGTTCACCCCCATAAGAAGATTCTGCAACCCAATCAACATAGGTCAATTTGTGTCTTGGATCAAGGACTAACGCAACAAGCATCAAGATATTGATATTATTAACATTACCCCAAAATTTGTCATGTTTCGTTTTCATTTGTTTTGCCAAATTTTCTATGCCTTCATCCTCATCTTCACAATATTGTGAAAGCATTGTACCAACACCAAAAGCATCATGCACATAAGAATTCACGGTCACATAACGAGATCCGGATAACCTCAAAGTGGCGTCATAAAATATTTGCAAAAAAGGCAAAAACACATCAATTTTACTCCAATCATCCTCATCCGGCTTACCACCAAATTTTCTAAGCTCTCTAACACATGCATTATCTCGAGAGTGCAAATTAGTGAAAGCTTTTTTAAATTTCAAGGCCGATTCAAGCATCAAATAAGTTGAATTCCATCTAGTATCAACATCCAAACACACAAGACTTTTAGTTTCCAAACCCTCTTCAATTGCACATGCTTTAAATTTTTGTAGTCTAGCCGGAGAAGACCTCACATATCTCACACTACCACGAATTTTCACTACGGGACTATCAAGATCTTTCAATCCATCTCTCACTACCAAATTCAATATGTGAGAAACACACCTCATATGCAAATAATTACCATTTAGCAAACTAGTTTGATGATAATTCTTTCTTCTTTTCAAATATTGAATAGCTAAATCATTTGAACTAGCATTATCCACAGTGACAGTCATTACCCTCTTAATCCCCCATTTATTCAAGCATTTTTCAACCGCCCTACCAATAAGTTCCCCATTATGGCCGGCAATTGGGCAAAAATTGATAATTCTTTTATGCAACTTCCAATTTTCATCAATAAAATGAGCCGTGAGACACATATAACTCAAATTTTGCCCGAAAGTCCATGTATCAGTTGTGAGACAAATCCTAGAAGACAAGCCTTTAAAATATTCTTTTAAAGTTTTTCTTTCCTCAATGAACACCTTATAACAATCTCTTGTTATAGTAGCACGTGAAGGCACAATAAAAGTAGGATTAATTGCCTTACAAAAAGATCGAAAACCCTCACGCTCTATAAACCTGAAAGGCAATTCATCAACAATTATCATTTTAGCAAGTTCTTTCCTAGCAAATTCTGCATCATATTCCCACAACCTTGGCACATTCACAATCTCAGTTGAGCCATCTTCTTTAGTTATTGTTTGGGATTCAAATTCTATTAACCTTTGCTTTCTATCCAAATTGCCCGGAAACTTTTGACATCTTTGAACATGATTCTTTAAAGGTGTAGTTCCATTCATGCCTTTACAACCAATTAGAGTTCCACAATGTTTACATTTGGCCTTTAAAGGATTACTAGTATCCAAAGAATGAGCCCACCATTTAGATTTGTTCTTTCTACCAGGAAGTTGAGAAGAAGAACCAGTTACATTAGGATGTAATGGTGGTTTTGTTTGTTTGCTTGAGGCCATTGAGGAAGCACTTTTCTTCCTCTTAGTTGATGGAGCTTTCTCTTCCTCTTCCATGCTCTCAACTTCTTCATCATCATCATCCGATATGCACACATTTTCTATGTTTGCATCCATCTCTAACTCATTGCTACCACTGAAATTACTAAAAATATTCAAATAAGATATATATTCAACAAAGAAAACAAAACAAGAGGCAAAAAACAACAATTTGAAAAGCAATACTTCATGAAACCATACTAGAATTTGAAAGCAAACAAAACCATTTAGCAAATAACAAATAATTCATATCAAGATTAACAACACCAAAATACAAAAATCTCGAAAGAAATAACTCAAAAAACGCTAAAAAAATCGAAGCACCAAAGCAGTAAAGCACTCGAAAATAGGCAACAATAAAAAAAAGCAAGAAAAGTTACTTATGTAGAGAGAGATGAAGTATGCGTGTATGAAGTTACAGAGAAGTATAATATACAAACAAATAATTTATAACACCACCAAAACTCAAAAATCATTGATTATATTTATAAAATTGAAATAGAAAACAAAAATGGGGCAAAAATAAACACAGAGACAAGAAGAATTAGAGAGTTGAGACAAAAGAAAACTCACCTCATTTGGATAGTTGGACGCCGCAAGCGAGAGACTGATGAACTGATGATGCGCCGTGGTGCCGCCGTGCCGGAGTGTCGAGAGTGGAGAGGCGGGAGTGCGTGGAGAGGCGAGAGTGCGTGGTGAGGAACAGAGGCTGACGGCTGTGAGAGTGGAGAGGTGAGAGTGTTTGGATGTTTGCCCTAGAATCCTTAGAATTTAGGAAAATAGAAAGTAAAACGCAAAGTTCAGTAGCATAGCAGCACGGCAGCACCATTCCAGTTTTTCAAAAAAATAAAAAAAATCATTAATTTTGAAATTTTCGGATATTTCGGATATCCGAAATTTTTTTCCCCAATCCGTATCCGATCCGAAATATCCGAAACCTTAAAAACCGGATCGGATATCCGAAATTTCGGATCGGATCATCGGATCGGATTTTCTTGAACAGCCCCAGGTATTAGGCTAGGGGATTTCAAAGAGAAAGAGGAGATAGATGATTCAGGGTTTTTTTAAAACAAAACATATTAATTATATTTGTTCTAAAAAATGTTAGCACCACTACTCATTCCATTAAGTTTAATGACAAATTACAAGTTTAGGGTTATCCGAGATAGGGGTGAAAATGTCGAGGTTATTTGGAAAAAAAGGCCTATATATCAGGGTCATATGAGATAATATCCTTTTACCAAAATAATTTTATAATCTAATAACAAGGCAATAGTATAACATTAAAATCATACAATTTATATTGTTAAGCAACAAATTGTTGATTCTAATTTGAATTTTTTTTTATATAATTTAATTTTGTAACAAATTGAGTAATTGATTTATATTTCACAAATCACATACTACAAATTTATGATAACCTAGAGCTATAACTCATGAAAGTTTACAAGGTACACATGGGGGGTGGGGGTGAATTGAGTACTTAGGAGAATTGGTGCTGATCAAATTCTTTCAATTTAATGAGGAACCAGTTGAGCTACTTCCTGATATCCAAAATAACATTACTTAAATACGATAAAGAACACACCAAATTTAACGAGGTTTAGCCAAACAAGGGCCTCCGTCCTCCTATCCTAGTTTTCTTGTTAATCGACTCAGAAAAAAAGAAAAACTCTCACACACTTGTTTCTCTTACTTCAGAGAAACAACTCACCCCCACTTACTCAAGTGTGCTATTTCGCACTTGAACTCACAAGCACTCACGAGTGCACTCCCAAAAGCTACCCAATCTCTAAGCCTTATGTTAAAGATTCAATACAATCAGTTTCTCTTAAACACGCTTTCTTACAAAGCAAATAAAGAGTGTTTTAGGAAATTATTCACTTGTTCTCTCTGTGAAAAGCTCTCAAAAATGCTCAATAAAATTATGAAGAGCGTCAAGAATGATTTAAAAACCCCACTCAGTATTATAGGCCAAAGCCCAACCATAAAAGGTGCCTAGATCAAGATACTTAAAAGATAGGAAAATCTTGAGTTAAGGAAAGTATATCTTAAATAATATCTTACTTGGAAGATGAAGATATTATCAAAGATATCCTCATGTTTTAAGCTAGGAAAAATACTGAATGAAGATCTCTAAAAGTTGGCAATTTTTCTTAAATAAAATATTTTTAAAATAGGCAAAATTTCAAAAAACTACCTTTTATAACCAACTTTTTTCAAAGAACTACCTTTTAATATTTTTTCAAAAAAATACCTTATATAACAAATTTCTTTGTATATAATACCATTTTATGTTTATAGTTAATATTAATCATTAAGTGACTACCTACTTGATGGCAACTATCGGTGGGATAGCGAGGAAAACAAGAGGGGAGGAGAGAAAAACATTTTGTGGTGCTCGCATTATTGGTGGTTAAACCTCATTAATAGTCAAATGATAGTATATTGAAAGAAATTTGTTATATAAGGTATTTTGTGAAAGAAAATTTTGAAAAGATAGTTTTTTTTTTTAAAAAAAAGTTGGTTATAAAAGGTAGTTTTATGAAAATTTTCCTTTAAAATATTTTTCCGAAAATCTTTTTGAATCAGCAGCTCAATCACTCAACAAAATAACTGGTACCCAGACCTATTATCATGTTCAACAATATCTGAATATACAACCTACTGGTTCCTATATTCAAAACCCTATTGTTTCACAATAAGAACAACACAAGCAATTCCACTAAAATATTACACGCAATAATTACATGGAGACCTAAGATAAACAAATAAAGGATCCTATACTATTTCCATGTACTTCAATTCTTGAAGCTTCCCTTGAATCAACAAATCAACACTTGTATTCTTCGAACATTCTTCGAAAGAGCTTCCTAACTTCAAGTCTTGGAATGGACCTGTTTGCCACACAAGTAACAACATAGCGTAGCAAATAATCCTTGACTGTTTTAGTATACAGTCAGCAACGGTTAGTATTCTCAGTTGTTTCCTAACAGCTCATAAATACCTGTAAGAACAATTGTTTCCTACAGTTGTTTGTCATCATTCAAAACTTAAGGGACTCAACAAATTCGCCCTTTTTGATAACACCAAACCCTTTGAAGTTTCCTGCAACCAACAAGTTAGTATAAACAAATAACTCAATTCAAAGCTCATGTAACTCATTAACTGAGCCTCCTTGACACATGACTCAAAAAACAGTCAATTCTCTCTCTGTTGTTTCCTAAAACAGAAAATAATAATTACAAAAATACAAACTCTTGAAATTAAAACTAAGGCAAAGAAACTAAATTAAGATATACTCAATTTACGACAAGCTCGATCTAAACTGCACTTAAGCGCTTAAACTTCAACCATTTCCCCCCTTTTGGCATCATTTGGTAAATACCCAATGGTAGAATAATTGCAAATAAGTTATTGTTGTTATCCATAACAGTACCATCAACTACCATTCAAGCGATCATGCTGTAATAAATCAAGTTAGGCATGCAACTCACAATCCATAAACCAAAGTGAAAATATCCAAGTACAAACCAACAAGAGTCAAACAAGAACCCAAATTACATGCAAAGTGTTTTGTAATAAGGGAAGGAAACACAGTCATGCAAAAACAATTATTGGAATAGGGAGGGGGGGAACAAATAAAATGTGCAATTACTCCTCATCATCTTCATATCCTCTCCATCCCCTTCTCCATTAGAAGCTTCATCACCATCATCTACTACTTTGTTGGAGGAGGAATGTGATGAACCATCACCTTCTTCATCTTCCTCATCATCAGTTGTTTCCTCTTCCATGGGATTAGCAGGAAGACGATCATCAACATAACTAGGAGCAATATCACCTGCAGAAAGTTGAACCTTTACCTCTGTAAGGGAGAGAACCAGCAATTGAGTATCCACCAGCTTATTCTCCAGTTTGGTGACCTTAGAATTGTTAGGATTTGGACATACCCTCAATCAACTTATACATCTTATCCAATGTCTTTCCCTGGTTGTCCAACCTTTCAATGACGACATCATCTGCTTGTTTTGCAGATACCGGTCTTAAAAGAGTGATCTTAGGTTGCAGAGCATCTAAAGCCCTGTTCTTTTGAACTTATTTTAGCTGAATTGAACTGAACTTATTTTATTTTTGCTGAACTGAACTTATTTTTGTTGAACAGAACTTATTTTTACTTATTTTTGCTGAACTGAACTTATTTTGGCTGAACTGAACTTATTTTTGCTAAACTAAACTGTATTAACATAATATTATCAATACTTATTATTATTATTTTATTATTTTATAATAATAAATAATAAATAATAAATAATAAATAATAAATAATAAATAATAAATAATAAATAATAAATAATAAATAATAAATAATAAATAATAAATAATAAATAATAATTAATAAATAATAAATAATAAATAATAAATAATAAATAATAAATAATAAATAATAAATAATAAATAATAAATAATAAATAATAAATAATAAATAATAAATAATAAATAATAAATAATAAATAATAAATAATAAATAATAAATAATAAATAATAAATAATAAATAATAAATAATAAATAATAAATAATAAATAATAAATAATAAACAATAATAATAAACAATAATAATAATAATAATAAATAATAAATAATAAATAATAAATAATAAATAATAAATAATAAATAATAAATAATAAATAATAAATAATAAATAATAAATAATAAATAATAAATAATAAATAATAAATAATAAATAATAAATAATAAATAATAAATAATAAATAATAAATAATAAATAATAAATAATAAATAATAAATAATAAAAAATAAATAATAATAATAAATAATAAATATTAATAATAAATAAATAATAAATAATAATAATAAATAATAAAATAATAATAATAATAATAATAATAATAATAATAATAATAATAATAATAATAATAATAATAATAATAATAATAATAATAATAATAATAATAAATAATAATAATAATAAATAAATAAAAAATAATAATAATAAATAATAACAATAAATAATAACAATAAATAAAAAATAATAATAATAATAAATAATAATACTTCCTCCGTATCAAATTAAATGCAACAGTTTCTAAATATGGCAGTTTCAAATTAAATGCAACAATTTCCTTCTTTCCATTTTTGGTAAAGATTATGAGTGTTAAATGACTGAAATGCCCTTACTAAAATTATTAAACCATTCTTATGCTAAGCTAATATGGACTGAAAATCAGATTACATAAGTTTTCCTTGATTAATGATTCCCACCAAATTTACCTTTCTCACTCCTCAATATTCAACTACCAACAACATTTATGATCAAATTGAAACTGATCATAAATGTTCATCAAAAACCCCCCAACCCAGAACCTTAATTTACTCTCTCTCCTCAACCGATTCTACCTCTTCATCTTCTCACTCCTCCTCTTCTCTCTGTCTCCTACAGTTCGTCTTTGTCTCTTACAGTTCTTCTCTCTCATCATCTTCTCACCAAAATTCGTCAATGGTGAACACGCAACCCCTAAATGATGCAGCTTTTGCTGCGAAAACGCAAGAGGAAATGATAATTTGCAGAGATCTTGCAAATTCAATTTCCGACGGATCTCCTTATGCATGGAAACTTTTTTATTCCGGCGAAGCTTCGACTTGTATAAGCAAAAAATCACTAAAAGCATTAGAGAAAGTCATGAAAATTGCAGAGAAAGAGGAGGAAACTAAATTGGCGCAGAAGAAGTTGTTATTTGAGACCCCCACTGGTAAGTCCCATATCCCTAAACCTAGATCTAGGGTTTCTACAAGAAGATCTCAGGGAAAGGGGGTGAAAATCTGTGAACCAAATTCTGAGGAGGAGAGAGAAAAAATTAGGGCAAACCCCATTAACAGACCTCCGATAGTGTGCGCATTAAAGGCGGTGGGTTGTAAGGAAAATTTAGCAACCCAAAGAAAGGGGAAAAAGAAGATGCATGAGGTGAAGATGGAGGTTGACAGTGAAGAGGAAGAAAAACAGGGGAGTCCTAATGAGGAGGTGATGTGTGGCTGGGAAAGTGAAGATGCAGAGGGGGGGACTTACCATGATATGTTCATGGAGGATGATGATGGGACCATGCGTCTGTTCAAGGTTTATGAGCACTATGATGAGCTCCTCAATGATGAAGGTCCTGAAATCCCCATGAGTCCCTATCATGAAGGGGAGGATATGGATCCATCAGAGCATGCATTCCTATTGATTCGCAAAGGAACTCAAAAGAGTTCCTGAGGTTTTGTTATCTTCTCTATTCGCTTTCAATTTACTCTGTGATTTTGCATTTTGGGTGCCTTGTCATGAATTGTGATTATGATGTAGCAATTTATCCCCTTGACTTCTGATTATGATGTAGCAATCTCTGGCATTAGTCCCTTGTTATGATGCTTAGTGAAATTTTTTTGAAGTGATTAAGATGTTCAAATTAGTCCCCTCTGATGCTGCATAAAGAAATTGTGTTGATGCCTCTTAATTGGAATTTGGACTCTTGATTAACTGTGAGGCTTTGTGTAATTGGAATGTGGATTGGTTGGTTAATTGATTGCTTGGCATTAACTGTCCCTTTGTGTACTTGGAATGTGGGTTGGTTGCTTGGTTGCTTGGCTGATTGAAATGAGTCCCCTTAACATCTCAATGATTGCTTGGCCAAAACTGTCCCTTGATTGCTTGGTTGCTTCGTTGATTGAAATGAGTCCCCTTAACATCTCAATGAACATATGTGAGAGATAATTGTCACAAACTAATGCAAATGATGAAGGGACTCAACATAGCACATTACCCATGCTCTGGGCTCCAAGTTTGGATGCACATTGTGCTTCAACTTGTTGAGGTATCAAGCATGGGTCATGTCATGATGATTATGTTAATCCCTGATGCATTAAAGAAGTCAAATGATGTTCAGACCCCAGTTAAATGTTTTGTCTGCCATATACAACTGGTATGGAGAGTTTCCATTACCCTGATCTCAGTGGAACATAAAATTTAACTACACATAACAGGGAAAGTTAACTACCATTAACTTCAAAAGATGCATAACATTACATGACTGCCTCATCACTTACATATTTAGACAAAAGACACATAACCAGAACTTGTTCATGTCCCTTATACACAAAAAATTATCAATACACAAAAAATATCATCATGTTCCTCCTTATACTTAGTCTCTGGTTAGGTGTAGCAGTCATCATTACTTGCACCAATGTTCAAGTTACCTAATCTGCATCCACTTCCTCCCCCTCATTGAAGTAGTGCACATTAGAAAATATAGGGACCTCCCTTTCATTAAGGTAGTTAACTGCCTCATCAAGTAGTGATTGTTCCACCTCAACATTCTCTGGCAATTTCCCAATTCTCCGTAAATGTGCTTTTCCATGATGAGGATTCTTGTAATTGTTACCCCCTTTGTCTTTCAAAATCTCAGTCATAACATATTGTAACTGTAACCATGTAAACTTAATCTTTTGTGTGCCATAGAAGTTATAAGCATCTTGAACTCTTGTTATAAGCTCATCTACATTTTGTGGAAATGATTGATTTTGAAGTGATTGAAGAGCCCTAAATAAACATAAATCTAACAAGTTGAGATCAGGGGATTGGAGTGGTTGATTTACCAGTTGTATGTTGAACCCATTCTGTGTTGCAGCTGCTTTGAGATCCATATCATCATCTGATATGTGTGGTCTAGCATTATCTTGCTGCAATTGAATGTTTCTTGGTAAATAGGCAGGCCAGTTTTGCATTATGCTTGGTATGACATTGTCAATAAGCATTCTTTTGATGACTTCTTTTGTGACTGACTCAACTGGCTTTGTTTCAATAGTCCCTGCTTCTCTGTTGCAACTTCTTTTCTTTGCTTTGACATAATGAACAAAAGGGTAGATTCTATACTTGCCATCATGAATTTGAATTCCATGTGAGTCATAAATTGGCCTCCCAACAACACCCATGAACATGATTTTAATCCTAAACCTCTTTGATTGACAACACCTATATGGGTCATCCTCAAAAGGTAAAAGATAAAATCTCCTCATTTCAGGGTTTAAGTAGAACCATTTCTCATCAATATGTATCACATTTTGCATGTCCATGAAGATTGGATTTGTTGTTGGTGTAGGAGGATAAATATGGCCTAAAACCCACTTCATTCTTGTCAACTTGTGTGCTTCTGTGACTCTTGGGTGGGTACTTGATGTGTGAGACCTTAATTTACCCTTTTTCAACAACCTGTAAACAGTGCAATGAGGGATTTTCAGTGCACCTGCAAAACTCCTAATTGTGGTTCTAAGATGCAGGGGCACAGATTGTAAAAAGTCATCACTGTAGTGCTTAGGTTTCCTCCCACATCTACCATATCTCTTGTGTATAACATCTATTGCATGACCTTCTGATCTTTGTTTCATTGCATCTTTGTAGATTCTATTTATAGTACTCTTATGGACACCTACTTCCCTTGCAAGTTTGCTTTGAAACCCCCATTTCAAATCTCCATCATTCTCATTTAGAAGTAGATTATCTACAATTAGTCTTCTTTGTGCTAGAGTGAGATTTGTTTTGTGCCTTGTGATTATTGCTTCAACTTGTGCTTCTTCATGTGCTATTTCTTCTTCCTCATCTTCTATGTCTTCTTGTAGCTGAAAATCTTCCCACAGTAGCTGCTCAATAGAGAAGAAATTTGGATCATCAACTTCTCCATCCTCCATGCTGACTTGAAGATGCACTAATCTGATTTTTTTGGGTTATTTTTTGCTGAACAAAATTGATGTGGAAATGTTAAACTAATTTGGTGCTGTGTGTGCAAGTGCCTTGTGTAAATGGTGGTTTTTTTTTTTTTGTTAAACAGTGGAATAGTTTAAGGTAGGAGAAGAAGAGGAGAGAGAAAGATCTTCTCTGGTTGTTTATGATCCTTTTTTGTGTGAACAATTGGCTATTTAATGGTAAAGGTTTTGGCTCCAAAAAACTGAAATTTTGGAGCAGATTTGTTTGGAGCCAAAAAAGAGTCCCACATTTTTTGATGGTCCCCACACTCCCCCCCAAAACTGCCGCCCCTTTTCCCTCCTTTTTAATTTTGTTGGCCCCACTTTCTCTCTCCTTATTAACATACCCACATGCTAACACTTTCTATTAATCTCTCCCTAAGAAATTTTGCCTAGGAGTCCGGGTCCTTTGAACTGTTGCATTTAATTTGATACGGAGGAAGTAATATTAATAAATAATAATAATAAATAAAAAAATAATAAATAATAAATGCTAAATAATAATAATAAATAATAATAAATAATATATAATACTAAATAATAATAATAATAAATATTAGAAAAATAAAATAAAAAACTAAAAAAATAAATAAAAAATAAAAAAATAAAAAAATAAAAAATCAAATTCATCGTTATTATAATTATAATATTAATAATAATAACAATATTAATAGTAATATTTAAAACAAAAATAATAATTATAACATTAGACAAGACTGAACTTATTTTTGCTGAACTGAACTTATTTTTACTTATTTTTGCTGAACTTAACTTATTTTTACTTAGTTTTGCTGAACAAAACTTATTTTTGCTGAACTGAACTTATTTTTACTTATTTTTGCTGAAAATAAGTCCAAAAGAACAGGGCCTAAGAGCGTTCTTTGTCCCTTCACGAATACTTTGACTTTTCGTTTTACAAACATCAGTCAAAGTGGGGCCTTCTGTAGACATATAATCGTGTCTCCCCATTTCAGTACCCGATGATGATACATATCGCGTTCTTAATTGGTCCAATCCAAGGGAGAGCAATCCGACGAGTTAGGCCTAAAACCATTCTTAAAATCGTAAAGTCTATTTATTTGTTTTAAAGATTCAAAATCCATATTTAAAGCCCAATTAATTAATCCTGATAATTAATTGTATTTTGAGTCTATTATTTAATTAAATTGAGCCCAATTTTTTAAAAAGCTCAATTAATTATTTGTCGTTTTTTATTGTATTCATTTATTTACTTTATAAATATTTTCAAAGACAAAATAAATGTATTTAAAGATAAAATAAAAATAAAGGATTTTATTAAAAAAGATTTATCTGTTTTGGGATAGCTGATTTTCATATGTAAAGTGATAATATTTGATAAAGATGAAAAGAATCTTTAGAGATAGAATTTAAAAAATCCGGCCAGATCTAAGTTGCGTCTGACTTAGCTTATTGCGCGAGCGCAAGCACGAAGTCGTAAACAGAACTGAAAAGCGCACAGGGCGTGCGCTAAGCACACAACTATGCGCGGGACACATAGCCTGCACGCTGCGCGCAATGCTCATTCGTGTCGTGCACTACTGTTACGCGTCGCGTAGCGAAAGTTCTTATCCTTTTTAGACTTTTTCTTATAAATAGGCCACGATCTTAACGATTTTTAAAACGCTTTTTTACGATGTCTCAAGGCATAGTTACACTCGTATAGTCTCATATAAACACATCAAACACATCAAATTCATTCATCGATGTTTGATCTTCAATTGGATTTCGTTGAAGGCTCCACGATTGCTACCCCCGAAGGTCGTTATTATCTGAGATCCAAACCACACTGGTATATTTGTGAGGGTCCTTAATCTTTCCTTTTCATATTTATTTGCTTGAAGTTACTAATGATTTTTTCATGATGCAGATCTTGAGGCAAAATTCGTTCTTTTGTACATTCTTAATCTATACTCCTCTTTATTTTATATATATCTTCATGATTGACATGCTTATGCTTTCATCACCCATATGTTGTTATTGCTAATCAAGACCTAAAGAACTTTTCTTATGCCCAATCTGATAATATGGACAACCTGCTAGGAACCTAATAATATGATTCTAAATAACTTATCACTAAAAAAGTAGTCTTTATGTGTTTAATGAACCTACCTAGACTAATATTTTTTAGGATGCTTGAAAATATTATTTGGTTATTTAATTGCAAAGAAACATGATATGAATCTTGTTAAGTAGAGGTTAGCAATGGGCGAACGTGATTCTTGATCATGTTCGTACCATCACCCTCAAATTCAATTTTTGGTTCAATTACGACCAACTATGAAGTCATGATGGGGAAATCTACATTGGATAAGTCCCTAAGTTTTCCCTAATATTTCCCAATATCTAATTAGGTTTATGAGTATTCCTTTAAAGACTTGTTGGCGACTTAAAAAATATTTTGCAATACAACCCTTCAATGAGGTAGTCAAATACGCGCTCATACCGCGTAGGCGAATAAAAACACGCCTACAACTATTATTCTGATATTATAACTTTTATGAAAATCACAATATTTGGTGGTTGAATTGGACCACCAAAAAGCATGTTGATAGAGGCAAATCAATCAACGTTAAGTTAAGATTGTGTGTTAAAATCTTGAGAAGCAATTATGGTTTTGTATTTATAGTTATGGTATTGGTTTAATAGTTATAAATTTTGAGGTTTTTAGTTATGATTTTGAAGCTAATACTTATAGTATATGGATTGTAATTTTTAGGCTAATAGTTAAATTTGTTGGTTGATATTTATGGCTTTTTGGTCGTTTGCTATGGGTTTCGGTAATAGTTATGATTTTGAGTAAATAGTTCAAATGATTAGGTAAATACCTATGGTTTGGTTAATAGATTTGGGTCAATGATTATGGTATTTGGATGAATAGTTATGACTTTTAGGTTGATAGTTATGGTTTTAGGATATAGTTATAGCTTTACGGTTAAAAGTTATAATTTTCGGGTTGACAGTTATTGTTTTGGATTTGATAGTTAGGATCTTTCAGTTAGTAATTATAGTTTTAGGGTTAAAAAACATGCTATTCTGGTTAATATTATAGTTTTCGGTTGATAATTATGTGTTTGTGGTTATTAGTTATGCTTTCAGGTTCATAGTAATTATTTTCGATTAAAAGTTACGAGTTAGAGTTAAGAGTTGTGGTATTTTGGTTTATTTTATGGTTTTAGGTTTATAGTTATGATTTTTTTCTATATAACAGTTATGATTTTTGGGTTAAAAATTATGGTCAGTTAATAGTTATGATTTTTGACTTAACTAATTAATTATTAAATCGTTTAACTAATAGATGCAATGTGAATTTTTAAGCTTAACTAATTGGTATGACGTTAAACTTAATGTTGGACTGTCTTTTTAGAGAATTTATATTTCTGCGAACATTAAATTGCATTACTGAGACATAATATATTGTGGTTCCAAATTTACCTTGGTGATAGTGTTAAAATATTATATTTGAATACGAGATCAAACCCATATAATTGTTTCCTTAATTTCGTAGATCTCTATATAAAACATATCTATACACATATATTAAAAGGCATTCCTATCAACGGAATGGTGTCACGTGGCACTCTGCTCAAGCTCCTAATACACATGTTATCTCATTAAGAAATATAAACAATGTGTAGCTACTAGGAATTGAACTCACGACCTTTGACACGAAATGTGAGAGTTTAACCACCAATCCACCATAATATCAATATTTAATATTTCAAAGTAAAATATAATAAAGTCTTATAATTATATGCAATACTATAAAGACATAGACAAGCTTTTTAATCTCTCACACTTTTACTAAGGTAAGAACATTCTTTACCCCAATTCCATTGACATTGTTATTTTTATCCCCAATTCCTTGAAAGTTTTTTTTTTTAAATCAACTTATCATGCCATAAGGTCCATTTTCCAATTTTGCACTAGAAAGAAAATTATGAAAAGTTAATGAAATCAATTATGAAATTTATGAATGATAATGTATTTGATAATTGTAACAGCCCGAGGCATTACCCCAACCAAAAATACTAGTTAATAATCAAAGCCTAGCTAGGAAGTCCGTGAATGAAGTTAATCACAACGGGACAAGATAAAATCCATTAAAAGTGCGAGACAAGTAGACGGCAACACGAACAACAGATGAGGAAGCCTTAATTAAAGTTAACCACAGGAATAATAACAGCACAGGTGGTGGGAGGATAACATAGGGATCAATAAGAATAAGATGGGAGACAATAGCACATGATCAACCTAAAGTTCAAGGATTAAACTATAATGGATATTCTACTACCAACATATGAAAATATGTTAATATCATAATATGTACATAATTATTACTTAACAGTATCTATATATAATAATATCTACACTATAGTCTATACTATAGTCTATACGCGTAATAAATAATGTTGTGTGGATCGACACCAGGGTACTAATGCCACGTAGGTTGTATATATAGCCATTAGGATTTAGGCAAGATACTGAAGTAAAGGACATTCAATATGGCAGCCGTCTATTGTGTCAGATCTGTCTTATTTGTTGCTTGGTCTTGTTACCGATGCGTTTACTCGGAAGGTAATCTTAGATTATGAACAGCTCCATCCGACTTATGTGGACCCGATTCACGTTAATATTAGTGCGCATCAGGCCAAAAACACGTATCATATGTATAATCCACTATAACATTCAGAAACCCACTATATCATGCAGAAACTCATTATATGATTCAAAAAAAAAAAAAATATCATGCAGAAACTACATTATTTCTAAACAATCCACTATATCATTCAAAAACCTACTATATCACTGCGAAACTCACTATATCATTCACAAACATACTATATCATGCAGAAACTACTTCATTTCTGAGTAATCCACTATATCATTTAAACACTCACAATATCATGCAGAAACTCAATATATCATTCAGATACTCCCCACTGGCTATCATGCAAAAACTACATACACAACTTTCTATATGTTAAAGCACGTGTCACGATATATTACATGTTATGGCTGATTTTCACAGGTTGACGTTGACGCAAGCGGTCGTGTCATGACGCTAAGACTCAGTCAAAGGCTAACAGACCAGCGAAGGATAAGGAAGACTTAGTCATGGTTTCTTTGGTCAGTCCAAATGTTTAAGGGAGCAATCAAGGAACGTGGCAAATAAATAGTAGAATAACGTTAAGATGTTGGTGAGCTGCTTCCGATATTCGAGGGATGGAGCAGATGATTCTAGGCTTATATAAAGCGCACAAGGCCAAGAGGAAAGGGGTTACAGGCTACATACAATATTCCTAAGCACAAAAGCATCCTTATTCAATCAACGTTTACAATACTTAGCATTTCAATTCTAGACTACAATTATTTACATTTACACTTGATTCTTGTACTTAGATTTGTCACTCTATGGTGTATTGAATGTCGTTCATCCTGAGCGTCAGTTGCATATAATGGATCGGTGGACTCATATCCACCCGCGGTTTTTTACCCACCTTCATTTGGGTTTTTCCGCGTCACCATTTCCTTGTGTCATTCCCCTTTGATTCCCCTTGCATTTTCAGTCATTAAGTCATTCCGATTTGGTTGTTGACGTCCCTATATTGATTTGTGTCACAAAGGCAAAAATCTGCATAAACAATTTGGCGCCCACCGTGGGGCCAGCAGCCAGATCTTTCATCAATTCGCGTTAACGATCAAACATCATCCTCCTCTATACCGATGGATCCTTCTAAAATGCAAGCCGCTTATGAAAAATGCAAGCCGCTTATGAAAAAATGAAAGCTGAAATGGAGCAGATGAAAAAAGACAACGATCGTCTGTCCTCTGAATTCACTTCGTCAAAAGAGCAAGTCCAAAAGCTATAAGAAGAGTTGGCCTCGACCAAGGCGTCCAAGCACCGACGTCTCAAAAACATTGGAGACATCTCGTCAATCCACTGCCTCAGCGACGAGGAAAGCTCCAAATGATCTAAAGATCTTGAAGATGATACCGAATTGAAAGACGGTGACACCCTAGAAGGCGATCCACCCAAACAAGGCGACGTTATGGCTAAAAGAATGGCTATGATCGAGAAACAGAATCGCCAGATGATCCGTCTCCTCTCTCAACTTCCCGGAGCTCCGACCCCAAGCGTCGTCGAGCATCACGACGGATATGCAGCGTCCCCGTTCGTGGAAGAGATCGCTAAAGCAGCCTTGCCGAAGAAACTCAATCTTCCTATCCTGACGGCAACCTATGATGGATCCACCAAACCGACGGAGCACGTCATCCAGTATAAGCAACGGATGTGGCAAGCGTCCATTCCATGGCATCTAGTTGAAGCATGCATATGCAAATCCTTCGAAGCGACGCTGACCGGACCTGCCATCAAATGGCTCGGATATTTCAAGCTAGGAAGCATTGACAACTTCTCAACTTTGGTGAACAAGTTCTACAGCAAATTTGAAGGCAGTCGCAGTCTTGAAAATCAGACTAGTGATCTATATGGCATCGTTCAGAAGCCAGGAGAACCTATTCGCAATTATTATAACTGTTTTAATAAAGAAATGATCGGAATTAAAGATTTAGATACTAAAACTGCTATTGAATGTTTCAGGAAAGGACTCATTCTCAGATCCAAGCTGTACAACCGTCTCACGAAATATCCTTGCGCGACGTTTGAAGAAGTCAAATCCACAGCTTTGGCTCAAATGCGGTTTGAAGAAGACGACGCGATCCTCAACACCATATCAACGCATCATGTATCAGAAGGCTCTGGTGATCGCAAGATGTTCACCCCAAAGAAACACAACTTGAGGCCTTACCCATACAACAGACCAAACCAGGCACATAATGTTAACGATGCGTCGGAATGTGCAGGTACTGAAGCTAAGGCTGATCCCAATGCCTATCCTGAGATCAAATCGTATGGCTTCTCGGTTGACGTTGGAGGTGTCGTCAACGCTCTAACAAAGATCGGTGTGTCCGTACGGTGGCCAAGGATGAGCGACCGACCAGACGCTAAAAAAGACCAAACTAAATAGTGTCAATTCCATCACGAACATGGTCACAAGACCGAAGAGTGCATAACGCTTAGAGGAGAGGTCGCTTTCATGTTGAACAAAGGACACCTACAAGATCTCCTCAGCGACAAAGGGAAAGCGTCTTTCAAAAAAAATCCCTCCGACCCAAATCCACCTGCGTCCCACACGCATGTTAAGGTAATTAATGTTATTTCTGGAGGATCTAACATTTGCGGACTAACATACTCACCAGCCAACCGGCGAGCAAGAGAGGGCTCTCCCTCGTCCAAAGTTCCTAAGTCTTGCAGGTCAGATGACGAAAGAAAGTTAGAGGCAATGTCCATCACCTTTGATGACGATGACGCATGCGACGTGGAGCATCACGACAGATTGGTCATTTCTCTGACTGTCAGCAACTGCCTGTTGCGATGCGTGCTGATCGATGGCGGAAGCTCGACCAATATCTTGTTTATAAGCGCCTTAGAAGGTATTGGTCTTGATGACAGGGACATAACGAAGAAATCAACAGTCCTAGTCGGATTCAACGGAGAAACGCAACAAACTGTCGGTGAGATCACCTTACCTACATTCGCCAAATGAGTCAATTTGCAAACAAGATTCAACTTCGTTGACTGTCCATCCGCATACAACGTCATCCTCAGCACGCCTTGGATGCATAAGATGAAAGCAGGTTCGTTGACGTACCATCAGACGCTCAAATTCCCAACCAAGTAGGGCGTCCAAGAGATCAAAGGAGAACAAAAGGCCGCTCGAGAATGTTACAGTTCGTCGCTCAAGCGTTCCAAAGCGTCAATCTAGCAATTAGCAGAGGGATCAGTGCTAGATGAGCCCGACGAGCAACAAATAGATGAAGTGGTGCTTGATCCAGTCTTCCAAGATCACGTCGTTCGCATTGGAGCGACATTGTCGCCTGAACTTCGAAACTAGGTAATCGATTTCTTAAAAGCTAACCAAAATTGCTTTGCATGGTCGCATGAAGATATGACAGGTATAAGTCCAGACGTCATCACTCATAAGCTAAACGTCGATGCGGATCAGAAGCCCGTCAAGCAGAAACGATGCAAGTTCGCTCCTAAATGTAATCAAATCATAAACGACGAGGTTCAGACATTGATCGACACAGGTAAAGTATGAGAAGTTAAATATCCTTATTGGTTAGCTAACGTTGTTGTTGTCAGCAAGAAAAATGGCAAATGGAGAGTTTGCATCGACATCACGAATCTCAACATAGCCTGTCCTAAGGATCCGGTTCCACTCCCACACATAGATGCCATGGTTGACGCGACAGCAGAGCACGAGCTCTTAACGTTCATGGACGCGTATTCCGGTTACAATCAAATCCTCATGCATCCCGAAGACCAGGAAAAAACTGCGTTCGTCACCGACAATGGTATTTATTGTTACAAGGTTATGCCCTTTGGACTAAAAAATGTAGGTGCGACGTATCAGTGCTTGATTAATCAAATGTTCAAAGACCAACTTGGTGACACGATGGAAGTTTACATCGATGATATGCTCGTGAAGTCGAAAAGGGCGAACGACCATATACAACATCTGTCGGAAGCATTCGACGTCCTCCTAAAATATTGTATGAAACTAAACCCAACAAAATGCACATTTGGAGTTGCCGCATGAGATTTTTTATGATATGTCGTGACGCTGTAGACACCAAATTTTGAACCCCTTTTCGGATAAATAAAGATTTTGAAAAGAAATAAAATAACAAAAAACATCATGCATTGTGGATTGCGCTCCCCATCAAAATGCATGTTTCGTCCAGGAGCACGAGTTTCATTCCGTCGCACGATTTTCCCTTTTTGCGTATTAGTGATACAGTTTCAACTAGGAAGTATAAATTTCGTGAGTCGTAGTCAATAACTACAATCACCATCTTAGTAAAATGATTCATAGTATAATCATGCTCGTCTTTATTAATTTAACAAGTTTTTGTTAATTGTCTTAAGTTAGCCTTTCAGAAAAATGAAAACGAGTCGCGATTAGGCGTCGGGATTTTAGTCGTATCCCAAAACCGGCATTAATCAGTTTTCTTGATGGTCAAGTCATTGTTCATTGGATAAAGAATAAAAATATATTCTTTATTCACTAAACCCATCCTTTATCCATTAGTTAGAGAATAAAATCATGAAAAAGAATAAGAATAAGAATCAAATCCGAAGTGTAAGACCCAAGGATCCGATTTTTTTCGGAAGATTCAAACTGTACACCAGGCACATGACCATGCGCCAGACGCACGGTCATGCGCCTAGCGCACAATAGGCTCCTGCGTTAGACGCAGGACTGTGCGCCTAGCGCACGATTTTGTGTCTAGCGCAGGATGTTGTGCTAGGCACGACACCCTAATCAGTTAGTTTTGCACGTTTTTCGATGTATTTTTTTTTACATATTAGGATGTTTAGGGAAGAAAATTTTCTGAAAATCTGATCTTGCTTCATTTATGAGAAAATCCAAAAAGAATAAGAATATTTGTGTTTCCAAAGAGATTTGATGATGTCATTAGGGTGATTAAGGATGAAGAAAACCAGATTTTTTGGGTGAAAAATCTGATTTTCTACCTCTTTGAAACCCTAGTTCACCTCCTTCATTTCTCTATAAATACCTTCATTTTTTCCACTTCAAAACCAAGTTGAAGAGAGTTCAACTTAAAATTCAACTTCACACTTATCTTCTCTACTACTCTTCTCCTCCTTACTCTTTCCATCAAAGTAAAAGTCTTAATAAGTAAGTAAAAGAAGTTCATCAAAAGAAGAAAAAAACACAAAAAGATTAAGTTAGTAATTAAGTAGATTTAGAAACTTACTTAGAAATTAAGAAAATCACAAAAAAGGTAGAAAAATTTGCAAAAAGGAAGTGCATCATTGAACTAGAAAGGTAAAGTCGAAACTCTTGTTTATTTTTTGATTATCTTTTTAATCATCTACTAACATTCTCCTTGTTTTCTTCGTATCATTTTTTTTAATCTTTGGAGTGATTTGGGTATGTGGAAGTCCTAATAGGTTCCCAACCTTAAATCACCCCACCTAGAATAGTCACCTCTAATGGTGACTCTTAGGAAATAATGTGATTAAGTGATTTTCCTTAATCAAGTTTTTATTTTTAACCAAAAATATTTTCATAAAAAAAAATTCAAGATAAGTTGTGCATAAACATCTCCATAAAAAGAAAAAGTGATGCTGTAATTATTGTCAGTTTTATTTTCCTATTTTATTTCATCTTTTAGTCTGCATTAACTAATTAGTTCGTAGGATTTAATATTTTTCCTATGAAGTGCAAGATGTTTCAGCAATTGGGCTTTAGAATTTCTAAAAAACGAATTTTGTGTAAATAATTAAAAATCATACAACATTGTTGTGCAAAACGGATTTTGTCCAGTACCACCTAGGATTGTTCTATCAATAATGTTTTAAATAAAATCATTTAGAGAAAACTAAAAACATCAAGTTTGAAGAAAACATCAGTAGCGTTTTAAAAATATAAAAATCATATTCATATGAATTTTACACAATTTTACATCATTTTTACAAAACCATTCATGTAAATCACTAAATTTCAGAATACTGATTGTCTCTTCAGTTAAGAAAATAGATAAAATATGGTCTTACACGTGTCCAATTCAATAAAAAATTTTCAGTCTAGTCTTTCAAAGTGTCTAGAATGTTCATACCAAATTTTACTTCAAAATAAGTTAAATAAGTTAGGTCTCAAAGAACAAATTTAATAAAGGTCCTATTTTGACCAGTTTGAGTATAAAATTCACCATAACTCAAGTGGTCACTAAAAACTTGTGAAATTTTGAAACAACATAAATAACTCACTGATATATGCATAGATGTATCATATGCTCAGGTTAACACTTTGTACAGAAAGTTATGATTTTTGTAAGTCAGTACAAGAACAAAAAGGCAATCTGAAAATGAAATAAAATAATTAATTCAACTTTCATAGAAAAAAAATGTTTTCTTTTCATACGAAAATATGAATAAAAAATCATGAATTCCTTAAGTTTATCTTAAAAGGACTCATTTTATCATGTAAATAAAAATCAATAAAAATTGTCATAAAAAATCAAAATCAAAGAGGTTAATTAACCTTTAATTTTCACAAGTTTATAGATAAACATGAATTCCAAAGCCCATTCAAAAATATGAAAATCAAGGAGAATCATGGTGAAGATCAAGATTGAAGATTTGTATAGATCATAGGTTTTGTACATTTTGTTGTAATAATGATTCTTTGTAAATAGTTTTTGCATCACTCAATTAATAAAAAACATGGAGATGTTTATGCATAATTTTCATAAATAATTCCACAACTTTTTTTAATAAAATGAGCAACTAGTGTTACAAATATTGCATGTTGGGCCAATATATCATAATATATGAATCAAATGACCCAATCGCAATTAAGAGGAAAAGTTGCCAATCTAACTAAGCTAATATGTATGATGACCCCTCTTAAATTTTTAAAAAAATGTTTTCTCCATATTCAAATGAATTAATCATATAATCTGACATAATTAGATTGGTAATTATGACCTCTGAATTGATTTTAGGCCGTTTCACGTGTCTCACTTTAAATGGGCAAATTCCAATTAGCCAAACACAAACCTCCAAATCTCAAATTGATCATTTCTCTCCAAATGACTTAATAATCTTCAATTAAGATTAATTCTCAAAAGCCTTCAATTAGGAAGCAAACCTTCTAAGACCTCTCGAAAATCATAAACGTGATCATTATTAAGGTGGTTATTTCAATCCCCGATTAATCGCTAATTAGAGCGGTTGACACAAACTTCTTTTAATCACTAATTGGAATGATTACCTTAAAACCCTAATAATCGTTAATTAAGACGATTATTCTTCACATTTTAAACATTAATTAGAGTGATTAATTCAAACCCTAATAATCGTTAATTAGGACGATTATTTTCCTCATTTAATCACTAATTAGAGTGATTATGTTAAACCTTGATTAATCACCAATTAGGGTGATTAGTTTAACCTTTCATCATAGTTAATCACTAATTAGAGTGATTATCTTAAACCTTAATAATCATCAGTTAGGGTGATTATTTCCTAACCTTCATTGTTAATCGCTAATCAAGGTGATTATCTTTCCTCTTAAGTTTGGTAACTAATTAGGGTGATTATCTTAACCTCCATTTTTAATCACTAATAAAGATGGTTATCTTAATCCTTCATATTTAATCACTAATTAAGGTGATTATCTTAATCTCATTTCAATCACTAATTGGAGTGATTACCTCATTTTAAATAGATTTGTTTGATTCTAAAGGAGAGTTATTCATAACCTATTCCCTCCTTTTTTTTCCCCAGTGGAATTGACCATTTAGGGTGAGACATATGCTCGAACTACGACGGTTTTGATCCAAGAGTGGATTCCAATCCCACAATGATTGGTACGTAGTGGAACTTCAGTGCTCAAACCTACCATGTACAAATGATATATTGGTCCTAAATAAAAATGGTTAATGTGTATATGTGCAAATTATGTGATTTTCTTTCTTTTTAATAGCCATGATTACTTTAAAATGGAAAATAACGCATTTAGTAAGAGCCCGTTGTTTAGAACGGAAAAGGAGACGAGTTCCAGACGTTCACACCTCTTAACCTAAACCCCGAATCCTATCTCATGGTATGAAAGAACAATTTTTAGCCTTATGCATATGAAGTCATCATTGTTTTAAATGATTTTCCTTGAAATTGATTTTAAAACGATTTATTAAATAAATTTGTCCCTATTCAGATATTAATAGGGTGGCGACTTCCAAGTTTTCTAAAACTCAAAGTCCAATGAAAGACTTTCGTGGGATTCAGACCGTTAATTAAGACAGTAAAAAATCGGATATTACAGGCTGGCGACTCCACTGGGGATTATACGTCCACTAGAAGTATATGAGGTTTAAACCTGAACAATAAGTTATTTTCCTTACGTATATGTAATAAAAAAAAGAGTTAATCATGGTTATTCACAATTTTTTTTTGTATATAGCATGCTTATATGAAAATTACGTGTGTTTGGTAGTTTAATCTATCCATACACGTGCACTCTTTTTAACCATTTTCTTATTAGGTCTGATACCTCTGTCTATTGGCAAGGGTCATAATTTTAGAATGACAAATTAAAAAATTAAGGGCGTAAAACCTGCATCCGCGAGCTATTGCGACCAGGCTCTGTCAGGAGCATCCACCCTCAATGGACACAATGGAAGTGACTCGAGGCCACTTTAACATAAACTCTCCTTAAATGAATCACCTTTTAGTTGACTTATAGGACACAAGGATCAATGCACAAATGTCCTTTATTTATTTCAGTTTGAATAATGTGAAAGAAAACTTTCAAAAAATTCCTCAGTCCGTTTTCAGTCGGTCAATATTTCAGTAATCATTAAGTGTAGCTGAATTGCTGCCGAAATGATTATTGAAATATTCAGAGTATTTTGTTTATTTATCACAAGAGTCATGCAAAAAAAAAAATTGTGTGTGCTCAACCATTTTCAAAAAAAAAAACTTACATTTGCTTCATATTTCTTTTTCATTCAAATTGGTTTTACTAAAAAATAAAATTGATTTTTAAAGAAAAAATCCTGCTTTGAAGATATAATCCGAAAATAAAACAAATTTTTTTTTTTTGAAAAATGAAAAATGAAATGAGTCCTAATCACGAGCTCAAAACGTGTCATGTTTAGGAATTAGAATTATTAAAACATGGTCTAAAAATACGAGACGTCTAGTCTAAAGAAAAAAAACTTGACAAAAAAAAAATATGTCTAATCAAAAGGGATAATCACATTTGAAAAAAAAAGAAAAAATAGGATTCTTCCATTTCCTGCTAAGAAAAAAACATATAAAGGAAAAAATTTACTAGTAGAATAATTGTTTATTGCTGCGGTGGTATTGCTGCGGTTTTACCTATACGCAGCAATATTTCACGTAAAAAGAAAAGGTAAAATATAAAATAACCATATTGCTGCGGTTTCGCCCGAAAACCGCAGCAATATGGTTTCAACGGGAAATTTTTTGGAAAAAGTTGACTATCTGACCAGACATATTGCTGCGGTTTCTGACAAAAACCACAGCAATATATTAAAAAAATAATATTTAAACCTATTGTTGCGGTTCTTACAATAAACCGCAACAATAGACTTTTAAAATTGAAAATAAAAGAGGCCCAACTAGGTTTCCTTTTACTTCCAGTCTTCCCTCAAAAATAAAAAAAACCTAGGCGCTGATCTTCCTTACTCTCTCATTCTTCTAACACCCGGTCTTCCTTACTCTCTCATTCTCCCTCTGTTCCATCTTCTCTCAGATCCATCCTTCATTTTCGTTCGTCTCCAGATCTGTCTCCAAGCCCGTCGTCTCCGAGCCCGTCGTTCGTCGTTCGTCGGCCGTGCGAACACCGGCAATTTTCTCTCTCCTCTCCTTCGTCTTCCGGCGACTTCGCGCAATGACTTCGCGCAATGGCGTCCTTCGTCGTTCGAAATGGCGTCGCACCATTTTCGGGCATCGTTGAACACTGGCCTTCATCTTCGTTCGTCGGCCTTCATCTCGTTCGTCGGCCTTCATTTTCGGGCATCCCGTTCACCATTTTCGTGCATCCCGTTCCCGTTCACTTCATCTCCTTCGTCGGCCTTTATTTTTTTGATTTTGTATTTTCTTCATTTTTTTTTTATTTTCAGTTTAGATCTGATGTTTAGGATTTCTATTTTTTTGTTTTTACTTTTTTTGAATGAATTATTTTAGAGTTTCTATTTTAATTTGATTTCCATTTTAATTTTGTAATGAATATGATATTTTAGTTTTTGGTATTGGTTACATTTTTTTAGATTTGGTATGTTTCATATTTTCATTTCTTATAATATCAAATGTAAATGTTGTAGTTATGGGTTTTATTAATTCATTTGTTGTTTGAATGAATTCCAAAAAATCTGGTTGTATAGTTTTCTTTGTGAAAATATTGCTTGGGTGAAGTACTGAAGTATATGACATAAAAAATGTATGATTTCTTTTTTTTTTTTAAAAACAACAACTTATTGCTGCTATTGTTTGGTAAAAACAGCAGCAATAAACTCACATATTGCTGCTGTTTTTACCAACAACAGCAGCAATATGTTGTTTTTTAATTAAATTTTTTATTATTAACACTACGTATTGCTGCGGTTTTGGGTAGGAACCGCAGCAATAAGTTGCCCTATTGTTGCGGTTTAAAACCGCATCAATATGTAATTTACCTATTGCTGCGCCATTTATTGTTGCGCGATGAAAACCGCCGCAATAGGCCACTTAATGACCGCAGCAATAAGCATTTATTCTACTAGTAACGTTGTTAGTATGTATATTTCAGGTACTTCACATTCAAAAAAAAAAAAAAAAAACAAAAGGAGAAAACTGAAACCTGCATCATTTCACATTGTCTGATTCTGGATAGCAAATTCAGACTAAAGCTTTAGCAAAGGGCAAAGGCCGTTGGAGGTCTATTAATCAAATCTATGCAGACACAGAAGAATCTTTGGGAACCATGTACAGTCATCTGAAAAGACAGGGTTTTCTAGAAGCGAAGCATCACTGTTACACTTTGCCACCGCTAGGGGCGAACATGGGATTATATTGTAACTTTTGCCATCAGTATGGACACGAAACAGACCGGTGTGTTGACCTTCGGTATGCCATCCACCAGCTAATAGAAGATGGAAAGATTCCCATTCCTCCATCATGGGTGCCCCCAATTGTGTCTTTCACTAAGGCTGATCTTCCCAAGGAACTAGATCCTCATCAAGCTTTGTACATCACTTTGAAATGCAATGGGCAAGAAATGACTAATGTACTAATAGAAATCCAAAGGAACACTTTATGAGTTAGGGTATAGCAGCATGTTATTAAGCCCTACTAATACAGTATTGCGAGCATACAACAATTCTTCAGGGAGAACTATAGGAACGATCAACCTTCAACTGAGGTATAAAGACTGGATTTGTGATGCAGATTTCACAGTTGTCAAAGCTTTAACCTCATTCTCTTTGTTGTTGGGGCGTCCATGGCTCCATGCGAATAAGCTGTTGCCTCTCCTGCACACCAGAAACTCAAATGCCCAACAACGTCGGGAATAATAGCCATCCATGGGAATCCTACGCTACCAAGAAATTTCACTCCCGCATAGCCAACAATAGAGGATGAAATAGGTCCTTAGGATATTCCCCTCAACCCTTGCATGCTAGGAAGTAACGTTCCTTCAATACCCCAAGGATCCAATTCAGAAGCTATTTACACTATCCCAATGACAATTGATCAACTCATCGCTTATGCCGACATCTGTTGTGCTCATAATATGCCAATAGGACCTCTCAACACAGATCAGGCTGAAACCACCTCTGCCATAACCTTCTCTAATAAAGATCTCCCCGATAACCCAGTTCATAACAGCGATTTGTACATTGTTGTTGATCACAGTGCCAGACATATCAAAGGTGTAATGGTCGATAACGGAGCTTCTTCCAATCTTTGTCTCCTCAATACCCTTAAATGGCTCGGGTATTCCCCTTCTCAAGGAGAAACCTCAATAGGGACCATGGTTGCATATGATGGTTCCAAGCGGGAAATTATGGGGTCAACAACTATGATCTTGCGTATCGGAGCTATCATACGAAAGGTGGACTTTATGATCATCGATTGCGAAGCTCCTTTCACAATGTTGTTGGGACGACCGTGGCTCCTCGAAAACCATGTTATCATCTCGACGTTGCACCAAAAAGTAAAAATGGTAACTCCACATAGAGTAATCACCATCCCAAGAGATATAGCCATGGGGGAAACAATGCAAAAATCTCACGTATCTCATGTGTGTCACTTAAACCACAAACAGAATGGCAAGGATTATGTAGAAACAGCATCAGATATGCCGCCCCTCAAACTGGTAAAATCCTATTTCCACTGGCCTATTCCCGAGGAGGATCTTGATCAACCGAATTGGTTACAGGATATGAGATAAGTGAAGAGAATTGAAGAGAACTTTCATTGGCTATACAAAGAAACATGGGCCATTCAGTGTGAGGGAAAAGAAAGTTCAGCACACAAAGTTGCCGCCATCCAATCTATCATGGAACCCTATGTATTCCTGGATGAAATTAATTATGAAACAAGAGATTCTTGCATGCTGGTGTACAAGGCATGGGCATCGTGGCTCCTCAGCCGAGAGGACAACCCCTTATATGTCAAGAAGAAGAAAGAAAGGTGGGATAGACGTCTTCAAACAGGAGAACATATGGCTTGGCGCCTGGCAAACTGAAGCCTGAAAAGTTTAGGAAATACCTGATTCATGTAATCGCTTTTATATTATATTTTGTAGGTAGAGCTACGTGCGGCTTGATCCCCTAAAAAAAAAAAAAAAAAAAAAAATTCAATGTTGTAATGCATCTATCTTAGCTTTCTCTACTATGTAATGTACTAAAAGGGGTACGTAGGCAACTTATTTTTTGAGTGCAGCTGCAAAAAAAAAAAAGAAAAGAAAAATTATGTAAAATTTCATATATCAGAACTACGTTGGGCCTGATTCTCCATTAAAAAAAAAAATCATCACCTGAAAAATTTCTTCCCCAAATCCAAATCCACTTATGGAGATACGTAGGCAACCTTTGGGTGCGGCCCCTTTTGCATTTGATACTTTCTTTTGTGGTTCCAGCACAAGAAGCAATCAATAGATGCAGACCACTACAAAGAAGAACGATATGTGGGGCATTATAATTTGCCAAATTGAGGACACAGGCCTCGTTATACCTATTTTCTCTTATTTCTATAGTAGCAGGAAATGGAAGGATATTATCCAATTGATTTTTGAAAAATGTTTGTGTATTATCCCAAAACAAATGAGTCCAAGAGTGGCAGTTTAAAATGTAAATAAAAGGACCAAGTCTAAAAAAAAGAGAATAACAAGTCAAAGAAACTTAATGAAAAATCTCAAAACAAATGATAGAGTCAAGGTTTTACATCTTTTAATAAATGATAACTGAAATTGGGGTAAAAGAAAAAGAGAGAGAGAATTTTCAAAAGATATAATTTCTTTCATTCCCTGCAAAAAAAGAAAGACAAAAAAGAAACAAGTCTGGACAAACTTCTGTGTTAACTTTTTATCTCATTTCACAGGAACTCTGCCTGGGCCCGCTCAGGATCTAGGCTGATTCGCCGAAGTTCTGACCATAGTTAACGTTCTCTGTCAGTAATACTGTCGTCCTTGCCTACACCAGCTGTATTCTTTGCTACACGTCTCAACAACATGTCTGAAATTCCAAACAACGAACACCAACAGAACTCTACCTCTCCACTTGATCCAATGACTGAGCTCCGATTACTTGTCCATGCCATGCTTGACCGACAGGATAATATTGAACAAACTGTGTTAGGCATAATGCGCCAAAGCGCCCAGATGCCTTGTCCTCCTCCTCCTCCGGAGTCGGAAGTGGCCTCGCCTTTTCATCTTTAGCCTCTAAACAATGAGAGAGAAATTCCCACTAAACTCGAGGAAGAAGTAGTCAAGCTTAAAGAAGTCTTAAAAGGCATGACTAAGGCTGAACCATGGATGGATATTCATGGATTAACTCTTTTCCCGAAGTCATGATTACCCCATGGTTTCAAAATGCCTAATCTGACAAGGTTTGATGGGACCGGTAGCCCGACCAATTTCCTGAAAATGTATGTAGGGGCAATGAGTCCTTGGGGAGTGGAAGAATCCTTGATGGCCCAACTATTTCAACAATATTTAGATGGTGCTGCAGCACATTGGTTCCTCAATCTTGAAAATACAAAGAAATCCACTTGGGCTGATATAGTCAGAGAGTTCTCAAACCAATACAAGTATAATGAAGAAATTGATATTATTAGAAGGGATTTGGAGACCACTTCTCAAAACCTTAATGAGACATTTTCTTCATTCATCACTCGATGGAGAAACAAGGCTTCCAAAATTACGAGTAGGCATAATAAGGAGGAACAGCTGCAAATGGTTGTGAAGAACCTTCTTCCTGTCTATCAGAAGCATATGGCATACCAGTATTTCCCGACTTTCAAAGCTTTGATTGCTACGGGAACTTTAGTTGAGGATGCTGTGAAAAGGGGAGATATAAAGAAAGATGAACCTACTGGCAGCGCCACTTATAATGCAAAGTTTGGAAATAACAAAAGAGCCCCAAACAATGATTCAGCAGCTCCTAAGACAACTAATGCGATCCATGCCATTGGCGCATCGTCTGCATTCCAGTTGCGACCACAAAGGAACTTTACTCCTTTGAACATGACTTATTCCCAAGCTCTCTCTAAGTTAAAAAAGGCCAATCTCATTCAACCCTTGAATCCACGCCCACCTCCTAAAAATCCTTATCCTGGTTATGACCCAAATCAAAACTGTGAATACCATCAAAGCCCGGGGCATAATATTGAAAACTGCACGGCTCTAAAGCATCAAATTCAAAACCTTGTGGATGATGGAAAACTTTCTCTGGGATCCATCTCCAATAAACCAAATGACTCTCAGCCTAACATCACAAAAAAACCCCTTCCTAATGATAAACCCTCATTCACCATTAATGCCATCTCTGCTGCGCTTCGGACGGATGCGATCCAGTTCAGTTAATCCGCAAGACAGTTCCTCAAATGTATGAAATGCCAATAGTCGTAGGTTACAAGTGCCTGGTCTATGACTATTCCACTCAAGAAAAAGTCAAAATGATGCCTTGTAAAGACCCCAACTTCACTCTCAATAAGGATTCATTCTCCGGCATGTGTGGAACTTTGGATTATGACGGTGCCTTCTTCATTTTGGACTCTGATGCTGATCAAGATGCCTCTTTGGTCTTAACAATTATGGAGAAAAATACTGGAGGACATTCCACCACTCCAAATACATACCGGCGCCCCATCTGCCTCGATGATCTTAGTGATGAGGAGTATGTGGATATCTCTCATTTGACTAGAGCAGGCCGCCACTTTAAACCATCCCATTTGGAGGATGAAAAACCTTTGGAGGTATTAAGAAAGAAGGAAAAGGGCAAAGAGCCAATGACAGAGGAAAGTGACAAGGAAGATGATGCTATCAAGCACATGAAAGAAGTAAATGCTAATGTTTCCATCTGGAAATTGTTAATGCATTCCCAGCCTCATAGGGCAGCTGTTCTAAAGCATATTAATGAAGCCTCTGTAAGCTCTTATATAACACCTGACCAGATGGTGGGGATCATTCATGGGGTAGATCGCACTCTCATGTTCACAGACAATGATCTCCCTGACAATATCAACCACAACAATTCATTACACATCACTATACGCTGTAATGGATGGGAGATACCTAGGGTGTGGATCGACAATGGCTCCGCAATCAATGTTTGCCCTCTGCATGTGCTAACAAGGGTTGGGTATTCAAAAGAGGATCTGTTATCATCCAATCAGTTGGTCAGCGCATACGATAATGCTAAGAGAGAAGTATTGGGTTTGATCAGCCACCTTATTGAATGTGGTCCCGTGGCAAGGAAGGTGGAATTCATGGTCATTGACATACAAGCCTGTTTTAACTTCTTATTAGGAAGACCATGGCTGCATGAAAATAGAGTAGTAGCCTCTACTCTACATCAGAAGGTAAAGCTTCTCACTAATCAGGGTGCTATGACTATTTTTGGTGATCTAGAAATTATGACCATCTCCAACGCCGGAAAATCGGTATTGTATCTGAATGAAGTGGAGGGGACTAGGTTGGATGGTTACACTATCCGCTGTATTCTAGCAACACCTGAAAATTCCTGGATGAATGAGGTCCCAGCTACCCCACCAGATGCAAGCGTTGAAGAAACGGAACCAGAGTATAGTGAGGATGACGAGGAAGAAGTGGGAGCTCCAAGCATTGACACTCATGATGCGTCAATTGAAGCACAAGAGGAATCCCGTATCGGCAATCCTCAAGACAATGATGATCATGACTCAAAGAAGAGATATAGGACCGACGATTATGACTTAGACTTTAATGTAGTAGGCCCTGTTCGAGATGTCCACACTGAGTCACTAATTCTCTTTCTGGGATATCAACATGAAGATATTATCGTGAATTACCCCAATTCAGAAAATTTGATGGGAACGATGATCCTTTTGTCCACTTAGTGGGATTTGTGAATGCCTTGCATCCATGGGGCATACCAGAGGAAGATTACCCCATGCTGTTTGACAAGTGTTTAGAAGGACCAGCTCTGGACTGGTACTATTCTTCAGATTGTGTAGACAGGGCTAGTTGGGAAAATGCTAGCCAACCCTTTGTTAATTAGGCTCTCGAGCATAAACAAACTGATGTCAAGAAGTTGAAGCTAGTCACTTTGCGTCAAGGTGGTTTGGAAACTTTCTCGCACTTTTGTTCAAGATGCGCTTACATTTGCGTCCAGCTTCGTGTCCCTATTACGGATGGGGAATTCATGCTTATATTGCTGTGAAACCTGAATGATTTCTATTATCGTCACATGGTTACTATCAAATACACCTCCCTCAGCCACATGGAACAACATGGTTTCGACATCGATACTCTGAAATTGCAAGAAAAACGACCTCGGGAAGATCTTGAATCTCCCAACACAAATCCAAGGGTATATGCTAAGATGGATGAACCATTGAGTACGGTGTATGAACGTCTTCAGAGGCAATGTATACTTCAAGTTCCAGCGCATGTGCACTGTTTACCCCTTCCTGGAACAGACATGAGCAAACTATGCGCTTATTGTCGTCAATTTGGGCATGAAACTGATCGATGCCATGACCTTTACTACAAAGTGCAAAGCCTGATTGATCGAGGCATCATTAGTCCAACCCACAATGAAATACATGCAAAGATGGTGTCATCACGTCCGCGACTGCAATCCCAAGTCGATATCTTTCGCAAACTGGTTGAACAAGGTAAGATTCATCCACTTTCCAGACGCCTAGGGGCAAGTCCTGTAGGGTCAAGTCTTCACAAGTACTGCCAATATCATCAGTTGCGTGGTCACGACACAAACCAATGTGATGCTCTCAGCTATCGCATCAAGCAAATCACCAACATAGCTCTTGTCTACCGCAAAGCTACTTGATTTCTTCCAGAAAGAGAAAAGTCTTTGATAAAAGTCCTGTAGGGGGTTAGCCCATCAAAAAAAAAAAATCTTTTAGCCCGTTAGTATCAGAGAACTACGTGCAGCTTGAATCCCCATTATCACTTACACATGCACTGCGAGATCACTCCACCTATGTAACACCTGGGGTACGTAGGTAGCACAATATGAGTGCAACTACTTTATCAAATAAAAATTTTTAGTTCTTTTTAAAATAACGAACTACGCTGAGTTTGATTCTCCATAAAATGCACTTGGAGCAATGGGGATATGTAGGTAACCTTCGGGTTCGACTCAAATACATTAACCATTTTATTTCAGGTAATATGATCAGAATTCAAGATGCCAGTCATCACAGGAGCAATTTTAGAATGCTCAATTAACGCATCAATGGGGATACAGGCCCTAATCTCTATATTTTATGTCTTTGTTCAAATATTAAGCAGGGAATGGAAGAATGAAAAAATCTGTTTTCAACCCCAACGACAGTAAAATCATTTAAAAAGGTCAAAATAAAGTCAAAAAATAAAACAATGAATAATAAAAAAGCAAAATTGCGAAGGTGGACCATTCCGGTCAAAATATGGCAAAGTTGTTTTGAATATTTTCTTTACTCTACAATGCATTCTGCAATATGTATCCTTCTTTTCTTTTCTTTTTATTCTTTTTCTCTACCTTTAGGTCCAAAAAGAAGAAATTTGTCCCTTCTCTAAGGATGACCAATTACCGTCAGAAAACAAACACCTCAGCCCTACCCATGAATGTGGTCAAAGAGCCTGTAGGGATTGCCATCCAACCTCTGTCCAAAGGATTTCAAATTCTTGATGAAGATGGGTTATACTCAAGGAGCCGGATTAGGGCGTAATGGTAGGGGAATGAAGCAACCAATCCTCGTAGTAGACAAGTAGAACCGACATGGATTAGGATATGATGCGGGCAACACTTCTCAAAACACCAAAAAACTTTTTCTACTCTCAATGGTCAGTTCATCCTTCAAGGAGATACTGAGCCATACTACGAATTTCCAGAACCTTGGCTTAGTAGGAAAGAACAGAAGATTTTACCGGGATTGGAGATATTCTTCAATGAAGCTAGGAATTTGCACTTAGTTAAAAGTTGGTTTGTCCGAGAACAAAACATGAAAAAAGAAAATGACTGGGTGGATAATCTGGAACATGGAGTCCTTAACAAGCTTTTCGCTTCTGAGTCCTCTAGGGAAGGGGATTTTGACCCGGTGTCTTTGATGATACCTTTTGGCGAAAGCATTGAACATAAGTGGAGTATTGAGTGTAAGGCAAAAGACGGGCCTATAGAATTTAATTTTTTTTAGGGAACCATCCTCCATATCCATCTCATGAAAATACCTTTTCACCTCCTTCCGATGGATATCATACCGATAGCTCATCCTCCAGCCAATCTACCTTACATACCTAGTCCGAAGACTCTAATAGTGAGGAAATTGAATGTGAACCTTTATCTAAATACATTTCCATGCAAGATGTTATTTCTGACAGTGAATTTAATAATGATGAATCAGTTGATACCACTAAAACATACATAAAACCCATGGAAGAATCCATTGTAATTAATATTGGTACAGAAAATGTTGTAAAAGAAGTCAATATAGGATCATCCCTCTCCCTAACTGAAAAGTCTATGTTTATTGCATTATTAAAAGAGTATGTATATGAGTTCGCATGGTCTTACGCTGATATGCCTGGTGTTAACAGAGATATTGCGGAACGTCGCATTCCGTTACATCCTGAAAGCAAGCCTAAGCAGCAAAAGCTCCGCCGAATGAAGCCAGAGGTTAGTCTGAAAGAGAAAGAAGAAATCCAGAAACAGCTTGATGCCAAATTCATCCAAGCTGTAAAACATCCAAGTTGGCTCGCCTATATAGTGGTTGTACCCAAAAAGTATGGGAGAGTTCGGGTATGCATTGATTTTCGAGATTTGAATGCTGCGTCACCAAAAGATTGCTTTCCTCTACCCTACATCGATGTTCTTGTTGATAGTACGGCTGGTCATGCAATGTTTTCCTTCATGGATGGATTCTCATGGTATAATCAAATACTCATGGCTCAAGAAGACATGACAAAGACATCTTTCATCAATCCATGGGGCACTTTTTGCTAGCGAGGTATGCCTTTTGGTCTCAAGAATGCCGGAGCCACATATCAAAGGGCTGCAACCACTATCCTTCATGACTTCATCCACGACATTGTGGAGGTTTATTTAGATGACATGATTGTGAAAAGTGAAGATCGTGAGGGACATATTCCTGCATTAAGGTCCTTCTTTAAAAGAATCAGGAAATACAATTGAAGGCTGAACCCTCAAAAATGTGTGTTTGGCGTCACTTCGGGGAAGTTATTGGGATTCTTTGTCAGTCAAGACGGCATCAAAGTGGACTCTGAAAAGGTAAAAGCTATTCAAGGACTACCTCCTCCAAAAACAGAAATAGAAGTAACAGGATTTCTCGGTAGAATTCAATATATCAGCAGGTTCATCTCACAACTCACTATGAGATGTGAACCTATATTTAAGCTGCTCAAAAAGGGGCATCCCATGAGTGGAATGAAGAATGTCAGGAAGCTTTTAATTCTATGAAAGAATACCTTTCAAATCCACCTGTTCTAATGCCACCTAGACCAGGAGAACCTCTGATTTTGTACCTCACTATCACAGAAACGACTATGGGAGCTCTCTTAGCCCAATATCAAGAGGAAACAAAGAAAGAGGTCGTCATATACTATCCCAGCAAGAAATTCCTTGAGTATGAGATAAGATATACCCGACTGGAAAAAGAATGTATCTCCTTGGTCTATGCCACGAAGAAGTTGAGGCATCACCGTCAAGCTCATACTACCTATCTGATCTCAAGACTTGATCCAATCAAGTATCTGTTTGAAAAACCCATTCTTAGTGAAAGATTGGCAAGATGGCATGCTATGCTTTCTAAGTTTGAAATTCAATGTGTCAGCCAGAAATCTGTTAAAGGACGAGCCATATTTGAAGCCCTAGCAGAAGGACCAGTGTCAGGATATGAGTATGATGATGCATTCCCTGATGAGTACTTATGCTTTATTGACAATCCACAATGGTGCATGTAATTTGATGGAGCTTCTAATAGGAGAGGTAATGGAGCAGGTGTTTTGTTAGTAGATCCTGATGATGTCCATGTACCATTTGCTGTCAAGCTGGATTTCCCAATAAGAAACATTACAGCCGAGTATGAAGCCTGTATATATGGAGTAAAGGCCGCCTTAGTAGCAGGGGCAAGGCATCTCACTGTGTACGGAGATTCTAATCTCATCATATCTCAAACAATAGGAATTTGGAAGGTTAGAGACACTATTACATTTTTGAACAAAGGCAACAACTAGAAAATGGCTAATGCAACGATCTAATTTATGTCGTTGCAATAGAAGTGTCTAATGCAATGACTCATATCAATATGGATAAATGTGCTGGGCAATGGCAACGGATAATGTATGATCGTTGCGCTACATTAATCTATGGCAACGGTAATGGTTTAGCCGTTGCAATAGGTACATTAACTTATTGATCTATAGCAACGATCATGGTTTAACCGTTGCAGTAGCATAAACTTGTAAACCTTCTCACGCTAGAACAACCTATGGCAACGATATCTCAGATTTAATGAATTGCGTGCATATAATTTTTGTTTCCCTCTAATTTTCTCTAAATTTCAAACTCTAAATTCCAAACCCTTGTCAGTTTCAATATAGCTCTCTACCTCCCTTTGTCCCTCCTATCACCTAACTTGCAATTTCAATTCGATTTTCAATTGAATAACCAGGGATTCAAATTTGATTTTAGGGATTAACTTATATTCCACAAACTTCCAATTTCACGAAATGAACCAAAATCCGGGCTCAAAAAATGAGGAAATATTGAAAAAGGATTTAAGTAGGAAAGCGAATAGCCAAAGGGAGGAGAGAATCGCGGCCAATTCCAACGGCGTAAAATGCAGCGTACCAGTAGGATTGAAGCTAGCGCCACCGAGAAGTCCGCCGATGAAGGTGTAGAAGAAGACAAGAGTGGCGACAATTGAGGTAGTGATAACTAGGGTTATCAGACCTTGAATTCCTAGTGTAGTCGAAATTAGGTAATTTTTTCTCTCTTATATCTTTTTGCAATTATAAACGAGCATAATTCTGCTAATTTTGAGTTAAGTTGAAAATCTTGAGTTTATTACGCCATGATTATCCTGTACGCCATGCTTCGCTGCTTTGGTTTGGCTATAGTAATATCTTTCCTCCTCTCTCACCTTTACAGTAATAAGTTGTTTCCGAATCTTTTTCGCTTTTCTTTTCTATTTTGTATCAGCTTCTTATTTCATAATTTCAGGGGAACAGTTTGATTTTTCATGAAATTTGTGATGCATAATGGCATAATCTTCATCTATATTGTTGTTTGTCAATTGTCTTTTTGGATGCCTTTTTATTTTGTCAATAATTCAATGATTTCTTGATTGGGTTTGATTTTTCGTATAATTGATGTTTCGCTGACTATTTGCAGTATGGTTTGCTCATACGAGCTGATTTCTGGTTTAGCTCAAAGTCACTAAGGGATTGCCCTCTTTTCATGTGCTGGTAAGTCTTTTACTATCAATACATTTTACTGACAAGTTGTGTGCTACATGGATGCAGATCCTATCTTTGCTTATGCACTTACTTTTACTATTGTTTTAAACTACAATCTCTCTCTCCCATATTTTCCATGGGCTGCTTTCTTAGTAGAAAAGTTGGCACAAAGAAGGTGCATATGAAGTCCGGTAGGTGATCTAAATACTTGTCATCCAAAAGAAATTGTGATTTGGACTCTTTTCATAAAGCATTTCCCAGCATATCTTACCTTTATCTGCTGTCATTTCAACTTTATAGATGTTTAGATGAAGGGTCTAATCTACATTGCAGGCTTCCCTTGAACCCCAAATCATGTTTGGTATTGTTGGTCTTTGTTCACTAGATTATCATTTCCTCAACAAATAATACTATTGGTAGCCTCTATTGTAACCAATTCGTTTTGGTATTGAAGCTTAATATTAGATGTGTCACTAATTATCACTGGGGGTTATCTGACCAACAATTGACATAGGAGGATAGCCTGGATTGATTGGCTAGGTGAGTGGGGGGAAGAAGAAAAATAGTGTGTCCTTTCTTAACTATATTACCTATTATAGAAACTTTAAGCTATTTGATTGTATTATCTTCATTTGAGTTTGCTTACTCAGATGTTTGCTGAACTCCATGATTTACAGTTCCTACAATAAGTTAAAGTATGATTTCTGCTAACCTATTGGCTTACCCTACTCATATCCTTCCTTCAAAAGCTAAAACAATATTGGAGTAGTAGAAGGAAACGAGAGTAAGAAACTGAGAATATAAAACATTTTAATTTGCTATAGTTATTGTTATTTCAACTCCAATTTTTAAAATTTCTAAATTAAGCATTTTCAAACTAATACAATGTTTAAATTTTTAGGTGATTAATGAGCCAAATGGAGGAGATCAAACGTACATATCTCACTTCTCACATGGCATGCACTTGTCAAATGAGGTACTATTCTCTCACTCCACTCAGAACTAGACATGAGTGTATTTTGTTATAGTAGCTTAACTAGCTGTGTTGCAAATGAGGTATAGTAGGAACGTGTGCCTTCCACTATCCAGAGCATAATTTAGAACTTGGTAACCACATCTCTTGAGGCGATGTATCTCGGGTTGATGAGGACATGTTTACCTCTTTGGCTTTAATCCCTAAAAGGGCCATGTACACGACAAGGTTAAGTATGAATAAAATTGACTCACCTTAACCCCTTTTCCACTAGTTTCTTCTATATATCTGCACTCTTACTCCGATCTCTTACTTTTTATTGTTGTTTCATCTTCATTTTCGATTTTAATTGCTAAATTTAGTGTTTTTCTAACCATTTATGATGTTTGAATTATTAGGTGAACATTGAGCTAATGGAGGAGAGCAAACATAGAGGTTTCACTATATACGCTATTGGTGGCCAGATTTAGTTAGTTGTATATTGTAATATGAAGCTTGCAGGCAGTATATAGAAGGAAATTAGGGATGTATATGCTAGAAATGTTTTGTGGAACATTATATTTAGTTTGGTTTGATTTAGTACATATTTTTTATATTAATAAGAATTTAGTCATGATTGTAGTACTCTTATTAATTGATTAGTTTGAGAAATTTCAATGCAAACATGACAACTATTTTGACCCTCTCGAAAGACTTTCAATCTTTTGTCACTAACATGTACAATAGCTTGGAGTAATAGGGGTTGCAATAGCTTTTACTAATAGGCGTTGCAATAGCCTAACCGTAGCATAATCTACATGAAACAAATGACTCACTCAGCCGTTGCATAAAATATTGGTCTTGAGCAACGGTTCATAAAGCCGTTGCAATAGGTATCAAAAGTCATTGCACTAGACCTATTGCAACGCCACCAAATGCGACGGTTCAAAATCGTTGCAATAGGTCTACTGCAACGACTTTTGGGCCTATTGCAACGGTTTTCATGTGTTGCCTTTGCCCTTTAATGTAGTAGTGAGATGAGAGACTTCAGCTCTACACTGAGTACCTTCAAGAGTTGATCTCTTATTTTGATGATATCAGCTTCAAACATCTTCCTCGAGAACAAAATAGTTTCACTGATGCTTTAGCCAATCTCGCTGTTAACTTAACATGGGAAAATGGCACAAAGATCCAGTTAGTTTTAATTGAAGAAAGGAAGGGGCCTACAATGACGGTATCACAAATTGTCTCCACACTGGCTCAATAAGATGATGATGTCTGGTACAAGGATAACAATGCAACATCCAGAGGGAAGTGGCAAGAAGGACCGCATAACCATCAGAAGGCTAGCTGTTCATTTTCTCATACTACAAGGCAGACTGTATCACAAAGGGTTTAATGGTACTCTACAACTCTGCGTAAATGACAGCGAAAAGCACGTCATCATTGAAGAAGTTCATGGAGGGGAATGTGGACCCCATATGAATGGAAGAATGCTGGCTCGTAAAATTTTGCGAGCAGGTTTTTATTGGAGCACTCTAGAAGGTGATTGCATCAGCTTTGTCCGCGCCTGCAAGCAGTGTCAAGTATTTGCTAACCTCGATCATGTGCCACCAGTGTCATTACATAATATGACTTCCCCTTGGCCGTTTTCAAGTTGGGGCATAGACATAATCGGACAAATTCATCCAAAGGCTTCAAATGGGCATCAGTATATTCTTGTAGCAATTGATTACTTTTCGAAGTGGGTTGAAGCTGCATCATTTTCAAAGCTAGGGGCAAAGCAAGTCTCGAAATTTGTGATTAACAACATCATCTGTCGGTATGGCATACCTTTTGAAATCATCTCTGATAATGGATCACAATTTGAGGGTCATCTGAAGACCACTCTTGCAAAATATGCAATCAAGCATCATCAGTCCTCACCGAATCGTCCCCAAACAAAAGCGGTGAAAGTAGCCAATAAGACAATCAAGACTATTGTTGCCAAGATGACTGAAAAGACTAGGGAATGGCATGACAAACTACCATATGCCCTTTGGGGATATAGGATATCAATTAGGACTCCAACAGGAACAACCCCGTATTCTTTGGTTTACGGGATGGAGCCAATCCTACCAGTTGAGGTGGAGATACAATCTCTCAGGGTCATAGCAGAAAGTGAAATCTCGGAAGACCAGTGGCATAAAACTCGCTATGATGAGCTTGCATTTGCAGATGAGCGTCGACTACAAGCATTGCATAACATACAACTCTATCAACGGAGAATTGCTCGTGCATTTAACAAAAGGATTCGAGATAGAGACATTCAAGAAGGTGATCTAGTTTTAAAAGAAAATAGAGCTCCGTTGCATGATCCTCGAGGAAATTTCAAGCCTAACTCGTCTGGACCATTCCTGGTCAAGCATGTCACCACGGCTGGAGCAGTGAAGCTAATGGATTTTGATGGAAATGAGTTCACCAATTTCACTAATCTTGATCAGTTGAAGAAATATTACGCTTAGGCATCGAAGTAATTGTAGTTGTCATGATCAAGTAACCAAGCAGTTTGTGGGTTTTGTATCCTATTTGGTTATTCTTAATAAACATGCCATGAGTTTCTAAGATGTTCATATGATGTAAAAAAAAAAAAATTTGGAAAAAGGAAACGAAAAAAACGGATAAAGAGAAAGAAAAGAAAAAGGAAGATGATGAAACATGTCCTTGATTGTTAAGGTTTATATGTTATGCTTTTATGTGTCATATGATTAGTTAATTATGATTTGCATGTCATATTTAATGTTAAAGTGTGCACGTGTTTAGAATTGTGTTCACATTGAATTTCTCTCAAGCAGATAATTCTCACAAACAGATCTTTTATTCATCCCAACTGGGGTACTTCATTTCATACATAAAAAGACATAAAGCCTTCATTTCCTACAAACTCAAAGAAAAAAAAAAAAACTAAAAAAAAAAAAGCATAAAAAAAAAAAACATGATATTTCTCTCAAACCATTCTCCTCTTCATAGTAGGCCCGTATGAATCTTTGTCTTGACCAAATCTGCTAGAAGCCATTGAAGGTAATCTTCATCGATCAGTGGAAAGGAAGGTTCTGGTAGGGTTGATATAATTTTAGCCCCCTGCCATATAGTAGGCATTATCTGAATACCACTCATATCAGCATCATAAGTGGTACAAGATGGAAGAACCTGGAGGGCAGGAATATGCTCTTGCCTCCAACCAATTTGCCTTAGACATCTCCATGGAAGGTAGAAAAGTGACTTGGCAAAGCTCGGGTAATTGTACACCTCTGCAACAAGAATTGCAATATACAATTGCACTAATGCCAAGGTGGCTTGTGACCCACTTTATGTCTTGATGTTGAAAAAAAATCCTTCCACCCACCATTTTTGCTCAGTTGATGAAAGAAAGGAAAAATGCCTCTCTCCCGGACATGACTAGTTTTGTAAGTAAGACTCTTGTGGGGTTTCATGAGAGAAATTTTTTCTAATAGCTATAAATAAAGGGCTAATGGACATCCCTTCACAAAGCTTTGAGGGTTTCTTTTGAGTTCATCTAAGCCAAGGAACATTTCCCCCAAATTAAGTGGTTCAAGACGACCCCCGCCAATAATTTTAGGAATAAGTGAAAGACATCGAACATGGCATGCATTTAAAGACCATTTAGTAAGGGTACTTCCCAAAATTATAAGAATGCAAGCATTTTTTCTAGCAATCCTATAGTTGGCATTGTGAGAATATTGCCAAGTGCCAAATTGGAAAGTCAATAATAAGTTGACAAGAAATACCTCACCATATTGTAGGTAGTTTCCATGAAGATTTTCGGGAAGATGTAAAATCGTTCATAAATCTCCCGAGATCCTGGTAGGAGATCTAGGCGTGATAATTGGACCATTGGATGGTAAGCCTAGTAAAGCTTCAACCTTTTTAACAAGGGGCACAATCTCCTGGTCTCCAAAGCGGAAGACATGGCGAGTTTCATCCCAAAATTTGGAAGCAGCATGAATCATGTCGTAACAAATAAAAAGTGAAAACAAAGGCATAAACACCTTAGTGAAGCGGGAAGAGGAAAAGGATTGCCTTGGTTGCTCCAAGTTTCTTGTGATCCCCGAGAGTTATTTTTTCTCTCCACTCCGCATTTCATTAGCTTCTTCATATGTAAGAACCATTTTTGTGAAAGGAAAATTTAGAGAAAAGATTGGAGTAGTGGAAGTGGTGCATTTGGAAATGAAGAACTATGCCCCTTTTATAGATGGAGAGGATGATCATCCATGATTCATGCCATGGACAATAGGTTTGAGTATTGTCCAAAGGATAATAAGGAGCATCCTTCACAATGGCTAATGACCAAGCATTTGTGGTATGACAATTTTTACTAAAATCGAACATAACAAAAACTGTGTCAATGATGAATCAAGAACGTTGATACAATCCCTTTTCCTAATGATCATCCAAAATAAATGATCTTGATCAATATATTTTATATAGTGATCATCATTTTCTGATAAAGCAAATAAGCATTATGCATGAAAAATTTTCTGAAAGATTTCGGAAAAAACAGATAAAATTTTGCCATATGAGGTTTGGTCCACCATAGAAGATAATAACCTTTGGTAAGCCCTTTTAGGTGAAAAGATTTAACAATGCATCACTCTAAGGTGACATGACCTGACAATGCATCAGTCTAAGGTGACATGACCTGACAATGTCCTAATTTAAGGTGACATGATAACACAGAGTCATATAAAGTAAGTAATGGTGACTTGGCAACTTGTTAGTCATCAAGGCCATGGAAAACTGTAAAAGCTGGAGTCGATCTGTTAATTGTCGGAATTTCTCACGTTAACAAAAGACAAATTCAGAAGACAAAAAAAGACGATGATGAAATCGCATTTTCAGTTTTAGAAAGTTAATTGGGATTTTCTATTTAAAGACGACCTTAAAGTCGCATTTAAAAACTTTGAGAAAATTAATTGGGATTTTCTACTTAAAAGGACGATAAAGTCGCATTTTCAATGTTTAGAAAATTAATTGGGATTTTCTATCTAAGACGAAAATAAAGTCGCATTTTCAATTTTAGAAAATTAATTGGGATTTTCTATTTAAAGACGGCGTCAAAGTCGCATATCCTATTTTAGAAAATTAACTAGAATTTTCTACTTAAAAACGTCAACAGGAGTCGCAAGTCATGTTTACAAAAAGGCAATCTGAAAATGTAATAAAGTAATTAATTCAACTTTCAAAGAAAAAAAAAATATTTTCTTTTCATACGAAAATGTGAATAAAAAATCTTGAATTCCTTAAGTTTACCTTAAAATGACTCATTTTATCATGTAAATAAAAATCAATAAAAATTGTCATAAAAAATAAAAAATCAAAGAGGTTAATTAACCTTTATTTTTCACAAGTTTATAGATAAACATGAATTCCAAATCCCATTCAAGGAAATGAAAATCAAGGAGCGTCATGGTGAAGATCAAGATTGAAGATTTGTATAGATCATAGGGTTTGTACATTTTGTTGTAATAATGATTCTTTGTAAATAGTTATTGCATCACTCAATTAATAAAAAACATGGAGATGTTTATGCATAATTTTCATAAATAATTCCACAACTTTTTTTAATAAAATGAGCAACCAATGATACAAATATTTCATGTTGGGCCAATATATCATAATATATGAATCAAATGACCCAATCTCAAATAAGAGGAAAAGTTGCAAATCTAACTAAGTTAATTTGTATGATGATCCCTCTTACATTTTTAAAAAATGTTTTCTCCATATTCAAATGGATTAATCATATAATTTGACATAATTAGATTGGTAATTATGACCTCCGAATTGATTTTAGGCCGTTTCACGTGTCTCACTTTAAATGGCCAAATTCCAATTAGCCAAACACAAATCTCCAAATCTCAAATTGATCATTTCTCTCCAAATGACTTAATAATCTTCAATTAAGATTATTTCTCAAAAGCCTTCAATTAGGAAGCAAACCTTCTAAGACCTCTCGAAAATCATAAACGTGATCATTATTAAGGTGGTTATTTCAATCCCCGATTAATTGCTAATTAGAGCGGTTGACACAAACTTCTTTTAATCACTAATTGGAGTGATTACCTTAAAACCCTAATAATCATTAATTAAGACGATTATTCTTCACATTTTAATCACTAATTAGAGTGATTATTTCAACCCCTAATAATCGTTAAGTAGGACGATTATTTTCCTCATTTAATCACTAATTAGAGTGATTGTCTTAAACCTTGATTAATCACTAATTAGGGTGATTAGTTTAACCTTTCATCATATTTAATCACTAATTAGAGTGATTATCTTAAACCTTTATAATCATCAGTTAGGGTGATTATTTCCTAACCTTCATTGTCAATCGCTAATCAAGGTGATTATCCTTCCTCTTAAGTTTGGTCACTAATTAGGGTGATTATCTTAACCTCCATTTTTAATCACTAATAAAGATGGTTATCTTAATCCTTCATATTTAATCACTAATTAAGGTGATTATTTTAATCTCATTTCAATCACTAATTGGAGTGATTACCTCATTTTAAATAGATTTGTTTAATTCTAAAGGAGAGTTATTCATAATCTATTCCCTCCTCTTCTTTCCCAAGTGGAATTGGCCATTTAGGGTGAGACATATGCTCGAACTACGACGATTTTGATTCATGAGTGGATTCCAATCCCGCAAATTTTAGGGTACGTAGTGCAACTTCAGTGCTCAAACCTACCATGTACAAATGATATATTTGTCCTAAATAAAAATGTTTAATGTGTATATGTGCAAATTTTGTGATTTTCTTTCTTTTTAATGGCCATGATTACTTTAAAATGGAAAATAATGCATTTAGTAAGAGCCCGTTCTTTAGAACGGAAGAGGAGACGAGTTCCAGATGTTCGCACCTCTCAACCTAAACCCCAAACCCTATCTCATGGTATGAAAGACCAATTTTAAAAAAAAGCCTTATCCATATGAAGTCATCATCGCTTTAAATAATTTTTCTTGAAATTGAATTTAAAACGATTTATTAAATAAATCTGTCCCTATTCAGATATTGATAGGGTGGCGACTTCCAAGTTTTCTAAAACTCAAAGTCCAATGAGAGACTTTCGTGGGATTCAGACCGTTAATTAAGACAGTAAAAAAATCGGATACCACAGACGCAAAGAGGGATCGGAGCGAGTCCTGACCAAATCAAGGCGCTGATAAATATCCAATCGCCAAGGAACGTCAAGGAAGTGCAAAAGTTAACAGGTAGCGTCGCTACACTCAATCGTTTTATATCAAGATCGTCCGACAAATGCCATCTATTTTATGACGTCCTGAGAAAAAACAAAGGCTTCGATTGGTCGCAAGAGCACGAAGACGCTTTGCAAGCACTCAAGCGATACTTAGCTACTCCACCTTTGCTATCCAAACTAAGCGACGGAGAGATGATCCAACTTTATCTCGCCGTCAGGAACGCTTCAGTCAACGCCGTCTGGATAAGAGAAGCCGAAAATCAACAACTCCAAATTTATTATGTTAGTAAGTCTCTGTTAGAAGCAGAGATCAGGAATTCTTCCCTTGAAAAACATGTATTGGCTTTAGTTACTGTTGTTAAGAAATTAAGACATTATTTTTGAAACTCATACTGTCGTTGTCATGACAAAATATCCCATTAAAAGCGTTTTGCGTAGACCCGAATTGACAGGTCGCATGGAAAAGTGGGCTATCGCACACAGTGGCTACATCAAGTATTTGCCCAGGACAACAATCAAGTGGCAAGCCCTAGTAGACTTTGTGGTATACTTCAGTCCAGAGCTCGAGAAGATAGCAGACGACGAAGTCGCTCACATCAGTAACGTCAGTAATGACGCTTGGATATTATTCATTGATAGGTCTTCTAATTTTCGTGGTGTAGGTCTAGGTGTTGTACTGAAGTCACCATAAGGGGAGAAGATAGTGCAAGCCATATGTTGCGACTTCAAAGCGACCGATAACGAAGCTAAATACAAATCGTTAATTGCAGGAATGACCCTAGCAGATGACTTGGGGGGTAAAAGCACTGAAGCTTTACAATAACTCGTGATGATAGTCAGCCAGCTCAAAGGAGAATTCGCCGCCAAAGATTCAAAAATGACGTTATATTTAGAGGTCGCACGAAATAAAAGTAAGACATTCAACCCTTTTGACATAATGCAGGTACCAAAAGACCAAAACACTCAAGCAGACACATAACAAACTTAGGATTATCCCTAAGAGACGCGACGTTCACTTCCGTACTTATCATTCACCCCATGACGCCAACAATAAGTAAGTGTGAAGGAATTGCAGACGTCACTGTTGTCACAGTTGACGATGACGACGACCATTACACTTCCAACGACAATATCGATAAGACGAACGACACTAAGGTAAGTAATAATTGGACGCAACCTATTTTGAACTATTTACTTAACGATGTACTTCCAGACGACAGAGCAGAAGTAAAGAGAATATGCTTCAAAGCGTCTAGGTATGATGTCATCCAAGGAGTGTTGTTCAAAAAATATGTCGCAGGGCCATATTTGCTATGTTTGGAGAAACATCAGTGGGGCCAAGTCCTACAAGTTCTCCATGAAGGTCCATGTGGAAAACATTTTGGTGGACGTAGCTTATCAAACAGAGCATTGAGAATGGGCTGCTATTGGCCAACGATGAAGCAAGACGCAATCAGGTATGTTACAAAGTGTGTCAGTTGTCATCGACATGCAGGTATGACGCACAATCCCTTGGCCTTTCATAAAATGGGGAATGGACATAGTTGATAAGCTACCTCCAGCCCCAGGACAAAAGGTCTTTATGTTGGCACTAACATATTACTTTTCTAAATAGATAGAGGCAGAATCGTTCCGACAGGTACGTGATAAGGAAGTAATCTCTTTTATACACACTAACATTAATTGTAGATTTGGAGTACCGTCAGAAATTATATGCAACAATGGGTTTTAATTCGTAAGTGATAAAACGAAACGATTCTGTGACGAGTGGAGCATCACATTGCAACGCCAACGCCCAGATATCCTCAGGCCAACGGACAAGCTAAGTCTAGTAACAAAACTGTCATTGACACATTAAAGAAACGTCTCACACCAAAGAAAGGTAAGTGAGCTGAAGCGTTACCTGCCATCCTATGGGCAAACCGTATGACGCCACGCACTGCGATCGGGCAAACACCCTTGTCACTGGTATACGACTGTGAAGTGGTCCTACCATCCTAGGTAAGCATTCCAACTGCCAGGTACTATTTGATAACGGAGCAATAGAATCGTGACGAACTGATCAGCGACCTAGACATCGTAGGAGAGCTGCGAGACGCAGCGTTGGTACGCATGGCAGCACAACAGCAGGTTTGTCGCAAGGAGTTTCGCAGAAGCTTGCACCTCAGGCACAATCCCCTTCTCTGAATTATCGTCCCGCGGAACGTGAGATGTTATAAATGCTACGCTAGAAGCAAAGACATCACCCTCATGTTGACTGACGCTCAGAGAAGATTATGCAGTCGCTTTAACCAGATCGTCCTGTTCCATTACTACCTTCATCGAGCCTACCCATTCGAGGTATAGGTCAATTTCCTTCTGAGGTTCCCACGACGTTGTGTTCCCCATCATGAATTGATACATGAGTTTGGCCTTGACCCTTGTGGTCACCTCAGCCTCCATCCCATGCAACTCGTTCTTCAACGCGCTGACTTGTGCTTGCAACGCGTCGATTTCAGCTCGTGAAGCCTCTTCAATATTTGTAGCCTTCTTACTTAAGTTTTGCAGTTCTTCCCCATTTTTCTTCAAAGCTTCTTCCATTTTTGTCGTTTCAAGATGAACCCTCTTCAGCTCTACGTCCTTCCCTTTTAGAGCCGCTTCACTCTTTTCCATCTCCGTTTTCATCACATGATGGGCTTCGGTAAAGCAACGACATCTCCTTCTTAGCCATTAAGAAGTGTTGCGATGCCTGATACACAGCGACCACAATTAAAAATTGTCATAAGAGGAAGTCAAAAATAGAAGTATGCGTAATTATGATACCTGGAATATCATCTCCATACCATCTGACGTTAGCCCTAGCATAGGACGATTCCGCCGACGATCTTAAGCGCAAGGAAAAAGAAATTTCTCCGCCTCGGGCCAAATTGGCTTGTTTAACGACATAAAGTCGCTAGGTACCGTCACGGTCTATGATGGCCCCTCTTTGTTGGGAGGGGCAGAGAATTCAGGCTTGCGAACTTTTTGGCGATGAACCTCTGCGTCATCATCTTCGACGTGAACGACGTCGTGTTGCGTTTGCTTGTCAGACGTTGCTGGAGACGACGCAGCAGAATGTTCTTTTTCCCTCTTCCTTTTTCTAAGAGCTTCAGCTATAGCTCGGTTGTCCATAGACCCCCTCTGTCGTGATTGCGAAGAATCTGTCGCATGGAACGTTGACACATCAAAATTGAGTTACAAAGATAGTGACCAATGACTTGTGGATAGGAATATTTACCTAACGCCATTGACGAACAACCGCCTTGGTCAGCAACGACAACTTTCTTGAACGACCGTTCTTCTTCACCAATTTCTAGGAACTCTCTACACTCCTATTCCGATATCTCGGGATGTCCCGGCAGTTTTGGGTCCAAATCTGCGAAAAAAGCGATGTAAGAATACCAATAACAACCTAATGTTAAGGGAAATTATAAGAAAATTCACGAACCTTCTATGTTCCAGCCTCCGGTTAAAAAACTCCCTAAGTCTCCTAGAGATGATTTTTTGACAAAGATGTACCGATTCATCCAACCTATGTCATTTGATTGTACCCCTTCAATCAGCGCGTTCCTCTTCGCTCTGGCGTGTAGGGCTAACCTGTTTTTCCCCTTAATCCAAATCTCATAGCAATACATAAGGTCTTGAAGGGTGAAAGGTTTGTCCCATGACGCAGTCACTCTGTCGATGACACTAAGGACTCTCTAAACTTGGGGCATTAGTTGCCATGAGCCAATTTGATTATGGGTTGAAAGAGTAACCTAAGGCCTATTTTAAAAGGGTATTCATAGAGGACCACTCAATCGTCGGGACAATCCTCCGGACGCTCGTTTGGTTCAGCGTTCCTCAAAATCGTGTCGGTGGGTAAATTTCGTAGGTCTAAGAATTTCATTAGGTCATCTACCGACATATTGATTGTTCATCATCAATTTTGTTTTTCTCTTCTACTATTTTTTCTTTGGTCTTAGCTTTCTCGTGATTTTTAGCAAAGTTTCTAATGCTGCGCCTACTTGGAGCTATGGATTCGAAGGAAAAATAATGAAATTTGCGAAATTGGAGCTAAGAGTAGCGGAATTTACCTGGCAAATTGAGGCGATTCAGTCGAAGTTCCCCAGAGATTTCTAGAGAGTGTCGAATGTTCAAGAGTTTTTTGAAGAGAGAGAATGTTGCATCTGACATTGGCTCAGCTGGCACGACTTTTTATACTATTGGTGTGATCATTAGCGTGCAGCGGATAGATTGCAATTTTGCCGAAAATAATTTATTATCTTTAACTACTTATCTTTTTCGTATGACTCATGGGATACTTCTTGCAAAAAATTTCTTGTTATTAGCAAATGTTATCTTTTCAATTGGATGTGCTAAACAAAGGGCAGTTCTAAGTACTGACATATCAATTGTTTTATGACTCTTGTGATATCCTCATTGCAACAATTGGGGGTAAACTGTTATGGCTGATTTTCACAGGTTGACATTGACGCAAGCGGTCATGTCATGATGCTAAGACTCAGTGAAAGGCTAACAGACCAGCGAAGGATAAGCAAGAGTTAGTCATAGTTTCTTCGGTCAGTCCAAATGTTTGAGGGAGCAGTCAAGGAACGTGGCCAAGAAATAGGAGAATAACGTTGAGATCTTGGCGAGCTACTTTCGATATTCGAGGGATTGAGCAGAGGATTCTAGGCTAATATAAAGCGCACAACGCCAAGTGGAAAGGGGTTACAGGCTACATACAATGTTCTTACGCACAAAAGCATCCTTATTTAATCAACATATGCAATACTTATCATTTCAATTCTAGACTACAAGTATTTACATTTACACTTCATTCTTGTACTTAGATATGTCACTCTAGGGTGTATTGACTGTCGTTCATCCTAAGCGTCAGTTCCATATAGTGGATTGGTGGACTCATATCCACCCGCTGTTGTTTACCCACCTTCATTGGGATTTTTACGCGTCACCATTTCCTTGTGTCATTCCCTTTGATTCCCCTTGCATTTTCACTCATTAAGTCGTTCCAATCTGGTTGTTGACGTCTTTATATTGATTTGTGTCGCAAAGGCAAAAATCTGCATAAACACTACACAACCTACATCTTCTTGCATATTAATAAAATAAAATCCTCCACTATATTGCATATAATTTCACTATATGTTTTCCGTTAATAAAGTACACTATACTGTATATAAGTTCACTATATTTCTATAAAACTCACTATATGAAATTAATATCAATTACCAACTCGGTGCACAATAAATGTGTACCGGGTCCACTTAAGTTTTTTTTTACGGATATACTCCCTTCGTCTTTTTTTTAGTTGCTACATTTTGCCATTTTTTAGTGTCTCAAATACTTGCTACATTTGCTAAATACTTCTTCTTTTAGTGCGTGGTACCCACATATTATTTACCTCTATACCTTTTACTTTTGTCTTCATTACACAAATAGACAACTACTTTATGCTACTTTTCAATGGTCCCCACATGTTTCCTTGACTATTGTGTAAAAGTAAATGTAACAACTATAAAAAATGGATGGAGTACTTTTGAAAATTCTAACATGGCCTTTGTTGAAATGATTTTACTCTTTTTTCTTTTGGCTGTGAAATGATTTTACAAAATACAAAAGTCATATATTCTAATTTCTGAAAAAAACATATGCACAAAATACCCCAAAATCATATGCGTTTAACTAATAAAAAAAAATGAAAATTTTGAATAATCGAAAAACAATTTCGACAAAAAAAAAGGTGGATTTTTTTTTTCGGATTTGTTCTCTCCTCCTCTCTTCCCCTTCATGCCTCCTCTTCCATGGAACTTCTCTAATTTTCGGATTTTCTTTTTCCTCTCTTAAACTAAGACCCATTTATTATCATGAAATGGTAAGAATTCATAAAGAAGTCATGAATTTGTGATGGATAAGTTGTGAAAGTGAAAATTTAATTTTCGGTTTTGGGGGAAATTTTTTCTCTTTCCTCTCTTTTCATCTTTGTAAATTCATGAAATATATGAAAAAACATAAAATTGATAATCGTCTGTCGACAATAAACACCGAAAATACCAAGGAATTCAAAGTATGAGTACGAATATGAAAAAACTCAAAAATCAAAGTTTTAGGTCATTATGAATTTCAGAAAAACATGGTTTCAATTGTTGTAAGATGTTAGGAAATTGTATGTTGTCTGTCCACTAAGTCGATTTGGGATCGATTTCTGCGTTTTTAAGTATTAATGACCATTTTTGCACTAGATGAAGAATTTAAAAGGAGAGAAAAAATCGAAAGGTTGAAGGTGAAGGTGGAAGAAGTTAACCGAACAGAAACTTTAGGTAAATTACTATAATGTGTTCAGTTAATTATCTAAACCTTGCAGAAACTAAAAGAAATCTCAAAACCTGCATTTTCAAAATGTTTTTGAAATAAACATTTCAAATCAATAATTCTAAGTACAAATTAATCAATATGATATAAATGTAGTAAGCAAATTAGCCAACTAGAGTTTAAAGTCAAAAGAAGTAAGAGATAAGAATGTCTTAACACTTAATAAAATATTTTGACACTAAATCACACAAAACATGTAAGAAATAAGAATGTATTAATACTTGTAAAATATTTTGATAGTAAATCAAAACAACCCTAAGGGATTATGATTGGGAGAACATCCTTCACTTAGTTAGTAGGTTTAGTAATGGTCAATCCTATGTTTGGTAATTACCTAAAAGCATTTGATCTATGGTTCATTTGGGCTATTTAGTACAAGGAGGGTCAATGGGGGCCTAAAATTCAAGTTAATGAGGTTTGGTGAAGTATTGAGCCTAATGGACCCAGTGCCATGATTGTCCAATCCCCATAGGATTGCTTTGACTACTGAGAATGGATTCTGATTGGGAGGACATACTCCACTTAGTTAGTAGGTTTGATAATGGTCAATCCTATGTTTGGTAATTACCTAAAAGCATTTGATCTAGGGTTAATTTGAGATTTTTTGTACAAGGAGGGATAATGGGACCTAAAATTCAAGTCAATGAGGTTTGGTGAGGTATTGGGGTTAATGGACCCTGTGCCATGATTGTCCAATCCCCATAGGATTAATTTGACTAATGAGAATGGATAGTGATTCGGAGAACATCCTCAACTTAGTTAGTAGGTTTGGTAATGGCCCTATCTCATGTTTGGAAATTACCTAAAAGCGTATACTTTGGGGTTAATTTTGGCTTTTTAGTATAATGAGGAACAATGGGTACCCAAAACTTAAGTTGATGAGGTTTGGTAAGGTATTGGCCCTAATGGACCCAGTGACACGATTATCCCCATAGGATTGCTTTGATGAGTAATGTGAATGGATTGGTGATTGGGAGAACATCCTACACTTAGTAGGTTTGGTACGAATTCCATGTTTGGTAATTACCTAAAAGGACATTGGCATATGTCTACATACAAAATTATAGCAACTCTAACTATAAAAGTATACCAAATACCTTAAGGCCTTGATCAATTTATACAAAAAATGGACAAAGTGTAGCATAAAAAGTTTAAGTGATGACTATAGTAAAATGAGTTAATTATCTAAACCTTTACTTTTGAACTACATCATTTGATCTACTAAGGGGAATTGGCATATGTCTAGATATAAAAGTATACCTACTCCAACTACAAAAGTACGCCAAATACCTTAAGGGCTTAATCTATTTACACAAAAAATGGACAAAGAGTAGCATAAAAAGTTTAGCTAATGACCATAGTAAAATGACGTAATTACCTAAACATTTACATTTGAACTACATCATTTGATCTACTAAAAGACATTTGCATATGTCTAAATACAAAAGTATACCCACTCCAACTACAAAAGTATACCAAATAATTAAAGGCCTTGATCTATTTATACACAAAAATGGACAAAGTGTAGCATAAAAGTTTAGGTAATGACCATAGTTGGATGAGGTAATTACCTAAACTTTTTCCATTTGAACTGCATTATTTGATCTACTAAAGGACATTGTCATATGTCTAAAAACAAAAGTATACCAACTTGAACAACAAAAGTATACCAACGCGTTGATCTATTTACGGACATTAGGAACAAACTTAGAGTGACAATATTGATCTATATCGACTTTGTTATAATTGCTTCTCATAATTTTGGCTATAGCGCGTAAACGTTCAACACGCATTACTTGCGTCTGGGTAGAAGCTTCCATAAGTTACTGCAATAATATCATGCAACACAAGCAAATATATACATTTACAATTTGTACTGTGTAAAAAATGGTTGGTATGACGTTCACATCACCGTAGTGGATATTTTTCATCACATACATTCCACAGTCATGCCTACAAAAAAAAAATTAAAACTTGAAGTACTAATTTCTGATTTTTTTCTTCAATCCGGGTCATTTGTAAATCATACATATACACATCAAGGAATTGTTGAAATCTAATACTAATTAGTTGTAGACCAATTACCAAAACCTTTTCACATGATAAACTGGTATTCTAACAGTGTTAGGTAATGACCAAAACATATTTGGGTCATTACCTTAACACGGAGGTCATTACTCAAACTCGTGTCAAACGAAACTACCATTTAACAAGGTAGTAGTGACCAAATCATTTGGGTAATCACTCAAACCATCATTGGTAATTACCAAACACTATCAGAACACCATATTGTGTTCTAAATAGGTTTAGGTATTCACCAAAACATGTTTGGATGATCACCAAACAATGTCAGACCACAAGATACCTAAACTTGTGTCAAAGGAAAAATAAATTTAAAATGGATGGCGTATGTACCTGAATGCTTAGCCATTGATCAGGGTACATGCAAAAACATTCGTAAGCACTGATAAAACTCCAAGACTCTTGTAACCGGTAAATAGTTGTATTTGACGGCCCTTTCAATATGTTCTTGTAAACGTTTCTTTCAATCCGGTTCAAAAAGAGTAAGTGTTGTTCGAAAAATTGAAGCGGCCTACCACGATTTTGCGTTAATGACTGATCGACAAAAACTTCCTTCATCTCACGCATACCATTCTTAAGGGCCTTATTAAGTAAGGCAAGTTTTTGCCCAACGGTTTTCTCTTTAACATTTTCCTACAATTTGAGGCATGCTTTGTTGGACTATATTAGTTTTCATACTAAGGAAATAGGCAAACATGAGAAAGTTTTATTTGGTACCGATGATTCTTTGGTGTCACTCGCACATTCTTCTGATAGCTTAACCTTTTTCGGTGTTGATCTTTTTGCCTACCATAATAGACACAAATAACAGATAAAATAACGTCAAATGAAGTTAGTAAACATACATCGATGACATCTATTACCTTAAATGTGAATATGCTAGTAACATTCACAATCAACATATAAGCCAATGACAAAACACAACTCCGACCATTAGTTTACTTATTGCAACTCCGGCCTTGAAAAACATTGCGTCATATAACCCTTCACGCATTCACAGTACAAGAACAAATACTAGTATATGAACGTATGGTAATAACCAAACACAAGTGTGGTCATTACCAAAATTAATGTACATTTGTTTACTTGTTACAACTCCGGTCTGAAAATAATGGCCTGAAAAGTTTGGGTCATATAACCCATCATGCATTCAGAAAATACAAGCACAAATAAGAGTATATGAACATATGGTAATGACCAATCACAAATTTGGTCATTACCAAAATCAATCTACAACGTCATAGTATGTGTAAGGAAAAAATTAGAACCAAATAAAATAAAGTCTATTTATGCGCTGCTCATGTTGTTTTCTTTATCCACCTCAGGCGGTTTATTTTGAGTAAAACTTTTTTTTTCGGCTGAGTGGTTTTTTGGCACTCGTTTTAGTGACATTCACTTTTGTGATGCTCTCCTTCGGAGTCACCTTCTCTAAAAGCGTGTCCGAAACACTTGCTACACCTTACCATCTTCTTTTCTTTTGTCTTGGCTTTTTTGGTGCTATTTTTTGGCGTCAACATCTGTATGGGCATGTTCCGAAGAGTTTCCACACCAAAGATAGGTTTCGGGCATACAAAACGAATATCTTTTATCCTAAACAATGATCTAACTTTCACAGTAGGTACAATAGTCTCATCAACATCGTCAACATCTAATTTATGCTTTGCACATTTCAACATATCACTAAGTATGGGAGATAGAAACGGAGAGCACATCTTATCTTTTTGCGTTTTCGGTTCAGTGGGGACAATTAGGACATCGCTGAAGATTCTCTCACCTTCCCTCCCCCCATCATTACCTTGTCATCTATTGGTAGTGTCATCATCATTCCCACCCTTCTCACGTGTTTTTTCAAGTGCAACCTCAATGTGCACCACCTTTGAGAATATATATATTTGTAGACACATAATCGTGTATCCCCATTTAGCTCTCTATGATGACGAATATCCCGCTCTAATTGGTCCGGAACGAGGAAAGAATAAAGAACAAGTCTAAAGTAATATATTTTAAGTCCAGTCTATTTTCTAACCCTTTTTATTAACTCATTTTTGTAATCGTGATTTTATCTCACCTACGTGGTGTGAGCGCATATTTGACTACCCTATTGTTAAGATTTTATAAAAATACGTTTTCGAAGTCGCCAACAAGTCTTTAGAGGATGACTCATAAACCTAATTGGATATTTGGGAAACTATATGGACATCTTTGGGACTTATCCAATGTAGACTTCCCCGTCATAACTTCATTAATGTCATGCACCAAAAATTGAGTTCGGGGGTGAGGGTACGAACACGGTCAGGAACCACATTCGCCCATTGTTGTCCTCTACTAAATATCGATTGATATCAAATTTTACGCAAAAGAATAACCAAATAATATTTTCAAGGACCCTAAAAATATTAATCTAAATTAGTTGCTTAAACACATCAAAAATACTATTTTTGGTGGTATGTTATTAAGCAATCAAAATTACAAGGTTCCTAATAGGTTTTCCAAATTACCTGATTAATATTAAAACAATTCATTAGGTCTTCATTAGCAATAATAACATGTGAGGTGATTAAAACATGAACTGGACAATCATTAAAAAGAAGGAAGAGGTTAGAATATGCAAAAGAACAATTTTTTTACTAGAGATCTACATCATGAAGGAAAACGTGAGTAACTTCAATATAGAAAAAAAGAGATATTTATTCAAGGACAACACTCAGGAATATACCAGTGTATCTTGGGACTGAGAGAATAACAACCTTCGAGAGGAGCAATCGTGAAGCCTTTCCACGAACACTTATGAAGATTGATGAAAGGATGTGTTTTTGTGTGTATACAAAATACGTGTTTATGTGTTTGTAAGTATGAAAGTATGTTAGAGTATGAGAGAATTCACAAGTATTTGGGAGCACAGAGTATGTGAAAAGTGTTATTTTAGATCCGGAAAATCATTGGCATATCTATACGCAAATATTAAAAGATGATAGTAAAGCAAATTGTGCGTCGCGTAAAGAGTGTGCTGGAAGCACGTCTCGTGTCAGGCGCAGATTGGTGCACCTGACGCTGAATAATCAATGCGCTGCGTGCACGTGGCGCACCAGACGCGCCGTGTGCATTAGTCACGCTTACAGCCTGTATCTTCAACGCGTTTTTGTACGATTTTCGTTTATCCTTTTAATTCCGGAAATTAACTTTTACGAGATAACATCTGATTTCATAAATATCTTTGAAAATATTTTATTTATTTATAAAAATGTTTACTAAAATAATAAAAAAATAACGATTTTTTCACCATATACCCCTGACAAATTTTTTTTTGCACCATATACCCTTTCAACTTTTGAAATTCACCATATACCCCCCCACCTTTAAAAAAATACATCCACATACCCTTTTTGTGGACGTACGTTAGGCCCCCGTTAGTGTTTTATTACGAGTTTGCCATTAAGTTTGGGCGCCATTATGGTTGGAGTAAATGATCAGTTTGCAAAAAAAACCACGCCCATTCATTTTCACCTTCTCTAACCCTCTGTTTTACTAGAGCTTAGGCATCCATGGAAATCTAAAATCTCTAACCCATTTTGAGAAATCTAGACATTGGTTTGTGCGCAATTGTAAGAGCTTCATTGCTGGTGTAAAATTTGCTCTTGGGTCTTTTTCAGGAGGGGAAAAAACGAAAAGTTGGTGAGTTGCGAAAGTTGGTTTGAAGTTCAAAAATTTCAAGGGTCCTTTTCGTTCCAAGTAAGTTCTTTATCCCTTTGTTTGTGTTGTTGATAATTTATGCTTTTGGAATTTTTTTGGTTAGGGTATTCTGCGTTTTAGGGTTTCGTTTCTTTCGTTTTTTATGGAAGTTTTTCTTTCGTTAATCATAGCAAAATTTTGAATTTTTTTCCTTGCATTCAAATGTAGTATGCTTATTTGTGTTGGAAATTTGTTGTTGTTGTTGATTTGGTTGGACGGCTGCTGTTTGGTTACTTTTGCACTATGATAGTAAGGATTTTGATGTGAGGGTTGAAGACATTGACATGTGTCACTTAATGGGTTTGTATGAGGATGTAATGGAGGAGGCAGTTAAACAAGATGTGTATCTCCCTAAGGCATTTAGGTTACTTGTCCATAATCCTAGGACTAATAGGAAAATGGAGATTGAGAGTGATATGGACTTGGGCAGGGTATGGTCTTTTAGAAGGGGCACATACACCATTGAGATGTGGGTGGAGGAAATAAACAACCCTGGGATAGTATTTAGGTCATATGTTCAGTTAAGGGAACAAGCTGAGAAGGAAAAACTGGAGAATATAAGGAGAGTGCAAGAGATTCTAAGGAAAGAGCAGGAGGAAGAGGAGAGAAGAATGAAAGAAGAAAAGGAGGAGAGGGAAGCTGAATTGGCAAGGAGTTTTTGTGTTGCCATTGAGGTGCATGTCCTATATGTGGACGATGTGCAGATAGTTGAGTACATGAGGGTGTACTCAAGTCAGGGGGCTGATGAGTTTTGTCCAGGGCCTTCTCAACCCACTGCCTCACCTACCAAACAACACACACCACCTCCTTCACCTCCTAGAGAGCCTACACCACCACCTTCACCTCCCAAACAACACACACCACCACCTCCTTCACCTCCTAGAGTGCCTACACCACCACCTTCACCTCCCAAACAACACACACCACCACCTCCTTCACCTCCTAGAGTGCCAACACCACCACCTCATTTACCTCCTAGAGAGCCTACACCACCATCTTCTTCACCTCCTAGAGAGCCTACACCACCACATCCTTCACCTCCTAGAGAGATTACACCACCACCTCAACCCCAGAAAAAGAAAAGGGTTAAAACCACCCCAGTTAGGAGACCAACTGCTCTTATGCCCTTGTGACTTGGACTGGGAACACTGCAAGTGTTGCCCCTAAGTTTGTGGCATGTTTCTTCTCTTTTGCAGCACAGTTCAGGGGCTTTATAAGAGGGTGTAGGCCTATTATAGGCATAGATGGGGCCCACCTAAGTGGGTATTACAAGGGTATTCTGCTATCAGCCTTTGGAAATAATGAGATCTTCTTGATTGCCTATGGCATTGTGGACACTGAGAGCATTGAAAGCTGGACTTACTTCTTCAGAAACCTTCAGCTTGTGTTTCAACAAGAAGGTTGTGCAAGAGATGATTGAACCTTCATCAATCACAGGATGAGGGTGAGTATTTTTTTGTTGAGCTTTTGTTTGTATTTCAATCATTACATATTTACTAATTTGCTAATTAGTTACTGATTTCATTGGTCAGGGTGTTGAAGCCTCTTTGCATTCTGTCTTCCCTAGGGCAACAAGAAGAGTGTGTTGCCAACATTTATACATGAATTGCAAGAATGCTGGCTACAGTGGCACAATATTCCACAAGCTATTTTGGACGGCAGCAAATGCATACAACAAGTTTGTTTTTAACAAGGCCATGAAGGAAATACAAGCCTATGATGCCAAAGCTGTGGAGTATTTGGATTCCACCACAGAACAGCATGTGTTTGACCCACAAGTTTTTTGTGACCATAATACAACAAACTTTGTGGAGATCTTCAATGCATGCACCAAGCCTTATAGAGATCTTCCTGTGCTTACAATACTTGAAGGTTTGTGTTTACTGCTCTTGTTTCTTCATTGTCTTTTCATTCATGAACCACATAACTAATCACAGTTTTCTGTTTCATTGTAGCTATAAGGCATTGGTCAATGAAGAGACTTGGAGCTAGATTTGCTAAGGCTGCTGATATGAAAGCTACACAGTTGACTGAGTATGCAGAAAAAAATTTAGCAACTAGGGTTGATGAATCCAAGTTCTGTTATGCAGCAAGCTGTGGGGGTGGTGAGTTTGAGGTGAGAGATGGTCATGTTTACTTTCCTTGCAAGCTCACAGATATGACATGTGAGTATGGTAAATGGCAAGGGTGTGGCATTTCTTGCAAACATGCATTGAGGGCTCTGATTTTTTGTCCCCTTACTTCAAGGGTGAGGCTTACAAGCACACATATGGGGAGCACATTCACCCTATGTCTGACCCAAGCCATTGGCCAAAATACAATATGCCAGCCATTACCCCCTTCTATCAAGAGAGGTGCTGGGAGGCCTGCCAAATAGAGGAAGAGAGGGCCAAATGAAGCTAAGAAGGGTCATAGGAACAACAGTGTTAAGTGCAGCAAGTGCAAAGAGGTGGCACATAATGCTAGGACTTGTGGAGGTGGTGCCTCTAAAAAAGCTAAGATGGACAAAGCCTTAACTTCAACTGCCCAAGCATCTCAGAAGAAGTAGGGATGTCAGAAGAAGGACAAAGCCTCTACTTCAACTGCCCAAGCATCTCAGAAGAAGCAGGGATCTAAGAAGAAGGACAAAGCTTCAACTACAACTGCCCAAGGATCTCAGCCTACACAGAAGAAAAGAAAGGCAACTGATGCTACCACTACCTCAAAGCAGTAACCAGAAGGGAAGAAGAGTAAGGAGAAGTGAAGATTGAAGGGTTCCAAGATGCTCCTTGCATGCCTTTTTTTGTGAATTGGGGAACTGTTTTTTGTAAAGCTACTTTGTGATCTGAAAGCCATTGTTTTTGTCAAACACAGTTATATGATCATTAAGAAGATAGTTTTTGTAGAGCTACATTAGTAGATAAGCTACATTAGTAGTTAAATATTACAAACATTAGGATCACAAACATGAGTACTCCTACTTTTATTGCTGCAGTAACTAATTTTTGTTGCCGCTTCAATTTTTTCTTCAATTGCTTGAGTTCTTCCTTCATTTTGGTGTTGTCAGAGCTTTCCCCCTCTTCCCTACTGCCTTCATTGTGCTTGAATCCCCTTCCATGGTTGCTGCTACCTTGGTCATAACTTCCTTTGCACCATCTGAAACTATTGCATGAATCACATTTGTAGTACAGCCTTTGAGGATTTGTTGCAGTTTTAGAACTTCTTATTGCATATTTTCTCCTACAAATGCAATCAGAGTTAGGGACCTTAATATATGAAGAATCGTAGTTTGAAGAGCACGTATTTGAATGAGAACTCATGCTTCTTGTTAAGGGATTCAGTTTACATAGGAATGGCTTTATAAAGAACCCTGGCTGGCCTTTAATCATCCTAACGGCTAGTTTTTTAAACTGGAAAAGTAGCTGTTATAACTGAAACATAATTTAGGGGTATATGGTGCATTAAGTTCCATATTAGGGGTACATCATGAAATAAGTTTGCCACTAACGGGGGCCAAACGTCCGTCCACAAAAAGGGTATGTGGATGTATTTTTTTAAAGGTGGGGGTATATGGTGAATTTCAAAAGTTGAAAGGGTATATGGTGCAAAAACATATTTGTCAGGGGTATATGGTGAAAAAATCGAAAAAATAATTAATTATCATGAATAATTAATTGGGCTTTTTCAATGGATTGGGCTCAAAATATTTAAATGGGCTTTAAATAGGATTTTGGATCATTATTGTAAAATAATAAGCTTTTACACTTGGCTCGGACCTGACACTTCGGACTGCTCTCCCCTTGGCTCGGACCAATTAAGACCGCGGTATGCTTCATCATTAGGCCCTTAAATGGGGAGACACGATTATTTGTCTACAGAAGCTCCTACTTTGATTGAGGTTTGTAAAACTGAAAGTCAAAGTGTATGTGTCGGGACGAAAAATGATTCTAGATACTCTGCAATCTAAAATCACTCTTTTAACATCGGTACCTTCAAGACAACAAAAAGATTGCAGAAATAGACATATATGAAAAGTATAATTTTGCAAGACAAGTAAAACCTTGCAAAATCAAAGAAGTACCTGTAAAACAAGCAAAAGTTTGCAGAAACAAATATATATATGAAATATATAATTTTGCAAGACAAGCAAAAGCTTGCACAATGAAAGAATTACCTGCAAAACAAGCAAAAGTTTGCAGGAATATATATATATATGTATATATGTATATATATATGTATATATGTATATATATATGTATATATGTATATATATATGTATATATGTATATATATATGTATATATGTATATATATATATAATTTTATAAGACAAGCAAAAGCCTGCAAAATGAAAGAAGTACCTGCAAAACAAGCAAAAGTTTGTAGAAACATATATATATATATGAGAAATATAATTTTGCAAGACAAGCAAAAGCTTGGAAAATGAAAGAAGTATTTGCAAAACAAGCAAACATTTGCAAAAACACACACACACACACATATATATATATATATATATATATATATATATATATATATATATATATATATATATATATATATATATATATATATATATATGGAGCTACATCCCTCTCCACGGGTATACTTAGCTGAAGACTAGCGCTAGACTTGACCGCTGTTGTTATCTTCAGGAACACGAACCATATTAATGCTGGATTGTCCGTTGTCTCGGCCCGTAATGGTCCTCGGACCTAGCGTTGGACTTACCATTGTCGTTATTCTTTAGAAATAACGCTGAATTTACCGCTGTCTATATTCTCGAGATGCGCGAATAATCTCTCCGATAATTTCATCCTTAAAGGTCTGCATACCTTGACGGAAGATAATTCGTATAGAGTTGTTCAACGCTAGATACCTGTAAATGCAAAGAATACATAGATATGCAGATAAACTATTATGGGACATGCATACGCCCCGTGATGTGGGTGCTAGCTAGTGTATGGATAAGAAAAGTCTGACCTCTAATACTCTAGACATAAAGGTACTATCTTGTAATGCTAGGATCCTATGACTAAGGATGAAGGATGCATGCAATGCTTGACACAGTGATTGTATGATGCAAATATGTAATGCAAATGCAGAGATATGACACTAATGCAGAGGTATGACACTAATGTAGAGATATGATATGATGCTAATGCAGCTACGATGCTTTGTCGTTCCTTTAGAAAAGTAACTTTTCTTTCAGTTAATAGTTTTCGAAAGAAAATAAATAGGAAGCCACTAAGGATGATCCATGTAGGTTATGTTTAATTCAAAATGTGTTATAGAACGAATCTTCGAGTTTAGTTTGTTACGGGCCTAAGTGAGCCCATAAAATAGTTAGGATCTTGTATTCTTTTCTCGTATGGGTCTGGATCCCATAATCTTTTTTATGGACTCGTCATAAATTCTTTATCAAGGTACACTTGGAGCCTATAATTTTTAGTGTGGACCACTGATGAAGCCCCCATCAAGATAGAGTTGATGAAGTATTTGACTTGAATGCTTGATTCCGAAGATATCTCATCACGCTTAGTGGAAGTTTCCACCAAAGACTCCATATAGGGTTGCTAAGGTGAAAAGAGACAAGAAAGGCCAGACAAAGGAACAATCAAAGGATGACACACAGTTATAGCGCTGAGCGTTGAAAGGTTATGCTAAGGTTGGCTTAGAAGGTGATAATGTAGTTTAAAAAACGGCAAGGGATAAGAATAAGAAAAAGGATGAGCCATAATGAATTGACTCACACAATGAGGTAGGCTAATGATGCAGGTTCATATCCAAGTCTAGTTCTAAAGTTAGGGATGAGCATTGAAAATTCATGATTTGGGCGATCGCACTTTTCTAATGGGCCTAGACGAGCTTTCAAAAACATGTTTTGGATTAAAATAGTCGAGCCTCAAAAGAGTTTACCCATGTATCCATGATGAAATCAGGCCAGTCGTAGCTCTTAGCATTTTAATTGGTGGCTGAGCATTTTGCTTGGAGCCATTTGCAATGAATTAGGCACTGATTTGGAAGAGGTTTTTGGCAAGGGTGGATAATGATGTAGGTTTAGTTTGGTTTAAAGTGGTTGCACCTCAAGGTGAGGTTTTCTATGTATCTTTAGTAGAATCAGACCATTCCTAGTTCAAGCTAATGAATAAGAAGATGCCCTGACTTTTGCCTAAGTCGCCCTTATGAGTTTTCGACCTAGTGGACTTTGGTTTGTCTTTTATGGCTTATTGGGAGTGATATGGTTGTGGGTTGTCTGACAAGGTTTATTACAGAGGTATGATCTGTCTTGTGATGGTTTTTGGTTATGGAGGTCAAGGCCTTTTGGTTAAAGTTGGAGATTTTGGGTTAAGGGTCAAAGGTTTTGAAAGAAGTACATTTGACAAAGCTATTGATGAGCTTATTTGCAACATTTTTTTTCGATATTGTGCACTTTTTTTTTCATCATATTTTGCTTTTGCCTTTTTTTTTGCATTATAATTTTTTGCGTTGATTTTTTTTCTGCCCTTTACATTGAATGGTTGTCAAATGTACTTCCCATGAGGTAGGTCAAAAGGAAAGGGATATTATGTATTTAGGTTCAAGTGGATGATATGGATTGGGGAAATGGAGGGATGCCTCTTCCATGCCAATTACGTTCATTGCTTTTATTAGAACAATCATAAGAATTAGAAATTTATTTTCTTTTAAGGCGACACTCGTGATTTCCATTGATACTCATTAATGCAAGGTTAGAGAGTAAATAAATAAATACTCATTTATTGGTTGAAAATTATGAGTACATGTAATAAGAGGGAAAATCCTATATTAGATTGGGTACATAAGAGAAATAAAATAGAAAATGAAATCCTAAGTCTAAAATCCTACGTCGCATGACGAGACGACTTCGTTGTTTCGATCTTCATGAGGTCTCTTTCTAAATGAAAAGAGAAGAGGTGCATATCTTTTTCCATGTCTGATTGGACCTAAGCGAGCCCGAGTGGTTTAATGAGCATTGCCCCTGGAGATATGTCTACTTCTATAGCATTGAAGTCATTGTCTTCAGCATTTTTCAGTAAATCATTCTCAATCTGGATACCTACATCATATACTCTTGTAAAGCTATCTAGACTCAAATATTTGAGGTGGTTTTTGAATTTAGGGAGGAGGTTTGAAATGAATATTCGTACCAAGTCTTTTTCAACAGGCCTTGATACTATATGGGTTGATTTCTCTCTCCATCTGTTCAGATAAGTAGTAAAACGTTCATTTTCACCTTGTTTAACAACCTCGAGTTCTCTAAGGGAGGTTTGCAGTTATGCATTCGATCCATATTGTTTCATGAAAGCAGTAGTAATATCCTCCCAAGTTTTAGCTTGCTTGGGATCCAAGGAATAGAATAAATTTTGGCAAATTGGGTCCAACGACATCGGAAATACCATTAGGTATAGTTCAGGTTCAATTGATTTGATAATCATGGTTGCACGAAAGTTTTGTAAATGGTATTTTGGATTAGAAGTTGGTTTGAATTAGAGATGTCAGTTGTAGAGAAATTTTCAGGCAGTTTTCCCTTTAGTTTAGTGTTATCAATGGGCTCAAAATATGAATTGATATTGGTTACCCTATGAATAACACTCTCCATTTTCTTGTTGAATCCAGGATATCCACCAAACTCCACCTTCTCAAGACTTATAGCTATTTCTTCCATCATACTAGACAGCTTGGCTAAAGCTCTAGCCATTTCAGCGAATTAGTGCTTAATATTCAATGGACTGCCCATTTCAATGTCTCTTTAACTCTACATGAATCATCAATGGAGACTTTAAGAGAAAGAAGAGGTGGGAAGAAGAGATTAATGGCATGAAGGGATATATATTTTGAAAAATATTTTATTTAAAAGTCGAGCTTCTAAATCAACTTAGCATATCCTAGATGATTTTTTTTTTGCAAATTTTTTTTATGCACTAGACCTAATGCATGAATGGATGACCTTTTTCTTTGGAGGCACCTAGACCTAATGCATGTATGTATGACTTTTTCTTGGATCCACCTAGACCTAATGCATGTATGCATGACTTAATCTATGCGATCGAACCTGTAAAGGCTGCCTATATATCCCAAAAGAGGGAATCAGATTGCTTGTAGTTCGAGACTACTAAATGCGGAATGCTTGAAATGAAATGAGGAGTTTGTATGCAATGAGACTCCTAAATGATTATTAACTCTAGTTATGCGTGAGGTGTATGAACGATGGACTATGCAATGTAGAGGGATTCTAGTGTGAATGTAGTCCTAATGGATTTGGAATTCTACTGACTATAGAATTGTAGACCTGATAGGCTTCTACTGACCTTAGAATTTTAGACTTGATGAACTTTTAAGGATGCTAGACTCCTAATAAGCATGAGACTCTAGTGGACCTAGACTCCTAAAATGGATGGAATTCTAATGGATTTAGATTCCTAATATGAATACATTTCTATGAATTCTAAACTCCTAAGATAAATGGAATTCTAGCGACCCTAGACTTCTTAGATGGGTGAACCTAGACGGGGTTAAGACTCCTAACTTGAAAAGAGTTAGACGGGATTAAGACACTAAATAGAGTGAAACTGGATAAACCTAGACATATGATGGATGACCCTGAATTATATGATTGTTCATCTAAATAAGACTCGATCGTGATGGGACTAAAAAAAGAAGAGCATTGATTTTTATCTATAGTATTAAGTGAGATTCATTTTAAACCAAATAAGACTCCTAGACCTATCATGAATCTATACGCATGCAAAAGAGAAAAAACACATAATCGACCACCACGACGACTAAATCGGCAAAAAAAATACAAGATGCACAGGATGCGTGCCACGCAGCAAAGGTGCACACGGCGCGAAGCCTGTGCGTCCGGCGCGTGAATTGTGCGCCAGGCACAACTTAATGCGTTTGGCGCACTGTTCCCTGATATGTTTTTTGGCGATTTAGGCGAGGTTTTGGCTAAATCGACATATTGGGAGGCGAAGACAAACATGACCTGACGACGAATTTATTGATGGACCTTTTAAGACTTTAAACAATAGCCGACTTGGTAATAGCATGAGACATATAGGCTGCGGGCTATGGAACCAAATGCGCGCGGCACGAAGCCTATGCGTCCGGTGCAGGAGCTGTGCGTCAGGCGCACCTAGGTGCGTTTGGCACACTGCCTCCCGGCATGCATTTTGTTGATTCGGCGAAAATTTGGACCAATGATACGCTCAAGTTATACGGTGTTTATATAATATTTTGGGTGCTTTTTGCTAAGGGTCTTGATCATAATTGTTAACGTTTGCGTTTAATTTAGCTCTTAGCGGAAGTTCGGAATTTTGTATATTAATCATAGTTAAAGTTGTAAGTTCCGAGCTCCTAGAAGCATTAGTGTTTGGAACGACTCAACATTGTATACTTGCCAAGCGTCGCCACATGTTCCAATCAAGCATCGCCTCAAGCCGTAGCCGAGCATAGCACCTAGCCCATCACAGCCGCACCAAGCTCTCGCGAGCATCGCATGCCAGCAGCCTCGCCCAAGCAGCTCCGCAAGCCCAGCGCTCACGCCCAGCAAGCAGCACAACGCAGGTCGCACCTCGCGACCTGCTGCTCGCACCTTGCGACCTGCTGCTCGCACCTCGCGACCTGCTGCTCGCACCTCGCGACCTGCTTGCTTTGCCCAGCTCTTCAGCTCGTTGCGAAGGCAGTAGCTCATCGTACGGTGCGACCAGACTCGCACCTCGCGACCCGTAGGTCGGTGTAATTGTCGGCTGATTTTTGAGCTTTAGTATAAATACTAAGCTCTATTTTTGGACCTAGGGGGCAGCAGCCACAAGGAGAAGGAGTTTCCAAAACTCCACTCCTCTCTTGTTGTCTTCTCTTTTTAGTTTTTATTTTCTAGTTTAGTTTTTGTAGATTTCAATTATGGGATTGGCTTATGCTATGCCGATTGTAGCTTGAACCGTTCTTGAACGAGATTAATATGAAGCTTCAAGCATTATTGTGAGATCTTTCCTCTCTCTTTAGTTTCTTTGATTATGGTTTAATTTCTATGATTGCTTTCTATGGTTTTTGCATAATTATGCTAGGAACGTTACTAGTTTGATTGTGTAATTAATCTAATGCTAGATTTAAGCATAGAATCGAATTGTTTTATTCTTTTATCAATTGGTAGCAAACTAGGGAGTAGCTTAGAAGCTGATCGTCTTGGTTATTTCTTGGGGAAATTGAATTAACTGTTGAATGTTTATCGCTTGTATGACGTTAGCAGGTCTGTTGGTTCTCTGTGTTTATTGCTGCTATTGGATTGAACTTAGACGCTATCGGACTAGGTTATCCTTTGGTTAGGGTTTTATAGTCATGCTGATCGTGCTATTCAACTAAGAATAAGGAGAACGCGAGATTAATTCTCAACAATAGATAATTATGGAAATAATTAGAGTGGAGGTTCAAGGATCGATAATGAATTGAAGTGGATGTTAATCGGATTCAAGATCTTCCCATATTGATTTCTCATCTTGTTTATATGCTAGTTAGTTGTAGTTTAGTTATAATCTACTTGAAATCCCCCTTTGTTATTATTATTATTAGGTTTCTCGACCCTTAGCTTAATCTAGGTTTTGAATCACGCTGAATATAAAACTCGTCCCTGTTTCCCTGTGGATACGACCCCTACTTCCATTATACTTGCTTAGTGTAAAAGAGAGTAGGAGAAATTTTATCTTTGGCTGGGTGCGGTGCACAACGACACATCCGCGCCCACCAAATTTTGGCGCCGTTGCCGGGGAAACGGTGTTACTTGTTTGTATTTAGCGTGATTTTTGGATGGTATTACTTGTGGTCTCTGTTTATGCATTGCAAAAGTTCTTCTCAATCAATTTTGCAGATACTTGAAGTGGAGATTGACATGGAACCGCCATTGTCACACATGGAGCACAAGTCCAATGATTGAGCTTAAGGTAATAAGTCGAGCTAAAGACTTTAAACAACAGCGCTTCTCGGGAGGCAACCCGAGACCCCTTTATTTTCTTTCTTTTCCTTTATTTTTCATCAAATTTCCACCACCACAACAAATTTTCTTTCACCCACTGCCACCCACTAAAAAGATCCACAACCAATCTTAATCCACTTGGAACCAAAATCCACAAAAGAAAACCCGTTGGGAGGAGTTCAATAGCTAGGAGTTGGTAACACTAGAGGATTGAGATTGTTAATGTATCTTTTCGATCTCTTAAGCTAGGTGCAAATCTCAAAAATTAACAACATTTGAATTTGTCATTTGTTTGAGTGATTCGAGGGAGAGGGTTGTGAGTTGGTTTATGAGATTTGAGTTGGCGTTGTTAAGAAATTTGAGTTTGACGGATTGTTTGTCATGAGTTTTGAGCATTCGATCTTCGATATACTCGATTTTCAAATTTCCCCCCCATTTTCAGTTTACTTTTTCTTCTAATTGTCGTAACATTGAGGACAATGTGTAGTTTAAGTAGGCGGGAAGGGTATTCTCATTCTCATGTATCTTTGTTGTATATTCTCATGTATCTATGTTGTATTTATTACTTTCAATTTGAAAAAAAAAAACAAAAAAACAAAAAAATGAAAAAGAATTGAAAAAAAAAAATTTGAAAAAAAAATGATGAAATGAAACCCGCTGAGTTGAAAACCCGCAAGCGCGGGCGACTTGGGCAAAATTGGGGGCTCGGATAGGTCGAAAACCCGAAAGGGCGGCCTATGCAAAAAAAGAGCTAGTTGAGCGGGTGAGTTTTGTGAGCCGGAAAAAGAAGAGAGCTGAAAAAAAAAATGTGAGAAGCTAGGATGAAAACCCGAAAGGGCTCCTAGGCAAAATGAGAGATTAAGAGAGAATTATATACTTTGAAAACTCATTTGGCGGAGATGGTGTCATAAGGTGGAAAGCGTTTTCGGGTAAGGTTGGTGAATTCATCCTTGATTTTGTGAAGATTTGTTTTGGCTTTCACATTCTTTTGGTTAACTGTTTGTTTTTGGGAGTAAGCATGGAATTTATCCCTTTTTGTCTTTGTTCCATGGCTTGCTATTCTAAGTTAGTTGTAGTAGTAGTAGTTTTAGATCATCTTTTGGAGGTTTGGGAGAGCTGATAGTTTAAAGTGTCGTGAGCTGACATTTTGATTTTTGTTGGTGTTGCTGGTTATTGTTGTTATTACGTCTTTATATATTTCAGGTGAGCTTGAATCTAAGTGTGGGGGAATCATCGTCCCTTACGTTTAGGTTTTGAGCGGATGTTGTTAAGATGTGATGATGATGATATAGTTGATGGAGAGTGTAGGTTGGTGTCGATGGCTTGGGTGATGATTTATTTGGTGATTCTCATTTTTGAGTTTACTCGAGGTCGAGTAAAGTTCAAGTGTGGGGGTATTTGATACGCTCAAGTTATACGGTGTTTATATAATATTTTGGGTGCTTTTTGCTAAGGGTCTTGATCATAATTGTTAACGTTTGCGTTTTATTTAGCTCTTAGCGGAAGTTCGGAATTTTGTATATTAATCATAGTTAAAGTTGTAAGTTCCGAGCTCCTAGAAGCATTAGTGTTTGGAACGACTCAACATTGTATACTTGCCAAGCGTCGCCACATGTTCCAATCAAGCATCGCCTCAAGCCGTAGCCGAGCATAGCACCTAGCCCATCACAGCCGCACCAAGCTCTCGCGAGCATCGCATGCCAGCAGCCTCGCCCAAGCAGCTCCGCAAGCCCAGCGCTCACGCCCAGCAAGCAGCACAACGCAGGTCGCACCTCGCGAGATTTCTCGCACCTCGCGACCTGCTGCTCGCACCTCGCGACCTGCTTGCTTTGCCCAGCTCTTCAGCTCGTTGCGAAGGCAGTAGCTCATCGTACGGTGCGACCAGACTCGCACCTCGCGACCCGTAGGTCGGTGTAATTGTCGGCTGATTTTTGAGCTTTAGTATAAATACTAAGCTCTATTTTTGGACCTAGGGGGCAGCAGCCACAAGGAGAAGGAGTTTCCAAAACTCCACTCCTCTCTTGTTGTCTTCTCTTTTTAGTTTTTATTTTCTAGTTTAGTTTTTGTAGATTTCAATTATGGGATTGGCTTATGCTATGCCGATTGTAGCTTGAACCGTTCTTGAACGAGATTAATATGAAGCTTCAAGCATTAATGTGAGATCTTTCCTCTCTCTTTAGTTTCTTTGATTATGGTTTAAATTTCTATGATTGCTTTCTATGGTTTTTGCATAATTATGCTAGGAACGTTACTAGTTTGATTGTGTAATTAATCTAATGCTAGATTTAAGAATAGAATCGAATTGTTTTATTCTTTTATCAATTGGTAGCAAACTAGGGAGTAGCTTAGAAGCTGATCGTCTTGGTTATTTCTTGGGGAAATTGAATTAACTGTTGAATGTTTATCGCTTGTATGACGTTAGCAGGTCTGTTGGTTCTCTGTGTTTATTGCTGCTATTGGATTGAACTTAGACGCTATCGGACTAGGTTATCCTTTGGTTAGGGTTTTATTGTCATGCTGATCGTGCTATTCAACTAAGAATAAGGAGAATGCGAGATTAATTCTCAACAATAGATAATTATGGAAATAATTAGAGTGGAGGTTCAAGGATCGATAATGAATTGAAGTGGATGTTAATCGGATTCAAGATCTTCCCATATTGATTTCTCATCTTGTTTATATGCTAGTTAGTTGTAGTTTAGTTATAATCTACTTGAAACCCCCCTTTGTTATTATTATTAGGTTTCTCGGCCCTTAGCTTAATCTAGGTTTTGAATCACGCTGAATATAAAACTCGTCCCTGTTTCCCTGTGGATACGACCCCTACTTCCATTATACTTGCTTAGTGTAAAAGAGAGTAGGAGAAATTTTATCTTTGGCCGGGTGCGGTGCACAACGACACATCCGCGCCCACCAACCAATTTGACGAACTTTTTTAGACGCGATTTTAGGTGCAATACATATCAACGTTTTGATAAATTAATAACAGGCAAAAATCGCAATCACAAGCAAATGTCACATAACATGAATGCAAAAAGTTCTCAATCTAAGAGATTGGTGACTTCACTAGGGAGGATTTTAAAAAAAATAATTTTTAAAATAAAGTGGGTGAAATTTAAAAAATACGATTCATTCTCTTTTTATGCCTTAGAATAACATATTTTTTACATATGGATGGCTATTGTTTAAGCCACTATAAGGATAATCGTCCCTGTCTCATTAGCACATATCCTATGCGTGAGGCCACCCCAGGGGTTTGTGCTTTGTCCTTCCAAAAGCTTCCTGAGCAATAGTGTTAGATCATAGTTATAAGAAAACCTACCCAGCCATGGCATTGTTCTTTGTTCCTAACTTGAGAACTAGAGTGCGTCTTACATGTGCCCACCTTTTTAAGAAAATGTACAAAGTGTGGGTTCAGTCTCTTAGTCATGGACCCTTTTCAGCCTTAACATAAACCTGACCATAGTTCAAACATAGAACTGGACTTTTAGGTTAAGAACTTTGCATACATGTTATATGAAATTTGCTTGTGAATGCATTTTTTTTGCCTATTTTTGACTTGTCAAAACATTGATGTGTATTGCACCTAAAATCGCGTCTAAAAACACCGTCAAATTAACCAAATTGGGAAATTGCATGATGGGGGCGTAGTGCGCTAAACGCACCGGGCTACACCTGGTGCACAGCCATGGCACAGGTCACACAAGCCCTATGCAGCGCCCAAAATTGTTGTGTGGAGCGTAGCCAGGGCAGTGCGCCAAATGAACTACGGTGCGCCTGCCTCTCAGCCTTGCGCCTCATGCAATAGCTTCACGTGGCGCGCAACCTTCGTGTCTCATGCTATTGTCAATTTGACTATCGTTTTAATCATTCAATAATGTCATTGTGTCTTGTTCATCATTACGTCCCCAAAATATGCGTCTTACTCGTCATTGAGTCTCGAAAATATGTAGAACTATACAAAATCTCGCCCAATTTGCCAAGTTGCATGTCGGGGAGCAATGCGCCAACGCACCTAGGTGCGCCTGGCGCATCGGTCTTGCATCGAACGCACATGCTCAGTGTCGCGCGCAGTATCGGTGCATGGTACACAACCTGTGCATCTCATGCTATTGCCAATTTGGTCTTAGTAGACAATGACTTTTATAAGGTGTTAGTAGACTTTCTCTCTCTAAGAATTTTCTCTCGATGTACAAATCGTTGCCATGGCAAGAACTTCGAAGAGTCAGAAAGTCTCTGGTAAACCTAAGGGTCTATGTTCGGATTCTAAGGTAAAAAAGACGAAAACGATGGTCTACTTGCTAGGGGTTGTTGTAATGGAGACTGAACATGTGAGTCGAACAGAAGAAGAAGATCTGCGGGAGCTACAATAGAGTCAACAAACACATCGTTTGTTCTCTGAATGGCTCTCATCGATACATTCAACAAGGGAGAAAGGAGAGAATAATGGCCAGACAACAAATTGAGCGGATCGAAGTGTGAGTGATGTGGATCCTGTTCGTAATCTTCAATTTTTTGATGATGAGGTGAGTATCCATTCTAATCATGATGATTCTGATGTGAGAATGGGTAATGTGTGTAGTAATTTGGTGAAAATTAATGATATTGATGTTCAACCTGAAATTGAATTTCGGAACTCTTCTTTAATTTGTTATGTGATTGGGGCGAATCCTCCCTAATGGTGATGGAAGATATATTAGGCGTATTTGGAGAAATAAGGGTGTGGATAAGGTTGCATTGTTAAAGAAGAGTGTATTCATTGTTCGATTCTTGAAAATGGAGAAACGTGATCAGATTGTGGCGGGAAATTTGAATTTCTTTGACAGTAAACCTCTGATTGTGAAGGCTTCAGATCCTAACATGGATATTATGAAGGAGGAATTTGGGGTGCTTCCTACTTGGATTCAATTGAAAATTAATTTCAAGTACTGGAATGAGAAATGTTTAGTGAAATTGGTGGCTCATGTTGGGAAATTCTTAAGAGTGGATCAAGCTACAGCTAAAAGAGAGAAATTACAATATGCGAGATTTCTTGTGGAGGTGAAGGTGGATCAGGAATTTCCTGATCAAATGAATTTCATAAATGAGAAGGGAATTGAAACTACTTATGACATACATTTTGAGTGGAAACCTACCATATGCTCAAGATGTCGAAAAATGGGGCATAGTAGTGAGGAGTGTAGGAAGGAGAATGGGAAGATGATTTGCAAGCCTAGAACTCAGCAGGCTCATGCTACAATACAAGATCAGCACCAGCAGCAATCAGGTACTAATGATCAGCATCAGTCTGTTGCTCAACAGGAACAACAGGTGAAGGTGGGTTATCATAATATGGAGAGTGGTGATGTTTTCACCATGGTTACATAGACAAGTAAGAAAGTGGATTCTCCCAGGACTGTAACTTAAATAACCAACACCTTTGCAGTGTTGGATGGACTGGAGAATAACGATAATATGGTGGGGGATATGGTATGTGGAAGTGGGGGAAATCAAATGAATGGGAGAGGGGACTCTCCTGGGGGAGATGGATAGTGTTTGTTGCTGGAATGTGAGGGGCATAACTAGTGTTAAGAACCAAAAAGGTGTAAAGAAGACTCTTAACACTAAGTCCCTGCGAATCATTAGTCTACTTCAGACTAAGGTTAAAGTGGAAAAAAAGGGTGTTATGTACCAAAATCTTTTTAGTAGCTGGGGTTTTTGCTCTAACTCCTCACTTCATCCTGGAGGGAGACTTATTTTGGCATGGAATGCTCTGTTATTTAATATCAACATATGTTACATGTCTGCACAATTGATACACTATCATGTTCAAACTATTAGTAGTAAGAAGGAGTTTCTTTGTACTTTAGTTTATGCATTTAATGATGCTAAGAAATGAATTATGGCCTGACTTGGAAGGCATTGCAAGCAAAGTTAAGATGCATTGGGTGGTATTGGGTGACTTTAACTATGTTTTAAATAGAGAAGAGAGAATTGGAGCAGATGTTAGGGACATTGAAATGATGTCTTTTAGAAGATGTGTGAATGTGTGTGGCTTGGATGATCATAAAGCTACTGGATGCTTCTACACTTGGAATATTAAACAACATGAGGATTGTAGAGTGTTTAGCAAGATTGATATGGTGCTATGTAATGAAGACTGCAATGATGCTTACCCTACTACTGAAGTTAGATTTATGCCAGAAGGTATGTTTGATCATTCCTCTATGTTGTTACAAATCCACCAGAAGAGTAGGGTGGGTAATAACCCATTTAGATTCTATAAAATGTGGTGTTCTTACTCTCAGTTTGAGGAAAGAGTTAAAAGGGCCTAGGAGGCAAGAGTGAGAGGGACTGCTATGTTTTGTGTTACTCAAAGACTGAAAAAAGTGAAGGCTGAGATGAAGACTTTGAATAGAGAGGGTTTTGCTGACATTCATATTGTTGTTGCTAAGGCCTACAATTTTTTACTTGAATGTCAAGCTAAGCTCCATGAAAATCATGACATCTTGAATGGGGAGAGGAAGTTGCAAGCTGCTGAGAATTATAGGGTAATTCATGGCCAGTATATGTCTTTTTTGCAACAGACTGCAAAATTTTCTTGGTTAAAAGAGGGGGATGAGAACTCTGCCTTATTTCACAGAGTTATAAAGCAAAGAAGATTACAGAATACTGTAACAACCCATAATTTTGCTCCTAGTTTTTCGCAAAAATTTTCTCTAAAATTATTATCTTCTCTAAATTAATGATTTTTTATTTTATAATTTTGGGAGCCGAATTATTATTTTAATTTTTATTTTTATGGCGTGTTAATGTGTTTATTATATTTATATTTATAATATAATTTATTAGAATTATTTTCATTATTAAGTATTTTCAAAGTTTAGGCGCGATTTAGGAAGTTAACGATTTATCGCGTGGCGGACTTTTGTTGCATGGATCTTGATGACTTGGGCCGAAATTTTTTTTGGTGATTCTTGGGCTTGGACAGCCGGCCAAGGGGAAGGAGAAGAAGAAGCTTCTCTTCTTTCATTTCTTTTTATTTTCTTTTTGTGACCCTTTGTAGTTTTGTAACCCCCCTAATCATTTCTCCTTAATGAAACTATTAACTTTAACCTTTAAACACTCCAAATTCTGATTAAAATTCAGAACTCCATTGCTGTATACTTCGAGAATTTCGGACATCATCATCTTCATCATTTTCTCAAATTTTTCATTTTCTTCTCTTCATCAATTGTTCGTAATTTGTTCTACTTGCCTCTTTCTTGTACGTGGTGCTTGGGGATTGAAGAAGGAGAAGGGTGCACGCCTATAACGGGATTTTCCAGAAATATTCAGCTCACCTCCTACGATCCAGGTAACTAGTAGTTATCTTAGAACCATAGTGATTAGGGTATTATTCGGTATTAGATTATTACGCTAGGAATTATTTAAAGTACTTTTTGAATGAAATTATTGATGAAATTTGACATGATGAATACTGTATAAAGAAAAATAATTTTCGTTTGATTTTTAGTATTTATTTGATTTAATTGGTGTTTTGTGCGTTTTTCGCTTATTTGCATAATAATTATTAAACGAATGTGAAAATTGCTGACAGTATTTTTCTTGGATCATGTTATATGTGTAGTATGTAGTCCATGCCTTAGAATAATTTTTTACTACAGTTTACTAGTTTATTTAATTAATATATCTGTTTTTGCAATTTCGTTTCTGTCAGTATATAAATCAGGAAAATTATTTCTGAAGGCCTAAAAATTCATTTATTTCTATATTATGTATTTCCGTGAGTTTATGCATGTTATGTAAATTTTTGGTAATTTTTGGGATTTTATTTTTTTTTTTAATTATTGTATTGGCTTTATTGAGTAATCTGTATATTAACGTTTCAAAATACTTTTGGAGTCCGAAAATTATAAATAAGAATTGTACCATGTCAGTAGAGCCATTAGGGTCGTATGATAATTATTTTTTGTGATTTTACTGCTCTAACTTATTAGTTTAATAATTATTATTGGGTTTTTGTTGTGAAATTGAGGATACTCTTTTTAAATTATTTGAGAACTTGTTAATTAGAAATAATTTGTAATCTATTATGTTCCTGGTTGCTGATGTTCAGTAAGTTGCAGTAAGTATTAATTGGGTATCCTTATGTTTATGTTTGATTTATGAAAGAAAATGATTAATTGTTACTACTCTTTTAATGAATAAGTTTTGGAGTTAATTGGTGATGTATTTTTGATTGAATTGTTGGTGCTGTAAAAACTAGTTTAATATTATTGTTGATGTTTAGAGATGTTCAAGTGTTTATTGTGGGAGACATTTGTTGAAAGTTTGTAAGTTATTAATTTTGAGGAATTATGAAGAGTTGTTTTGATGAATTATGGGTATAAGGCCGGGTGGCATCCCTTTTTGATGGATATTTTAAGATGAATGAAACTTTGATGATATGCATGATTTTATTTTGAGATAAGAATATCCGGTGGGATAGATTTAGTCCCCGGTGAAGAACATGCCAACCACCTGGTTTGCGAAGTAGGGGTACACCTGGGTTAATTGTTGTCTTCCGGGAGGTCAGGGAGTTCTGCGTGTTCTACCCTGCATCGGGAGTTTGGCCATTCTTAGACACAGGCATTGGGGAACGTAAGCCCATAGACTGACCTGGAGATTGCGATCTGACAAACCTTAGGAAGTGAATTGCGATTCACTGGCGTTCGGTTTCTGACTCAATAACTTGTTGTATTTTTGATTTATTTATTATTTATGTATTCTAGAATTGATTCACTCACTATATCTTGTTTACTTATTGTTGATGATCACTTGAATTACCTATGAGCTTTATGGTTTTTAGATGCATGTTATTGATATAATGATTGTATGCTTTCCTTTCTTATTAATCTATTTCTGAATCGTGTTTTGATTGCTTTTGTTCTGGGAGAATTGCTAGTTACTCCCCACTGAATGTGGAATTATTTTATATATCCTTGCAGATGGAAATGACTACTAGACTTGTGACTGCTTGGGCTAGCAGAGTGAGGTTTTATAGTGAGAAGAAGCTCCTGGTATTGTTTTTGGGAGATGAGTTCTATGCAGACCATAGAGAGTCCTACTTTTGGCTAGGTTTCAAGGACATTTAGTTTTTATCTAAGTTTTCACGGGAGACTTGCATGTCTCGTAGTTTTTGGATTGATGTTATGATATAATTGGGATATTTCTTTTATTTAGAATTGTAATGTTTTCTCGGATATTACTTTCCTTTAATAAGCTATGAAACTTTGATTTGAGGATTTTCTTTACTTATTGTTTTAGAGTAGCATAACCGTCCTGACGTTATTTCCGCTAACGTCTTTTTAGTATATCTTGATTAGATATTGTTTAGTATCTTAGTAGTAGAAGGACGGGGTGTTACAGTTGGTATAAGAGCAAAGAAACTCCCGGGAAATGTGTAGTTGAAGTAACTAGGGTCATTAGAATCTTAGGCTTCAAGAAAGTAGTGGTGAAAGGGTCACTTGGGTAGGAAACCATGGGAAAATATTTTTCTTATTTTGATGTGATAAGTTGTTAATTTACAGCTAATAATGTGTTCAGTAATGAATGTTTAACTTGTGTTTGTAGAATGCCGCCTCGAGGTTTGTCTAGTGCTAGAAAAGAGGCTGCCCGAAAAAGGCGCCAAGCACTTGAGAACGCTATTATAGCTATGGCTAATCGATCTTCTACTCCGCCTAGTGGGCAATCTGTCTTTGATCGGTTTGATCGTCACCGTCCGCTTACTTTTGACGGGACTTCTGATCCTGTTGTGCTAGAAAGGTGGATAAGGGAGATGGAGAAACTGTTTGCTCCTACTGGTTGCCCTGCTGCTGAAATGGTGTCTATTGGTACCTACTATCTGAAGATGGAAGCTGATAACTGGTGGAGTACTGTTCGTGCAAGCTGCATGGCTACACCGGGTTTTGGATGGGATGAGTTTTGTATTAAGCTGAAGGACAGGTTTTATCCTGAGGAGCTCCGTTGGCAGAAGCAGGAAGAGTTCTTAACTCTGTCTCAGGGTACTCTGAGTGTGCAGGAATACACTAATAAGTTCACCGAGCTGTCCAGGTTTGCTACCACAGTTATACCTACTGAAGCTGAGCGGGTAAAAAGGTACATCAAGAAAATGGATCCTATGGTGAGGAACCATGTTCTGAGTTCGGGTGCTTCGACCTTCCAGGGAGCCTATGAGATAGCTCTGAGTATTCATGCCTCTTTGAAAGAGGAGGATTCTGCTAAGGCTGCTGCTGCTAAGAAGCCTGCTGCTACTTATGTTCAGTTCCCGGCTAAGAAGCCGAGGTATGAGCCGTCTGGTCGAGGGGGTTATCAACAGGGTTCTGGATCTGGTTATCGTCCGAGTTTTGATCCGAGCAAGTGCCGAATCTGTGGTAAGGCTGCTCATCCGGGGAAGAATTGTGATGTATCGACTGTTGTTTGTTTCTATTGCAAGGAGGTGGGGCACAAGTCTTTCCAGAGTTCTAAGAATCCTAGAGCTCCGTCTTTTTCTGCTGGTCCTGCTAAGCCAATTGATTCTTCTGCTCCTCCGAAGAACAGGATTTATGTGATGACGCAAGCTGAAGCCGATGTCCTTCCTGATGTCATCTCTGGTACTTTTCTTGTAAATAATACTCCTGCTTTTGTTCTGTTTGATACTGGTGTTACATTGTCTTTTGTTGCTTGTTCCTTTGTTCGAAAAGCTAATCTTTCCTCGAGATCTCCTGTTAAGTCCCTAATATCTCTTCCGTCTGGTGCGATCTCCTGTTAAGTCCCTAATATCTCTTCCGTCTGGTGCGAATTACCCCTGTCATTCTGAGTTTAAGGGCGTGCCTGTCAGCATTCTGGGTTCTGAGTTGCCAGCTGATCTTAAGGAGTTTCCTATGTCAGAGTTTGATGTGATCCTTGGAATAGACTGGTTATCGAAGTATCATGCCTGCATTCAGTGCCGTGATCAGAAGGTGGTGCTCAGAGATTCTAAGGGAAAAATGATTTCTTATTCTGGTGTTGTAGTGAAGAAGGGTGTTAAGTGAGTTTCCGCTCTGAGAATGCGGAAGATGCGTCAAAAAGGTGATGTGGTATACCTTTGCATGGTGAGGGATTTGTCATCTGAAGATCAGCTCGAGAGTATTCCGGTAGTTCGGGATTATCTTGATGTATTTCTTGAAGAGTTGCTAGGTATTCCTCCTGAAAGAGATGTGGAGTTCTGCATTGATTTAGTACCGGGTACTGCTCTTATATCCAAGGCTCCGTATAGAATGGCGTCGTCTGAATTGCAAGAGTTGAAGACTCAATTGCAAGAGTTGATAGATAAGGGCCTCATAAGGCCTAGTGTGTCTCCTTGGGGTGCTCCTGTTCTGTTTGTCAAGAAGAAAGACGGGAGTATGCGTCTGTGCATCGATTACCCTGAGCTGAATAAGGTAACGATCAAGAATAAATATCCATTGCCTCGCATTGAAGATCTGTTTGATCAATTAAAAGGTGCTGGAGTATTTTCCAAGATCGATCTGAGATCCGGATATCATCAAATTCCCGTTGAGAAGGAGGATATTTCGAAGACTGCTTTCCGCACCAGATATGGGCACTATGAATTTGAAGTGATGCCATTTAGTCTCACGAATGCTTCTGCGATTTTCATGGATCAAATGAATCGCTCTTTCCACGAGTACTTGGATACTTGTGTGGTCGTGTTTACCGATGATATTCTCGTTTACTCTAAGGATGAGAAGGAGCATGAGAAGCATTTGAGACTGGTGTTGGATGTTCTGCGCAAGCAAAAGTGGTTTGCAAAGCTGTCTAAGTGCGAGTTCTGGCTGAAGGAAGTTGCTTTTCTAGGGCATGTAATCAGCAAGGAAGGAGTTAAGGTGGATCCCACTAAGATCAAGGCTGTTGTCGAGTGGGAGAGTCCTAAGAATGTGGCCGAGGTTCGAAGTTTTCTGGGTCTGGCTGGCTATTATAGGAGGTTCGTTCAAAATTTCTCCAAGATAGCTCAACCTCTGACTCGCTTGATGCGCAAGGACTGCAAGTTCGTCTGGTCTGAGGATTGTGAAGGGGCATTTCTGAAGCTGAAAGAGAGTTTGACCTCTGCTCCTGTTCTTACCTTGCCATCTGAGGGCGTTGGGTATGAAGTGTTCAGTGATGCATCGAAGAATGGGCTGGGTTGTGTTTTGATGCAGCAAGGGAAAGTAATAGCCTATGGTTCGAGGCAGCTGAAGGTGCATGAGAGGAATTACCCGACCCATGATCTGGAGTTAGCGCCTGTGGTGTTTGCACTAAAGATATGGCGACACTATCTGCATGGTGTTCCGTGTAAGGTGTATACTGACCACAAGAGCCTGAAGTACATCTTCACTCAACGTGATCTTAACATGAGGCAGAGAAGGTGGCTTGAATTGATCAAGGATTATGATCTGACCCTGGATTACCAAGAAGGTAAGGCGAACAAAGTAGCGGATGCTCTGAGTAGCAAGAGTAAGCATTCATTAAACGCTGCTATGGTGGTGCCTCGTGAATTGTGTGAAGAGTTTCGCAAGCTGGATATCGAGGTTGTTCCTCAGGGTTATGGGTTTGTGTTGTTGGGTTCCACGAGTGCTGAGCCTGAGTTGTTCTAGGAGTTAAGAAGTAAGCAAAAAGGCAATCCGAAGCTGGAGAAGATCCGTGAAGCAAAGATGCAAGGTCGTGCAGAGAATTTTAAGATCTGTGCTGATGATAGCGTGAGGTTTATGGGGCGTTGGTGTGTGCGCAATGATGGTGAGCTTAAGAGAAAGATTCTCGAAGAAGCTCATAGTACTCCTTATTCCGTTCATCCTGGGGGTTACAAGCTTTATAAGGATCTGAAGGCTAATTTTTGGTGGCCTGGTATGAAGAGAGAGATTGCCGAGTTCGTAGCTAGGTGTTTGTTGTGTCAGAAGGTGAAAATTGAGCATCAGAGGCCTGGTGGTTTGTTGCAACCTTTGCCTATTCCTGCTTGGAAGTTCGATTCGATCTCGATGGATTTCGTGATGGGTTTGCCTAGAGGTGCTGGTGGATTGAATGCTGTGTGGGTGATTGTGGATCGGTTGACCAAAGTGGCTCGTTTTATTGCGATGAAGAACACTTGGTCTATGGAAGAGTTAGCTGAAGCTTATGCTAATGAGATCATTCGTCTTCATGGGGTTCCCAAAGACATTGTCTCTGACCGTGATCCGCGATTCCTATCCCATTTCTGGACTACTTTGCAAGAGGCTTTTGGCTCGAAGTTGAAGCTTAGTACTGCATTTCATGCAGCTACCGATGGTCAGACTGAGAGAACTATTCAGACCTTGGAAGATATGCTTCGTGCTTGTGCCTTGGAATTTCAACAGTCTTGGGTCAAGTCTCTTAGCTTGGTGGAGTTCTCTTATAACAACAGTTATCAAGCTAGTATCCAAATGGCTCCGTATGAGGCTCTCTATGGAAGGAAGTGTCGTAGTCCTACTTGTTGGAGCGACATCAGTGACTCATTGATTTTGGGCCCGGAGTTAATTCAGGATGCAGTTGAGCAGGTGAAAGTAATTCAAGCGAAGATGAAGGCTGCTCAAGATAGGCAGAAGTCGTATGCTGATTTGCGTCGGAAACCTATTTCCTTTGAGGTGGAAGATAAGCTGCTTTTGAAGGTTTCTCCTATGAAGGGAGTAATGCGGTTTGGTCAAAAGGGCAAGTTGAGTCCGAAGTACGTAGGTCCCTATGAGATTCTTGAAAGGATCGGGGAGGTCGCGTATCGTTTGGCTTTGCCGCCAGAGCTGTCGAAGGTTCATGATGTGTTTCATGTGTCGTAGTTGCGCAGGTATCGTAGTGATCCTTCGCATGTGATCCCTGTTGAGTCGGTGTCAGTTGAGCCGAATTTGACTTTTGAAGAGCGACCTGTTCGTATATTGGACCGTCAGAACCGTGCTCTTAGAAGGAAGGTGATTCCCTTGGTTAAAGTACTTTGGAGAAGTCAAAAGTACAAAGAGGCTACTTGGGAAACCGAAGAGTCGATGCGATTGAAATACCCGGAACTATTCGTTTCAGGTACTATTTGTGTTCTTGTCTTATTTGTGTGTTTTCGAAGTTTTGAGGACGAAACTTTATTTAAGGAGGGGAGATTGTAACAATCCATAATTTTGCTCCTAGTTTTTCGCAAAAATTTTCTCTAAAATTATTATTTTCTCTAAATTAATGATTTTTTATTTTATAATTTTGGGAGCCGAATTATTATTTTTATTTTTATTTTTATGGCGTGTTAATGTGTTTATTATATTTATATTTATAATATAATTTATTAGAATTAATTTCATTATTAAGTATTTTCAAAGTTTAGGCGCGATTTAGGAAGTTAACGATTTATCGCGTGGCGGACTTTTGTTGCATGGATCTTGATGACTTGGGCCGAAATTTTGTTTGGTGATTCTTGGGCTTGGACAGTCGGCCAAGGGGAAGGAGAAGAAGAAGCTTCTCTTCTTTCATTTCTTTTTATTTTCTTTTTGTGACCCTTTGTAGTTTTGTAACCCCCCATAACCCCCCTAATCATTTCTCCTTAATGAAACTATTAACTTTAACCTTTAAACACTCCAAATTCTGATTAAAATTCAGAACTCCATTGCTGCCATACTTCAAGAATTTCAGACATCATCATCTTCATCATTCTCTCAAATTTTTCATTTTCTTCTCTTCATCAATTGTTCGTAATTTGTTCTACTTGCCTCTTTCTTGTACGTGGTGCTTGTGGATTGAAGAAGGAGAAGGGTGCATGCCTATAACGGGATTTTCCAGAAATATTCAGCTCGCCTCCGACGATCCAGGTAACTAGTAGTTATCTTAGAACCATAGTGATTAGGGTATTATTTGGTATTAGATTATTACGCTAGGAATTATTTAAAATACTTTTTGAATGAAATTATTGACGAAATTTGACATGAATATACTTGATGCATGCTGTGCGAATACTGTATAAAGAAAAAAAAATTTCGTTTGATTTTTAGTATTTATTTGATTTAATTGGTGTTTTGTGCGTTTTTGGCTTATTTGCATAATAATTATTAAACGAATGTGAAAATTGCTGAAATTATTTTTCTTGGATCATGTTATATGTGTAGTATGTAGTCCATGCCTTAGAATAATTTTTTACTACTGTTTACCAGCTTATTTAATTGATATATCTGTTTTTGCAATTTCATTTTTGTCAGTATATAAATCATGAAAATTATTTCTGGAGGCCTAAAAATTCATTTATTTCTATATTATGTATTTCCGTGAGTTTATGCATGTTATGTAAATTTTTGGTAATTTTTGGGATTTTATTTTTTGTTTTAATTATTGTATTGGCTTTATTGTGTAATCTGTATATTAACGTTTCAAAATACTTTTGGAGTCCGAAAATTATAAATAAAAATTGTACCATGTCAGTAGAGCCATTAGGGTCGTATGATAATTTTTTTTTGTGATTTTACTGCTCGAACTTATTAGTTTAATAATTATTATTGGGTTTTTGTTGTGAAATTGAGGATACTCTTTTTAAATTATTTGAGCACTTGTTAATTAGAAATAATTTGTAATCTATTATGTTCTTGGTTGCTGATGTTTAGTAAGTTGCAGTAAGTATTAATTGGGTATCCTTATGTTTATGTTTTATTTATGAAAGAAAATGATTAATTGTTACTACTCTTTTAATGAATAAGTTTTGGAGTTACTTGGTGATGTATTTTTGATTGAATTGTTGGTGCTGTAAAAACTAGTTTAATATCATTGTTGATGTTTTGAGATGTTCAAGTGTTTATTGTGGGAGACATTTGTTGAAAGTTTGTAAGTTATTAATTTTGAGGAATTATGAAGAGTTGTTTTGATGAATTATGGGTATAAGGCCGGGTGGCATCCCTTTTTGATGAATATTTTAAGATGAATTATATGCATGATGATATGCATGATTTTATTTTGAGATAAGAATATCTGGTGGGATAGATGTAGTCCCCGGTGAAGAACATGCCAACCACCTGGTTTGCGAAGTAGGGGTACACCTGGGTTAATTGTTGTCGTCCGAGAGGTCAGGGAGTTCTGCGTGTTCTACCCTGCATCGGGAGTTTGGCCATTCTTAGACACAGGCATTGGGGAACGTAATCCCATAGACTGACCTGGAGATTGCGATCTAACAAACCTTAGGAAGTGAATTGCGATTCACTGGCGTTAGGTTTCTGACTCAATAACTTGTTGTATTTTTGATTTATTATTATTTATGTATTCTAGAGTTGATTCACTCACTATATCTTGTTTACTTATTGTTGATGATCACTTGTATTACCTATGAGCTTTATGGTTTTTAGATGCATGTTATTGATATAATGATTGTATGCTTTCCTTTCTTATTAATCTATTTCTGAATCGTGCTTTGATTGCTTTTGTTCTGGGAGAACTGCTAGTTACTCCCCACTGACTGTGGAATTATTTAATATATATCCTTGCAGATGGAAAATGACTGCTAGACTTGTGACTGCTTGGGCTAGCAGAGTGAGGGTTTGTAGTGAGAAGAAGCTCCTGGTATTGTTTTTGGTAGATGAGTTCTATGCATACCATAGAGAGTCCTACTTTTGGCTTGGTTTCAAGGACATTTAGTTTTTATCTAAGTTTTAACGGGAGACTTGCATGTCTCGTAGTTTTTGGATTGATGTTATGATATAATTGGGATATTTCTTTTATTTAGAACTATGATGTTTTCTCGGATATTACTTTCCTTTTTGAATCTATGAAACTTTGATTTGAGGATTATCTTTAATTATTGTTTTAGAGTAGCATAACCATCCTGACGTTATTTCCGCTGACGTCTTTTTAGTATATCTTGATTAGATATTGTTTAGTATCTTAGTAGTAGAAGGACGGGGTGTTACAATACAGTTTATGGCATTCATAACATAGATGGAAACTGGGTTGAAGGGGATCAGGTGCTGCATGCTTTTATAAATTACTATAAGCTGCTTCTTGCCACTGCAAAGGAGTGTAAGGGAAGGGTGGGTCCTGCTATTATATCTCAGGGGCCATGTGTTACAGCTGAACAACATGAAGTGTTTCTGAGACCAGTAACTGGTGATGAAATCAAGGCTGCACTATTTTCAATTCCTGGAGACTGTCTCCAGGACCAGATGGCTTTGGCACTGATTTCTATAAGGTAGCATGGAGCATTATTGTTGGTGTTGATGTGATAAATGTTGTGCAAGACTTTTTCAGGTCTGGTAAGCTTTTTAAAAGATGCTAATAATACTTTGATAACTCTGATCCCAAAGATAAAGTGTCCTAGTTGTGTGGCTGAGTTTAGACCCATTGCTTATTGCAATGTGGTCTATTAATGCATAACTAAACTACTTTGTGATAGAATGAGAAGTATTCTTCTTGTTATTATTGCTGATAACCAGGGTGCATTCATACAAGGAAGATTTATTGCTCATAATGTTCTGGTTTGTTAAGATATGCTAAGAAGTTATGGGAGGAAATAATCTAGCCCTGGATGTATCATCAAAATGGACATGAAAAAGGCTTATGATTCCATTGATTGGAGATTCCTTGAGAACATGTTACTGGCTTTAAAATTCCCTGAGCAGTTCATAAACCTGATTATGGAATGTGTGAGAACACCAAGGTTTAGCTTGTTGATTAATGGTTAATGTTGTGGCTTTTTTTGAAGGAAAGAGGTAGTCTAAGGCTAAGGTGACCCAATGTCACCCTTGCTCTTTGTGGTGTGCATGGAATATATGACTAGAACTCTGAAAATGGTGGGTGATAATTCTTTGTTCAACTACCATCCTAGGTGTAAAGGGGTTAAGTTGAATCATATCTGCTTTGCAGATGATGTTATACTTTGTTGTAAAGGAGACTTTAGATCTATTTATATCTTATTACAAGGGTTTAAACACTTTTCAGATGTCTTAGGTTTGGAGGTGAATGTGAATAAAACTAAGCTTTATACTGCAGGCATGAAAAAAGAGTATACTCAAAGATTGCTTGACATTTCAGGATTCAAATTGGGAAAAATTCCATTTAAATATCTGGGTGTTCCCATCAATTATAAGAGGCTCTCTATTAAGGATTGCATGGATTTAGTGGAGAAGAGATGATGTGGAGATCTTCGTTAATTCTTGAGTTCCACATATATTGGGCTCAACTTTTTATCTTCCCTAAAAAAGTGCTCAAAGAAATAGAAATGATTTGTAGATCATATTTGTAAACTATAGAATATTATAGTTCTAGAGGAGGTTACATAGCTTGGCCAAAGCTTTGTTCTCCTAAACAAGCTGGTGGGCTGGGTATAAGAGATATATTGAAGTGGAATATAGCTGCTATTGGGAGATACACTTGGGCAATTTTTGCAAAAAAAGATAATTTGTGGATTAGGGGGATTAATGAGGTCTATATTAAAGGGTATAATTGTTGAGAGTATAAACCACCTCAAAGTAGTAGTTGGTATTGGAAAAAAATTTGTGAAGTGAAGGATGATTTGAAGACTGTAATATTGAAACTCAGTTCACTCAAATAGGGACTTATTCTGTGAAGACTGTCTTTTCAATTCTGGTTGGAGCTCAGGAGAAAATTCATTGGGACAAGTATGTTTGGAAGATAATGGTTGTTACTAAACATAGGTTAATTGTGTGGTTGGTTATGAACAACAGATTACAGACAGCAGCTAGATTGAACATATTTGCTGATTGTCATATTTGTGGAACTGATATTGAAACACAAGAACATATTCTGTTTGGGTGTTACTTCAGCACATGTGTGCTGCAGAAAATGAAGAACTAGCTGGGGTGGGCAAACAATCAGTCCATTGTCTAGGGGCTCCTTCAATGGATAGCTAGAAACAATTCATCAAAATTCAAGAGGGATGTTATGGCTACTATTGTAGCTGCTATGGTTTACCATATTTGGTGGACTCGTAATGATGCATATTGGAACCATAAAGTTTGTAATGTAAATAGCTTAGTTTACAGAATCCAAAAGCAGATTACTAATAGGTGTTATGGTGTGTTACCTAGGAAAGTCTCTTGTAAAGATAAAGAGTGATTAAGGAGTTTAGCTATGCAGTTTTGTAGCTAGTTTCCTGAGTCCTTGTGACGGGGGTCCAACCTAATTGGTTTGTCCTCACCTAGACTTGGTGGTAGGTTGTAAATGTTCTGATGGTTCAATATAATTTTCTCACTTAGCAAAAACAAAAATTAATCATTGTAATGGCCAATTCTGCATTTTTCCGTCTGCAATTATGTGGAGTCATGATTGTTCCTAGGGTCCTTTTGTCAAAATTAAATCTCACGGGATTCTAAAAGATAAAAAATCAATCTTTCTTTTTTCTTTTTTGAGTCCTACCACCACGAGTCTCATTTAGGTGAACGATCATGGTAACTTAGGATTATCTACCTTTTTCATTTGGGGGAAAGTCGGATACCATTATCCTCCCAACATACTTATCTTATAAATCTCTCCATCCTTTTTCAAAAACTTATCTTCCATCCATTTTCATAACTTTACCCCATTTCCTATCACTTATGTTGTTCGAAAATTCATCATTTTTCCTCTATCCCATCATTTTCATGTATGACGTCTTATCTTTTCATGTACATCATTTAAGATTTCTTTTTAGTGTTAACCTTATTGTAAAAATCTCATCCACTTAGGAATTCTAACTCCATTAGAAGTCCATCTAGCTCATATGTCTAGGTTCATCCATATTCACTCCATTTAGAGTTCTTAACCTCGTCGCATTCCATTCATATTAGGAGTTTTAATCCTATGTAAGTCTAAGGTCATTAGAATTCTTGCCATCTTAGGAGTCTAAAATTCATATAAGTCCATGCATAATAGGATTCTAAATCTATTAGGAGTCTGCACATCTTCGGAGTCTAGATCCATTAGAATTCCATGCATCTTAGGAGATCTAGAATCCATAAAAATCCATGCGTGATAGGAGTTTAAGTCCATTAGAATTCCTTCCATTTTAGGAGTCTAGGTCCACTAGAGTCTCATGCATATTAGGAGTCTTGCATCCATAGAAATCTATTAAGTTTAAAATTCTAAAGTCCTTAGAAGTTTATCACGCATAGGATTCTAAAGTCACTAGAATCCCTCTGCATTACATAGTCCATCGTTCATACACTTCATGCATAAATAGAGTTTATAGACATTTAGGAGTCTCATTACATACAAACTCTCCATTTCATTTCATGCATTCCGCATTTGGTAGTCCCAAAGTACAAGCGATCTGATTCCTTCTTCTGGGGTATGTAGGCAGCCTTTTATAGATTCGAACACATAGATAGAGTCATGCATCAAGTATAGTTGTATTCATTCTAAAAAAAACATCATACATGCATACTAGGAGTCTACTGTCAACAAAATTTCATAACCTTTAAAACTACATCCATATAAGCATTCCATTACATTGCACGATCCATCTCCAACCAGAATTCTATCAACCCTCAAACACTAATAATTTTACCAGATTTCATTCAATAGACTATCATTTTACCTTTCATGGAGTTTAATCACTAATAATTGAGTCACCATAAATTGCTTTTCTTTCTTCCCCTCTTATTTCTCTCTTTTCACTACCTACCGGCGACAACACCTACGGCGATTGTCATTTATTGATTACTATTAAATATAAATGTAAAATGATAGTATATTGAACTGAATTTGTTATATAAGGTAGTTTTTTGAAAGAAAATTTTTGAAATCTAGTTTTTTGAAATTTTTTTGTTATAAAAGGTAGTTTTTTGAAATTTTGCCTTCAAAAAACATAAATGATTTTCAAAAGCTTATGAGTCCAATCACATCCATTTAGTCATATAGGTCCATCATGCATTCATGTTAGCTTAGGCCCATCATACATTCATATAGGATATGCAATCCAATTCATGTATCTCACATGCATCCATGTAGATCCTGTCTAGTCTAGTACATGCATTTGCATTCATTAAAGCCATTGTCTACCTCTCTTCCTTGACCCAAGTTCTATTTTCAAAAACCAAATAAACAAATGGAGTCCAATGCGATCTTCGACTCAAGGAAGGGGTGCGAAATGGACTTGTAAGAGCGTTTGAAAAAAAAGTCGTTTCATTCATCTGATTGCCAAACAAATCATCTTATCCATGGGCCCCTTTATGTAAGGCCCGCCTATCCCAATTCAACCCCTACTTTCACAATTAAGACCAATAATGATAGAGGCCCAACCGCCCAAAATAATTTTGCTCTGAGTCAAATCATAGAGTCTTTCACATAGCTCATTGGTTTCCCTTTCCAATCAAGTCTATGTATAGGATTAGCCCTTCAATTCTTCATCTCACTTCTAGTCTTATCCATCATCTTCATCTATTTTTTATTGGCCATCATTACCATCAATGCTTGGAGTTCAATGATGAAGGTCAAATTCCACCCATTTCAATGACCTTTGCTAAAAGAAATATAATAAAATGGACATACTTAGGACATGGTATTTCCTTTTCCAGTCTCTCTTAGCCATTCATGACTACACAAAACCTTCCATAGTATCCAAGGATATTTTTATCCTTCAAAACATCAAATTTATTAAACCTTTCCTTCAAGTGCATATCTAAAAGCTTGTATGCAAGCCTTTAATAATAAAAAAAAAAATCAATGCCATGTAAAAGAAAGAGCCAAAAGTCAAAATTGAAGGCAAAAATCAAAACTCATCAAAAATAATCAAAAGAAATTGAAATTCAAAGACATCTCAAAAATCAATTCAATGATGAAAAAAAAGAAGCAAAAAAGTAAAAAGAAGGAGAAAGAGCCATTGGCATTTTAAGGGCTCGCACATAAGTTTTGACCCCTCATCCAAACCTTTGCAAAACAATCCATTAACTTTAGCCTCATTACCTCCATCAAAAAAATAAAAGGCCCAAACACTCACTTTGACCTTTATCCTACACTTACAAATCGCCATTCAACATTCATTACAATCCCTAATCCCTTACCCTACATTTCAAATCAATCAATAATGAACCTTCATACCTCCATTACAATACCAAATTATACACCACAAATTTCAACCCAAAATCCTTCTCCAAGTTATATCCAAGCCCGCTAGGTTGAAAACCCGAAAGGGCGACCTAGGCAAAAATTTTGGCACAAACAAAAATCATTCATTAACAAGAACTACGACCGGTCTGATTTCGTCAAGGATATGTAGGAATCCTCATCTCCAGGTCCGACCTCTTCAATAACAAATCAAGGGTCATTTTCAATGGTTTGACTTTTTAGAATGTCTAAGCATACTCTCTCTAGACTCCCACATAGACTCGAGTTCTAACCTAGCTACGTAAATGCCTTTCCAACCTACATCCAATTTCAGTCACAAATTCAAACATTTTTTTTTTTCAATCCAAGCTCTCTTTTCCCCCCAAGGACTCTACGACTCATCCAAGATTCCTAATGAAATTTGATGTGACCTCTATCAGATCAATCATCTCCTATATTCCAACATAAAAGTACTCAATTCGAGTCAATTTTGCCGTGCATCCATTTCTCTTATATCCAAATCAAACCCCCAAAGAGTTGTGAACTTCGGACACTACTTATGGACCTCAATCTTTCAAAAACAATCTTCAAAAATCAAACTATCTCCAAACCTTGCATAAACCTTATATTGCATGGCATCACATTTATACTTATATGACGACGTCTGCATATACATACATCATTCGTTGCATTACATGCATTATGGGTAGTATCCTATTAACATTGCATCTAGCATTGCATACATTTCATCTCACAGACTTCTTCCATTAGTCGATGAGTCTAGTACACATACACACACACAAAGATTTTTAAGTCTAGTGTTACATCTTACATATACATTCTGCAGTCTAGTGTCACACAGTTCCACACTTACACTATATCGTCATAGTTTAGGTCATCGGTATGTCTTATCCCTTCTCGCTTTTTAGCAAATGAACTTTTTGTAAGTTACTCTTTTCTCGTCCTTGAGCGAATGAACTTTTCCTAAGTTATATTTCTTTCTTTTTAGAAAATGGACTTTTCGCAGGTTATATTTCTCGCTTATTAGCGAATGAACTTTTCGCATGTTTTATTTCTGGCTTTTTAGCTAATGAATTTTTCGTAAGTTATCCCTTCTCGCTTTTTAGCAAATGAGCATTTCGAAAGTTATGTCTCTCTCGTCTTAGTGAAGATCTGACTCTAGGTTATGTTTCAGGTGGGATACGACGTAGTTCTATACGAATCCTGTCGGGAGATAGAGTTAAGATTGAAGTAAGTCGTTATGGTTCAACCTGAGGTCGTATAATTTATAGACTCCGCAACAAGGATTCGAACGATTAGGAAGTTTTTCAACTTCAACACTCCTTTCTACATGAATACAATTCGAGATTCAAAATATCAAGAAACTGCTTTTTTTCCAAGAAATAAATTAACAATTAAAACAAGGAATAACAAATATGAAAATAAGGGCTTCCGTTCGTAAAATTTGTGAAAAATGTCGACTAATCCGCAGACGGGGACGAATTATAGAAAATTGTTCTAACCCAAAACATAAAGAAGTGCTAAAAGATTGAATTGATTTAAAAAAAATGGAAGGCTTTATTTTGACATGAAATGGATATATCCATATATCTTTGACTCATATTTATGAGATAATAAAATATGGCAAAATCTATACCAAAAATTGGTTCACGTAGAAATGAACGTATTAGTTCGCGTAAAAGTGCACGTAAAATACCAAAGGGTGTTATTCATATCGAAGCAAGCTTCAATAATACCATGGTGACTAGCACAGATGTAAGAGGTCGAGTGGTTTCTTGGGCTTCTACAGGTACTTGTGGATTCAGGGGTACAAAAAAAGGGACAACATTTGCTGCTTACACCGCCGCGGGAAATGCTATTCGTACAGTGGTGAAGCAAGGTATGCAACGAGCACAAGTCATGATAAAAGGTCATGGTCTCGGAAAGGATGCAGCATTACGGGCTACTCGTAGAAGTGGTATACTATTAAATTTTGTACGAGACGTAACCCCTATGCCACATAACGGTTGTAGGCCTCCTAAAAAAGACGCGTGTAGAAATAAGAATTGAAGAGATTTCATGAGAAATAAATGATTCAAAGATATGATCAATTTTGTAAAATATTACTATGGTTCGAGAGAAAACAAGAGTATCTACTCGGACACACTTTCATGTAGTTTATGTTTATTTGAAATGGACCCTTTGTAACTAGACGAGTATGTCTTTCATTCTAGGATATACCTCAATTTGCAAAAAATAGCAAATAATAACTACATAGATTATAAAAAGAAATAGACTATTTTTATCACAATTTTAACGGCGTCGACGGGATTTCTTTTTGGTAAATAGGTAGTTTTTTTATCCAAAATAAATTAATTGGTCAATTTTTTTTTTGTTAAGTATTGAACCGGATATGTCATATAATAAAGTTTGGATGTCTATTGACACGTATTTCCAAAATAATAAAATTATTCACGCATAATATTCAACTAAACTAGAGTAAAGGGCTTTTTTGATTGATCTCAAATGGACGAATATATAATATAGCAATTTCGAGAAACAATACTTCTGGAAGTTCAAATTGAACCATTTTCTATTTGCCTTTTTTTTATAAAATATACTATATAGGTGGAAAAACTTTTTGTATTGTATTGTGAGAAAATAAAGAGGCAATGAACTTTTCGTAAGTAATATCCCTCTCGCTTTGACCGAATTAACTTTTCGCAAGTTATTCCTATTCCAATCACTTTTAACCAAATCAATCTACCTCGAATAATCCCTTATTTCATGCGATAAACTTTTCGTAAGTCATTCTTTTCTTCCTCGCTTTTAAGGAATGAAGTTTTCGTAAATTTTTCTTTTCTTTCTCGCTTATAAGTAAATGAACTTTATTGGTACCGGTGTTAAATGAGTGGTCCTAGATTGTAGAGCATCTAGAATCATTCTACATCCCGACACAAATACTTTGACTTTCGATTTTACAAACCTCAGTTAAAGTAGAGGCTTCTGTAGACACATAATCGTGCCTCCCCATTTACACCCTATGATGACTAATACCCCGCTCTAATTGGTCTGGATCGATGAAAGAATAAAAAACGAGTCTAAAATAATATGTTATAAGCCCAATCCATTTTCTAACCCTTTTTGTTAACTCAATTCTGAAGACTTTTTTATAAATAGTTTTACTAAGCCCACTTTCCAAAACGTTTTAAAATAGCCCATCTTCGAAAACCTTTTCAAAAACTAGTTTTAATTAAAGCCCATTTTCTAAAACCCTATTTTTTAGCCCAACTTAATTAAAAGAGTTAATTAATTATATTAATTAGTTTATTAATTATCTAAAATATTTTCAAAATAATCTTATAAAAATTCATCATTATCAAAAGTATTTCCAAAATAAATATCTTTTACTAAAATATTTCCTTAAGTCTTTTAAATAAAATATCTTTTAAAAAACCTAATTGCTTTCGGTTACTTATATACCTCCATCCCTAATCTCCCGCTAAGACTTCACGGCACATAATCGCACCACTCTTGTTCTCACCTCCTAAAAACTCCACTGCATATACCTGATTATTCATCACACGTACAACTCCTCCTTCAAACCACTTGATCTCACGCCATCTACACTACCACTCAACCTTCCTGATTCATCCCCTCACTAATTTTCTCATCTCCAAAATCATAAATACCCCCACGTATGAAACTAATCCAGTAATGCTCACTGCCTAACTATACACTTCATCCTACAGCCACACCCTCCTTATTCCTCCATCTAATAATCATACTACATCATTCTAGGATACTAAGAAATCTTGCGCCTGTTCACCTACATCATATATATTACCAGCACGGCAGCACCTACGCAGCACGTCATCATTATCACCATAAAACATCAATGCAACAGTACACCTATTCGGTATTACTACGCCTAATACAAGCGCAACTTTTCAATCCACACTAAGTATTTTTCCGGGTTTTTTCTAATTATTCAATCTAAGATCCGTGCAAATAAACGACACAGACGGAGCTATAAATTTATGAGGGTCACTAAATTAACAATATTTCTTTATTTTTTTTTCTTTAAGTTTACTAACTTTCTATTCATGATATAGATTGTTAACATATTCCTGCTATTGTAAGTATTGTATATTATATTAACTCCCTGCAATAATTATTATTTGTTTTTCATAAACATTATTTTTTATGTTTGATTGCAATATTTATCACCTTGTATATTATTGTTAATCAAGAGCTAAATAAATGTTCTAACGCGTAAATCAGATAACATGGACAACCTGCTAAGAACCCAGTAATATGATTGCCTAACAACTTGCATTGTCACTAAAAAAAGTATTATTTTATGTGTTTAATCAACCAACCTAGACTAATCTTTTTTATGATGCTGAAAAATATTGTTTGGTTATTTAATTGCATAAAACTTGCTATGAATTGTGTTAAGTAGAGGCCAGCAATGGGCGAATGTGGTTCCTGACCATGTTGGTACCTTCCCCCGAACTAAATTTTTGGTTCATGACCATTAATGAAGTCATGACAGGGAAATAAACATTGGTTAAGTCCCAAAATTGTCCTCAAGGTTTTCCAATATCCAATTAGGTTTATAAGTCTTACTCTAAAGACTTGTTGGCGACTTTGAAAACGTTTTAATAAAACATTTACAATGGGGTAGTGGGATACGTGCACACACCGCGTAGGCGAATAAAAACACGCTTACAATAGATCCCACCTTGTAGTCGAGTTTTTGAGAGATTGTTTACCATTCCAATCCTCTGTTGACATAAACATTCTATAATAAACCTTTCATATCACCAAAGGCGTTCAATTCTAACATTTGAAAGCAAAAGGAAAGGAAAAATGCAACGTTTTACCCCGATTGCATATTCTCATATAAACCACATAAAACCTCATGGATTAGGTTAACAATAACCTACATGTTAAGCATACAATTTCCTCATCATATATGTTATAGCCAAATAGTATGAGACCATTGTCAAGTGAATTGTTATTTTAGGTAATGCTCTATAATGGGTTAGGTGATGACCTAAAATTTTTGGTAATATCCTAATCTGATTAGGTAATTACCTAACATATACAATGATTGTTAGGTCATGACAAAATAAGTTTAGGTAATTACCTAAACCCTACAGTAACTTACACAAAAACCAGCTCAACCTGCCATGGAGACTACAAAGGAAGTCTCGAAAGTTCTGCAAAAAAATTTCTTCTAATTGCTCAACTAAAGTATGAATTACTCAGCAAAGATAACCACAAATTGTCTATAAAAAGTTATAAGTGCATTGATTTAGTGGAATTATCTCACCCATACCTTAATTTTATTTTCCCTGAAACCATAGTTTTTTTTGGGGAAAATTTTCATAAATTGCAAGTTTAATCTTACTCAAACGCACAAATGAAGATATAAAATCATGTGTGATTAGCGTATATTATAGATTTTCTAATTCTAGTTGATTAATTATTGTGGTTGCCTATATATATATATGGCCTGATCATAGTGATGAAAAATCAAATTTGTTTATTTAAGAAAAGTGAGCATTGCTTATAGAGAATTAAATATTCTAAATACAAAAAAAGGTGACCTTATGTTTCTCTTCAAGTCGAGACTGTCAAGAAACCCTCTTAAATTGAGATTTGAAAGTTCTATCTATTCAGAAATTTAGTAGTATATAGTAGTAAGACATAGGGTGAAGTTTTTCTTGTCAAACACATGTAGTGCTAGAGATAAGAGATGGATAGATAATCTTTGATTGTTTTTTAGCCTCCTGTCGCCTGCTGAGAAATACAGAGAAATTATAAAAAAAATCATCAAAAAAAATTCCAAAAAAAAAGAAAACTAAAAAACGATCGAAACCCTAAATTAAAAGAAACCTAGATCTGAAACGAGAGGAACAGAAATGCGATGAGAACAACCTTGCAAAGATGAAGATCTGAAAATTCTCTGTTTCGATGTGACGGTGGCTCCCCCAAATTCTCTGAAAACGATGATGAACGCACATTGCGAAGATGAACACACAAACGGATGATTAAAATTTTCGTTTTGTTGCGTATGAAATTCCAGGGAAGGAAATCCGGCGAGTTTTGATGAGAAAATAGAGAGAGTTTAGGAGAGAGGAAGAAATTCGGTGAAGGAGATTTGATGAGAGATGGAGATTTGATGAGAGAGGAAGAAATCTGTTGATGGAGATTTTGATGGAGATTTGAAGAAATCTGCTGTTGGAGAAATCTGGGTTGAGGAGGGAGTGACATGCGTAGGAGGGAGGAGGAGACGGAATAGAGAGAGTTAGGTTAGAGAGAGAGAATAAGGAGTGGCGTGCGCTGGCCCAATTTATTGATAGGGCCCAAAAGTAACTGATCCGGTTATTTGGGCCAACCTGATCACTTACCTTGAGGAGACGAGTCAGGCAAGGATAACGCTGGCCCAATTTATTTAACTGATCCAGTTAGGGCGCTAACCGGATCAGTTGACTTTAGCTGATCCAGTCTGGGCCGAACCGGATCAATTATGTTGTGTCAGATGCGCTTTTTCCACTAGTGAAATATTGTGACAGATGCAATTAACTAAGCAAAGATTCATGAACAGTTGACACAAAGAATAAATGTATTTCACTAACAATGTGTTAGCTACATCGACAGGCAGAGGAGAAATGATTTTACTAGGTTTAGGAAATAGTACAGATTACAGAATACTTGAGTGCTTGATTGCTTTTGGCTACAATGACCACAACAAGTATTTATATGCTAGGGTTATTTAGTTAAATATCCTAACTAAACTAGAAAACCAAAACACGAAGTAACACGCAAAGCTTCTAACGACCAAGGTGCAGCGCCATTTCCCGCTGGCACATGAAGCAAGTTGCAACCTCTCGAGCAGTCATGCGGGCACGGGCCTAGGCTGCGGGCAAGCAGTAAGTTCAGCCCCTTCGAGCCACTTGGCTGCGGGAGCAGGACAGTTAGATCCCCCTAAGCCTGGGGGCTATAAGAACCTCGAATGCTTTGCATATCACACACACGAGACCCACAACACAACATTCAAGGTATAGTTCAACACAAACAAAATGAAAACAAATTAATTTTCAAAATTTAAGAAAAAGGGACAAGAAAATTAGAGAGGGGTCCACATGCACAAATGTGTGGATCACATTTGTTTGACCAGGTTTGATTTCCATGGTCTTTTAAAAAAAATACCATATACTCGAAAGGTAAGGTAAGAGTAGTACTGAAATATCTTACTTTCATGGTTTCTGTCAATGAAGCATGAACACGCCCCGATCTAACATTTCGAGTTTTACTAGAAACAACACGGCATGTGTGCGCCTGAGTGGGACACAAATTTTTTTAAGGTAACATTTCGAGTTTTACTAGAAACAACACGGCATGTTGTAGCCCATGTCTCTATTCTTTCTCTCTGTTCCCCACAGGCCACAACCCAGTAGCCTCTATCTCTTTCGAACTGTCGTTTGGCTAAATACTTATATGTATTGATATATATTTGGCTACATACTATTTATGCTTTCTTATCAATTTATCATAAAAATCAAGTTTGTAGGAGTACTACTTTATTATTTATGAAGTTGATTTGTTTAAAGTTGTATAATAGGTTTATATAAATTTTTTGTTCGGCGTTTCCTAGCCGTTTCCTTTTCTTAAAAAAATTTATAAAATGGCATTTTCCATTTCCATGTCATGTTTGTATCTGTTTTCCGTTTACGTTTCTGTGTATCAAAGGCTATTTAATTGTAATCCTAGCTAGTCGGATTAGGGGAGTAAAATTTTATTTTATATTTCGATCAGGAATATATTGTTAGTGTGTGATTAGCGTATATTTTGGATTTTCCAATTCTAGTTGATTAATTATTGTAATTGCCTATATATATATATATATATATATATATATATATATATATATATATATATATATGGCTTGATCATAGTGATGAAAAATCAAATTTGTTTATTCTAGAAAAGTGAGATTGCTTATAGAGAATTATATATTCTAAATACAAAAAAAGGTGACCGTATGTTTCTCTTTAAGTTTTTCTTGTCAAGCACATGCAGTGCTAGAGATAAGAGATGGATTGATAATCTTTGATTGTTGTTTAGCCTCCTGTCGCCTGCTGAGTTTCCCTCTGGTCCTTTAGAGCTAGGGTGGACATGGTTTTGCCGATATATACATCTCTCTTACATACCACTAAAAGAAAAGAAAAAAGTTCTACCGATTCACCTTTTACTTGTTTTTTGTACAAAGCCGTATAATATACAAAGAGCTTTTTCAGTTGGAAAAATTGACATGAATAATCCCAACTTTCACCAGTATTTTCAAAATAATCCCAACTTTGAATTACTTTAGAATAATCCCAGCTTTAGTCGTACCTTCTCAAAATTATCCAAACTATTAATTTTTAATATATTATAGACCTAAAATGGATTAGTGTAGGCAAGAAAAGGGACAATTTGACTTATTTTGAGAAGATTCCTTTAAAAGTTGGGATTATTCTGAAATAATTTAAAGTTAGAATTATTTTGAGAAGACAGTTGGAAAAATTCTGCATCACTTGTTCATTGAGAAATCATTTTGTCGATTTGATGTATTTTGATTTCATATGGCTACGTTTAACTTAATTTGACCAAGTTTTATTGAATTACTCTTGACATGTTATTTTATCAATCTTTTGGTTTGGTTTAATTCACTTTGATCCAATGACGTTTAGTTTGAACTAATCGACTTCTTTTAATCTAATTCGAGCTAAATTTCATTTGCACTCATGGTTTTCCTTCTTGGTTCGTTCTTGGATGATTTTGGTCACTTCTACATATACATTGGTTTTTAGGTCATTTCTGAAATAGGTTTTAGGTAATTACCTAAACCCTAAAGTAACTTACACAAAAAACAGCTCAACCTGCCATGAAGACTATAATGGAAGTCTCGAAAGTTCTGCAAAAAATTTTATCTAATTGCTCAACTAAAGTATGAATTACTTAGCAAATATAACCACAAATTGTCTAATAAAAGTTTGAAGTGCATTGATTTAGAGCAATTATCTCACCCACACCTTAATTTTATTTCCCCTGAAACCCCAGTTTTTTTGGGGAAAATTTTCACAAATTGCAAGTTTAATCTTACTCAAACGCACAAATGAAGATATAAAATCATGTGTTCGTTACTATACGTGAAATATTAAAGTAAACTTACATTACTTTCATCTACGGGTGAAGAGTTTAGGTCGATTTACATGGCTCTTTCCCAATTTCACGTTGCTTGCTCAAATCTCCATGTTTGGGTCACGTTCAACAATCAACAGTACATAATCAATGATTTGCGTCGGACCTGGGACAACCATTTGCGTCGGACATCGGTCCGACGCCACAGGTCTCGACGTAAATTTGAAAGATATGATCTGCGTTGGATTAGGACAAGACACAGATTTAGTGCTATTTGCGTCGAATGTACTGTATAGTCCGACGCACATGACCCTTGAGCCCCAGCACCAACAGCCCCATCTGCGCCGCATATTGTTCTGTGTGCGACACAAATAATCCATTTTATATTAAAAAAAAAGTCAATATGTGTCGGACATTGAACACCATCCGACGCAAATGACTTTTTTATATAAAAAAAAATTTAATTTCGTGAAATTGAGAAAGGGTAATATGAATGATTTGCAATTTCTTGTACAACTTATCATCCATTTTTTAGATTGCAACAGATTTTAAAAGAACATTAAAGAAACACTAATTATAAAAAATACATACAAAATAACTGCAAAAAGATAAAATTACAAACAGGGATGAAAAAAAATACATAAATTACAGAAAATCAAAAAGATAAAATTAAAGAATTACATAAATTACTATGATCTTGAGAATAGGGATGAAAGCCTAATTAAAAAAAAATGAAATAAATTACTCAGATCTTCAATCCTTTTGATAACCTGAGATAAATCAATTGAAAGTTCAACTCAAACGAATTACACTCTAAATTTGATAGCAATTGAATTAGAAAATTCAAAATTAGTAATGAAAGGTAACTTGATATATATGGTCTTACATAAAAGAGAAAATTTATCATGAAACTTACTATGGATTTGATCTCAACTTCAGTCGACCTGTTTCTTATGAAGATTGTAGGCAACTTTGCTTGGGAGATTGTCATTGACAGGGATTCAGCTATAGGCGTACTGTTGAAGTAGTGTGTTTCACAAAAAGTGCCCTTTTTAATGGATTCAGGCCTGTTGATTTCCCCGGTAACAAATCATGAACGGTGCACTCGCCGGAGGTCGAATTTCTTTCTCTCTCCTCTCTTCGCCGGAAAACCGTCGCATTTGCCTTCACCACATAACACCACGAACGCACTTCGTTGGATCCGCTGCATTCGCCACAGAACACTGCGAAAGAGAGGTGATAGAGATGAAAGTAGGTGAGAGAGATTAGATGCAAAAGAGAGATGAGAGAGATGAAATGCGAAAGAGAGATGAGATAGATGAAGGTGGAGTTCTGAAATGTGAGAGTGAGAGAGAAAACAGTTGGGAAGTGAGGGTTTGGAAAACTAAATGAACCCTAAACTTGCACGTTAAATATAGGAAACCCATGATTTGCGTCGTGTCTCGCGGCCCATCCAACGCAAATCATGGCCAAAACTTATTTAATGCCATCTGCGTCGCACACTCGGGACAATTCGACGCACATTATCGAATCCAAAAAACTTGGGCTTCATCATCTGCGTCAAACATTCGCCAACGTTTGTTTTACTCATTTGATGTGGTTATTTGCGTCGCACACTTGGTCACATCCGACGCACATTGTTGGCTCCAAAGACCAATCATTTGCGTCGCGTGGTCTAGACCGTCAAACACAAATCTTCTTTTTACTCATTTGATGTGGTTATTTGCGTCGGATCTTTGTTGACATCCGATGCAAATCATTTGTTCATGAACATTGGCGTCAGTCTTTCTTTTGTTCGACACAAATAAGGAGACGCAAATTATGATTTTTCTACTAGTGAATGGAATGATAAGTTTGAGGGAGAAGATGGGGGTGTTGAAGAAGGAAAAATATGAACACTAGAGAAGAGGGAGGAGAGAGAAAATGGGTAAACAAATTGGCTCCAAATTTTTTTTTTCAATGTAAAAAATTATTTGGGAGGTAAAAATAAATTTTGAATTCTTTTATATTTTTAGGATTTTCAAAAATTATTTTCATAAATTTGGGTAACATAAACCACTAGTGGAAAAAAGTTAAACCACTCCGATCAAAATAGGCCTTAAAAATTCGGTTTTTGGTCCGTTTGAAAACTGAATCAATTACTCGAGTAACTGATCAGGTTTTCAAAATAACCGGACCAGATATGTAATAAACTGATCCGATTAGGGGGTGAAAACCATACCAATTTACAAAATTGATCCTGTTTTCACCACCTAACCGGATCAGTTGAGGGTGATATGTCACAAAAAAAAGGCAACTTGCAGGCCCTTCGTTTATGCAGACATTACCAAAAGCACGTTACAACGAAATTTGAGGCAAGGAAAACGCTTTATTATAAAAAAGTGAAATAATCATACAAATTAAAAGTGAAATTAAAATATATTATACAAATTACAAAAAACCAACTAAAATCATAAATTAAAATCAATATTCAACAATTTATGGAATTTACAGAAAATTACAATGAAATTAATGAAACTAATAGAAAATTACAGAAACACATAGAAATTATAAATAAAATCATCAAAAAAATTCCACCAAAAGAGAAAACAAAAAAAGAACAAAACCCTAAATTAAAAGATACTTAAATCTGAAACGAGAGGAACAGAAATGCGAAGAGAACGATCTTGCAAAGATGAAGATCTGAAAATTCTCTGTTTTTGTTTGATGGTGGCGCCCCCAAATTCTCTGAAAAACGATGATGAACGAGTTGTAATGATGAACGCACCAAGGGATGATTAAAAGGGGTGGCTTGCGCTGGCCCAATTTATTTATAGGGCCCAAAAGTAACTGATCTGGTTATTTGGGCCAACCGGCTCGGTTAACTTGAGGAGACGAACCAGGCAAGGAAAGCGCTAGCCCAATAAATTTAACTGATCTGGTTTGGGCGCTAACCGGATCAGTTGACTTTAGCTGATTGATAAGTGTGAAGTATTATATATTATAACCTTCTTATTCCCTCTTGCTAGCTTCATATTAGAATTATAAACTATAAGTTGTGGGTTTTAATAGTTTTCATAGGTTATCTAATAATTGTGCTTATATGATTATATATTAGTTGAATCTATGCTATATTTTATACTAGTAATAATTTATCGAATGTTGACAGGTACATTATAATGTTGGAGTGAAAGAAACGGAATTGGGCCTTAGAAATTTTAATGGGTTAAACCCATTTGGCTAAACCAGCAGCAAGAAGAAAATAAGAAAAATTAGGTTTCCTTGTCATGATGTCAGCGCCACCTAGATGGACTAAGCCCAATGCTTCCATGAAAGAAAAACTCACGCAGCCATGAAGTGAGAGGAGAAGAATAGAAAAAAAAAGAAAAAAAAAAGAAAAGAAACTCTTTTACTTTGGCTGAATACGGAGCATAGGAGGAAAGTAAACAGTGAGCTTTGATTGAAAACCCATACAACAGCAATAGTAAAAAGAACACAACAGTAGGTAAACCGGGGGAGCAAGACGGGAGACAGAACAGAAGACAGCAGTAGCAGACGCAGTTCGGGGGAGATAGAACAGAAGACGGCAGCAGTACAGAGGAACGGAACACGAGGCCTTAAAGCAGATTTCCGGCCATAGTTTCTAATAATTGGGTGATGTTCTCTCCGATTATGAGTAGCTAATTCTATTTTCTAGGACTTAGATGAAACCCTAATATTATGAATTGATGTTTTAATTGTGTTTGAGAATTGATTTTGGTTTATGATTGCATAGCTATTGAGATTATTTATTGGGTTAATTATTGTTTGCAATATAATTGATGATTATTCTTGTAAAATTAATTATTGGTTTTTATTGTTATCAAATTTACATACTTTGTTCTTGTAGTTCAAAGTGTGATGTTATGCAATGGTGTTTGATGATTTGTGGTTAAAAAGTTGAATAATTTATGCTTTGGTTAGATAAGTTATGTCACCTAATTAATCGCAATACTATTTATGTGAGTATTCCGGCTTGTGGTTTAGGATACTTGATAAACCTATTAATTCTAATTCCAATTAATCTATTAGTCATATTATTAGTGGTGGATTCGACTGTCCTAGATTCCGTATTATTGTCTGTTCTCCAATCTTAATAGTTTACTACCTAGTTTATTTAATTTACTTTATATTTCAGACTAGTTAATTAGTTCACAAACAAACCATTATATTCATATTTAAGATTAAGTTAGTAGACATTAGACTCAATTTTAATCAACTGTTCCCTGTGGATACGATACCCTATTATTTATCACTTACTACTAAGTCTTGTACACTTGCAAGAATAGGGTTTTATAACTTGTTTAAAATCGCTATCAAGTTTTTGGCGCCGTTGCCGGGGAACGGTGTTTGGTTAATTTAATTTAGTGTCTTTTTGTTTATTTCTTATTATAATAATAACTTTCTGTTTTTCTTATTTGTTTTTTTTCTTAAAATTAGTTTCCTAGATATTCTCGCATTTACTATATTTTACAAGTATTGAAGGTTGGAGAAAGGTTGCCGAAATAATATCTCAAGTCACTGGTGCTTCTTTCCACTCTATACTTCTATTTTGTGTTTGTTTGCATATTTTTAGTTAATGTTAGGTCGTAGGTCATTATCTTTCGATTTAAATCCATATAATCCTGAAATTGAACGCACACTTAGAGAAATTAGAGCTTCTCATAAAATTACTACCGAATTTAATTCTGAATCTAAAATTGAAAATGAGATAAAAATGGGTGAAGAACAACCTAGACAACTTAGTGAATATTTCACTCCTGGTACTTACACTTCTCCTGTAGGAAGTCGAATGCCCACTATAACTAGGAGATTTGAAATTAAACCTCAGACTATTCAACTGCTTCCTTCCTTTTATGGTCTTGAATCTGAAAATCCATATAAGCATATTGATGAGTTTTTCGAGGTATGTTCGACTTTTAATCAACCTGATGTGCCAAATGAGGAAATTTATTTCTTACTTTTCCCTTTTTCACTAAAAGATAAAGCGAAACATTGGTGGACTACAATGGAGAACATTACTAATTGGCAACATTTGGTTACTCAATTTCTAAAGAAATATTTTCCAATTGGTAAATTAACTAAGATCAGACGTGAAATTACTACATTCTCCCAATTACCTAATGAGCAATTTCACGAGTGTTGGGAGAGATTTAGGGATCTTTTACGTAGTTGCCCACACCATGAAGTCCCCAAATGGCAACAAGTGCAAAGTTTCTATTCTGGTTTAGATGAGCGTAATCAACAAATGATTGATTCTTCTTGTGGTGGTACCTTTTTTATAAAGACTCCTAATGAAGCATGGGAATTATTTGAACATTTGAGTGATAATTCCTTACAACATGTCAATTCTTCACGTATGGGTTCTTCTAGATCACTAGGAAGTAAGGGTGGTATATATGAATTTTCTCATTCTTCTGATTTGTCAAGCAAAGTAGAATTTCTCACTAAAAAAATGGATCAATTAATGGCAATGAATAGCATGAATATGCAACCCTCTACTTCTCATGATGTATGTTCAATATGTGCAAATCCTACTCATTTGTCTCACAATTGCCCTAATATTTACTCTGAGGTATCACAGGAACAGGTGAATGCAGCACAAGGTTATTCTCCGCATAATAATCCATATTCAAACACATACAATCAAGGGTGGAAGAACCATCCTAATTTTTCATGGAAGCAACAAACAGGAGACATACAAAGAGAGCAACAATATGAAAATTCCTCTTGGTCTCCAAGCTCAAAGGTATACTTCGCAAACTACACAACCTGTGAATGAAAATTCGAACTTGGATAAAGTGATATCTGCGCTTGGAACTCTTACTACCACCATACAAAACATGGACTCTAGGATTCAAGGTATAGAAAAGAAAATACATATTATTGATTCTCACACACACTCCATAAGTAAACTTGAATCACAAATTGGTCAGTTAGCTAATGCAATTAGTAAGAGGGATGATGGTAAACTTCCTAGTCATTCTGTTGAGAATCCTAAGAGTAAAAATTATGAACATGTGAATGCAGTTATGACTCTTAGGAATGGGAAAGATGTAGATAACTTAGTGTCGGGAAAGAAGAAGCGTGATAATGGATTTAATACTCAAGAGAATAAAATTGAAAAAGAAAATGTGGATTCCCTTTCCTCGAATGTTTCTAAATCTCCCGATCCTATACCATATGAGCCTAAAGTTCCATATCCTCAAGCCCTAGAGTTACCATCTAATTTTAAGAAAGATAAGAGAATGGATGATATTTTAGAAATTTTCAAACAAGTTAAGGTTAATCTTCCATTGTTAGAAGCTATGAAGCAAGTCCCTGCTTATGCTAAGTTTCTTAAAGATATGTGTACTTATAAACGAAAATCTAAGAGTCATGAGCCCAAGAAAGTTAATTTACATGGTCAAGTTAGTTCAATTTTGCAAGATAATACGCCACCAAAGTTTAAGGACCCAAGTATTCCTACCATTTCTTGTTTTATTGGCGATTATAAAATTGACAATGCACTCTTAGATTTGGGTTCCAGTGTTAATTTAATTCCATATTCTGTTTATGAGAATTTAGGATTAGGTGATTAACAACCTGCTAATATGACGTTGCAACTAGCGGATAGGTCATTTAGAGTACCGCGGGGAAGAATTGATGATGTGCTAGTTAAGATAGATAATGATTTTTTCCCTGTGGACTTTATAGTTCTTGACATAGACCCTCACTTTCCTAAGAACAACATTCCTGTTATTTTGGGTCGTCCTTTCTTGGCTACTGCAGACGCAACTATTAATTGTAGGACTGGAGTGATGGACGTTTCTATTCTAAACACGAGAGTTAAGCTTAATGTTTTTAAAACGTCATCCCTCTCCTCTAATGAAGATGAATCTACTTGTTTTGCTCTTCATATGCTTGATAACTTTAAGACTAAACCACCATTTTCTTCTAAAACTTCTCATGAATGGTTGTCTACTAAGCAAGCTGTTGCAGGGAATGTATATGGGATTAATTCTAAGTGTCATGAATCTGATAAGAAAGCTCATCAGTTGAAGATTGGTAATGCGAATGCTAGTAAAATGACGCTTTTTGGAACTAATTTGTTAGATCCAGGTTGATTCGGTTATTGCTAGACTACGTCTAGCTGAAGACGTGAAACTTAGCGCTAACTGGGAGGCAACCCAGCTTTTAGTTATGTTATTTATTTCTCAGTTAGGATTTGAAGTAATTTTTAGTTTCTTAGTTACTAATACTTGGCTAGTCTAGAACTTGTTGTGTTTTGCAGGTTCTTCTATTGCCTACTACAAGTGTGCGCACATCATCATGGACTTGGAGTATAGCACACCACACGTGGACAACTTTGCACAATCCAACAATACCTCCACCGTCCACCAGGTTGTGTTGTTCCTTTCTTTTCTTTTTTTTATTTTTATTTTTGCATTGAGGACATTGCAAATATTAAGTGTGGGGGGGAGAATGGATGCAGCTGGTATATTCTCAGATGGTTTGGTGATGTGTAGTGTGTTTTGCGGATGCTTGAAAGTGTTATTTGAGTGAATTACAGGTTTAAATAAGTGGCACATATTGCCTTTTGTCCTGTTTATGGGGACATGCTGCCCAAATTTTTACAAAAATGTTGAGTTTTATATGCTATTATGTGTCTAATAAGGGTATATGTGCAGCATTCATTGTCATCTCTTAGAGGAGCAACTAGTTAATGAGAATAATTGATAATGGGCTCTAATCTAACAAAGTTTTACACAAATTCCTTTTTAGTACATAAAAAAATAAAAAATAAAATGCTTTTGAAGCTATGAATGTGAAGACTTTACTCTTGCAACTTATTAAATATACCTTAATAATGCTTATGCTTATGCTTATTTGTAATCTAGCACACTTTCTTCATTGGCTTTGATGCGGGGTATGAAGGAAGGGCTGTTATACTTTAATCAACCTAATTAGTACCTATGCTTTTCTTGGTGATCTTTCACTGCTCCTGGTTACTGGAGAATTACTTGACTTTGTTAAAAGACAGAGAGAATCATGGTTCAAAATAAAATTAATGGATTAGTAATCCAAATTATATCAAAATTGTGAGAATGTGAACCATTGAAAAAAAAAAAGCATAGAAAAAGCCTCAAAAGCAATGCAAACAACAAAGTATCGAGTACTCCTTTGAGATCATTGGGTGGCAAGTGCAATGTCATATGAAAGAGACGATCCATGTACAGGTACTAAGTGCCTCTTGTACGGAAATGTATGTGGGAATCAACTGAAACAATAATCAAGTCCGACTAAAGTACATCGTATTCGAACGTCAATACACTTGCACATGAGCACCTAGATTACTTATGAGATCAAACAAATTTATTACAAAGGTTGCTTGAGAATAAAAGTTCAATAGCGTTCATAGCTTGCTAACCTAACAAAAATGTTTTTATGACTAACTTTTAAGTTCTTTTAAAACAAAATCGTTTTAGCCTATTGTTAACACTCATTAGTTTGGTTTCTGTACAACCCGAGTTGGTTTTAAGTGATATTGGGTGTTGCTCTAATATTTTCTTTGCTCGAGGACTAGCAAAGTTGTAGTGTGGGGGAGTTGATAAGTTTGAAGTATTATATATTATAACCTTCTTATTCCCTCTTGCTAGCTTCATATTAGAATTATAAACTATAAGTTGTGGGTTTTAACAGTTTTCATAGGTTATCTACTAATTGTGCTTATATGATTATATATTAGTTGAACCTATGTTATATTTTTTACTAGTAATAATTTATCGAATGTTGACAGGTACATTATAATGTTGGAGTGAAAGAAACGGAATTGGGCCTTAGCAATTTTAATGGGTTAAACCCATTTGGCTAAACCAGCAGCAAGAAGAAAATAAGAAAAATTGGGTTTCCTTGTCATGATGTCAGCGCCACCTAGATGGACTAAGACCAATGCTTCCATGAAAGAAAAACTCACGCAGCCATGAAGTGAGAGGAGAAGAATAGAAAAAAAAAGAAAAAAAAAGAAAAGAAACTCTTTTACTTGGGCTGAATACGGAGCATAGGAGGAAAGTAAACAGTGGGCTTTGATTGAAAACCCATACAACAACAATAGTAAAAAGAACACAACAGTAGGTAAACCGGGGGAGCAAGACGGGAGACAGAACAGAAGACAGCAGTAGCAGACGCAGTTCGGGGGAGACAGAACAGAAGACGGCAGCAGTACAAAGGAACGGAACACGAGGTCTTCAAGCAGATTTCCGGCCATAGTTTCTAATAATTGGGTGATGTTCTCTCCGATTATGAGTAGCTAATTCTATTTTCTAGGACTTAGATGAAACCCTAATATTATGAATTGATGTTTTAATTATGTTTGAGAATTGAGTTTGGTTTATGATTGCATAGCTATTGAGATTATTTATTGGGTTAATTACTGTTTGCAATATAATTGATGATTATTCTTGTAGAATTAATTATTGGTTTTTATTGTTATCAAATTTACATACTTTGTTCTTGTAGTTCAAAGTGTGATGTTATGCAATGGTGTTTGATGATTTGTGGTTAAAAAGTTGAATAATTTATGCTTTGGTTAGATAAGTTATGTCACCTAATTAATCGCAATACGATTTATGTGAGTATTCCGGCTTGTAGTTTAGGATACTTGATAAACCTATTAATTCTCATTCCAATTAATCTATTAGTCATATTATTAGTGGTGGATTCGACTGTCCTAGATTCCGTATTATTGTCTGTTCTCCGATCTTAATAGTTTACTACCTAGTTTATTTAATTTACTTTATATTTCAGACTAGTTAATTAGTTCACAAACAAACCATTATATTCATATTTAAGATTAAGTTAGTAGACATTAGACTTAATTTTAAACAACTGTTCCCTGTGGATACGATACCCTATTATTTATCACTTACTACTAAGTCTTGTACAGCTGCAAAAATAGGGTTTTATAACTTGTTTAAAATCGCTATCACTGATCCGGTCTGGTCTGGGCTGAACTGGATCAGTTATGTTGTGTCAGATGCGCTTTTTTCCTCTAGTGAACTATTGTGACAGATACAATTAACTAAGTAAAGATTGATGAACAATTGACACAAAGAATTAACGCATTTCACTAACAATGTGTTAGCTACATCGACATGCAGAGGAAAAACTTATTTTACTAGGTTTAGGACAGAGTACAAATTACAGAATACTTGAGTGCTTGATTGCTTTTGGCTACTATGACCACAACAAGTGTTTATATGCTAGTTAATTAGTTAGATATCCTAACTAAACTAGAAAACCAAAACATGAAGTAACACGCGAAGCTTCTACCGACGAAGGTGCAGTGCCACTTCTCGCTGGTGCGGGAAGCAAGCTGCAACCTCTCAAGCAGTCTTGCGGGCACGGGCCTAGGCTGCGGGCTAGCCGTAAGTTCAGCCCCTTCAAGCCACTTGGCTGCGGGCGCGGGACAGTTATATCCCCCTAAGCCTGGGGGCTGTAAGAAGCTCGAATGCTTTGCATATCACACACACAAGACCCACAGCACAACATTCAAGGTATAGTTCAACACAAACAAAATGAAAACAAATTTAAGAAAAAGGGAAAAGAAAATTGGAGAGGGGTTCACTTGCACAAATGTGTTGCTCACATTTGTTTGACCAGGTTTGACTTTCATGGTCTTTTAAAAAAAAATTCCATATACTCGAAAAGTAAGGTAAGAGTAGTATTAAAATATCTTGCTTTTATTGTTTATGCCAATGAAGCACGAACACGCCCCGATCTAACATTTCGAGTTTTACTAGAAACAACACGGCATGTGTGCGACCTGAGTGGGACACTATTTTTTTTAAGATAAGATGAAGAGGGGCTCACTTGAAGGGGGTATAAGGGGAATTCATAAAACGAGTCCCATGAGGTTTAAACCCTATACCTCAGGGATACGAGGTGGGAAGCGATGACACTACTCCACCACCTCAACCTCAAAAACGTGTCTCGAATGAGGAAACATTTCTTGATTTTGAATGTTTATGAGAAACGACAAATAAAGGGAAAATGACGTTCCTTTTTTATTTAAACGAAAAAAGAAAGAAAAAAAAACAACATTAGAGCATTAATGTTGATAGTCTTGCAAATCCTGTAGCATATCTCTCTGTTCTTTCTCACTTTTCCCCACAACCCAGTAGCCTCTCTCTCTCTCTTTGCAACTGTCATTTGGCTACATACTGATATGTATAATGTATTGATATATATTTGGCTAATACTATTTATGCTTTCTTAATTTATCATAAAAATCAAGTTTGTAGGAGTACTAATTAACTATTTATGAAGTTGATTTGTTTATCGTCGTATAATATGTTTATGTAAATTTTTTCTTCGACGTTTCCTAGCCGTTTCCTTTTCTAAAAAAAATTATAAAATGGCATTTTCCGTTTCCATGTCATGTTTGTATCTGTTTCCCGTTCACGTTTCTGTGTATCATATGTTTCAGCATTTTTGGAATCCTATTTAATTGTAATCCTAGCTAGTCGGATTAGGGGAGTAAAATTTTATTTTATATTTCGATCAGGAATATATTGTTAGCGTGTGATTAGCATATATTTTGGATTTTCTAATTCTAGTTGATTAATTATTGTAATTGCCTATATATATATATATATATATATATATATATATATATATATATATATATATATATATATGGCCTGATCATTGTGATGGAAAATCAAATTTGTTTATTTAAGAAAAATGAGCATTGCTTATAGAGAATTAAATATTCAAAATACAAAAAACGGTGACCTTATGTTTCTCTTTAAGTCGAGACTTAAATTGAGATTTGAAAGTTCTATCTATTCAAAAGTTTAGTAGCTAGTATATAGTAGTAAGACATAGGGTGAAGTTTTTCTTGTCAAACACATGTAGTGTTAGAGATAAGAGATGGATAGATAATCTTTGATTGTTTCTTAGCCTCCTGTTGCCTGCTGAGTTTCCCTGTGGTCCTTTAGAGCTAAGGTGGACATGGTTTTGCCGATATATACATCTCTCTTACATACCACTAAAAGAAAAGAAAGAAGTTCAATCGATTCACCTTTTACTTGTTTTTTGTACAAAGCTGTATAATATAGAAAGAGCTTTTTCAGTTGGAAAAATTGACATGAATAATCCCAACTTTCACCAGTATTTTCAAAATAATCCCAACTTTGAATTATTTTAGAATAATCCCAACTTTAGTGGTACCTTCTGAAAATTATCCAAACTATTAATTTTCAATATATTATAGACCTACAATGGATTAGTGTAGGCAAGAAAAGGGATAGTTTGACTTATTTTGAGGGAAAAATGGATCAGAATACCCCCAACTTTAGGCGGTCCGCTTTTAATACCCCCAACTTTGAATTATTTTTAAATACCTCCAACTTTGGGGGTGGTTCGCCAAAAATGCACCATTTACCTGTTATGACCGGATGAACTGGTAAACCAAAACCCCCACCCCCCTCAGCTCATCTCTCTCTCCCCTCCTCATCCCCCCTACCCCCCAACCCCCCCCACTGCCACCTTCCCTCACCACCATTTTTCTCTCCTCCCTACCACCTTCTTCACCACCTTCACTCCCACCAACAACCACCTCTGATTTCTCACCATCCCACCCGGCTCACTCATCTCCGACACCACCTCCCCCGACCTCGGGTCCCGAACCCTAACATACCCTGAACACCCGAAAGCACCCCAATTCACAGAGCTCCCCACCAACAACCCCACCTCCTGGACCCACCTCAACCTCTTTATACCCGTCGATTTCGCCGAATTCCCCGACTGTCTCCCAATCTCCCCCACAACCTTCAACGTTGACTTATCAACCACCAACACTACATTCTCCCCATGCCTACACTCAAACCCCACGTAACACACCCCACTTGATGATTATTGTAGCGGTGTAGCCCGGGTAGGTGTACGACCCGGATCCGACAGCGGAGATTTGAGCATCATTGGAGAATGAAGCAACGATGTTGCGATAATACGGTGCGGGGGTGGGGGGTGTTACTTGTCGATTTTGGGGCTGCGAAGGTTTGGGCTGGGCGTGGGGGAGGGGTTCGAAGGTGGTGGCTAGGCGTTGGGTGGGGGGGGGAGGGCAAAGGTGGTGGCTAGGGTTGGGGGGGAGGGGTTCAAAGGTGGTGGGCTGGGGTGGGGGAGATTCAGTGGGAGGCTGGGTTGGGGATGGGGTGTGGGGCTGGTGGGAGGTCGTGGTAGTGGTGGGCTGGTGGCTTGGTGGTGGTTGTAATGGTGGAAGAAGAAGTAGAGGATGGAAAAAAAAATTACCTTGTTAACAGGTTACAAGTCATCTGAGTGCATTTTTGGCGGACCATCCCCAAAGTTGGTGGTATTTAAAAATAATCCAAAGTTAGGGGTATTAAAGCGGACCGTCCAAAGTTGGGGGTATTCTGATCCATTTTTCCTATTTTGAGAAGATTCTTTTAAAAGTTGGTAATATTTTAAAATAATTCAAAGTTTGAATTACTTTGAGAAGACAGTTGGAAAAATTCTACATCACTTGTTCATTGAGAAATCATTTTGTCGATTTGATTTATTTTGATTTCATATGGCTACGTTTAACTTAATCTGATCAAGTTTTATTGAATTGCTCTTGACATGTTATTTTATCAATCTTTTGGTTTGGTTTCATTCACTTTGATCCAATGACGTTTAGTTTGAACTAATTGACTTCTTTTAATCTAATTCGAGCAAAATATCATTTGCACTCATGGTTTTCATTCTTTATTCGTTCTTGGATGTTCTTGGATGTTCTTGGATGATTTTGGTCAATTCTTGGATGACCTTGGTCTGGCCTTGGACTATGGTTTGTTCTTGGAATTTCTAGTAGAGTTCTTGTAATAGTGGGATTCTACATATCCTACTTAAAGTTCTGGTTAGATTTGGCTTTCATGCTTTTAGGTTTCTACTTGCATTAGGAAAGGTTTTTCATGATTTTAGCATTTAAGGAATCTTATTTAATTACAGTACTGAATACTTCAAACGTCAGGGACCAGGGCAAAGGGATATGTTAAAGTAATTGAAAAAGCTTTTTTAAGTGTTACTCCTTCTGTACTATTTTGATTTTAACACTATTTTTATATGTCATATCGGTTATATATTTTATATAAAAATCAAGGGAATTCTACATGGTAACCTTGTCTTATGAGAAATTTACATGGTATAAAAACCAATCTGCATTCTCCCAAGTGACCCATGATACCATCTTTGTTATTAACGAGACATTATTTACCCTGTTTCCGTTAAGTAGATACGATGTTTCAATCGATTATTTCTAGAAAAAATAAAATGCAATTATTAATTAATCACGTTCATTAAATGATCCCAATCCCTTTCCTTCACTCCACTTGTGATCTTTTCCTTCTTTTTCATAATTTCTCATTCTTTACCTAGTTTCTTCATGTTTTTAAAACCTTTCTTCACCTAGTTTTTTCAAGTTTTAAAATCATTAAACAAGTTTGCACAATTTTTGATTGGATTGTAATTTACAAAAGCAATGAAAAGGAGTCCATTTTCAATTTTTAGATCTACCCATATTAATATACTCAATTGACTTTTCTATAAAGCACAAAGGAGAAGAAATAAAAAGACACAAGCAGCTGGATATAGGGGTTTAAGTTCTTTAATTAAAAACCGAAAACCAAACTGATTCGAAGCAAATTAATAATTTGTTTTTTTTTTTAATCGGTTTGGTTTGGACTGGAAAAAATATTTTTTCGATTTTCGATTTGGTAAAAGCTGAACCAAACCGAACTTTACATAAACTATATGGGCCTTGGATGTTTTAAAAGATATAAGCCCTTTTTTTAACCCTAACAAATGGTCCTCACCTAGTCACCCTAACACTTCTCACTCACTCTCTACTTAACACCCCTATCATTTGTTTCTCTTTTATGTTTCTCCCTCCTCACTCGTTGATCTCCTCCGTTCCTCACTGGAGATTTAAGTTGAAGCCCATTACTCACTTATCAATAGCTGGGGATTTGCAAATATCAAGTACTTTTTCATTATTTTCTTTATTTCAATGTTTCAAATAATTATTTTAGTTATATTTTTCCCTTTATTATCGAAGATGACTAAAGTTGGTGTCGAAGATGACTAGTTAGATGAGTTGCAACTTGCTAGTTGCTACTGTTACCCATCTTTTTATTGTTGTTCTACTTTAGAGTTGTTGATTATGTTGTTGGCTTGCATGTTTGTCAATTATCATTCCTTATTGTGCCTAAATTTTAAACCTCGGTTGTGATTTTAAGTAATTCTAAAGGATTTAGACTTGGTACTTTGGTAGTATTTGTAAGTCTTGAAAAATAATTTTTTATCATTAAAAAGATTCGGATTTTTTGTTTGGTTTAGTTTTGGTTTTGTAATTTCGGTTTGGTTTGATTTTATCTGGAATATTTTCTTTTTCTAGGAATGGTTTGATTTGATTTGGATTTAAACTCCAAATGTGAAAAACCAAATTTATTTCGCAAAACCAAACTGAAAACTAAACTTACACCCCTAGCTGGACAACAAAGATGAGCCAAGTAAACTAAGACTTAGCCACTATACAACAACATGCAACACAAAAGAGGGTGCACGTCATATGTAGCAGTAGGATGTTGGCGCAGCGGTAGATGCCAGTAGGACATGGGCAGCAGCGCAACACAGAGAGAAGCCTTATTCATGATGTTCAGCTTTCCAGGCAAAAAGTTCGTTAGAGGAAGAAGAAGATGATGCAAAAAGATGTGAGAGGGGAAGGAGCAAATCCGGACTCATACTTCGAAGGAAAGGGGGCGACATTTGCACTAGTGGAAATTTTATATTTGGTGAGAAGATGGGCATATGTGTAATTTCATAACTGGACACACCCAAATTTGGATATTTTATGAAAATTAACAAGTGCTCCGTTGACTTATATGTCTCTCTATTTCAACTAGGCTAGAGCACGTGTTTATTGTCAGCCCAAGAAAAATCAAGGAACGAATAATGATTGTTCATTCTCGCCTACTTTTCTATTCCGCCGACACTTCTTTAACTCTTCCTCTCTCTATTCTTGTTTTCATCTTCCTTGTTCACTGATCTCAACAAGGTATTCCCAATTCTCTAATCTAATCTTTCTCGCCTCTTTTTCTCACATAGCTCTTTTTTGCTAATCAAAATTTTGGTCCGATTTTAGTAATTTAGGGTTTTTGAAGTTAGATTAGGAAGAAGAGGAGGGTGAGGTTGTTCGACATTCAAAATAGGTCAAAGCTTCGATTCTTCTATTTTGTTCTCGTTTCTTCTTTTTTCGTTCTTGTTTCTTCTTTTAAGTTTTCAGATCTAGATTTGCTTCGTTAATTTCTCATGTTGTTCAACACTTAAATCCGAATTATATTAAGTTAATTGATTAGGACTTTGTGGCTGCATCTACTAAGAAATTAAGGATTGTAATAGGCTGAGAAGTTTGATGTGTGCCCCAAGAACGTCCACCAGAGCTCCGTTATCCGTACGTCAAAATCCTGAAAAAGAAGGTTAGACTGCCCCAGGGTGTTTCCGAGATCGCCCCTCCAACGCTCAAGTCAGTAGATGATTGAGGTAGAGAGAGAAAGTCTAGAGAGAGATGCTCTAGTTTGTTAGGTGAGAATTGAATACTTGTTCATTGATGAGACTGGTGATATTTATACTGTCGGGAATTCCCAGACAGGAAACAATGATGGGATGGGCCTTCCTTGGAAGAGATGGCTATGTTGCCTTTTCATATAACAATCATTTCAACCCTTTAGTGGATCCCCAAGCTCCTGAGATTATATCAACTCTCATGTGGGACCCACTGCTGCCACCTATCCGGGGCCTTGGGAGGCTTTTACGTGATTATTGGGCTGCTGATTAATTAAGCCCAAAGAATTAGACCCACGCCCGGGATGGGGGATCATGGAGGTCCGATCGGATGACGCCCATCCGTGGCGAAATAGTAGCTTTCCCCTCACGGAGGTCCAACGAAAGAGCGGGATCTTTTGAAACTTACACAGTGCCAATCAGATCTGCGCCCCTTGAGGGTTGTTGAGCCGACCGAGTTGCCTTCTATTGAGGATCATTGGGGCCCACCGAGTCGCCTCCCCTTAAGGGAATCGCTTGACCGACCGGGTCACCCGTAACAAGGGCTATTTGGAGACGACCGAATCATTTGCCCTTGAGGAAACTACTGGGCCGACCGGGTCACCTCTCCTTGAGGAAACTAATCAGCCAACCGGGTCAACCCCCATTAGGGGTTATCGAAGCCGACCTAGTCACTTCTCCTTGAGTGTGCTACTTGGCCGATTGTGTCATCTTTCATCGGGAGACTATTGAAGCCGACCGAGTGGGTACTAGTTACTACTTAGCCATACTTGACTAAGTGTAAGAGTGGCTCAGTAGAGGAGGGAGTTCCTCCTACTGACCGAGTAGGTTGGACGCCACTCGGATGAGGGGTAATGAGCCCAAAGCTGTCCGAGTGGGTGCCAATTGGTACTTAGCCATATTTGGCAAAGTATAAGAGTGGCTTGGCAGAGGAGGGAGTTCCTCCTACTGACCGAGTAGGTTGGACGCCACTCGGATGATGGGCTAATGAGCCCCAAGCTGTCAGTGTTGGTGTCAATTGGTACTTAGCCATAATATGGCTAAGTACGAGAGTGGCTCGGCAGAGGAATTAGTTCCTCCTATTGTGAGTAGGTGGGACGCCGCAAGGATGAGGGGCTAATAAGCCCCAAGCTGTCTGAGTGGGTGTCAATTGGTACTTAGCCATAATATGGCTAAGTACGAGAGTGGCTCGGAACAGGAATTAGTTCCTCCTACTGACTGACTAGGTGGGACGCCACTCGAATGAGGGGCTAATGAGCTCCAAGCTGTCCAAGTGGGTGTCAATTGGTACTTAGCCATAATATGGCTAAGTACAAGAGTGGCTTGGCAGAGGAATTAGTTCCTCCTACTGACCGAGTAGGTTGGACGCCACTCGGATGAGCGGTAATGAGCCCAAAGCTGTCCGAGTGGGTGCCAATTGGTACTTAGCATATTTGGCTAGGTATAAGAGTAGCTCGACAGAGGAGCGAGTTCCTCCTAATGACCGAGTAGGTTGGACGCCACTCGGATGAGGGGCTAATGAGCCCCAACTGTTCGAGTGGGTGCCAATTGGTACTTAGCCATATTCGGCTGAGTATAAAGGTGGCCCGATAGAGGAAGGAGTTCCTCCGAATGACCAAGTAGGTTGGACACTACTCGGATGTGGGGCTAATTACTCCTAAGCTGTCTGAGTGGGTGCCTATTAGTACTTAGCCATATTTGGCTAAGTATAAGAGTGGCTCGGTAGAGGAGGGAGTTCCTCCTAATAACCGAGTAGGTTGCACGCCACTCGGATGAGGGACTAATGAGCCCCAACTGTCCGAGTGGGTGCCAATTGGTACTTAGCCATATTTAGCTGAGTATAAGAGTGCCTTTACTAGAGAAGGGGTTCCTCCTTCGGACCGAGTAGATTGGACACCACTCGGATGAGGGGCTAATGAGCCCTTAGGTTTTTCGAGTGGGTGTTGATTCGGACTTGTGTTTTCCAAGTTTGAGGAGTGGTTATTATGTCCGAGCGGGTATGCCCGATCCCGGATGCCACATGGTAACTTTGGATACTTAGAACATCTTTTGACTTTTCACCTTCCTTGGACTCCCAGTAGTGACGTTTCGCCTTTCTGGGTTTTGAGGAGTGGACTGAGTAGGTCCAATTGGGCCTCTTTGAAAAGCCCATCTAGGCAACGCGGGGGGGTTTGTGTTGCACATTCCCCGATGTTCGCCTATACAAGGGAGTAAAGAGAGAGAAAATGAGATCATTTGCTTATTTCTCCAACTTACTTCTCTCAAAATTTTATGAGTTCTCTCAACTTTTCAAGTTCATTCCTCCAAAGTTCTTCACCCGACCAGGCACGCTCCTGATCTTCTTTTAGGTTACTTTATTTTTCGTTCAATAACCTCGGCCGACTCCCTTGTCCATAAATAATGGGAGATTCGTCCAAGTCAGTGACACCCCGACCTTACCTCCCTATAGATTATCCGAGGAGGTGAGGGGGTTGGGAATAACATTGGTGTCGACTGTAATAAGTTGCCCCGACCCCTCGCCTGTCCCCGACGCCATTTATCTTCCGAGTCCCTCGTCTTCGGTAGAGGAGGAGGCCGAGGGCATCATTCCCTACCCTTGGGAGGTGTCCCTAGCCTATCCTCCCTCAAGGAGTTACTTAGACAGGTATCTACCTTGTGATGTAGTGAGGGTAGCAATGCCGAGGGACACATAGGAGGCGTCGACTTCTAGGCAGGAGATAGAGTACCCTGACCTCCATCTGAAGGGGTGTCCGGCTTCTTTCTTTCCTCTCCCCGAGCTGATCAAGGAACTCTTGGAGGACCGTCGGGGCCAGGCCACCAAATTTCACATAAGGGACCCTTACCATCTTGTCCGACCGGATGCTTCTCATACTATATTGACCCCGCCTCCACTGTGTATTGTTGTATATTACAAGGCCATGGAGATGGGGCTATGATTCCCTCTGACTCCATTTGTGAAAGATCTCTTAAACGTCTACAATTTGACACTTAGTCAAATATCCCCCAATTCTTGGGGAGGGATCATAACCGTCCAGGCCCTCTGTGAGATGCTAAATGTTCAGCCGACTCTCAATCTTTGGAGGCATATGTATAAACTTATGGAGATGATGGCGGGGGAGAACATACACGGATGGTGGTGCTTCTAAGTCCGAAAGGGGTACCGCACTGTCTTGGATCTCCGTACTTCTCAAAAGGGGTTCCGAAGGGAGTTCGCCTTTATCTACTATGGCGGCGACTGGGGGATTCCTTTGGTGCTGCCGGAAATTGAGCCCAACTTCGAGTTGAATTTTCGGGTCCCTGATCTCAATGAAGAGGAGGGAGTTGCAGCTTGCTATATGCAAATTGAGTTCAAGATCGCCAAGGGGGGCGATATCTTTGTTGCGGCAATTGGCTGCCTAGCTGTCGCTTGTTCAAAAACGAGCGTTTCCTTTCGGCCATGGGTCTGAGTCCGACCTTCCTAAAGGGTAATTATTCCGACGGTGGTTCCGGATACATTACTTGTGTTCCTTTTGCTCATTTCAACTAACTCTTCTTCTTTTTGCAGAACTTTCTCGAGCATATTTAGAAGAGTCCGACCCCGCAATGGCCGACAAGTTGAACTCCGCAGCGTTGAGGGCGGCTCGGATTAGGGCCGAAATAGCAGCCAAAACCATGCAGGTTCCTGCTGCGCCCAAGGTTGGTGCATTTACATTCTATGTTTTACTTTCTACCGAATGACTCTATGTTTATCCTTTATTTCATGCCGAGTGGCTGACTTGTTTCCGACTTGATTCGATACCCTGCTAAGCCGAAGCCAAAGAAGAGGAAGAAGCTGTCGGCCGACAAGGTCGCTCTGACCGAAAAGGTTGTGGCTAAGGCTCAGCTGAGCGGGAGAAGAGGGCAGCAAAGAAGTCTAAGTCGGTTGAGGTTAACAATGCGAGGGACTCGGGCAAAGAGCCGTCCCAGCAGGCCGACGGGACTGACCTCTCTATGCATTCCTCGGATTTTAACCTGATCAGGAGTCCGGAGTACACTCCCATGTCTCCTACATATGATGTACTGGGGGATGGTCCTAATGATGTGTTCGCTTATGCCGTGTCGTTCACGGGGCTTGGTCGAGCTGAGAAGGACGTTCGGTGGACCAAGGCTCTGGAGTACATATATACTCCAGTTGAACGGGAACATATCAACGTTATCTGGGGTAACAATGAGACCAACGAGCTCTTCCGCTCGTGGCTTGACGTAAGTACTTTTGCTTCTTTTTGTCTCCTTCTGAGTGACTTTTCTTTCTCTATTTATCCAAATTTTTGATTACTTTTTGCTAACTTCTTGCTTTTGTTTATCAGTTCTTCGCTCGGCTGGCGAATGTGGCTCAAAACCGGGTGAGATTGGCTGAGGAGGTGCATGACCTCAAGGAAAGTGCCACGAAACATTTTGATGAAGTTTATCAGGCTAAGGAGGCCAAACAAATAGCCGAGTCGAAGCTCGCCGATGCTGTGAGGGCAATTGAGACTGATCAGAAGAACTTCAAGGATGAGAGGGCTCGGTGGGAGAAAGAGAGATCCGACCTCATTCTAGCCCGTGACTCCGCTTAGATTGCTAAGGATGATGCGGTAGTCAAGCTGAAGGAGGCTGAGCATAAAGTGACCGATCTCCAGAGCCGACTCGAAGAGGGTGAGAAGACCATAAAGTCTGAGGCCCAGTGGTTTGCTGAATAGGAGAAGTCAGACGCGGTGGCTGACTACACCAACTAGGTGGGCAGCAAGGCCCACAAGATGAGGGAGAATGAGGCGTTGTATCGTCTGAGGAAGGTATTGGCCGAATCCTATCAAGAGTTGGACTGGAATGATGTCTAGACTAGGTATCAGGAGATCCTTGATGCCGAGGCTGCTAAGATTCAAGCCCAGATGGACCTCGAAGATGATGATGCTGAAGATGATGATGATGATGAGGATGTTGAGGATGGGGGAACTGAGGGGGCTGGTCAGGCAAACGAGTTGGTTAATGAAAACACTGCCACCAACAAGGGGAGTGTGTCCGACCTTCCCCCTCCCCCTGGCCCTTAGATCTTTCAATCGTTGTACCTAGTTATTTCATCTTCACTAGCCAACTCTTATTATGGCTAGCCTCGTTTTGTAATTCTCTGATCAATGAAATGAAACCTTTTGCATCTATCAGTGTATGTTACTTGCAACATTATATGACTTATTTGCTTTGTCTGACTGACTTGCCTTGTCTGACTGACTTGCTTTTCTTGAATAACTGGTTAAGTTATAAGCATCTGTTAGCATTTGTTTAGCCTTTGAAGTTGGCTAAGTTATTCTGTTTCCGACAGGTTAAGTCAAGTTTGCCCGACAAGTTCAGTCTTTTGCCAAATTGTAATTAGTTTGTTTTGACTGGTTAAGTCATGGAATTCGATTAAGTACAAAATATGTCGAACTAGATTGAGGAATGGTTAAGTCTAGTAGTCCGACTGGTTACAAAATATGCTGAACTATAACAAAATGTGCTTAACTATTACATATTATGCCCCTATTGTAAGTAACAAATAGTCATTACACATAGAATCTTTTCAAGTTGTCCGCATTCCAGGGTCAGGACAGGGGTACACCTTTGGGGGACTCTAGTCTGAATGTGCCTTCTTTGATTACTTCTGTCACTTTGTAAGGGCCATCCCAGTTAGGTCCCAACTTCCCTTTGAGGTGTGAAAGCCCTATAGACTCCACTTTTCGGACTACCCAGTCGCCGAGTCGGATTGGTCTGGCCTTGACTCGGCGATTTAATTGCCGAGTTATTCGCTATTTGTACCGAATGGACTTCAACAACGCATTTCCCCTAGTTTCTGGCAGTAGATCCAAGTTGACAGGCTTCTCGTCTTCGTCTTGTTCGAAATCATAGAAAGTCATTTGGGGTGAGGGGATGTCAACCTCCACTAGGAGGACCGCCTCGCTCCCATATACTAAAGTGAACGGAGAATGTCCTGTTGCTTCTTTGGTGGTGGTCCGAGCTGACTACCCCAGGTAGGTCGTCAACCCCTGCTCCCTTGGCATTTTCCAGGGACTTTTTGATTCCCTTGAGGATGATCTTATTGGCCGACTCGGCTTGTCCATTGGTTTGCGGCCTTGATACCGCGAGAGAACTTGGTCTGTTTTCCGAAGTGAGGACAATAATCCCGAGTGGGGCCGCTGTTGAAATGTCGCCCATTGTCAGATACCAGTGCCCTCGGCACACCAAACCTAGTGATAATGTTCCTTCATATAAATGCTTAGACTTGCTTGTCGGTTATTGAGGAGAGTAGCTCGGCCTCTGTCCACTTAGTGCAATAGCCGATGGCGACTATTAAGAACTTTCGTTGTCCAGACGCTGGGGGGAAGGGTCCGAGGAGGTCCATGCCCCATTTGTCGAATGGCAGGACTGCTTGAATTGTTGTCAAAGGAGTCGTTGGTGCTCTAGGAATGTCCGAGTGGATTTGGCATAACCGGCACCTCTTGACTAACTCTTAGGCATCTGAATTCAGAGTGGGCCAGTAGTAATCTACTCTGAGAGCTTTTCCAGCTATGGTCCTTCCCCCTTGGTGACTTCCACAAGCTCCTTGGTGGATTTCCCTTAGGATGTAGTACCCGTCTTTAAAGTACTTGACCACCTCTTCCATCCAGGTAGATGTCCGATTCAATACCAGTTTTTCTTTGGCATTGATGCTCTGTTGACGTAGTACTTCCCACATAATGGTACGAGGAGCCGACCCGTTTGCTGAATTGGCCATCCGGGCCAAAGCGTCAGCTTGTTGATTTTCTGATCGGGGTATATGGATGATGTTGAATTGTGCCAGCTTCTTGATGAATTCTTGAGTTTCGGCTAAGTACATTCTCATGTTGTCTTCTTTGGCTTCGTACTCGCCTGATACCTGGCCCACTATGAGTTGTGAGTCGGATTTCGCTTTGACCACTGTGGCTCCGGTCAAAATGCATATTTGAAGTCCGTGGATGAGGGCTTCGTACTCGGCTTCATTATTGGATCCCAAGAACTCAAACTTGATGGCATATTCCATCTGGTCTCCGACCAGAGGCTTGATTACCAGACCAGCTCCACACCTCGTTTTGGTGGAAGAACCGTCCACCTGCAGCTCCCAACCATCTTGTTCACCGACCGGGGGCCTGGTGGTGCACTCAGTGATGAAATCTGCCAACGCTTGGGCCTTGATTGCTCTCCTTGGTTCGTATTCTAACCCAAAATCCCCAAGCTGGCCTGCCCAATCAGTCATCCGACTAGAGTGATTTCAGCTCTCAATCACTTTTCAAATGGGTTGTCCGGGAAGGACTAATAATTTATATCTACATATAGTTTTTAGGTGCATTTAGGTTGCAATTTAGAGCATTTAGATTCATATTTAGGTTCATTATTGCATCATATTCTTAAGTTAGGTTCATTTGGAAACTAGACTTGAATAGCTTTCCAACGATAGGTGGCACGCCCCGAGTAGAATTCTAGTAAAGGAGCTATACCTTTCTGAAGTTGAGACTGTTTCTGCTGGAATCTGTTTTTGTACACGCCCATTTAATAATATTTCGACTTTCCTTATTTTTGTAACTTACTTTCCTAGTCATATTAAGTTACCTAGTATTAGTCATATTAGGTTTTCACTCTTTCTCTCTCCACCTCCCTTTCACGTTATTTCTTAGTTTTAGGTTTTAGTTTAGTTTCTTCATCTTTTTCTCTCTTTAGTTTAAACCCTAGTTTTTCATGTTCTTGATTAATTCATTAGTTTAATGCTTTCTTTCACTAATTCTTTTAATTATGCTTTCGTTTGTAGATTTATATTTTATTATTTATTTCATGATTGGGCAGTCTTGTTTTCTAGGGTTTGGGAATCCATGTTTATATGCTATAATTCTTGATGGATGTTTATTGATGGTTTCATTAGTCATTGTTATTTCTAATTCATTAGTGTTTTCATTGTTAATCTTGCAATCTGATCAATTGTCTGATTAAATATTGCTAATAATGAGTCATAGATCGAGATAGAGTACTCTTTAGAGGCTTACCTACAATTAGCAAATCTGATTATGTTAGCGACCGTACTACATATGTTGATTTGAGAGCGTTAAGACCCGACTGTAGGATTAACCTTTGCTCTAGATATCTGATTAGTTGAACTATTGATGATATTTTGATGGATTATAAGTATGAACATGGTGAACCGTTACCCTAGATCCTTTTAGTTTGATTTTCATATTTTATTAGTTTAGAACCTTAGTTATAATATTTCTAATCTTGTTTAGTTTCTCTATACCTTAGAAGATAGATTAAAACGACCATCTCTCTGTGGATTCGACCTTACTTACCCTACTACATTGTTAGAAGGTGTTGTAGGAATTATTTTTGACAGGTGTACGACAGCCTATCAAATTTTGGCACCGTAGTCGGGGAGACGGTATTGTTTTATTTAGTTTTTATTGTTGGTGATACTAAACTGTATATACATTTTTTCTTTTCTTCCCTTTTGTGAATAGTTTTTTTCCTCTCTATAGTGTGTTGTCATGGAGTCGTATAATTATAGTTCAGAGGGGGGTGTGTTTTCTAATTATCAAGGGCAATATGATTATTCAGGGTATTATAATGCGAATGATTATGTTTATGATGCATCATATGATTGTCAACATTCAAAATACTGTGCATGAATTCCTATGAATATTCCCATTACCGTAATGAGTCTTATGTGCCTGATTATACCCAATGTTATCAACCTGAAGTGAATAATTATTTTCAACCCGAAACATCAGAGCGTCATAAACTTTTTAACATAATGAGAGAGTATATTGTTATACAGCATGAAGATTTAAATGAATTGGCGCATGATTACCACAACATTGCGAAATCTATTGAATTACTTGTTGTGGAACAATCTGCTAACTAACAGGTTATACTTGATGATAATGATTTTGGTGTTAAGAATCATACTTTGGAGGAGAAAGGCGTTGATTTGACTCATGATAATTTGGTAGAAGGTAAGGGTGTAATTGGTGAAGCTGGTAGTTTGTGTCTCTATGTTGATGAATCCCTAGTTGAGAGTGAAGTGTCCAACACTTTTTCGATAAACTTTTCATCTGCATATGAGTCTAAAGTTGAGAGTGAGATCATGCATGAGTCTTTGTCGGTTCCATCTAATACGGTTTTTGAGTCTCATGTTCTATTATCTCAAAAACTTGGCATTATTCCTTCATCTCCTATATTATATCCTCCATTGTTCCTTGTTTCTCCCCCTTTGAATGACTCTCATGATCATGTAAATAATGTACAGTTAGTTTCTTTTCCTTCTTTTGAGTCATGTAAAACGACTAATGCTTTTTCTTTTTCTTTTTCTTATAAATTAATTTTTCCTTTAATTTTTCTTTTTGTAGTTTTAGTAATTTTTTAAAATTAATTTATTTTAATTTTCCTTTTCACTCTTATATAATATGCTCTGAGATGTTTGCAGGAACATATGATAAGCTTCTTAGAGCATTGAACTATTATGAGTGGTTTACTAATCTTCAACGGTCATGCAAGACCTTAAATTCGCGCTTCTCGGGAGGCAACCACAGTGGAACGAGATTAAAGAAAGAAATAAGAAAAAGGTTGTTGAAGTGTTGGTCGCCCGGTCGACCGGGCATAATTTCCCTACCGGGCGCATAAGTGAATTTGGGAGAATTTTGGAGAAAAAAAAAAAATTGTCAAGTGTGAGTTGCCCGCTTGACCGGGCTAGTCTGCCAGACCGGGCGAAATTTTGGCTTGTCCGGGCTATTTGCTCGCCTGACCGGGTGGGAGAGAATTTTCAAAAACCAGAAGCCTTCTTATTCCGTCGCTCTTCTTCACACCTCCTTCGAGACCTGATCTGCGACAGCACCCCACGCCACCCACTCTCGCCGATTCCCGTTGCGCCACCTGCGCACCACCACAATCAAGTCTCCTCCATCTGCACTAGACAATTGCGCACCACCGAACCCCTTTTCTCTCTTTTTTGCCTTTCCTTCTTTAGCCCCCTGTGCGCCACCGTTAGCGTCGCCTTTCCCCACATCACCTGCACTCGCCGTCCTCCCGCACTGCTCCTAGCACCGCCGTGCCCAGCGTGCCACTTCATGTTCTCCGCCAGCATCGCACAACACCACGCTATTCCCCCTTCTGAGTTTTCTGCCCTCTAGTTCTTTTCTCGTTTGTTGTTCTTCTTGTTTCTTTTTTATTTTAATTTTAATTTTATTATTACATCCTCCCATGAAGCACCTAATTCTATTTTTTTTCTTTTCTTTTATCAAATGGTTGTTCTAGGTTCTAATAAGTCGGCAACAACAATGAACTAAGTTGGTCTTCAAGAAGCTATGCAATGTGATTTTTTAGCTTAATCGACACTTTAACTGGGTAGTAAGCTTCTATATTTTATATTGTTCATACTCTTGATAAGACCTTCTATATTTTTATTTGGATTTTTGTTTTGATGTCATCTTGTTGAGAACCTTTTGAACACACTGATTAGATTATTGGTTTTTTAAAAAAAAAATAAAAAAATTGAATTGTTGGAATTTTTGTGCGGTGTGTTAGTGGTGGATTGTGGTGTTTGTGGGAGTGCTCGGTGTTGGATGATTGTTGAGGTTCGATTTTGTTCTTTCCCTAAACTGGTTTCTGCAGTGAGGAAACTGCAGATTCTAGCTTGGGGGAGAGATATTCTATCCTTTATTTGCTTTTTAGTGTAGGTTTTATTGCTTTTGTAGGATGTTACACGGTTTGTACCGCTCACTAGGAGTGGGAGTTTACGTATAACCAAAAAAATTGTACTGCTTTCTTAGTTGCATTAGCATATTTATCTCATTTTAAATTTCATCTCATCTTAGTTTGCATCTATGGGACTATTGCTAGCACTTATTGAGAACCTTGTTGATATTTTACTACGGTTCCTAAGCATCATTCATCTTGTTCATGATTCTTCATAGCACGACTGTTTCGTAATTGATTATTTTTGTTAAGATTTTGATTGATCTCTCTCTGGGTTGATTTAACTTTATTGTGCAGACAACTTAACATAAGTGAGCTTTTGTGCCTATAAACTGACGTATTTATGTCAATTATGTTCTTTCATGTGTGATTAGTTCCTCAGTTGTCGCATTGATCTTGACTTTGACTTAGTACTACTTGATATTTTAAAGTGCATACATTTTGATATGATTGAGGCATTTTATTTCATGATCTTAACTCCGGAGTTATTCTTGTTTTTCATATTATCCTTGCTCTAGCCCCGCTGAGCCTTCCTGACTATTTTTAATTAATACCTACATTACAAGCCTTGGCCTCATTTGATTTTTGTCCTAAGCCTAGCTTGGGAGAGCGAATATTAGTTTTTGGTTTGGTTTGTATTGAATTGAAATGCTTTATTTGTGGTTTAGAAGGGTGGAAAAATATGTTTAGTGAGCTTGGAAATTGAAATGAAAGTTCGAAAAAAGAAACACATAAGAAAAAAAAAAGTGAAAAATGAAATGAAAAAGAGTTGTGAATAAAGTGAAATAAAAAGGGTTATGATTGAATTTCTTGAGTGAAAAAGGTTGTTGATTATATTTGGAGATTGTTGGTTGTTGCATGGAGTTGTTATGACCTTTCTTGGTCATGTTTTCAGTTATATGATGCTCCCCCTTCTCGGTTTTTCCACCACAATTCCCAAATTATTTTCCATACCTTTAACCTCAGTCCCATTCCAACCCTTAAAAGTCCTCTTGATCATTGTGTCTTGTATTGTTGAGTATTAAGTGAGTCAATAAGTCAAAGTTAAAGAATATTTGCTTCATCTGAGTCGACTTGTTTTAGGTTGAGTGTCATCATTTATCCTTTAAACACATGAGAGACTTGAGCGCACATGACTATAGTGAGGTCTGTCAAGTTTTGTTAAATCCAGCTTGGGAGAGATGGTATGTGGTATGATTGGAGAGTCGATTGCGATACATGACATGCTATGCGGATTTGTTTGAGACTGTTTCGATGCTTGGTTTGTGTAGTAATTATATCTCTTGTGTTTTCAATTGAGTGTTTGACCCTATAGTCCTATATTGCCTTTTTTTTTCCAATGTCTATGTCTTATTGCTTGGGGACAAGCAATGGTTTATCTTGGGGGAGTTTGATAAGTCATATTTACATATAATTTTTAGGTGCACTTAGGTTGCAATTTAGAGCATTTAGATTCATATTTAGGTTCATTATTGCATCATATTCTTAAGTTATGTTATTCTACTCCTATCCGGTATATTTTCTTGTTTTTGATGAATTTTAGGTAATGAGAACGTATTTGGAGTTTGATTAGCTAAATTTGAGAATTAGGAGCACTTTGAAGGAAGCTACAATGCATAAGGATCGTATCGATATGTCATAGTACGAGCTTGAACGAAAACAAACCGGGAAATCATTAGAAGAAATGTGAAAAAAGAGTCACGTCTACTCTTCTGATCATAACTTTTGATATGCTTCTTAGAATCGAGTAATTCCGCAAAATCCGCAAGCTGGTCTGCCCAATCAGTCATCCGACTAGAGTGATTTCGGCTCTCAATCACTTTTCAGATGGGTTGTCCGGTAAGGACTGATAAGTCATAGTGCATTTAGGTCATTTAGATTCATATTTAGGTTCATTATGCAGCATATTATCAAGTTAGGTTCATTTGGAAACTAGACTTGAATAGCTTTCCAACGATAGGTGGCAAGCCCCGAGGAGACTTCTAGTCAAGGAGTTATGCCTTTCCAAAGTTGGGAGTTTCCGCTGGAATCTGTTTTGTACGCGCAGATCACTAATTTAGCCCATTTAATGATATTTCGACTTTCCTTATTTTTTAACTTACTTTCCTAGTCATATTAGGGTACCTAGTATTAATTATATTAGGTTTTCACTATTTCTCTTTCCACGTCCCTTTCACGTTCTTTCTTAGTTTTAGGTTTTAGTTTAGTTTCTTCATCTTTTTCTCTCTTTAGTTTAAACCCTAGTTTTTCATGTTCTTCATTAATTCATTAGTTTTATTATTTCACTCACTCTCTTTTACTAATTTTTTTAATTATGCTTTCGTTTGTAGATTTATATTTTATTATTTATTTCATGATTGAGTAGTCTTGTTTTCTAGGGTTCGGAAATCCATGTTTATATGCTATAATTCTTGATGGATGTTTATTGATGGTTTCATTAGTCATTGTTATTTCTAATTGATTTGTGTTTTCATTGTTAATCTTGCAATCTTATCAATTTTCTGATTAAATATTGCTAATAATGAGTCATAGATCGAGAGATAATACTCTTTAGAGGCTTACCTACAATGAACAAATCGGATTATGTTAGCGACCGTACTGCATATGTTGATTTGAGAGCGTTAAGACCCGAACGTAGGATTAACCTTTGCTCTAGATATCTGATTAGTTGAACTATTGATGATATTTTGATGGATTATAAATATGAACATGGTGAATCGCTACCCTAGATCCTTTTAGTTTTATTTTCATATTTTATTAGTTTAGAACCTTAGTTATAATATTTCTAATCTTGTTTGGTTTCTCTATACCTTAGAAGCTAGATTAAAACGACCATCTCTCTGTGGATTCGACCCTACTTACCCTACTACATTGTTAGAAGGTTTTGTAGGAATTCTTTTTGACATGTGTACGACAGCCTATCAAGGACCTTGAACTGATGGGCTTGGAGGTAGGGGTTGAGCTTCGGACTAGCCATGACTAGGGCGAATACCATATCTTTTCTATTTCGCTGCATTTAGCCTCCGCTCCTCGGAAGGTGTGGCTTATGAAATATACTGGGTGTTGCTTTTCTTCTCTTTCAGCTATTAGAAGAGCACTGAGTGCGTATTTTGATACAGCCAAGTAAATGTACAATGTTTCCCCCGGCAAGGGGGAGATTAATTTGGGAAGGGTTGATAGGTGTGTTTTGAGGGAAGAGAAAGCCTGCTCGGCCTCTTCGTCCCAGGTGAACTCTTTTCTTTTCAGTGCCTTGAAGAAGTAAAGGCTCTTATGTGCCGACCAGAAGAGCAAGCGTCTGAGGGCATCTAGACAGTCGTTTAGGCAATGCACCTCTCGTACGTTCCGAGGCCATCACAGCTTTGACCTTATCGGGTTTTGCCTCGATTCCCCTTTCATCCACCAGGAATCCGAGGCACTTCCCTCCTTTCACTTCGAAGACACACTTCTTTGGATTCAACATCATGCGAAACTTCCTTAATGTTTTGAGGGTCTCTCTTAAATCTGAGGGATGATCCCCCTGGGCTTTGCTTTTGACTATCATATCGTCAACATACACCTCAATATTTCGACCGAGCTGATCGTTGAAGATCTTGTTCACTATTCGCTGATACATAGCCCCTGCATTTTTGAGTCAGAATGACATCATCCTATAGCAGTACAACCCTTGATTTGTGACAAAGGCGGTGTGGACTCGGTCGTGCTTAGCCACTGGAATTTGGTGGTACCCTGCGTTTGCGTTTATGAAGCTTAAGAGAGCATGTCCGGCTGTTGAATCAACCAATCTGTCGATTTTGGGTAGGGGGTGGTTATCTTTTGGACAGGCCTTGTTGAGGTCTGTGAAATCTACACACCTCCTCCATGCCCCACTTGACTTTTTGACCAATACGACGTTGGCCAGCCATTCCGAGTACTGGCACTCCTTTATGAAGCCTGCCTCGAGCAATTTTTTACGTTCCACAGCTGCTGTGGTGGTTATCAATTTTTTACCCTAATGTCTCAACTTTTACTTGATTGGCTTGAATCACTCTTCAATGTTAAGCTCGTGGCACATGATTTTAAGGTCGAGCCCTGGCATTTCTGAGGCCTCATAGGCAAAGACATCTTTGTACTCGGTGAGTACTTGAATGATTTCCTCTCTTGTTTGAGGGTTCATGGCTTTGCCTACCCTCAGTGTTCGACCGAGCTCCTTATCAATGACAACTTCTTTATCATCATCATCCTCAGCTGGCTGAGAGCGCTCGTACTGCTTGGGGTTCTCAGTGATGTAAACCCCGAGGCTACTTGAGAGCCAACTCTCTTCTCGCCTTCTCTTTTTCGAGTCCTCTTAGACGTCAACCTTGTTCTTCAAGCTGTTGACATAACACTCCCTGGCTGCTTGCTGATCCCTCTGGATCTTTCCGACCTTACCCTCGTCAGTTTCAAATTGCATGAGGAGTTCGTAGATGGAAATTGCAACTTTAACCATGTTCATAGTTGGCCTTCCCATTATGTTGTTGTGTGGCAGAGGGATGTCCACCACTAGGAAGTCAATCAGTAAGCTTCTCCCCTTGCCTTTTTTGCCCATCCAGGTGGGTAGCTTTATCGACCCGACTGGGAGGTTCACCCGAAGCCTACGAGTGGCTGATTCAGAGGGGTGACATCTTTCTCGCTATACTTCAGTTTCCTGAGGCATTCCAAGGTGATAATATCAGCTGATGACCCACTATCCACTAACACTCTTTTGACTTATGTGTTTGCCACCTTCAGTTCGATCACCAGGGGGTCGTCATGTGGTGTGTATAAGGTCCGATTGGACTCCCCAAAGGTCATTAAGGGGCATTCTGGTGGGGGGTGGTGGACGTCAAGCACTTGGTGCGTGAGACTCTGTAGGTGGGCTTTACGGGATCGGCCGGTTAGGCCTCCAGATGCAAAACCACCTGCTATGACCCCAATGAATCCTTCGGTGTCCCCGCTGTTCGATTAACCCACCTTTTGTTTGCATTTTTCCTCGCTTGTGTGTTTGAGGTAGCGGTTCAGCTTTCCTTGATCAGCCAAGTTGTCGAGGGACTTCTTGAGCTCTCTGCAATTTTTGGTGGTGTGTCCACACTCCTTGTGGTACTCACACCACTGGCTCTTATCTCTCCGAGCGGATGAGGTTATGATGGGAGGTGGGCGGGGAAGCATGGACTTATCCTTTATGTCCAAGTAGATCTCTCTTCTGTTCTTGCTGAACCGGGGGTCGTTGCCATGGTCGGTAAACCTGTCTGACCGACCTCCCGTTTTATGTTGCTTATGTTGGTCCTTGTGATTTCCTTCTTCCTTCCTCTTCTTACTTCCATCATCGGAGTGGCGACATATGTCTGTCGCCTAGATGAATCTCTAAGCCAGGCTCATTGTTTCGGACAAGGTTTTTACTTCATTTTCTCCTAAGGACCATCTCAGCCGACCGGGTTGAAGCCCGGACATCAGAGCGGCAAATGCTACTGCGTCCTGTAGGTCTGAAACTTTCAAAGACTCTTCATTGAACCTCTTGATGTAGTCGGCTAGGCTCTCATTCTTCTCCTGTCTGACCACCATCTAGTGAAGACTTGTTTTCTTTTGTTTCATCCCGGCAACAAATTGATGGATGAATAGGTCCTCTAGCACCGAGAAATCAGTTTTGATCCCCGCAGTGAGCTCTTGAAACCAGTTTAGGGCGAGCCCTTCAATGTTGTAGGGAAGAAACGACACCATGTAGCCTCGCAACTAGTATGGACGCTCATCTGAGCTTTATATGTGGCCATGTGATCATCTGGGTCGGTTAGGCCCGCAAATGGTTCAATGGTTGGTATTTTGATCTATCCTGGGCTAGGTGCTTTCAGGATTGTTTGTCTGAATGGGACCATGAATTTAAGCGCACCACTATTGATCTAAGGGGGTCTGGATTGGGTTGAGTCACCCTGTCCCTCCCGCTGAGCGGCTTTCGTGTTTAGAATGTATCTGGCGTCATACCCCTTGCTAAGGTGTTTCTGATTGAGGAAATGTCGAGCGTCCTCAGGCTTACGCCCGATGTCTCCTCTTGGTGACTTGGAAACATGGGTTTCATCCCCCTACCGAGCGGGTCTCCCCTTAGGTTGGTGACGACCGTCTTCTCCCTGCCTTGATCTTCGCCGATCGTGCTGGATATGTTCCATCGCTCCAGATCATTGCCGGCTAGGCTGACCATGGGCCGAGCGGGGGTTGTGTTCTTCTCTTAGAGAATGTACCAAGGCTAGGTCCTTGGGTTTTGGCAGAGGGCGTCCCTGCTGTAGGTTGGCCAACATGTCCATCAAGCTACGTTGCAGGGTTTGCTGAAGCTTAGCGGCTATTAAGTTGATATCTGCTGTAGATATGGGTTGGCGGTCAGCATGTTGTAGCTGTTGTCAGGGGTTAGGTCCGTTTTCGTTGGACTGTTCTTCTTCATGGTTGATGGTCTAAACGGTCGGGGGAGGGCAACGGCGCTCATACAGACCTCTGAGCCTGTGCCGATGGCTGTCTAGAGCGAGTGTTCTTGGTTAGGGCCATTGTTGAGTAACAACGAAGTGAATCTTGTTGAGTGAGGGCGAAGCGACTTTGATTGTAACTTCCTCACAAGCGGCGCCATTTTAAGTTTTCAGATCTAGGTTTGTTTCGTTAATTTCTCATGTTGTTCAACACTTAAATCCTAATTATATTAAGTTAATTGATTGGGACTTTGTGGCTGTTTCTGCTAAGAAATTAAAGATTTTAATAGGTTGAGAGGTTTGATGTGGGCCCCAAGAACGTTCGCCTGAGCTCCGTTATCCGTACGCCGGAATCCTGAAAAAGAAGGTTAGATTACCCCGGGAGTGTTTTCGGGATTGCCCCTGCAACGCTGAAGTCAGTAGATGATTGAGGTAGAGAGAGATGCTCTAGTTTGTTAGGTGAGAATTGAATACTTGTTCGTTGATGAGACTGGTGATATTTATACTGTTGGGAATTCCCAGATAGGAAATAATGATGGGATGGGCCTTCCTTGGAGGAGATGGTTATGTTGCCTTTTCAGGTAACAATCATTTCAACCCTTTAGTGGATCCCCAAGCTCCTGAGATTAGGTCAACTCTGAAGTGGGACCCACTGCTGCCACTTGTCCCTGGCCTTGGGAGGCTTTTACGTGATTATTGGGCTGCTGATTAATTGAGCCCAAACAGTGGCATATTCTTTGTGCTTTTTTTAGTTGTGGAACTTGTGATTGGAATCTTGAATTTATTGTTCATTATTATCTTAGACTATGGGGTTCTTGTTTAGATTTTATATGAGGTTTTGGGGTTATTGTGAGTTTTGGGTTCTATAAATCTCACAGAAAACCCGAGCTTCTTTTTTTCACTGAAATTTTTCATAATTTTATCGAGATCAAGGCTATGGTCTTTGCGCTGCAACAAATCAGAGAGAAAGTTAAACTAGATGGCATGAAGGAGAAGAAACAATTTATTAGTCTATTATTCATCTCTAATTGTTAAATTACTTATTTGAAATTAGGATTTCTAAATTCTGAGGACTATTACTTCCAATTCAGCATTGATTGTAATCTGTATGCATTCTGTATTCGCAATTATGTACCAGGAATGGAAGTTACTTTATCCAGCCACTTAAAAAGACTGTACTATATGTACAACAAGGTTCAGCAAAATTTCACTTATTTTCATGCTTGTTTCCATGGCAGTGCTCGCTTATGAAAGTTTTTTGAGGCTAAATTGATTTTATTTGGACGATGCTGAGACTACTACATAATATTACCCTGCAAACAACATGAATTCACTTCTTAGGGTCAAAAGTAAACTTAGTATGTTTGGTGCATTGTATTTCAGTATATAGTTATATATTGTTTCTCGTAAGTGCTAGTTTAATTGAAGTGACTCTAATCTGTTAGTTGTTATCAGTAGTAGCAATTTTATAGACAAATATTTTAGGAGTGACCCTCGTTTTCGAATCAAACTCATGTAATAAGTTTCGAGCCTTAGCTTTTAATCTTATTGTTCTTTGTAGTTTTTGATCAAGGGAGATATATTAGTGAAAATAATGTTATTATTGTTGTTTTGATGTTTGAGTTATAACGTTCAACTAGTATTTTGGCCCGGGCGATGCCCAAAGTCAGTTACAATTATCAAATATATTATTATTCATAAATTTCATAATTGATTTTATTAGTTTTATGTAATTTTATGTCTAGTGCAAAATTAAAAAATAGACGTTTTGGCATGATAAAAAAACTTCTAAGGAATCGGGGATAAAAATAACATTTTGAATGGAATTGAGGTAAGAGAGTGTTATTACCCTAATAAAAGTGTTAGAGATCAAAAAACTTGTCTATGTCTTTATAGTTACATATAATCATAAGACTTTAGTATGTTTTACTTTGAAACATTAAACATTGAAATTGAAGTGGATGGGTGGTTAAACTCTAACGTTTCATTTCAAAGGTCATGTGTTCGAAACCTAGTAGCTAGAGTGCCATGTGGCACCGTTCCTTTGATTGGAACACCTTTTAATATATTTGTGAAGATTTGTATCATTTGATGCTTGAAACATGCTATTTGATCTTTGATTAAGTTTATTTTTTTGCCTAATTTGGCGTCTTTTGTGTTGTCTAACCTATCTAATCTTATTCCTTCTTATTGTACGCTGTTCAAACTGTTCTATGAAATTTTTGTTACTTGGGCTATCGTCTTGCTGCTTGGATTGGGATCTAAGGAGACGATGGTAGGTGGTGAGTGAGACTTAGATATTGCACCTTCTACTTAGAGTATCACAAGGTAACTAGCTTTATTTTATGAGTTTTAGAGAAAGGGTCTATATTCATGTTACATTGAGTAAGATAGTGATTTTATGTGTTTTACAATGTATATATATCTTATGTTCGACCATGTTATGTATTGGTGGGGATGGCGTTGGTTACACAATTGTAGTTTTCCTATGCTTATTATTATTGTTATTTTACCACTGTTATTATTCAGAGTTCTTCTAGTTTAGTTGATGTTATGACTTGGTGTGGTGTTATGCACTATTATTGTTGGTGTATGATCTATGACACTCGTGCTGCTCGGATGAGTTGTGTGCGTGCATCGCTTGTGCAGGGCTGCGTGAGTTTGTGGGATGTATTAGTAGTTGCAGTTGCTTAGGTAGTGTAGCGTTGAGTCAGTTCCCATCGTTTCTTGGTTAGGCAATGGGGTGTTGCGATTGAGTGTCATATGGCGTTTTTTTATGAGGCGTGAAGTAGGATAGAATTTTGCAAATAATATATTAAACATATTCTAAAAAAGTGGTGTGAGTCGTTGTTCTCCGATGCAAAATCTATTTTCTACTGACAAAACCATCCCACAATGGTCTTTCAACACTTTTTTTTTCTGGCTGCTCACATTAGACAAGAGTTTTGACCTCCTATCTTTCTATTTACACTGATAGGATATTGTTCCTCCTCTAAACTTTTGGGCTGATGTTGCTTTTATATGTTATGCAAGAAATGGCGCCAAGAATTTGGATTGGATTATTTATCTAAAGACTCTATGAAAATTGCAGCTCTGTTGGATTATGTGTGTATATGTGTTGAGTTGTAATATCTTTGGGCCTTAGTCTTGTATGTAATAGGTTTTATTTTCCTTGGCCCATGTTGTGTATTGAGAGCTCGGGCTGTATAACAAACCAAAGACACACGCACAACAATACAGATTGACATAACACTTAAACCCCAAAACTTGGCAGCCACCGTGACATGGTGTCAGAGCCACGTCGGTGATTGTTGCTCGCCGGAATCTATCACTCATCTCACCGGAACCTTTGCCTCACACGCATGAACAGCAGGGAACAAATTGAATCTTTTGTGATGGGAGACGAGAAAAAGGCGCTTGAAGGTGCGAAAAGGGAGTGGCGTGAGACCACTTCCTCACCTTGTTACCTTGAATCTGGCGCTCAGCCGGGAAATATTTATGCTTGCGTGGTTTTCGCCGGCGAGAACTATGTGACACGAATTGATGCTGCTGGTGGCTTGAATGCTCCTGCCGGGGGGCGTAATACATGGGAGGCCCGTTCTCATGTGGTCCAAGATGGGGTTTTTAGTGGGCCCGGTAGCAGTGGCACACCGCTCGCCAACCTTACTGCTAAACAAATACAAGTGCTCGTGAATCTTATTAATCACGAGCAGAATAACAGTGATCGTATGACAGACGACACTTGTAACATTGAGTGGATTATTGATACCGGCGCTTCGCATCACATTACTGGCACGTTATCCTATTTGTGTAATGTGCGTGATGTTGAGGGATGTCCAGTTGGCCTTCCTGATGGGAGTTCAGTTGTTGCTGCAAAACAGGGAGATGTTTATCTTACAAACTGTCTTGTTTTGCGCAATGTGTTATATGTTCCTGCATTTTATTGTAATCTGATTTCAGTATCCCATTTGGTGTTTGATAACTGATGTACTATCCAATTCGCTCCTTGTTTGTGTGCTATACAGGACCGACCTTCAGGGACTCTGAGTGGAGTATGTGAACGACGAGGGGGCCTCTATTATTTCCCCAAGGTGGCTGTAGTACAAGCACTTGGTGTTCCTGATATGAGTGAGTTTGATTTATGGTGTTCCTGATATAAGTTATAAAGATGCTTTCTGCTTTGCGTTCTAGTAGTCATAGGAAGAAATTGAATAAGATTTGTGATGTTTGTCCTTTAGCCAAACAAACAGGTGATAGTTTTCCTGTTAGTACTAGTAAAGCTAGTCGCTTGTTTGAGTTGATTCATTGTGATTTGTGGGGACCTTATAGTACTCCTTCTTTTTGTGGGGCTATTTATTTTTTGACTATTATTGATGATTACTCTCGTGTTGTGTGGGTGTACTTGTTGCATAATAAAACTAAAGTTCATCATTTTCTTACATCTTTCTTTGCCATGGTTGAAAGACAATTTGAAACCACTGTTAAAACTGTTCGGAGTGATGGGACTGAGTTTAATTGTATGTTGCCCTTCTTTCAACAAAGTGGGATTTTGTTTCAAACATCTTGTACGGGGACCCCTCAACAAAATGGGCGTGTGGAGAGAAAACATCGACAAATCTTGAATGTGAGTAAAGTTTTGATGTTTCAGGCTAATGTCCCTGTTCATTTTTGGGAGGAATGTGTTCTCACTGCAGTGCATTTGATTAACCGTACTCCATCTGGGGTCTTAGAGGGTAAAACACCTAATGAGATGATTTATGGGCATGTTCAATTCCTATGTTTGATCTTCTTCGTGTTTATGGGTGTTTGTGTTTTGCTCACAATCAAAAGGCCAAGGGGAATAAATTTGCACCTAGGAGTCGTAAATGTATGTTTGTTGGTTATCCCACAGGGAAGAAGGGGTCGAAAATGTATGATTTGGAAACCGGGAACATTTTTGTGTCTAGAGATGTGCAGTTCATTGAAAATTTCTTCCCCTATTTCTCTCCTACAACTACTCCTACTGAAGATTGTGGCATTTTTCCCTCCTTGCAACCTTCCTCTCTTCCTGATGAGCCCACTCCTACATCTCCTACCTCTTCCCCACTTGCCTTGCCCAGCCCACGTACACATAGCCCAGACACGGAAACCTCTAGCCCCCCTCCTCAGACCCACACGGATCCCTCAGGCCCATCTGCTTCCTCAGACCCATCAGACCCCATGCTCCACTCCTCCTATTTTTCCAGCCCATTCAAAAATCCCATCTCTGGCCCAGATACCTCTCCGCCTAACCTCGAGTCTACGGGCCCAATGCCTGCGGGATCCTTGGCTTCTTCGTCTACTGCTGGGCATGACGCCCCTTCTACTCCTATTTTGGGCCATGGATTTCGTACTAAGCAGCCTAGTGTGTTGCTGCGTGATTATGTGGTGGATTTAGATGATTATAAGAGTCCCCCCTCTAGGTTCATCACATGCTTCAGGTCCCTCAGGTACTACTCCTTATCCTATAGCTCACTTTGTGAATTGTGATAATTTATCTCGGCACCATCGTGCTTTTCTTGCAGCAATTGATTTGGGTGTTGAACCCATGAATTTTTAAGGAAGCTATGGCGTATTCGGGTTGGCGTGAGGCAATGCAAAAAGAGATCAGTGCTCTGGAAGAAAATAAGACTTGGGTCATGACTTCTCTTCCTTTTAGCGAGAAAGCATTGGGTTGTAAATGGGTGTATAAGATTAAGTACAACTCTGATGGCAGCGTTGAATGTCTTAAAGCACGTTTGGTTATTCTTGGCAATCATCAGGTGGAGGGGATTTATTACACTGAGACTTTTGCTCCTGTTGCCAAGGTGGTCACCGTTCGCGCTTTTCTTGCTATTGCTGATGCTCATAACTGGGATGTCCATCAAATGGACGTTCATAATGCTTTTCTCCACGGTGATCTTGATGAGGAAGTCTATATGAAGCTTCCTCGTGGCTTCAATTCTGGTGGTCCTGGTCAGGTATGCAAGTTACAGAAATCTCTTTATGGTCTTCGTCAAGCCCCTCGTTGTTGATTTGCTAAACTTGCTATAGCTTTGCGTTAGTATGGTTTTTCTCGCTCTTATTCCGATTACTCTCTCTTTATATATTGTCGTGGTTCTGTTCGTTTGAATATTCTTGTGTATGTGGATGATCTTATCATTTCTGTTAATGATTCTGATGCATTGTCCTTTTTTAAATCTTATCTTGGTGACTGTTTTCGCATGAAAAATCTTGGTCCCCTGAAGTACTTTCTTGGCATTGAAGTTGCTCGCAGTCCTGATGGTTTCTTCTTGTCTCAGCGTAAGTACACTCTTGATATTATTTATGAGACAGGTCTTCTAGGAGCTAAACCTGCTGACACCCCATTGGAGCAAAATCATAACCTAGCTCGGGCAGATGGCCCTCTGTATTCTGATACTGGCGTATATAGTTCATGTACTTGCTCAGTTTATGCATGAACCTCGAGTTTAGCATTGGGAGGCAGCACTGCGAGTTGTGCTTTATTTAAAGAGGTGTCCCGGTCAAGGCATTGTGTTGTCTTCTACCTGTGATTTCCATTTGACTGCTTGGTGTGATTCTGATTGGGCTAGTTACCTCCTGATGCGTCGTTCTGTTACTGGTTGGATGGTCTTTCTAGGGTCTTCTCATGTCTCTAGAAGACTCGGAAACAACATACTGTTTCCCGTTCCTCTGCTGAAGCTGAATACCGATCCATAGCCGATGTCACAGCTGAACTGAAATGGTGCTCTCCTTAGTAGTCTTGGTGTTTCTCATTTTGGAGCTTGCTCACTTTTTCTGTGATAGTAAGTCTGCTTTATACATTGCTCAGAATCCTCTGTTTCATGAGCGTTCGAAACACATCGAAGTAGATTGTCATTATCTTTGCGATGCTATTCAAGCAGGTCTCGTTGCTACTTCTCATGTTTGAGCAAGTGGCGGATTAGTTCACTAAGGCTATTGGCACCCGTCAGTTTCGTTACTTACTTGGCAAGTAGGGCATTGGTGATCCCCATGCTCCAATTTGAGGGGGGTGTTGGATTATGTGTGTATATGTGTTGAGTTGTAATATCTTTGGGCCTTAGTCTTGTATGTAATAGGTTTTATTTTCCTTGGCCCATGTTGTGTATTGAGAGCTAGGGCTATATAGCAAACCAAAGACACACGCACATCAATACAGATTGACAAAACACTTAAACCCCAAAACTTGGCAGCCACCGTGACAAGCTCAAACAAGCAAAAGCTTCATGCATGACTTCCTTGATGTGGATGTTAGACCTATACTAATAGTGGAGGAGCTAAAACATTTTACAGGAGTAAGCAAATAATTCCTAAGTCATGAGAAACCCTGTGTAATTCTTGTTAGTTCAGTTTTTGTACAAAAGGATTGTTAAATGCAATAGTAACATGATGATGTGTCATTTATATATAGGAAAAACTGATTCTAATAATCCAACCTTTGGGTCGTTTGCTCAAAATAATCCAACCTTTTGATTATTATTTAATAATCTAACCTTTTATCCCAATCCGCTCATAATGCACCGTGAGACCGGTAACCTGTTGGAATGACAATTTTTTTTTTCATTTTCTCCTTTAATCTCTCTCCCTCTCTCCCCCCCCCCTCCCTCCCTCCCTCCCATGCCTCGCCAGTCATGAAGAACCACCCCCACCCCCACCCCCATCCCCTACTCAAGATCCCCACCCCACTCCACCCCCACTCCCCGCCGACGATCCCCACCCCACCCCCACCCCCACTCCTCGCCCCACCCCTACCCTTTGTGAACAACCCATGCGCGTCGAGAAGACGGGAAGATGGCGTTGTGTTGGGTGGGTTGTGATGGCGGTGAAGTTGGCTGGTGTGGTATCTGATTTTCGACTGTCTTAATTTACGGTCTGAATCCCAAGAAAGTCTCTCATTTGACTTTGAGTTTTAGAAAACTTGGAAGTCGCCACCCTATTAATATCTGAATAGGGACAGATTTATTTAATAAATCGTTTTAAAATCAATTTCAAGAAAAATTATTTAAAACGATGATGACTTCATATGGATAAGGCTTTTTTAAAAATTGGTCTTTCATACCATGAGATAGGGTTCGGGGTTTAGGTTAAGAGGTGCGAACGTCTGGAACTCGTCTCCTCTTCCGTTCTAAAGAACGGGCTCTTTCTAAATGCGTTATTTTCCATTTTAAAGTAATCATGGCTATTAAAAAGAAACAAAATCACATAATTTGCACATATACACATTAACCATTTTTATTTAGGACCAATATATCATTTGTACATGGTCGGTTTAGCACTGAAGTTGGCCATTTAAAGTGAGACACGTGAAACGGCCTAAAATCAATTCGGAGATCATAATTACCAATCTAATTATGTCAAATTATACGATTAATCCATTTGAATATGGAGAACACATTTTTAAAATGTAAGATGGATCATCATACAATTCAACTTAGTTAGATTTGCAATTTTTCCTCCTAATTGAGATTGGGTCATTTGATTCATATACTATGATATATTGGCCCAACATGCAATATTTGTAACATTGGTTGCTCATTTTACTAGAAAGAATTGTGGAATGATTTATGAAAATTATGCTTAAACATCTCCATGTTTTTTTTATTAATTGAGTGATGCAATAATTATTTACAAAGAATCATTATTACAACAAAATGTACAAAATCTATGATCTGTACAAATCTTCGATCTTGATCTTGATCTTCACCATGATGCTCCTTTATCTTCATTTCCTTGAATGGGCTTTGGAATTCATGCTTGTTTATATACTTGGGAAAATTAAAGATTAATTAACCTCTTTGATTTTGATTTTTTATGACAATTTTTATTGATTTTTATTTACATGATAAAATGAATCATTTTAAGATAAACTTAATGAATTCATGATTTTTTATTCACATTTTCGTATGAAAAGAAAACATTTTTTTTTTCTATTAAAGCTAAATTAATTATTTTATTTCATTTTTCGGATTACCTTTTTGTTCTTATACTGATTTACAAAAATCATAACTTTCTGTGCAAAGTGTTAAACTGATCATATGATACATCTATGGATAGATCCGTGAGTTCTTTATGTTATATCAAAATTTCACAAGTTTTTAGTGACCACTTGATTTATAGTGAATTTTATACTAAAACTGGTCAAAATAGGACCTTTATTCAATTTGTTCTTTGAACCTAACTTATTGATCGTAGTTCGAAGTGAAATTTGGTATGAACAATCTAGACACTTGGAAAGACTATAATGGAAATTTTCACTTTAACTGGACATTTTTAAGACCATTTTGTATTTATTTTCTTAACTGAAGAGAAAATCAGTATCCTGAAATTTAGTGATTTACATGAATGATTTTGTAAAAATGATGTAAAATTGTATGAAATTCATATGAATATGATTTTTATATTTTTGAAAAGCTACTGATGTTTTCTTCAAACTTTATGTTTTTAGTTTTATCTGAATGATTTTATTTTTTATTTTATTGAAAGAACAATTCTAGGTGGTACTGGACAAAATCAGTTTGGCACAATAAAGTTGTATGATTTTTAGTTATTTACACAAAATTTGGTTTTTAGAAATTCCAAAGCCTAGTTGCTGGAAATATCTTGCACTTCATAGGTAAAATATTAAATCCTACGAACTAATTAGTTAATGCCGACGAAAAAATGAAATGATACAGGAAAATAAAACTGACCATAATTACAGCATCACACATTTTTTTTTTATGGAGATGTTTTTACACAATTTTCTTGAATTTTTTTATGAAATCATTTTTGGTGATGAATAACAACTTGATTAAGGAAAGTCACATAATCACATTGTTTCCTAAGAGTCACCCCATTAGAGGTGACTATTCTAGGTGGGGTGATTTAAGGTTGGGAATCTATTAGGACTTCCACATACCCAAATCACTCCAAAGATTAAAAAGATAGCTAGTAGATGATTAAGAAGATAATCAAAATCCACCTTTTTTGTGATTTTCTTAATTTTTACCTACCCAATGCACTTCCTTTTTGCAAATTTTTCTACCTTTTTTGTGATTTTCTTAATTTCTAAGTGAGTTTCTAAATCCACTTAATTACTAACTTAAACTCTTATTGTGTTTTTTTTTTCTTTTGATGAACTTCTTTACTTACTAATTATCTTACTAACTTTTTTTCTTTTCTTAAGTGTGATTTCTTTAGAGGAAAGGAGTAGAGAAGATGAGAGAATTAGTGAAGTTAAGTTGACCTCTTTTCAACTTGGTTTTGAATTAGAAAAAGCAGGGTATTTATAGAGAAATGAAGGAGATGAACTAGGGTTTCAAAGAGGTAGAAAATCAGATTTTCCACCCAAAAAATCTGATTTTCTTCATCCTTAATCACCCTAATGACATCACTCTAATGACCTCACCCTAATGACATCATCAAATCTCTTTGGAAACACAAATATTCTTATTCTTTTTTGGATTTTCTCACAAATGAAGCAAAATCAGATTTTCATAAAATATTCTTCCCTAAACATCCTAATACGTAAAAAAATGCATCGAAAAACGTGCAAAACCAAATGATTAGGGTGTTGCGCCAAGCACAGGAAGCTGCACTAGGCGCAAGGCCCTGCGTCTGGCGTAGGCCACACTTGTGCACTAGGTGCTACGCATGATTGTGCGCTTGGTGCACACTCGAATCTTTCGGAAAAAATCCGAATTTCCCCCTCTTACACATGGGATTTGATTCTTATTCTCACATCTTTTCATGATTCTTATTCTCTAACTAATGGATTAATGATGTGTTTAGTGAATAAAGAATATATTCTTACTCTTTATCTAATGAACAGTGACTTGACCATCAAGTAAACTAATTAATGCCGATTTTGGGATACGACTAAAATCCCGACGCCTAATCGCGACTCGTTTTTATTTTTCCGAAAGACTAACTTACGACAATTAATGAAAATTCGTCAAATTAATAAAGACGAGCATGATTATAATATGAATCATTTTATTAAAACGGTGGTTGTAGTTATTGACTACGACTCACGAAAATTATACTTCTAAGCCGACATTGTATGACTGATATGCAAACAATGAAAAAATCGTGCGATGGAATGAAATTCGCGCTCCGGGGCGCGTGCTCCATGATGCATGAAGATTTCGTTATTTTTATTTTTCAAAACCTTTATTTATCTGAAAAGGGGTTCTATCCGAAGAAGGGGTTCGAAATTTGGTGTCTACATAATGCCCCACATTGGTCGAATTTTGGAGAAAATGATGGCCAATGTTTGAAAAGACACAAAATTTTGACAGAAAATTTCTTTTGAGATAACATATTCTCCGTGGAAAATAGTTATCATGACTTGCGATTTCTGTCGACGCTTTAAATAGAAAATCCCGGTTAATTTTCTAAAATAGGAGATGTGACTTTGACGTCGTCTTTAAATAGAAAATCCCAATTAATTTCCTAAAATTGAAAATGCGACTTTATTGTCGTCTTAAGTAGAAAACCCCAATTAATCTTCTAAAAGTTTTAACTGCGACTTTAATGTCGTCTTAGGTAGAAAATCCCAATTAATTTTCTAAAAGTTTTAACTGCTACTTTAACGTCGTCTTAGGTAGAAAATCCCAATTAATTTTTAAAATTTGAAAATGCGACTTTATCGTCGTCTTAAGTAGAAAACTCCAATTAATTTTCTTTGAAAATGCGACTTTATCGTCATCTTAAGTAGAAAATCTCAATTAATTTTCTAAAATTTGAAAGGCGACTTTATCGTCGTCTTAAGTAGAAAATCTCAATTAATTTTCTAAAATTTTGAAATGCGACTTTAATGTCGTCTTAGGTAGAAAATCCCAATTAATTTTCTAAAATTTGAAATGCGACTTTAATGTCGTCTTAGGTAGAAAATCCGAATTAATTTTCTATAATTTGAAATGCGACTTTATCGTCGTCTTAAGTAGAAAATCTCAATTAATTTTCTAAAATTTTGAAATGCGTCTTTAATGTCGTCTTAGGTAGAAAATCCCAATTAATTTTCTAAAATTTGAAATGCGACTTTAATGTCGTCTTTTCTTTAGCCTTCTGAATTTGTCTTTTGTTAATGTGAGAAATTCCGACAATTAACAGATTGACTCCAGTTTTTACAATTTTTCATGGCCTTGATGACAAACAAGTTGTCAAGTCACCATTACTTACTTTTTACGACTCCATGTGTTATCATGTCGCCTTAAATTAGGACATTGTCACGTCATGTCACTTTAGAGTGACGCATTGTCAGGTCATGTCACTTAAAAGAGTTGACCAAAGGTTATTATCTTCTATGGTGGACCAAACCTCATATGGCAAAATTTTATCTGTTTTTTCCGAAATCTTTCAGAAAATTTTCCATGCATGATGCTTAATTATTTGTTCTATTGGAAAAAAATGATTACTATGTAAAATAGATTGATCAAGGTCATTCATTTTGGATGATCATTAGGAAAAGGGATTGTATCAACGTTGTTGATTCATCATTGACACAGTTTTTTTTTTTTTTACGTTCGGTTGTAACAAAAAATTGCCATATCACAAATGCTTGGTCATTAGCCATGGTGAAGGATGCTCCTTATTATCCTATGGACAATACTCAAACTCATTATCCATGGCATAAATCATGGATGATCATCTTTTCTATCTATAAAAGGGGCATGGTTCTTCATTTCCAAATGCACCACTTCTACTACTCCACTGTTCTCTCTAAAAATTTTCTTTCACAAAAATGGTTCTTACTTATGAAGAAGTTTAGGAAATGCAGAGTCGGGAGAAAAAACAACTCTCGGGGATTACAAGAAACTTGGAGCAACCAAGGCAATCCTTTTCCTCTTCTCGCTTCACTAAGGTGCTTATGCCTTTGCTTTCACATTCTCTTTGTTACGACATGATTCATGCTGCTTCCAAATTTTGGGATGAAACTCGCCATGTCTTCCGATTTGGAGACCGGGAGATTGTGCCCCTTGTTGAAGAGGTCGAAGGTTTACTAGGCTTACCATCCAATGGTCCTGTTATCACACCTAGATCTCCTACCAGGATCTCGGGAGATTTATCAACGATTTTACATCTTCCCGAAAATCTTCATCGAAACTACCTACAATATGGTGAGGTATGTCTTGTCAACTTATTATTGACTTTCCAATTTCGCACTTGGCAATTTTCTAACAATGCCAACTATAGAATTGTGAGAGAAAATGCTTGCATTCTTATGATTTTGGGAAGTACCCTTACTAAATGGTCTTTAAATACATGTCATGTTCGGTGTCTTTCACTTATTCCTCAAATTATTAGCGGGGGTCGTCTTGGACCACTTATTTTGGGGGAAATGTTCCTTGGCTTAGATGAACCCAAAAGAAACCCTCAAAGCTTTGTGAAGGGATGTCCATTAGCCCTTCATTTATGGCTATTAGAAAAATTTTGTCTCATGAAACCCCACAAGAGTCTTACTTATAAAACTAGTCATGTTTGGGAGAGAGGCCTTCTTCCTTTCTTCTATCAAATGAGCAAAAATGGTAGGTGGGAGGATTTTTTTCTACATCAAGACGTAAAGTGGGTCACAAGCCACCTTGGCATTAGTGCAATTGTATATTGCAATTCTGGTCGCAGAGGTGTACAATTACCCGGGCTTTGCCAAGTCACTTTCTACCATCCATGGAGGTGTCTAAGGCAAATTGGTTGGAACCAAGAGCACATTCCTGCCCTCCAGGTTCTTCCATCTTGTACCACTTATGAGGCTGATATGAGTGGTATTCAGAGAATGCCTACTATATGGCAGGGGGCTAAAATTATATCAGCGCTACCGGAATCTTCCTTTCCACTGATTGATGAAGATTATCTTCAATGGCTTCTAGCAAATATCGGTCAAGACAAAGATTCAAACGGGCCTATCATGAAGAGGAGAAGGGTTTGAGGGAATTATCATGTTTATTTTCTATGTTGTTTTTTTTTAAGTTCTTTTTTTTTTTTTTTTCTTTTTTTTTTTCTTTGAGTTTGTAGGAAATGAAGGCTTTATGTCTTTTTATGTATGAAATGAAGTACCCCAGTTGGGATGAATAAAAGGCCTGTTTGTGAGAATTATGTGCTTGTGAGAAATTAAATGTGAACACAATTCTAAACACGTGCACACTTTAACATTAAAATATGACATACGAATCATAATTAACTAATTATATGATACATAAAAGCATAACATATAAACCTTAACAATCAAAGATATGTTTCATCATTTTTCCTTCTTTTTTTTTCTTTCTTTTCGGTCTTTCCTTTTTTCCTTTTTCCGTTTTTTTTTTTTTTTTTTTTTTTTGGCATACATCATATGAACATCTTAAAAACTCATGGCATGTTTATTAAGAACAACCAGGTAGGATATAAAACCCACAAATTGCTTGGTTACTTGATCATGACAATTACAATTACTTTGATGCCTAAGCGTTGTATTTCTTCAACTGATCAAGATAAGTGAAATGGGTGAACTCATTTCCATCAAAATCCATTAGCATCACTGCTCCAGCTGTGGTGATATGCTTGACCAGAAACGGTCCAGACCAGTTAGGCTTGAATTTCCCTCGAGGATCATGCAATGGAGCTCTATTTTCTTTTAAAACCAAATCACCGTCTTGAATGTCTCTATCTCAAACCCTTTTGTTAATTGCACGAGCAATTCTCCGTTGATAGAGTTGTATGTTATGCAATGCTTGTAGTCAGCGCTCATCTGCGAATGCAAGCTCATCATAGCGAGTTTTGTGCCACTGGTCTTCCGAGATTTCACTTTCTGCTATAACCCTGAGAGATTGTATCTCCACCTCAACTGGTAGGATTGGCTCCATCCCGTAAACCAAAGAATACGGGGTTGTTCCTGTTGGAGTCCTAATTGATATCCTATATCCCCAAAGGGCATATGGTAGTTTGTCATGCCATTACCTAGTTTTTTTAGTCATTTTGGCAACAATAGTCTTGATTGTCTTATTGGCTGCTTCCACCGCTCCATTTGTTTGGGGACGATAAGGTGAGGACTGATAATGCTTGATTGCATATTTTGCAAGAGTGGTCTTCAGATGACCCTCAAATTGTGATCCATTATCAGAGATGATTTCAAAAGGTATGCCATACCGATAGATGATGTTGTTAATCACAAATTTCGAGACTTGCTTTGCCCCTAGCTTTGAAAATGATGCAGCTTCAACCCACTTCGAAAAGTAATCAATTGCTACAAGAATATATTGATGGCCATTTGAATATGTCTATGCCCCAACTTGAAAACGGCCAAGGAGAAGTCATATTATGTAATGACATTGGTGGCATATGATTGAGGTTAGCAAATATTTGACACTGCTTACAGGCGCGGACAAAGCTGATGCAATTACCTTCTAGAGTGCTCTAATAGAAATCTCCTCGCAAAATTTTACGAGCCAACATTCTTCCATTCATATGGGGTCCACATTCCCCTCCATGAACTTCTTCATGATGACTTGCTTTTCGCTGTCATTTACGCAGAGTTGTAGAGTACAATCAAACCCTTTGTGATACAGTCTGCCTTTTAGTATGAGAAAATGAGCAGCTAGCCTTCTGGTGGCTATGCGGTCCTTCTTGCCACTCCCCTCTGGATATCGCATTGTTTCCAGAAAATTCTTGATATCCTTGTACCAGACATTATCATTATCATCTTGTTGAACCAGCGCGGAGACAATTTGTGCTACCGTCACTGTTGGTCCCTTCCTTTCTTCAATTAAAACTAACTGGATCTTTGTACCATTTTTCCATGTTAAGTTAACAGCGAGATTGGCTAAAGCATTAGTGAAACTATTTTGTTCTCGAGGAAGATGTTTGAAGCTGATATCATCAAAATAAGGGATCAACTCTTGAAGATACTCAGTGTAGAGCTGAAGTCTCTCATCTCTAACCCTCCAGATTCCTATTGTTTGAGATATAATGAGATTAGAATCTCTATACACAGTGAGATGTCTTGCCCCTACTACCAAGGCGGCCTTTACTCCATGTATACAGGCTTCATACTCGGCTGTATTGTTTGTTGTTGGGAAATCCAGCTTGACAGCAAATGGAATATGGACTCCATAAGGATCAACTAACAAAACACCTGCTCCATTACCTCTCCTATTAGAAGCTCCATCAAAGTACATGCACCATTGTGGATTGTCAATAAAGCATAAGTACTCATCAGGGAATGCATCATCATACTCATATCCTGACACTGGTCCTTCTGCTAGGGCTTCAGATATGGCTCGTCCTTTAACAAATTTCTGGCTGACACATTGAATATCAAACTCGGAAAGCATAGCATGCCATCTTGCCAATATTTCACTAAGAACGGGTTTTTCAAACAGATACTTGATTGGATCAAGTCTTGAGATCAGATAGGTAGTATGAGCTTGAAGGTGATGCCTCAACTTCTTCGTGGCATAGACCAAGGAGATACATGCTTTTTCTAGCGGGGCATATCTTGTCTCATACTCAAGGAATTTCTTGCTGAGGTAGTATATGGCAACCTCTTTCTTTGTTCCCTCTTGATATTGGGCTAAGAGAGCTCCCATAGCCGTTTCTGTGATGGTGAGGTACAAAATCAGTGGTTCTCCTGGTCTAGGTGGCATTAGAACAGGTGGATTTGAAAGGTATTCTTTCATAGAATCAAAAGCTTCCTGACATTCTTCATTCCACTCATGGGATGCCCCTTTTCTGAGCAGCTTAAATATAGGTTCACATCTCATAGTGAGTCATGAGATGAACCGGTTGATATATTGAATTCTGCCGAGAAATCCTCTTACTTCTTTTTCTGTTTTTGGAGGAGGTAGCCCTTGAATAGCTTTTAGCTTTTCAGAGTCCAGTTTGATGCCATCTTGACTGACAATGAATCCCAACAACTTCCCCGAAGTGACGCCAAACACACATTTTTGAGGGTTCAGTCTTAAATTGTATTTCCTGATTCTTTCAAAGAAGGACCTTAATGTAGGAATATGCCCCTCACGATCTTCACTTTTCACAATCATGTCATCTACATAAACCTCCACAATGTCGTGGATGAGGTCATGAAGGATAGTGGTTGCAGCCCTTTGATATGTGGCTTCGGCATTCTTGAGACAAAAAGGCATAACTCGGTAGCAAAAAGTGCCCCATGGAGTGATGAAAGATGTCTTTGTCATGTCTTCTTGAATCCATCCATGAAGGAAAACATTACGTGACCAGTCGTACTATCAACAAGAACATCGACGTGGGGTGGAGGAAAGCAATCTTTTGGTGACGCAGCATTTAAATCTCGAAAATCAATGCATACCTGAACTCTCCCATCCTTTTTCGGTACAACCATTATATTGGCGAGCCAACTTGGTTGTTTTACAGCTTGGATGAATTTGGCATCAAGCTGTTTCTGGATTTCTTCTTTCACCTTCATACTAACCTCTGGCTTCATTCGGCGGAGCTTTTGCTGCTTAGGCTTGCTTTCAGAATGTAGCGGAATGCGATGTTCCGCAATTTCTCTATTAACACCAGACATATCAGCATAAGACCATGCGAACACATCTACATACTCTTTTAATAATGCAATAAACATAGACTGCTCAGTTGGGGAGTGGGATGATCCTATTTTGACTTCTTTTACAGCATTTTCTGTACCAATATTAATTACAATGGATTCTTCCATGGGTTTTATGTATGTTTCAGTTGTATTAAGTAATTCATTATTATTAAATTCACTGTCAGAAATAACATCTTACATGCAAATGTATTTAGATAAAGGTTCACATTCAATTTCCTCACTATCAAAGTCTTCTGACTTGGTATGTAAGGAAGATTGGCTAGAGGATGAGCTATCAGTATGATATCCATCTGATGGAGGTGAAAAGGTATTTTCATGAGATGGATGTGGAGGATGGTTTCCTAAAAACATTTTAAATTATATAGGCCCGTCTTTTGCCTGACATTCAATACTCAACTTATGTTCAATGATTTCACCAAAAGGTATCATCAAAGACACTGCTTCAAAATCCCCCTCCCTAGAAGACTCAGAAGCGAAAAGCTTCTTAAGGACTCCATGTTCCAGATTATCCACCCAGTCATTTTCTTTTTTCATTTTTTTTTTGGACAAACCAACTTTTGATTAAGTCTAAATTCCTAGCCTCGTTGAAAATTATCTCCAATCCCGGTAATATCTTCTGTTCTTTCCTACTAAGCCAAGGTTCTGGAAATTCGAGGTACGACTCAGTATCTCCTTGCAGGATGAACTGACCATTGAGGGTAAAAGAAGGTTTTTTGGTGTTTTGAGAAGTACTGCCCGGATCATATCCTAATCCATGTCGGTGCTGCTTGTCTACTACGGGGATTGGTTGCTTCATTCCCCTACCATCATGCCGTAATCCGGCTCCTTGAGTATAACCCATCTTCATCATAATTTGAAATCATTTGGATAGAGGTTGCATGGCAATCCCTAAAGGCTCTTTGACCGCATTCGTGGGTAGGGTTGAGGTGTTCGTTTTTTTATAGTAATTGGTCATCCTTAGAGAAGGGACAAATTTCTTCTTTTTGGACCTAAAGGTAGAGAAAAAGAATTAAAATAAAAGAAGGCTACATATTGCAGAATGCATTGTAGAGTAAAGAAAAAACTTTTGAAAACAACTTTGCCATATTTTGACTGGAATGGTCCACCTTCGCAATTTTTTTTTATTATTATATTTTTTTTTTTACTTTATGTTGACCTTTTTAAATGATTTCATTGTCATTGGGGTTGAAAACAGATTTTTTTTTTTTATTCTTCCATTTCCTGCTTAATATTTGAACAAAGACAGAATATATAGAAATTAGGGCCTGTATCCCCATTGATGCGTCAATTCAGCATTCTGAAATTGCTCCTGTGATGACTGACATCTTGAATTCTAATCATATTGCCTAAAATACAATGGTTAATATATTTGAGTCTAACCCGAAGGTTGCCTACATATCCCCATTGCTCCAAGTGTATTTTATGGGGAATCAGATTCAGTGTAGTTCGTTATTTTTGAAAGAAATAGAGTTTTTTATTTAATAAAGCAGCTGCACTCATATTGAGCTACCTAGGTACCCCAGGTGTTACATAGGTGGAGTGATCTCACAGTGCAAGTGTAAGTGATAATGTGGATTCAAGCTGCACGTAGTTCTCTGATACTAACAAGCTGAAAGAAGATTTCTTTTCCTTTTTTTCTTTTTTTTATGGGCTAACCCCCTACAGGACTTTTTACCGAAGACTTTTCTCTTTCTGGAAGACGATCAAGTAGCTTTGCGGTAGACAAGAGTTATGTTGGTGATTTTCTTGATGTGATAGCTAAGAGCATGACATTGGTTTGTGCCGTGACCATGCAACTGATGATAATGGCAGTACTCTGGTTCTATCTCTTCATCACTTTCATCTGGTGTGGCTGCTGGAACCTCATTCATCCATGAATTTTCAGGTGCTGCTAGAATACAGTGGATAGTGTAACCATCCAACCTAGTGCCCTCTACTTCGTTTAGATACAATACCGATTTTCCGGCGCTGGAGATGGTCATAATTTATGGATCACCAGAAATAGTCACAGCACCCTGATCAGTGAGAAGCTTTACCTTCTGATGTATAGTAGAGGCTACTGCCCTATTTTCATGCAGCCATGGTCTTCCTAACAAGAAGTTAAAACAGGCTTGTATGTCAATGACCATAAATTCCACCTTCCTTGCCACGGGACCACATTCAATGAGGAGGCTGATCAAACCTAATACTTCTCTCTTAGCATTATCGTAGGCTTTGATCACCTGGTTGGATGGTGCCAGATCCTCTTTTGAATACCCAAGCCTTGTCAGCACGCGCAGAGGGCACACATTGATTGCGGAGCCATTGTCGATCAACACCCTAGGTATCTCCCATCCATTACAGCGTATAGTGATGTGTAATGAATTGTTATGGTTGATATTGTCAGGGCGACCATTGTCTGTGAACATGAGAGTTCGATCTACCCCATGAATGAGCCCCACCATCAGGTCAGGTGTTATAGAAGAGCTTACAGAGGCTTCATTAAGATGCTTTAGAACAGGTGCCCTATGAGGCTGGGAATGCATTAACAATTTCCAGATGGAAACATTAGCATTTACTTCTTTCATGCGCTTGATAGCATCATGTTTCTTGTTACCTTCTTCTATCATTAGCTCTTTGCCCTTTTCTTTCCATCTCAATACCTCCAAAGGATTTTCATCCTCCAAATGAGATGGTTTAAAGTGGCGGCCTGCTCTAGTCAAATGAGAGATATCCACATACTCCTCATCACTAAGATCATCGAGGCAGATGGGGCGTCGGTATGTATTTGGAGTGGTGGAATGTCCTCCAGTGTTCTTCTCCACAATTGTTAAAATCGAAGAGGCATCTTCATCAGCATCAGAGTCCAAAATGAAGAAGGCACTATCATAGTCCAAAGTTCCACACATGTCAGAGAATGGATCTTTGTTGAGAATGAAGCTGGGTCTTTACAAGGCATCATCTTGACTTTTTCTTGAGTGGAATAGTCATAGACTATACACTTGTAACCTATGGCTATCGGCCTTTCATACATTTGAGGAACTGTCTTTCGGATTAACTGAACTGGATCGCATCCGTCAAAAGCAGTAGAGATGGCATTAATGGCGAATGAGGGTTTATGATTGGGAAGGGGGTTTATTTTTATGTTAGGCTGAGAGTCATTTGGTTTATTGGAAATGGATCCCAGAGAAAGTTTTCTATCATCCACAAGGTTATGACTTTGATGCTTTAGAGCAGTGCAGTTTTCAGTATTATGCCCCGGGCTTTGATGGTATTCACAGTTTTGATTTGGGTCATAACCAGGGTAAGGATATTTGGGAGGTGGGCGTGGATTCAAAGGTTGAATGAGATTGGTCATTTTAAACTTAGAGGGAGCTTGGGAATAAGTCATGTTCAAAGGAGTAAAGTTCCTTTGTGGTCACAACTGGAATGCAGATGATGCACCGATGGCATGGATCGCATTAGTTGTCTTAGGAGCAGCTGAATCATTGTTTGGGGCTCTTTTGTTATTTTCGAATTTTGCATTATAAGTAGTGCCGCCAATAGGTTCATCTTTCTTGATGTCTCCCCTTTTCACAGCATCCTCAACTAAAGTTCACGTAGCAATCAAAGCTTTGAAAGTCGGGAAATACTAGTATGCCATATGCTTCAGATAGACAGGAAAAAGGTTTTTCACAACCATTTGCAACTGCTCCTCTTCATTAGGCCTACTCATCATTTTGGAAGCCTTGTTTCTCCATCGAGTGATGAATGAAGAAAATGTCTCATTGAGGTTTTGAGAAGTGGTCTCTAGATGCCTTCTAGTAACATCAATTTCTTCATTATACTTGCATTGGTTTGAGAACTCTCTGACTATGTCAGCCCAAGTGGATTTCCTTGCATTTTCAAGGTTGAGGAACCAATGTGTTGCAGCACCATCTAAATATTGTTGAAACAGTTGAGCCATCACAGATTCTTCAACTCCCCGGGGACTCATTACCCCTACATACATTTTCAGGAAATTAGTGGGGCTACCGGTCCCATCAAACCTTGTCAGATTAGGCATTTTGAAATCATGGGGTAATCGTGCCTTCGGGAACAGAGTTAATCCATGAATATTCATCCATGGTTCAGCCTTAGTCATGCCTTTTAAGACTTCTTTAAGCTTGACTACTTCTTGCTCGAGTTTAGTGGGAGGAAGGAGGGGGAGGAGGCTCAAGATGAAAAGGCGAAGCTACTTCCGATTCCGGATGAGGAGGAGGAGGAGGCATCTGGGCGCTTTGGCGCATTATACCTAACACAGTTTGCTCAATAATATCCTGTCGGTCAATATTATACCTAACAAGTCCTCGGAGCTTAGTCATTGGATCAGGTGGAGGGGTAGAGTTTTGCTGATGCTCGTTGTCCGGAATTTCAGACATGTTGTTGAGACGTGTAGCAAAGAATACAACTGGTGTAGACAAGGATGAAAGTAATACTGACAGAGAAAGTTCACTATATATGGTCAGAACTTCGGCGAATCAGCCTAGATCCTGAGCGGGCCCAGACAGAGTTCCTGTGAAATGAGATAAAAAGTTAACACAGAAGTTTGTCCAGACTTTGTTTTTTTTCCTTTTTTATTTATTTATTTATTTTGTTTTTGCAGGGAATGAAAGAAATTATATCTTTGAAAATTCTCTCTGTTTTTTTTTTCTTTTAACCCCTATTTCAGTTATCATTTATCAAAAGGTGTGAAACCTTGACTTCATCATTTGTTTTGGATTTTTCATTAGGTTTCTTTGACTTGTTATTCTCTTTATATTTTTTTTAGACTTGGAACTTTTATTTATATTTTAAACTGCCACTCTTGGACTTATTTGTTTTGGGATAATACACAAACATTTTCAAAATCAATTTGATGATATCCTTCTATTTCCTGCTACTATAGAAATAAGAGAAAAGAGGTATAACGAGGCTTGTGTCCTCATTTTGGAAAATTATAATGCCCCAAATATCGTTCTTCTTTGTAGTGATTTGCATCTATTGATTGCATCTAAGTGCTGAAACCACAAAAGGAATTATTAAATGCAAAAGGGGCCGCACCCGAAGGTTGTCTACGTATTTCCATAAGTGTTTTTGGATTTGGGGAAGTTTTTTTTCGGTGATGATTGATTTTTTTCTTGAATGGAGAATCAGGCCCAGCGTAGTTCTGATATACGAAATTTCACATAATTTTTCTCTTTCTCTTTTTTTTTTACAGCAGCACTCAAAAATGAGTTGCCTACGTACCCCTTTTAGTACATTACATAGTAGAGAAAGCTAAGATAGATGCATTACAACATTAAATTTTTTGTGTTTTTTTAGGGGATCAAGCCGCACGTAGCTTTACCTACAAAATACAATATAAAAGCAATTAAATGATTCAAGTACTTCTCAAACTTTTTTCAGACTTCAGTTTGTCGGGCGCCAAGCCATATGTTCTCCTGTTTGAAGACGTTTGTCCCACCTTTCTTTCTTCTTCTTGACATATAAGGGGTTGTCCTCTTGGCTGAGGAGCCATGATGGACATGCCTTGCACACCAGCATGCAAGAATCTCTTGTTTCATAATCAATTTCATCCAAGAATATATAGGTTCTCATGATAGATTGGATGGCGGCAACTTTGTGTGCTGAACTTTCTTTTCCCTCACACTGAACGGCCCATGTTTCTTTGTATAGCCTGTGAAACTTCTCTTCAATTCTCTTCAATTCTCTTCAATTCTCTCATATCTGGTACCCAATTCGGTTGATCAAACTCCTCCTCGAGAATAGGCCAGTGGAAATAGGATTTTACTAGTTTGAGGGGCGGCATATTTGATGTAGCTTCTCCGGAATCCTTGTCATTCTGTTCGTGATCGAAATGACACACACGGGATGTGTGAGATTTTTGCATTGTCGCCCCCATGGTTATATCTCCGGGGATAGTGATTACTCCGTGCGAAGTTACCATTTTTACTTTTTGGTGCAACGTCGAGATGATAGCATGATTTTCGTGGAGCCATGGTCGTCCCAATAACATTGTGAAAGGGGCTTCGCAATCAATGATCATAAAATCCACCTTTCGTATGACAGATCCGATACGCAAGATCATAGTGGTCGACCCTATAATTTCCCGCTTAGAACCATCATATGCAACCATGGTCCCTATTGAGGTTCTTTCTTGAGGAGGGGGATACCCGAGCCATTTAAGGGTACTGAGGGGACAAAGATTGGCAGAAGCTCCGTTATCGACCATTACACCTGTGATATGTCTGGCACTGTGATCAACAGCAATGTACAGAGCATTGTTATGAACTGGGTTATCAGGGATATCTTTATCAGAGAAGGTTATGGCGGAGGTGGTTTCGGCCTGATCTGTGTTGAGAGGTCCTTTTGGCATAGTCTGAGCACAACAAATGTCGGCATAAGCTATGAGTTGATCAATTGTCATTGGGATAGTGTAAATAGCTTCAGAATTGGATCCTTGGGGTATTGATGGAACATTACTCCCTAGCATGCAGGGGTTGAAGGGAACATCCTGAGGACCTGTTTCATCCTCTACCGTTGGCGGTGCGGGGGTGAAATTTCTTGGTCGCGTAGGATTCCCATGGATGGTTATTATTCCCGATGTCGTTGGACATTTGAGTTTCTGGTGTGCAGGAGAGGCAACAGCTTTGTTCGCATGGAGCCATGGTCGCCCCAACAACAGAGAGAATGAGGTTAAAGCTTCGACCACTGTGAAATCTGCATCACAAATCCAGTCTTTATACCCCAGTTGCAGATTAATTGTTCCTATGGTTCATCCTGAAGAATTGTCAGATCCTCCCAATATTGCATCAGTAGGGCTTAATAACGTGTTGTTATACCCTAACTCATAAAGTGTTCCTTTGGGGCAAATATTAAGTGCCGATCCATCATCTATTAGCACATTAGTCATTTCTCGGCCTTAGTGAAGGACACAATTAGGGGTACCCATGATGAAGGGATATGAATCTTTTCATCTTCTATTAGCTGGTGGATGGCATGCTGAAGGTCAACACACCGGTCTGTTTCGTGTCCATACTGATGGCAGAAATTACAGTATAATCCCATGTTCACCCCTGGTGGTGGCAAAGTGTAACAGTGACGCTTCGCGTCTAGAAAACCCTGTCTTTTCAAACGACTGTACATGGTTCCCAAAGATTCTTCCGTGTCTGCATAGATCTGGTTAATAGACCTCCAACAGCCTTTGCCCCTTTGCTGAAGCTTTAGTCTGAATTTGCTTTCCAGAATCAGACATTGTGAAATGATGTCGGTTTCAGTTTTTTTTTTTTTTTTTTTTGAATGCGAAGTACCTGAAATGTACATACTAATAACGTTAGTAAATGACTAATGAAATTTTTCCTTTATATTTTTTTAGCAGGAAATGGAAGAATCCTTTTTTTTTTTTTGAAATGTGATTATCCCTTTTGATTAGACACATTTTATTTAGTCAATTTTTCTTTATACTAGACATCTCCAGTTTTTTAGACCATGTTTTAATTACATTCTAATTCCTAAACATGACACGTTTTGAACTCGTGATTATGACTCTTTTCATTTTTCGTTTTTCATTTTTCTTGTTTTCGGATTACATTTTCAAAATAGGATTTTTTTCCTTTAAAACCAATTTCGTTTTTGGTAAAACCAATTTGAATTTAAAAGAATTATGAAGTAAAAGTGAGTGTTTTTTTCTTTTTTTTGAAAATGGGTGAGCACACACACATTTTCTTATGACTCTTGTGATAAATAACCAAAAATACTCTTAATATTTCAATAATCATTTCGGTAGTAATTCAGCTACACTTAATGATTACTGAAATATTGACCGACTAAAAACGGACTGAGTAATTTTTATGACACAAACAATAATCTTAATATTTCAATAATTATTTCAGCAGCAATTCAGCTATACTTAATGATTACCAAAATATTGACCGACTGAAAACAAACTGAAGAATGTTTTTTTTTTTTTGAAAGTTTTTTTTTCACATTGTTCAATAACTAAAATAAATAAAGGACATTTGTGCATTGATCCTTGTGTCCTAGAAGTCCACTAAAAGGTGATTCATTTAAGGAGAGATTATGTTAAAATGGCATCGAGTCACTTTCATTATGTCCATCGAGGGTGGACGCTCCTGACAGAGCCAGTCGCAATAGCTCGCGGATGCAGGTTTTACGCCCTTAATTTATTAATTTGTCATTTTAAAATTCTGACCCTTGCCAATAGACAGAGGTATCAGACATAATAAGAAAATGGTTAAAAAAGGTGCACGTGTATGGATCGATTAAACTACCAAGCACACGTAATTTTCACATAAGCATGCTATATACATAAATTAAATTGTGAATAGCCATGATTTACTTTCTTTATTATATATACATATGGAAAATAACGCATTGTTCAGGTTTAAACCTCATATACTTCAAATGGAAGTATCTTTCCCTAGTGAAGTCGCCAGCCTGTGGTATCCGATTTTCGACTGTCTTAATTAACGGTCTGAATCCCACGAAAGTCTCTCATTGGACTTTGAGTTTTAGAAAACTTGGAAGTCGCCACCCTATTAATATCTGAATAGGGACAGATTTATTTAAAAAATCATTTTAAAATCAATTTCAAGAAAAATCATTTCAAACGATGATGACTTCATATGGATAAGGCTTTTTTGAAAATTGGTCTTTCATACCATGAGATAGGGTTCGGGGTTTAGGTTAAGAGGTGCGAACGTCTGGAACTCGTTTCCTCTTCCGTTCTAAAGAACGGGCTCTTACTAAATGCGTTATTTTCCATTTTAAAGTAATCATGACTATTAAAAGAAAGAAAATCACATAATTTGCACATATACACATTAACCATTTTTATTTAGGACGAATATATCATTTGTACATGGTAGGTTTGAGCACTGAAGTTGCACTACGTACCAATCATATATTGCGGGATTGAAATCCACTCATGGATCAAACTCGTCGTAGTTCGAGCTTATGTTTCACCCTAAATGGCCAATTCCACTGGGGAAAGAAGAGAGGGGAATAGATTATGAATAATTCACTTTTAGAATAAAACAAATCTATTTCAAATGAGGTAATTACTCCAACTAGTGATTGAAATGAGGTTATGATAATCACTTTAATTAGTGATTAAATATGAAGGATTAAGATAACCACCTTAATTAGTGATTAATAAGGAAGGAAGTAAGTAATCACCCTAATTAGTGATTATTCAAGGAAAGATAATCACTTTGGTTAGTGATTAACAATGAAGGTTAGGAAATAATCACCCTAATTGATGATTATTGAGATTTAAGATAATCACTCTAATTAGTGATTAAATATGATGAAAGGTTAAGCTAATCACCCTAATTGGTGGTCAACCAAATTTTAAGATGACCACCCTAATCTATACTAATATATTGAAAGGCGTGTCAAACAACGTATACACGCCACGTGGCACCTCTCGTACCCCGCTAGAATTGTCCAATGTGTACATATGTTATGTCAACAAACAAAAGTAAATTGGCTTGCAATAAGATTCAAACCCGTGACATCTTGCTATTATATATAGCACAATTACCATCTCCACCAACATTTGATCATACTTTAAATGTCAACATTATTATATTTGTATTATCATTTAAATGTTGGGTTTTCTATATTACTTTTTAATGCAAATGGAAAAAGATGCATATCAAATTTGGAAAAAGTACCACCCGAGGCAAAGCCCGGGCCCAAATACTAGTTAGTGATTAAATGAGGAAAATAATCGTCCTAATTAACGATTATTAGGGTTTAAGATAATCACTCTAATCAGTGATTAAAAGAAGTTTGTGTCAACCGCTCTAATTAGCGATTAATCGGGGATTGAAATAACCACCTTAATAGTGATCACGTTTATGATTTTCGAGGGGTCTTAGAAGGTTCGCTTCCTAATTGAAGGCTTTTGAGAGATAATCTTATTGAAGATTATTAAGTCATTTGGAGAGAAATGATCAATTTGAGATTGAATTTGGAGATTTGTGTTTGGCTAATTGGAATTTGGCCATTTAAAGTGAGACACGTGAAACGGCCTAAAATCAATTCGGAGATCATAATTACCAATCTAATTATGTCAAATTATACGATTAATCCATTTGACTATGGAGAACATATTTTTAAAATGTAAGATGGATCATCATACAATTCAACTTAGTTAGATTTGCAATTTTTCCTCCTAATTGATATTGGGTCATTTGATTCACATACTATGATATATTGGCCCAACATGCAATATCTGTAATATTGGTTGCTCATTTTATTAATAAAAATTGTTGAATGATTTATGAAAATTATGCATAAACATCTCCATGTTTTTTTTATTAATTGAGTGATGCAATAACTATTTACAAAGAATCATTATTACAATAAAATGTACAAAATCTATGATCTGCACAAATCTTCGATCTTGATCTTGATATTCACCATGATGCTCCTTGATCTTCATTTCCTTGAATGGGCTTTGGAATTCATGCTTATTTATATACTTGGGAAAATTAAAGATTAATTAACCTCTTTGATTTTGATTTTTTTTGACAATTTTTATTGATTTTTATTTACATGATAAAATGAATCATTTTAAGATAAACTTAATGAATTCATGATTTTTTATTCACATTTTCGTATGAAAAGAAAACATTTTTTATTTTTCTATGAAAGTTGAATTAATTACTTTATTTCATTTTTCGGATTACCTTTTTGTTCTTGTACTGACTTACAAAAATCATAACTTTCTGTACAAAGTGTTAAACTGAGAATATGATACATCTATGGATAGATCCGTGAGTGCTTTATGTTTATGAAAATTTGACAAGTTTTTAGTGACCACTTGAATTATGGTGAATTTTATATTAAAACTAGTCAAAACAGGACCTTTATTCAATTTGTTCTTTTGATCTGAGTTCGAAGTGAAATTTGGTATGAACATACTAGACACTTGGAAAGACTAGACTGGAAATTTTCACTTTAATTGGATATTTTTAAGACCATTTTTTATTTATTTTCTTAATTGAAGAGAAAATCAGTATCCTGAAATTTAGTGATTTACATGAATGATATTCTAAAAATGATGTAAAATTATATGAAATTCATATGAACATGATTTTTATATTTTTGAAAAGCTACTGACGTTTTCTTTAAACTTGATGATTTTAGTTTTATCTGAATGATTTTATTTTTTATTTTATTGAAAGAACAATTCTAGGTGGTACTGGACAAAATCAGTTTGGCACAACAAAGTTGTATGATTTTTAGTTATTTACACAAAATTCATTTTTTAGAAATTCCAAAGCCCAGTTGCTGGAAACATCTTGCACTTCATAGGAAAAATATTACATCCTACTAAATATTTAGTTAATGCCGACAAAAAAATGAAATGATTCAAGAAAATAAAACTGACCATAATTACAGTATCACACATTTTTTTTATGGAGATGTTTTCACACAATTTTTGTTGAATTTTTTTATGAAATCATTTTTGGTGATGAATAACAACTTGATTAAGGAAAATCACATAATCACATTGTTTCCTAAGAGTCACCCCATTAGAGGTGACTATTCTAGGTGGGGTGATTTCAGGTTGGGAGCCTATTAGGACTTCCACATACCCAAATCACTCCAAAGATTAAACAAATGATAAGAAGAAAACAAGAAGAAAGTTAGTAGATGATTAAGAAGATAATCAAAAATAATAATAAAACCTTCAACTTTACCTTGCTAGCTCAATGATGCACTTCCTTTTTGCAAATTTTTCTACCTTTTTTGTGATTTTCTTAATTTCTAAGTGAGTTTCTAAATCCACTTAATTACTAACTTAAATTCTTTTTGTGTTTTTTTCTTCTTTTGATGAACTTCTTTACTTACTAATTATCTTACTAACTTTTTTTCTTTTCTTAAGTACTAACTTTTTTTCTTTAGAGGAAAGGAGTAGAGAAGATGAGAGAATTAGTGAAGTTAAGTTAAACTCTTTTCAACTTGGTTTTGGAGTAGAAAAAGTAGGGTATTTATAGAGAAATGAAGGAGATGAACTAGGGTTTCAAAGAGGTAGAAAATCAGATTTTCGACCCAAAAAATCGAATTTTCTTCATCCTTAATCACCCTAATGACATCACTCTAATGACCTCACCCTAATGACATCATCAAATCTCTTTGGAAACACAAATATTCTTATTCTTTTTTGGATTTTCTCACAAATGAAGCAAAATTAGATTTTCAGAAAATATTCTTCCCTAAACATCCTAATACGTAAAAAAATGCATCGAAAAAAGTGCAAAACCAACTGATTAGGTTGTTGCGCCTAGCACAGGAAGCTGCGCTAGGCACAACACCTTGCACTAGGCGCAAGGCCCTGCGTCTGGCGCAGGCCACACTTATGCGCTAGGCGCACAATCATGCGTCTAGCGCATGATTGTGTGCTTGGCGCACACTCGAATCTTCCGGAAAAAATCCGAATTTCCCCCCTCTTACACATGGGATTTGATTCTTATTCTCACATCTTTTCATGATTCTTATTCTCTAATTAATAGATAAATGATGTGTTTAGTGAATAAAGAATATATTCTTATTCTTTATCCAATGAACAATGACTTGACCATCAAGTAAACTGATTAATGCCGGTTTTGGGATACGACTAAAATCCCGATGCGTAATCGGGACTCGTTTTTATTTTTCCGAAAGACTAACTTACGACAATTAATGAAAATTCATCAAATTAATAAAGACGAGCATGATTATAATGTGAATCGTTTTATTAAAATGATGGTTGTAGTTATTGACTACGACTCACGAAAATTATACATCTAAGCCAACACTGTATGACTAATATGCAAACAACGAAAAAATCGTGCGATGGAATGAAACTCGCTCTCCGGGGCGCGCGCTCCACGATGCATGACGATTTCTTTATTTTTATTTTTCAAAAACTTTATTTATCTGAAAAAGGGGTTCTATCAGAAGAAGGGGTTCGAAATTTGGTGTCTACAGCTGGTTTATGCGCAGGCGAGTGGTTGTAGACGCGGTGAGTGGACAGAGGAGGGGAGACGCCCGGGGTTGGCTGGGAGGCATTAGATGCCGCTGGAATGCAAGGGATAGGAGGGGTGGTGGGGCGCGCAGATGGGCTGGTGGGCGTGCATGTGGTGAGGAGAGTGGAGGCCGGAGTTGTAGTGGTGATCGTGTGCCAGTAGTGTTGTTGTTGTACTAGGCGGCGCAGTGACCGAAGGTGGGGCTGGACAATAAAGCCGACAGACAACTCGTGGCTTGAGGGGAGGGAGGGAAGGGGGTGGGGATTGGGGGGTTGGTGGCGGTGGGTGGGCAAGGGGAGGGGGGGGTGGCAATGGGTGGGGGTGGGGATGGGGAGGGGAGGGAGGGAAGGGGTGGGGATGGGGGGTTGTGGCAGTGGGTGGGCAAGGGGAGGGAGTTGGTGGCGGTGGGTAGGCAAGGGGAGGAGGGGGTGGCGTGGGTGGGGAAGGGGGAGGGAGGGAAGGGGGTGAGGATGGGGGGTTGGTGGCGGTGGGCGGGCAAAGGGAGGGAGGGGTGGCAGTGGGTGGGCAAGGGGAGGGACGGGGTAGTAAAAAAATATTTAATTAAATCACAACGAATCAGAGCAAGACACTTGTGCAATTAACCCATTCTCCTGGTCATCAACTTGTTTCAACAGGTCACGGTGCATTATGAGCGGATTGGGATAAAAGGTTGGATTATTAAATAACAATTAAATGGTTGGATTATTTTGAGCGAACGGCCCAAAGGTTGGATTATTAGAATCATTTTTTCCTTTATATATATAGTTTTTAGGTGCATTTAGGTTGCTTTTTAGAGCATTTAGATTCATTATTAGGTTCGTTATTGCATCATATTCTTAAGTTATGCTATTGTACTCCTATTCGGTATGTTTTTCTGTTTTTGATCAATTTCGAGTATTGAGAACGTATTTGGAGTATGATTAGCTAAACTTGAGGATTAGGAGCATTTATAAAGAAGCTACAATGATAAGGATCGTTTGGATATGTCATAGTACGAGTATGAGCAAAAACAAAGTGGAAAATCATTAGAAGAAATGTGGAAAAGAAGTCACGTCTACTCTTCTGACCGTAACTTTTGATGTGCTTCTGATAATTGAAGAATTCCAGCAGATCTGGAAACTAAACTTAACGAGCATTCCAGTAATAGGTGGCACGCCCCGACGATACTTCTATTCAAGGAGTTATGCCTTTCGGAAGTTTGCACTAATTCTGCTGGAATCTGTTATCGTACATGCAGATTACTAATTCCATCAAATTAATGAATATTTCGAATTTCCTTATCTTGAACTTACTTTCCCAGTCTTATTAGGTTATCTAGTATTTTAGATTAGGAAAAACTCTCTCCTCTCTCCTCTCTCCTCTCTATCACGTTATTTTATTCTAGTTTTTAGTTTTAGTTTCCTTCTTCTTTTTTCTCTAGCTTTGCAGTATTAAACCCTAGTTCTTCTTTTTCTTCATTAATTCATGAGTTCTATTTATTTCTTTCATTTTTCTCTTCGATTATGCTTTCGTTTGTAGATTTAGATTTTCTTATTTATTTCATGATTGAGTAGTCTTGTTTTCTAGGGTTTGGGAATCCATGTTTATATGTAATGAATCTTGATTGACGTTTATTGATGGTTTGGTTAGTCATTGATATCTCTAATTGATTAGTGTTTTATTGTTAATCTTGCAACCTGATCAATTGTTTGATTAAATCTTGCTAATAAGAGTTAGAATTGAAAGATCGACTTTTTTAGAGGCTTACCTAGAATTAGCAAATCCGATTATGTTAGCGACCGTACTGCATATTGTAGGCGTGGATTTTTGAATTCCTTTAATGCCTATACGCGGTGTGAGCGCGTTTATTTGACTACCCCATGGTTAAGGTTTTATTAAAAATACGTTTTGAAGTCGCCAACAATTCTTTAGAGAAGAATCATAAACCTAATTGAACTGAAATGGAAGGGACATCTTAGGGACTTATCCAATGCAGATTTCCCCGTCATGACTCCATAGATGGTCAGGAACCAAAAAGTGAGTTCGGGGGTGAGGGTACAATATAGTCAGGAACTATATTACCCATTGCTGGCCTCTACTAAATAACAATTCACAGCAGATTTTATGCAATAGAATAATCAAACAACTTTTTAAAGCACCCTAAAATAATTACTCTAGATGGGTTCAGGAAACACACAAAAAGACTAATTATTTAGTGATCAGTTATTAGGCATTCATTTTACAAGGTTCCTAACAGGTTGTCCAAATTATCAGAATTAATGAGAACAATTCTTTAGTTCTTGTTTAGCATAATAACATGTGGGTGATAAAAAGGTATGCAAGACAATCATAATAACATGTACATTATATATAGAATATATAAGAAAAAAAAGGTTAGAATTTACAAAAGCAACACGTTTATTAATTAGGAATCTACATCATGACAAGAAAAAGGTTAGTAACTTCAATAAAACAAATATGGTTATTCAAGAGCCCTCAGGATTATACATATGCGGTTTAGATCGAAGAGCGTAGTGACCTTCAGTCGAAGCAATCTTGGAACCAGGAATATAGTAGAATTAGGAACATCAAAAGTGTTTGGATGTTTTGTATACGAATATGTTTCGCAGTGTTTGAGAGTATTTTCGTGAGTAAAAATAATAATTCCAAGCCGTGTTTGATTCGGAAAATCATGGCGTATTTATAAGCAAACCAGCACGTGCGCTTCAAGCACGCCCTGCGCCAAGCGCAAGCCTACGTGGCAGGCGTGAGGACACGCGTCAGGCGCAGGTTGGCCTGCCTGACGTGGTCCATCCAGTTAAAATTTTGCACAAGGAAACGCGTTTTCGAAAAGATAAAAAATTTACTTGCGTCTCACACAAGACTTGCGCTAGGCGCAGGACTCTGTGTGAGTCACAAGTCCACGTGTCCGGCGCTCATTGGAGTGCCTGACGCGTATGGCTAATGTGCTTGACGCACGTGGCGCGCTGCGCGCAGCCGCCGCGTCCGGCGCAAATTCCGGAATATTCCAGAATATTCCTTTTTTATGCTACGCGTGCTTTCAAGATGCCATTTTTATCCCTCAAAATCCGGAGATCAAATTTTCCGGGTTAAAAATCTGATTTATGTGTAAAAGATAATAATAAAAGCTTTTAGGAAAATATGTATCAAAACAACAAATATTAAGAAAATATTTATCAAGACAATAAATATTAGAAAAATATTTTTGAAAATAATAAAATATTCCGTTGGGCTTTTAAAATGGACTTTAAGTAAACATTTTATGGGTTAAACTTATAATTATTCATCATGAAAGATTAATTGGGCTTTTATAATATTATTTCAAAACACACATTGCCTGGTTATTTGGATTGCTCCTCCATTGGGCCGTGCCAACTAAGACCGCGGTATATTTCATCATTGGACCCTTAAATGGGGAAACACGATTATGTGTCTACAGAAGCCCCTACTTTGACCGAGGTTTGTAAAACCAAAAGTCAAAGTACACGTGTCGGGACGGAGATTGATTCTAGATGCTCTGGAATCCAAAATCACCCTTTTGCGCCGGTACCTGCAAAACAAATGAAAGCTTCAGGAATAGACATGTGTGAAACATATTTGCAAAGTAATTGTAAATTTGCAAAAATGAAATGATAGGTGGAAATGAAATAGATGTTGTAGAGCATTTGTATCCCGCTCCACAGGCCTTAGCTGTTGGTTGGTACCGCTCCCAGACAAGTGATGTAGTGTAGAGTATTTGTATCCCACTCCACGGGGCTGAGCAGTATGTCGTTTGTCCCGATCCAAGACAAATGGTGTAGAGTATTTGTATCCCACTCTACGGGGCTGAGTAGCATGTCGTTTGTCCCACTCCCTGACAAATGATGTAGAGTATTTGCATCCCACTCTACGGAGCTGAGCAGTATGTTGTTTGTCCCGCTCCCAGACAAATGATGTAGAGTATTTGCATCCCACTCTACGGGCTGAGCAGTATGTTGTTTGGCCCGCCCCCAGACAAATGATGTAGAGTATTTGCATCCCACTCTACGGGGCTAAGCAGTATGTTGTTTGTCCCGCTCCCAGACAAATGATGTAGACTATTTGCATCCCACTCTACGGGGGCTGAGCAGTATGTTGTTTGTCCCGCTCCCAGACAAATGATGTAGTTGATTGAAAGTGGTCTGCAGACCCAACGGTTTGTATCCCATTATTGACGGTTTGTGTGCCATCATTGATTTTTCTGACTGTTCATCGTTTCTTGAATGACATGCATTGAGAATTTGTAGGATGTCAAAATCGTATTTTTACAAACTTTTGAAAGTTTGTTGTGTCGTCGCACGCAATGTCATAACGAACATTTGAAATTATTCGAAATTAGGTGTGTGGGCTCCACGTGACTAAGAAGCCCCCAAGTGTGTTGCATGGGGGTTTACGCCAGACGCACAGACCTGCGCTTGGCGTGTCATTTGCGCCGAGAGCAGTGTTTGCGTTAGATGCGCTGCTTGATGACGCGTCAGGCGCACATGGCGCACTGGGCGCAGGTCATTAAATGACCTAAAAAAACACGGACGACCTTCTTCTCTCCCATTTCTCTCCTTCTCCGCTGTTTTCTTTCATTTCTCTCTCTCTCTCTTAGGTCCAAACTCCATTTTCGAAACTTCAAAGCTCTAAAACTCCTTGTTTCTCGAGCATTTTTTCAGATCTACTTTGGAGGAGTGATTATTTTCGCTTGATTGTTACTTTTGCGGTGTTTTTGGGTATTTTTGAGGAATTTTGGACAGATTTGGGGTGCGAAAATCTCTGAAAGTCTCGACCCCTTTTTGGACCATTTTCCGGCGTGTTTCCGGGCGGGTTGCCGGCGATTCAGGTATATGTGTCCATGTCTTTTTTGGTTTTTCCACTTGCCGGAATTATTATTATTATTATTATTTTTCTTTTCTTTTTTTATGTTGGAGGCCGAAAATATTGACCATTGTGGGTAGTTTTCGGACTAGGCCACGCACGCTGCCGCCAAGTTTCGGCGATTATTCTGGCGAGCACCGGCTACATTTCTGGCGAGCTCCGGCGACTTTTCCGACGAGCTCCGGTGACTTTTCCGGCAGTTTTATTGTTCTTCACGAGTTTGATACTCGTTTCATGTGAGTTCGTTGTTAAATAATTCTGTAGATCATGAATCTAGAATTATATTGCTTGGTGTGATTTCTAAATCCGGAACTTAGAAATATGTTTAGGGAAATTTGACATGTGATGATAATGCGTAGTTTCTAAGTCTGGAACCTAGAAACATGCTTAGGGAACTTTGAATGTGTGACGAATCTGCTGGTAGAAATCATGTTTTAGGCAATGAACCTATTTTGCTGTTGTAAGATGGATTATGGCAATCTCATGTAATGGTGACGCTTTGAAGCGGTTTTTTTTTTTTAACTTTACCGATTCATGAAATCTTGTAGTTTAGAGTCGGGAACTCTTTAATTCTTAGTTTCGTTTGTGATGTTCAATTCGATTAGCATGTCATCGGAAGAGTCAGGTGGGGAGGACGATGGTAGGGCAGCTTCAGGATCTAGGAGGGCGTGGAAGACTGTGGGGGTGGATTCCCGACCAGCTGTATTTTGACCCGGAGCATCATATTTCACATCGCCCGCTCTCAGGCCTCGTAAGTATTCCGCGTTATGTCGACTTGATTTTATACAATAACCTAGGCATCTTATTAATTGTTCTTACATTCGCCGGACGAGGGTAATACTCGTCATTTTGGGACTTTTGACTTTGCCTGTCTCAGGAAAGTCTGAAAGGTCCTCATCGAGCTGTCCTCATCGAGCAGAGTGGTCTGGACTCTTTTCTCGATGTTTATGAGAGTTGGGAGAGGTTCATTCCTCCCAGATTGTCGTTCGAGGCTTGTTGGAGCGGTGGTGGGATACTACCAACTCCTTTCACATGAGTCGTGGGGAGTTGACCATCACTCCGCTGGATTTCTCCTTGATTTTCGGCTTGTCTTTTACCGGCGTTCGGGTGCCGATAAGTGATTCGTTGCCGTTCAAGTCGGCGGTGGTTCGAGGTTTGATCGGCCCGACTCCAAACGCATCTTATGCTCCCCGGTCTAATGTGGCTAGAGGACTCACCATTCAAAGGACTACTGAAGTGCAGAAGGTACGTATTCTACTGTGGTTAGCTGTCTGTGGCCTGCTGCGCACTGATAGGGGATCGCGCGTCTCGACGCGATATCTACAGCCCTTGAGGGAGTTGTCTCTGGTGTCGACCTATGACTGGGCCGAGCTTGGCTATTGCAGTCTCTTGTACTGCATGCCTACTACTTGAAGGCAGTTGAGTGATGGTGGGCTAGTCTCCCTTTTTGATCCATGGAGACTTGTGGAGCCATGATTGTACACATCATCAATCTTTTGTCTCGTTATATTGATCAGTATTAAGGTGATCTTATTGTTACAGATTTGGTTTTATGAGTATTTTCCGGGATTGGACCCGGAAAGGGTTCGTGACCCTACATTTCCTGCCGACTTGTCCTGGACGGAGCGCGGGATGATGCGTTATGGTGCTGTGGAGAGTGTCCGGAAGGCTATCCGACGAGTCAAGGACGACAAGGTAATCGTAGTGAATCAATCTTGTCCCTTGGGTGTACGTTGCAGATGTTGACTTCTCTTTGCTTTTTAGGATACCTCTTATCCTTGGGCGTCATTTTCGGAGATGCCGACTTGGGCTCATAGAGCCCGCACTCTGACTCGTGAGAGGGTCATTTTTTACGGAGAGTCATACCCTGTGTGGTATCTGGGTGAGAGGGTGACCTATCAACACGACGGGACGAGGCTATTATTGGTGCCTCATGACCCCTCTGTCACTGTGATGGACAGGGTTGCTCTTGTTCAGGCTATCGAGGGAGGGGCGACGCTTCGGGTGGGCTATCACGACTTTGTTTTTCGTGATCGCCATTACCAAGCTGTCCTTTTGCCTCGCCTGGCCCCTCCTGTCAAGTTCAACGAGGTATGCACATTGATTTTGCTTATTTTTGTTTATTTTGACATGATCAAAGTATTGAATGTTATTGCTTTCTTGCTTTTGCCAGGAGGCTGCTGCGGCTCGTATCTCTTTCGTTTCGGATCTGAGAATCCGGTATACTAGAGATTTTGGGCTTGTTGAGGAGATGATTGATGTTGCCCCAGAGGCAGAGCAGCACGCTGTTCGTGCTATGCCGGCCCATGTGAGCTCAGTAAGTGTTGAAAGTCAGGAACTTTCATTATTCATATTGCTTGTAGTGACTTATGTACTATTTATTTTCGGGTTCCTCGGGAGACCGTCGTTCGGATTCTCCGAGTGGTTGACTCGCTGAAGCATGGGATGGCCAAGCTGAAGAGGAGCATGTCCTGCCGCCGCAGCGACGCGCATAGCCAGGCTTTGTGACATTTTGTGCAGCGTCGTCCTCAGGAGAGTAGGCCTCGTCCCGAGGTGAGGGTATCAACCCAGTCCAGGCTTTCGGCTCATACTCCCCGAGAGTCGACATCTGAGAGGCCTCCGACGAGTCCGTTTACTAGGCAGTTTGGCATTGGCAGTATGAACTTTATGGGCGGCGCCAGGCTCGATCCATGCCCTGGGCCTTCTCCGATGTGGATGGAGCATATGCGGATGCAACAGATGTAGCAGATGCAGTTGTTGCATATGCAACAACAGATATTGGGGATGCAGCAATTGTCTCCGATGCGGCCGACTCCGCCTATGACACCTTTCATGCAGCCTGGGATAGGCTATCACGCGGGTGAGTCGAGCGGGGTCCGGGTTGAAGAAACGGAGGACTCCGCTACGAGGGAGCAGGATCCTCATTCCTCTTAGATGTCTACATTACTTTACTCTTGTGTACCTGTGGCCTGCACTTTTGTTATGATGTATATTTTGTATGTTGATATGTATTGCGTCTTTTTTTCAAACATTATATGATCATTGGTGTTGTTTGTTTTCCATGTTTGTTAGTGAGAATTTGTTAGCAATGACTCTTATTCTAAAATACCATATATAAATGCAATGCGACTGACTCAGTTTAAAGCAAACTTGAATGGAGCGTAGCCGACCTTCTCCCAACAAAAAAGATAAAATAAAAGAGCGAAAAGGGTTTGGGTGGGTGGGTTTACAAAAATGGACCAAAAACGTCGACATTAAGTAATAAAAACAGTTTTTTATCCGAAATGGAGGGGGAGTGGCCCGAAATCTTGTGAGAGAACATAATCCGAGTCGACACATGTGAATCAAAGTTGTGCGCTGAGCGCATGTTTGCGGCGCGCGTCGCAGCCTTGGCGTCTGGCGCTCGATCGTGTGCTGGGCGCATGTTTGTAGCAGTGTCTGGCGCACTCTTGTGCGCTAGGCGCAAATTTAGCGTGTAATGCGTTTTCCGTCTGGAATGGTAAATCTGAATCCGTTTAGAGTTGAGATGCGAAGCCATTATAAATAGGAGAATATGTGCGTTATTTCAGTATTACGAGTGTTATTCCTCTCTATACTTCTCTGTCACTTTTGACTGTTTGCTATGGCTTTTGAACCAACTCTAAGTCGGTGGTTGTCGTCGTTGACTATTGCTGAGAAACACGAGTTGGGGAGGCGACATATGGATGTATTGGCATCCTAGAGGTTTGTACAGCTGAATTACAATTTCCTTTATGCAGCTGTTACTTTTTGGGATGTTACCAATCACTGTTTTTGCTTTGGGAATCACGAATTAACGATTTTGCCTGAGGAATTTGGTGCTATAATTGGATGGCCCTGTTGTCAATTGCCCTGTGTCCCTTGTTTCGAGTATTATTTTTTTAAGGACTATGAGAGGTTCATGGATTCAAAGGAAGAAAAATATGTCCGAAATTGTGTATGGGAGGAGGGTTAATTTGACTAGGTTAGCTGCAATGTATAGTCCTCCTACTGAAATGGCTAGACATACAAATCGTATGCGGGCGCTGGTATTTTGCCTGCTTAGTCGTTTTCTGTTTGTGAACGGGGACAATGGTGCTGTTTTTGCCTCCTTGATTACTTTTGCAGAGCAACTGGAGGTAGGGAGGACACCGATGCCACTTTGCGTAGGGGAGATGATCTCCAGTCTGGATGCTGTGAAAGAAGGACCCAAAAGGACAGTTTTCGGGGAGCCCCCTACTGTTACAGGTAAAAATATATTTTTTTAGTCATGAACCAAAGAAATAATTTTTCGTCTTCTTTTTTATTATATTTGACCATATTATGACTCTATGCGAAGTAATAATACATAATAAATTTTTCGAATTATGACGACTGCATTGAATAATGGAATTATGATATTACATCCCAAAAAAAACGAAGAAAATATTGAAAAGGAATTTGCGCTGGGCGCAAATTGTTGCGTTGGGAGCGTGTGGCTGCGTCTGGCGCAGTTTTGTGTGTCAGGCGCGGATGTGGGGACACTCGTAGTATTACTCTATAGTAAGTAATATGAGGTTGTATTTATTATCACTCGTCATGAAGTAATAAAGATTGTGCACGTATTATTACTCTTTGAGAAGCAATAATGAAATAGTGTATATGTATTATTACTCGTCAGGAAGCAATAATAATACTCCCTCCGTCCCAGAATGATCTGAACACTTGTTGGGACACGTAGTTTAAGGTGATAAGTTGTGGTCTGATTATCAAATATTATTTTATTAAAAGCAGATGTGATAGGGGTTGGTGGGGTATTTTTTATTAGAGGAGAGAAAAAGTTGGGTAACTTTTTATTGATAAAAGGTAGATGCTTCATACTCGGCTGCATTATTAGTAACATCGAAGTCGAGTTTAACAGAAAGAGGAGTGTGTTCGCCATCGGGTGATACCAGGAGTACCCCGACGCCACATCCCTTTTGGTTGGATGCACCATCGAAGTATAGTGCCCAACTTTCGTCTTCCGTCATGAGAAGGTCTTCATCAGGAACTTCATATTCTTCGCGAGATTCATCTACAGGAAATCCGCTAAGAAGTCGAAAACAGTGTTGCCTTTGATGGATTTATGAGGGATAAATTTTAAGTCAAACTTGGCCAACATTACTACCCAGCGGGAGAGTCTACCATTAAGGCATGGCTTTTCGAACAAGAACTTAAGAGGATCTAGTCGTGACACTATATGGATGGTGTGAGTAAGCATATAATGCCTAAGCTTCTTAGTGGCCCAAACTAATGCAAGGCAAAGCTTTTCTAAGGGACTGTAACGGGATTCGTAATCTAAGAGCTTCTTACTAAGGTAGTAAATGGCACACTGTTTCCCATTAACCGCTTGTGCTAACATGGCCCCAGCCGCGGTCCTAGTCACAGTCAAATAAATCCTTGAAGGTATGTCTGGCAAGGCATGTACTAAGACAAGTGGGTTGGATAAATATTCTTTGATTTTGTCAAAGGCTTTTTGGCAGTCCTCATCCCATTTGGCGGCGACACTTTTCTTAAGCTTTTTAAAGATGGGCTCACACACCATGGTTAGTCTAGAGATGAACCTACTGATGTACTGGATTTTTCCTAAGAAACCCCTTATTTGTTTTTCATTCTTAGGTGGAGGCATGGTCATGATGGCTGTTATTTTAGTAGGGTCAATTTCAATCCCTCTAGAACTGATGACATAACCAAGGAGTTTCCCGGAAGTGACCCCAAAGGCGCATTTTTGTGGATTAAGTCTCATGTTGTATTTGCGAAGTCTCATGAAGAACTTCTCAAGGGCGGTATGGTGTCCCTCTCTATCTTTGGACTTTACTATCATTTCATCTACGTAAACTTCTACCTCTTTATGCATCATGTCATGGAGAAGGGTAGTTGCAGTTCTTTGATAGGTGGCCCCAGCGTTTTTTAATCCAAAAGGCATAACGGCATAGCAAAAGGTCCCCCACGGTGTGATGAAGGTAGTCTTTTCCATATCTTCTTCGGCCATTTTTACCTGATTATACCCTACATATCCTTCCATAAAAGAAAGAAGGGCATGGTTGGTAGTGTTGTCTACTAGGTCGTCTATGTGAGGCAAGGGGAAACCGTCTTTAGGACTTACTTTATTGAGGTCTCTATAATCGACGCACATCCAAATTCTCCCATCCTTTTTAGGCACAGGCACAACATTAGCAATCCAGTCAGGGTAGTTAGCGACTTTTATAAAACCTGCATTAAGTTGTTTAATGACCTCTTCTTTGATTTTGAGAGCTACATCTGGCTTCATTCTGCGCAACTTTTGTTTGACAACCTCATCCCTTCGATTAGGGGAATAGTATGCTGACCAATTTCACGATCGATGCCTGGCATGTCCTGGTAGGACCATGCGAATACGTCGATATATTCAACTAACGTTTTGATTAATTGAGTGCGTTCGTATTCGCTTAAAGTTAATCCAATTCTTACCTCCTTTGGTTCATTATCATTTGAAAGATTAATTTTTTCTGTTTCCTCAATGATTGGAGTTTTATTTTCATGTTCTTCCTCTGCTTTAATTATTTTTTTCAGATTCATTGTTGCAATCAGAAGGAGAAGGAGAAGAGGAAGTAGAGATATTGCACAAGTCATAAGCAAATGAGTTCATATTACTGAAATCGAAAATCATAGAGTTGAACAATGACTCAGCAGAAGCTAAAGATTCTACTTGGACACTAGAATTAACAGGCTTAGAAATAGTCCCAACTGGGATACTACACTCAACAGACTCAGACTCAGACTCAGACTCAGACCCTGACTCAAACTCTGACTCAAATGACTCAGACTCTTCAAACATTGGCCCTTCCCCAGTGGTGAAGATCATCTTCTTTCCGTTTGGAGTAGTCAGCTTGATAGTTTTCCTCCATCCTTGCACGACGCTACTTGCAGGAGTGATCAGCAGAGCAGGGTCGAAGTCTGCATTTTGTAGCACAGCCTGGATATGAGCAATATTATTTGGGCATTTGACTCATTCTTGGCCGAATAGAAGTCCCAATGCCTTGTAGTCTAAACAGTCTTCAGTAATTTGGGGATCAGGAATCCCTTCTTCCAAAAAGTGACAGTCCATAAATGTTTCAAATCCGGGGTAGATCACTCCCTCCTGAGCCTGATAGAATGGTTCAGGGAATTCATAGCAAGGATAATCTTCTCCTTCCCTCAGAAATTTCCCATTTAGAGTGGGTTGATAGGGAGGAAAAGGGATATTGTCCTTGTCCTTGGTATTACGATATGCTATGCGTTGTGCAATACGTTCTATGAGCTCCTTCCTGGTGGGCTTGTATCCTAAGCCAAACAAATTTTCTAATGAGTTAGAGTCAGTGACAGAAGGTGCTCTAGACTTCTTACTTCCCAGTTACATGCCTGGGAAGTGTCCCTTCTTGCGCATGATGTAGTTGACTACAAGATTGGAGAAGCAATCAAAATCAAATGGCGTTAAATCCTATTCAATGAGGGCTACTTCTTCGGGAACGAATCCTGGAAGATCTTCATCCTCCTCATCATGGTCTATGTGAATGAGAGGTTTGTCTATTACTTGTACTTTCATTGTAGAGGCATCAAGAGTTATGGGAATGCCATTCACAATTATCTTAACCTTTTGATGCAAGAAAGATGGGACCGCACCAAGCTCATGAAGCCATGGTCGTCCTAATAGTAAGTTGAATGAGGGCTTAATATCAATGACCTGGAAAATCGTGCGCTTTTCTATAACCCCTGTAGAGATGTTTAGATCTATAGTTCCCAAGGATTGAGGACGAGAATTGTCGTATGCTCGGATGCCTTGATGGGAGGGACTGAAATCCTTATCTTTGAAACCTAGGCGGCGCGCAGTTCGCAATGGACATACGTTAATGGCAGATCCATTGTCTACCAATGTCATTGGGACGTTCATGCCCACGCATGCTACAGTGAGATGTAGGGCCTTGTTGTGTTTGATTCCTTCAAAAGGAAGGTCATCATCAGTAAAGGAAATAGTGTTTCCTCGGATTAGCTTATCAGCAGTCAGGAAATTGACCAGTCCTTCAGGGGAAGTGTCAGATGACACGTTCATCTTTGGGAGGGCATTTAGTAATGCCATGCGATGCCCATGAGAGGAAGCTATTAATTGCCAAATGTTGATATCGGCTTTTGTTTTCATAAGCTGTTGAATGAGAGAGTTCTCTTTGGAAAGAACCCCTTCAGGAGATGCAGACGATGTGGGAGGGTTATCCTGAACAGGCTGAATTAGCCTTCCAGTTCGAGTAAGTACTCGTACTGCCTCCTCATCACTTTTGTACCAATCCATTGCTAAGTAAAGCGATCGGTTTTAGGACTAATGATTTCATCATCGTCATATAGTCCTAGAGGTGGAGAGATACATGTTCCCCGTATATAGTCACTTTCTTCTGTGACATACTTGTCTTCTTCATCACTATCCCAGATACCATTGATATCTGGTGAGGTGCTAGCAATAATGATAGCGGGGATAGGATCCCCCATTGGTGTGATCAAGAGAAGTGGATCATAGCAGTATTGATCCTCAGAGATAGCTAGAACTTTGTTTAATGGTCCATCTTGGTTGTTAGGCTTCTTCCCTGCGGGAGGAATGGGAAGTCTACCTTCGTCAATCATGTTTTGAATAGCATGCTTCAGTGCGTAGCAGTTCTCCGTTTTGTGACCATTCCCTCTATGGTATTTGCAGTAAGAATCCTTTTCCCAAGTTGCACTTTTCTTACTGTCTTCCGGATCGGGAGTCGGTCCAATTTGAAATAGAGCGCCTTTTGAGTTAAGGCGATCGAAAGCGGTGGCATACGACATGCCTATTGGAGTGAATGTCCTTCTCATATTCCTCTGAAGGATCTTTGGGGTGCCTCAAGAAGGTTCACCTCTCCACTTTTAGAAGTGGATCTGTAATCATTCTTCTTGTTTGTTATTATTGACCTTAGAACGATTGTTGTCATTTTGGGCATTTTTCAACAAGTCATCTTCAATTTGTACACCTATGCCATATAACTTGGTGAAATTGTCGATACCCAAGTATTTGAGATGAGTTTTGTACTTGGGTAACAAGTTGTTAACGGTCCTTGTTAGCAGGTCTGGAGACCATGTTAAGCAGACTTTTCCCTCCACCTATTAAGGTAGGTGGTAAAGCCTTCATTGTTATCTTGCTTCCACACTTCCAATTCCCTTAGTGAGGTTTGGATTACAGTGTTATGTTCAGATTGCTTCATGAACTCTCTTGTGATATCACCCCATGTTTCAACATGTTTGGGGTCCAGGGAGTAGAGCTAGTTTTGACAGGCAGGATCCAACGACATCGGGAATACTATTGGATAAAGTTCAGGGTCCACAGACTTAATAATCATAGTGGCCTTGAAGTTCCTCAAGTGATACTTGGGATTGTCAGTACGTTTGAACATAGGAAAGTCACTCGTGGAAAACTTTTCAGGTAGTTTTCCCTTGAATGTTGTTCTCATCCAAATCAAAGTAGGACTCCTTATTGGTGACTTTTTTAACAGCATTTTCCATTTGTTTGGCGAATACAGCATTTTCACCACTTTCAACTTGGTGCAAACGGAGAGTGACCTCCTCCAAGTTCTTAGTCATTCGTTCGATGATATTAGTCAATTCAGTAACCTTTTCGTCACCTATTATTGCTTCAACAGTTGACCGTTCTTTAGCCGGTGGAACAGATCTAGCCTTTTGCGCACGCTGACGACCTATCGAGACTGTTTTCTCAATTACCCTGTTTGACAAGGACACATTGACTTAGGACGCACTCCAAAAATGGATAGGGTGAGGAATGAATATAATTTCAAAAATATCATTTTAATTTGTTCAAAACTCCTGCCAAAAGGAGAGGATATTTATAGAAGGAAATCTATTTTGTGGATTATGTATGAATTTATGGATAATGATGAATTTATTTTGTGGAGGAGAATGGATATGATATATTGGACGTTATGGATTTTATTTTGTGGGGAAAAATAAATAATGATATATTGGCCGTTATGGATTTTATTTTGTGGAGGAAAATGGATAATGATATATTGGCAAGAGTTTGTCACCAAACAAAATTCAGTTTTGGAAAAAATGTTTTTTAAAAAAAAAATTTAAGATGACCGTGCACCTAGGTGAGACCTAATGATGATGGAATTCTAAAAGAAAACAAAGACTCCCTTTCCTTTTTTATGTGAAGTTAAACACGAGATATTTTGAATAGTCAATGACTCAAATGCACGAAGTATTATACGGAATTGATCACCACATTGCCTAAAGTGACGGAAAACGAGAAATGCACAACAATACGCCACGTAGTGATTTTACGTGTGGCGCAAAGAGTGCGTTTGGCGCGGGCCAGCAGCGTCAGGCGCATCCTCATGCGTCTAGCATACTGAGCCCACCCTCGTGTTCGTGACAGTTTAGACGATGTTTTGATAAATCTTGTATAATGTCAAGAAGCGAAGACTGATGCACTAATTATAATAACAGTTTAGGACGTACTAAGTTGAAAACGCAGTAATTGACGCAAATTGGGGACGCGAGCATTGGTCAGAAGACCAATTTGCATGGGACCAAAAGACTGCGTGTCATGCAACAGATGTGCGCGGCGCAGGCTTTGCGTCTGGCGCAGGAGTGTTGCACCAGGCGCAACTTAATGCGTTTGGTGCAATACTCTGCGGCATGCATATTGGTAATTTGACAAATGTTCGGGCGAAAACAACGACAGTTTTTAGACGCGAAGTGTATTAGTTTTAGGCGCAACACATATCAACATGTTAATAAAATATGATCAGGCAAAAATTACAATCACACATAAATGTCAAGTAACATGGATGCAGAAGTTCTCAACCTAAAGTCTAGTTCTATGGCCCTGTTCTTTTGAACTTATTTTGGCTGAACTGAACTGAACTTATTTTATTTTTGCTGAACTGATCTTATTTTTGCCGAACTTAACTTATTTTGGCTGAACTGAACTTATTTTTGCTGAACTAAACTGTATTAACATAATATTATCAATACTTATTATTATAATAATCAATAAATATTAACATAATATTATCAACACTTATTATTATTATTATTATTTTGTAATAATAATAAATAATAAATAATAAATAATAAATAATAAATAATAAATAATAAATAATAATAATAAATAATAAAAATAAATAATAAATAATAATAATAGATAATAAATAATAATAATAATATTAATAAATAATAAATAATAATAAATAATAATAAATAATAAATAAATAATAAATAATAATAATAAATAATAAATAATAAATAAAAATATACAAATTCATCGTTATTATAATTATAATATTAATAATAATAACAATATTAATAGTAATATTGAAAACAAAAATAATAATTACAACATTAGACAAGACTGAACTTATTTTTACTGATTTTTGCCGAACTGAACTTATTTTTACTTATTTTTGCTGAACTGAACTTATTTTTACTTATTTTTGCTGAAAATAAGTCCAAAATAACAGGGCCTACATTCAACTATTGGTCAGGTTTAGGTTGAACCTGAAAAGGGTCTATGACTAAGAGATTAATCCCACGCTTCATACTCCTGCTTAAAGAGGTTGCCACGTGTAAGACGCACTCCAGTCTCAAGTCAGAAACAAGAGAACAATGCCATAGTTGGGTAGGTTTGCTTATGGTTAAGATCCAACACTATCGCTTAGGAAGCTTTTTGGAAGGACAAAGCGCAAACCCCCCGGGGGTGACCTCACACATAGAACATGTGTTAATGAGGCAAGGTAGATTGTCCTTATGATGAATAATAGCCATGCACATGCAAAACAATATATTATTCTAAGGCATAAATATAAGACTGAATTGTATTTTTCAAGTTTCACCCACTCATTTAAAAAAATTAATTTTTTTTTAAATCTTCCCCAGTGAAGTCGCCAAATTGTAGGCGTGGATTTTTGAATTCCTTTAATGCCTACACGCGGTGTGAGCGCGTTTATTTGACTACCCCATTGTTAAGGTTTTATTAAAAATACTTTTTGAAGTCGCCAACAATTCTTTAGAGAAGAATCATAAACCTAATTGGATTGAAACACATCTTAGGGACTTATCCAATGTAGATTTCCCCGTCATGACACCATAGGTAATCAGGAACCAAAAAGTGAATTCGGGGGTGAGGGTACAATATAGTCAGGAATTATATTGCCCATTGCTGGCCTCTACTGAATAACAAATCACAGCGGATTTTATGCAATAGAATAATCAAACAACTTTTTAAAGCACCCTAAAATAATTAATCTAGATGGGTTCAGGAAACACACAAAAAGACCAATTATTTAGTGATCAGGAACAAGAATTAATGTGGGAGATCAAAAGTGTTTGGATGTTTTGTACTCGAAGTATGTTTCGGAGTGTTTGAGAGTATTTGCGTGCGTAAAAATAATAATTCCAAGCCGTGTTTGATTCAGGAAATCAGCCCGTATTTATAGGCAAACCAGCACGTGCGCTTCACGCACGCCCTGCGCCAAGCACAAGCCTACGTGGCAGGCGCGAGGACACGCGTCAGGCGCCGGTTGGTCTGCCTGACGTGGTCCATCTAGTTAAAACTTTGCACATGGAAACGCGTTTTCGAAAACATAAAAAATTAACTTGCGTCTCACACAAGACTTGCGCTAGGCGCAGGACTCTGTGTGAGTCACAAGTCCACATGTCAGGCGCTCATTGGAGTGCCTGATGCGATATGGCCAATGTGCTCGACGCGCTAATTCCGGAATATTCCAGAATTTTCCTTTTTATGCTACACGTGCTTTCAAGATGCCATTTTTATCTCTAAAAATCCGGAGATCGAATTTTCCGGGTTAAAAATCTGATTTATGGGTAAAAGATAATAATAAAAGCTTCTAGGAAAATATTTATCAAAACAACAAATATTAAGAAAATATTTATCAAAACAATAAATATTAGAAAAAAACATTTTATGGGTTGAACTTATAATTAATCATCATGAATGATTAATTGGGCTTTTATAATATTATTTCAAAACACACATTGCCTGGTTATTCGGACTGCTCCTCCATTGGGCCGTGCCAACTAAGACCGCGGTATATTTCATCATTAGACCCTTAAATGGGGAGACACGATTATGTGTTTACACATATGTTGATTTGTGAGCGTTAAGACCCGACAGTAAGATTAACATGTGCTTTAGATATCTGATTAATTGAGCTATTGATGATATTTTGATAGATTATAAGTATAAACATGGTGAACATTGCCCTAATTCTTTTTAGTTTGATTTTCTTTATTTATTAGTTTGGAACCTTAATTCACATATTTCTGATCTTGTTTAGTTTCTCCATACCTTAGAAGCTAGAGTAGAACGACTATCTCTCTGTGGATTCGACCCTACTTAGTCTACTACATTGTTAGAAGGTTTGTTAGGAATTATTTTTGACATGTGTATGACAGCCTATTAAATTTTGGCGCCGTTGCCCGGAAGACGGTATAGTTTTACTTATTTTTTATTATTGGTGAGACTAAACTGTATATATTTTTTTTCCCTATTGTAAATATTTTTTATTTTTTTAATAACTTTTTTGTATCATGGAGTCATGCTATTTTTATGATGGGGATAATTCTTTTGCTAGACAACATAGTAATAATTCTTGGGATTCTCATGTTTAATGTTTTGATACATTATATCAAAATCCTCCTAATTTTTGTATGAGTTGTCCTGAATTACCGCATATGTTATGTGAACCCCATGTACATGCTAGTAATTTTAGAGAAATTTTTTCTTTTCCTCAATATGAGAATGAAGTGTTTTTGGAAATACTATCATAGACTTAGTGATTGTATTGGTCCTAATCATGGCATTAAACTGTGGGATATGTGCCTAGTGATTTATGAGGGGTTAAATGAAGAAACTAGGATGGTGGTAGAATCTATGTCTAATGGAGGATTTCTATTCCAAGAACTTGATTATTGTTGGGATTTAATTGTGTGGTTGGCTAGGGATACTTACAAGTGGGAGATGTCTTCATATGCTCTTTCACCCAAAACTTATATAACACCACCCCCTTATTGTTCCAATTGCCAGTCTACTTCTCATGATTTTTCTTCGTGTGATGTGACATTAGTAAATGGTTTTGACCCCTCTTCCCAATATGAATGTCAATCTGCTCAAAATTCTTGGCCCAAATCGTTTATTTAACATGATAATGAGGGTTGGATAATAAATGAGAGCTATTGGGATGATGAAAAGATTGAGAGAAAGACCAATGTCATGGATGTTTTGCAGGAGGAAGAAACCATGAATGAAATTTCCTCTTTGGAGTAAAGTCAAGTTCAGAGTGAGGTGATTTATGAGTCTTTGTCAGTATCACCTAGTGTTTTTGAGTCTCATGTTCCATTCTCTCAAAAACTTGACCTTATTCCTTCTTCTCCTATATTATATTCTCCATCGTTCCTTCTTTCTGCCTGTAATACCCCGAATTTTCAAAGATTATTTTATTATTTATTAAGGTTTAATGTTATTTCCACTTAAAATTATTTTATGATAATGCTATTTTATTTGATAACTATGTTTATTAAAATAATAATTTCATTTAGTTTTGAATTATTTAACGAGTTTATTTAAATGATTTAATTGAAATGTATTTTATTTAACTAAACTAATTATTCATTTTCATTATTTCAAAGTATTTTAATATGGTAATTGAAAGGTGTATTTAGTTGTGGGGCATTCTTATTCATTCAAGTTGTCCATCCATTTTAGTAATCCAAAGCCCAAATACAAGTCCATAGCCATATGTCTTTTAGTCAAAAAGAAAAAGGAAAATAAAACAAAAAAAAAAAGAAAAAAAAGGAGGTGAAAACAGTTTCACCATCTTCCCTCCCCTTCCTTCCTTCGTTCCTGATTTTGAGCACACAAGAGCAAGATTTTCAACACAAAATTCAGCCTTTGTCGGTGCAAATTGAAACTCAATCCACAATTTTCAGATATTAGGGGCAACAATTTCAAAAGCCTAAACTCCATAGCCCTCACACCTCACATCCACCATTAATGGAGCTTGACCACAGCTCAAAATTTCTAACAACCTCCTCTACAAATACCGAATTTCTCTCACCCAATTACTCAAGCAAACAAATTAAACTTCAAAGGTTTGCTTCAATTCCTTTCTATTCTTCCTAAATTTCTGATTTTTGTTTTGAAAACAAAAATTTAATTTCAACCCACCATTAACATCTTCATTGTTACACTGAACTGTCGAGCACCACCGAACGAACCACCACGACCACCTGAACCTCGCGCCACCATCAACGCCACCCAACACCGCCAGCCCTTCACCTTCTCCTGCCCAGCCCGCGACCTCCCTCGCAGCACTTCAGCCGTGCCCAGTCGCGCCCAGCCGCACCCCTCCCCGCCTGACTTCGCCCGTCCACCGCTCGAAACACCAGCACCCCTTCCTTGTTTATCTTCCCCCTGAGTCGCCTCCCCTGTTCTTCCTTCCTGCCTCCTTTTTTTTTTTCCTTTCTTCAGTTGGGTGAAACTGATTCTTTGAATCAGTAAACCCCCCCCCCCTTTTTCCACTTTATTTTAGCTTTATTTGTTTATTTTATTTTTTAAACTAAAACCCATGAACTAGCCTATTTTAATTAAGTTAGTATATTTTAGTTTAAGTTAATCTTTTATAACTTGAAAATGTTTCTTAAATAAAATGAGTATAAGAAAGTTAGTTTTCTATGTTAAAATAGTTGTTTAAGTTAATAAAAATAAAGTTGAAGTAATCTTTGATTACTTAAAATGATTTCATTATTGATTCTAAAACCATAACTTTGATTTGAACTCTCTTAAAATCATTACAAATTCTTTAAGTTATTTAAATTATTTAAATGGTTTATTTTATATAAAAAGGGGTTACTTAGGTAACTAACTTAGATCTCGTTAATATCTATTGTAGATTTCGATTGCGTAGACGAGGAATATCAAGAGTGTTAATCCGTTCGTGAACTTAACTTTTGGGCACGCATCACGAGGTAATCTCCGATGTCCATCTAAACATCGATCCCGTTAGTGTAAAACGAATTGATTATGTGATTATTATGTGCTTATAAAATATATAAGTATGGACTATAATTATGGATTATCGACTTAATGCGGATTATGAATACGAATGACAAAATGGACGACGACTATCGTTTTCGATTATGAATCATGACTATGGACGATATACGATATGACAAATATGTTTATTATAACGTTATTAAAACCGCTTAATGTCATTTAGTAATGTTATGGTTATTATTATTATTATTAATATTATTATCATTATTATTATTATTATTATTGTTATTATGATTATTATTATTATTATTATTATTATTATTATTATTATTATTATTATTATTATTATTATTATTATTATTATTGTTATCATTATTACCGTTATTATTATTATTATTATTGAAATTTTAAGAAAGTTGGAATTAGTAAGAACTTGTGATAATGAAATGATTATGAATATGAAGTGATAAATGAACTCAAGTGACGGTTGTGAAATGAGTTATTGAAACCGCTATGAATGGATTGAGATCATGATGGATAAAAATATATTCACTGGATTGAACAACGATGACATAATTGTGTACGTGATTTATGTGATGACTTGAATTAAAAGATGTTAATCACGTAAAGTGAAATATCGGAGGGAAATGATGAACAGGTTGCCCTGCATGAGAGGTTCAGCGGCCCCTACAGGTTCTCTGGTTACTATGCTGATTATTCTATTACTGTCTTCCTTCTATCTTGTTGTGATCCAAGTAGAAGGGGTGTGCACACTAGGTACTCTGTTATTATGGCCATTATGTTATTCGTAGGTGGTTACAGGGGATTGACCCCGACCTACAATGTTGAAGTAAGTGGTTACAGGGGATTGACCCCGGCTTACTGGCGTTCTCTTTCCTCTCCTTAAATAACTGGATTAATTGAATTAAGTACGTGATTATTCAATGTATATATATGTGTATATGTACTATGCTTTCTAACCCTATTAACGTACTATTTTACAAAGTATTTTCAACTTAAGTATTTTACGGGATAGAGTTGGAATTACTCAGTTTTTCTAATTTTTGGGAGCTTGTCTCTCTTGTTTCTTTTCAATGTATTTGTGCAGGTGGGTGATCGACGGGGGAACAAAAGGGAGATCACTTAGAGTTGTCATCCACTTAGCTTATGATTTAGCTTCCGCTGGAACTCTGAAATACTTTAGTAATTAGTAATATTTAATGAACAATATACTTTGTTGTAAGGATTAATTTATTCGAATTTAGTATGCTTTAATCTAGCCTTGCATTTATTTCCAAGGAGATAAGTGCGGCGGTAGCACGCCCGTTGAGTCGAACCCTCGTGGATTTTCCCCCATCTCGAGTTTTATTAAATGAAAAAGGGTTCGGATTGGCGGGGGTGTTACAAAGTGGTATCAGAGCGGAGTTTAGATTAACTAGGGAAAGATTAAAATTATTAAAATATAATAATTAGGAAAATGAATCAAATAGGGTTGAACTTAAAATTGGTTTAGGAGGTCAACATAATAAATTATATAGGAAAAATGAGTTAGGATTAAAATATGACTTAAGGATTTAGTATGGGTACGAATAGGTTATATGTACATGTATGAAAGTACTCGCTAAAGGTATTTATTAATTGTTTATGATATTTTATTAGATGGCCAAGACACGTTTGACCGCCAGGAAATGCACCAGAACCCCTCGTCAAGGACCTTACCTTCTAAGGATGAGGGTAGGAGAGTCTGTTTCAGCTTATATTTACAGGTTACATTTAACAATGAAGTGTTACCACCTCAATGAAGGCCATGGGCATTCGGATTACCTCACGCCACCTAAACAGGTCGATGTTTTGATTCACACTCTCCCCGACGATGGTCCATATGCCGGAATCAAGAGCGAATACTCTCATGTTCTAAAAAATAGAAGTCCGAACTATGAACGATACACGTTGAAAGGGAAGTGGTATCTCACGTTGAGTTACCTAGAGAAAAGAATGCTCGATGCTAGGGCCAAGTGGCTTAATGACCATTTACCCACTGATGACGAGGAGCCCAACCATAGTGACGATGAAGAAGTAGGAAGCAACCCTGCCTCACCCGTTGTAAATATCGATGGAGATGGAGATGGAGATGAAGGTGAAGACGAGGATCCGTCCGAGTACGCTGACTAGAAACCCATATCTCTAGCCCTGACCCTTCGATTTCTAATTAAGGTCGTAAAAAATTGATTAATGTATTAACTTAGTTAATGAATGTGCAACTGATGCTTATTTAACTATTTGAAAACTCTTATGCTACTATGAACAAATTGTTATGGTACTTTTGGAGTAATGAATGATGAACTTTTGACATGTGAATTGAATATGAAATGAATGATGAACTTTTGATATGTGAATTAGGTATGAAATGAATGAATGGTGTGAACCATGATTATGTGAATTAGCCTTTATATAAGAATCAATGTGAATCGTAGAAATACAATGTGAATAACGCAGGTAGCTTATGCAATACGTTTATACGCGATCTAGAGCAAGGTGACAAGGAAATCAAATGGCCGAAACTCCGGAACAAGTTGCAGCACGACTTAGGACTCTTGAGCAACTAGCTCAGAGCTTTGGCTTAGTCCTTCAAAACCAGATCAACAACAACCACCATGGAGACGATCCGCAAGCTGCCATGGCGAAAAAGATTTCCGCTTTGAAACCACCAACCTTTGTTGGGAGAGAAGACCCACTACTTCTCGAAAACTGGATAAGAGATTTCGAAAAGATTTTCACGGCCACGGGTACGCCTGAGGCCCAGAAAATAGACCAAGCAACTTTTTATCTCCATGAAGACGCTGATACTTGGTGGGAAAGTGTAGGACCTACTGTTAAAGCTCAAGAGAACATTCGTAGGCAGAAGTACAATGAGTTTAGTAGGTTCAACCAGAGTTATAACATGAGTGTGCAAGAGTATGCTCAGAAATTCAATAATATGCCCGATTCTGCCCGACTGTAGTGCCAGATGAAGGAACTAAGGCTCAGAAGTTTGAAGACGACTTAAGTTTGATCTTCAGACTCGAATGGGAGGTAGCACCTCTACCACTTTCGCGGAAGCGTATGCTAAAGCTTCGAACCTGGAGAGAATCTTACAACGTGAGAGAGAGGTGCTAGGCAGACACAAATTAAAAAAAAGGAACCTGCCGGCAATAGCAACAGCAACAGCAATAGCCAAGGGTACGACAAAAGGCCCAACAATGGTGGAAACAACAATAACAATGGTGGACGCTACAACAACCGTAACAATCAGAATTCTGGACAACAGGCCCAGCAAGGAAATAGGAACCAAAAGAACTTTGTTTGCAGGAAGTGTGCCAAGAGCCATCCAGGGTTCACTTGTCAAGGTGAAAGGATCAAGTGTTTTGAGTGTGGAGAAGTAGGTCACAAATCGTTCAACTGCCCTAAGAAGCAAGCTCAAAATGGATCAAATGGGAACAATGGTAACAATGGAGGTGGAAATAGAATTCAAAACTTCAATAACAACCGCCCCAGTGGAGGAAATGCTGCACAGAACGGGAACCAGAACAACCGCTCTTTTGGAGGTGGAAATGGAAACTATGGAAAGAATGGCAATGGAGGCTACACGAATGGAAGAATAAATGTCATGAGCCGAATTGAAGCTGACACCGATGCCAATGTTGTGACGGGTACATTTCTCGTAAACTCAAACCCTACTTATGTACTCTTTGATTCTGGAGCGTCTCATTCTTTTATTTCTAACACTTTTGTTAATAAGTATCCCCTCAAGTCTACCCAGTCTTGTCGATCCAATATAGCCATGCCCACCGGTGAAACTATTCATGTAAATCTCTTTTCCAGAGTATCTCTGTAGTCATAGCTGGTACTGAATTACCAGCCGATCTTATCCTTTTTGACCTAAAAGACTTTGACGTTATCTTGGGAATGGATTGGTTAGCCAAGTATAAAGCCAAAATCGAGTGTCTTATTATATATCTCGTGCTTTCAATTGAGTGTTTGGCCCAGTTGTAGTCATATATTGTAGGTTGTCTTTCTTTTCTAATGTTTATATCTTATTGCTCGAGGACAAACAATGGTTTAGCTTGGGGGGAGTTTGATGTGTCATTTTTATATATAGTTTTGAGGTGCATTTAGGTTGCATTTTAGAGCATTTAGATTCATTATTAGGTTAATTATTGCATCATAATCTTAAGCTATGCTATTGTACTCCTATTCGGTATGTTTTCGTGTTTTTGATGAATTTCAGGTATTAAGAACGTATTTGGAGTATGATTAGCTAAGCTTGAAGATTAAGAGCACTTGGAAAGAAGCTACAATGATAAGGATCGTTTGGATATGTCATAGTACGAGTATGAGCGAAAGCAAAGTGGAAAATCATTAGAAGAAATGTGGAAAAGAAGTCATGTCTACTCTTCTAACCATAACTTTTGATGTGCTTCTGATAATTGAATAATTTCAGCAGATCTGGAAACTAGACTTAAAGAGCTTTCCAACAATAGGAGGCACGCCCCAATGAGACTTCTAGTCAAGGAGTTATCCCTATAGAAAGTTTGTTTATGCTAGAATCTGTTATTGTGCACGCGGATTACTAATTCCGCCCATTTAATGAATATTTCGACTTTCCTTATCTTGTAACTTACTTTTATAGTCTTGTTAGGTTACCTAGTATTATTTAGATTTGGAAAAACTCTCTCCTCTCTTCACTCTATCACGTTATTTTATTCTAGTTTTTAATTTTAGTTTCCTTCTTTTTTTTTTCTCTCTAGCTTTGTATGAGTAAACCATAGTTCTTCTTTTTTTTCATTAATTTATGAGTTCTTCTTTTTATTGAGTTCTATTTATTTCTTTCATTGATCTCCTTGTTTATGCTTTCGTTTGTAGATTTAGATTTTCTTATTTATTTCATGATTGAGTAGTCTTGTTTTCTAGGGTTTGGGAATCCATGTTTATATATTATAAATCTGGATTGATGTTTATTGATGGTTTGGTTAGTCATTGATATCTCTAATTGATTAGTGATTTATTGTTAATCTTGAAACCTGATCAATTGTTTGATTAAATCTTGATAATAAGAGTTAGAATTGAAAGATCGTCTTTTAGAGGCTTACCTAGAATTAGCAAATCTGATTATGTTTGCGATCGTAATGCATATGTTGATTTGAGAGCGTTAAGACCCGACCGCAGGATTAACCTATGCTCTAGATATCTGACTAATTGATCTATTGATGATATTTTTATAGATTATAAGTGTAAACATGGTGAACTATTGCCCTAGATCTTTTTAGTTGGATTTTCTTTATTTATTAGTTTAAAACCTTAATTCACATACTTCATATCTTGTTTAGTTTCTCTATACCATAGAAGCTAGATTAGAACGACCATCTTTCTGTGTGTTCGACCCTACTTAGTCTACTACATTGTTAGAAGATTTGTTAGGAATTATTTTTGACAGGTGTATGACAGTCTATCACATGATAATGTCACTTTAACAAGGCTAGGATATTTATCAACTTAATAAGAGTCCTTTAAGAAATAAGAGGGGCTAGTAAAATATTTGTGAATCTGGCAACAAACCAGTGACTTCTAATAATAACTAATAACCATATCGTTGTTACTTTGATGGCAGTTTGATGTATTCTACTATTCTCTTTGGCCTTTCCAAGTCCAAAATGATCCAAGGTGGAGTTAGTTGCTGAAAAGTAGGACAGACCATATCAATAATTCAAGACCAGTGCAACCGGTTGTTAAAATGACTTCTTGTCGTGCAGTAAATAATAGTGCATAGTATAAAATAAAGTTTATCATCATCATCATTATGTTTCTCTTTTGTCCCATCTAACTTTTTTTCCCGTGTGAGCCTGACAAAACAATAGTTTTGGGTTAGAATAAATTTACCAGTCAGTCAATGGCTTTCTGAGCAATATTATTGGCACACAGGTTGACACGTATGGCAAAGGAACACTGGACTACAGAGAATTTCTTGTCGTTTCGCTTCACTTACAGAGATTGGGCAATGATGAGCACCTTCGTAAAGCATTCTCTTTCTTTAACAAGGATGAAAATGGTTATATTGAACCAGAAGAACTCCAAAATGCCTTGATGGAAGATGGAGTCGAGGACTGCATTAACGTTGCCAATGACATCTTCTAGGAGGTGGACACAGACAAGGTAAAAAGCCTCTTAATTCTTCATTATTTTCTCATAGATTCAATGATGTGTATGGAATTTCTACCTAATATGCAATTTAATGCGTGGACGATGGAAACTAAGCTTTTAATGAGTTTGTTGCCATGATTAAAACTGGAACTGATTGGAGAAAGGCTTCTCGACATTATTCACGAGGAAGATCTAACAACCTAAGCATGAAGACTTTGATGGAACTGATTGGAGAAAGGCATCTCGACATTATAGGCATGTTTTCTTGTTGTTGAGCTGTCTACATTCTTTTTCTCCTCTTTCTTTTCTTACTTCCCTTCACCTCCTACTTCCTTTTGATAGATGTTTTTCTTGCGGCAGCAACAACATTAATTGCTAGATATAGGGTGAGATAAGTGTCCCAAGCTTCTCCAGTTTCTAACTTGAAATATATTCTTTACTCTGTAATTGCTGCAGCTCTTTGATATATCCTGGTTTGCAATTTTTATTTTGAGGAAGCTTGATTGTGGAACACAGAATGATGGATGTTTTAAATGCAAAAAATATTTAGTAAAAAGCGAGGAAATATGGAAATTAAGAGAAGAAACTTGTATCATAGTATTGCTGCACCTGTACTCTCTAGGTTTTTTTTTAAAAGAAAATTATGTCAAGTGCTCCGGTTTTTTCTTATCAATTGGAGCACTTGATGTATTTTGGGCATATAAAATTCACAAGTGCTCCGGTTTTTAACGCAACCAGAGCACTTGTGAATCTAAGTGCTCCGGTTTTCAACCGGAGCACTTGATAAATGCTCAAGTGCTCGTATGGCGTTTGCTACGGGTCAAATATGGAGCATTTGAGCAGTTTTTAACCGGAGCACTTGATGTTTTGTCCACTAGCGAAAAAAGGAGAATAATGTCACATTAATAACTAAAACAGTATCAATATAGGGTCCTTTGGGAGAAGGTAAAAAGAATTTCCACCAAGTAGATTTTTCCGAAACACGAGGTCATTATGTAGAATTCCCAAAAACCAAATGTAAATTAGTTAAGATCATTGGAAAATTTGTATTTCAATTTAAATAATGGAATTCAAATCTGGAATTTAAAAATATATAAAGTTTATATTCTAATTCCTAATCACTATTTGAAAATGATAAGAATTATAAGAGCATCTCCAATGGTTGTAACTAGGGACTTGCTTGTAAATTATAAAAGTTCTTAGCTATTAGCTTAACCATTGGACATGTTTTATGCAATTAGCTTTCCTTAGCTAATTAGCTCTATAGATTTTTAAGCTAATAATTTGCTAGTGAATAAAGTTGCCACAATTGAAATAAATATACATAGCTAATAAGCAAGTAGAAGTCATTTATATAAGAAGCTAGTAGCTAACCACTGGGGTAGAAACTAGCTTGAATAAATATTAGCTTAAAAATCTATGTGGCACACTAAACTAATTAATTTGTCAATTGGCTTACCGTTGGAGATGCTCTAAATCCAAAATTTTGAATTCATTACATTTTTTGGAAAGTGATTGTAATTTTAATTCCAAACTTGAAAATAGTAAGATGTTTAACGGTGGGAAAAAATCTTAAAGTTAAAGTTTGAACTTCCCCAAGATAAACAAATACTCTTTGAATTAAACCTCAAGAACGCACACCCCTCCAAAGGAAGCCATGTGAAGATAATTTGTCATCATTTGTTTCTCTTTGACATCAATTAATGTTGATGAAGGTTGTTTGCCCACTGGGTAATCAACCCATTAGATACAGACAATAATAATTAGTGGATTTCAACTTCGCAGAATTAATTACTTTTTAGTTGTCTATTTCTAGTGGGTAGTCTACTCATCATTAGGTAAATGTATCAATCTCCGCTGATGAAACAACAATTCTCCATAGGATGAAGGAAAAATGATTGACTTGGAAGAATTAAATTTTGCTTTTGCTGAAGAAGAGAGAAAAAGGGGCATTAATGAAGGAGAGGGAAAGATGAGGTTTGATAGAGGAGAGAGAAATAAGTATTGGAGAGATAAAAGAGGTTTTGGACCAGATCAGTTCATCACTCCTAGTTGCTCCGTGTCCACCCGATATAGTTCTTACTTGATCAATAAGCAGAGAATTCTTATGGTCTCCCCTGCACTTGCCCGTTCAATTTCCGAAAGGAAATTAAATGAGGGCGTTGGCATGAAATTACTCAATACGGAGAGTGGTGACCTCCTTTTTAAGCTATAGTATAAAAACCCGAAAAACAGGACCTCCTATAAGCTTGAGACCCATTCACATGTTATACTGCTCATGCCAATGAACCTTACTGATGCAAGACTCCCTGGCTAAGGATCTCTTTAGCTTGGGAAGGGAAGGGGTTTTGCTTTTTTTGGCGCACCTCACCGATGAATTGGAACGAATGAATTTTCAAATTCATAGCTCTACTAAAAAGATAAATAGAATTTGCTATAATTTGTAATTCGGATTTAAATAGAATCTAATTGTTCTGGAATTTTATACCTCGACAATCAATGCCGTCTAATCTTCCGTCCCCCCCTTAGGGGTTAGGGGAAGGGGGTCGGCCATCTTGTCTTCTTTGTGATCTTCCCCTGGAGCCACCGTCTTGAGCAGTACATCATGTAATCCCCATAATTTCATGAATTTTATAAATATATTCTAATGTATATTTATATATATTTTATTAATTAAATAATTTATTTCTTAGAATGTTGACTATTTGAAAGTCAAAAGGATTATTTAATGATTTTAAGTAATCAAATATTTTATTTAGTCATACTATGAAAACTATTTAATAGTTTAAACATTTTTGAATTGTAGTGTAAAGGATTTTAAAATGGGTTAGAGGAACCCAACTCAACTCCAATACCTAATCATTAAATGATTATTAAAAGCCCAAACACATTTCCCTAATCCCACAAGGGGTTACCTATATAAACCCAACAAAACCCAACATTCCCACACATTAAACACTCACCCTAAATTTTCTCTCCTCCCTTTCTTTTCTCTCTCCTCCCCACGGTTCTCTCTCTTTTTCTTCTCTTCTCTCGGCCAGCCACGCCGGCTGCCACCACCGTCGGACTGTCGGCCAGCAGCAACGCTTATGATGAAGTTTATGAAAATGAACACTCTTATATTTATTATTATGTTTAAGCATGTTTCAAAGGGTTTCAAATACATTATAAGTTGATGGAATTTTTATTAGTATGCTTATGATGAAGTTTTAATTGTCAAAGTATGGGTTTTTGAGAGTTTCAATGAGTATGGTAGTATTATACTAGGAGACATTAATAATTGAAGTTTTAATGAGTAAAAAGGATTTTTAAACACTTTTAAAGAGGGTTTAAGATATTTTAAAGTTGCTGGAATTTTATTTGAGTATTGATTAGTGGTTGTATTGATATTTGGTAGGCGGAGAATTCTCTTTAGGCGACTTATAAGGTTGTTAAAGTGGCCTCGCATATTGTCTACACAAGGTACGTACATACATATGTGTTAGTAGACTAGTATCATGTCCTAAGATTAGGATTGATGTAGTATCATGTATAGGGAACTATTTATGGTTCATATGTGATTTATATTCAAGTGGAATTGCATGTTTTATACCGTTGTGTGAAGCATGTTGCTTATGTTGGTTATACTATGTTTGTATGGATGATTAATGCAAGCATATGGGATTGGGAACTATATTTTATTAATTCACATGAGGGATTAATAATTATGTTGTTATTGGATAATGAATTGGATCATGTTGTTCCCTTGCGATTATTTTATTTACTTTATGAGGACCGAGGGCCTTATTTGGTAAGTTGGTTATTCACCATGAAATGTTGGTTGATTGTTGACTTACATCAACAAATAAATAATGGTTATGGAACTAATAATGGATTTATTCTTGGATTAAGTTGTTGATCACCTTACCTAATCCTAAGATAAAAATAGAAGTATCATGTATCCTTGATGATTATATTGTTTGTCTTACTTTGTGAGTCATAACAAGTAAATAACTTAATAATCAATTAAAGTAGCAATAAGCTTTAGACTTGTGCACGTCTGAAGTGTTGGACTAGTATGAGTTGGAGTACAAGGTGGTAACCCATGAATTTTCTTGGGACCGGACTGATCACCGTGTCCTATTTTATTTAAATTAGTACCTCGATATCGTTGGTCATAGGAGTACGGAGTCGCGCCCTTACTTTGTCTTCTAAATTGAAGACTGGTTTGGTTTGGACATCTCTTTCCATTGCCTATTCAATCTAAATTTAATTAACTTGTTGATAGTTGAGTTAAGTTTAGTAAAATTAGTCTCTCATGTTATTATAATATTATTCATCATTTGCTTTAATGTTTATTAGTATCATATTAGGATTTATTTATTATTATGTATTACTCAGCTTTACTGATTACATGCTTTTGTGTGCATGTCGATCATGGTGTGCCTTATTGATCCTGTGATGATCCATTTGGTGAGCAGTCTCTCGGGATCAATAGTGCATCGTCCATTTCAGGTTTAAAGATGATGCATCATGGGTTTGGGATTCGTGGATAGCTTATGTTAGCTTAATACTTTAGTTTACTTTTAATTATGGTTTGAGTTTGACTTTATGTTGGTTTGACTTTAGTTTGGTTTTGGAGTTGACTTATGGTTGACTAAGTTATTGTTTTCAAAGTTATTTATTGTTTTCTGCTGCAAAATTCTAAATAATCCGATACGTTATCACACGGGCGATAATACTTTGATAATTCTCTAATTTTTATATTAAAAAGGTAATTTGGAAAATAGAGGATTATCTTGGAGTTTAGGTTTTTATTGGCCTTTCGTGCCAACCTTAAATTTTAGGCGCCTAGTTACTTAAAATGAATTTCATAGAAAACGAGCTCCTACTTATTCGTTGTGCTCAAAAAGGATTCGAAAATATTTTTTTAGGTCCGAAATTTTTTTTATTGTTCTTTTCGGTTCTTGTCATATTTTATAAATTATTTATTATTTATTATTTTTTTATTTTAGTACACTTAGCTTATATTTTATTTTACTTTATTAATTTTTGTGAGAAATGGGTAGTATAGGAAGGGCATATAGGATAAAAATATTATATGTCTGCATTTAAATATTTAGTTCAGCATGTTTATGTTTTTTCTTTCCTGCTTAACTGTTTAATGTTATTCCTAGCTTTCAATTATCTGTTTATTCTTGTTTATTGTTTATTGTTGGGAATATATGCTAAGTGGGGGTATTATTTATTTCTAGATGTCATATTCATCAGTTAAGGGACCTCTAGATATGACTGATAGAGAAGCTACTCGAGTAGAAAGCTACTCCAACCCGATTGTATTAAGTGATGATGAGAATGGTGGAGGGTCTGATAGCGAGAGTTACACTAGCCTAGAGGTTATCATGCGTCATGTGCTAAAAGTAGGAATCCCTGATAGCGACAATGAGGTCATTCAAGAGTTTGATCATGCTAGAGGACATACCAGAATAGACATCTAACATGCTGTTATGAGGGTTGAGAGTGATTCTGAGTCAGAAGAGGATGAGCCTCAACCGAAGAAGATTCGAAGATCTACTAGAGCTAGGATTTCAGATTGCTTCTACTATGACAGTGAGGACAATGAAGACTTTGAAGATGAGATGTTCACTCAAGAGAAGTACAAGGAGACTAAGGATAAGACTAGTAATGTAACTCCATAGACTATTTACGTATGTTTTAAGATTAGTTGTTGGATAAATAGCCAAGTTACAATTGTTTAAATTTTCTTTGGAAAAATTGACAACAGAGGTCTCAACTTTGGGTGATAATTTTGAAAAGGTCTGAACTATTGATTAACCTGTGTAGGTCCCAACTTTAGGGGGTCTTAACTTTTAGCGGGCCTTTGTGACTTGAAAGTGGCTTAATAGGTCATCACTTGTAAATCTTGGGTCACACTAGAAGGGTTAATTGAGGGAGGGATGTAGGAACTATGTGAGATTTTAAAAAAAATCGTCAGTTTTAAGTCACCGAGGCCCGCTAAAAGATAAGACCCCCTAAAGTTGGGACCTACACAGGTTAATCAATAGTTCAGACCTTTTAAAATATTATCACCCAAAGTTGAGACCTCTGCTGTCAATTTTTCCAATTTCTTTCTTTAGTATTTTTACCTTTGTTAAGGAATAAGTTAGTGATTATGGATTGGAAAAATATTATCATCATCATTTTGAGGAATAAAAAGTGATTATTTAGCTATTCAAGTTGAGTAAGAATTTATTCTAGTACGCGGATGGGGAAAATTTTTATTCTATTGTTGTAATTAAATTTTATTTGATCCCCATATATATGTTATTGATTTGAATGATATACATGAATGAGTATATGACTAATGATGGTTTATAGTGATTAAATTTGGCACTACTATAATTCCATAGAATGTTATTATGATGCGATCTTGTAGCATCAAGTCGAATTGATGCCTTTATAGTAAATGGCAAGTAGTTGTGAGTCGAAACCTAAAGTAGAGTTACGTTAAATTTCAGGTCGCGTAGTAGAATGGCCAACAACGATAACGCCCTAGCTTCTGCTATTCGCCTATTGGCAGAGAAATTAACTCAAGAAAGAGTTGAGCTTCCCAATCCTGCAGGGGACATGTTTGAAAGACTAGCTAAGATAAAACCACCATACTTTAAGGGGAAATCTGACCCTACCTTCTTAGAGAGTTGGATTAGGGAGTTTGAAAAGATTTTTGGGGCTGTAAATTTCCCTAAGGCTATGAAAGTTGGCCAAGCTGTGTTATATCTGAAAGATGAGGCTGGCTTATGGTGGAAGGAAAATGGAGTTAGACTTAGTGTTGTGGAAGGGTTTAATTGGGATTCCTTTATTGCTGCTTTGATAGGAAAAAATTTTACCCTTCTTTTATGAGAAAACAAAAGGCTCAAGAGTTAATAAACCTTAGGATGGGGAGTATGACTATCTCTGAGTATTATAGCAAGTTGATAGCATTTTCTAGGTTTGCACCTGAGGTAGTAGCTACTGAAGAGCTAAAGGCTCAAAGATTTGAGCAAGGATTGACTGAGGAAATCCAATTGGGGTTAGGTGGTGAGACTTTTGCATCCCTAGATGTTATTTATGGAAGAGGCGCCATATTTATGGTCTTCAGTCGAGGCGTGACAAGAAGAATGTTGTAGTTGGTGACAAAAGAAAGGATTTGAATGCTGGAGGAAATCAGGGGAACTTTAAGAAGAATAGAAATGGGAATGGGAATTTCCAAGGAAGGAATGGTCAAGGCTTTAATAATAAGGACCAGTCCGAGAGGAGTTACAACTGTAAGAAGTGTAACAAGAACCACACTGGTAGAGATTGTAAGGGAGATCTAGTAACCTGTCATTACTGCCAAAAGAAGGGGCATAGAGAATTTGAGTGCTTCACCAAGCAAAGGAAAGAGCAGAATGGTAATGGGAGTGGTAATCAGGCAAGGTTTGGGTTCAACCAATCAGGCAACCAAGGGTCGAAGCTTATAGGGTTGCAGAACAACCAAGGAAGCTACAGTAAGCCCACTAGTGAGAGCAACAACAACAACCAGAGTAAAGCTCCAGGTAAGCTGTTCGTGATGAGTCGCAATGAAGCTGAAAGATCTGCCGATGTAGTTTCTGGTACTTTTTCTATTAACTCCGTTCTCGTTAAAGCGTTTCGTTTATTTCGTCGTCCGTTATTAAAAGTTTGGGGTTGGTAGACTTTGAAGTAATTGACCTATCTATTAGTATACCTACTGGAGAATTCATAAGGTGTACCAAGTTGTTTAGAGACTTGCCTCTGAGGATAGGAGACTGTATTTTTCCTTCTAATCTGATAGAGTTCAATCTGGGAGACCTATACGTTATTCTTGGGATGAATTGGTTAGGTTTCTATAAGGCCAAAATATATTGTGAAGCTCAGAAAGTAGTGTTGAGAAGCCCTTTGGGAAAGTTGACTTCGTATCGACGTTTTTGGGAAGTCTAAGAACTTTGGGGTCATTTCTACAATTCAAGTGAAGTTGGTGAAGAAGGGATGTGAGTTGTTTTTCTGTAGTGTGCAAGATGTAAGTAAAGAGGACGTACCAATTGTGAATGAGTTTATGGATGTATTTCCAAGCGAGATTTCTGGTATGCCGCCTAAAAGAACCGTTGAGTTCACCATAGACTTAGTTCCTGGTACTGCACCTATTTCTAAGGCACTGTATAGAATGGCACCTCCTGAGATGAGCGAATTGAAGACGCAGTTGGAAGAACTGTTGGATAAGGGTTATATTAGGCCTAGTGCGTCGCCTTGGGGAGCTCCTGTGTTGTTTGTGAAGAAGAAAGATGGAAGTATGAGGTTGTGCATTGACTATAGGGAGTTAAACAATGTGACCATTAAGAACAAGTATCATTTGCCTAGGATAGATGACTTGTTCGACCAGTTGAATGGAGCGAGTATGTTTTCGAAGATTGATTTGCGTTCGGGGTATCCCCAATTGAAGGTAGCTGATAAGGATATACCTAAGACTGCGTTTAGGACGCGTTATGGCTCATTATGAGTATGTTGTGATGCCGTTTGGACTGACCAATGCTCTGGCTATATTTATGGATTTGATGAATAGGATATTCCACGAGTTCTTAGTTAAGTTCGTTGTGGTGTTCATTGATGATATTTTGATCTATTCAAAGAGTGAAGAAGAGCACAATGAACATTTGAGGATAATATTGGAGATGCTTAAGAAGAACCAATTGTATGCCAAGTTCTCTAAGTGTGAGTTCTGTTTGGAGAAAGTAGCATTTTTGGGTCATTATGTGTCTAAAGAAGGAGTTTATGTGGATCCTGCAAAGATTCAAGTTGTTAGTGAGTGGCCTACTCCAAAGAATGTGTCATATATTAGGAGTTTTCTAGGATTAGCTGGCTATTATAGGAGATTTGTGAGAGATTTCTCGAAGATAGCAAGGCCAATGACCAATTTGATGAAGAAATAGTCAAATTAAAGTTCGAGTGGAGTGAGAAGTATGAGGAAGCTTTTCAGATTTTGAAGGAGCGTTTGACCTCTGCACCTGTTTTAACTCTACCTGACGAAAATGAGGGATTTAAGGTGTATAGTGATGCTTCGAAGAATGGTTTGGGATATGTCCTGCAGCAGAATAGGTAGGTGATCGGGTATGCATCGCGTCAGTTGAAACCCTATGAGTCTAATTATCCTACCCATGACCTAGAGTTAGCTGCTATTGTGTTTGCCTTGAAAATTTGGACACAATACCTATATGGGGCAACTTGCAAGATCTTTACCGACCATAAGAGTTTGATGTACATTTTCACCCAAGAAAGATCTCAATATGAGGCAGAGGAGATGGTTAGAACTGATCAAAGATTATGACCTAGATATCCAGTATCATGAAGGGAAGGCGAATTTAGTTGCCGATGCTTTGAGTAGGAAATCAAGCCATAGCATGAATGCGTTGATAGTTTTCGAGGAATTGTGCCAAGATATGCAAAGGCTTAGCCTGGAAATTCTAAATCCTGGGGAGATCGAGGCAAGATTGAGTGCTTTGTCATTGGAGTTGTCAGTTTTCGATGAGATCAAAGAGGGTCAAGTTGGAGACGAGCACCTAGATAAGATTAAGGAGGAGATGAAGCAAGGCAAGGAAGTTGACTTTAATATTCATGATGATGGAAGCATGAGGTTCAAGAGAAGATGGTGTGGATCACCAAAATGTAAAGAGCTTAAAAGAAGGCTCATGAATGAGGGGCATAATACTCCATATTCTGTGCACCCTGGAGGTGACAAGTTGTATAAGAATCTTAAGGAAATTTATTGGTGGCCGAATATGAAGCGTGAAGTCGTTGAGTTCGTGTCAAAGTGTATGACCTATCAGAAAGTAAAGATCGACCATAAGAGACAAATGGGGAAGGTTGAATCCTTAGAAGTTCCTGGATAGAAGTGGGATTCTATATCCATGGATTTTGTGACTGCTTTGCCGAAGACGAGAAATGGCAATGATACTATTTGGGTTATCGTGGACCGTCTGACGAAGTCTGTCGTGTTCGTTCCGATCAAAGAGACCTGGAAGAAGAAGCAACTTGCGAAGACGTACATCATGCATTTAGTGTGACTGCATGGAGTCCCGACGGACATTATTTCATATCGTGATTCGAGATTCCTCTCGAAATCACTAGTAGAATAATTGCTTATTGATGCGGTCATTAAGTGGTCTATTGCGGCGGTTTTGGCCGCACAGCAATAAAGGGCGCAACAATAGGTAATTACCTATTGCTGCGGTTTTTAACCGCAGCAATAAAGCAGCCTATTGCTGCGGTTCTTACCCAAAACCGCAGCAATAGGTATTTTTTTTAATAAAAAAATAAAACCTATTGCTGCTGTTTCTAAAAACAGCAGCAATATGTGTCAGTGTAGATTTTTTTTCCAGCTAGCTAGAAAGGAAAATGACTGAAAAATACAAATAAAACTAGAGAAATCTCATCAACAACAAATCATGCTACCACCAATGTACATATATATATATATATATATATATATATATATATATATATATATATATATATATATATATATAAACGATCGAAAATCAGTATATACCAAACAATTACAAAAAAATATATAAAAATTAACAATGAAATTATGCAAAATAATTGTTACACTAGGAAAATCCATGTGATTCTTGCTTTACACGACTAACACCAAACAAGGAAAAAATAATACAACCTAGCAAAATAAAGATAAGATACATACAGCTAAAAATACATCGTAATAGACCCACAAAATCTTAGCCAATAATACAACCTATGATCATGCAATTTGACAAGAAGATCTCAGATCAAAGTAAAGAAATTGAAGAAAGACCGACGAGGAGGAGAGAGAGGGAGGACAATCTGCAGCAGTGAAGGAGAAGGGAGAAGCGCGCAAAGATCTGGCGGTGCGGCGTCGGAAATTTTGGTGAACGGCCGATCTACTTCTCTCTCCTTCGAAGAAACGATCTACATCACAACCGATCTCGATGAATTTTGGTGAACGGCCAACGAAGAAACCAAAAAAAACATCAAAATCGTTGCTTGACTTCAAACTCGAACTTGTTTTCAACCATCGGTGGCGAACCTTCGAAGAATCGCACTTGTTTCATAGGTGGCGAACAATCGAACCTTCGAACCTCCGTTTTCTTTGTGCGACGCCGGTGAGGAGGAGCGAAAGAGAGGAGCAGCGAAAGTGAGGAAACAAAGAAAGGAGGAGCGAAAGTGAGAAATGGGAGTGAGAGGATTGAGAGGGAGAAGTAGATCTACCATGAGAGAGGGTGAGAGGATTGAGAGGGAGAACTGAGAAGTGAGGGAGGCGCGGGTTAGATTTAGGGTTTAAAGAGGGAGGTGCGACTCAAATATTTTTATATAATATTGAGGCCTTCTATTGCTGCGGTTTCTTTAAAAAACCGTAGCAATAGATTAAAATATTAATATTTTAATCTATTGCTGATTAAAATATTAAAATTTTAATCTATTACTGCGGTTTTAGGTGGAAACCGCAACAATAGATCTGGTCAAACTAGTCAAACAATTTGGAAAATTTTCCGTTGACGTCTATTTCTGCGGTTTTGACCTAGAACCGCAGCAATAGGTTAATTTTCGATTTTTTCTTTTCTTTTGACGTGGTTTATTGCTGCGTATGGGTAAAACCGCAGCAATTCAGGCGCAGGAATAAACAATTATTCTACTAGTGAATTTTGGCAAAAGGTCCAGTTGAATCTTGGAGCAACGTTGAAGATTAGCACTGCTTTTCATCCTGCAATCGATGGTCAGACTGAAAGGACCAACCAGACTAAGAAAGATATGTTGAGAGCGTGCGTAATTGATTTCCACGGTAGTTGGGAAGATTACTTGAACTTGATTGAGTTTTCATATAACAATAGTTACCATGCGAGTATTAAGATGGCTTCTTTTGAAGCGTTGTATGGAAGGAAGTGTAGAAGTCCCATTTACTGGAATTGTTATAATGAAAATATAGTATTGGGGACGGAATTTATTGAGGAGACTGTTAAGAATGTCAAGTTGATTCAGGCTAGAATTCAAGCTGCTCAAGATAGGCGGAAGAGTTATGCTGATTTGAAGTGAAGAGAAGATGAATTCGCAGTTGGTGATAATGTGTTTTTGAAAGTGTCACCGATTAAAGGAGTAATGAGATTTGGTAAGAAGGGGTAAACTAAGTGCTAAGTATGTTAGCCTATATGAGATTTTGCAAAGAATTGGGAAGGTAGCTTATAAGTTGGCTTTGCCAATGGAATTTGAGAAAATGCACGATGTGTTTCATATTTCCCAACTCAAGAGATATATCCCTGATGAGAATCATGTCTTGGAGCTCGAAAGAATTCAAATTGATAGTAGTCTCACGTATGAGGAAAGGCCTGTGAAAATCTAGGATAAAAAGGTGCATAGCACACGCAATAAGGATGTGAATATTGTAAAAGTGATTTGGTCTAACTATGAGTCTGAAGAGGCAACGTGGGAAGCCGAAGATGAAATGAAGAAAAAGTATCCTGTGTTATTTATTGAGGTGAGTTACGAGGGCGTAACTCGTTTTCTTTAAGGGGGGTAAAATGCGATAGAATTTCGCTTTTTGCCTTATTTCATGGTACTTTTATGCATTTTTATGCTTATTTTGGTGATTTGCACATGTTGGTGCAAAATAAATTGGTTCTCCGCATAGAAAAATGGGTTCATGAGTAACAGAAGTGGCTTTACAGTTGGTAAAAGTGTGTACACGTTGTGACACAAGTATTTCCAAATGAAAGTTTGAGTCAAAAATTTTGAAACTGTGAGGGTTCTCGAGCCAAGTTTCGGAACGAAACTTCTTTTAAGAGGAGTAGACTGTAATCCCCCATAATTTTATGAATTTTATAAATATATTTTAATGTATATCTATATATATTTTAGAATTTAAATAATTTATTTCTTAGAATGTTGACTATTTGAAAGTCAAAAGGATTATGTAATGATTTTAAGTAATTAAATATATTATTTAGTCATACTTTGAAAATTATTTAATAGTTTAAACATCTTTGAATTATAGTGTAAAGGATTTTAAAATAGGTTAGAGGAACCCAACTCAACTCAAGTACCTAATCATTAAATGATTATTAAAAACCCAAACACATTTCCTTAAGCCCACAAGGGGTTACCTATATAAACCCAACGAAATACAAAATTCCCACACATTAAACACTCACCCTTAATTTTCTCTCCTCTCTTTCTTTTCTCTCTCCTCCCCCACGGTTCTCTATCTCTCTTTTTCTTCTCTTCTCTCGGCCAGCCACGCCGGCTGCCACCACCGCCGGACCGCCGGCCAGCAGCAACAGCGCGCCATCGCCGGCAGCCCAGCCACCTCTCTCTCTCTCGGTCGTGCTTCCCCTCCTTCCTCTCCTTGGTTTATTTCTCTTCCTCTTCTATTTCATTTAATGTTAAGTTTATGTTTTTTTAAGGATTGATTTAATGATTTCATGATTAAAGTTTATATTTTGATGATTTAAATATAAATTTCAGATTATGTAATTTGTATAATAAAGTAATTTCAGATTTCTTAATTATGTTTAAACTAGGGTTTTGAGTATCAAAGCATGGATTTTCAGGGTTTTATGAGTTAGAAATTGTAGTACTATATTATAGTTTATGAAAATTAAACTAGGGTTATGATTATGTTTAAGCATGTTTTAAAGGGTTTTAAACACATTATAATGGAATTTTTATTAGTATGCTTATGATGAAGTTTTAATTGTCAAAGTATGGGTTTTTGAGAGTTTTTAATGACTGGTATGGTAGTACTATACTAGGAGACATTAATAAATGAAGTTTTAATGATTAAAAAGGATTTTAAATACTTTTAAAGAGGATTTAAAATATTTTAAAGTTGCTGGAATTTTATTTGAGTATTGATTAGTGGTTGTATTGATATTTGGTAGGCGGAGAATTCTCTTTAGGCGACTTATAAGGTTGTTAAAGTGACCTCGCATATTGTCTACACAAGGTACGTACATACATATGTGTTAGTAGACTAGTATCATGTCCTAAGATTAGGATTGATGTAGTATCATGTATAGGGAACTATTTATGGTTCATATGTGATTTATATTCAAGTGGAATTGTATGTTTTATGCCGTTGTGTGAAGCATGTTGCTTATGTTGGTTATACTATGTTTGTATAGATGATTGATGCAAGCATATGAGATTTTGGCTGGCTTAGCTTATGAATTGAGATGAAAAGTGGGCAAGGTACAGGTGGAGAAAATGATTCGGATATAAGTTCAGTTAAGACCAGAGAAGGTCGAATATTCTGTTATGTTATGTTACGTTATGTTCTGTCAAAACCTGTACTCGCCAGCGATTTGTGTTAAGTGATTGAGCTATGCCAACGATATTTTAAAGGATTAAATCTTTTCCGAACAATTAGCAAGTTTGTTTATGATATTAAAAACATTTGTGAAGAACTTTATTTTATTAATTCACATGAGGGATTAATAATTATATTGTTATTAGATCATGAATTGGATCATGTTGTTCCCTTTGGATTATTTTATTTACTTTATGAGGACCGATGGTCTTATTTGGTAAGTTGGTAATTGACCTATGAAATGTTGGTTGATTGTTGACTTAGATCAACAAATAAATAATAGTTATGGAACTAATAATGGATTTATTATTGGATTGTTAAGTTGTTGATCACCTTACCTAATCCTAAGATAAAAATGGAAGTATCATGTATCCTTGTTGATTATATTGTCTGTCTTACTTTGTGAGTCATAACAAGTAAATAATTTAGAAAAAATTGATGCTATGGGGCTCAACTATGAGCGGTTCTCTTTAATAGGTACCAACTTTTGATTATTCTGTAGAGGACCCAAGTATTACCTCTTGTATTTTTTATTGGGCCTGGATGACTTGTAACCGGTTGCAAGGGTTGAAATAAACACTTATGGGTCCCAAATTTTGTTTTTTTGCTTTGTTTTGTTAATTATTGCAATTAACTTAATTTTGCAGTTAATCCAATTTTGTTAGACTTCCCTTTAAAGTTTAAACTGTTCTCCTATCTCCTTCGTCTGTTTTGTCTTCTTCTCAACCATTAATTCTTGAAGTTAAGCTGCTGCCATTAATCTTCATACATTGCCATAGTTCACAGAGGAAGAGATGCAAATTTCGCTGTTGACTCCTTGGCCAAACAAGGACTGAACAGGGGATCCAAATTTCTCTCACTTTTCTTGCTGTGCCTTTCCCTCCCAAGTAATGCTTGGCAAATCTGAACTTCGAAATCAGCAAACAAAACACAACATAACAAAGGTTCAATACCTTCAATTCAACTTATCCAACAAACAAATCCCTAACTCTTACGGTATACAATCGAATAACAGCACCAAAAACCAGCATATTTCGCTGCTGCTAGGCTTCCAAAATTGAATTGAAATTAGAGAAGAATCGCAAATTAAATTCAAAAAAAAGATCGCAAATGGGTAAAAAGATCTTAAAATTGAATTGAAATTAGAGAAGAATAATTTAGAATCTGAAAGAGATAGAGAAATGGAGGAGAGAGTGGGGTAAAGAAAAGTGAATTTTCGCTGCTGCTAGGCTTCCATTGTTGCTTTTCCGCTTCCCTCTCTTCTTTGTTCATGGGCGCTGCTACCGTGGCTTGGTGTTGCAGCAGCTGTGGTGGTTATTGTTCGCCACCAGCGTCGTCTTCTGGAGTATCTGCGGTGCTGCTGGTGTTGCTTCCCGCAGCTCCTCCTTCTTGTTATTAGTTGGTGCGTGGCCTTCAATTGAATTTGATTTTTTTTGCTGTGGGGAAATCTGGGTTTGAGATGAGAGAGAATGGGTGGAGGTAGATTAATGGGTGAAGGATGAAGAAGGAGAAGGGTAGAGGAAGAAGAGGGAGGAAGCAAGTTAAAAAAAAAAAAAAAAAACGGGTGGGGTGGAGATTAGAGTCACGTGACCTTATTACCTGAAGTAGCAGGTTAAGTGACCTACTAGGTCCAAATAAAAATGAGTCAGGTAATAGTTAGGCTTGCCACTGGATTATTGATAGTTGGTACCTATTAAAGAGAACCGCTCATAGTTGAGCCCCATAGCGTCAATTTTTCCAATAATTTAATAATCTCTTAAAGTGGAAAGTGAATAGCAATAAGTTTTAGACTTGTGAAATATTGGACTACTATAAGTTGGAGTACATGGTGGTAGCCCATTGCCTTTCTTGGGACCGGATTGATCACCTTGTCTTATTTTATTGAAATTAGTACCTAGATATCGTTGGTCATGGGAGTACGGAGTCGCGCCCGTACGTCGTCTTCTAAATTAAAGACTGGTTTGGTTTGGACAACTCTTTCCATTGCCTATTCAATCTAAATTTAATTAACTTGCTGATTGTTGAGTTAAGTTCAGTAAAGTTAGCCTGTCATGTTATTATAATATTATTCATCTTTGCTTTAATGTTTATTAGTATCATGTTAGGATTTATTTATTATTATGTAGTACTCAGCTTTGCTGATTACATGCTTTTGTGTTTATGCTGATCTTGGTTGTGCCTTATTGATCCTGTGATGACCCATTTGGTGAGCAGTCTCTCGGGTGCAATAGTGCATCGTCCATTTCAGGTTTGAGGATGATGCATCATGGGTTCGGGATTCGTGGAGAGCTTGTGTTAGCTTAATACTTTAGTTTACTTTTAATTATGGTTTAAGTTTGCCTTTATGTTGGTTTGACTTTGGTTTTAGAGTTGACTTATGGTTGACTAAGTTATTGTTTTCAAAGTTATTTATTGTTTTCCGCTGCAAAGTTCTGAATAATCCGATACGTTATCACACGGGCGATAATACTTTGATAATTCTCTAAGTTTTATATTAAAAATATATTTTGGAAAATAGAGGATTGTCGGGGTGTTACATAGCATGCGCAATGGTCTCAATTAATTTTAAATAAGTCGTATCTTGTTTAGACTGCTTTGACCGGATCCTTTGATGTTTTTTCCACTAGGATTGGGATATAGGTAGATCATTAATAAAGTTAGGATATGTATGAAAGACCAAATGACAAGGTATTAACTTGATTTTCAAATTCTACTAATACGGGCTTTTGATAAAAATTTAGGAGAATTCAATGGATTCATATTCTATGCCATCCAAACAATATATTTCATTTAAATCCAGTATTTGACATGAAATCTTATTATTCAAATATAGCATAAGGGCATTTGAAGAACCCAAATTTTCATAAAGTTTAGGGTTATGAACTTCATTTTTTTTTAATGTTTAGGTTTAAAGAATTCATCATCAATGTTTAGGGTTAAGGACTCGAAACGGATGAAAGTTATAACTCCATTAACTTTTGTGACACGCTCGCGCACGTGTGTGTGTGGGGGAGGAACCTGTAAGAACATATCTGGTATGCGAGAACACCTTACGAGAACAGTATGAGCCATATATCTTAATTCATCTTACCAACACACCCAACATCTTCTTCACCGCATCTTCTCTCTCCTTTCTCCCTCCTTCCCACTTTCCTCACATTCCAACTCACAGACCCATCCTGTATCATCATTTTCTTTTTCCTCTTGTTTTTGCTGTTAACAAGTTCACATTCTCTTAGCGAAAAAAAAAAAAAAAAAAGTTCACATTCTCTTCTTCTAGTTTACCATTTGAAACTCTATCTCTCTCCTGAGCTTTCAAAATTCTCAATCCATTGAAGCTGCAACTTAAAGCTCCAAGGTTCAGTCTCCTTCTAGCTTACCATTTGAGACCCTCTCTCTCACCTAAGCTTTAAAAAATTTCTCAACCCATTGATGAATTTGCAACTTTAAATCTCCAAGGTTCGGTAATGATAATCAATTTGAAGATGAAATTAGAAAATTATAATGCAGTAGCTCTAGGTGATGACAACAATGAAGTACACCTTTGCGGATTTAAAATTAACTTGAAGATGAAGAACCAAATATCGAATACGATCCGACCATTGTTATGATCGAAATTGTGTGGTCGGATATAACAGGGATGGAGTTTGATGCCAACATTTAAGCTTACTAGAGATTAAGGTTCATAGCATCCACAGATAATGGGAGAAGAGTACATTTTTTTTTTTTTTTTTTTTGAAAGAAAGAAAAATTTCATTAAATGAAGGCCAAACGGCATCTACAATAAGTATTAAAGAAAAACAATATATAATCAGACAAGATCAAATCAAATTCGTCTTCGAAGAAACTACAATGAACCAGATCGAGCAATGCAGCGCAGCCCCCTTGTATTTGCTGAATCACGCAGCTATTGATGGAGAAGTCTATCATTCTGACATAGTTTGGGGAAGAAAATTCTTGATTTAACCATGTTGACCGCATCAGAATTTCCAATACTTCGATGTTGATGGTCTTGAACTTCAACCAATATGAACAATCTCTCATACCAATTTTTAAACTTCCACGTGGGAAGAGACTAGAACTAAACTCCAAACTCCCATAAGAGGAGAGAAAGAACCCAAAAATTGGGTAGAAAACTCTCAAAAAGAGAGAGAATGGAAGATTATTAATAACAAAAACAATAAAAACTAGAAGAAAAAAGAAGAATTGGGGGCTTACCACCATCGAAAGGATGATGGCAGCCCCAAACTAGAAGAAAAGGATTAGGGTTTTTTTGGAGGAAGAGAAGAGAGGGGAGAGGAGAGAGGAGGAGGCTAGGGTTTTACCCTAAAATAATGAATATATTTTTGTAAAGAACTACGTAATGTACGTTGGGAGAAGAGTACATAATTATGTTGAATTTCATGCTCTTAAAATCTGTATTTTTAGTGCTCTAAAAACTTTAGTATATTGTTCTTACTAGTATTACATATGTTCTAAACCTTTATTTTAATGTTCTAAAATAAAATGATGATTTACCTTTGCTAGAAAGAACAACACTAACAAGAGTAATTTCATTTTTTCAAGAAATTGCTATTTTAGGATTAAAAAAACGGTTTTTTCACCATATACCCCTGACAAATTTTTTTTTGCACCATATACCCTTTCAACTTTTGAAATGACCCATATACCCCCCACCTTTACAAAAATACATCGACATACCCTTTTTGTTAACAGACGTGAAGTTGCCGTTAGTGTTTTATTACAAGATTGCCATTAAGTTTGGGCGCCATTATGGTTGGAGTAAATGATCAGTTTTCCAAAAAAACCACGCCCATTCATTTTCACCTTCTCTAACCCTCTGTTTTACTAGAGCTTAGGCATCCATGGAATCCAAAAATCTGTAACCCATTTTGAGAAATCTAGACACTGGTTTGTGCGCAATTGTAAGAGGTTCATAGCTGGTGCAAAATTTGGTCTTGGGTCTTCTTCAGGAGGGGAAAAAACGCGGAGTTGGTGAGTTGCGAAAGTTGGTTTGAAGTTCAAAAATTTCAAGGGTCCTTTTCGTTCCAAGTAAGTTCTTTATCCCTTTGTTTGTGTTGTTGATAATTTATGCTTTTGGAATTTTGTGGGTCAGGGTTTTCTGCGTTTTAGGGTTTAGTTTCTTTCGGTTTTCATGGAAGTTTTTCTTTAGTTAATCATAGCAAAATTTTGCATTTTTTTCCTTGCATTCAAATGTAGTATGCTTATTTGTGTTGGAAATTTTTTGTTGTTGTTGATTTGGTTAGGATGGCTGCTGCTTGGTTACTTTTGCACTATGACAGTAAGAATTTTGATGTGAGGGTTGAAGACACTGACATGTGTCACTTAATGGGTTTGTATGAGGATGTAATGGAGGAGGCAGTTAAACAAGATGTGTATCTCCCTAAGGCATTTAGGCTACTTGTCCATAATCCTAGGACTAATAGGAAAATGGAGATTGAGAGTGACAAGGACTTGGGCAGGGTTTGATCTTTTGGAAGGGGCACAGACACCATTGAGATGTGGGTGGAGGAAACAAACAACCCTGGGATAGTATTTAGGTCATATGTTCAGTTAAGGGAACAAGCTGAGAAGGAAAAACTGGAGAATATAAGGATAGTGCAAGAGATTCTAAGGAAGGAGCAGGAGCAAGAGGAGAGAAGAATGAAAGAAGAAGAAGATGAGAGGGAAGCTGAATTGGCAAGGAGTTTTTGTGTTGCCATTGAGGTGCCTGTCCTATCTGTGGATGATGTGCAGGTAGTTGAGTACATGAGGGTGTACTCAAGTCAGGGGGCTGATGAGTGTTGTTCAGGGCCTTCTCAACCCACTGCCTCACCTAGTAAACAACACACACCACCTCCTTCACCTCCTACAGAGCCTACACCACCACCTTCACCTCCCAAACAACACACACCACCACCTCCTTCACCTCCTACAGAGCCTACACCACCACCTTCACCTCCCAAACAACACACACCACCACCTCCTTCACCTCCTACAGAGCCTACACCACCACCTTCACCTCCCAAACAACACACACCACCACCTCCTTCTCCTACCAGAGAGCCTACACCACCACCTCAGTCCCAAAAAAAGAAAAGGGTTAAAACCACCCCAGTTAGGAGACCTAGAACAAGAAACAAACACAAAGCCCTGTATCACACACACAGGAACCACCCTTTTCACCTCCAATTCCTGAGCAAGAAACACCTTCCTCCCCAGTTTCTAGGCAAGGCACACAATCTACTCCTTCCTTCCCTGAAACTAACATTCCATCTTCTTTAAAACCAAAAAAAGCAACAAGGACTAGACCTGAGGGATTTAGGGTGCCTAAGAGCACAGCCAAGAAATTTGGGACCTATGTACCCAAAAACAGAGGCACTGGAAGGGAGGGTACAGGGAGGAAGAAGGTCACAGTTCCTGTGTGTTTGGATGAGGAGTATGGTGATTTAGAGGGTGATGCCTCATCTGATGGGACCTATTGTGATTCAGGTGAGGGAGAGACTGATGATGATGATATTTTGATGACTGATTTTGTAGTTCAGGAGGATGAGATTGAAGTTGAGGACTGTTACCTTCAGAAGACCTTTGAGGATTGCCTTGATGGTAGTTCTAGCTTGGACAGAGTGTACAGCAATGGGAGGGTTTGGGATGAAACTCCTTTTAGCAATTAGGGTTTGGTCCATGAAGAGACTTGGGGCTAGATTTGCTAAGGCTGCTGATATGGAAGCAACACAGTTGACTGAGTATGCAGAAAATTTTTTAGCAATTAGGGCTGATGAATCCAAGTTCTGTTATGCAACAAGTTGTGGGGTGGTGAGTTTGAGGTCAGAGATGGTCATGTTTACTTTCCTTGCAAGCTCACAGACATGACATGTGAGTGTGGTAAATGGCAAGGGTGTGGCATTCCTTGCAAACATGCATTGAGGGTTATGTTCAATGAGAGGCTTGAGCCCTCTGATTTTGTGTCCCCTTACTTCAAGGGTGAGGCTTACAAGCACACATATGGGGAGCACATTCACCCTATGTCCGACCCAAGCCATTGGCCAGATTACAATCTACCAGTCATTAACCCCCCATCTATAAAGAGAGGTGTTGGGAGGCCTGCTAAACAGAGGAAGAGAGGGCCAAATGAAGCTAAGAAGGGTCAGAGGAACAGCAGTGTTAAGTGCAGCAAGTGCAAAAAGGTGGGACATAATGCTAGGACATGTTGAGGTGGTGCCACTAAAAAAGCTAAGAAGGATAAAGCCTTTACTTCAACTGCCCAAGGAGCTCAGAAGAAGCAGGGATCTCAGAAGAAGGACAAAGCCTCTACTTCAACTGGCCAAGCATCTAAGAAGAAGCAGGGATCTCAGAAGAAGAACAAAGCCTCTACTTCAACTGCCCAAGGATCTCAGCCTACACAGAAGAAAAGAAAGGCAACTCAAGCTACCACTACCTCAAAGCAGCAACCAGAAGGGAAGAAGAGTAAGAAGAACTGAAGATTGAAGGGTTCCAAGATGCTCCTTGCATGCCTTTTTTTGTGAATTGGGGCACTATTTTTTGTAAAGCTACTTTGTGATCTGAAAGCCACTGTTTTTGTCAAACACAGTTATATGATCATTAAGAAGATAGTTTTTGTAAAGCTACATTAGTAGTTAGATATTACAAACATTAGGATCACAAACATGAGTACTCCTACTTTTATTGCTACATTAACTAATTTTTGTTGCCTCTTCAATTTTTTCTTCAATTGCTTTAGTTCTTCCTTCATTTTGCTGTTGTCAGAGCTTTCCCCCTCTTCCCTACTGCCTTCATTGTGCTTGAATCCCCTTCCATGGTTGCTGCTACCTTGGTCATAACTTCCTTTGCACCATCTGAAACTATTGCATGAATCACATTTGTAGTACAGCCTTTGAGGATTTGTTGCAGTTTCAGAACTTCTTATTGCATATTTTCTCCCACAAATGCAATAAGAGTTAGGGACCCTAATATATGAAGAATCGTAGTTTGAAGAGCATGTATTTGAATGAGAACTCATACTTCATGTTAAGGGATTCAGTTTACATAGGAATGGCTTTATAAAGAACCCTGGCTAGCCTTTAATCTTCCTAACGGCTAGTTTTTTAAACTGGAAAAGTAGCCGTTATAACTGAAACATAATTTAGGGGTATATGGTGCATTAAGTTCCATATTAGGGGTACATCATGAAATAAGTTTGCCACTAACGGGGGCCTAACGTCCGTCGACAAAAAGGGTATGTCGATGTATTTTTGTAAAGGTGGGGTATATGGTGCATTTCAAAAGTTGAAAGGGTATATGGTGCAAAAAAAAATTTATCAGGGGTATATGGTGAAAAAACCGTAAAAAAAAGTGTAAAAGGCAATGAAATACAAGAAAACAAAATATCACAAATAAAACATGATTCAGGTGTGATTTGTACTAATTAAAGTCAGTTTTTGATGTTTTATATTTTCATTCTTTACGTTCTAAAACAAATTACAACATGTTCTAATTTACATAAGAAAGTGCATTTATTTACAAGCTTACCATTAATGATGCACGGTCAATCTGGATCGTTAAATCTGGCCTAATCCAACAGCATATATCTATTCTCACATATGATATGTTCTTACATAAGGACCCATTCTTATCGGATCCAAAGGGTTGAGATCCCGTTAGAATGGGTCCTTATATGAGAGCATAATATGTGAGAATAGGAATAGACTATTGGACTAGGCCAGCTCTAAGGATCCAGATTGGTCGCACCTTATTAATGGCACGTTTGTAAATAAACAAACTTTCTTATGTAAATTATCGGAAAATTTGTCAAAAAAAACCTTTCACGAGTTCAGTTTTGCGAAAAAAAACCTTATAAAGCATTTTGCGAAAACAAACCAAAATCAAAATTATTTTGCGAAAACAAACCTAAGACCATTTTCCGACGTTGACCATCTCAATTCCGGCGTTGACCACCACCTAGCCACCACTACCACCGCCTGTCGCTAGCACCCACCCACCCCTGCAGCCCCCACTTCACCCCCCACCTCGGCCCCACAGCAGCCCCCAACCCCTCCCTTCACACCCTCAGGCGGCAGCCACCCACCCCCCTTCGCCCCTACCCTCTCTCATCTTCCCTTATTCCCTCTTTCACCCTTTCTCCTCTCCCTTCGTCCATTCTCCCCCCCCCGCAACCCCTCCCCCGCAGTTCCTCCTCCCACCCAGCCAAGGTTTTTCCGGCGCCCTAAAGCATACAGATAGGAGAGAGAGAGAGTAGTAGATAACGAAAATGGGGTTGGAGGCTGCGGAGGGGGGTTTTGGGTGGCGCAGCGATGGGGGGGATGGACAAAGGGAGAGGAGAGGGGGAGGGCTGCCGCCCGAGGAGGTGGAGGGAGGGGGGTTTTGGGTGGCGCTGTTGTTGGGGGGGTTTCGGGTGGGCGCAGTGGTTTGGGTGGGGATGGACGAAGGGAGAGGATAGGGGGAGGGGTGAGGGAGGGAAGAATGGAGAGGAGAGAGGGTAGGGGCGAAGGGGGGGTGGGGGTGCCGCCTGAGGGGGTGGAGGGAGGGTTGGGGGCTGCTGGTAGTGGTGGCTAGGTTTCATCTTGCAAAAATAATTTTGATTTTGGTTTGTTTTCGCAAAATAGTTTTGATTTTTGTTTGTTTTTGCAAAAAATGCTTTATAAGGTTTTTTTTCGCAAAAATGAACTCGTAAAAGGTTTTTTTGGCAAATTTTCCTAAATTATAACATATTGTACATTGTTCTAGAACATGTTGTATGTTGTCTTAGAACATGTGGTACGTTGTTTTAGAGCATGTTGTACGTCGTTTTAGAACATGTTGTACATTGTCTTAGAACATGATGTACATTGATTTAGAACACGTACACTCTGTTTTGAAACAATGTCCGCCTTTGATAACTACTCGATGATGACGTGAGCAGTGGAAGAGGTGGTGGAATCATCACGTACGAGAGAGAGAGTCGCTAGAGAAGAAGAAGACAAAGAGGAGAGAGAATATGAGTGAGTTTGTGGGGGTGCGAAAAACCTGACTTACCGCATTTTCGGGCGATTACTCCACGAGTACCTTGACAATGAGGATTCATGGAAGGGAGAAAATTAAAGTTAGGTTTAGAATTTATTGGAGGTTTTATGGGAAAAATGGAGGAAGACAATAAGATTGTTGAAGGGAAAAGCTTGGTATTCTTAAGAAGAAAGAATGAGTTTGTTGGTAGAGTGAAAAATAGAACTCATACCTAGTGAATTCAACTAAAATAAGTCAAATCACATAAGTTTGATGAACAATCTTGTTGACTATATGAGCACATTAGTTCAATTTGAGCGAATGACAGATTTTGGATATTTTTTAGAAGAGGCATGTCTGAAAGAATATTTAGAACAACGTACTTTAGAAATCAGAACGTGCTTTGAAATTTTTAGAACATCCAAATCTTTTCTCACATATCAAATTTTCTCATATAACTCACAAAAGCCTTCTCATATATATATATATATATATATATATATATATATATATATATATATATATATATATATATATATATATATATATAGGGAGAGGGAGAGGGGGGAGAGAGAGAGAGAGAGAGAGAGAGAGAGTCGAGATGCAATGAGAAGAATTATAAAATCAGAACGGTGAGAATAATTAATGTGCATATTTTTATAATTAAGGTATATATAAAAAAATTGAATATTTAGTACAAAAAAATATGCAAATTTAGTTTTAAAAAATGCAAAAAAAAAAAATCTTTATCATCCTTTTCATTTGTATGTATATGTATGTATATTATTATACATAATTGATATAAAATGTCGCAACACTAGAATCTCAAAACGCTCTGATCTCAATATCTTTTAACTATCAAGTTTCCACTAAAAGTGACCAGCACTTACCTAACTAATAAAATCAACATATTTTTCACCATATACCCACGAGTAACTTTGTTTTTCCAAATATTCCCTTTAACTTTTCAACATTTACCATATACCCCTCAATTTTGTTAAAATACACCATAGGGCCTTAACGACTGAAGATCGTCAATCATTTTAAATCAACATATTTTTGACCATATACCCATGAGTAGCTTTCTTTTTCCAAATATTCCCTTTAACTTTTCAACATTCACCATATACCCCTCAATTTTGTTAAAATACACCATAGGCCCTTAACGACTGAAGATCGTCAATCATTTTAGTCATTATCCCCTAATTATGTTACTAAGACCTCATTGACCTTTACTTGACCCATTAATCTTAATTGACCACCAATAGATCACCACATATGGCCCTTTTATCTCTCTTCTTCCACAACTTTCCTCCCTCTTCTTTAGTCATAAATGGTAGTATATTAGGATAAATGAGTCAAATAGGAGTTAATTAGGATGTTAATAATCAAAAAAATTAATAGTCATTAAGGGTATATAGTGAATTTTGAAAAGCTGGATGGTATTTGGTGAGAAAAAAATTACTCAAGGGTATATAGTAAAAATTCGTGAGAGTTGGCATCATATGCGCAAAAATTGCATAGGAGACTCAAAAGATTGAAAAAAACCATTATAGTTGGATTCTAGTGAAGACAAAACTTATATGAAAATCTGAGAACATCAAGTAGTAATCCTTTGTAACAAATAAGCAATCTATTGCGACCAAAATGTAACCATTTTTTTCTCGCCAATCTTCCAAAAGCGATACATTTTCAGGAGAAAAAGGATAACCATATGATATCTTAATAAAGATTTCCATTTTTTACAAAATGAAAATTTATTCCACTATTCTCATGTTTTCACCTGAATTTTGCTCAATGTATCATTATACTACAACTCCACAAGAGTTCAACATATAATATTTAGCAACAAAAATATTTCAAAGGTATTCGTAGGATTATCAGCCAGAAACCTACTCTCCTCTCCATGCAAAAATATTTGAGGAGGAAGGCAGCGACTACATTTTACAGAAGAGTACTTATTGGCTCACCCAAATTTCAAATTGAGTGCCAGAGAATGGCATATATGGGAGACTTGCCTATAAGAAGAGTACAATGAAATGCAAAGTGACCTAGCTACAAAAGAATAAGAATGATAAACTCAAATATCTGACAAAATTCAATAACAAAAAATGGTGCAAGAAGCAGCCACTAACTTCCAAATGCACAACCCCATTTGAAAGATTTTCTAATTTAGATCAGCGCCGAGGCTTATGCAGACGGGGTCGATTGCAAAATATCCGACCATTAGCTCTCACAAATGCAGCTAGAGCGATGCTTAAGCTTGCCCACATAAGCGAAAAGAATAGGTGCCGCCAATCATACCGAACTGTTCAACAACATTGCAACAAAAGTAAGAAAATCTGGGTGCTTGTTGTACGTGATTCTTTTGTTTTGTTTTTTTGGTGAGAAGAGGAAATTGTCAGCTACTATAACTAGCCAACAATATCCAGAAAGCTACAATGAAATGTGGTCAGAGAACAAACCCTTGACAACCAGAAAGAATAATGCAGGCCGCAAACATGCACCAGATTAGAGCAACAGATCATGGAAGGTAAGAATAATGTGGACCTCTGTTTCAGGATAGTAAACAAATGTCCAGTTTCCTATTGTGTCAACTTATCATTTCATGCAACTATTTCACCCTACCTTTGGCTTTAGTCTGTTATTACAACCAGATTTCATATGATGGGGACATTCAAAGTGAGATGGAAATAAGTAAAATATTTGCAGTATTTTGCACTTAAGCTTTGTATGAATAATGGAAAGTGGAACCAAAGACGGATATAGGTACGTTACACCACAAACACAGGCACTGCTATCCAAATTTGCAGGGTACAAACATGTTTTGGATATAGGTGAAATATAAACAAAAAAGGCTAGTTCTGGCAACAAACTCTGTTTTAAATTCGAGGTTGATCGGCTTCTAGCATGGGCTTTTTTCTTTATCATAGATTTTTAATTATATATCTGGTAATGCTCCTGTCATTGGTGGTCAAAAGACCAAAATATTCACTTAGGGGCTGTTTGGTTCACACAAGGGAAAGGAATTAAGAAAGGGAAATGAGAGGAGAGGAAGCTTCATAATATTGTTTGGTTTGCGTGGGGAATCAGAAACTGTTTCCTTTATATTGTTTGGAATCTTCGATTAAATAAAGAGAATGAATCTGAGAGCCTCCATTCACCTCTAAAAAAAGGAAACGGGAAAAAATAGGACATGCTCTGTATCATCAATATCATCGTCAATAAATCTGCACCTTATCCTCTCCATTGCGTATACTGCTTCTTCTTGAGTTCTCTCGTCAAACCTAAACATCAGATATAGATATAGTTTTAAGATTTGAGGTTTTTTCTCTCTCATCAGATCTGAAATTTTTTCTCTTCTGACTTGCTTTCTCGAGGATGGCTGTGTGAATTTCGTGCAGTTTAAGAAGGGTGAGGGACTGCGTGAGAAGTTGCTTGTTGCTCCTGGTGTGGTTTTGGGTTCCTGGTGATTAATGGGCTAGTGGTAGGAGTTAAATTGTTGGTGGGGCGTGAAGGTGAGTGGTGGCGGCATTGGGGATCTGGTGGTGTCATTGGTGGAAGGGCAGCATACAGCTGGTGGTGCAGTGGAGGGGTGGTGTAGTGGCTGGGAGTTAGGCTGAAGAAAACTGATTGCAAAACCAAGGTAATTTGGCTGTTCACGTTACAAGTGAAGAGAAACTGCAGAAGCAGACAGATCTTGCTCTTCTGTCAGATTGCCCCAAAGTTTGGTAATATGTTTTGCAGGAAAAGCAAAATGATCAGAAGGATGGAGAATAATCAGGTTCGTCCTATGAGAAAGGAGCTATTGATAGTCATCTAAAAATTATTTAGGAATAAATATAGGAAGTTTGAACTATTTCTATGATAGTCACCTGTAATTTGAAAAGAAAAGGGGATATAAGAATTATGTAAGCCATAGAAACAAATCTGAAATCTTAATTCATTAGGTCGCAAAGAGGAATAGCATAAAAGGGGGGAGGTTTCGAGTTCAGAACCTAGGACTCGATAGAATGAGGTTTTAACTAGTAAACCAAAAGCTCGATTTTCTTCCATGAAACTTCGCAAAAGCTAATCCAAACATACGAGTGGTAGGAGTGGAAAATGAATTGTTCGGGTCGGGTCTGAGTCAGGTCTCGTTTAGCAATGCGTCATTGGGTTCATTAGGTCACAAAGAGGAATAGCATAAAACGGGGGAGGTTTGGAGTTCAGAACTTACATTCATCAACTGATCAATAAAATCACTATATCCAAATGCAAACAATTCATTTTGAAAAGTGATGTCATGCACCCAGCTGACCCCCAGTCTTAGTCACATGCCAGACGGAAGAAGCAAGGCTAAAGGAAAAAATACCTAGTGGTAGGGCATTTTTGGAAATTTCTTTATATTTCTGTTGTAATATCAGTAGTTATGATGTAATAGAGAATATAATATATGAAGGGTACTGGGGAGGAAAGGGATTCAGAAAATATGTGGCATTTCTATTTTGGGAGTGCGACCAACTGAATGTCCTGCTGCTGTAATAGCCCTCTTGTCAAGCAAAACAATCAATCCTCTCTGTCCTTCAATAATTCCCTCGTCTTTTCTCTCATTCTCTTCTTCCTGTTCCCAACTGTACTCAACTGGACAGATACCAAGTTCATCACAAGTGATTACATAAATATGGGGCTAGTTTCTTGAAAATATTGATCAATTGGATCCTGCTACGACTCACCCCAGGCCCCCCATACACGTGACATACAAGAGGAGGAAGAAGGGAAAAAAGGGATTTAATGAAAGGGAGGGCAACTTGGGAAATACTGAGGAAGAGAATGCTGAGCTGTTGAGTATGAAAAAGAAGAACGTGGAGCTGGGAGCTGTACTAGATCCTGCTGAGCTGTGGCAGGCGCCAATTCGTACTGGTAACACCTAAGGCAGTTTCTAGAAGGGGTAACCAGGTCTTTATTGCTTTCTACGAGTAAGTGCAAGGAATAAATAGGAAGGATTGTAATAGAAAGAGGTATCCAGAAATTAGTAAGAGTGTGTAAGCTTGGGAGAGTCTCAATCCTCTCGAATGTATTGAGTCTGTATTGAATGTTCCTTGGGTTGAGCAATACTAATCTATCTTTGATTTGCGTTTATCTTTGTGATTAATCTCAGTTCATAGCAGTTTCGGTATCAGAGCCGGTTCATCCCTCGGTTCTTATCAAAAAAAAAAAAGAGTTTATTTTTACCCTTTGGCAGCCATGGTAGGACCTCAAACCCATGCTCAGAGGTTAGATGGCCTCGAGCAGCGATTCGCAGCATTTCAGACGAACCTACCGGGAGAGATGGCTCGAGCAGTGAAGGAAGTCGCTGAACCTATCCACCAAGCATTAGCGTCGCTCACGACGGCGCTAGAGAAGACCAACCAGGACGCGAATGATAACCGCGTTCGCTTGGAGGGTAGGCTGGACAGGACGAGGGAGAACCAGGACACCTTGATGGCTAAGATCAGGGCGGATCTGGCGAAGTTGGAGGCAGAGGTTCGTAAAACCACCGTTCCCCCACCAGGGGGCTTCCCTGGAAACGCAGAGGAGCCACTGCTGGGGAATCGGTCCCCCCGACACCACGACGATAGGGGCAGCACTCACCATTACTCTTTCCTTGAAGGCGAAGGAGCAGGTGGTCGGCGCGGCGACGGAGAGTTTGAAGAGATTGTGGGACGGGGTGGAGACTTCCACTTCGAGAATGTGGGTAATGGAGGAAAGGGATGGCGATTCCAGAAGCTCGACCTCCCGGTGTTCGATGGAACTAACCCCGACGGGTGGATACTACGCGCCGAACGGTTCTTCAAATTTTACCGTTTGAGCGAGGAGGACAAGATCGAGGCCGCGGTAGTGGCATTGGATGGGGATGCCCTGTTCTGGTTTCAATGGGAAAACCGAAGGCATCCAATCCGAAGGTGGGAGGAGTTGAAAGGGATGCTTTTGAGGCAATTCCGATCTACGTTCACCGGAACCCTTCAGTGGTTGGACCACCGACAGTGGGAAGGAGTAACGGAGTATAGCCGGAAGTTCATCGAACTTCTGGCACCGTTGGAAGGGGTCTCCGAAGCAATCGCAAAAGGGCAATTCATAAACGGGCTTAAGGGGAAGATTAGGGCCGAAGTGAGGGTTTTGGGGCCCACTACAGGCTATGGATCTTGCGCTTAAAGTGGAGCATAAACTCCAGCAGAAATGGGGCAGGAATTAGGGGTCCTCCTTTGGGCCTCAACCTACCCAAACCATTCCAGCCCAAAACCCCTCAACCTCAAACCATTTTTCTACAGCCTACCATGCCCAGTCCACAAAAACTACCCAGCCCACCAGCTACACCTACCCCACCAAAAATTCCCACCCAAACACGAGCTCCATTCAATCCAACACCAACCCTACCACTCGATTTACAGCAACATCAGTGGGCCGGCCCATAGGAGAGATTAGGAGGTTGAGTGAACAAGAGCTCCAGTCTAAGAGGAAGAAGGGGCATTGTTTTAGATGTGATGAGAAATAGGGCCCAGGCCACCGGTGCAAAAGAAGGGAATTAAGTGTTTTGTTGACCCAAGAGGGAGATGACTCTGAGTTTGAACACTCCATCTTTGAGGACACCTCACCCCAAACCGACGAACCCACCACCCATCCCGAAATTTCCCTAAACTCAGTCATGGGGTTTAGCAATCCTAAAACTCTCAAGCTCCAAGGCAGCATTAATGGCGCCCCGGTGGTGGTCATGGTGGAACCGGGGGCCACACACAGTTTCATCTCCTCGACTTTGACACAGCAGCTTCAGATCCCAATCACCCCCACAAAAAGCTTCGGAGTATCCTTGGAAACAAGGGAAAACGTCCAAGGAGAGGGCGAGTGTAGGCAGGTCCGACTGGAGCTGCCGGGTTTGGAGGTAGTGGAGGATTTCCTCCCTCTTCCGTTGGGTAACTCCGACCTTATACTTGGGATACAGTGGCTCGAGAAGCTCGACACTATGACTGCCAATTGGAAGACACAGACTTTGAGGTTCCAATTGGGTGGTGAGACAATTACACTCGTCGGTGACCCAACCTTGGGCCGCTCCGGAATATCTTTGAAGGCGATGATGAAGACCATTCGCAAGGAGAGAGGGGGAGTGTTAGTTGAACTGAACTTACTAGAGGGAGATTCGGCGAGTGAAGAAACAATGGGGGACTTGCCTCCGGAGCTCATATCAATCTTGCAAAACTTTGATGCGGTTTTTTCACATGCCTACGGGCCTTCCCCCAACAAGGGGTCATGAGCATTCTATCACGCTGAAACAGGGAGAGAACCCGGTGAGTGTTCGCCCTTACCGGTACCCCCAGTTTCAAAAGGATGAAATTAAGAAGCTAATTGGAGATATGCTAACCGCCAGGATCATACAACCTTCTAGTAGTGCCTATTCGAGCCCAGTACTACTAGTCAAGAAAAAAGATGGGTCTTGGAGGTTTTGTGTCGACTACCGAGCCTTAAACAAGGCGACGATACCAGATAAATTCCCTATTCCGGTGATAGACAAACTCCTTGATGAGCTACATGGGGCCACAATGTTTTCCAAACTCGACCTCAAGTCGGGTTACCCTCAAATCCGAATGAGGAGTGAGGATGTCCACAAAACCGCCTTTAGGACTCATGAGGGTCACTATGAGTTCCTTGTAATGCCCTTCGGCCTTACAAATGCTCCGGCCACTTTCCAAGCGGCCATGAATGATGTTTTCCGTCCCTATCTTCGAAAATTTGTGCTAGTCTTCTTCGATGATATCCTAATCTATAGCCGAACCCCGGAGTTGCATTTACAATACTTGTCTACTGTTTTGAGTGTGCTGTCCCAACACCAATTGTATGCAAACCAGAAGAAATGTGAGTTTTGGAGGACCGAGGTGGCCTATTTGGGCCATATAATAGGAAATAATGGGGTGGCGTTTGATCAATCCAAGGTGCAAGCAATGATGGACTGGCCAATTCCAACGAACTTGAGGGAGTTGCGGGGTTTTCTTGGTTTAACAAGTTATTACCGCAAGTTTGTCAAAGGCTATGCGAGTATCGCTCCTGACCTCCCAATTGAGGAAGGACAGTTTCGGTTGGTCTCCAGCTGCCACCGAAGCCTTTTCCGCTCTAAAAAATACCCTAGCAGCAGCACCAGTCCTTGCAATGCCGGACTTTTCCCAGCCTTTTGTGTTAGAGGCCGACGCATGTGGGTATGGCATAGGGGCTGTGCTATTACAAAAGGGGCACCCCATCGCATAATATAGCATGCTTTTGGGGCCTCGAGCTCGCACAAAGTCCATTTACGTAAAGGAACTAATGGCGGTGGTTCTAGCTGTACAAAAATGGAAGCACTATTTGTTGGGAAAGCACTTCATCATACACTCCGACCAACAATGGCTCAAAGGGAGGTGGGCACCGACTACCAAAGGTGGATGAGTAAACTAATGGCTTATGACTTTGAGATTAAGTATAAGCCCGGACCCTCTAACAAGGTAGCCGACGCCCTTTCTCGGCGCTACCCTAGTTCCATGGAGTGTGGAGCCCTCATCTCACAGCACACGCCACAATGGGCTGACATGAAGCAGGAGATAAGTGCAGACCCGTACATCAACCAGTTGAGGAAGGCCATTGAAGAGGGATTAGAGAGTCCTAAGGGATTCACTGTAAGTCAGGGGATACTTTGGTATGAAGGCAGAGTGGTAATTCCCAGCAAGTCAGCCTTGGTGAAGCGGATTTTACAAGAATACCATGATACACCCACTGGGGGGCACTTAAAGAATTTTAAAACTTACCAACGGATTGCCATGGAATGGTATTGGCAAGGTATGAGGAAGGCTATCACATCCTATGTCAAATCCTGTCAAATTTGTCAGCAACAAAAGACCTCTTCTCTAAAACCAGTCGGACTATTACAACCACTTCAAGTTCCCGACCAAGCTTGGGAAGATTTGTCCATGGATTTCGTGGAGGGCCTTCCGAAATCAGGGGGTGTTGACACCGTGTTGGTTGTAGTGGACCGCCTCACCAAATACAGTCATTTTATCGCCCTGAAACATCCATTCACAGCAGCAAGTGTAGCAGCCATTTTTGTTAAGGAAGTGGTGAAGTTGCATGGGTTTCCTTCCACCATTGTGTCGGATCGTGATCGGGTTTTCCTTAGCGTATTTTGGAGGGAGCTCTTTAAACTCCAAGGCACCCACCTCCTCCGAAGCACGGCATATCACCCACAATCTGATGGTCAAACGGAGGTGGTGAACAAGTGGATGTAAGGGTATCTTCGCTGTTTCATCAACGGGCAGCCACGAAGGTGGGCTAATTGGCTCCCATGGGCTGAATATTGCTACAATACTTCAGTCCAAGCATCAACCCGCTGCTCTCCTTTTCAAGCCTTTATGGTCGAGAACCTCCCCACTTGATGAAGTTTGAAAGAGGTAGTACAGTCGTGTCCACCTTCGAGGACCAATTGGTGGAACGAGATGCAATCTTGGATGATCTTAAGTATAACCTCCTAAAGGCTCAGAACAACATGAAACTACATGAGGATGGGAAGCGCAGGGATGTTCACTTCGAAGTGGGAGAGTTGGTGTACTTGAAGTTAAGACCTTATCGCCAGAAATCCTTGGCAAAAAGGCCTTTTGAAAAACTTGTGGCGAGGTACTATGGTCCCTTTAAAATTATTGAGAAGGTAGGCACTGTGGCCTATAAGTTAGAGCTGCCCGCTGCTGCTAAAATTCATCCTGTATTTCACATATCTCAGTTGAAAAAGGCCCTGGGTGATCACTCAGCCTCGCCCACTTTTCCTCCAGACCTTTCCTCAGAATTAGCTCTGGACTCCTCTCCTATAGCAGTCCTGGGAGTCAGATACATGCCTGTTGGCACAGGGCACCAAACTGAAGTCCTTATCCAGTGGGAACATGCTTCGGAAAATGAATCTACTTGGGAAGAATACTCAGCCATCCACTCTCGTTTTCCTCTTTTTCACCTTGAGGACAAGGTGAGAGTTTGGGTGGGGGGTAATGCTAAGACTCACCCCAGGTCCCCCATACACGTGACATACAAGAGGAGGAAGAAGGGAAAAAAGGGATTAATGAAAGGGAGGGCAACTTGGGAAATACTGAGGAAGAGAATGCTGAGCTGTTGAGTATGAAAAAGAAGAACGTGGAGCTGGGAGCTGTACTAGATCCTGCTGAGCTGTGGCAGGCGCCAATTAGTACTGGTAACACCTAAGGCAGTTTCTAGAAGGGGTAACCTGGTCTTTATTGCTTTCTAGGAGTAAGTGCAAGGAATAAATAGGAAGGATTGTAATAGAAAGAGGTATCCAGAAATTAGTAAGAGTGTGTAAGCTTGGGAGAGTCTCAATCCTCTCGAATGTATTGAGTCTGTATTGAATGATCCTTGGGTTGAGCAATACTAACCTATCTTTGATTTGCGTTTATCCTTGTGATTAATCTCAGTTCATAGCAGATCCGTACAGATTCTCTAGTTGGGATTATTTACTGCACACTGATAATACTTTGATTACTTGTCACCGAAATCCTTTCTTTTATACCCTGTATGTAATGGAAACGGAAGGAGAAAATTGTGGACCAGGTTCAGTAGGCCAATTGACTACTGAAATAGACTTATATGGCTTAGGGAAACAATAATAGATCATAGATGCTCGGTAAGGATTGAGCTGGAACTTATACTAGAACTTCAACGAGGATTCCTACACATAGCTCATGCTAAAAACTTTCATGGTAGCATACATGATTTTTCCAGACTACGAAAACTATTATTAGAATCAAGAAAAGATGTATATAAACAGAGAACAAAGATAGTCAATGTACACTTAACATACTAATGAACCACACTGACCTTTACAAGATGGAAGAGGAGAAACTCATTCCAAGAAAACCAATATATCCCCCTATATTCCACAAAATTATCTCATCTCACAATGCAAAAAAAAAATTTGCAGTTTACCCATTTGAAAAACACAAAACACGCACGTTAAAGAGCTGAAACATTTCACCAAAAAAAACAAAGAGCTCTAACTGAAAGCCACCATCTGCCAAACCTATCCAAATAACCTATGCACACAAAAGAATTTAACCTTTTTCGAGACCCTGGATTGTCACATATAACTGATAACAGGAAAAGGAGGTTGAATGATTGTAAAATGAGCAGCAAAGAATAGAACCACTAACCAGAAAACTCCAATCTAGAGAATTCGCAAGAAGGATGCTCCAACAGTCTGAAAACTCGTGAATTCACCTACCTCCCTCCTAGAACAAAAATTAGAGGACACCACAACACTCTCTAACAGGAAACTCTAACATAAGGCCCTAATCTAAAGGTGATATAGGGGCATTACACTGGAGTTTGTATAATCATTAGTCGCTAACTGTATAGGAATTCTTTTGCAATAAAAACTCTTATATGAGCGTCTAGAGCCGTTTACTCTGTAGGGCATTTTCATCTAACAGTCTGATGATGATTCCTTTCCCATACATCCATCAAGTACTAAACTTTCCTTAATACGATACGAAAAAATATAAAACCATCCAGTTTATATCAGTGCAGCAAATAGAGATGCTTTACTATGTAAAGGAAAATCCCACCTCCCAGTACTTGAATAGCTACTTCAACATATTGATTTATCTACCATGACTTTCTCAAAATCAATGGTTTTTATCTACTTTGAACAATAATCTACTATTTAGTAACAGCAGTAAAAGTATGAAACGCACCTTGCCTAAGAGACATTAGTGAGAATAAGAACCCAGCCAATATCAGGGAAAGAGCTATAGGAAGAGACTGCAATAAGAAAAGTCACAAGATCATTACACATTATATAGACAAACAAACAGAAACATTTGGAAGAGGCACACAAGGAGAAAAGGTAGGCACTGAATTCTGGAAAAAGAAAGTGATAGTTTTCACTCACAGCTACAGCCTCAAGGCCTCCTTTTTGAGGCTGTGTTGTCAGATCTCGGCTAACAGAAGCAATGAAATGCCCGTGCACCATATCAATTGCATCCTGCAAACAGGAAAGAGAGAATATTTGTACACTAGAAAATGAGGGATCCTATTTGAGAAATGCATTACATGAGATTAGAAAATCGGAAAATAAAGTGAATTAACATGCAACGACAGCACAGCATATGAGATACAATGGTGCTGGAGAGTCAAATGCAAGAATGACGACAATAATTAATTGATAAAACCACATTCATGACTGACAATTGAAAGCATAATAGCATATTGAGTATTAGATTTTGACAAAGACATCATAAGCTCATACCTCCTCGTTTCTCTTAAGTTACTTGTTTTTGACTTCTTACCCTATACACCTCCTTTACTTGGACTATCTTTCGTGATTTATACGCAAGGAACATTATTCATGTGGGATCTTGTTAGATTCGTCTCATTGTATGTTTTCAAAATAACTTTTATATTCGTTTCTTATTGATAGTCGAAGATATAGGTGATCAAAATTATGCATTGGCAAACATGATAAATGTAACTAGACAACTAAAAAGAAATGGAGGAAGTATAAATTCAAAATAGTTAAAGGTAGCAATAGTGATGCTGATGCATATATATTGTTGAGCACAAGCTGATGCTGATACCACTGCACCATAAATTATATTAAAATGCATCTGCAGAAAAGTCAACTGAAATACACAATACGCATAAGCTTACAAACAAATCAGTTAATTATAGATCCTAATTGCTTCATTTTCCATTTAATTTCCATAGTGACTACTTTGCTAACACAAAAAAAGTTACTCTTTCCTTTTTCAAACCAAACTCAAAATATGCTGCAGATATCATATGTCAAATTAGAAGAGTACTCAATGAGCATATACAAGGAAAGGTATCAAACCTGTTTTGTTCCATCACGAAAGTTGTTCAGATAATATCTAGCAAGTGCATTCCACCCATCCTTAAAAATACCTTCAATTGTACGCTGACCAAATCTGTAAATTACAAAGTTGCAGAAATCCAATTTATATTTTACTCTGCCATCTTATGTCATGTTTGTACATTACGTTGTGGAATCAATAAAAAAAGTATATTCTAAGTCGGACACAGCCTATGGTTTGTAGTACATGTGACAGCACAATCAGTCAGTGTAAACAAATTTATTAGCACAAAACAAAATGTTATCTTAAACAGTCAAATGAACTGATCCAGGGATGTTTAGAGAAAGGAGAGGATAGAAAACTACACAATACATTATTTGCAAAATCACAACACCCTGAAAACACCAAAAATGGAAGTACATCAACAAATATATTTTCTTAAATTTTTCTAGCTTATAGAAGAGTTTACCAATGATACGACAGCACCCAAATACCCATCACTTGGTGAGCAACTTTAAAAACTCCCTTGTCAATGACACTTAATAACTATATTGAACTCAATGCATAAGAAAACAGAACACAAAAAGTCAATCATCGATCTTAATATACTAAAGTAGTAGCCACTAAAGTTGGTTTCCCTCCAAAAGTTCCCTCCTAAATGAAGTGGTTTTGCTCCTCAAGTCCCTCTTAAATGCATCAACCTTTAATACTCGCTCCGTTTCTTTTTAATCTACACACTTTCCTTTTTGGTCTGTTTCTTGTTAATCTACACATTGTTGCTTTTTCGATTTTTGGTAGCATGTCACATCTACTTTCTCCTCTTTTTCCACCCATGTCATCCACTTTTTAATATTTATACCTACTTTTTAGTTTCTCTCTCCCACTTTTCAGTTTCTCTCTCCGCCTTTTCAGTTTCTCTCACATATTTTTGTACTTCCTCCTAGGTTCTACCCCAAAGTGAAGTGAGTAAATTAAAAAGAAACGGAGGGAGTAATTGACAGTATTGCAAATATAAGTAGGGGTCTTGACAGACATTAATAATAAATGCTTTGCGTTGAAAAGTGCTAGTGGCCATTTTTTCAATAATTGAATAGGTAGTTAGATGTTTCTCCATCAATAGATTAAGAACCGAGCATTGTTGAGGTATTACTTAGAAGTGGAATATCATGCGGAAGATCAAAGGCAGCCTAAATAAGAATAAATAAAAGATACAAATTAACTATCTTCTTTTCTTATTTCAGTAAGGAATATATCCATGAAACCAAGCAAATCATAAAGGGCGAGAACTCAAGAAATCCACCAACATCAAGCAAAAAAATAGACTTTTAAAGAATATATTCAAAGATAGTGCAGCTCTCCCTAGGCCAGTCAAAGGCCTTATTGAATAGATGAAGGCAACAAGGTGATAGTAGTTACTTAAATCTTAGACTGCATCAAACTACAGCCAGGGGTTGCAGATTCTATAACAGGCATTTCAAAGTAAGGACTGGCTTTTCATTGACTTATCATATGTTAAACAGAAAAAAAAACCAGCCTTGCTTGAAATGACTATCCTTGTTAACTAAATCTTCAATAGACAAAAGCCCAGAAAAAAAACGACAGTGCAATTGCCAAAAGCATATATCACAAACACATGCAAATATGCAATTAAACATCGATCTAATAGCTAAATACTTTTGTAATTAATAGCTATTATAGTATTCCTTTCCCATCAAGAATGTCACTCAACACAAATTTCCTTTAATGTATTTTGACTAAGTTACCCATATTCCCAATTTATAGTGTTTGTATTCCATTTTGGGTGTCCCAATTCTTCTTTTTTCTCATGTTTCTATTTTCGACATGGTACTTTATTCCTTAAATTCCGTCATCAAACAAATTTTATTCCTCTTTTGTCCTTATTTTTACGTGGAATTGTAGCCACATGGCCCACATTTAATATTTGTCCTCATTCTTACATGGAAAGTTGTAGGCTTGTAGCCACATTGAATATTTGTACGTTCAAATGCAAATACTTATCTTTCCAATGCAAGTACTACATATATTAAAAGCAAATGATAGTTTCCTTAATTCCCGTGCAAAATGAGAAGCAAGCACTATAAATTGGGATGAGGGAGTACTTGGTCAAACTTTGACAATTTATTGTTGGAAAAATTGACAAGAGCAGGCCCAACTATAGCCCCTATTCCATAATAGATCCCAACTATTGAATACTACACAACGGTCCCAACTTTGGGGGGTGTTTTACAATAATGGTCCTAGCAGGTCACCTAACCTGCTACAATAGGTAAACCTTGAAACTATCACCCTTGCCACCCCTTCCACCCTTCCCCTGCACTGTCACCCCTAACCTACCTCTCCCCTACCCTGCCACCCCATCCCCTGCTCTAAAACCGCCAATGTCTGCCTCCCTACCGCCAGCTCGTCGGAGCCCGGCCACCTTCCGGCTGGCCAGTGCAGCACGGAACCCCTGCCTCCTCCCTCCGCTGGCCAGTCCACTGACGCACAACCACTAGCAGCCGCTGCTACACCATTATGAATCAATTAAAACCATTTTTTTCACCATATAAATCCAACAAAAATCAATAATACTGTGAAAAACCCCTAATTTAGCATCCTAATCAGGCTTTCATCAATGAATTTCGGACAAAAAACGCTGAACTTCTTAAACCCTTACAACTTATAATGGCCGCATAACTCAACAACTGATTCATTTAGGCAAAAACAACCCAGAAAAACAAGAAGAGGAGAGAGAAAAAGAGAGAGAAGGGTTCAGAATCAGAGACAAAAAATCGCGGCAACTTCCATAGCTACACAATTACGAGCTCTACAGTCGTTAGTAAAAACTGATAGAGATGTACCCAAAAGGCCAATTACTCGATCCTCTGTGTTGATCAGAGGCTTGTGCTCACATCGTGAGCTGCTCCGCGACCATTGAAACACGACAATTCCCGATGATTTTGCCATTCGCCGCCGCCCTTTCCCCGCCCCTAAACCCCCCCCCCCCGCCCCGCCTCGCCACCCCCTTCCTTGTCCCAGAAAAGTGGAAACCGTTCCCCCTCCCCTTGTAAAAGATTTTTTTTTTTTTAAAGATTACCTCTTAAACCGGTAACCCTTCCACTTGGACCATTATTGTAAAAAACCACCCAAAGTTGGAACTGCTGTGGAGTATTCAAAAGTTGGGATCTATTATGGAAGGGGGGCCATAGTTGGGCCTGCTCTTGTCAATTTTTCCTTTATTGTTCTCATATTAGTATTCCATGTCCCATGGAGAACGGAGCTTCAACATTCAGCAAAAGTTCAAGAATATTTGTTCCACCTATTATTTTATAAAACACATTAAATAATAGCACTAGGTGCTAAAGCAATAATGAAGGTGACAAAAAACCTTTGAGTATTATAGGAACATGAAAATTGTGCATTGCCTTCTGGAGGTAAGACCTTTAGGGACATCCCAAATAGGAAAGTGGACATTTTTTTCATGAAAAATGGAAAGAGCGACTCAGACACTCAATTTATATTTCCAAATTACGAGGATCCCATAAGTTGTCAGCATATCCAACCATTTAAGTTAATAACCTGAAGTGTAGCTCCAAGGAATTATTGGAGACATGCAGTATAACAAGCTTTCCAGTCAAAAACATGTAATATTTATGGAATAAATAATGTTATATGTAGTCAAATAGAATGATCCCATAGAAAAAAAAAAGCGAAAAAATCTACAAGCTCAAACAAGGATGGTACAATTCTTGTCAACGTGAACCCACTTCAAAGTTGACAATTACGTTTGAATACCAAAATCGATCAATGGAAACACAATCATACATCACTCTATTGGTCTACGGTGCATGGTTCAGCCAGAAGCAATGTCCATATACTCATTACATAAGTACAGGAATACAATTTGTCCATGAAAAACAGATAATATATACCTGACAAAATCTCCTTTTAGAGCAGGAGTGCCAGAATACTGGATGCTTACATCATCCCCATGATTTGCCCACACTAAATGAGAGAAGGAAAAGCAAAATAATCAACAACCATGAAATCCTCGAAGTCTTTGAGAAACAAAACAGGATAATGAAGAGTGTCAATAGTACATAAGTTCAACACAAACTAGACAATAACCATGGTACTCACATATTTTAAAGTTCTCATCAAAGTTCGGATGTGCGCTAATGGTCTCTTCAGCACCAAATATACCTATACGCCTTAGTTGAAATTCCAACATTTTTCGTCCTATCATGCTCTGTCACCACAATTCATGAAGGCATGACATGAGACGAAGAATATGAGATCAACTATAAATTTTGAACTTATCCAGATAATTGAAGACAAGTTCAAGAATCCGATGAATCTGAATCCACGCAAACCAGATACTTCCTCCTTTCTTTATTAATCACTACAGACTCCTTTGGAGCACATCGTAAGGCAATGGAAAATGTAGAGACATGTGAAAGACAAGTGGTCCCCAATGCCATGTGAAAACGTACATATGTGAGAGGAAAAAGATACTATAGATGAGTATGTAGTGAACAGAGGAAGTAAATCAGAGGAAAGATTCCTTAAGTAGCACGTCACAGATGGGAGTTCCAGTAGAATTTACAAAAGTTCTAATGAATTCACACTCAGTAATGGCAGCATAAATAAAATAGAAACCACTCAACAAACCTACCTGAGTGACATTGGTGCGATCTAAGCAATCAATACAATTAGTCCTCACAATGCCAGTTTGCTCCTCAACTTTTCCGCCTTTTTCATTCAGCAGGAGATACCTATGACATAGATCCAATTACAGCAATCAATGAACAAATCCTTCACATTAACACTAATCGTATGCAGACATAGAATATATTAAACACAACTGATAGTTTTCTCCGTCCACTGACGAACATTAATCATGAAGATGGAGAAAGATATTTATTACCAATAATTAAAAAAACAAAGGTAATAAGATCATACAAGTTACAACTTCATTATATTTTCTCACAAAGAGAAACTACATATAGTATTCAGTGACAAAAAAGAATAAAATAAATTCCTTGGTTAATAGATTTTGTATGCTAATGAATTGTTTTAGAGAAACCTAGATTCTAGTTAGCAGATCAATTACATCTTTAATATATATGTTTCTGGAGTTGGATACATTCAATACATGAATGACAGTAAGACACGGATAATTCAAGGACTCGCATTTTATGCTGCTACATGAACTACCAAATAGTCCAGGGAACAAGTTTAAATCACTCTCATGCCATTTATGACCATGAAAAAGAAAGGGGAGCCATGCACTATTTGTAACAAGATCCAACAAACTTCACTCAACTCCTCCCAGTTGATTTAAATGGCTTTTTCACCAAACAAAGAATAGACAACCTTCCCCTGTCACCATCATGACCACTAGCTTGTCTACTACTTCTCATTCCACTCTCCTCTAAACAGCCCTAATCTACTCTCCCTAACACTATAAAAGGTCCTTCAAATGCACAATAATCACATGTCACTTTAATACCACCTTCGGTAGGCACATTCGGCAACATAAGTAATTTTATATTCATAATTTTCCTCTCCTCACCATACCACCTCAAACACCATGAACCACCTGAATCAAGTACGGGAAGAAAGCAAATTGGATACTGATTCCGTCCAAAGTCGCCACTCCAACCCAACCTAGGCTTCAAAAGTTTGAACTGAATTTTGACTTTAATTTTTTTTTAAATGATACTTTAAGTGGTCTCAAGCTCAAACATTTTGACTCCAAAGTACAAACATGCGTCAAAATTTTAGATAACACATACTCGCTGAGTTTCTTTTGGTTGCTAAGTTGTCTTTTGGCCTATTTATATACTAACTTTGACGGAATGTTTTGACTAATATCCAAACACAAATTTTAGTATGTAGAACGTTTTAAGACTTATCTCAATGTATATTTCACAGCCATCAACTTCTTTTAAGTTTTTGTTAATAGCTAATTAGAGATATTAATGGCAAAATTGTGTGTTCGCAAATGTGCAAGTCAAATCATTGCAAATAAAAGAAATATAATAATCCTATTATCCTTCACATTCTGAACTTACAAACTTCGGTATTTGTAAGACAATTTTAAGAATATACTCTCAAAGGATACTATGAGATTTTAAATGTGACATTTATGTAATGATGTTTTACTGATTCTGCCTTTTACCATTAAGTACTAGGTTTCCCTAAGAAGCATTTGCTAATCGTCAAAAGAAAACTTGTTTGGCCTAAACAGATTTAATGGTACCTAAAAGAAAATGAATACATACAGATGTTACCAAATTTCAGAATCATTTGGATTGTATTTTGACTCATGAAAATGTGAGGACCATTGTTTTGAAAGTTTGGGCTAGATTTGAGCTTATTCCAGTCCAAAATATATCGGTTTGGATTTGGATTTGGATTTGGATTTAGAGTTGGCAAAGTCCTACCTAGCCCATCTAATTGAAACCCCTGAGAAAGAAATGGTCTGAAGAAAGCATTCATATCTCATCAGATTTATGTCAAGTCTATCCCTTATCATCACAGTTATCCTACCTTCACAGCAGTCTACCTAAGACTCTGACTTCTTCTCTTTCCTCTTAAGCAATACACACAAACAACCACAACCAGTAAACTACTCATAATATACAATAGAAGTACTTTTTGATACAAATCTACCAATATATCTTAACATTTATATCAATTTGATAGAGGGGAAATTTTAAGTCAAAGCTCATCCCCTATAAGCAAAGCAACAGATATAAGGGAATTAAGGTAGTAACTTCCACTTCCAGTGATTCCATTATCTTCCGTCTACTTTGATATGTATCCAGATAGATACTAGCTTATAATCACAGAGCCTCCTCTAAATTGCAAGGAAAATAGAGTTTTAATTCAAATTCCAAGTTTCAGTCATCTGGGGTTCAAATTATGAGGGGTAAGGTAAATTTAATTTAGCTTCACTCACTAAACAAAATTAAACTATCTTAAATTCGATTATACACGCCTAATCTAAGGGTTTAATTCTTGATATTACTCACCAAAATTAAGGTTTTTTTTTATGCTAGAGTCACACTCACACACACAAGGAGAAATATGGAAAGAATTCCAATATTATTAATCAACTCAACTATGTCTTTAAAGTTACAACATAATGACTTCAATAGTCACAGCTAATAACCCTAATATCAATCTAGAAGTATTCCTTAATAAAGTTTTAGTACCTGCAAAAAAAACACAAACAATGCTAAAATGATGATAATACAATTAGGTCTTTTACGATTCATATTTAACCACTAGTAAACAAAATCTTAACTACAAGTCAACTTTGCATAAATCCCAACAAAATGATTGCACCAAGAATTCCATATTTCCATCCCACAAAGATGCATGAAAGTAGGCTGCTCTTAATATGCAATGCGTAACAAGACAAAAGACAGCTTTATGCAATCATTAGCGCATAAATTCATGAAAGACAAATGATTACTTTCTTCATTTAATTCTAGCAATGCAAGACCATCTCTTACTCGATTATCGACACTTCCACCCATAGTTCACGCCATCAGCTATAGTTTCAAGGCGCGGATTGTACCAAAAATACTAGTTAACCACAAAATATTCTGAATCCGTAAAATTAACTATACCCAAACCTTATAAAGATCACTAAAACTAACAATTTTGGGTACGTCGCCTCTCCACATTATGGTAATTTTCCTAGTAATATGAGAATATGACGTTAAAATATATCGTATGCTTCAGTAACAAATGTTGGACACAGGCACATGCCAAATTATGCTATTGAAGAAATGAAGTGTTCGAGTCCAAACCCATGTCGAAGTGTCAAGAATCCAGCAGATGTATCTGAGGTGAATAAAGGATCTGAGTTACATAGACCATCCTACTACCCTCATGTTGCTACTTTTTCTAGTAAGAAAAAGTAGAAGGAATGAATTTCAGTTACTTTGCAACGTTTAGACATTGATAAGACTATTTAAGACCTTTGTAATTCATTCTTTAACACAAGTGTTTGGTGAGTAAAAACTAGCTTGAACTATTTCCCAAAGTTCTGATTCTATCGTTCTCTATTTGACTCTAAAACTGCTTGTCATATTATCTTGTACCATCCTAGAATTTTAATTGGTGCTGATTTTTGAAAGTTGGATCAGTGTGAGTACTTTGTTTGGGAGCGTTGATCATTAGTATCTACTCTCTGCTGTAGATTTGCTTAGTACTCCAGTCAAGGCTTAATTCACACTTATTCTTAGTCAGTTTATCAAAAACATATTAGTTCCCCGCACCCGAAATAAAGTAATCATTTCTCAATGTTCGTATTCTTGTATAGCTTGGCATGCATTAGATTTTCCCACAGTTGTCATCATAATCAGCCAAAACAGTTGTATTCTACCTCTTTCCTTTAAGCCATATCACTCTTACCCTCCCTCTCCCCCCCCCCTCTCTCTCTCCCCCTCACTAGGACTTGGGATTTGTGAACTATCTCCCATGTATGTTTGCAAGTCCACCTACACAATTTTGCACCACAGATGTATTGGATATGCTGGTGCTGTCCATAAGAAAACTTCTGTAATGTCGTGCATAAATGAACCAGAGTCTGCTTTCTCTAGTTTTCTTCAGAGCCAATACTTTGACCAAAATTTACATATGTTACTCATCAAATACATTTATAGACCCTAGAACTTTATAGAGTTACTTGCCGAACATAAATCAGAGTTTTAATCATGACTTAGATCTCAAAAGTTTCAAGTAAATAAACCACAAACAATTCATTTTTAACTTAATTACAATAGCACGCACATCAGTGACCCATAGGCCATAAGTGATCATAAATATAACTAAGGATAATATCAAGATGAGACCCCAGTCAAAATTCAGCTCGAGTGAGCTTGACTCAATCAAAACACCACTCCTGTCAGCTCTAGATATTCATGAGTCAAGCAAGGTAACTCTAATTCGTCTAGTATATAAGTTTTAAAGTATTTATACATTATGGTACGCTATATCTTATACTTGAATCATAATATATATATATATATATATATATATATATATATATATATATATATATATATATATATATATATATATATATATATATATATATATTTATTTATTTATTTATTTATTTCATAATATATATAATTAATTTTTGTCATCTAATTTTTACTTTTATATATAGTGTCAACAAAAGAAGTAAGAATTCATATTTTGAGACGATGTCAAGTCGAGCTTCAGTCAAACCAACATGTAGAGGTTTCAAGTTCAAGCTAAGCTTCACAGTTTCGAGCTTCCAAATATGAGCTTGACCCGCATGGCCACATCATTATCACCCCCTACTAAATACAACTCACAGGTAGTCATACCAGAGTTTAAGGCATATATTAGTAGCCAAATTTGATGATCCCATCATCGCCTCTTGCTAAAACAAAGACTAGAAACTAATTAGCATTGATACTTGCCTCTTGCTGCAATAAAGACTTACAATAATAATAACAATTTAACAAAGTAACCAATTCTCTTTTTTTGTGACCTTCAACTGTTAGCTTACACACTAGTATAGCATTTTGCAATTCCCCGGCAACACTTTTTCAGCGGAATTTTATGAACTGCAATGATAAATTGAATATGCAAAAAGATGCAGCAGCAAAGCAACCGTGCACAGATCCCTTAACCAATTGTGTCTAGGGCAGTCCAAATGTTACGAGAACATAACCCAAGTCCCCATCAAGAGTAGCAGAGAGGATAAATGAACTTGAAAAGAAGAAAAAGGAGTAACCATGCCCAAGAACCCCATACCTGTTTTTGTTCAAAAAATCTGACATTTGGTCATACAGAATCGAAAGTCGCTCAAAATGTATGTGTCCACATATACGATGGAAATCGAAGTGTAAATATCTACACACACAAAAATAAAAGAAAAAAAAGGCTTCAGCACAAAGAAGAGATTTTCAATTTAAGGGAGAAAAGAAAGTTAATAGTTCATACACCTTATGTCCTCATTCATAATCTGCTGCATTGCATTCCCGTACATCTCACACAAATCGCCCTCACCTCCATGCTGGAAAGAATAGAAAGTGGTTTGAGAATCCCACAAGATTTTATATACGCATACAGACATTAAAAGCAAGCACACTAGCACAGGACAAAATGCCAGTGCCCAAAGGTGTCATCAAATTAAAAGCTAGAGTTTTATGTTTACTTACTAGCATCCTAATAATTTCAGAAAGTAGTTCCATATATGGGGGGTGGGTAAGAAAAAAAAAATTAGAAAAGAAAAGGACATTGATCATATACATCCTTTTTTTCCCTTATTTGCGACGAAGTAGAATAATTGAGAAGGTCCTTACTCCTTACTCTTTTGATGCATTAATATGGTACGATACCTTAGGCTTTCTAAATGACATTGCACACAAACAAGATGGATAATATCAATCAAATAGAAGCACAAAGGTGAGAACATATATACGGAAACTGACAAAGGCACCAACTAAATATTCTTTCTACAAACAAAGAATCATACTTTTTTAAAGTTAGGATAAACACACATATACAACAACAAAAAAGTGTAAGCTAGCATGATAAGCAGAAACATGCCAATGGAAGCAAATGAAGGTTCCAATGTTCTGTAAATGACACCTAATATTAGCAATGTTCTCCTCAATCCTCGTAAAAAAATGGTCGGAAATCCCAACTTATGTTCCTGATTGTGAAATAATGTAAAATTCATCTACCATTTTACCTCCATGCCTCTTCATTTAATTTCGGCATCGCATTAACTACACAAGGTTAGTTATGTCACATTAAGTTTTTTAGCACATTGTTTATTGTTTTATATGCGTAATTGAAATTGTAGTCCTTTTATACTGAAGCTTATAAATTACAAATTCACTTTAATTGTAACTGAAATTGTAATTCCTTCTCACTTGTCACCCTAAGACCCCTTCTAACCAGAACTTAACTCTATATGCATGTGTGAGTGTACTTTTTTGGAGTTACATCACTTTTTCATTAGAGTTACATCACTTGTTCATTAGAGTTATAGAGTGTAATATTCATTCTCATTTCTCATGTAAGTATGCATTCTCATATGAACTCACTTCTATATATATATATATATATATATATATATATATATATATATATATATATATATATATATATAGAATAAAGTTCACATAAGAACAGTGAAATTATAGTCCATATTAGTGAACATATAATCCTAATTTGACATACTACATCATAATCTTTTTCCCTGAAAATATAATCCTTTTGAAAAATTGGCTCCGGAAGGAAAAAATGGTTATAATTTAGCCAAAATAGATTATATATTGGTTAAAAATAATTATAACATAGTGTTCTCATGTTCTTATATAAGGGTTGTTCTCATAGGAACCCAACCTTGTATAAATATAAATATATATACTCCCTCCGACCAAATACTCTTGAGTCTTGACACTTATCAGAGTACATAGTTTTCGATGACAAATTATTGTTTGGTTATCAATTGTTATTTTATTGAAAAGGTAGATGTGATAGGAGGTAGTAGATAGTAGGAGTAGTATTATTTTATTTGGTGGAGAGAGAGTGTGGGCCAATGGTTAGAGTTAGTAGGTAGTAAGAGTGGTATTATTTTATTTAGAGGAGAGAGAATGTGGGCCAATGGTCAAAAGATAGAAAAATTAAAATAATATTGGGTCATATCCAAAACTAAAAGTGTAAAGAGTATTCTAGGACGGATAAAAAAGGAAAGGGTAAAGAGTATTCTGAGACGGAAAGAGTAGTTCCTCCGTTCTTTTTAGCAACGTTTCACTTATTTGGTAATATCATCACTCTATCTCATTCCTATCACATGGGTCCTACTTTTTATCTATCTCTATCTCTATGTTGCAATTATTATCTGTGAAGCTCGGACTCGGCCAGCCACCCTACGACACGGAATCCTGACTGGACGCGGGGAGGAGAAAGTGGACGCGGCATCGATTATTTGTAAACCCTAGATCTGAAAATTGACCTAGAGATACACGATTTTATTTCTTGAGATATTGGGGCTTTTACTCGGGAGGGTGAGTCGTTTACAATGGTCTAAATTTCATCATCTTAACGGCCACTTCTCCAGCGACGGTAGAGGAGAGAGATGAAGGTTGCTGCGTGCTGCTGCTCTAGAAACCCAGATGGTGAAGATCTCTTTTTTTTATCTAATAATTTAATGTGAGGGTGGGAAACTAGAAGGGGGGAGGTAAAAGAACCACGTGAACCAAAAAGTGAAAAAGTAAAGCAATAAAACTGGCCTATTAAATTCAAAAAGCAGTACAGCAGCAGACAGCTGTACTACATTACATTTACACCTTTTTGTTTTTTTGAGGAAACATTACATTTACTGATTTACACCTCTTTTTTCTTCTCTCTCTCTCAAAAAATAGTAAACCTTTAGCTTCTTTTTCTCTTTTACTTTTTTTTTCAATTATACTAGAGCTTTTGAAGTTAAATCTGTAAAATAATATTTCCTAATACTCAACTGCCGTGTCCCCGAGTCCATATCCAAAATTTGGACTCTTCAAAAACGAGTCCACGAATCCTTAAAATTAGAATTTGAAGGGTCCGACACTTGGACCCGTACCCGAGTCCGAGCATCCTAGATTATTATAGATGGAGGAAGTATATATATACTACCTCTATTTATTTATTTTAGATGCAACATTTGATTATTTAAATCCACTCACCAAAATGGCAAATGTTGCATCTAAAAGAAACACTGAGGAAGTATGTACACACACATATATATATGTGTATATATATATATATATATATATATATAGAGGTAGGATCCGCTGAAAACCAATGTTAAGCTGAAAACTGAAAACTTGCTCATTTTACAATTTTTTTGCTCATTTTACCAATTTTTGCTCATTTTACAAATTTTTGCTCATTTTATGATTTTTGCTCATTTTATGTTTTTGCTCATTTTAAGAAACTTTTGCTCATTTTAGTAAACTTTCGCTCATTTTACGAAATTTTTGTTCATTTTATGTTTTTTGCTCATTTTATGTTTTCGCTCATTTTAAGAAACTTTTGCTCATTTTACAATTTTTTACTCATTTTGAGTTTTTTGCTCATTTTATATTTTTGCTCATTTTAAGAACTTTTTGCTCATTTTATCTTTTTGCTCATTTTCAGAAACTTTTTGCTCATTTTATGTTGCAGTTTTCAGTTTTCAGCATAAGGAGTGGTTTTCACGTGATCCTATTCCTATATACATATATATGTATATATATATATATATATGTATATATATATATATATATGTATATATATATATATATATATATATAAAGTGCTCCCAAAATAATTTTCATGGAAAAGATTTACATAATTGCAGAAAATAAGCAATGAATCATACAAGGTTCACGAGTAGAAGTATTAATTTGGAAGAATTTGTCAACACACTAGCATTTCAGTGCACTCATTGACTTAGTGCTTGTTTTGTTGACATAAAAAACATGGGAAGTAAAATTCCTAGAAAGTAGAACAATATAAGAGTTTTTTGGATAACAAAAACATAAGAAATAAATTATTAACCAAACAAACTTAGCACGTCTTAGGAAATGCAACTACATGAAAAAAAAATAGGAATTATCGACTTCTTATGTTCAACCAAAGAGTCACTTAAGCTCAGTATGTAGTCTGACAGGAGTATCCACAGCTAGCCCCTATCAACACGACTAATCATATTGGTCAATGACTCAATGTCATTCAATAAAAAGAGATGTTGACACACCTTATTGACAAGATCAACAGCAAGCACAGCACCGTATCTTTTCCTTAAGTCCAGGAAATGCCGCTCAGCAACTCGTGGCTGCATAAGGCACAAATATAAAATTCTCACAAAGTTAAGAAATCATATAAACGGTATTCATCGGAAAAATTATCCCCCCTCCTCTAAACTATTAAAAACAAAAAGGAAAACTTACTGCTTCCTCTGGTTTCACAATTTCAAATTTTGGTTTATATTTCAGATTAACAATTTGCTCCCACAAGAATGGCATTGACCCACGTACCTGCAGCCACCATATGGAAAGGGTACTAAATATACCTATACAATCTACATACAAGGCCCAACATATATATACAGAAAACTCAGTGAAAACTGAAGACAGCTCATTTGCTCTTAACTAAAAAACAAACAACACAATTCATTTTATTAATATTCTCCTTACTTCCAAGTCTTAGCAAGTGTTTTGAAAATCACTCACTAATAATCTTGTCAACGTACCATTATCATTTTGCCTTTAGATTACCCATCAACATGAAGATTATGTGGTACATAGACCACTATCATCAGCTAAAGTAGATCAAACGTCAACATAACAGAATTTATCAAAAAAGAAGTGGGAACCAAGTTGCTTCTCATAAGCACAGACAGACCTTTCTTCCCTCCCATATATAATTATAGCATGAATTTTAGTGTAGCATCATGATATGAATTACTCTTCAAAACCAAAGTTATGAATAAATAAAGCTTAAACACTTAACACCACCGAAACTCATATGACAACCAGCATTCGAGCCTCTATAGCTACACTAGGGAATGAGTTAACATGACCTGGAGTTGGTGTTAACGCTAAAGTTTTGGCCAGAAGGTGGAATCAATTTTGTCACGCCAAATGGCGTTACAGACGTGAGCTTTCAAGTTAGTAAAGTAATGAGATCTGCATATTCATAGTAATAGGAAGTGTATAACCTGGTATGTGATAGATATAGTCATCAAATATGACAAGCTATTTCCATGAGATGCGACCATTACCACAAACACAACCACGTCCATAATATTTTAACTTGGTGCGAACACCTTAGGAGATAAAATTCGAAATGAAGATATGCAGAGGAGATGCAGAGCTTTCTTGTTGTTTAGATATTAACAATGGCAGGCATAGATTAATAATTGAATGGAAGATAGGTAAGTTGATATCTTTCCCTAATTGTAGATGAACAGTAACTTTATTTGAAGTCCAAATATGTAGATATTGATGGATTCAGAAACTATATATCTGGTGGTTAAGTTTAAACAACCACACATAATGTATCGCTTTCCATCACAACCCCGTATATTACTCGTTACCTGCACAAAAGATGCTGCATACCCATTCAACTGCATAATTTGCTCGGTTTCAACAAAATTAGCAACATAACCATCAGGATCAGCTCCTCTTCTCCACATTCGGGTACCTAAAAAAAGTAAGCACTTCATGAAGTAAAAAACTTATAATGACCTAGCCCACTCTAAACCAGTGTGGACCTAATGCTAATTCATGTGATTTATGAAAAATAAGGTCAGTATAAAAAAAATAGATATAAAAGATGAGTAGATATAAATTGTAAAGTTTGACTATGTGGAAAAAAAAAGGTTACTATGTCACAAAGTGAAATTTTCATTATGGTAAACTAATGTAAGAAAGAGTGACTATATTTAAAAAAACGGTCACTATGGTAGGTAGTAACTGTATAGTGTAACTTAAAATTTTAAAAGGTTACTATATGAAAAAAAAGGATCACTATGTTAAAAAAGTGGCTTTGGTCCACAATAATATTAGTGTGGGCCAAGTCCATGCAAGACTAACTCCTTCATGAAGTAAAACTTTAGTGAATAAGTTGAAAGAGAAACTCTATCATATAAAATTACAAGTGAGTTAAAGGAGCACAGTATCAGGCTGCCTGCCTTCCTTAAAATTTGAAAATTTTTAGATTGAAGTAGGCAGCCAAAAATTCTAGTGATCTAGTCTATCAATCTAGGTACGAAATAAGATACATCACTGTTTCATGTTTGTCCACAAAATAGGGATTGATATATGAGACATCATAATGTATAGTCAATGGACTCATAGTATTTCATACTCAATAAATAGCAACAAAATAGTAAAAAATTCATGAATAACTGAAGACAAGTTCTATCATCCAAATAAGGGGGTCTCTCATAACTAGTTTTGTGAAAGCATGAAAAAATATTAGGCGCAAAGTAACTTATACTAGTGACAGCTAGTATCATGCAACAAAATCTCCCCCAACCCCTCTCCAATAACAACAATAGGAAAGAACGCTAGAAGGCTTCATGGATGCACAAGAAGCTATTAAAGGAAATTAATTACAAGTTGCACTCGAATTTGTGTCATGAAACTAATACCAATCCCAAACATACACACTACACAGGGGACTACCTTGATCCATCAGCAGAGCAACCCACTGAAAGCAATGGACTAACTCACAGAGCAAGTGAGGTGGAGACACCTCAACTATCAAAACAGAGGAGACAGATCATTGAAGCTAAGATAAAATTCGAAGTATCCTACCACTGAAAGCAATGGACTAACTCACAGAGCAAGTGAGGTGGAGACACCTCAACTATCAAAACAGAGGAGACAGATCATTGAAGCTAAGATAAAATTCAAAGTATCCTACGTTTTTTCCCTTTCATTTAAGATCAATCTCTAGCATTTTAGGCAGTGCATAATAAGGTTATTATGGATTTTATTTGTCTAGGATTGCATAGCCATGCTTTCTAAGTGATACAGTTTTTAGTGTGATCGATAAGGTCCAGTTAGCATTCAATTGCACATCAATGGACCCAACAATATAGGTTATGCCATCATTTCTCATTCCAGATGATAGAGTAGGTTAACAAGTACATGGGCAACATTTAGCTCATTTCATGCATTACAAGATCCTTGCTTCAAATATTAAGGAGACTAGGGCACGTAGGGGTCTTTAGGTGCTTAGTACATCAATATATATACAAGCAGAAATATAATGCGGACGAGAAGAACAATCACGAATGCCTCCTGGAGGAGCAGTGAAGTTAACATAAGAAAATCCATGCATACCAGTTCTCCTGGTACATCTGCGAGCAATCACAGTGACATCAACGATATCCTTCCCTATAGCAGCTTGGAAGTGATGAAAACCTTGTGGAAAGTTAAGTACTCCATTTAACTAGGAAGACACCAAAGAAAGTTGCTTCCAGGTAACACAAAAACTACATAAAAGGATACTTCCTTGAAGAACGGGAAGCAAGTATGGATCAAGCTGCCAAATGAAAATGCTGATCAGTCCTCTAATTGAAATGGTAATTCAATAGCAAGAGTGACAGAAACAGTTACAGTTAACAGTGAAATGAATTACTAGTAATTGTAGCAGTAGCAGCTATAATAATGGCAACAGCAGTAGTATTGACAATGACGGTGGATCAAAACAGAATAGCACATAGAGATAAGAAAATACACAAACCTTGTTGTCAATAAGTACTTCCATCATATAGTTGTTCCACAAATATCTTGGGTCCGCCTGCAGCAATCATAACTAGAATTAACATTTTTCCTATGAAAAAAAAAAAAAAAAAAAAAAAAAAATATATATATATATATATATATATATATATATATACATAGAGAAAGAAGCATATAAAGCTGGTCATTCACAGGTAAAAGACTAGAAGTGGCAACCACAAATACACTCAATTCCCTTAGATCTCCCTAATTAAATACTACCTGAATGCTCCAAAAGGCAAAAGCCCACTCCCACAAGGAGATGAAAATGGTTACTCTATACCAGAGCAAGGGCCATATAGCTCTCATAGAATATGCACATTCCATTCATAATACACTAGAAGAAGGCCACAGCCAGTGGTATCCTGGACAATTGGACATCATATGTTCCAGAATTTGGAAGTTGGAGCAATTAGAAAAAATAATTCGCTAGGTAGCTTCTTTTGCGGCCCACGTGAGTACGTAATTTGGTATAGTCGTGATTTTGTGATACAGTACTCCCTCCGTCCCATTTTAATTGACAAAATTTACTTTTCAGGAATTCCCGAACTAGTTGTCAAGTTTCCATATTAAACAACAAAAAACTTACTGTGCCACTAAACTCAATTTTTATTGGTCAAAAGTAATACTAAAAATGGAAAACATAACAATAAATGATGTTCCCTTATTTTATTTTTTTATATTCCCATAGTTCGACAACTAAAATGGGACGGAGAGAGTATTATTTATTCAGTTCACTTATCAATCTTAAGCTTTTTGCTTGAGTTTTGGACTAGATTTCTGCTTTGCCAGAACCAGCCATACACGACTTTTTACCCCACACTCCCCAAATTAATAAATAAAGGAGAGAGAGAAAGAGATACAGTCAATGGTCAAAAGGGAGAAGACCAAAAATGCAACAGCGATCACCAAAGGTAGGCGAAATAGTAAACAGTGCTTAGCAACCGTACCAACTGATTCTTCAAGCACTCCTAAGACACTTCCCAGCATATATACCTCAATCTAGGGAATTGCATCTTCAACTTTTCACTTTACTACATATGAATTGAACTAGATTTGAAAGTTCCTGATAGTTATTCCTCTCTAACAAACTGTGAATCATAGACCGAATCACAGATGGAGATTTTAAGGTCGGTATGCCAATTCAATCGTTCCATATGATGCAGCACACTATGTATTTGTACACCAAAGAACCGCAATACATTACGCGGTTACAAAATGTGGTTACTAAGGATTCTCCAAAATACTTCCTTCTCCTTAACCTCTCCAGATTTACTCAAAAAAAGAGTATATGCAATAAACTCTCAAGCAATAAGGGGTTGGGATCCATTACCCACCACACAAGGCAAAGAAGTTACCTCAAAGGCAGTATACTATCTTAAAATGGGAAATCACATGTGATAAACAACATTCATAATTAGCTGGACAAAGCAAAGAGATATGCAGCAAGATAGCAAAACCCTGGCCTCCTATGAAGCATAGAGAGCTTTGGAATATGAGGTTTCCCTCTTAGTAAAATATTTCCAATACCGAAGTTGTCCTCGTGCTAATGAAGCGCCTGTCCTATGTGTGTGGAACCAAGTCTTTTTCGGTTACAGCCTTCCCCTCGAATACATAGGGTAGGTAGGGCTGGCCGGCTGGGTAAGAAGGGGTCCCCTGTTGCCAATAAACTTTTCCCGGCCTTACTTTATTTAGCTGGATTGTACTTCTATAGCCATATGAACACCCTCACTTTAAGAGGAACCTTTGCCAATGAAATCATAAATAGGAAAGGGAGGATAGCATGGCATAATCACACGAAATAACACCCATCCGCACCCTATATCATCAACTCCTCGGTAGTGGAAAACCCAAAACCTCAACAAGCAAAGTAAGACCTCCATCTCCCTTCTGCAAAGAGGCCTTGTCAAGTGAAAGTCCAAATATTGACAGCATAATAAAGGAAATGCAGACATCATGAAATGCCCGAAGACGCTTTATTGAAGAGGACTTTTATGGGAAAACAATGATTCTCATAAAGGATTTCATTGCGTTAAGTAGGAAGATGCCAGACCTAAGCGTGCTGGAGACCTTAGCACTAGACCTATCTGCTTGATGAATGATGCTCTTAAAGGGAAATGGTTTTGGAGGTTTGCAAATGAAGATGATGCTTTGTGGAATAACATTATCAAGCACAAGTATGGTGTTGAATACATAGGTTGGTGAAGTAAGAATATCACTTCCCTTCACAATGTAAGCAATTGGGTATCCATTTCAAGTGGTTTGCATAATTTCAAGTTCTGGTTTGGGTTCAAAGTTCAGTTTTAGCATAATATTTGGTTTGGGGATCAATCTTTAAAAGCTCAATATTCGGGTTGTTAAGATTCTCCTAAAGAGGCCACCAATTCTGAAGTGTTAACTTGGAGTGGTAACCATAAGCATTTAAATGTTAAACTTTATGGGACTTCCTAACAATTGAGAAGAAGACTGAGTCTCAAGGTTTTGGAAGTGTTTCTGTTCAAGAGGTTTCCATGGAAGGGAATGATGAGATGTTTTGGCGTCATAGCAAGAGTAGCTCCTTTTCAGTCAAGAGTTTCAGCTTCTTCCTGGTAAAAAGTTTACCCATGAGCTTCCCTGCTATTGATATTTGACAAACAAAAGCTTCTCCTAAAGCTTCTTCTTTCGCTTTGGCAGCAGTTAAAGATAAGATTCCTACCGAGGATGTTCTTGTATGAAGGAGTTTCTTCATTACTAGTCATTGCAATTTGTGCCTTAGGAGGAGGAACCTATTGATCATCTCCTCCCCTTCTGTCTTTCGCTTCTTTCTCTTTGGCACTAATCTTTAACCTTGTTTAGGTTAAGTCCAACCTTGTTATGTAAAAGATGCTTTTGTTGCATGGAAAAGAAGGGTGAAAGAAGGTTCGCTTGCCGAGAATTGGAGGATAATTATGTTGGCAATTTGGTGTTGCAGTTGGAAGGAAATAAACCAATAAATTTATAGGGGCTTTGCTTCCTCCTGTGAAGCTTTCATGTTCCATTTTTTAAGTCTTTTTTGGAGTCATGTTTTGGTAATTGAGCGCCACTTAACTTTCTTTGATTTTGTAGATATATGCTCCACAACAGCATGAGGACTTGAGCGTTTTGTCATTAGCCCTCCTTTTGTAAGTTCGTGACACCCCCTTAGTGTCTTTTTAATCTAATTCTATCTTACTTATCAAAGAAAAATGATAAACACAGAAATTAATTACATAAGAACTGTTATCCCTGCGATATATCCTCTCGAACATGATACAATTATATTAAATATCGCACCAATTCAACATGACCACATTGTAAGAAAATTTAAATTTAAATTTTACCACAAATGTGATATTAGACTGGGACAGGCACAAACCACCCCCGTCGCCCACGAAAGTAATACCACGGTTGCTACCACCTCGAATATTTAAAACCACTACAGACACTATCACAATTCAATGTTGGTATTTTCGTTGCTAAGTCAAGTCAATCTCTCGACTCACGAGATTCCATGTTGGATATAATGCAAATGGAAGTTGTGGTATAGACTAAAGGGCCATGCTGTATATGAGAGTTAGCTTTTCAGTTACAAAGTCTATTCCACTCTGTTTTAAATGTGCTGTAACAGTTGCTTATTTTTCTCCCCCAAATCTGATTTCTTTCCTTAAATACAGAGCATGGTGTCAAAACAAGGCCGCATCGTTTTGTATCGCCCGTGTCGTAAAGGTTTTCAAATCTACCGAACCGATATTACCCGCATAGTAAAGGTGTAAAAAAGCCGCGTTCTAAGCAAGTGCTAGAGATATCTCATGGTCTAAGCCGATATTTGGCGATACGACAATCGCATCATCCCCGTTCCTGTATCACCGTGACCGTTACCGCGATCGTGACCGAAACCGCATTTTCGAACTATGATACAGAGAGCTTTTATGGATTAATTTTCTGGTTTAATTTGACCAATTTAATTTGGCAGATTTCTCTCTTAAAATCTCTCTTCAGTTACGGTTTGTTTTTGGCTATAAAACAAGTGTTTTGCTGTCCTCAGATACACAGAAAACATTATCTTCTTCCTCTCTTCTTTTCTGATTTTCTCTCTAGTTCTTAGCATTATTATGAGTTCATAATTTCCTTTATTTAAGGGGAATAGCTGTGTGAAATCTTGACGCCACTTCCGATTGCACCATACTCGGGCCGATTTTTGCTTCTAAGACAGTGTTTCCAACACGTCACAGCTTCATTATAACATTAATCTTTTTGGCCCACATTGTTATCCATCTACTGTTTTTGCAGAGCTATATTTACTACATTCCATTTTACCCTACCCTTTAACAAGCAAGCAAGTCTAAACTACAAAAACAACAAAAATGATAGATACGACTACTGGCCTTTCCATCTTCCTCTATGACTATTTCATCTAAAGTTGGTAAGTAGAACAACATTTCTTGAGGGTGAGGGCACACATGTTTTTCCAAATCCTGAAACATACTTGCTTGAATGAGGCAGCATCCAAGTCTACGTTGTATAGAAAGGTCTTCTCCCTTATATTAAAAAGAAGGGCCTACAAAGACCATGCCCTACCATGCATGCACAACAATCTAAGCACACTCAGTAACCAATTCATGTACGCAAAAATCATACTATCTTTCAATGACATGCTAACAGCACACCAGGATCAAGAGGTAACCGCCACACCCATTTATTCACTAAAACAACATTCTTCAAAAGCAATCTTCCAAAACCTGAAACCCCCTTCCACTTGTGTGGGACACACTATAAGCATGCCTTCATCTCAATTATTCCACTTTTAATGCCATCCTCATTGCTCATTGCCAATAAAACCATTGTTGCATACTTGAAATCTAATCAATAGGCTTACTATGCAGTCTTGAATCCCCAATGCGAAGTATCATGTCTCCTAAAACTTCCTAAAGTTTAGCCTCATAATATGAAATCTCCTAGCAAAAAAAGGGAGCATATTTCATTCTGCATTTTTTATTGTCACTTGTCAATGCTCAGGTGGTTCCCTGGAATTAAAACTCTCCCGTTCCGTTACAGAACAGCCGTTCTGTAACGAATTATGGATTTGTCGTTCCGCGAAATGCCGTTACAGAACGCCATAATAAAAATCACATACTTCTCACCTTAGTTTTAAAAAGCGCGCCCAAGGCGCGCCTAGGCGCAAGGCGAGCCAAGGCGTTGAGAAAAACGCATCCTACGGCTCAGGCGGGGCGGAGAACAAGAGGCGCGCCAAGGCGCAAAAAAGCGCACGCCTTTGAAGGAGGCGCGAGGCGCATGAGGCGCACGCTTTTCGTCTCCAGGCGCGCGTGTGGGCCACGTGTCTTTTTTTCCACGTTTTTCAATTTTAAAAGCTTATTTCTTGGCATCCTTGTTCCTCGACATTGCCTAACCTAAACCCTAGAACTCGAATCTTCTCCTTGTCTCTGGTTCGCTGCTTGCTTTTCCTCCTTCGCCGGTGGTTTGATGTCGTCAGCGGTTGTTCTCTGGTCGCCGGTGGTTCGCTTCCCTCTCCGGTAAGTTTCTCTTCTTCGTCTTCTGGTTTTCTTTCTTCTTCGTTTTTCTTTTTCTTTCTCTTCTCTGGTCGCTGGTGGTTTTCTTTCTCTCTTCTCTTCTTCGTCTTCTCGGTTGTTCTCTCGGTCGCCGGTTCTCTCGCCCCCCGGTAAGTCACTTCTCTTCTTCGTCTTTTGTTTTCTTTCTTCTTCGTTTTTTTTTTTCGTTCTTTCTTTCTTATTTGTTTTCTTCTTTCTTTGTTATTTACTCTCCAAGCCTCTTTCTTCTTTCTTTTTGTTTTTTCCCTTGAGGCAGGGAGTTTCTTTTTTTCTGTCTTTTCTTTATTTCTTTCTTTTTTTCTTTTTTTCAAGGTTGTGAGTTCATTTTTTATTTCTTAGGCAATTGAGGCAGTGAGTTTTAATGTTTTATATTTAAAAATCCAGTTACATGCTTCTCTATTTAATTAGTTTTGAAATATTATTTGAATTGTGTTTGTTTCTCTTTCTACTTTGACTTGTTACGGTATTCTAGCTATGAATTATGCTTTCTTTTATCCTTTTATGGGTCTTTAATATAATATCTATGTCCTTACAAAAAAAAAAGTGCGCCTTGCGCCTCGGTGCGCTTTGCGCCTTGCGCCTAGGTGCGCCTTGCGCCTTTTAAAACTAAGCTTCTCACCGCGTTGTCCGTTCCGTAACGTGAACTCGCCGCGTTAGAACGCTTTTATCCCCGTTACATCCGTTCTTTTCAAATATCAGCCAAAAATATTTTATAATTTAATTATATAGCTAATGTAACATGATATTCTGATAGATTTAATTATATTATGTTGTAATAATGCTTCATAAACTAAAATAAAGCAAATAAGGTTAGAACATATTAATGTAAAAAATTCACGCCGCGTCGTCCGCGAAACGTTCTATTTCCCTGTTACAAGTCGTCCCCGCGACAAGGCGACCGCGACCGCGTTTTTTTTCTATGGGTGGTTCCCTCAAGTCTCCCACGACACACTAAATGTCTAAGTCAGGGAGATCCACAGATTTTGTTATTAGTATAGGGAATGGAGCATGTATTGTTGGAGTATTATATGCTTCGAATGTGAGGAGTGCTAATTCGCAACAGATTGCACCATTCTTTATACGAGTTGCTTAAACCTTGATGTTTTAAAAGCCTGATGACATAAAGCCGGGCCACTGCAGTGCCTGCTGATCCTCGAAGCAGTGCCAGTTTTCAGGGGCACCTTTAGATATGAGTGTCGAATTTTTCAAGCTTGAGGTTACCTTTTTCAACTTAGGTCTTGTCCTCTTCAACTTAGAAATATTAGTTTTTGTAAATATCACTGTTAATCAGCAAAAATCAGTTTTTTTCTTGATGGGAATTAATAACTGCATTTTTTAAAAATCACTATAAAAAAAAGAGTTCAGTTTTAATCAATCAAAATTATTTCTAATCAGTCTAAATCAACAAAAACTAATCAGCACAAAGAAAAGGTTTCAATCAGCAAAATGAGTTTAACCGGTAAAAATAATTTAAGCAACTGAAGAGAGCAGGGCTTTGATATTCACTATAAGGTTTTAGCTTGGTGGTTCTTTTAAGTGTAAAAAAAAGACTACAAAAATATTGAAAGAGTTGCTCAATATTCATTGTTCCGTACTCCATCCACTTCAAACATTGGCCACAATCAACTATCATGTCCAAACCTCGTCAAATATTACCATTATTTTCTTTTATTATACCATAGTAAGCAGATAATCATAGGTGGAGAAGCAACATTTTTAGATTATAGATTAATAGATACTTTTATAAATTGATTGTCAAAATAAGCAACATTTGACAGCCAACACGTGGCCTATAAATTTGAAATGGAGGCACAAATTCAATTGAAATTTGCATCATTGTAATTAAGCATATGATGTTTTCAACTTACTACAGGCTCATGAAGTAAGTACAACCAACTAGCAATAGTTAAAGATCCATTTATCATGATTCTACTCTTAATGACAAAAAGTAGGTGTACCTGTCTCCAAAGAGGGATCGTCTTTGATTCATCTCCTAAATCATGCAATCTCTGCATACTACAATAGACAAATGTTAGAAGCTCATAAACACATTTCATGTTTGACCAGTTGTCCTTAAACTACCCACCCACCCCGCCTTCCACAGCCATCTCCTACAAAGCTGTAATTTCTCTTTTGGCTAAGCTGAAAAATTAGCACGCCCTCACATTGCACTTATGGGTCTCGCGATCAAGTATGATAATATGCCCTCAATAAACAAGCTATGAAACCGTCATATTGGTGAAACAAATTAAAAATAGACCGAAAGGGTGTCGATCAAGTCCTAAAGGAAGACTAGAGCCAAATATAACATGTCATCAAGTTATCACAAAACTTCATATCTACAAATTAAGGAAAAGGCATTTGCAGATCAAGAAAGTCGCATATCTTGAATTCAAAGAGATACACATAACAACCCAAAAACTGAGCTTTTATCTTCAACAGTTACTGCCAAAACTGTAGAAACTTAAGGTTTCAACTTTCAACCAATGTACTAATGGTAACAAGTTACAAGACTCTCCAGTTAAAAGTATCAGATCAAAATGATATACAACAGCAGCTGTTTAGCAAACTGTCAGCCAAAAAAGAGAAGATAAAAGCTCCAACAAAATCCATAAAAACTGTAGCCTGATCACAGCAACAAAAGATGGAAAACATAAACTATCATCAGGAAACAAATATCAATTAAGAAAAACCAAACCACCAACAAAATAGACCTCCAGTGTCATTACTCCATAGTCCCTAAGGAGTTTCTATGAACAAAGACTACCATAATCACTTCTCAATATTGCAACTGTAAGTTTTGCAAGTAGTGTCAGTATATAACTCTTTTATGACTACATTAAAGGGGGGGTCGGACCAGGTCATGAATTCTTTTTAGATGTGGGATAGAATTGATTCCTGGCCTCAGTTAGGTGTCATGCTTCCATGGACTTTCCAGGATGAATGTTCTACTTTTTACACTTCACAATTCACATACTTCATTTAATAGATTTTTCTTTGGTTCTTAAGAAAAAATGTATATATATGATAAAAAGAAACATGTGAAACATTTTGAAAACAAGAATACTGAAGAAAAGCAGTAACAATGGATAGAATAAGTAAATTACCTCAGTGTTAGATTGGCATCATAAGAGAAAAACAGCCCAGGAGTACTCTCTGCAGCATTTAATAAAGAGGAATATTCCATCTCCACCCTTTTCTGCCAAAGTTGATAAATCAAAACTGTGAACTTTAATCACTCAAGAAGAAAGAAACACGGAAGTGAATCTGATTTTTGTGTCACCTGCTCTGCTGGGGAACTCTTATGAGAATGATCACATGGCAATATCTTTATAGACGAAACTTTAAAAATAGGATGCCCCAAGTAAGATCCAACACATTCACGTTCCGTTATAACAAATAAATATAATCCTGCAATGTTGAGCACAATTTGGTATAGATCAACAAATTAAGAGACACCAAGCATTGATTGTAATTTAAACCAATTTATGAGATATTTATGCATTTCTTGGACCAACTGTTCTGACTTGCAACTCAGGAGCATAGTATAATGAAACAACAAGTCCATGTACAGTCGTCTTTGACGGTAGTCCAAGTCAGATAAATCTTTGATTTTCTTTCGAGATCTTCAAAGGCCTACTAGAAAGTTCAATAAATCCTTGCAGGTTAGAAATTATATTAGGGTCCTTAAGAATCACCTAAGCTGAATTAAAAAGGCTGATACCACCAACGAGGTAATTTTTAATAATTTATTTTGGTACGCTTTCCCTAACCATCAAACCCAAAAAAGAAAAGCCCCTATTCCCCCCTCCCCAATAGACACACACACACACACACACAGACTAACACATAAAAGAATGTATTATATTGTCCTAGATGGAGCAAAAACATATATATACATACAAACTCTATTCTTCCAGCTAATTCTACTGCACCGCAAACTTTTTAAGAAAAACAACTTGCAAAGTGGCAGTCATTTTATCAATCAAAACTCTAATTCAGCTTGCAATGATCATACAATCAACAACTATATCCAATGCACAGAATTAACAAACTAGCTTGCCTGCCAAGAGCTTCAACACGCCCATCACACCATAAATTGTCTGTATTTTAGGTACGCGCACCGCACTGCAATGTGGAAGTTCATCTGAAAACGATGCAATTTAAGTTCACAAAACTAAACAACACAATAATAACCACAAGCACAAACATATCACATTCAAGGGAAAACATCTTAATTGCGAAAAAAGAATAAAACCAATTAGCTTCATGGATCCATCAACCCGGCTGACTGACAAAAAGGAGCCTCCTGTGCCATCAGTAGGCTCAACAATATATTCATCAGGAAATTCCCAGAGTCTCATCCTTGCATGTAACTTGTGTTCTGAGTCTCCTTTGTTTGTCATTCTCGATAATCCCACTTCACAATTCACAAACAAAATTTCAGATCAATCACTTAAATACCCATATCACTAATTAACTACAATAATCTAATGAGTTTGTCAAACATGAAATCAACAATAATTAACTTCAAGAATCTAATGAGTTTGTCAAACATGAAATCAACAATAATTAACTTCAATAATATAATGAGTTCGTCAAACATGAAATCAACAATAATTAACTTCAATAATCTAATGAGTTTGTCAAACATGAACAAATCAAACAAAAAGATTACAACAGACAACAATAATGATTATGGAATAATCCACAAACTCTACATCAGATTACCTTCTCTGTAATACGGTAATACCCTTAATTTTTTTAAATAAATAAGAATTTGAAACGAATCATATAGCATATCAATTCAAAATTTTGTCCTTAAAAGTATCTAAGATCTCATTACTTTTTAAAAAAAACGAATGAAAAGTATGTAATAATACGCATAAGACAATGAATGGAAGAAGAAGACGATCAGAGCAACTTACGGAAGAATGATGGTTGTAACTGGAAATAGAGATCGTCGAGTAAGAGAGAGAATAACGGGAAAAAAGACAGAAATATGTCGAGCACGTCGGGAAAAAAAATATGTCGTCAAAATTAGCTGACTTGTGACACAATACGTGACTTAAGGAAATTCAGTCTTCTCCCCTCTAATTTTGCCCAAAAAACAGGTTCTCTTTTTTTATTTTTTTACAGTCAAAATTTTTTTTTCCATTGTTTCTTTATCCCAGGTCAAATCTAAGCTATTATATATACTTTGGCCCTGTTCTTTTGAACTTATTTTGGTTGAACTGAACTGAACTTATTTTATTTTTGCTGAACTGAACTTATTTTTGCTGAACTGCACTTATTTTTTACTTATTTTTGATGAACTGAACTTATTTTTACTTATTTTTGCTGAACTGAACTTATTTTTGCTAAATAATAATAATAAATAATAAATAATAATTATATAATAATAATAAAGAATAAAGAATAATAAATAATAAATAATAAATAGTAATAATAATAAATAATAAATAATAAATAATAATAAATAATAAATAATAACAATAATAATAGATAATAAATAATAATAATATTAATAATAATTAATAACAATTAATAATAATTAATAAATTAATAATAAATATTAATAATTATAATAATAAATAAATAATAAATAATCAATAATATATAATAATAATTATAATTATAATAAATAATAAATAATAGTAATAAATAATAATAATGAATAATAATAATTAATTATAATAAATAATAAATAATAAATATTAAATATTAAATAGTAAATAATAATAATTAAAATTAAAATTATAAATAATATATAATAAATAATAATCAATAATAAATAATCAATAATAAATAATAATAATTATTATAATTATAATAAATAATAAATAATAATAAATAGTACTCCCTCTGTATTTTTTTATATTTCTCACTTGGAATCATAACACTATTCACAATTAGAGAGAATCTTTTAAATTTTTCTCAATATATAAGAAATAATATAGTCATGTGGGGTCTTGTTTGATTCGTCTCAATGAGGAGTTTATTAATATTCAATTATTATAATTTTTACTAATATATAATGAAAGATATTTAAGGTAGAATGAGTGCATAGGCAAACGTGCAAAGTCAAAGTAGGAAAGATAAAAAAATACAGAGGGAGTAATAAATAATAATAATAATAATAATAATAATAAAAATAATAATAATAATAAATAATAAATAATAATAATAAATAATAATAATAATAATAAATAATAATAATAATAATAAATAATAATAATAATAAATAATAATAATAATAAATAATAATAATAATAAATAATAAATAATAAATAATAAATAATAATAATAATAACTAAATAATAAATAATTAAAATATTAAAATATAAAAATAAAATAAAAAATATATAAAAATATAAAAATATAAAAAAATATAAAAATATAAAAAAATATAAAAAATATAAAAATATAAAAATATAAAAAAATAAAAAATAAAAAAATAAAAACAAAATTACAAATTCATCGTTATTATAATTATAATATTAATAATAATAACAATATTAATAGTAATGTTGAAAATAAAAATAATAATTACAACATTAATAGTAATACTGAACTTATTTTTGCTGAACTGAACTTGTTTTTGCTGAACTGAACTTATTTTTACTTATTTTGCTGAACTGAACTTATTTTTACTTATTTTTGCTGAAAATAAGTCCAAAAGAATAGGGCCTTCATATTAGTCTTGGATCCATGCATAATCCACAGGAAGTTCATAGTCTACTCATATATGCTTTCTTCTTTGAATTTTATAAAAATTAGATCAATCTTATAGACGTAATAACATGTTATGTTTATCTCAGCTACGCTTATATATTAGAAGTACTCAAATAATAATTGAAATAATTTAATCTATTACAACTTATACGTTTTGAAAAATTTCTTTATAAACTACATTGGTTGAAGTTGTACATACACCATGTACCTTATCATGAATGAGGATATATTATGTCCTTTTTTACTCATAACTCTACAAACAGCAACATAGAATTGACCATGGCTGAAAACAAGTCTAGGAAGATAAAAACTCCACATGCAATAGAGATTGTCCTTGGCTTTTATTTATAGTCATAGTAAATCACACCATCAAAGGAAATTGTCTTCAAGGAATTTGGTTGAGTCATACGATGTAAGTGTCATTCGTGAGATGAGCACTTTGAAGCCGACAATACTACCGGATATGAAAATAGTTTCAATGATACGATTGCCTAAATACCTGACAACTAATCTCGTGCCATTACATAATCCTGCTGTCTGATCAATATTCCTTAGAAGCATGACTAGTGCACCAAGCTTCAACCTTATATTGTGATTTGGTAGTCCTTAACATTTTATTGTATTTGGGAATTCAGTTGAATAAGTTCATGGTCCCCAAAGTTTCCTTCTTTTTTGTGAATTGCATCCGAACTCAAGTACACGTTTTCCTCTATGAGAATGGTGGATAACACATGATCATTGACTATCTCGACGATCTCATTTGTCGGAGCTATAATAGCCCTTTCTTGAAAGTAATTTGCTTCTCATAGACGATCTTGTTGGCAAGGATATGTGTTGTGAAGAATTTTCCAGATACTCAATGGCACCCTTGACGAACTTCCAGTCTACCTTTGTCCTTGATATTATAGTACGCAAGTCCAGATGCTCTCCCAACATTTTTCCAACTAAGCAAGACTTAGAAAGTTCCTCAACATCGACCTGAGGGATAACATCTAACACTAGGAAATAATGAAAAACAGGGAGTTGGAGAGGATCATTAGAGCCATCAGTAGCATTTGGCCCAAAACCATCAAATACAGGGATCGGGATAACATTTTCACATGCAGAAGAAGGAATATTAGGAAGAAGACCTTGCTTACAATATTTCATAGAAAGAAGGAATTTTTCAAATGACTTGGAGTTAACCATTAATTCAAAATTAAAAGCACTTAAACTCAAATAGCAGAATAGAGTTAAGAGAAGAATTACATAGAAGGAATGAGAGGAAATAATATGAGAATAAGCATTTACCTGAAAATCCTTTATATAGGATTAAGGGCTTAGCACAAACTTCACCTTTGCCTTACAGAAATTGAATAGATAGCTGATACTTACCATTGCATTAAATGCTACATATCTCATAATGTCCAAAAGGACAACAAATACCGATTAATCGTCTCTGCATCTTCAGTCACCCGTACACACCAAAGAAATTGATTGACCATACGACAGGTTGGAGGAGAAAACCTTTAATTACATCACTCATTTGCTGTAACACCCCATATTTTTATACCCATTTAATAATTATTTATATTATTTTAGTTTATAAAAATTATTTAAAATATTATTTTATTAAATTTAATTTGTTTCCCACATATTGACTTTACCTTAGAAGGAGTCAAAAACTAATTCCTAGATTTCCTAGGTTACCCATGAAATTGTCAATCTTAATAAGAGTTGGAGAGTTAAAAAAAGGAAGGATAATACCAAAACATAGCTACAACAACATCACCATTCACCACAACTAGGGATGTGCACCGGTCCAGGATCGGACCGGACCGGGACCGGTTGGACTGGTGGACCGGAATCTGGAAATTGACCGAAAAAGTTTGTTTCCAATCCGATCCGGTTTTGGACTTGTTGGACCAGAACCTATATTATTTTTTAAAAAAAATCTTTTTTATTTGATGTAAACATATTTATAAATTAGATACATTAAAATTTAACAATTTTAACAACAATAATTCTAAAGGTAATAGATAGTAGGTTTTTACCTTTCTAACTTTCTAATGTTTAAACTTCTTTTTACTAAAAAAAAGAATAGAAATTTCGGTCCACCGGTCTGTACTGGAATTTTCTAGGTTTGGACTGGACCGAACCGAAAATTTGGAATTGGGATTTTCTGTGGATCGAGGAACGGAGCAGAATCTTGGGTCTCGTTCGGTTCGCCCAAATTTTGGTCTTTGCACAGCCCTAACCACAACTACACTTTTACTATAATTTCCCTGCAAAACTTCGTCTTCTTCGTCCTTTAGTTAACATTCTTCTTTTGTTTTCTTTCCCTTTAAATCTTGCTTCAACGATTATCACACATCACGGTGATCCATCATCTTCATCTTCACTTGGATTGTGGGTGAAAGAGGGAAAATTAGGGTTCTTGGACTTACGTTTTAGGGGAAAATCGGATCGAAGTGGAGATTTTCGGGTCTTTATAGAGTAATTTCACTGTCATTTCTTTCCCTAATCAAGTAAGTTATAATCCTATGTATTAATTTCGTATTTGGTTGATTATTCTGAATTTGGGGTTTTGTTAGATTAGGATTCTTGAATAAATTAAATTGGGGGAAAGTTCTGTTATACGAAATTTATGTAATTGGTTCATTATGTTTAATTTGATTTACTTAACATATTTTCGAGTTTGATTTGCATATTATTAATTTCATAATTTACTCTAAAATTGTTGTTATGTTGGATGGTCTGTTAGTTGGCTAGAAGTTTGAATTATTAGTACAATATTATAGTTGTTTGAATAGCAAAATTTGTCAGAAATTAGTATGAGTTTGATATAGTATGGAGATAATCAAGTATGGTGTTCTTATAGTTGTGTTGTTGTTGCTGTGATGTGTTGTTGTAGTGGTTATGTAAGTGGGTTGTTTTGGGGAGTAGTGTCGCAATTTGCCATTGTTGTGTTCACATACTAGTGAAATTAGAAGAGTATTATGTCGTTATTGTTATATGTGATTGTGTTGCAGTGCCAAGTGCTTGTCATAGCGCGGTAATTGTCATTAAGTTGCAATTCCTAGCTAGTTATGGTTGTAGACTGACATAGATATGGATATAGTTGTACTAGGAATGACATGAACCATGAGTGAGCTTTAACCAATTTGTATAGTTTCCCTTCATTGATCTTTGTCTTGTTGGCTTTTGAGCTCTTTTGAATTAAGTTCAATTGAGTTGTTTAAAATCGATCAGCCAAAGCTCATTACACTATAGACACATAATCGTGTCTCCCTATTTATGGACCCGATGATGAAACATACCGCAGTCTTAATTGGTCTGACCCAAGGGTAGAGCAGTCCAAAAAGCTAAGCCCAAAATTGTTTTAAAGCATAAAGCTTATTTATTTGCATTAAAGATCTAAAGTCGTGTTATAAAGCCCAATTAATTATTCATGATAATTAATACTTTGAGCCCATATATTAAATATTTTGAGCTCAATCCTTTGAAAAGCCCAATTATGAATGATTAATTGTATTTATTTATTATTTTAATAAATATTTCAGAAATAAATAAATATTTTCAAAGTAAAGATTTTTAAGTTGAGATCAGATTTTATCTCGTAAAATAGCTGGTTTTCGGATTTAAAGATAAAAGATAAGATGGCCAGACTGAATTGCGCTCAGCGCACCGCTGTGCGCTTGACACGTGGTGGTGCGTCCAGTGCAATCTTTTCCGCTGAGCACGCTGCATTTTCTTATCTTTTTTTTTTCAATATTTTCATATAAATAAGCTAATGATTTCCGGATCTAGGAGACACTTTTACACGCTTTAAACCCTAATACTTGCAATCTCTCAAAGCGAAAATACTCTCAAATTCTCATACTTCCATACTTTTATATTTACAAACACATAATTACCAACACATAAACCCATGCTTGCAAACACATAACTTTGATCGATCTTCACAAGTGTTCGCTGAAAGGCTTCACGATTGTTCCTCCCAAAGGTTGTTATTCCCTCAGACCCAAGCCACACCGGTATATTCTGGAGGGTCTTTGAATATTTCTCTCTTATTTATTTTATTGAAGTTACAAACGTTTTCTTTTATGATGTAAATCTTTAATAAAAACCCGTTTTTTTGTATATTCTAACCTCCATTAATATTCTTCCTTTCTTATTTTCTTATATATTTTCTATGATTGTCCTACTTATGCTTTCATCACCTCACATATTGTTATTGCTAATCAAGGCCTAAGAAATTGTTCTAACATTTATCAGATAATTTGGACAACCTACTAGGAACCCCGTAATTTTGATTGCTTAATAACGTGTCACTAAAAAATAGTCTTTTATGCGTGTTTCATAAATCAATCTAGACTAATATCTTTTAGGGTATTTGAAAATATTATTTGGTTATTCTTTTACATAAAACTTGCTATGAATCGATATTTAGTACCCCTGAACTCAATTTTTGGTTCATTGACCATTCATGGAGTCATGACGGGGAAATCTACATTGGATAAGTCCCAAAGATGTCCCTAAGTTTTATAAATATCCAATTAGGTTTATGAGTCTTCCTCTAAAGACTTGTTGGCGACTTCAAAACGTATTTCAATAAAACCCTAACAATGGGGTAGTTAAATACGCGTTCACACTGCGTAGGCGAAAGCCTACAATTTAGCGACTTCACTGGGGAGAATCTTTAAAAAATTAATTTTTTTAAATGAGTGGGTGAAATTTGAAAAATACGATTCATTCTCTTTTTATGCCTTAGAATAACATACTGTTTTGCATATGCATGGCTACTGTTTAAGCCACCGACAATCTTCCTTGCCTCATTAGCGCATGTTCTATGCTTGAGGCCACCCCCGGGGGATTTGTGCTTTGTCCTTCTAAAAGCTTCCTGAGCGATTGTGTTAGATCTTAGTCATAAGTAAACCCACCCAACCATGGCATTGTTCTCTTGTTCTTGACTTGAAAACTGGAGTGCATCTTACACGTGACCACCTTTTTAAGCAAAGATTTGAAGCGTGGGATCAATCTCTTAGTCATGAATCCTTTTCAGCCTTAACCTAAACCTAACCACAGTTTTAAACGTAGACTGGACTTTAGGTTGAGGAATTTTGCATCCATGTTATATGACATTTGCTTGTGATTGCGATTTTTTGCCTGTTTTTTATTTGTCAAAACGTTGATGTGTATTGCACCTAAAATCGCGTCTAAAAAGATTGGCAAAATTGACCAAAATTTTGCCGAATTGACTAATTGCATGCCGTGCACCTAGCGCACATCCTTTGTGCCGGACGCAAAGGCCTCGTGCCGAGCGCAAAACTGCGCGCCAAACACACCACGGTGCGCATGGCACACAGCATTGCGCCGAGCGCAACACTGTTGCGTGGTGCGCAGCCTTTGCATCTCATGCTATTGCCAATTCGGCTATCGTTTAAGTCCAAAAAAGTCTATCAACAAATCTATCATTATGTCATGTTTGTCGTCACGTCCCGAAATTATGTGGAATTAGCCAAAACCTCACCTAAATCGCCAAAAAGCATGTTGGGGAGCAGTGCGCCAAACGCATTGAGTTGCGCCTGGTGTACCGCTCTTGCGCCAGATGCACAGGCTTCGCTCCACGAGCAACGTTGTTGCAAAGTGTGCATCCTGTGCATTTCATGTTTTTGTCGATTTAGTCGTCGTAATGGTCAATTCTGTATTTTTTCCGTCTGCATTCATGTATAGTCATGATTGTTCTTAGAGTCCTTTTGTCAAAAAAATCAATCTCACCTAATTATAAAGAATAAAAAGCAATCTTTTTCCCTTTTTTGAGTCCTATCGCTATCGAGTCTCATTTAGATGAACGATCATATAATTTAGGGTCATCCATCTCTTCTTTTCTATCTCTATATCATCTTTTTATGTACATCATTTAGGAATCCTTTTAGTGTCCATGTTGTTGTCGAAGTCTCATCCACTTAGAAATTCTATCCATTAGAAGTTCATTTAGCCCATATGTCTAGGTCATCCAGCTTCACTCCATATAGAGTTCTTAATCTCGTCTAACTCCATTCGCATTAGGAATCCTAATGTCGTCTAAGTCTACAGTCGTTAAAAATCTTACCATCTTAGGAGTCTAAATCCATTAGAATTCCATGCATTTTAGGAGTATATAATCCATAAAAATCCATGCATAATAAGAGTCTAAATCCAATGAATTCCGTTTATTTTAGGAGTCTAGGTCTACTAGAGTCTCATGCATATTAGGTGTCTTGCATCCTCGAAAGTCTATCAAGTCTAAAATTCTAAGGTCATTAGAAGCCTATCAAGTCTAGAATTCTAAAGAATTCCAAATCCATTAGGACTGCATTCACTTAGAATCCATTTGCATTGCATAGTCCATCGTTCATATACGTCATGCATAACTAGATTTCATAGGCATTTAGGAGTCTCATTGCATCCACACTCTCCATTTGATTTCATGCATTCCACATTTAGTAGTCCCGAACTACAAGCAATCTGATTTCCTCTTTTAGGGTATGTAGTCAACCTTTTATAGGTACAAGCGCATAGATTGAGTCACGCATACATGCACTAGGTCTAAGTGCATCCAAAAGAGTAATGCATACATGCATTAGGTCTAGGTGCATCCAAAAATCAAAACAAAATTCATGCATTCATATAGGAATAACTTTTTTGTGCTCCTAGAAGCTCAAACTTTGGGAGCTGGATTCAAGAGAAAGAGGATGTCAAAAACCACTTTGTTCACTTCTTTGCAACACTTTTCAAAGACGAAGGGCAGGAGGAAAATGTCAAACTAACTGTTGATATATTCCCATAATTTACTCATGGAGATTGGCTAGCTCTTACAAGGTCATATAGTCGTTGTGAAATTGAAGCCGTAGTTAAAAACATGGGGGCTTCAAGGGCACCGGGTCTAGATGGGTTTCAAGCACTTTTCTTTCAAAAGAATTGGGACTTGGTCACGGATAGTGTGTGTGACGCGCTCGTTGTAAACACGTCAAAGATACCTAAACTACCCAATATAGGGCAAGTAAAGGGTCGAATCCACAAGGACTAAGGGAAGCACCAATAAGTATCGATTTATGATAAGCTAAGAAAAGTCTATGTTTTTGAAGATTTATAGATGAAAAGACAATAAGAAAAATGACTTTAGGAAGGGGTATCCACCAATCAACTCATTCATAAGCCAAGCAATCACAATGGGAATCAACAAATGGGGATCAATTGAGGGGAATAATTCATCCATTGGTACTCTAACCACTCTCTCGAGCTAGCTAGATTGGCCTAGTATCTTACCGAAGACCTATTCTCATGGCTAAGGCATTCAACCAAGCATATCCATAAACATGATGAACTTAAACAAGCAAACTAAGTCCCCTAGGCTAGGTAGTCCCTATTCTCATGGTCCTTCAAGCCTAATAATCGATTTGAGGCAACCCCTTAACTTCATCTCTCGATCCTTCACTAAGGGTACCTAAATTATGCTCCTATGATGGCCAATCACACAAACATTCATGAAAATGCCAAATCAATTAACCAAAATTATCCCAAGTCAAAACCCAATGTTGGATTTAGAGTTTCATGAACTCATTAATGGCTTCAAACCCTTCCCAAAGAAATAGCTACTCACAAATCATGAAAAATTATAAACTAAAAGACATTAACAACTACTCCCTCCGTTTCATTTTAATTGTTACACTTTGACATTTTACACTATTCACAAGTTGCACTTTGACCCTCATTTGTGATTTATACATATATAAAAACATAGTCATGTGGGATCTTGTTAGATTCGTCTTAGTATGTATTTTATTAATACGTACTTTTTATAATTTTTACAAATACAAAACTAGAGATAGATGTAACACCCCCAAAATCCATACACGTCTAAACTACGTTGCATCGACTTTGGGAGTGTTACCGCCGCGGTGAAACGTAAGACATAATTAAATCAAAACGTTAACAACTCCTTATTAAGAAAACTACATTGCAGCGGAAATAAAATGTTTACGTTAAACTATACCTGATCAACTCCAGCCCGGCCCGGCCCGGTTTTTGGGCGGGTTTGGACAGTTTTTTTGGGCCCGCGGGCTGGGACGTGCCCGGCCCGGTCAAATTTTTTTTTTTTGGGCGGGCTTTGGACAAGGAAAAAAACACTTTTTAGCCTAAATTTTGGGCCCGCCCCGTTTTGGCCCGCAAAAGCCCGCTCGGCCCGGCTCGAAATACCGGGCTTTGGGCACAAATTTTTGGCCCGGATTTGGGCCCGGCCCGCAAGATGGGCACTTTTTTTTTTGCGCGGCCCGGCCCGGTGTTTGATCAGGTCTACGTTAAACTACAACTCGGGAATCACCAAGGACCCCTTTTATTCAAACCATTAACTATGAATACTAATTATTCTATAAGTTCAACAAAAACACTTAAGAGTTTATAAACCAGAAAATATCCCCCGTATGCCAAACTCATGCAGCATCACCAGCATACCTAATCTGCTCCCCATTGAAATATCAATGGTTCATCACAGGTCAACAACAAACATCACAAATAACAAACAATCAGCTACGCTGAGTACGTACATAATCAGTTAAATAATACATCAAACATAAACAAAATAATAAATAATCATTCCTAGACATGATACTACAAGATTACTACAATTTATTTTTATAGTTTAATTGGCATCGAACGGGCACCGTCATCTTCCTAGAATCATACGGGCTACTTAATCCTTAATAGACAACTTAGTTTATTAGATGGAATGTAAATACGGTTTCATTCCGTTCCACATCCATCACCTTAGTATGCATACCCCCAAGATCGTACGGACCCTTCCGCCTACTTGAGTTATCAAAATTTATAAGGACACTATTGTCGTCACAGTAGGCCTGCGTAGGAGTGTAGAACAAGTCTCACACTCCCCCCATTGTTCATTACTTGTAGGAAATCCGACTACAAGTTTATTGCCAACAATCCTTTTTAGCGATACTCATTCATACAACATTAAGCATATGATTTCTATAACATCATATAAAATCCTTTAGTTTAGGCAACCTCTTATAAATCCTTGCTACAATTATTAATCATAGCATTTCAATCCAACATCTCATTTCATGCTTGTGATACAATAGAATTACGCATTCCAATAACAATTCATTCTATTTCACAAGTCATACAACAAGGAAATACATACAGATTTCCAATTGATCTCATGTTACCAAACAATCTCATCAACCATAATCAACAAAGTTCCCTATCATGATTCTAGGTTCCAATATAACAATCATAACCTAAACATGATACTAATATATCAAACTGAACTAGTACGCGTACGTACCTTGTAACGGAGAATCTTTGCTGATTACTTAAAACGTTCCGCTTATGAAATTGGGACCTAATCGAATAAATAAAAGTAATTCAGTTTTAAATCCTTGACGGTATTAACAAAAACCAGCTTAACTAACTATATAAAACTTAGTGTTTCGAATAATAAAATAAACGTTCCTGTGGGTTAAACTTTCCTTTCATAAACTTTATTGAAACTAACATATTTAGGATTTAATAATATGCTTGTAAATCTGATTTTTGTCAACCCATATTATACTTTGTTTATAACAACAAAAACTTAAACAAATATTTATAAGTATTACAAAATCAGATTTGAGACATAAAAATCGTTATAAGGACTAGTAATATAATTATAATTCTGATTTTCTTTTAACTCATACTATACCTTATTTACAATAACAAAGCTTAATTTGAATACATAAGAACTATGAAATTAGATTTTACAATTAAATTAAAGTAGGAAAGAAAAGATTTTTTTTATAGAGGTTACCGGACCAATCTCGCCGGCGACAACCACCGGCGATGATGCACCACTCCGGCAGCGCTTCACCAGCCCACGCGTGCCTCAATTCGTCGTGCAGCCTCGTGAGTCTGAACGTCCACGCGAGTCTCGAAGCCTCGCACGCCACACTCGAGGCCTCGACCTCGCTCAGTACACCACAATCGAGCCTCGACCTTGCTCAGCACCGCACACCACCGCACGCGCACAACGCTTGTACACCGCACACCACCGCACACATACAACACTGGCACAACACTAGCACACCTCACCTCGCACCACAGCACCTCGAACGCTCGCACGACCCGCGACATATGTGCAGCACTAGCGAGCCACACTCGACCTCCTCTGGGCAGCAGGCACAAACCACCGGCAGACACGAACCACCGGCGAGTGGAAGCCTCAGACGCAGGGGAAGGAGAGAGAAAAGTAGTGCAGGAGGAAGGAGAAGAAAGAAAAGAACGCAGAAGAGAAAGAGGAGAGACAAAGATTTGGGGATTAAAAAAAAAGGCTGGTCACTCCAATAGAATAGGGTTTTAATTCCCTCTTTACTTTATACCCATGTGAAACATATGTTCACTAGGATTTGTTTTCCAAACCAAATTCCGATTTCTTATTTTATTTGGAAAATAAAACGAAACCAAACTATAATATAATTAGGTACAACAATAGGTTATATAGTTAAAATATAACTGTAGGCTTACCCAAACTATATATTTTTTTAAATAATATTAAAAAAATTTCCACTTTATTCTTTATATTTTCTTATTTATAACAAAATAACTCCCAAAAATACGGAGTATTACAGGCTTCCCCACTTAAAGGAAGTTTCGTCCCGAAACTTTGAGATAGCCAGTCTTAACGACGATCTTTTGCAATTCTAAGTCCCAATATTTCACAAGCGTTTTCTAGTTGTCGCAAGTCACATAAGCAATAATACACATAAATAACAGACTTAAGCAAACTTTAGGGGAAACCCGAAATTCTATCGCATTCTCCCCCCCTTAAAAGAAAAGTTACGTCCCCGTAACTCGCCTACCTCTTGAAAAAGCTCAGGGTACTTCAGACGCATCACATCTTCTGCTTCCCATGTGGCTTCTTCAGTATTTTGATTTCTCCATAACACCTTCACGATTTTGACGTCCTTATTTCTCGTACTAAGCACCTTGTGGTCTAGGATCTTGATGGGTTTCTCCTCATAGGACAAGGTTTCGTCTAACTCGACGTTTTCAGGTTCTAGGACATGCTACTCGTCAGGTACGTATTTCCGGAGTTGGGATACGTGAAACACATTTTGAACCCTTTCTAACTCGTTTGGCAATTCTAAGCGATAAGCTACTTTGCCTACTCTCACCAAAATCTCATATGGTCCTATGAACTTAGGGCTTAGTTTCCCTTTCTTCCCAAATCGCATCACTCCTTTCATTGGAGACACCTTAAGCAGCACTTTTTCACCAACTTCATAATTCTCTTCCCTTCGCTTCCGATCCGCATAGGGCTTCTGCCTGTCCTATGCAGCCCTAATCTTCTCTTGAATGACTCGCACTTGGTCAACAGTCTCTTGAATCATTTCAGGACCTAACACCACAGTCTCACTAATATCGTTCCAGCACAAAGGACTACGACACTTTCTCCCACACAACGCTTTAAATGGAGCCATTTTGATACTAGCATGATAACTATTGTTGTATGAGAACTCTATTAGGTCCAAATGGTCTTCCCATGATCCCTGGTATTCTAAGGCACAAGCTCGTAACATGTCTTCCAAGGCCTGGATTGTTCTTTTTGTTTGACCGTCTGTAGCTGGGTGAAAGGCTGTACTCATCAATAGCTCACTACCAAATGCTTCCTAGACCTTTTTCCAGAAATTCGAAAGGAATCGCGAATCCCGATCAGACACTATACTCGTGGGTACTCCGTGCAATCGAATGACATGTTTAACATATGCTTTGGCTAGGGATTCCATACTCCACGTGTCTTTCATGGGTATAAACCTTGAAATCTTGGTCAACCGGTCCACTATCACCCATATTGTGTTATTACCTCCCCGACTCCTAGGTAAGGCTACGACGAAGTCCATGGATATCGAATCCCACTTCCATGTTGGAATGTCAAGAGGTTGGATTTTGCCTTGAGGTCTCTTGTGTTCACTGTTAACCTTCTGACACGTCAGACATTTGGAAACAAACTCGGCTACTACCCTCTTCGTTCCAGGCCACCAAAACATCTTTTTGAGGTCCTTATATAACTTATCCCCCCCTGGGTGGACGGAATAACTCGTATTATGACCTTCACTCATTATCTTTTGCTTCAACTCCGATCCTCACATTTTTGCGGGACACACCACCGACCCTTGTAGTGTATGCTCCCATCCTCATGGATTTCAAACCCTTCTGCTTTTCCCTCCTTAAGTTTTGCTTTGACTCGCTCAAGTTTCACATCCCCAGGCTGACCCTCCCTTATTTCATCTAGGATGTTGGGCTGGATGGTTAGGGCACTCAATAACTTTTCCACTTCCCCTTCATGAACCACTTCGATCTAGAGTTTAGAAAATTCTTCACAAAGTTTGTCAGCAACCAGCAAGGTGTTCAGGCTATGGCTAGACTTACGACTCAATGCATCAGCAACAACGTTTGCTTTACCCTCATGGTATTGAATGTCTAAGTCATAGTCCTTAATGAGCTCTAACCACCTGCGCTGTCGCATATTAAGGTCTTTCTGGGTGAAGATGTATTTGAGGCTTTTTGTGATCAGTGAAAATTCGACAAGTCACCCCGTAAAATTAATGTCTCCAGATTTTTAAGGCAAAGATAATTGCGGCTAACTCTAAGTCATGTGTTGGGTAATTAACCTCATAAGGTTTCAGTTGACGGGACGCATAAACTATAACTTTCCCATTTTGCATAAGAACACAACCTAACCCATTCTTTGACGCATCACTATAGACATCATACCCCTCATTCCCGTTAGGCAAGGCTAGAACAGGTGTTGAGGTTAGTCTCTCCTTGAGTGTTTGAAAGGCTTTCTCACTATCTTCAGTCCAGTTAAACTTGCAATCTTTCTTCATTAAGTTAGTCATGGGTTTTGCTATCTTCGAAAAGTCTTTAACAAACCTCCTATAATAACCGGCTAAACCCAAGAATCTCCTTATATCTGTGACATTCTTTGGTGTAGGCCATTCACTCACAGCTTTTATTTTTGCAGGATCTACTGACACACCCTCCTTAGAGACGAAATGACCCAAAAATGACACTTTTTCTAACCAAAACTCACACTTTGAAAACTTTACATACAGTTGGTTCTCCCTAAGTGTCTGTAAAATAAGCCTCAAATGTCCCTCATGTTCCTCCTTGCTCCTTGAATAGATCAATATATCGTCTATGAATACGACTACGAATTTATCTAGGTAGGGTCGAAAAATCCTATTCATGAGGTCCATGAAAACAGCAGGTGCATTGGTTAACCCAAAAGGCATGACGGTAAACTCATAGTGTCCATACCTAGTCCTGAAGGCAGTTTTAGGTATATCCTAGTCAGCAATCCTCAACTGATGGTAACCAGACCTTAAATCTATTTTGGAGAACATCCCTGCACCCTGAAGTTGGTCAAACAAGTCATCTATCCTAGGTAATGGATATTTGTTTTTCAGAGTGACATTGTTCAACTCACGGTAGTCTATACACAACCTCAAACTACCATCCTTCTTTTTCACAAATAAAACAGGGGCTCCCCATGGTGACATACTAGGTCTAATGTACCCCTTCTCTAGTAGTTCTTCCAAATGGTTTTTCAACTCGTTCACTTCTGCTGGAACCATTCGATATGGGGCTTTTGAAATAGGTCCAGTTCCAAGTACTAAGTCAACAATGAACTCCACATCTCTCCTTGGCGGCATACCAGGTATTTCGTCAGGAAACACATCCTGGAATTCGCAGAATATAGGCACATCCTCAGGTTTCAATGGATCATCCTCAACCCTTCTCACAGAACACATAAATAGAGGCCATCCTTTGTCTATATAACTCTTAAGTTGCAAGGCATTGATTACCTTAATCCTAGGTTCTCGAGGTATTCTCCTATATGACACCCTTTTTCTCGAAGGATCTCTCAGTTCCACTTTCTGTGCATCACAGTCTATCTTAGCCTTGTACTTCCCAAGCCAATCCATCCCCAAAATGACGTCTAGGTTCGATAAGTTAAACTCTATTAGATCGGAAGGAAAGAAGCCCTCCCCTATTTTCAGTGAGACATTCAGGAATTTCTTAGAGTAATTAACAGTATCCCAGACGGAATAATTATAGGCATAGAAATGGACTCGGACTCAACCAGTGTTAGAGTTGTAACAGTTGTATGGGCTATAAAAGACAAAGATGCTCCAGAATCGAACAATACTTTAACAGGAATTGAGTTGATAGAGAAAATACAAGTGACAACATCTCTACGAGCTTCTTCTTCACTAGCTGTCATCATATACAACTTCCCTTTGCCCTTATTATCATTGTTGTTGGTCACATGGTTCCCAGATGGTGCCTGGTTATTTGCATTAGGTGGTGGTTTGGAGTAATTAGAGTTCCCTGACCCATTGTATGCATTTCCACCATTCCCATTCCCATTCCTAGGCTTGTCTCCATAGTTCCCTTTCTTCTGACCATTGGGGTTAACCTTATTCTTTGAGTAGAACTCATACGCCCTAGTTTTCCACATTCACGACACTCCACTTTGTTACCCTCACAAGCTCTCCCAGGATGGTTGTTTAGGCACTTCTTACACCTGTACACACGCTCAAGTCTGCGGTTGTTGGTGTTATTGTTGCAATTATTGTTATTGTGTTGAGTGTTGTTGTTGTTGGGTCCCTTACCAAAGTTTCTTTGGGAGGTTTGATTATTCTGGTTCCCATGGTGTTTCTTTTCAAACCTTTGAACTTCGGGGTTTGTATTCTCCTTTCGCTTCTCACCTTATTTACCCCCTTCCTCTCGTTTCCTTATCGCATATAGGTGGGTAGCTTTGCCAAAGACATGGCCAACGAGGTGAGATTATCTCCCCCCAGTCTCCCTTGTAGGTCAAGGGTGAGCCCTAATTCAAAACGTGAGGCCTTAGCTTCCTCAGTAGGGGCAATTTCAGGAGCAAATCTCATCAACTCAATGAATTTGCGGTAATACTCCTCAACAGACAGGTTCCCTTGTTCTAGCATCATAAACTCTTAGGCTTTCTGCTTCTTGAGGTATGGAGGGTAATACTTATCCCTCAGGGCTTTCTTGAAGGTTTCCCACCCAAAGTCAGGTTGTTTGAGGAGGTTGTCCTTAGCTTGGGTCCACCAAAAGTGGGCATCCCCCTGTAGGTTATAGCTTGCTAAGGGCACAATCTTGTCATCTGGACATGAGAGGGTAAATAACAGCTTATCAAACTCCCCAACCCAGTTTTCCAATTCTTCGGGTTCCCCTTTCCCATTCTGTACTGGTGGGTTCCTACGGGCAACCTTTTCAGACAAGTCCCCATCCCGGTTATGACCTTTAGCTAGGTTAGCTGTGATCTGCACTAGATCACGAATCGATTGCTCGACATTCAGAGAGGTATCAGGCCTGCCGCCTTGACGAACCATTCTGCGTTGAAAAATGACACAACGGCTGTTTCAGCGACATGCACATAGTCGTTTATTTATTTAACTACTACACATTGGCACGTATTTATTGCGAACAATCATTAAGTCTCTATTGATTTGCAATATAAACATCTCAAATAAGACGTTACATCAAATAAAAGAATAAAACTGTTTTATTATTATTGAAAAGGGTAAAATTTATTGTTTTCAAGGAAAACATAATATGAATAAATAAAGGAATAAAAGAATACTAATTTGCTACTTGGCATGCAAGCCTCATTAAAACTGAAATAAATGAATAAATAATATTCTAATCCTAATTATATAATCAAAAGAAACAAGGGACTATAATGGTGAGATTCGTCATCTGAGTTAGGATTTTCTATTCCTTCTTCCATGTCAGCTTCATCCTCAGAAGACTCGTCATCCTCTATAGGTTCATCTTCCTCCACAGGTTCTTCCTCCAGAGGTTCTTCTTCTATGGGCTCTTCTTCTTCTTCTTGGTCATTTTTCTCAATCGGATCCCCTTCAGCAGACTCATTCTCATTAGGATTTCCCTCTTCAGCAGGCTCATTTTCATTAGGATCTCCCTCTTCCTCATTTTCTAAGTCAAGTATAGGTTCAGCATTATCTTCCCCAATCACTGCGATGAATGTCCTATTATTCCCCTCATCATCGGAAATGTAGGTAACAGTTCTGAGGTATGACGCTATGTGGTAGTCCTCGGGTATGAACTCATCTTCAAAAGTTTGGTACCTAGCTCTTTTTGCAGCTCTAAATGACGTTTGCGGCTCAGATTTAACTCTGGGGTTCTCAGAATTCACATTAGTTCCCGAGCTTTCCCCCACATGATAGGTTCCTCTAACTAAAGGTGATGAGGTAGAGGGCTCCCAACTTCTTTTCTCACGAATTCTCCATTCATTTTCACAATATTTAAGATCAGTAATGAAATGTCCTACAGTAGGAAGGTATTGGTTCCAGTAAGTATGTTTGGCTCTATTAAAACCTCCATTTTCTGACCATATATCCCCATATCTACGGTGTACGAAAAGGTAGGGTTCCTCCTTAGGGACGTACTGCAGCATAAAATATATTTTCTCCATTTCAGTCTTTAGTCTAGTATCTCCCTGTAAGGTCCTATACTCCATAGCAGCTTTCATCTTATGGGCCCAGATGTCCCAATCTTCCGCTATTCGGTTTTTCATAAGGTATTCCTTAGGACCTATGTCATAAACCATCTGCGAAATTAAAGAAAGAAAATAGTCTAAGTTTTGTGAATTTAAGGTTTTTAACTATACATTATATATAAACATATATAAGAGGTAAAACGATTATGTTCAAATTTAGAACTCCAAGTTCAAAATATTTATAACAATTTAGATGGTTCTTTCCTAAAATATTCGAAATAATGTTTTAGTTGAATAATCTTTTTGACACATCTTGGGAATATTTTATTAATTCGAAATTATAGGGAATAAAATATTTCACTAACGAATTTAGTGCTTCTAACCAGTATCTACGTACCTATCCTTGTACATTCTCCTACTCTATTCACATTTCGAAGATTTCAAAGAACCTTTCACCAATTCAATCAAGCAAACTACACTACATTTCATATAATCAGACATCTGATTCATTCTACAGTATTTGCATGCTTTCTATAAACATATCAGACAAGTAAAGGCAAGAAAGACATTACAAATAAAATCATTCCTATGATTTAATGCACGCAAAAGTAATCTATATGCTCTTATCCCATACTACCCATTTTAAAAATCTTTTAAAATATTTTTGAAAATAGGAACTTTTGGCTCTGATGACCAGTTTTGTAACACCCCCAAAATCCATACACGTCTAAACTACGTTGCATCGACTTTGGGAGTGTTACCGCCGCGGTGAAACGTAAGACATAATTAAATCAAAACGTTAACAACTCCTTATTAAGAAAACTACATTGCAGCGGAAATAAAATGTTTACGTTAAACTACAACTCGGGAATCACCAAGGACCCCTTTTATTCAAACCATTAACTATGAATACTAATTATTCTATAAGTTCAACAAAAACACTTAAGAGTTTATAAACCAGAAAATATCCCCCGTATGCCAAATTCATGCAGCATCGACCAGTATACCTAATCTGCTCCCCACTGAAATATCAATGGTTCATCATAGGTCAACAAACATCTCAAATAACAAACAATCAGCTACGCTGAGTACGTACATAATCAGTAATACATCAAACATAAACAAAATAATAAATAATCATTCCTAGACATGATACTACAAGAATACTACAATTTATTTTTATAGTTTGATTGGCATCGAACGGGCACCGTCATCTTTCTAGAATCATACGGGCTACTTAATCCTTAATAGACAACTTAGTCTATTAGATGGAATGTAAATACGGTTTCGTTCCGTTCCTCATCCATCACCTTAGTATGCATACCCCCAAGATCGTACGGAACCTTCCGCCTACTTGAGTTATCAAAATTTATAAGGACACTATTGTCGTCACAGTAGGCCTGCGTAGGAGTGTAGAACAAGTCTCACACTCCCCCCATTGTTCATTACTTGTAGGAAATCCGACTACAAGTTTATTGCCAACAATCCTTTTTAGCGATACTCATTCATACAACATTAAGCATATGATTTCTATAACATCATATAAAATCCTTTAGTTTAGGCAACCTCTTATAAATCCTTGCTACAATTATTAATCATAGCATTTCAATCCAACATCTCATTTCATGCTTGTGATACAATAGAATTACGCATTCCAATAACAATTCATTCTATTTCACAAGTCATACAACAAGGAAATACATACAGATTTCCAATTGATTTCATGTTACCAAACAATCTCATCAACCATAATCAACAACAGTTCCCTATCATGATTCTAGGTTCCAATATAACAATCATAACCTAAACATGATACTAATATATCAAACTGAACTAGTACGCGTACGTACCTTGTAACGGAGAATCTTTGCTGATTACTTAAAACGTTCCGCTTATGAAATTGGGACCTAACCGAATAAATAAAAGTATTTCAGTTTTAAATCCTTGACGGTATTAACAAAAACCAGCTTAACTAACTATATAAAACTTAGTGTTTCGAATAATAAAATAAACGTTCCTGTGGGTTAAACTTTCCTTTCATAAACTTTATTGAAACTAACATATTTAGGATTTAATAATATGCTTGTAAATCTGATTTTTGTCAACTCATATTATACTTTGTTTATAACAACAAAAACTTAAACAAATATTTATAAGTATTACAAAATCAGATTTGAGACATAAAAATCGTTATAAGGACTAGTAATATAATTATAAATCTGATTTTCTTTTAACTCATACTATACCTTATTTACAATAACAAAGCTTAATTTGAATACATAAGAACTATGAAATCAGATTTTACAATTAAATTAAAGTAGGAAAGAAAATATTTTTTTTTATAGAGGTTACCGGACCAATCTCGCCGGCGACAACCACCGGCGACGATGCACCACTCCGGCAGCGCTTCACCAGCCCACGCGTGCCTCAATTCGTCGTGCATCCTCGTGAGTCCACGCGAGTCTCAAAGCCTCGCACGCCACACTCGAGGCCTCGACCTCGCTCAGTACACCACACTCGAGCCTCGTCCTTGCTAAGCACCGCACATCACCGCACGCATACAACACTGGCACAACACTCGCACACCTCGCCTCGCACCACAGTACCTCGAACGCTCGCACGACCCGCGACTGATGTGCAGCATTAGCGAGCCAATCTCGACCTCCTCTGGGCAGCAGGCACGAACCACCGGCAGACACGAACCACCGGCGAGTGGAAGCCTCAGACACAGGGGAAGGAGAGAGAAAAGTAGTGCAGGAGGAAGGAGAAGAAAGAAAAGAACGCAGAAGAGAAATAGGAGAGAGAAAGATTCGGGGATTAAAAAAAACGGCTGGTCACTCCAATAGAATAGGGTTTTAGTTCCCTCTTTACTTTATACCCATGTGAAACATATGTTCACTGGGATTTGTTTTCCAAACCAAATTCCGATTTCTTATTTTATTTGGAAAATAAAACGAAACCAAACTATAATAAAATTAGGTACAACAATAGGTTATATAGTTAAATTATAACTGTAGGCTTACCGAAACTATATATTTTTTTAAATAATATTAAAACACTTTCCACTTTATTCTTTATATTTTCTTATTAATAACAAAATAACTCCCAAAGATACGGAGTATTACAATATATATCGTCAAAGTTTTGCATTGGCATGCGTGAAAAGTGTAAGTGTAACCATTAAAAAGAAACGGAGGGAGTATTAACATGAACTAAAACTATAATCTAGGATGAACAAGTAAATAGAGTGAGAATGACATGAAAATAAGAAAATAAAGCAATAAAATATGAGAGAGAGTAAAAAATTCTCATTAAAGTTGCAAGGAGTCTCCAAATCTTCAAGTTTCCATCTTAGATTCTTAAAATTCCAAGCTTTCAACAAGTTTCTCTCACTTCTCTCTCTAGAAGATGAGATTTTGTCTCTCCTAGGGTTCTAAGAATTTCAAATCTCACTTTATTAAAATATAATGCAAATTAGCTTTCCCTAAAATGAGAGGAGTTTGCCTTATATAGCCCCTATTCTTTTGAACTTATTTTCAGCAAAAATAAGTAAAAATAAGTTCAGTTCAGTAAAAATAAGTTCAGTTCAGCAAAAATAAGTAAAAATAAGTTCAGTTCAGCAAAAATAAGTTCAGTTCAGCAAAAATAAGTTATGTCTTGTCTAATGTTGAAATTATTATTTTTGTTTTCAATATTACTAATAATATTGTTATTATTATTAATATTATAATTATAATAACGATGAATTTGTATTATTTATTGTTTATTTTTTTATTTTTTATTTATTATTTAGTATTTGTTATTTATTTATTATTATTATTATATGTTATTATTATTATTATTATTATAAATAATTATTATTATTATTTATTATTATATATTATTATTATTATTATTATTTATTATTTATTATTTACTATTTATTATTATTATTATTATTATTCATTATTATTATGTATTATTATTATTATTATTTATTACTTATTATTTATTATTTATTATTTATTACTTATTATTTACTATTTATTATTATTATTATTATTCATTATTATTATGTATTATTATTATTATTATTTATTATTTATTATTTATTATTATTATTTATTATTTATTATTTATTATTTATTACTTATTACTTATTATTTATTATTTATTATTTATTATTTATTATTTATTATTTATTATTTATTATTTATTATTTATTATTTATTATTTATTATTTATTATTTATTATTTATTATTTATTATTTATTATTTATTATTTATTATTTATTATTTATTATTTATTATTTATTATTTATTATTTATTATTTATTATTTATTATTTATTATTTATTATTTATTATTTATTATTTATTATTTATTATTTAACTAGCCTAAACTAACTCAAAAACAACTATAATACCAACTAAAAACTATCAAAAAGTAAAGCAATAAACAAGACATCAAACTCCCCCAAGCTAGACCTTTGCTTGTCCTCAAGCAAAATAGAACAAAACACAAGGGTAAGAAAATGAAGATTATTTGAAAACAAGATCAAAAAGAAAAAAGAAAGGAAAAAGGAGAAAGAAAGAATTTACACTAACTCATTTTCGTAGCAATCACGATTGCATTTAGCATATGCAACAAGCTCTTTAAACCCCTAAATCGCTCTAGAGGGCGAGTGGGATCTCGCGAGGGTTTCTTAAGAGTTTTCATACCCACAACTCTAGTTTTTCATCAACCATTTATTCAGCAACCTCAAGATTCATGCCCAAGTCAACTATCAATGAAATGGTTCACAAGCAAGGATAGAGAGCAACTTTAAAGACAACTAATTTCCAAGTGTACTCATAGGTTATGGGTAGAGGAAGAGACTAACCAAGATTGCAATAGGACACCTAATTAGACTTTTTACTCGCTCATTAGAGAACACCTAACTATCCAAAAGACTTAAGCCTCTTCAAGTGTGATAGAAGCTTAAACCACTATTCCACCATCCCTAGACACACAAATAGGACTTAAACTCCGCTCTACTCAAAACGTTAGAAAAATAGAACTAAGTGTGGGAGGCATCCACAAATTGACCTCTTTTATTGATATTCTTCTGTTCTTTTTGTTTTTCCTTGTTTTCTTCACCTTTTTTTCATTTTTCACGCCTTTTTTTACTGTTTTTGGCTTTTTCTTTTTCCCTTATTACGGGAATTTTTGCTATACAAATGTGAAGTAACTACTCACTAAAGAGAAACATAAGAACTTGTGGCTTTTTGTGCCACTTATTGCATACAAAGAGAAATAAAATCTAAGTTTCTTGTAGAGCTTTATTTCGGGACATGATGAGTATATCTAGGAACACTAGGGACCGCAAATTTGAAGCTAAAATTATCCAAGCATGAGCAACATAGTCAAGATTCAAGACTAGATATCCAATTGAGCATTCATTAGTTCATTTTGGTGATTCTAATGCAATCAAGATTAATCACCTCCTAGAACACCACAACCCAAGCTCACACTCTTCCAAAAGGAGCCTCTATATGTACTCAAAATCAAAGGAAAGAATCCACATATATCATCAACTAGCATCTTCCTTGGGCAAGGAAATGCTTTGTACTTTTCTTTATTCCTCAATTTTTTTTTCATTTTTATCATTTTTTTTTTCATTTTTCTGGAAAAAGAAAAGAAACTAAAGGAAAATATTTTTAGATTTTGAAATTTTGTAAAAAAAAAGTAATGTAAATAGATAAAGTATATACACCTCCCCCAAGCTAGAATAAAGCATTGTACTCAATGCTTGAACACGAAGATCAAAGGGAGGGGGGAGGGAAATGAAACATCCAAACCAACAAGCATATGTTCCACAATTATAAAGCATTAGAGAAAGAGAAAAGGAAGGAAGCTACCGGATAGTAGGTGGGTGTAAATACCCGCAAATGACCCAATTTCTCCACTTATAATCAACTTCCTCAAAATCATGATTTGCTTTCCACGTACTATTAAGAATGAGTGTTATTCTAATTATGTACCTAAATCAAAATAAAAATAGAGAAGAGAAATGAGTAAAATCGAAAGAAAGAAAATGAAAACAATAAATCACGGGTTACTTCCCGAGACAGACTTATTTAAGGTCTGAAATTTGACCTTTCTAATAAATAGCAATTCAAAGATCGCAAGAGTTTGTCAAATGCACTAGCATACATTTCCATTCTTATTAAGTATGCAATGACATAATGCAAAGTGTGCATAAAGTTCAATGCAACTCCATGAAAATGAGGAGAAAGATGCCTAAAAGAAGGAACAAAAGAAAAAACAAAGAAATAAGAATAAGAATCAAAACAAGAAGAAAAAGGAAATGGCAAGCTTTCCTCAATAAACTCTTTTTTTGTGGCAATCTCACTCTCTTCCTCAACAATAAACAAATTGGGCACTTGAAGGTCAAAAGAAGCAAGAAACTCATCAAGAGGTGGAGTTTTAAGAAATGAGAATGGATACGAAATGGGAGTAGAAGGAATAAGGTCAATCCTTCTTGTAAATGGAATATGAGGGGAAGGGATATAAACAAGGCTTTCACTAACCATTTCACTCACATCACAAGAGTTAAGAAGGGAGACTTCTTCCACTAATGAGTTATCATCAACAACATTTTCACTATCCATCAAAACTTCAAAATCATTACCAACCACCAAATGAGGTATTTTACTTTTTAATTGACTAAGATCTTCACTCAAGATAGAATTGGTAGGAGAGGATGAGTGCTCCAAGATGGAAGGACACGGAGTAAGGCTAAACCCACTAGAGTTAGGGACATCATACTCAAAAAGAGAATGCAAAGATTCACAAACATCCTCACTTTCAACAATATCCTCACTAATGGGCATTTTCTCCTCAAAAGCATACCCTTCATTATCACTACTCCAAAAATCATCATCAAGATCTAGGCTACTATTTCCCAATTGATTTTCATTTTCAACATCCTTCGAATCAACATAATCAAACTTGAGAATGTCATTTTTGCAGCCCCGATTTTCCCTAAGCAAATTCAAACCACTTTTCAATTGTAAAAAGAGATCCTCAATGGGTTTGGAGTCAACTTTAGGGAGAGGCTCATAATTGGCACTAGAATTTACCCCATTAAGATATCGCTCAAGGGTAAGCTCCAATTCAGATTTCGATGATTCGGAATACAAGGAACCTTGAAAATCAATTTTGGGGGAGGGATCACAATCAATCATATGAGAATCAATATTGGGGACATGTGACACATCATTAAAATTCATGCACAAATTTGATGAAAATCGAGAAGTAGCATGAATATCATCAATATTGGAATCTACCTCATTACAACAAACATATGAGGGAATATGATCATGCATAATAGGCTCACTAGTGGGAACATTTGACTCATCAAAGAAATTCATGCCAATATTAGAGGAATCATGACAATTTGCATAAAAGTCGGAATCATAAGTGTCCCTAGCTAACCACATAAAAAAATTCCAAGCTTCATCCGAAGATGTCGCTCTAAAATCACCGTTAAACATATTTTCAACAACTCCTCTAGTATACTCATTTAGTCCCCAATAAGTAATCTCACAAGATTCCCCAATATCATAGCCATGAAACTTTATAAACTCCCCAAGTCTCTCAAAGTAAACCCAAAAAGACTCATTCTCATGTTGAGGAAAAGAAGTACTTGCCATTTTTTTTTTTAAAACAAAAGGAAAGAAAAAAGAAAAGAAAAGAATATTCACAAATAGCCTAGACTTATCTAATCAACACGAATAAATGCAAACCGAAGTCCCCGGCAACGGCGCCAAAATTTGACGCGCTCGTTGTAAACACGTCAAAGATACCTAAACTACCCAATATAGGGCAAGTAAAGGGTCGAATCCACAAGGACTAAGGGAAGCACCAATAAGTATCGATTTATGATATGCTAAGAAAATTCTATGTTTTTGAAGATTTATAGATGAAAAGACAATAAGAAAAATGACTTTAGGAAGGGGTATCCACCAATCAACTCATTCACAAACCAAGCAATCACAATGGGAATCAACAATTGGGGATCAATTGAGGGGAATAATTCATCCATTGGTACTCTAACCACTCTCTCGAGCTAGCTAGATTGGCCTAGTATCTTACCGAAGACCTATTCTCATGGCTAAGGCATTCAACCAAGCATATCCATAAATATGATGAACTTAAACAAGCAAACTAAGTCCCCTAGGCTAGGTAGTCCTTATTCTCATGGTCCTTCAAGCCTAAGAATCGATTTGAGGCAACCCTTAACTTCACATCTCGATCCTTCACTAAGGGTACCTAAATTATGCTCCTATGATGGCCAATCACACAAACATTCATGAAAATGCCAAATCAATTAACCAAAATTATCCCATGTTAAAACCCAATGTTGGATTTAGAGGTTCATGAACTCATTAATGGATTCAAACCCTTCCCAAAGAAATAGCTACTCACAAATCATGAAAAATTATAAAATAAAAGACATTAACAACTATTAACATGAACTAAAACTATAATCTAGGATGAACAAGTAAATAGAGTGAGAATGACATGAAAATAAGAAAATAAAGCAATAAAATATGAGAGAGAGTAAGAAATTCTCATTAAAGTTGCAAGGAGTCTCCAAATCTTTAAGTTTCCTTCTTATATTCTTCAAATTCCAAGCTTTCAACAAGTTTCTCTCACTTATCTCTCTAGAAGATGAGATTTTCTCTCTCCTAGGGTTCTAAGAATTTCAAATCTCACTTTATTAAAATATAATGTAAATTAGCTTTCCCTAAAATGAGAGGAGTTTGCCTTATATAGTCCTAAAATAAACTAGGCATAATTACAAATTAACCCCCATTCAAAAAGAGGATTTAAAAAGAAAGATCTCTGGAAAAACCCGACCCGGGCGGGTGGAGTGACCCGGGCGCTAGGGTTGAGGTTGACCCAGGCGGGTCGGACCAACAGGAATGAAATTTCAGTTTTCCGCAGATTGACCCGGGCGGGTCAGTTGACCCGAGCGCTTGGGTCAGTTTTTAGTTTCGTCAGTTCATTTTCAAACGGTCATTTCTCTCTCATTTTTTATTGGAATTGAGCTTGTGACCACTTATTGGAAAGATATTGAGCCAACCTTTCATCTACAACTTGAATCACTCAAAAATAATTTGTGTGCTGAAAGTTATGGCCATTTGAAATTGACCTATGTGCGAAAACCATTCCAAAACTTCTTATATTTGTGCTTGGAACTCAGTTATGCTTCCTTGATACTTCCTTGACCTTCCTCTTTGATATTAATATTTGGGGTTGTGCAAGTGTCCTCCAAGCATGCTCCTAAGTCCTTAAACGAAACAAATCGCCCAAAGAAAGTGCATACAGGAAGGAAAATTGCACAAATTAAAGAAATACCTAACAAACTAGCCTAAACTAACTCAAAAACAACTATAATACCAACTAAAAACTATCAAAAAGTAAAGCAATGAACAAGACATCAGTGTGCAAATTTGTGTTAGATGTTCTCGAAGGAAGAGGTATGCCGCCTAACCTTAATAATACCTTCCTCTACTTAATTCCAAAAGTTGATGTCCCCGAACTTGCTTCGCAATTTAGACCAATTGGGTTATGCAATGTGATTTATAAAAGTATCACAAAGTGTATTGTTAATCGAATTAAACCCATGATGCCTCATTTAACTTCTGGTACACAAACGAGTTTTGTCCCAGCCGGGAAGGCAAATAATGGATAATATAGTGATAGTGCAAGAAGTAATTCATACTATGAAGACTAAGCGGGGAGAAAAGGCTTTATGGCGATCAAGATAGATTTTGAAAAAGCTTATGATAGATTGAGGTGGAGCTTCAGTCAAGATACTCTTTCAGAAATCTGTTTCCCCCAACTTCTTATCAGAGTTATCATGGAATGCATTACCACTTAATCTATGCAAGTATCATGGAAAGGTGAACCTACTGAAAGTCTCCTCCCTAGTAGGGGAATAAGGCAAGAGGACCTTCTCTCCGGTTACCTTTTTGTTCTATGCATGGAAAGGTTAAATCAAATTTTAAAGGAGGCTATTATTGCTAATAAATGGCATCTTATTCAAGCAAGTAGAAATGGGCCAAAGCTTTCTAACTTATGCTTTGTCGATGACATAATTCTATTCGCGGAGGCCGATGTTGCGCAAGCCGAAATTATACATCAATGTCTCCAACGTTTTTGTATTGCTTCTAGGTCCAAAATTAGCTATGCAAAGTCTAGAGTTTACTTCTCTAGTAACATGAATGAAGATGATAAGCAAACTGTGAGCCAAGCACTAGGGATTGACGCCACAAAGGATCTCGGAATGTACTTGGTTATGCCCACCCTCACAAGTAGGGTCACCAAGGATACTTTTTGGTATCTCTGCGAAAAAATTAATCGGCGTCTAGCAGGATGGAAGACCAAGTACTTATCTTTGGCAGGTCGTATTACACTTGCAAAATCCAAATCTCTACCATAGCCTCTTATGCTATGCAAACCGCCAAGATTCCACGATCAATTTGTGACGATATTGATAAAAAGACTCGAAGATTCGTTTGGGGAGGTGATGAAGTTACTCGAAGAATTCACCTTCTTTCTTAGGAATGCTTGCAAGAACTTGTTAAACAAGGGGGTCTTGGTTTACGCTCTGCTAGACAATCAAATGCAGCCTTCCTCACAAAGTTGGGATGGCATGTTCTTACTGAGCCAAATGCTCTATGGTCAAGAGTGTTACGTAGTAAGTACTGCAAAGAAAGATGTGATGCTGATATGTTTGTTCCTAAAACCAATATGTCGAATGCATAGCGAGGAATTACTGATAATGCGAAGCATATTTGGGAAGGTTCGAGGGTGGCAACTAGCAATGGGACCTCAAACCTTTTTTGGGACCACAAATGGGCAACTGATCGCTCCTTAAGAGAGTTGGTTACGCAAGCAATCTCGGATGATATTAGTGGAGTAATAGTGGCTGAGATGTGGGACTTAGAAGCTGGCTGGAAGTCGAATGAGTTTGCTAAATATTTACTGCCTCAAATTCTCAAACAAATCGATGCTTATATCCTGAAGGAAGATCCCACTGTGGCGGATCTTATTTATTGGGGTGGAACGCCTCATGGAAAATTCACCATTAAATCTGTGTTGAACATCATTCGCAGCAATGATAATGATGCTGAAGATTCAAATGGCAGCTGGAATTTGATATGGTCTTTAAGAGTTCAGCAACGAATTCGTGCCTTCCTATGGTTAGTAATGCATGACAGAGTTATGTGTAATGCCAACCGTGCAAAGCATGCTCTAGCTAATAATCTTAAATGCAGGCTTTGTGAAGATGAGGATGAAACTACTCTACATGTTTTGAGGGATTGCAAAGCAGCGAGGGAAGTATCAGGTAACCTTCAACATGGATTGTGAGGAATATTATGATTCAAACTCGCCAAGATTTCTCCCCTGAAACTTGGCCAATATTCTTTGCGATAGTTCTTTGGTGGTTATGGCGTTAGAGGAATTGTGTTACTTCTAATAACACTAGTGAAATTCCGGTTGATGTTATGAGCTTTTTAATGAGCCGATTTGAAGTGGCTTGGCGAGTCTTAGGGGACTCACCTGTGTTGTCCGGTGGTGAAAACAATTTGAGGCAGGAAATTTTTGTTCGTTAGTAGGCACCACCACATGGATGGATGGTGCTCAACACTGATAGTGCAGCTAAAGGAGCACCTAGACTAGCCGGATGGGGTGGGATGATACGAGATAGCACTGGGAAGATGCACTACCCTTATTCATTGAATCTTGGTTCGTGCCGTGCCTTTATGGCTGAAGTGAGGGCTGTAGATTTTGGTTTGGAGATGGCTAGAAGAATGCAAATCACAAAGTTGCAAATCACAAAGTTGCAAATCCAAATGGATAACCAAGCTGCAGTATGGGCGTTGAAGGGTACAAAAGACTATGGTGGTGAATGTTCCCATCGCATTCAACAATGCAAGAAGACCATAGTGTAACACCCCCAAAATCCATACACGTCTAAATTACGTTGCATCGACTTTGGGAGTGTTACCGCCGCGGTGAAACGCAAGGCTTATTAAAATTAACATTAACTTACTCTGTATTATGAAAACTAAATTGCAGCGGAAATCAAATGTAAACTCAACTAGAACTCGGGAATCATCATTGACCCCTTTTATTCAAACCATTAACTAAGTAGAATATAACAATTTTATAAGTTCAACCAAAACATTTAAAAGTTTATGAACTAAAGAATATCCCCCGTATGCCCGAACTCATGTAGCAACATAGGCATACCTAATCTGCTCCCCATTGAAGGATCAATGGTTCATCACAGGTCAACAAACAAACACAAACAACAAACAATCAGCTATGCTGAGTACGTACACAATCAGTTAAATAAAACACTAAGCATAACTAGAATAGTAATAACAGTTCCTAAACATGATACTACAAAACCTTAAATTCCGTTTTTACAGTTTATTTGGCATTGAACGGGCACCGTCATCTTTCTAGAATCATACGGGCTACTTAATCCTTAATAGACACGCGGTCATTAGATGAAATGTAAATACGGTTTCGTTCCGTTCCACATCCATCACCTTAGTATGCATACCCCCAAGATCGTACGGAACCTTCCGCCTTCTTGAGTTATCAAAATTTATAAGGACACTACTGTCGTCACAGTAGGCCTACGTAGGAGTGTAGAACAAGTCTCACACTCCCCCCATTGTTCATACTTGTAGGGATTCCAACTACAAGTTTATCGCCAAAGATCCTTCTTAGTGATATTCATTCATACAACATTATGCATATAATCATTTAATTTTTCCTTCTTAGGTACATTGCTCAATTCTTAGTTTAAGCAACTAATCGTAACATCCTTGCTACAACAATTAATCACAGGATTCCAATCCAACTCTCATTTCATGCTTGTGATACGATAGAATTACGCATACCTACAATAATGCATTTCAATTCACAAGTCATACAACATGGAAATACATACATATTTCCAATTGATTTCATGTTACCAAACAATCTCATCAACCATAATCAACAACAGTTCCCTATCATGATTCTAGGTTCCAATATAACAATCATAACCTAAACATAATACTAATGTATCGAACTTAACTAGTAAGCGTACGTACCTTGTAACGGAGAATCTTCACTGACTACTTAAAACGTTCCGCTTATGAAATTGGGACCTAATCGAATGATAAAAGTATTTCAGTGCTAAATCTTTGATATCATTAAAATAAAACCAGCTTAACTAACTATGTAAAACTTAGTGTTTCGAATAATAAAATAAACGTTCTTGTTGGTTAAACTTTTCTTTCATAAACTTTATTGAAACTAACATATTTAGGACTTAATTATATGTTTGCAAATCTGATTTTTGGTAACTTATATTATACTTGGTTTATAATACTAAAACTTACACTAATATACATAAGTGTAATAAAATCAGAATTAAGAATTAAAATCATCCTAAGAACTAATAGTATAATCAAGAATCTGCTTTTCTTTAACTTTACTATACTTTATTTACAAATCCAACTTAAACCCTTATATACACAAGTATTATAAAAAAAACAGATTTGAGAAATAGAATTATCATAAGAACTACAACATAATTGTACATCTGATTTCTTTTACTAATTCTATACTTTATTTATAACACAACTTAATCCAAGAATATATATATATATATATATATATATATATAAATCATATTTTAAAATTAAACTAAAGTAGAAAATAAGTTTTTTTTTATATACCCGACCGACTCGCCGGCGACATCTACCGGCGACGCGAGGAACTCCGGCAGCAACAACAACCACACGCGTGCCTCGACTCGTCGTGCCCAACATCACGCATAACACACCACGCTCGAGGCCACAACCTCGCTCAGCACCACACCGCACACACACACTTAACACCTCGCGCGACCCACCGATGACTTGCACAACAGCAGCGACGACTCGACGCTCGACTCGCACGACACCTTCGCTCGCCTCACACCCTCGAGTTCAGCACTCGAACACACACGCTCGCACTCGCCTCGCCTAGCCCAGCACGACCCTCGTACAACCCTCGCTCGACACACCCTCGCCCACCACACTAGCAGCGACCACACTCGCAACAAGCCTTGAAGGCCGACGAGAACTCAGGGGAGAAGAAGAAAAGTAGCGTGGAGGAGGAGAAAGGGGTGTGACGAGGAAGAAGAGGGAAAAGAACGTAATAGGAGAAGAGGAGGAGAGAGAAAAGTTCTCTTGGGAAAACGACTGATTGAGGAAGTTAGGGTTTTACTTTTTTTTTTCTCTCTTTCTTATTTATAGTATGAGAAACCTTGGTTTATTAGGATTTGTTTCCAAATAAAATTCCAATTTCTTATTTTATTTATTTGGAAAATAAAACAAAACAGAATTAAAATATAGTTAGCTACAAATAGTAGTTTGTACTTTCTTATTTGTAAAAAAATAACTCTGAAAAATACAGAGTATTACAATAGCATCTCAATATTGGAAAGTGGAAGTTATACATTGCTATAGAGAAGGAAATAGAGCTGCTGATTGGTTGGCAAATCAAGGCGTCAACCAGATTAACAAATTAGAGTTGATTCAAGTCCCCCTTTATCTTTAGGTAGTATTTAATTTGAGAACGTTCTAGGTGTGGCCATGCCACGCTTTGTCCTCCCAACTTTAGAGTGTTTTTTTTTTTTTTGTTCTTTTGTTGTTTTGTTGTTTTGTTTTTTAGTTTTATTTCTATTTCTTTCTAGAGGTCTTACCTCTCATTTTGCACCACAAAACAATGCGGTCACATTATGCGACAAGATATTCATAGGTGAAGTTGATGGAAATAGGGAAAAATCGTTCGATAATGATGTGAGTTAGTGACCAATATTTATACCTAAAAGGTATTCAACTAATCTTCATTCGTTTGTGATAAAAAATTAGATTATATACACCATATATAAAAGTATGTTTTACATGATCTACATACTATATACATAATGAGGAATTTTTACTATCGGAAGGCTTGAAGTAACTTATAAGCTCTAATAATGAATTAATTTGATTTTACGCTACATGCTCCTCAGCAAGACACCAATAGAATTAGATTTTTATCCAATTTTTGAGTGAGATAAGAAGACTAAAAAATCACATCGCTGTTGTAAATCTCTCAAAACTATTTAATTAGCTTTTAAGACTTTATATTACATAATCGTTACCATGAGAAAAATCTAGATTTAAACTTGTCGATCTCTTCACTCATTATATGGCTTTAGAACTGGACAAAACTTTGATTTCACACACCGCTTAACTACTTTTTGGAACCATAGAATTTATTGTTAGACCATCTCACCTTAAATTAAAATGGGTCAATCTTAAATCAAATAATGGTCACTTTCAAGTCAAGATAGGTCACTTTAGAATAAAGGTAACTTTTAATCTTACATGGGTCTGTAATACCCCGAACCTTAATCTCGTTTTATTAGCTACTAATTATGTTTATTAGCTTAATTGCGTCCTAAATTTTTCCGAAATGATCATGGTTAAGGTTATTTTCTAAAATAAATATTTTTTTTTAGTTATTACGAAAGTGATATTTATTATGACAAACGATTTTATAATATAGTTTATGGATTTAATATTTAGATAAGAAATCCTATATATTTTTACTATATGATTTTGAGTTAACGATTTTCGCTAAAAGTCCAATATTGAAGTCTTGAAGTCCAACTCAACAACACTAACCACTTGAAAGTGGGTCAAAGAATTGACTTTTTCCAAACAAAAGAAAATAAGAAAAGAAAAGAGAAAGAATGAAGGAAAAAATTCATGTACTCAACACCCCAAATCCCTCGGCAAAACCCGATTGTATGGGGGTTGTCTAAGTTCCATATCGGTTCAACTGGACCGCTATTGACCGTCATGGTCAACTCATCTGAGGAAGTCCCATTGACTGGGAATCTGCCAAACACGATACCGGCATCTATGCCATGCCGGCTAGATTCATGCACCTTACCGGTGTCTATCACTTGGGCCATTGTTAAATGGGCCTAGGTTTGATCCAGTACTTACTCAATGCGCCTATGGGCCTAAAGATAAGTATAAAGGGAGGATAGAATTGTATCCAACCAATAGGAGCAGTGTCCTACCTTGGTTAGGACACTGCCGGCTCCTATAAATACCCCATGATCTGAGTTATTAAGGTACGTTCACATATACTAATCTACTCTACATTGAGATAAACCGGTCATTACCCTTTACTGACTTAGGCATCGGAGGGGCGTTCCTCAGATCAACCCCTGAGGTTAGTTTACGTGTTCTGTCTTGCAGGACATCAAATCGGTTTACATACTTAAAGGATACCGGTTTACCCCAACCGCATTTATTCCATACCGGAACAATTGGCGCTAGAAGAAGGGGTGAACTATACCTTTAGTCTTAAGTCATAGTCTTGCCAGCCCACTTGCCTGCCTAATGGATCCTAAGCAGATTTCTGGGATGCTAGTAACGGATAAGAACAACAATGTTGTGGGGGATAGACCTCTCGGCTTCAAGACCCCGCAACCCGTGGTTGGGTCCTCCAAGCCACAAGCTGATAAGGGTAAGGGGGCCACTGAGACCCCTCAACCCATCATATTCGAGGCGTTGCAACATATGTTCAGCCCTGAACAGCTCAGGAGCGCGGTCGAGGTCTTCCAAGCCATGGCGAGTCAGACTCCACCGACCGGTCGTGCTAGCAAGCGTCCCCTGAATAGGCCACACAGTCCTGGGAGAAAGATGAGTTCTCTCGCAACTGGCCGACAGGGTGACCCATGTCGGCATGATCCGGATCTGGGGGGAGAATTCAAAGACTCCCACAGAGCCTGTGGGGGAAGGAGACGAAGAAGATCAGCAGGACACTGAGGTTCAGCAATCATCTCAGCCGAGGAAAGAGAGCGAGTACGCCCGACGTAGAGCACCGGTATCCCTCCGGAACTCTCCTTTCGCGACGGCCGTACTCCAAGAGCCTATGGAGAAGATTAAGATGCCGACATGCAAGTATGACGGCAAGACAGACCCTGAGGACCACATCTCTGCTTATGCTGCTATACACCGACACTGACTCTGTTTGGTGCAAAGTGTTCCCTTCCACTTTGTCTGGTCTGGCACATACTTAGTTTAAAAGCATACTGCTGGCAACTGTCTTCGATTTTCGACAGCTCACATCCATGTTTGTGACACACTTCGTCAGCAATAAGCATAGGGAGAAGACTACCGGTGAGCTAATGTCTATCAAGTAGGGAGAGAAGGAAAGCCTGAGGTATCATATCGGCCGCTTTAACTCTAAAGCCGTTACCATACCCAACTTGCAGTAGGAGGTCGCAGTGCTAGCACTGATGACCGGGTTGAAGGAAGGCACCGCCTTCAGAAGCAACCTGGACCGCAAGAAATTGACCAGCCTGACTGAGGTCCTCCGAAAAGCCAATGAATTTATCCGAGGAAAGGAATTCAACAAGGCGGCAACTTCAAAGCGGTCTGAAGGGGATAGTAAGGAGAAGGAGAAAGAGAAGGAGAAGGACAAGGACAAGTACCGAAAAGACAGAAAGTCCTACAGTTCCAGTAGAACGGAGGAGAGTAACTTGATGAATAAGGGCCAAGAAAGACGGCAAGATCGTTACCACAATTACACTCCCCTGGCGATGTCCAGAGCCTAGATCTACGAGCTGCACAAGAAAGATGATAAGTGGCAGCGACCTAGAAATATGTTCTATAAAGGCCGTGACAAGTCAAAGTGGTGTGATTTCCACAGAGATTATGGGCATGTCACGGACTACTATAAAGATTTGAAGGATGGAATCGAGGACCTGATACGGAGATGCTATTTTAAGCAATATCAGGCCAGGTTTGACTGAGAGGAGTCACCTAAAGGAGATGACGGTAATCGGAGGCCGGTCAAGGAAAGAATCACGGAGATACATATGATCTCAGGGGGGACTTATCCACGGCGGGAGTATACATGGCGCCAAAGCCAGTCTGAAGGAGGTGAGGCACCAAGTGAACTACCACAACACAGGACAATGGCCGGCACCACCAAGTGTATCTTTCACAACAGAGGACGCCAAGGGGATCATCTACCCTCCTGACGACCCCTTGGTAGTATCTTTGCAGATTTCAACTGCAATGGTCCATCTCATCCTGGTGGACGGCGGCAGCTCTGCCAATATTTTGTTCATGCCCACATTCGAGAAGATGGGGCTAGGAAGATCATGTCTCAATCCGGTCTCTGATCCGGTAATCTGGTTCACAGGGGCATTTGTTTTCCCTGAAGGCACCATCAAACTACCAGTTAAACTGGGAGAAAGGTCCCAGTCCCGAGATCTCATGGTAGAATTTTTGGTGGTCGATGTACCGACAGCCTATAACGCTATTATAGGGCGGCCACTGATTCACGACGCTCAGGCAGTGGTATCCACCTACCATCTGACGATGATTTATACGTCGAACAGTGGAAAGCCGGAGAGATTGAAGGGAAATCAAGAGTCAGCCAGGGCATGCTACTTGACGACTCTGAAGAATTTGAATCACAAGCAACCGACAGAATCTCCACCCTCAGAAAGAAAAAGGCGGAGGGCAGAAAATAAAGCTAACAAGGATTTGTCCATGGAAAACATTGAGGGAAGGCCGGCGGATATGCCGAGACCCAGCCCAGAGGGAGAGACTGAAGAGGTCAGCCTTGATCAGGACAGACCAGAGAGAACGGTCAACATTGGGGCCGACTTGGCGGACAACGTCAAGGTAAACTTGATAAGTGTACTGCGGAGCAATGCTGACATCTTCGCGTTCTCGGCAGATGAAATGCCGGGAATTGATCCAGCATTCATGGTCCACCAGTTGAATGTCAATGAAGATGTACGACCGGTAAAACAGAAGAAGAGAAATTTCTCAGCTGAGAAGAATGTTGTCATTAAAGAGTAGGTAGACAAACTGTTAGCGGCCGATTTGATCGAGCCCTTTGACTACCCGGAGTGGTTGGCAACTGTGGTGATGGTCAAGAAGCCAATGGGTCTTGGCGAATGTGCGTGGATTTCACCGATTTAAATAAAGCCTGCCCCAAAGACTGTTACCCACTGCCGAGAATTGACCAGCTGGTAGACTCCACTAGCGGCCATGCGCTGCTTAGCTTCATAGACGCCTTCTCCGGGTATCATCAGATCAGCCTCCTAGAGTCTGACAGAAACAAAGCGGCGTTACAGATGTTGGAGTTTATGCATACAAGGCTATGCCGTTCGGTCTGAAAAATGCCGGAGCTACCTATCAGAAGTTGGTAGATAAGATATTCGCGCATTAGAAAGGCCGGAATGTAGAGGTGTATGTAGATGATAGCATCGTCAAGAGTTTAACGGAAGAAGCCCACATTGCTGACCTGAGAGAAACCTTTACAACCCTTCGCAAATACCAGATGAAGCTGAACCCCAAGAAGTGTGTATTTGGGCTAAGATCTGGTAAGTTCCTCAGTTTCATGGTCAGTAAAAAGGGGGATAGACGTAAACCCTGATAAATTTAGGGCAATAAGCAAGCTACCGGAACCCAAGAGTATCCGGGACATTCAAAAACTGACCCAGGATGGCGGCACTAACTAGATTCGTCTCCAAGTCGGCAGAGAAGGCCCTACCGTTCTCCAAAATCCTGAGGGGGAACAAGAAATTCGAGTGGGGAGACGAACAGAGACAAGCCTTCGCGGCAGTCAAAGAACACTTCAAACAGTTATCGAATATAACCCGACCCGAGATGGGGGATAAGCTGCAGTTGTATGTCTCGGTGTCGGTAAACACGGTAGCAGCAGTTTTGTTGGTAGAGGAAAACAAGCAGCAACACCTCATCTATTTTGTGAGTCATGTATTGGCTGGAGCAGAGCAGAGATACGTGTTGCTGGAGAAGATGGCATATGTCGTATTTATACCATCCAAGTACTTACAAACCAGCCGTTAGAAAAAGCGCTTCACCAACTGGACACGACCGGTAGGCTGCTGAAGTGGGCAATTGAATTGTCTGAGTTCGACATAGAATACCGGCCACGCACAGCTATCAAGGCTCAAGCTTTGGCCAACTTCATAGTCGAGACCACGTGAGAAGAAACCTAGGAGCCCCCCGGTACCTGGCAAATATCTGTGGACGGCTCCGCGGCCCAAACACGAGCAGGTGTCGGAGTAGTCATGACGTCTCCGGAGGGGGAGACATTTGAGTATGTTGTCCGCTTTGGCTTTAAAGCGTCCAATAATGAGGCGGAATATGAAGCGGCAATAGCCGAAATCAGTCTATGCATAGCGGCGAAAGCCAAGAAAATTAGAATGACAACGAACTCACATCTCATATCGAGTCAGATTGAAGGCACCTATGAGGCCAGAGAGCCGGTGATGCAGAAGTACCTGAACAAAGTAAAGCAGATAACAGCAGAATTGCAGAGCTTCGAAGTAACCTTGGTTCCGCGAACTGAAAACATGGCTGCAGATGCCCTATCCAAACTAGTTAGCTCCAGTACAACCGATCTGAAGCGCAGTGTCATGATAGAGATAATGCCTAAAAGAAGCGTGGACGACGCCAAACCATAGGTAAACACATGCAAACTGACAGATAGACTACCTGAAGACAAGATGGCGAAGAAGAAGGTAAAAAGACGTGGTTCTGTGTCTTCCAAGAGCAGCTGTATAAGAAAGGCCTCTCACTCCTGCTCCTAAGGTGCGTAACGGCCCATGAGGCCACGAAGATCATCGAAGAGATCCATGAAGGAGTATGTGGAAACCACATAGGAGGAAAGGCATTTGCACTAAAAGCCCTAAGAGCTGGTTTCTACTGGACGACTATGCTGGCGGACGCGCAAGCCTATGTCAAAAAATGTGACAAATGCTAGCGGTTTGCCCCAGTCATCCATCAACCGGCACATGACTTGCAACCGATCCTAAATCCAATCCCTTTTTCGCAGTGGGGGATGGACATCATAGGACCATTCACATCGGCAGCTGGGGGAAGAAAGTCCTGATAGTGGGAATTGATTACTTCACGAAATGGATTAAAGCAGAGTCGACTGCGAAGATCACGGCTAATCAGGTGAGGAAGTTTATCTAGCAGATGCTCATTATCATATTTGGAATCCCCATGGGGATTGTTATGGACCATGGCGTCCAGTTTGACTGCGGCCCGATAAAAAGCTTGTTGAGTCCTTATGGCATCAAATTCGCGTACTCATCAGTATGTCATCCCAAGACTAACGACCAAGCGGCCTCTAATAAACAGATCCTGAATGCGCTCAAGAAGAAGCTGGATGACTTGAAAGGCGCGTGGGCCGACATGATCCCAGTAGTGTTATGGTCCAATAGGACCACCGAGAAAGAAGCGACTGGGGAAACCCCATTCAGGCTAGCATTCGGCGCAGAGGCTGTGTTATCGGTCAAGGTCGGATTACTGAACTGGCGGATCTTGAACTATGACCCTGAGTTGAATGGTAAGTTGCACTGAGAAGACCTTAATCTCTTGCCGGAGGTAAGGTTGGCCGCAGAGCTAAGGTTAGCCGCCTACAAAGACCGGATAAGCAAAGCCTACAACAAGAGAGTATGAAGCCAGCCAATTGAAAAAGGAGATCTAGTCCTGAGGCGCACAACAGCTAATGGAAAAGCCTATAATGAGGGTAAGCTGACAGCCAACTGGGAAGGACCCTACTTAGTAAAGGAGGAAATAGTTCCAGGGGCATACCGACTGGAGGACATGTCAGGCAAGCTGCTCAAGAACAGCTAGAATGTCAGGCTTAATTACATGATAATGAATAAAACGGCATTGTTGTCACGATTAGTATTACTTATTAATGCGGCATTGTAGCCAGAACTAGTGTTATTTTCTTTCTGTTAAATAAATTCGGTACGACCGGGAATAGCCACTTTCAATAAGATAAGCAATGCAAAACACGTTCCCTGACGGTCAATGACCTACGTGGATCTGCCGTCAGGAGAAACCAAGCAGACATTAGACTTGGTGTTGGTCGACGACCTATTTGGATCTGCCAACACAAGAGACACCTCATGTCGATCAACGACCTTCTCGGATCTGCCGACAGGAAGCGGCCCCTATAACTCCCTTGCTGGTCAATGACCTAACACGGATCTGCAGGCAAGAAGAAGTGTATAAGGCCTGCTTCTACTCTTAACCGGTCAATGACCTTATTGGATCTGCCGGAATAAGACGGACAAATCTATTTAATGGTCTATGAACCTACGTGGATCTGTCGTTATGATAGTAAACTGCTTGCAGATAAAAAATAAAACAAGAAGGATTCCAATGCTAATCTTAACCGGTCAATGACCCTAGCGGATCTACCGGAGTAAGATAGATACAATAAATTATTTAGCTGTCTATGATCCTTTGAGGATCTATTGTTATGATAGTTTATCGATGACCAATAACAGGAAAAACAAAACGTTGACATCACGGATAAAGTGTGAATTACTAAACAATTGCATAACCGATAACAGAGTTTGCAAAATAAAGTGCTTCATTAATAAAAGTTAATTACATCCTAACAGCAGCCCTAAAACTATAGAAACCCGCCACAAACGGCAAGGCTTGGACAATGTTAAAAAAAGGACGAGCAAGAAAAAACTAAACCGCTTTGCCAGAATCCAACACCCCCGCCGGTTTGGCCTCGGTGTCGGGAATTTTCAGTGACTTCTCTGCGGTAGATGCCGCTACAACGTTGGTATCGGGACCGTCAGAAAGGAAAACAACTTCGGTTTCCTTGACCTCAGTGTTGACGGCCTCATTGAGGGCAGTATCTTGATCTTCCTCGTCGAATTCGAAACGGGGATCAGCATTGGCGATATCGGCCTCAGTGACTCCCACGTCCAGAATCTCACCCTCAACAGGGATCTCAAACTCCCGGCGACCGTGAGCGTCTTCCACCTTGCCCCAATCATTGTCGGGGATGGCATGCCTCGCACAGCGCATGGCGACCGCCCAACCCCCGTTATATCTGCTGGCAAGACGGTTGATGAAGTCCATGGACTTCTGGTATTCCGCCACAGCATCGGCTTCCCGGCCCTTAGCAGCCCGAAACTCATCCCTCAAGTCTACAGCTCGGCGTCCTTGTTCTTCAAAACTAGCGCATTGGTCTGGTTCAAGGCCTCAGCCGCCTCCAAATCCTTCTTGACCTTGTCCAGGTCAGTTTTTGCCGTCTGAAGCTTTTTCTGTTCATTAGTAATGGTAACCAGCTCCTTACCCTTGGCGGTAAGTTTCGCCTTGGTAGCTTTGTGACCCTCGACTTCGCCAAAATAAGCACTTTGGAAGTACCGGTAGAGGTCACAAAGCTCCTTGCCTGATTGGGCCGACTTCAAAAATGATACAATAAGTCGGAGTCAATAAACAGGAAATATCCGTTATGATACTTTGAATGGACAAAGAAAACAACTTAACACAGTTAGGTTGTGGGCATGAACGGCAGTGGCAGCCTGAACCTCATCCGGCGGCATGTCATATTTCATCTGAAACCCCTTTAAGAGCCGGTAACCAAGATTGCCGCCTTCCAGAGGGCGCTCCAGCAGCAAAGACTCATCATTAAGAATATTGAGCTTCGGCTGGAAAAGTTCGCCATCTCGGACAGGCGATAGGGCCCATCTCTTCCGGAAAATCTCCGGAACAGCAACCTTATCCTTCTCGATGAAACCAGTCTTTCTTAGCTGAGCAAAATGTTGCGGCTCCGGAATCATTGCTGGTAAGGTCAGCTGTTTCTAGATCTTGGGACGCAGGGAAGAGGTCCTGACCTCGGTTACCCGGCCTTTCAGAAGGTTCTTGTCCTTCTCCCCTCGGGCCATCGGGATAGCGGTATTTGTGGTCGGCCGTTTGAGTTCTTTGTCGCCCTAACCCTCCGCTTTTCGCTTTTGAGGGATGACTTGTTGTTGTCTTTGAACCAATGGCGGTGAATTTTTGCCTTGGTCTTTAGTAGGATTGCGGTCGACACCGCGGCCTTGCTTACCACCCCGGCCACCAATGCTGGGGGGAATAGAGGTGAACTTCCTAGCAGGCTTGGGGGGCATGTTGCTGATCGGTATATAATTTTGGCTGAGATGGAGTGCTTCCCGGATCAAGTGCTCCCGGCCTGAAATCAATAAAGGTTCTTATCAGCAAAGTTCAAAATTTATTAAAATAATAGTTATAACAATAAAATGACGGTAGATAAAGAGACCAGTCCCTAGGTGACTGGTATAATCCTTAATTACCATGAGGGTCAGTTTGGCAAAAGCCTAACGTAGAAAGGGCCGCGTTACCCAAGATATACTTGGCGTGCGACAGCCAGTTCAGCGACACAGGAACGGGTTTGCCACCCTTAGGGCCCGGCTTGGTAGACGCCTCGAAGAAATTGAAGGTCGCCAGCTCCCGGCGTGTCAAACGCCGAGCAGATATGTGCTCCATCCCGGGGCGAGGTTTCGTCCAATAACGGCGCAAGGGGAAATCTGAGGCTGCCAATTCTTAATAGACATCAGTTGTCGGATACACCGTCAGATGACACTCTTTGGTGTACATGGACATCCAGCCGCCCTGACCAAGTTCCCTGTCGGCCTTGGGCCTTTTCTTCTTACCCTTCCCCTTGCCCTTCACGGATCATCTTATTTAACCCAATGAAGCTTCCGGAAGAGGTTTAGGGTCTCAAGAAACTTCTTGTATCGGATGGTCCAGGCATAACAAATAAGTTTACGCCATGATAGCGGCGTAAGCTGAGACAGGCATATGTTCCAGGCCTTAAAAACTTTCACGATGAATGGGTCCAGCGGAAATCTTAGGCCAAAGTCTAGGATATGTGCATAGGCCGCTACATGCCCAGGTGGGCAATTAGTTACACGGCACCTTCCGACGGCATCTCGAGCTCGTATCCGTCTGGGAAAGCAAAATACTCTGCTCCTTTGCGACAAAAGGAGTTAGTTAATGACGTACTTCTCCAGCTTTTGTCAATTTGTATGAAAGAGGGACTGCCAGCCTCGCATGGCGGCATGTACAAGTCGTCTATTGTTTCGTCGTCATCTTCCGGGATGACTTACAGAGGATCTTCGTCATCGTCGGCTTCCAGCGAAACCGACTCAGCTTCAGACATCATGTCACGTAGAACGCTGTCCACATTTTTCGAGGAAACGGAAGAAACCTCATCTTCCATGTCGGCATCCTCCATTTCTTCATCAGATGATTCAGCGTTTGGGGTTCCCTCTTCTAACACCTCTACCGGTCTAGAGGATGAGGGCTCTCCAGGAGGATTAACAGAGAGACCGGCCGATTGAGGGAATAGCAAGGGGGAGCGCTCAGCCATCCCTATCATAGTACCATACTGGCCTGATACCGACACTCCTATAGCGGCACCAAACGCCCTGATAGCGGTTAAAGGGGAGGCATGTAACACCGACTCCTCGAGAACCCTCCTAGAAGTACTACCGTCCCTGTTTGATTTAGTCCTAAGTTCTTTAGCCGAATCTACTATCGGCGAGCTAGTAGAAACTACCGGACTATCAGATCTGGTAGAGGCAAAATTAGTATCGGTCATGGAAGGGAGCTCTCAGATCGGTCTTGAGAATCAGAATTGGAAGACATGTTTATAATTTAGACGAAAATATTGCGATAAGAGAGGATTTGTGGGAATACCTGGAAAAGGAAAACTGGGTAAAGAACACAAACAAGCGCTAAATCGACCGGCAAGAAAGCTCGAAAAAATGGCAGAATGCGACTCGAAATCTCACGACGAAGATTTTGTGATTGATTGGAGGAAATTTGGCCCGAATTCAGAGAAGTTACGAGCAAAAGAAATTTAGGGCTCAGAGAGAAAATTCGCATAGCAATGTTTGAGAAGTTGAGAGCAGTTTGACAATGAGCAAATGAAGTTGGCCAAACCCTATTTATAAGGGAATTCATGGCCCGGATCAGGTGACTCTTCGTCTTCCCGTTCGGATCATGCCACGTGGAATTTAGACCAGAAACAGCTGTGGGCAGTTACTGACATACGGGTCACATCCTCACACAAACCAAGGCAATGATTCGTATTCCGCAAGCTAACCCTATTTTTGGAGGTTCTTAACGGCTCTGAGATGAAGGCGTAATTTTCGCATCACCCATGACGGTTTGACATTGACTAAGCAGGACATGCCTGTACCAGCCATGCCGGCTTGGGGGATAGTTGTATGGGGGGTGTCTAAGTTCCATACCGGTCCAACTGGACCGCTATTGACCGTCATGGTCAACTCATCTGAGGAAGCCCCATTGATTGAGAATCCGCCAAACACGATACCGGCATCTGTGCCATGCCGACTAGATTCATGCACCTTACCGGTGTCTATCACTTGGGCCATTGTTAAATGGGCCTAGGTCTGATCCAGTACTTACTCAATGCATATATGGGCCTAAAGATAAGTATCAAAAGAGGATAGAATTGTATCCAACCAATAGGAGCAGTGTCATACCTTGCTTAGGACACTGCCGGCTCCTATAAATACCCCATGATCTGAGTCATTAAGGTACGTTCACATATACTAATATACTCTACATTGAGATAAACCGGTCATTACCCTTTACAGACTTAGGCGTCAGAGGGGCGTTCCTCGGATCAACCCCTGAGGTTAGTTTACGTGTTTTGTCTTGTAGGACATCAAACCGGTTTACATACTTCAAGGATACCGTTTCTACCCAACCACATTTATTCCATACTGAAACACCGACAAACCCGACCTTCTTGTACCTTCTCTTTGATATGTCTCCTACCTTACTCCCCAAGGTGAACTTTCACCAATCCTAGTTAATCCACCTTCATTTTGTCTCTACAAACCTTCTATAAATACCTCTTTGAGTTAGAGATGAAAACCACAACAAAAACTAAGTTTCTTCACTTTCTCTCGGCACCATCTTGCCACCTCCACCATTTGTGCACCATCCCGGTGCATCACTCTCCTTTGACCACCAAAAACCCCCGCCAACACGCAGCACCACTGCAGCACAACCGGAGCCGCCTCACCAGGCGCTGCTGCCTTTGCCCGCGTTGCACCATCATCCTGTCGCCCCGCTCGCCGGAGCTCCTCGCCTTCGCTGTAGTACGTCCCTGCTCATCGAGCAGAGATTAATTGATAAATAATTTTACAAGCCTCCCCCGGCTATCAAAGTTGGTAAGCAGGATTTCATGTAACGTCTACTGCTTGCACCTGCACTCTCCTTCCAACTATGTTTTATGATGCTTTATACGATGTTTATGCGATGTTATTTATGGTGTGCGGGATATGAAATGTTTGTTATGTAAATGATGTTTATTAAATGATTTGATGCTATGAAGTATGACGATTTTGATGTTACGTTTAATTATTACAATTACGTTTGATGATTATGATTACGATGATGTGGTAGGCTTTAGCCGTATACTCCTAACCAAATATAATTAACCTACTCTCATGCACACTAAGCAAGTATAATGGAAGTGGGGATCGTATCCACAGGGAGCAAAGGAACTTGTTCGGAGATTAGTGAATTAAGGACCCTAGTATGTGCTAAGGCCAAAGTAACCGAATTGAGGAGGGGGGGGGTTGGAACAACGCAAGCAAGCTAAACTAAGCACAGTATTAAAGTACGAAGAGATTACAATATAAAAAGGCCTTGGACTCGATTAGCATCCACCCTAACCTAGCTTGTGGTAACGAAATCTTAACCCCCGACACTTCCTATGGTCACCTATCGAGAAGTCTAGACCTCTATCCTCCTAGATCGTGGCTAAACACACGATCAGCGTGGTTTGAACCGCCCTTACTATGCCTTAACTCAAATGAATCACACTTAAGTCCAAACCAAAGTAGCATTAAGGTCGAGGAACACGATAGGATTACTAATGTTATCAAAGCAATAACATTCAAATAATAAGCAATGCTTCTCTAAGTGCAAAAGATTCATGTTCAGCATTTAATCAAACACCTAGTATGCTACATGGAACTAGGAACACAAGAATCCGATTATGTACCTAGAATTAGCATTAGACGAATCACACAACAATACTAGTAACGTTCCTAGCAAAGATTATGCAAACATCATGAAATTAAATACAAGAAGCATCACAATGACCATAGAGAAAGTATAAGATAAGAACTTCTCACAAATAGATTAGAGCTTCAACAACCAAATCCATGATAGATGTTTAAGCTAGCCAAGCCATAGGATTCATTACAAATCTACCAAAGAAGAAAGGAAGAAACCCTGGAAAACAATCTTCTTCTCTCCCTTCTCCAGTCGCTCTAACAAAAACTAAAAACTAAAAACTTAACAACATAACCCTCCAAGGGAGGAAAAGAAAACAAAAGAAGCGGCTGACACAGGGGTCGCGACTCGCGACCATAGGAAGGTCGCGACTCGCGACATTGATCGCGGGTCGCAACGTTGCGACTGACTCAAAACCGTAAAAACAAAGTACAACGAGGAAAAACGAGAGAACTTAGCTTTTGAGTAAGCCATGAAGCTGCAGAACCAGAGCGAAAACGATCCTCGGACGACGAGCAAACCAAGAAGCTTGAACCACGGACCTCGGAACTCGAACAAAGCTCGGAAGCCTCGGAAGATGCGCCATAAAGGAACCAAGGACAAGGACCCCGGGGCACAAAAAGTAATTGGAGGACCAAGATCGGCCCTCGATTGCGCCACCATGCAAACTGCTCCCTAGACTCCTCAAAACACAACATCCTCCGACAACACCTCCTAACGTCAAAACTCTCCTAAATCCCGAAACTAAGCTCGAACGACACCAAAAACGACCCGAAATCCGCCTAAGATTGGCGGATAACTTGGATACATCATGATGTAATATAATTATGGTTACCTTATGATTAAGATTACGTTTTATTATTACGATTACGATGATGTAATGTAATTATGATACGTAAAAGAAACGAAACATGATAAAGATAAGTGAAAGATGGTTCTTGGTAGGGCTGTTCAGAGTGCGGTCTGGACCGCACCAAACTGCAACCCAAATCGTTTTTTCATAGTTTGGGTTGGTTTACGATTTCAAAATTGCGGTTTGGGTTATGATTTCAAGCAAACCGCGGTTCGCGGTTTGGGTTGGGTTTGAATTTTTGGAAATCAAAACCGCAACATAAACCGCAGTTTTATAGTATGATTTTTTAAAAAAAAAAAAATTATTTTATCTATTTTGATTTTTTTTAAATACACTTGACAATACTAATACGACTATTAATTTACTTGTTTTTGTTTTTTTAAATCTTCTAGATTGAGTTTACCAGAAGCACCAAGTGAACAGATGTAGAAATTCTTGCAGTACTAATAATTTACGTGTTTTTCTTTTCTAATGCTAATTAATGTAGAAGGGACCTTGTTGGTGTTAATTGTACCTACAATAAATAGCTTGTATTTCTATCTTCGGAGATTAACAATAAAAAGTTGTTAATCTTGTCAGAACATATTTGAATTTCCAAGGCCTTTCTCTTTCTTTTTTATTTTTTTCTTTTTGCAATAATCTTAGAAATATAAAATAAGTCAACTTCATATTTATTTGGACTATTTATATTTATTACCATTTTTTTTACTCTTAGATTACAAAATTAATATCGCGAAGGAAAAAATGGTTAAACCGCAAACCAAACCGCACCAAACCGCTTCGCGCGGTTCGGTTTGGGTTGGTTTGGGCAAAAGTACGGTGCGGTTTGGGTTGGGAAAATGTCAAATCGTATATTTGCGGTTTGGGTTGGGTTATATCCCAAACCGCACCAACCCAAACCGCGAACACCCCTAGTTATTGGCAGTATCTCGTGGGCACTACAAGTGTCACCTATGTTGTGACCGCCTTTCTGTTAAAAATGTGGGCATGAAAGTGTCACCTATGTTGTGGCCGCCTTTCTGTATAATTTTGGGGAAACATCCCTTCTGTTGTACTAGCCAAGTTACCAAAGTAAATGATATATGATGATGAACATGACAAAGAATGATGATAATGTTTTATGATTATGATTTAATGGTTATATGTCTACGAAATGATTTTACTATTTCTCTCCTCCCTGTTTGCTAACAAAATGATGTGAAATGCTTTTACTATGTTAGGGTAGTATGTTACTGAGCCTCAGCTCATGACATTTTCTTTTATGTTTTAGGTATGGAAGAACAGTTGTGGATCGCTATTATAATGAGTTATGGAGATTATATATGATTATATGAGGTTTAGGATATTATGTATGATGGATAAACAAGTATTATTTTATGATGAGCAAATTGTATAGTCGATTTACCATTTTAGGCTATTATTATATTTGTGGGCCATAACCCACAGGCTTAAACTATGATTTCGCTGCAAATTAAGGTTATGTATTTCTGGGGTGTTACAGAGTGGTATCAGAGTCGAAAACTAACCGGAAGTGCGGAGTCTTAGACTTTGCACAACCTAGGTATGATCCTTTGGGAATTTACGTTGAGAAAGTTGAGGATTATTTGGGTCATTCAAAGAAATTAGAATTGAACTTAAACGAATGATCTTTTTTAGGTAATATTTGGAGATTGATACAACCTCAAGTTTTTGGTTAGGCTAGTATAAGATGCTAAATGGAAAAAATTATGAGAATCCAACTTGGTATGCATTATGTGAAAAGTTCAATGTTGAATGGCTCGAGGATAAACTAATGGCTATTTGAGTAATAAGGGCTAATGATTTGTGAATGATCTTTGGAGGCATGAGTGGTTATATTCGATATTAGAGGTAAGACACAAAAGGTGTTTATGAAATAATATAGAGAATGTTTAGAGATTTTATGATGATAGGAACATATTGTTTTGGGTGATAAGAAGGGTAAATGACAAGGAAATTCTGAATATTTAAGGTTGATGGTCTTGTGGACATTATCCACTCCTCTAATGACATAATATTTTGGGATTGAATTTCATGTTTACTACAACCCATGTGATGATTTTGGGATTCAGAATGGCTTAGAAATTCTACTCAAGAAGCAATTACTTCAGTCATCAAAGATTTGAGTTTTAATAGTTGAAGTACGTTATAATATGATTTTTTGTATGTTATAGTTTGTGTTGAAGAATGAATTATGACTTTTAAGTGAAGCATCTATTGAAGAAATTAGACAAATAAGTATCTTAAAGGAATAGGAATGTGCTATTTGGAGATGTAATAGTTATATGGAATATAATTAAGAAGTAAGCATTGATGTCGAGACAAAACTTAATTTGGAGAAGTGCTTGATTTTTCTATTTTACTAAGATTTGGGACAAGAAATCTCTAAGTTTGAAATGTTTTTAGATAAATGGCTTATTGGTATTGGTTATTGAGATGATCTAGAAATATATAATAAATGAATTCAAGTAATCAAATTCCCATAAAAGAGGGCAAGGGGAAAATGTTGAGGAAATTAAAATTGTGATGAAAAGTAAACCATTAGTTGGATTGATAGAGTCTTGAATAATTAAGATCTTGAATATTGATGTTAACTAGGTAAGGAATTTGGTAAGGAGTATGTCATGATATTGTTGGTGCTTAACTTTGAGGCTATGATGATGATATTGGTTTTGATGTGATGATGTGATGGTTGAAAATTGGGGATGTATAAATATTGAATTTAGTGGTTTTGGTGAATACCTTAATAGATGATATTGCTATTAAAAGACAGGGACAAAATGTGATGCTTACAAATTTCTCATGAAGTTCATATTGTGGAATTGATAGAGGATGTGTATTATATATAAAGCATGATTATACTCGGCAAATGGTAATGAGTAAGAAAAGAAGGGATTGATATATTAATGGCAAGTTAGCAGAAGGAATATAGGTTTGGGCTTTCTAGTAAAACTGGCAGACCAAGTATGAAATTGTGTTTTGGATATTTGGAATCATGAGGATATGACATATATTATGGAAAGTAATGTTGTTTTCGAGATTATGTGAATGATGAGATTTAGAGAGGAAGAAACTAATGATAAAGATAGTACAAGAACCTAAGCTTTTACTCGAATGATGGAAAAATTTATTCTGGATTGGATACCATTGATTTACATGTTAGAGGTTGAAAGGAAGTATAACTGACCTATTCATGGGAAGTGATATATTTGTCAACAAGTGAGGCTTTTCGATTGACTTTTCAGACATTAAGATTTTGATATAAAAAATCATATGTGAATAAGTATGCTTTAGATCTTAATATATGTAAACTAGTCTGAATATAATCTTTCTTTCAACTAAATGAAGGTTTAGTTGACCAATGAAATATGATATGTGATGCTATGTACTTCCTTCGTTCCAAATTAAATGCACGTTCCACATTAAATGCAACAATTTGGATGACACAATTTCCTAGGTAAAAATTCTTAAGGTGAAATTAAGAAAAAGTAAGGGCATGTGACTAACTTAATACGGAGAGAGAAAGTGGGACCACAACAATTAGTGTAGTTAAATAAGGCTTAATTAGCTTTAGTAAGGGTATATTCGTAATTTTCCACTCAAAAACTTTACCAAGAATAGAAAGAAGTAAAATGTTGCATTTAATTTGAAATTGACGTTTATGGAAACTGTTGCATTTAATTTGGAACGGAGAAAGTATATATGAATGCGTAATTCCGAAATTTTTTATGAATGAAATGCATGACTTTCTGCATTTGACTATGTTATTAAGTTTCGAGGACGAAACTTTTTCTAAGGGGGTGAGGATGTAATACCCCGAACCTTAATCTCGTTTTATTAGCTACTAATTATGTTTATTAGCTTAATTGCGTCCTAAATTTTTTCGAAATGATCATGGTTAAGGTTATTTTCTAAAATAAATATATTTATTTTAGTTATTATGAAAGTGATATTTATTATGATAAACGATTTTATAATATAGTTTATAGATTTAATGTTTAGATAAGAAATCCTATATATTATTACTATATGATTTTGAGTTAATGATTTTAGCTAAAAGTCCAATATTGAAGTCTTAAAGTCCAACTCAACAACACTAACCACTTAAAAGTGGGTCAAAGAATTGACTTTTAGAAAAGAAAAGAGAAAGAAAGAACAAAAAAATTGATGTCCTCAACACCCCAAATCCCTCGGCAAAACCCAACACACCCGGCCTTCTTCTACCTTCTCTCTAACATGTCTCCTACCTTGCTCCCCAAGGTGAACTTTCACCAATCCTCAGTCAATCCACCTCCCTTTTGTCTTCTACAAACCTTCTATAAATACCCCTTTGAGTTAGAGATGAAAACCACAACAAAAACCAAGTTTCTTCACTTTCTCTCGGCACCACCTTGCCACCTCCACCATTTGCGCACCATCCCGGTGCATCACTCTCCTTTGACCACCAAAAACCCTCGCCAACATGCAGCACCACCACAGCACAACCAAGCTCACCGCCTACTTCTCTCTCTCGCGCTCTCATGCCCTTCCTCCCATGTTCGCTGCCCCCTGTTCGTTGTGCCATTGCTGCACGGCCCTGCCACCGCCACCATTCTGCTCATCCTCGAAGGAGAACGTCTCCTCACCGGTGATGTGGTGATGTAGCCCCATCCTTTCTCTCTCGCTGCTCTCCCTTGCTCGGCTTATCCTTGCTTCCTAGCGTCGCACCAGAGCCACCTCACCTGGCGCTGCTGTCGCCGCCCGTGTTGCACCATCATCCTACTGCCCTGCTCGCCGGAGCTCCTCGCCTTCGTTGCACTACGTCCCTGCTCGTCGAGCAGAGATTAATGGATAAAGGATATTACAAGCCTCCCCCGGCTATCAAAGTTGGTAAGCAGGATTTCAGGTAACATCTACTGCTAGCACCCGCACTCCCCTTCCAACTATGTTTTATGATGCTTTATACGATGTTTATGCGATGTTATTTATGGTGTGCGGGATATGAAATGCTTGTTATGTAAATGATGTTTATTAAATGATTTGATGCTATGTGAAGTATGACGATTTTGATGTAACGTTTAATGATGACAATTACGTTTATGATTATAATACGATGATGTGATGTAATTATGGTTACGTTATGATTAAGATTACGTTTTATGAGTATGATTACAATGATGTAATGTAATTATGATACGTAAAAGAAACGAAACATGATAAAGATAAGTGAAAGATAGTTCTTGGCAGTATCCCGTGGGCACCGCAAGTGTCACCTACGTTGTGACCGCCTTTCTATTAAAAATGTGGACACCGAAAGTGTCACCTATATTGTGGCTGCCTTTCTATATGTTTTTGGGGAGACGTACCTTCTGTTGTACTAGGTAAGTTACCAAAGTAAAAGATATATGATGATGAACATGACAAAGAATAATGATAATGTATTATGATTTAATGGTTATATGTTTACGAAATGGTTTTACTATTTCTCTCCTCCCTGTTTGCTAACAAAATGATGTGAAATGCTTTTACGATGTTAGGGTAGTATGTTACTGAGCCTCGGCTCATGACGTTTTGTTTTATGTTTTAGGTATGGAAGAACAGTTGTGGACCGCTATAATAATGAGTTATGGAGATTATGTATGATTATATGAGGTTTAGGATATTTTGTATGATGGATAAACAAGTACTCCCTCCGTTTCTTTTTAATCTACACACTTTCCTTTTTGGTCTGTTTTCTTTTTAATCTACACAATGTTGTTTTTCTATTTTTGGTAACATGTCACATCTACTTTATCATATTTTTCCACCCATGTCATCCACTTTTTGATATTTTAACCCATCTTTTAGTTTCCCTCTCTCACTTTTCAATTTCTCTCTCCACCTTTTGAGTTTCTCTCTCATACTTTTGCACTTTCTCCTTGATTTTCCCCCAAAGTGAAATGAGTAAATTAAAATTAAACGGAGGGAGTATTATTTTATGATGAGAAAATTGTATAGTTGATTTACCATTTTAGGTTATTATTTTATTTGTGGGTCATAACCCACAGGCTTAAGTTATGATTCCGCTGCAAATTAAGGTTATGTATTTACGGGGCGTTCCAAGGTCACTATATAATTAAAAGCGACTCATTTAGGACAAATTCTTACCCCCGTCTGATAGGTAACTTTTACATTAAAGGGGTAACTTTTATATAAGTAAACCATTTAGGAAAGAAAGTATCCTCCGATCCGTTGTAGAGTAAAATACTGTACACCCCATCTCATACAAAAATTTGCATAAAAAATATTGCACTTTACAAAGGATGTCAAAGTCATGATCATACAAATGATCATAAAAATTAAGGATAGGAGTTAGCTCAAGTGGATAGAGCACTCCCCCTTGGCCCCTGAGGTCAGGGGTTCGATCCTTATCCCCAGCATTATGCTGGGGTGTTTCTTTCGCATGCTATGCATGCCTTACCAGCCAATGTGTTGGTGTTTCCTACAAGCTAGTAGCCTTGTAGGGGTTAGCCCTTGGGCTGACTTAATCTCCTAATAAAAAAAAAATACAAATTGAAAAAAGGACGATGCAACTTCATCGAACAAAAAAAAAGCGAAAATTCTTCATATTTTACTTCTAATTATGACTACATTGAGTGTGATAAATAAAACCAACTAAGTAGAAGCAAAGCATATTATTATTAAATGATAGAATCGATGGCTCTAGGTTGGTGAAATTGCGTCAAAAAAACTAGGAAAATTCTCAATGGTAACCCCTAGTTCTAGCTTTTTCTCTTTGGTAGCCAAACTTAATCTTAATTCTCAATGGTAACCTCATGTTTATGGTTATACTTGAGAAAGTGGTATTAATAGTAATTTGTTGTTATAAGGAGTTGGTAAAAGGATTGTTTATAAACTAGCAAATTAAGGTTTTTTAGACTAAAATGACATAACTTCTCTTAAATAAACTGGTTGTTCTTTGTCTCTCATTGAAACCTAAAACTTAAATGGACCTGGTGCACACTAACTTAGTGTGCACCGAGTTGGTAATTGATATTAACTTTATATAGCGAGTTCTACAAAGATATAGTAAACTTATATACAATATAGTGGATTTTATTAACGAAAAACATATAGTGAAATTATATGCAATATAAGGAAGGATTTAATTTTAATGTTTTAACATGCAGATGAAGATGTAGGTTGTGTAGTGTATATCGTGACACGTGCTTTAACATATAGAAAGATTTAGTTTCTGCATGATATAGTCAGTGTCTGAATGATATAGTCAGTGTCTGAATGATATAGTGAGTTTTTGCATGATATAGTGAGTGTCAATAATATCATGGATTGTTCAAAAATGATGTAGTTTCTGCATAATATAGTATTTGATAGCTAAAGGTAATTATAATGCTCCATGCGTTTCTCAATGATGTTCCTAATTGGAATTTTGGCACTATTTAATTTAGAAATTCATACAATCTTCTAAAATTTTCCCAATATAAAACAAAAATTTAGTGGTGTTTGGTGCTAATATTCAACATATTTGGTGCTTTTTAACAAACAGAATTAAGTAATAAAAAAATAAAAAAATTATAATTGAAATATATATCTGGAGAGCACAATGAATACAACACGAAGAATCACATAATACAAGATGACTAAAAACATGATGAAAAATCAAAAGTTGCTTTAAATAGAAGGACCCTTCCCATCATAAAAGTGTAAATAATGCAAGGAATACTCTAGAGTAAAGGGAGTATTATGAGACAAAAGAAAATGAAAAGTGCACGGAATACTCTAGAGTAAAGGGAGTATAAAACATACAAGGCTATAAAACAAGTATATAAACAAAGATAATGATGAGATCTTTATGATAGGTCATTGAAACTTTCTTATTTTTTTCGCAATCATTCTCTTAAATTGTGCAACCTGCCAAATTTTTTCTATGAAAATCACGTCTGCCAAAATTTCTCGTGCAAGCAATGGTGGCTAGTGGGTGGCTTGGTGCAATGTTGGTACAAGACAACAAGAGAGAGGGGATGAGGGGGACTGCAGAAAGTGGTAACGAAAGCAGTTGCATGATTAATTGTCAGTGATGGTATGAATTGTGACTTATCTGAGCCTACGGGTGTAGCAGTAGGCAGAGCAAAGTCTTTTTTGGTAAATTTATATAAAATAAAATGTTGAGTCACATGTTTCACCATGATATTAACTACATAAGTCATAGAACGCATGGGTCATAAGTATGTTTTAAAATATTCTTAATACACGATATGATTAAAAAAAACATTAAATCACAAGTTAATATTTGTACCATGAGAAACATCCTAAATTCTTAAATTTATAAAACATAAAATATCCTGTGCAATTTGCACAGGTCTAAAACCTAGTTTCTTCATGAAACAAATTTTGTTCCTTTTTTGCTCTTATTTTTACATAGAAAGTTGTAGCCACATCCCGCATTTAATATTTGTCCTTATTTTTACATGGAAAATTGTAGCCACATTTAATATTTGTAGTTTTTAATGTGAACAATTATATTTTCAATGCAAATACTACAAATATTTAAAGTAAACTAGTATTTAGGCTCGGGCGTTGCCCCGGGTTGTATTTTTTTTCCAAACTTGATATGCATTTTTTTCCATTCGTATTGTAATATAATAAAGAAAACTCAACATTTGAAAGGTACAAATATAATAATGTGGACATTTAAAGCATGATTAAAAGTTGGTTGAGATGGCAATTGTGTTACGTATAATAGCAAGATGTCATAGGTTCAAATCTTGTTGCAAGCCAAATTTACTTTTGTTAGTTCACATGACATATGTACACATTGGACAATTCTAGTGGAGTAAGAGAGGTGCCACGTGGCGTGTATACGTTGTCAGTCACACCTTTTAATATATTAGGATAGATAATAGTTTCCTTAATTCCTGTGCAAAATGAGAACTAAACACTATTATCTATATATACAAATATATTAAAATGCGTTCCTATCAAAGGAACGGTGCGACGTGGCACTCTGCTCAAACTTCTAATACACATGTTTATAATCTCATTTAAAAAATCAACAATGTGTACTTACTAGGATTTGAATTCATGACATTTGAAATGAAATGTGAAAGTTTAACCACTAATCCACTACAATTTCCATGCTTAATGTTTCAAAGTAAAACATAATAAAGTCTTATAATTATATGTAATTATAAAGACATAGATAGGATTTTTGAACTCTAACACTTTTATTAAGTAATAACATTCTCTTACCCTAATTCCATTGAGATTGTTATGCTTATCCCCAAATTCCTTAGAAGTTTTTTTAAACAACTTATCATACAATAACGTCCAATTTTCAATTTCGCACTAGACAAAATATTACGAATTGCTAATAAAATCAATTATGAGATTTATGAATAATAATATATTTGATAATTGTAACTCATCCGGGGGACCGGGGTATCGCCCGACCCAAAATACTAGGTTTTCCTAATTAGTGTTTCGACTGAGTCAGTCAAATCACTAAAAGTTATATCAAAAGATTTATCGAACATGCCCTATAAATCTGGATGGAGGGTGTAAAATATAATTTTTTTTTGGAAAATTTGTGAGAACCAACCTATTAAATACAAGTTTTTGCGAGAAACAACCTTTTAAAAAAACTGGTAAAATAATACCTTAAAAGTAATTCCTTTTGCGAGGAACAACCTTGACCCATTTTCCGGGCATTGACCAAGTATTTTGCGGCTTCGACTCACTAAAACCAAACATGGGAAGGCACGTAACCCACATTTTATTTCAACCCCATTTCCCCTCACATACTGATAAAGTCCACATCGGAAAATACTTGGTCAATGATGAAAAATGGAGAAAAACAGGGTTGAAACATAAAAGATGCAGTTCACGTGTCCTCCACATGTTTGGTTTTAATGAGTCAACGCTGAAAAATGCTTGCTCAATGCCGGAAAATGGGTCGAGGTTATTCCTCGCAAAATATTTTTTTCTTAAGGTCTTCTTTTGCCAGATTTTTTTTAAAAGGTTGTTTCTCACAAATTTTCCTTTTTTTTTTTTTAGGAAAATAGAATTTAACCACACCCCCATCTTTGATCTTCCTCCCACAACATCGCAAAACAAAACCCCAGATTCTCCAATGGCGGCAGATTATACCCTAAACCCTAAACAACATCGCAAAACAAAATCCAAGGTCGAACCTAGATGATTCTTTCCCACCTCGTCAAAAACTCAAAGAAAACCTTGGCTTAATGACGCAAACGTATAAAAATTCACTAATTCAAACTTTCAGGAAAAAAGAATGTCATAAAATAGAGAAGATAATTCAAACCTTAGAGAGAATGGAGGATACGAGATCAGCGACGGAAGTTCGAACCTCGGGAGGCGACGACACAGAAGCGGTAACCATGAGATTGTTGCGGAGGCGAAATTGACGATGAGGAAGAGAGAGAGTTGAGGGGAAGTCGGAGCGATTGCAGGAAAGAGAGAAAGTTGAGGTTCGAAAGCAGAGAAGAGAGTTGAAGACGAAGCAGAAGCAACCATGGCGGAATCAAGTGTGATTGTTGATGACTTGGTGGAGGATGACTGATGGTTATAGAGAGGAGAGAGAAAATTGTAAAAACAAAAATGGAGGAGATATGGATTAGGTTGGCGAGTGAGAGAGGGAGGAAGGAAGGAAGGACCATGGTATTGTGGTGGTAGGCTGGTGGCTGGTGTTCAAATTAGTTCAAATTAAGTTCAAATAATTAAATTGGGGTATTGTGTTTAGGGATTTAATTAGGGGCCACAAATCAGTTTTATTTTTTAAATAAGGGTAATGTTGTCCTTTTACCCCCCCTAAACTTACTAAATAAGGAAAGAAAAAAAGGGTTGCAAATATTTTGGAACATCCCAAAATGGAAAGTGTTGTAAATATTGTGATACGGTGGAAGTATCAAAATTTCATTGAAAATTTTCCATTCCTCCTCGACGGAAAGGATAGAAAAAGAAAGACGAAAAAAAAGGAACGAAAGAAAGAAACACAGAAAATAGAAATGAAGAAGTTTGTAACCCTAACTCTCCAAATTCCAATACGTAGAATCTGCTAGGGAAATTCCATTTCTTTCTACAGATTACAGATTTCATTCCAGTTTTTTTTTTATCAATCTAAAAAGTTCGATTTCCAGCATCAATTCAAGGTACTTGTCGAGGAGAGAAATTGAAGGAAGTTGAAGGTTTGTTTAGGACTAAGTTTACTATATATTGTAAGTTATATGATTTAAAGTTTATAGTTTAGCCTTAAATATTTGCGTATGAAACTTTCAATTTAATCTACGGGTAGCTTATAAATGTATTTTACTGTTTGGAATTTCATTTTTTATTCCTGTCACTTTGAAGTGAGTTAAGCTCATTTTAGAGACCTAATCTTTGGGCAAAATCTAATGTTTGGGACCTGAACTTATCATTTCTTATTTGTTTAAGACATCGAAGAAGTGACATGATATCGGTAAAGAACAGTTTCCGTTTGGTTTGCGGTACTAAATTGAGGCAATGGTAATGAAATCATATGTAATTTGCAAGGAATCTCTTACTCATAATCATGGTGATGGAATTTCGTCCCTGATTTTAATTATAGTATTTTATTCCCACTGGATATCACATTTAAAGTGGTTTGGATGGTATTGAAGATATAAGAAAAAAAACACATGATTGCGGATGAATGTCATTACTATGGAGTCATGGACATTGACATGAGTTTTTTCTTGCAATATTACACGAAAATTCATTACCATTACCAACTTTTATAATTGCCTACCAAATGCACCATGATACTTTATGAAGAACACAAGGATTTAATGAATTTTTCAGATTGTCAAACTCTTCGTTATTTCTCTTTCCCTCATCTCGTATACTTCAACGTTCAGTTCTCCTTCCTTTTTTTCCTCCGCTTAACTCGTCATAGAAGTAGTTCTGGTCTAAATCTAAACTGCTCATGTGCCCTCTTCTCCTCTTCTCGTGAAAAACCTGACATGTTCTCCTCTTTCTCTAACCAAACCACCCTGCAAGTTGAAGAGTTTGAGCAAAATATAAGGACGGGAAGTTACATACTCATCGGAGCTGTATTGTGGGGGAACACGGGGGCACATGCTTTGGATTAAGTGAAGAGGCGGTAAAATCTCATTGTTGTAATTGTTTTACTTATTTGCCATAAAATTCGAGATATTCTGGAACTGTTTTGTCGTTTCTTGAGCTTTTTTCGCATTGTTCTTTCCTGGAGTTTTTTTTGTGTGTGTGTAATCTGTTGTGAAGATTTTGTATATGTTTTGAGTAGGACTGGTCGTTTCTGGTGATCTTTTGTGCCATCTGAACTGAAGTGTGATGACTTGTGTAACTTGCTTGTTTTGCATCCCTAGGTATCTTGTTGTACATTGTACTTCCTCCGCTTTAAAAAGAATGCAACACTTTCATTTTTGGGGTCGACCTTTACAAACTTTGACAATAATTTTTCACCACTATATAAATAATATAGTCATGTGAGATATTGTTACATTCATGCCAATGTATAGTTTCAAAATATAATTTTTGATGATATTTATAAATTCATAATCTAAGATATTTATGGTCAAAATTGTGTATTGGAGACCGTAAAAATTCAAGTGTTGCATTCTTTGTAGAGCAGAGGAAGTAAATACTATGCAGTTTATTCCACAACTTTCTACTGCTACATTTGACTTATGGCTGTTTGAAATATCTTGTTCTAGGTCTTTTTGCTTTTAGGTCTATTCTTTAATTTGCGCTACGAAAATGAAATCAAGATCCAGCAGTGATGCTAGGGCTCAGAGGCTGAGGAGTACTCAAGGAGAAGGATCAAATTGGGTGCTTATTGTAGGTGGTGCATTGTTAAGTACTTTATCTATTCGTCTTGGCTTCAAATTGAAACAAGCACTTGATTCTAAACAGCAAGACAATGCTATCTTGAAAGGTTTGGACATGTGAAAATGTTTTCTTCTTATTTTTGGTTGCCTTCGTAAAGTGTAGCTCATTTTGATGCTTTTGATTTAGGTAGTGAAAGATCTGTTGGACGGAGGCTGGGAAATTGTCGTTCAAATTCAAGTTTACATTCCTTTGGAATGGATGATAATAGCTGCTTTAATTGTGCTTCAGGTAGCGATTTCCAGAAACTTACTGACTATTGTAGGTATCAGAATTTCTGATATACTTAGGTATCATTTCTTTTAGATTTGCTGGTGGTAAATGGACGTCTTGAAGGTGCTACTGCATGTTTGCATAGAGTAGAGGTTCCCCCTTCTTTCTTTGTTTTTCTATTTCTCATGATAACCAGATTCCACAATGGGTTGCATTGTTGACACTCTGATAATCCAAGAATGTTTCAAAGGTTACAGAGGCTTTTTCGTTAATTTCAAAAACAATAAATATTCCTCATCGGTCGTTTAGTGTACTAATGCTTCATACTATTACAAACTTGCAAAGGATGATGGATGCAAGAGGTGCTTTGGGTTGCCATTATGCCATAAGAGGTTAGCCATGGCAGCGATCTGAAGAACCTTGAACAATGACTACATCAACGGCGAAGTATGGATTCCATATCACCTTGATGTGGTCTATGGAGCCCTGTGGTTTAAAATAGATACAGGATCCCAACCTTGAACAATGACTACACCAACGACCAAGTATGGATTCCATATCACCTTGACGTGGTCTATGAAACCATGTGGTTCAAAATAGATATAGGATCCCAACTTTAACTATCAAAGAATACCTGATTTGTACTGCTGCGCCTTTCTGTTGGTTGGACTAGAGAAGAGAGGCTTCAGGACTATCAGTAGTTTTTAATAAGTGATATAAATGACAGATGATAGATTAGTTGAAGCAGATGATGCTTAACTTCTGGACCTATAAAAATTTGACTTGATCCAGACCCTGGAGCCTGACCTAAGCATGTGCGAAAATTTGGATTTGGGTATATGTTTGCCATTACATGTGCATATGAATTAGCACTAATATATATATTTTTGGAAGGGCTCTATACTATGTGCAAAATGGGCATCTTTTTTATTTAATATGAATACGTTATGCTAGATAAGTGGAAGGAACTACTTTTCTGACTGTAAAATGTCATGGGATGTGATGTAGGAGAACGTGTAATGGAGGTTAAAAACCCTTCAAACGGCCAAATGTTGACAGAACCTGAGGTGTCACTCCCTTTAGTGACTGTTCCCGCACCTGAATATGGCATGGTTTGGGTATCATCTCCAGAGCGTGGTGAGCCACCTTCAAAACCGTTTCATCAGTCAAGTAATTCTGACTCGCCATGTGTCTCCGAATCTGGCTCTGACATCTTTAGCAAGCGAGATGTTATACAGAAACTCAGATATCAGTTGAAGCGAAGGGATGACATGGTGTTGGAGATGCAGGATCAGATTTCTGAACTACAGAATGCACTAAATGTGCAGATGTCTCATTCCAACACCTTACAGTCACAGCTCGATTCTGCAAACAAGGAACTCTTTGATTCTGAGAGAGAGATCCAAAGACTGAGGAAAGCTATTGCAGATCATTGCTTGGCTCATGGAGACTCCAACGAGAAGCTGTCTGCCATTACATCACCAGCAGATCATATAAATGGTCATGTCAATGGTTTTTTTAATGGAGATGGCAAATTTGGTTTTCACGAGAAAAGTGCACTGGGAGATGAGGAAAGAATTGAAATGCTCAAAAAAGAAATTAGAGGGCTGAAAGAAATAATTGAAGGAAAAGAATATCTACTGGAAGGCTTCAAGGAGCAGAAGGCTGAACTCTCTACTAAGATAAAGGAACTGCAGCAGAGATTAGATTCTCAGCTTCCACATATTTTATAGGTGAATTCTTCTTCTTCCCCCCAAAAAAAAATCTCCTTTTCTTGTTTCTTCTTTGGCGAGGATGGTAGTGCTAGGGGAACTTTCTTTTCTCCCATTTTTTCAAATTTATTGCTGTATGTCAAGGCTTTGAGCTGTATATATATCTTGCATGCGCTAGTGAAGGTTGTTTGAGGTATCTTGTCTACTTTGCACGCTGTTGAAATTGGCAGGAGCAGTGCGTATTTTCTATTTGATTTCAATTCTATGGTAGAAAGAAATTTTGAATTAATGCGCGGATTGATATTTGTGTGCGAATCGATGATACACACTTAAGGGCGTTTGGTTGGAAGAGGGTGAGGGTAAAGGAATCAAGTAAGGGTCACGAAAGGAAAGGAATCCCAAACCCCCCAATTTACCTACACGTATAGTTAGACTAGAGAAAGGGTTATAAAAGTTGAACCCTTATTGTCCCTCCCCCTCCCTCCCATCTCTTTCTCTCACTTAGTCCGACACCGGCACCTACCGGCATTTGGAAAAAGTGGTCAATCAGCCTGATTTTTAAAAACAATTTGGAACGTGTAGGGGTGGGATATATTTCTCCTTAATTAAAGTTGGCATGACTTGACAACACGATTGAAATTGAAATGACATAAATATGAATTTACTGAGAGATAACATGAAAATGCAACATGGCACGACGCAAAAATAACTTGAACACGACCTATTTGAATCATTTGGCATTATCATGTAATTATCCTATTTACATAGTTTTTGATAAATTTTGTGAACAACACGAAATGAACATGAGATCAAACAAGAATATGACTTGACACGTTTGTCACCTCTATCCTTGACCAAATTGAGGGACATTCGTGGAGGAAAAATGGTGGGTGGATGCAAGAATTTGCACACAATGATGGATTTGTTCTTCCTCGTTTCAAAATTTGCTATTGAGGTTTATAGTTGGAGTGATGGAACTTCAGAACCTCAACAATAAGGCAACTAGCATCTTAATTCCTTTCATCATAAGTTGCTGAATGAGATTGTTACATAAAAGAGTCTGTTTTTGAAGAGATGGTCTCACATTAGTGTTAACATGAGACTAGCTGATGTCATGCTGACATCATGCGCGTGCATCAAACCAGCAGCAGAATTAGTTAAGCGCTTGGACCTATTAGCTATGCTAGCCTTAAGTTTTTTCTGGATGAATTAGTTAAGCACTGAAGTATATTAGTTAAGCGCTTAATTATATATTAGTTATATCATAGAAACCAGATTATAACACATTTTATTGGCCCTAATTTCAGTATCACGCATAAATCATCCTCTATTTCTTCTCTAATCCATCAAGACGCCCTAAAACCTGCATTGTTTTCCTCCTCCATTAGGTGCCTACAACTTGAATTCATTGTTTAATTTGAATGTAAGTAAAATATTTGAGCACGAGTTTGCAATGGCAATGTCCACAAACACTTACGTTGTTGTTGTTGTTTCACCTGACAAGATGTCTATCATGTTTGAAGTGAAAGAAGAGTTTGACACAGATTCATCACAAAGGGTAATATATATGGCCCATGATCAAACGATAACTTGCACTTGCAAAAACTTTGAAGAAACAGGTCAGATCACTTTTGATACCATAAACTTAACTTTTGCATTTGAAAGTTCAACTTGTTATATGAAAAACATAACTAATGCCTAAAAATTATTAGTTATTAATTTATTCTTAATAGTTAAATAACATGATGTAAAAATTATGCTACCAGAATTATTATGTTTTTATGCCTTGAGAATCATGCACATGCATTCAATCATGGATGTGTGTTCAATCACAATAATACCACATAGGTACATGTGCAAAAGGTGGACTAGATTTGCAAAGAGCGAAGCGTAGAAAAGAGAAATGGATAGAGAATTCTCTAGAGCAGTTACAATACTTACAAACAGCGTAACCCCATGGCGATATGAAATCGCAAGAAAGTTCTATAATCTCATTCTCAAAAGTCAAGATAATAAAGATGCAAGAAAGGTACTGTAAGAAGTCTACGAAAATACTGCTGCAAGTATAAACAAAGTCTTAACTACAAAACCAATTGTAGAAGCACAATGTTCATCAAGTACAACTACATTTGTTATTTTAGACCTGGATCGTGCAAAAACAAAGCGAAGAAGTGCAAGAAACAAATAGTCATTTTGAGAAAACTAAAAAAACCAATTCCAAGAACCAAACTGAAATTGGTACAATTACTCAAAATGATAGGTTGTTCTAAGTTCTTTTTTGAGGTTGTCTTTTGTATTTGACATTTTGGATTAATAAAAAAGTTATTTCTTCATTTATATTGGAAATTAAATAATGCTGAATAGATCTTAAAATTATAGAACAACACTAACTAATATACGAGATATGTTAACTAAAAAATAATGTAAGTCTACATATAGATTAGCAGCTCTAAACTATTGTGCTAAAATACTTTACTAATTCCTCAAAAATATTAACTAATTCGCCAAAAATATTTTTGTGAGAATTTGTGAGACGTAGTTCGTTTTTTAAAAAACATATATTTCTTGGACTTGGGCAGGTCTCACGTTAAGACTAACGTGAGACCGTCTTTTCCAAGATTTTGTGTACATAAAATGATGCTGGAAGTTTGTGAAGGAGTTCACCTTCATATTTCCTATAACCCAAAGATGAAAAATTGGCGTTTTTACTTTGAAAAACTAGCTAGAAAAGCTCGATGTTTTACAGTTCCTTTTTTTTGGAAAATTTAATTTAGATATTACTCAATTATAGCCTGTTCAATAAAATTATATACTGGTAATTAAAGAATTCTCCGTTTTTCCCACTTCTTGTCGAAGGGGGATAACTACTCTTGGTTTTCATTGCTGAAACCCCGTCTTTTTGGCGCTTTGGGTCGATGCACTAAAAGAAAAGGATCGGGAAACGCGACGGCCGCAAAAGAGGACTTCCCACCACGCGAAGTTCAAACCTCGCCAGAGAGAGAGAAGCAAATTGAAAACCGGCCTCAAATCTCATCCCTTCGCAATCGGAGGGAGGATAAAAGCGGGAAAAAGACCACAAAACCCTTTTTTCATTGTTAGCCGACTTGAAAGGTACTCTCAGTGTACTGCCATACGCACTCACACATTAGACCAATTGCAGCTGGGTCTTCTAAATAAATGGTTCTTGTTTATGCTCGAATAGCATAAAAAGGATTCATTTGGAGCAGTCAGTCCAAGCAGTCCCTCGGTTCCAAGCCAGTAGCTAGTCGCGGCTGCAACTGCTTTCTTTGTAGTTAGGTTAGCTTGTCTCCTCTACGAGGCCTGTCTTGGGTGGAAACGATATGGTATCCTCCCCATACATTTTGAGTTCGAGTGCTTCTCCCATTTACATTTAGTCATTCTCTTTTCGTTGGGATCTTTCCGGCAGAACCTGGAAAGGTGAGGCTAGAAGACCCCCGTATCTAGAAGGCACATGAGTTCGAACGCTATGTTGAATGTGCAAAAGAACCCTTTCTTCCATTTTGAGATCTTTGAATTCGTAAGATCATGATAAAGACCTCGGTTGATGTTGCGGCAGTCCCTAAAATGCGTTTGCTCTTGCCTCAGACAAGTCTTCAGAATCGTAAGTCTCAACCTGTTCCCATTTTACTATTGGGTGGGCAAAATCTTTGGTCGAATATACCCTGAAACTTTAGGTCAAATCGATTTTTGGATCATTTAATTTTAGGAATCGGACCTGCAATTTTCAAGGCATGAGCCTGATGAGTTTTTTCAATTACTCTACCCCGCTTCTTCAATCTCTTTCACTATTCTTTCGTTACTTTTCTTTCCATACTTGGTGGTGAATCAAAGCAAGAAGTGGTTTATCTAGGCTAGTACGTAGGCCTTCTGATCCTATGGCGATGTTTTCGCTTAATTAAGCAGCCTTAAAGAGCTAAATCCAAAATTGTTTAAGAATATAAAGAATATTTATTTAATTTTACAAGCTCAATTAATTATTCATGATAATTAATTATATTTTTGACCTCCCGGGAGTGCCTTTTTGAACCTCCCTATGACTGTGCTTCCCATGGATCAGGGGAAGTTCTGATCTGAAAAGGCCTTACTGGTAGATATTCCCAATCTAAAAAATAGGTTTTCTTTTGGTGTAGGCGCAGGTTCCCTTTTCCTAAATGGAAGTAAGTGTCGTGTGGTAGAAAAATGCCATCAGTCAAAGGCTTTTAGCAAAATAAGATAGAATGTCGAACCGGAGGGTCCTTCATTCAGTTATGGTCGATCTTGAAGTCTTAGGATTGAAATAGGAGCCGTTTCTACATGAAGCTTTTGAAAACACAGCGGAATCTCCATAGCTAATTTTCCATTTTGTATTATGAAATCAGAAGGTGCTGCCTTTGGCACTACTCTTATTTCATACAATCCATGATCGTCCATAACGTTCGCGTGATTCTGTTTGAGCAACCGATCTTGACATGGAGCTCTTTCAATACGCCGTATTCGCTTGATTATTAAATGAATGAATGTAATGAATGCGTTTTTGATAAGCATATAGGGATCTTGAGACCAGGGCCTGAATTTGCTTAACCAGTGTTTGTGAAATGAACTCTAACGGATTTAGCTTGCTTGTTTCATATCACGCTTGACAGCGCCAAAGGAGCACTTTTTTTTTATTATATTTGGGATTATATAGCCTACGTACTTGCCTTTAGGGGATCAAAGTTGGATGAATTTCCAGTGTTCCTTCCATCGGCGTCATCAAACCACGTTAGCAATCCAGAAGAATTGGAAGCGCTTCGCTTGCTCCTTCCCCGTGTCCACTAGCGCTCTTGTCCAGAGTGAAGAGAAGGAGAAAAAGCGTCGCCTAAGGAGGGGGAGAAGAAGAATTTTCGATCTCCTTCTTCCTCGAGTAGTAGTAGTCGCGCCCCGGGGTTTCGGAAAGGGATCCCGAGCGTGATCAGCTTGTTTATTCCCGCTACTTCACCTCTATAGTTAAATATATTCAGGTGGAAGTCGAGGGAATTTTAGGTAGAAAGCTCCACTTCCAAACTGTTTCAGGGCTTGTCCAACATCGCGTCCCAAAGGTGGGAACTGATTATAAGACCCTTACTCCACTAAAATAGTTGTCGCCTCTTTTACTTAAGTTTAGAAGGAAAATCTACTAACAAGACCCCAAACAAGTATTCCATAGAACCTGAAATTTAGAACTTAGAGAAGCTCTCGACTTACCCATCTTTGGATGTGTGGTTAGTCAGCCAAAGAGTTCTCTTTTCTATTTCCTTTCACTAGCCTATAATAATTCTTTCCTTTGCTCTCAGACTATGGCGGGATGGGGTTGATCTACTTCTTGGTCATCATGGAATTCTTGGTTGACCATTGGGGGACGGGGAAAGCTACAGACCCAAACTCTTCGACCCTTCTTTCTAAATGGGGGCGCCTGGGGCACTTCTCTTTTCATTTCGTCGAAGCTTAATAAGATTATGATTCTAGATTTTGAACTAAAGCCTTAGCTCAAGAGGTTGACTCACAAAGAAGTTAATTTTTAAGTCTAGCCTTTTGGCTTAATTAAGAGTTTTTCCTAACGGGGAAGAACTCACGGTGTTCAGCTGACTTGCACTGATAGACCTTTTATTGTATTGGAATTAAACGCTCATCTTTTAACTGTTGTAAACTAATCTTTTCAACGTTCCATTTATGTCTATGTTAGAACATTTCTTTGAATGCTATTATGATCTAAGTGGTCTTATTTTGTGTCCCGTGCTAGGAAGCATTACTCTTCTTTTCATTCCAAATAAAGAATACAATCGATACAATTGCTTGGTTTGTGCGCTTCTCTTATTACTTTTTTTGTATTCTCATGTTCTTCGGATACAATTTGATCCGATGATTGCCTTGTCAACCACGCTTTCCTTCCCTCAAATAAGACTTTTCATGCGATGAGACGCATCTTCATCGGAATTTTATGTGCGGTAGCCCGAAGGGCTATCTGATCCGATCAACTGCCTAAGCTTGTCTTCTCTTTTCTTTTGGGGTGAAAATTGGACTACAAGAGGAGATGTAGAAAGGAATGAATCCTCTCTCATAGAAAGTGAGCCAGAAGGCATGTAAGAAAGACAGCTTTTAGGCAGCTAATACTAATCTAATAAGTAATCATCTGATCAATCGGCTTAGACACTATACCGCTCGTGCCCGTCCATTCTGTCTCGTCCTAAATAGAATGACCCTCTTGTATGAGGCAGTTGCCATCGTCTCTTTCTCCTTTTTCCGTTGTTGATATCTAAACATCTTCGCTTCGGGATATGAACTTATGCCCCTGTTGCCAATAGGCGTGGACAAAAACGGGGCTAATGATGAACCTTGAACTAAGGAGAGAGAAGACCCACCTTCGAAGCAAAGTTTTTCCTTTCATTTTTCTCGTTTACAATAAAAGTCGCCCCGACCGGCAGCTGCTAGGTCTCCTCACCTAAGTGGGCCTACTGCCTAAGAGCTTGAGCTTGCATTAGAATATATGCTCGTGGCCAAAGCCTCGAGGGTGCCTTATTCTCTCGAGTAAGCAAGTAAACTACCTTATTGGACATAGGTAAAGGGAGGGTAGTCAACTTCCGAGCGCAGAAAATACGAAGATTGCTTAAAGCTGACCATAAGGAGAATTCCATCTTTTTTCGGGTTCAAAAGTTTTAGACGACTATGTCATCATGCATGAAAGCAGAAGGAATCCAGATGCCGGTTGTTTTCAACTCCGATTCTCTTTAAGAAGGGGGCTCACTGACCAGACAGGAAAGAGCGATGAGTTCTTGGTCCAAGATCAATTCGACCACTTTTCCTCTGTCTTTGAGGTGTCAAAGCAAGATTATTACCTTCTTTAAGTCGCTTTTACTATGCACCTATGATGGCTCTGTGACTAGAATCTGCTTGGCCCATCCACTAATTCAGAACTTAATTTGAAAGCCATATTTCGACTTGGACGTTTTCGGGCGCCTTTTCCTTTCCTTTCATTATTCGGGTGATTGAGCCTTTGGACCGCCAAAAAACGATCAATCGTCGGCTGCTTTCTGTCCAATTTTGATCCTGCAAAAGAAGTTGAGTGCCCACTCAACTAATCATGCTTAAATGGCAGATTTTTTGCGCCACTAATATTCTCCAATCCATAATCGGCACAGAGAGAGGTTGTTGCCTTACTTAAAAAGGACAAGGAATCCAACCTGTTGGCATTTGGGAATTTGCTCATTATTTTGGGACGGTACCTGATTTTAACATGTAGCCGAGCCAAGGTGAAAGGAGGGTCTAGGCTTCGGAAGCATAACAAAAATAGCCTAAATCTTCCTCAGGAGAAAAGTTAGACGAGGTCCCTTCAGGCTTAGTAGCAAGGGCAAGAATAGAGGAAGATAAGGAAAAGAAAGAAGAAGTGTTGCTCGCTACTCTTTGAGGCCAAGGACGGGATCGACCCGTCATTCCAGGATTTGCAGTCCGATACATTTCCATTGTAGTAGTACTTGAGAAATGTTGGAATATCATGCCCTACTGAAAATAGACTTACCGACAAGAGAGAACGAGATTGACCAGATCAGCATATAGCCAGCTTTTATGAAGATTTCTGATCGGAGGTAGTTCACTTATAAGGCCCTTTTCGGGAAACGTCAAAGGGAAATGACCCCACCCCAGAGGTGTGGGAAGCTACGTCGGCTTGGATCAAGGATGGGAGATTAGTCACCAGTTTGAATTCAAATAATGACCTTTTTGTTCTTTTTTTTCGATATGCTGCTCCGCCTGCAAGGAGCGAGAAAACAAATTATCCAATGACTGGTCAATTAGGCTTAAATTCAGATTTCAATGCACTTAATATGATGGATCCATCCAAACAAATGATCTCCCAAACAAAAAGAGTGATTGAGTCGCGAGTTCGACTCTCGTTCTATCCATGTTCGGCAGTCTTTGTCCATGCTGGTACTATTGATAACGATACCGATCAACTACGAGATGCTTTGAAGTCGATGTCTCAATGCTCCCAAGAGTAGCATCAAACGACAAGCTATGCTTCATCAAGGCTAACCCTTTAAAGCTATTACCTTTGGTAGACACTTCTTTTGCTTAAAAGCATGAAGCTGATTCAAGCTCAAGCTTGCCTCCGCAACGGGAAACTACTTTAATTTTTTAGTTCTCAGTCAACGGGATCGGGGATTGGACGTCTATTTAACTGTATCGCTTTGCTCTAAGAATGGCGGATGCCTCCGCTCGGTCGTCGATTGAGCTTCCATTAGCCCTAAGCCTTTGATGAAGATGATCAATGGTTCCGCCGTCTCTGAAATTCTTAAGTTCACTTCTCCTGAAAGAGTCTTAATGGTAGAAGAAATAGCTGATGGTGAAGTCAGTGAAGAAGATTTGAGTTCAAGGCCCTAGCCTATAAATTCTATGTTCAAGGCAGTTCATGATTCATGAATTGATGTCAATCGGGACACTGTACACGGTACGCCTATACTATATCCCTCCAAAGACCTTTTCAAGGATTTGTTCTCGTGCCCCTATGATTGCGGAAGGCTTAGACTTCGCAATCATAGGCATATTGAGGTAATTTTCGAGAGAGTTGGCCAGTCACATTAGTTTTTGAACTCAAAATAAGAAACATCTAGAGCGAAAGGAGAACAGAGCAAGAGCAAGCGATCCTTCGTTAGGACGACAACCAGAAGGACAGGCCTTTGACTTTTTTACTTCAGATACCAGATACCCATTTCCCTTAACCTTGGACGAAAGCTCCCCGGTTGACATCAATTCATGAATCATAAACGGCCTTGAACGTAGCTTTATAGGTTAGGGCCTTGAATTCACAATTTTCTTCCATGGCATGCTTCATATGCTGTCTTGTTTAGCATTTCCTCCTTTTTCGATCAAGCTAGGCGTGGCCTACTACAACCAAAAGAGCTATAAGGTTAACCAAGATGCAGAGCTGAAAGGTTGGGGAAAAGACTCCATCTTCATGGGGTTCCTAAGCCTGACACCATGTCACTCTTTTACTTTGAAGTTCTTTCCAGATACATGGCTTACATACCCGGCTCATCCAACATTCTTGAAAAACAATCGAATCGAGGGTACGAAGGAGAATTGGCCATTCAATCTTGTGAGCTAATCGAATCGAAATCAGAAAAATAGATACGAACGAAGAAAAATAACCAATCGATAAAAGAACATGAAACCATTATGTTTCATAGAGTTACGAGAAACGGTAGAGGGCAATGAAGTAGGTGAAGTGGTTAAATTTTACGAGCTGTTCCAACCACTGCTGGATGTGATTTCAAGAGCAAAACGAGAATGAATACCACACAGAAGAGGTGGGCGAGTCTCATGAGATCTATGCCGGCCGCAAAAATCAAATGAAGGTCGAAGGAACATTCGATTGATTAAGGGGCACAACGGCGCCCTCGACTGGTGGCATTCCCCGACATAGCAGCGGACGGGCGGGCCGTGCCTGAATTCAGAACAGATCAGACTTTTCTTTGTTTGAGCTGTTAGTATTAGTTTTCAATAAGCTTCTTGACTGATTCAACGACTAATGGCCTCCTTCTTAGAACCCATTGAGGATGGCCTCAGTCCGGGAAGGGGAGAGTGGTCGAGCGGTTAAAAGCGACATACTGTAAATCTGTTGAAGTTTTTCTACGTAGGTTCGAATCCTGCCTCTCCTACTTACTTGTTGTAGACTTCAGAGAAGATAAAGAAGGCATTAGTCAGCGGAGGAAGGCCAGGGCCGGAAAAACGAAGGGCCGGTGGTGGGAATTGGGGAAAGTCGGGCCGATCGAGTGTCTTTATTCAAGCGAGGGTAGAAAAGAAGAACGAAACGAAGTGAGACCCAATTCGGCTGGTCAAGAAGAGATTCACATAGAGACTACTGCTATCCAGGAATAGATTTCAATGTTAGCTTGCGGGGGCGGGCTTTCCTATGGTAGTCCCGTTGCGGCCTCTAATTGTCCGTTCTTTTTCATCTTGATTTGGCTATATATGTATGTAGCCAGCCCTGTTAGTTTATGCAACCATTATGGATTTATTACCTTCATCCAACGAACCATAGGATTCAAAAAAGCATGATCCGAATGTCACTTGGATGCGGATACCCCCGTCTGTCTTTACCCAAGGCTCTTTTCCATGCAACTCCGTATTATACCAGGATTTTGAAGGAGATCCACTTTGGCTCGATTTGTCTCGAGCGGCGGCCTATTACGAGCTCAAAGGCCGAGTCCACAATCTAATAAATTGCATTCCCTAGTTCGACGGTAAGAATCCTAGCCAAGCTTAGATCCACTGGATGGTAGGCAGGACCAGGCTACGATCCCAGTTGGGTCATCAGGAAAATCCTAAGTACCAGGAAGTATTTCCAGGACTGATCTTAACTCTATCGGGAATAACTGCTGGAATCAAGAACGCTTACTCTTGCTCCCTCTTTATCCAAATTTGAGAAAATATTCAAGCCGGGGACTCCTAGTTGATCTTCTTCCGACTTCTCCTTTGAAGTCTAGTTCTGTTCTATGGCTTGCGCTCCAGCTCACTCATGACTCTTAAAAAGGGAGGATTCACGGGTTTTAATAGATAATATCGTAAGTAAGAAAGAACATTTTCACTAATTACTTTCATAGAGAGAGACCCTCCCCACCCCAGTATAATGTCCTCTCGGAAATCGGATACCTTTTCGTTTTGAACTGGGGCGACCCTCCATTGATCTTGGCTTGATTCTTTGCTCTTGACGCGAGCCTCCCAGCGAAGCCAACATAAATCCTATCCGAATAAAAAAAGAAAAGGCAGTTTCATTATGGTTTCTTCGTCCAAGCGCACAACATAACTAGCATTTCGATTAATAAGCCGGAGGGAGAACCACCTTTCCCTCGGTGGTTAGTTTTTTTCGCTTCTCAAAAGAATCGTTTGGTGCGGTGAAAGGTTTCCCGTTGGGGGCTTCCGATATCGGCCTGACATTAGCTTTATGTTTGTTGAGGAATTGTCGTTGGGCCTACGGTTTCTTAAGCTAAAAAATGGACTGGTCCGCTACTACAGGAGAGGGGGAATCTTTCCGTCCCCATCCGCTTTCTTTGAAATCCAACTAAATAAGTGAAGCAAATATGGTGGCCGGGACTTCTTTCCGCACTGTTACGGATATGAAAATAATGAGGAAATTTGGATTCAATTTTCAACTGCTCCTATCGGAAATAGGATTGACTACGAATTTGCGGCTCCTGCTCTCTTGACTTCTCCAGTTCTTCCATGAAAGAACTTTGTCCATGACAAAAGAATTAGCGATCACCCGGTATTTACCGGAAAGTCTTTCACGATCTGGGTGCAACTTTAGATAGTTTTGTAATATTCCAGTGGTTGCCGCAAGGAATGACGTCAGGCCTACTACACTTTGCGTCTGCAGCGTTTTTGCTAGATGGTCTTTGCTAGTAACCCAACTCAAAGCCTAAATAAATGTTGAGTCAAAAGCTAAAGCGCTACATAGAGTTTGTTATAGGGCGAGGCTTCCGGCTTGAATAAACTTTCTGAATCGAGCAAAAGAACTTGGAATAGCAGGATAGGAAGCATTTTGGGTGTTCCACTTCATGCAGATGAGTGCACAACTCATCAATGCTCCCTTTCTTCACTTTCAAAGAAAAACATGGATAAACGCTCTCTTGATATCAATCTCATCATCAATAAAAATTCCTCTATTGAGAAAGAAAAAGCCCATGCTAAGGAGAAGGTGTGGTGTAGCACAGGTTCCGGGTTATACGATACCAAAAGATAATCCAGAATTGGGTCAATTTGAAATTAAGGATAGCTAGATTGCTTGCCACATGTAATTGAGTGAGCGTAGCAAAGGAATGATAAGATGGTTGGCTTTCCGCTTTTTTGTTTGGTCAGGGGGTGCTGGGAAGAAATCATTTAGGAAACCGAGTACATCTTTGATCGAATTTATGGTTGAACATGGTCTATAAGATGCACAGTTTAAGTTAGGACACCCTTCTCTCAAGGAAAATTAAAGAATTATACGAATTATACGAATTACCTTATCACCTTTTGTAGTTAAGATTTTATAAATGATTCTTTCATCTAGTTATTAGCATCCCATGTCATTTAATGCACTTCTGCATACTTGCCTATATTTTTGTATACTTCCTTAGGCAGTATATACATATACATATACATATACCTATACATATACATATATATACATACATATACATACATACATATATATATATATATATATATATATATATATATATATATATATATATATATATAAAGAAGAAAATTATTAGGAGGCCCTCCGCATGAGGAGAACTCCTATGGAATTTAAAGCTGAGTTATTACAATCTTGTATAAGAAAGAAGAATCTATTAAATAGCCGACATTAGCTATCCAGTTTGTTGCTTTGTTTGCTTCTCCATAGATGTGCTTGATGCTCCATTGGTGGAAGGAGGAGAGCAGTGTTTGGATATCTCTGATGATGTTGGCGATTTGCCATGGGGGAACCCAGGTGCCTTGCACCGCATTAATGACTAGTAGGTTATGTATTTCAATGTGAAGGTTTTTGATACCTTCATTGATGGCTAGAAGTATACCCTGTTGTAGCGATGTAGCCTCTAAAATGTAGACTTGGGAGTTTCCTATATTGTAGGAGCATGCCTTGACTAGAGCTCCATTGTGATCGCGAATGATGACCCCGGCTGCAGCTGAAGAGGAACGAATTGAGCCGCCAAAATTGAGCTTGAAGAAGGAAGGAGGAGGGGGCCAGGCAACCGATGGAGACCCCAACTGTGAAGAGCAGGGGGTGAATAGGAGAAGTGATGGTGTATTTTGTTGGATCACTATACTTGAGTGTATCCATGTAATACCTTCAAATTGACACATAATTAAAATGATTTTTTTAAATTTATAACCACTTTAGTTAACCATTCTCTAAATAACCACCATATATCAACATTTTTTTGAATTCATCATCTTATATCACCAATTTAAAAAAAATATCCCACTAGATGACAAATCTTGTCAATAAATATGCTTGTGGTGACCACTACTTCTTTTATAATTACTTCCTAGTTTCCGTCCCAGTCTCCTTCTTCATGCCTTGGCCATCATAAAGGAAGAACAACCATATTAAAAAAATGGTAAATTCACATCATCTACAACAATTCTGCAAAAGCTAAAACTTTCACTAAGGACAAAATTTTGAATCTGAAGCACCAATTTGAAGAAATTTCAACAGTTGTGAGAAGGTAAATTCAATACAATAAATTAGGCTTTACGAATTTGGGGGAAATTGAATTTCATACTTTTTTTGTAAATTAACAATTTATGCCATCAATTACTCTCATTAAACACCAATTGCTTTCATAACTGATATAATTATTAAAACAGTTGGTGTACAATTCGATTACTTGATGAAATCAAGTGCTAATTAATAAAATATGGGTCAAAATTTTGTTTGCCCCAATTTCATAAACTCTAATTTACAAATTAGTGAAATACCTGCTCAAGATGCCTAAAACGCTTGTTCTTGGTGCTTTAGATTCAAAATTTGCTCCTTAGTGAAAATCCTAACCTAAGTTTGTTAAATGTTTTTAGATATTGGGAATTTGCCAAGAGTTGAGCATGCATGCTTGTTCTTCCTTTACAAAGGATTGGAGGGAAATAGGAATGAAATTAAATGTTCAGCCCTACAAACGGATTAATGGAGTCCGACATCTGGTGGAATTTTATAGCAAAAATTGGTTATATAAAGTGGTTATAGATGTAAAAAAAGAGAATTTGATAGTAATTTAGGAAATAGTTAACTTTATAAGATGATATTGTGAAAATATCCTAATTAAAACCGTTTAAAACAATATGATATATGCAAGACATTAAAAATCTGTTATAAACCAACCTTTAACTAACTATGCATCAAAATAAACTATATTTTTAAAATACCACCTCGGCAATTATTAAAGATTCATCCTGAAAATCCAAAACATACTGCTTTGTCCCATTTTATTTACAATACACCTTTTAGACACTTAGTTCTTCGAAGTTTATAAAGTGAGACATGAGTTTTATAATTCTATTATTAAAGTTGATTTGATTGAAAATAGTGCGTATTCTTATATTATTGGTAAATTGTGTGGGTCCTTTAATTGGGGGTGAATATGTGTTGAGTTTTATTAATTTATTATTATTTCATATTTTTCAATAGAGGTGTAGGATACAATTAAATAGTGAGAAATAATAGATAAATAGTGGGTCTATTCCTAAAATAAAAGTATTGCGAATTTGCGATTAATTTGGGATGAGTAGAGTAATACTTGGATTCATGGACAACTTTTCTAATGTAAATACAAAAAATAAAAACAAAATTAAAAGAATATTTAAGAATGGACCGCAGTGTATAGAGATTGGACTGGCTTCGAAGGGCGCGATTGGGCAGACTCAGAACAACCCAGCATAGTCCGGACTCCGGACCGACAGGGTGTTGCCGGGGCAGGCGTTGATCGTCGGGCTAGCTCTGCCTGTGCCCGAATGAGCACTTTTCTTTTGTTTCCAGTTCCATGACAATGAAGATAACACCTGCGTAGGCTACTCGAGGCTGAGGCGAGCTTTTCTCTCTTTTTTTTGTTTCCATCTAAGCTTGTACATATCTCTAAGTATCTGTTCATTTAAGCTTGTACATACCTAAGGACTAAGGTCCTGTTCAACAAAACCAAGCTAAAGTGTAAGTAGACACAAATTGTGTTACGAGAGAGAAAAGGCATACAAGAGGTAAAAATAACAAGGAAAATAATCACAAAAAGAAAAACAAAGCAAAACACAAGGACCTTAAAACTACCTTATGACTTATGAGTGAGATTTTCTCAAGCACTTAATCGTGATCAATTAAATGTGAATGGAAATGAGAGTTTTTGATGCATTGGTGTTGTATTCGCGACTCGCGAGATTGTTGTAGGTGATTTTTTTTTTTTTTTCTTCAGAGGTTGCTGCCTTGCAGGTTTTGGCAATTGTGGATTGATCTCACTTATGTTTTAGGTTTGAAGTTTGTCTCAAAAATTATGTTTGAAGCTTGGCTCAATTATGTAACATGTTTGATACTTCCCCCATTTTTGTTGACCACTACAATTTAAATAAAAGTTTGCATGTAAAATATAGTTTTTTTTTAAAGAGAAATTCCATTAATTGAAGGCCAAACGGCATCTACAATATATATTAAAGAAAAACAAGATACAAATTAAATCAAATTCGTCTTCAAAAAAACTACAATGAACCAGATAGAGCAATACAACGCAACCCTCTTGTATTTGCTGAATCAAACAGCTATTGATGAGGAAAGTCTATCATTTTGACATAATTTGAGAATAACATTATTGATCGAGCCATGTTGACCGCATTCGAGATTTTAATACCTTCATGTTGAGTCTTGAACTTCAACCAATGAGAACAATTTCTCATACCTAAAGACAAAAAAAACCATACTCACAACTCTCATAGGGGAGAAAGAGATCTCCACAAAAGAGACTAAAATCCCCATAGGGTTTGAAAAAATCTCATAAAGAGAGACTAATTTATTCAACAAAACACAAAAATGAACTAAAAACTGAAAATAAAAAGGGTAAAAGGGGCTTGCTATGGATGAAATCATCCATGGCAGCACCTAACTGATGAAGAAGGGGTAGAGGAGGCTAGGGTTTAAAAGAAAAGAGAAAGAGAGAAGGCTAGGGTTTTTTTTTTATTGCTCGAAATCTTAGTTGATTATATGTAAATATAGTTAGATTCATCTCAATATATATTTTCTTAATTTCAACTTTTAATAATAAATTTAGAGATATATTGATGTTCAAAATTTTGCGTTGGCGAGTGTAAAAGTTAAGATATAGCTATTTTAGAAAAACAGGAGAAGTATAAAACTACCTAACTCAAATAGTGATTTGTGTCAAAACCAAAAAAATGAACGAAAAGTTCTAATTTTCACCCACGCCAACTTGGATGATATACATGTACAATAGATATTAATCCAATGCAAAATGACAATTGTATTTCTTTTGATTATTGTTCAAGACAGTCCTTCATTTTTCAAATTATTATTACAACTAGCCTGTCAGTATCTAACGGAATCTCAAGACAAAATGGATTAAAAACAAAACGTAATCCACCTCAAAAAAAAAAAAAAAAAAAAAAAAAAAAAAAAAGCAAAGCGATATTAGTGACCAGTTGAGCAATTTGACGCATTGATTATACCAAACCAGCTCTTTGACGAACATTATTCATAATACAGGTGCTACAACCAGAACTCTGTGGATATCCATAAAATAAACCAATAATGACGAATTCATACTTACAATAGAAACATCAGACTTATAAAATATCTACAGCATAAACCATACAAAAATCAGCTTACATCGATGATAAATAACAAACAAATGCAAATTTTCAAGGAAGGCCAATCCAAAGAACTTGACTATTCTCTAAAAAGAGCAAATAACCCTTCCATGCTTTTTGTATGTACCCCTCTCCATTCTCTCAGTCCAATCCAGGGCCAAAAGCATGGTAAAAAATATCAGATCCATCTTCAGAATCATCAGGGGGTAATAAACTAAACAACGGATACAAGGTGACCACTGAGGCAAGTACAAGCAATTGGCTGATCTCGATCAAGAGTGAAATTGTTGTGTATATCTCACTGAAGCCATTACCCAAGCTTTTTATCAGAACCCTTGAGATTGAGATTAAACCACCTCTTTCGAGATGATTTTTCTTTGCCATCAGAACCTCCATCTTCTGATGGGCTGTCACCCTTGTCATCTTCAACAGAAGCCTTACTTGTACTCCCATTGGCCAAATTGCTACTACCAGAATTACTCAGCGTTTTGACCACAGTAAAGGCAGAGTGAGTACTGTCTCGTTGCTTCAGTAGCTCATCAACCTATTTGCAAAGTGATAAAAACATTAGAACAAAATAGTAACAAGGTAGATTCCAGTATTCTGCACTTGAGATGGCATAGTCAAGCCGCTTTAGCAGTCCAGTGGCTGCTTCATCACCAGATATAGAACACAAGCCATGAGTAGTACACCTAGCTATTTTCATCTATTCATAGACATTTAAAATGCTTCTGTCAACAGGTTTTCCATCATATAGTACACAAACAAGATGATAATTTGAAAGCATTATCCTATGCACTGCTGTCTGCTATACAATCTCCACCACTTTGATAGGGCAGCCTAACAGAGAAAGAGTTCCAAAAATTCATCTATGATGAATGAATTCTAGTACAAGCGCAATAACGTTCAAATTCTTATCAGGTTGGGACTAGAACTCGTAAAGAGTTCCTTAGATATTGCTGGATAAAAAAAATCCTACCATTTAGCAGTTCAATAATCTGGCAGTCGAAATCGGGGTGCAAGTTATTTGGTCAAAGACCTACCGTCAAACAAATCCGGTGTACAATTAGCATATTGAGATTGGACTGACGTGTTTGGATCAAAGTTCAAATTTATCAGACCAAATTTATAACAATTATCATACTGTTTTGAGCAATATGGAAATTGAAATTTGCCATAGAATTATCGATGGGATAGCTAAAACTCGTGCACAATTTATGTGGAATAATTTAAGATGGCCTTGTCTTTGTTTGGGGGGAGTGGGGAGGGAATGTTGGTCCCAAAAGTCCAGCCAGATCCAAACGGTATCATAAATTTGGACTAGACAATTTAGGTTTGATATTTGGCTCAAAAATTATATACCCATTATCCCGATCAAAAATCCAACTCAGTGACAAGTCCAAATAAATTAAACTAATCAAAAACAAGTCAAAATAGAATCATAGACATCCTTACATCTAAGGGCCCATTAGGTTCATGTTAAGAAAATAAATGAATTCAAAAGGACCAGAGAGGAAATTTAGATCCTTCAATTTTCTGATTTTTTTCAGTGAGAGGAGAAAGGTCTCTATCCCCTTTGTGGTGTTTGGTAGGTAAAATATGACAAAACTCCTCTACCTTGTTCTTTTTCTCTTTCTTGACGGGTAGTCAGGACTCAGGTGCCTTATTCTTTACCAAGCCTAACAGCATAAATCTCTTTTTTTTTCTTCCCCCCCACCTCAATATGTTAGTCCTAAAAGTTAGATGACTTTGATCAAATCCAAAGAAGCATGATAAACTTCTATTAGACAGATTAGGTTTGAAGTATGACTTAAAAAACTAAATACTCCCTTCTTCCCGTATTAATTGATACACTTCCTATATTTTTCTATCCCACATTAATTGACAACTTCCTTAAATGGCAAGGTCCAATCAATTTTATATTATTTCTTTCTATTCATGAGAGGCCCAAACAATAATAAAGACCCACACTCATTTTTCAAAAGTTGAGGCCCCATAACCCACTGACTATAATATAAAAAAATATCCAACTACCAACAATAAAATAAAAAGTCAAATAGAACTCCTAAAACTATATGCTGGTCAAAGCGTATCAATTAATATGGAATGAAGGGAGAACCCATTATTTCGGTTTCAAATCCAACTAGGGGAAAGTCCAAATAGAATAAAGTAATTAAGAACACAAATTAATATAATTATAGACATCCTTAGATCTAAGGGTCGGTTAGATTCACATTCAAAGAAGTAACAAAATAAGAACGGGGACGGAAAGCAAGGAATTAAAACCTTTCCCTTATTCTTTCTTTCCCAAGCCTAGCAGCGTAAATTTCTCTTTGCCCCAGCCCCAAACTGCTCTGTTCCTCCTCTTGCCACCACCACTAAACCCAATATGACCATTCTCAACAAACATCACTCTCTTCTTCCACCATAAGTCTGCAACCGTTACCCCTTCCACCATACTGCCACCCCATCGAGGCTTTCTGATAATCAAATTCAACCAGTAAAGCTCTAGATGTAGACTTGTTTTTGATTGGTTTAATTCATTTGGACATGTCCCCGAATTTTAGGTTGGTGGGTGTGAAATGTGAGGCGTAGTTTGGATGGTGAATATGGTATTGGCTCAAGGTTGGTCATGCCTCATGAGAATGTAGAATGAGATTGAGGAAATTGAAATCCTTAAGAGGGGAAGGAGTGGCAGTGATAATTCTGGTGGTAGTCTTGGTGGAGCCAGTGAATATGGCATTGGCTAGGGTTGGTCATGCCTCATGGAGATGTAGATAAGTTTGAGGGGATAGAAATCCCTTGGAAATAACAGAAAAACAAAATCAACCAAACACAATAGGAGTATTTGGTCACCTTTTTCAGAAAACAATCACAACAAACAGTCCCTAAGTTCCTGAAAGAAGGTAAATGGAAAGCTGTGAAATATAGTGATGGAACTTACAGATTGCTTTTCCAGGTTGTATCTGGTTGTCACTTCTTGAAAACGAGCCAGTGCCTGCCATTAATACAAGATGACAAAAACAAAGGTTGCTCAAGACTAGAAAATACGCAGATTTCTCTACAGAAACGAAGATGATAATAATTATTTGCCGTCAAGAACACAGCTGTTTGTACCTTCCTGTACTCTGATTCAAATTGACGGAGTTCATTTCTTTTTCTCAGAATTTGTGCCTCAATATCCTTCAATTTCTCTGTCGTCTCCTCATAAGTCTTAGAGCAAAGTGCCTCTATCGTGTAAGATGCAGGCTTGAAAAAGTTATCACCTAAGTCCATTCGGATCGATTAGTTATAGCACATAACATAAATTTGTAGCACAAAGCACAAGAAATTGCAGCAAAATACAGGCTGAACAGTGAACACAATCAAACAATACAGGTCCAACAAGGAATTGTTTCAGACCATAGACAGCAAATATGTGAGTGCCTGGCTTCAATGCTGAGACCTCACAAGGTTGTAGACCCTCCAACCTTTTAAAGAAAGCAGCTTCGGGGTCTTTGGCCATTGCTAACTGCATAATCAGAGAACAAAATCAACTACAGACATAAAAAAAATGACACCTAAACATGAAAAAAAAAAAATCCCCCCTTTTTGGGTGCAAATGGTACATCTACTTACGGCGTTTACAGTTGTATCCAACCTATACACTTGAAAATGCAAGAAATACATGCCAGCGGAGGTCACCTTGCCTGTCTTCTCACTATCCTCCTGCATTTACAAGGAAGAACCCTGCTCTATAATACAAATCTATAGAGGCATAAAAAAAGCATTCCAACAAGACGTGAGTTCACATGGCCATTGGAAACTATATGCGATAATGCAAACAGTAACTTGATAGGAAACCACTAGAGTTATATAGACACTTGACCTTAGTTAGATTAGTAATTAGATGCAGAGTGAAAACACTGGGCTACTGGCTAAGAAACCTATAAAACCAGATATATCATTTGTTTCATTGGACCTATAGCACATACTTTTTTCCATGTTACTCCAACACTTCATTGTCCCAAATACTTGTTTTAGATACTCAACAATCAACACTGCCAAGGAACAAGGGCATGGACACTTCATATTGGACCAAAATTATGCAAATAATTTCGTAAAGCAACCAAGTCTGACACCTAGACATAGTCCCATATCAGACAGTCAGACACTAGTAGCGAAGTCTGAGTAGCCAAGTTTGAGCAACATAGCATGTTATTGTCCATTTGGCTTCCCTTTCTCACACACACACAGAGTGTATTAGGACTGTGATTTTGTCAAGGATAGAGTGAAGGCCAAGCCTACAAAAGGACAGACATATAGACTACAAGTAAAAGCCAGCAGCCATTAGAATATCCAAGATATAATAGTATCATTCAGATTCTATGCAGAAATAAATATCAGATGAAACACACAGAATCGGCTTCGATCACAAGAAATTGCTCAAACATTTTAAGTAGCACTTGAAACATTCCCCACCCTCCAATTCAACAGCTTTCAAGTCAAACCGGAAGCCAATAATTTCATCCTAGAGCGAACAAATGACAGGCAAAGAGATGCATCCCAGATTCCTAGTGCTCCTCTGTAGGAAAATATTTGATAAGGTACCTCATGGTCCAGGGTATGTTCACCAAGACACCACAAAGATAATACTTTCCAATATGAGGCATCTCAAAAGATAAAAGTTCATCATAAGAGGTGCCTAACCTTCCAAAGGTCCACATAGATGCCTGACAGGTCGATTATACTTTACGCACAGGTGTCTTAACCAAACAGAGTAACTCTAATAAGGAAAATTCATTAATTTTAACTTTCAAATCACTGAAAATCGCATGTGCTAAAAATTTTAAATTATAACTTTACACCCTCTACCCACAAAACATAATCTCCTTTTTTTTGGAGTCTCCTAGATGAATTGCTGACGACCATTTTTTCTTGCTATGTATCATTAAAATTATATACATTACATTTTTAATAGAGTATGGAATATATCTAATAGTGGCATTCTCAAGTTGTAAATCCTTAGTTTTTTTTTATTAAAAAACATTGTCCAAGTTAGCAAAACCAAGAAAAGGTTGCACAACTTTTTGGATCTTACTCATAAAACCTTTTCCTCATCAGATAAGGTAAGCACTCATCTTTCATTAAATATAAAAGCCTAAGAGCATCTAAATGAGGTGTGAACTGATACGCCTCAAGGGTTCCAGTTTTCCAAGAAAAAGCCAGTCTAAGCATCAAGCATTAGAACAAGAGGAGCAACTGATAGATTATTGAGAGTTAAAACTACTACCTCCGTCCCCCGTTAATTAACAAACATTTATTTTGAGCTTATTCCAATTAATTTACCAACTTCAATTTGGGCATGAAACCATTGTCTTCAAATCACATCTACTTTTTCTATCCTCGATATAAAATGTATTGCCTTTGTTCCTAAAATATGTATCATTGCCATCTTTGGAGTTGTGCATTCTAATCGATACACAAGGATTAAGGAAAAATAGAGTCATGTGGGATCTCGTTAGGTTCGTCTCAATGTATATTTACACTATAATATCTACTCTTTATAACTTTTATTAATGCATTACTAGAGACATAGTGGTTCGAAGATGTGTCTTAAAGATAATAAAAGTCAAATGGGGCATATATCTAAGCACATAGGGAGCAACCACTATCTCCAAACACAAACTAATTCAAATGGGGCATAGCAGTTCAAAGATGTGTCTCAAAGATCATAAAAAGTCAAACGGGGCATAAAAACTAATAGGGAGTACCCACTATCTCCAAACACAAACTAATTCTCTCCCCCCAATTACTTCTTCCATTCTTTAACATTTGCTAACACTTTCCTTTTTGTAAAGTTCGAAAACTTGCAAAATTACCTTTTCCACTAATGGGTTCTCTTCACTCTCTCCTCATCACATGGGATCTTTTTTCTATTCTCTCTTTTTTTCTCATCACATGGGATACTTATTCCTCTTGCTTTTCCCCTATGCAGAAAGTACTCCCTCTGTGCCTTTTTGTTCGCCCCTTTCCCCCTCTTTTACTTTATTTATGAGTTATGTTTAGTTGCTAGGTTTTGTTGTCTTTTTGCGTGTGGTGTAGGAAGAAGCAGATAGATTGTGGAGACCACACTTTGAAGAGTAATGAAGCAACATTTTACACATAAATTAAAAGGGAAAATGAGGCAATCTTTTAGGAGGGGAGGAGGGAGTATAAAAAACGGATGAGCTATAGAGATACCCATTAATCTTAAACATATCTACTTTTTCTCTCCTCAATATTAAACTATTGGCCTAGATAGCACAAAAAAGGTTTAAAAAACGGGAACGTCTCATAAATGGGAAGCGATAATTCTGATAAACAAGAAAACATTTCAGAAAAGAAAAAGTTATTCATATATATATATATTTTTTTTTTCTTCTATATTTAAAAAAATTAATTCTTAGTGCTTAGGGCTAAGAAACCACATATTTAAGGTTATTTAATCAGTAAAGTCCGATTTACAAGATTATAAACCCAGTCCACAAAACCTAGTTTTTTCTCCTTTTAACCCATGAAGTTTTATACTGTAGCATTACTACCCATGAATCATCCGACACCCTCAACCACAACATCTAACTCCATGTACACCACCACAACACAAGAATAAAGACAAGAGGAAGCTAAAGCTACCACTTTCTAGCAAAAAAACGACTTCAACTAGTCGTATCATTTGTGACATGGGTTTTTTTTGGAATTCGAACACTATACATGGTTGGATTTGGCTATGAATGACTATTGATTATGACTTGCCATATATTTGTTACATATATTGCTCTAAAGAAAAAGGCATCTTCAAATTCCTCACCCCTTTAAGCCAACCTAACTCAATCTTTGGGGTTTTGAAAAATAATTGTTCGACCCAAACCCGAAATACCCTACTAGAAATTGACACAAATTGAAAAGACCCTTACTAGAAATTAACTCAAACCTGAAATCAACTGACTTAAACCCAACTGACAGTTCCCTTTAACAAGTCCTGTCTCCACAATCCACATTGCCACGAAATATCAAGAGAGAGATCAAGGGACAAGGAGAGGAAAGCTAGGGAAACAATAGTAATAACAAATTGACAAATGAAATACCTGTAATGCTAGGCCATAACCTCCGGTTACCTCTTGTTCGAAGTAAAGAAGCTGAGAGATGCAAGAGATTAAACCATGAATGAAACTATATGTAACTAGATGTCCATATATGATATACTTTACCATCATCTATACCTTAAATTTGCTTTGGGCAGCTGAAGTAACACGGACTACAATGCCCGCCTGTGCCTGCTCCTCACTTATTGTCACGCCAAAAAAGTGTGCACATTGCTTATCTACCTACAGGAAAATATATATAAATAAATAATTTACATTTGGGAGCACCTGTTCTTCCCAAAATTAAAAGTTACTATTGACCATATTTGAACTTTGCATAAAATTAGATGAAATCAAAAAACCAATTTCACTTCTACTTCTAGTTGGTACAAAATTGGTAGCGGGACAGCCTATAACCTTTTGATTAACCCCTAACACCTCGAGCAGAAGCAACTTAAGTGGCTTAATGTTCAACATGGCAGCATGGTTTTTACAGATGTAAGTGTCAATCAAGCAATTACCTTCCCATTAACTGATGTTCCAACAGGAAGTGGGCGGACAGTCACAGTTCCACCCAAGGCCTCTTCCAAAACATTAGCAGATATGGTTGTCTTGATAGGAACTCCCAGTTTACTGAAAAAAAAAAAAATAGTAAGAGAATTGCTAAGCAATGGAAGAAAAATGAACTGCACTAGACGAAACTCAAAATAGTTTACCTGAACAAGGCAGCAAATACTGTGTTGACAGTCCCAAGGTTTGATAAGTCAATTTCCATATCCATACCCTCGGCATCCAGAGCCTAGTGATACATTCAGCAGATTTCAATAAACATGTCCAGCTAGAATCTAAAAGCATAAATGACAAGGACTAGAACTCTTCAGATATGCTATACATGGGGCTTTAGTGAGCTTTTATTCCACAGAATAATCACAATTGTAAAAGAAAGTGTAAACTACATGTTCATATTTTAAAGATGCTGATAGCCAGAAACAAATCCTTCAACCTATTTTAAAGATGCTGATAGCCAGAAACAAATCCTTCAACTTTCAACAGTAAAGGGATCCAAACTTCCAATGCCCCCATGTATCGATAATCCAGCCACCAGTTCACAGTGCACTCAAAATTGGCCCTCAACAAAATTCTCACTGAACATGTTCACACTGAGCTTAATCGTTTTGTCTATGTACTTTATCAAGAGGTAGACCTTCCACATAATACCTCTTACAAAGTGTGGAGGATAAGGATTTCTATTTTTGCATAAATTATTAACAATTGTTCTTTCAATTCTTAAATATAATCCTTTACACTCTCTATAATCGTTTTTACTTGCAATTCCTAACTTGTTGCCATTTGTTTTTACCACCAACACATGGAAACTTAAAGCATAACCTTGTTCAACCTCCTAAACATCAGATTTTCATCACAATGAACCCCACTAAAAGAAAGGCATTTTAGGGTATCTCAACACAATTCTAGAAGCTTAGCAAACTAACCATACATACCTCGAGTTCATCCTCATAATACGTTTACAATAACTCAAGGCAAATCCCAAGGGCTCCTTGTAACATGTCTAAATAGGAAAGAAAAGAAAAAGGCTACCTAGTTTGGCTCACTAAAAGAATAAAGAAGCACAAAAAACATTTCATTGTTCCCATTACCAATCATCAACGACCAGATAGAGATTAGTAAATACCATAACTAGCACCAAGGAGTAGATTCCTAATTCGAGAAACTTTATAAATCTATGTTCTACACCCAATTGGCCTGACATCCTAACTTTATGCGCCAAATTAAGACTGAGTATCCATAAACAATAAGAGACAGAAAACCAAGTTCTAAAAAACTAAGGGTTACAGATACAGTTCAGAATTATGGAGACAGTAGAGAACTTAAGGTTTTAATTATAAAAAAAAAGAAAGAAGAGGGACTCCATCTAGCAATGAAATCACCATACATCACCAACATCTTTCATATCCTTTTACAGAAAACCAAGTTTTAAGAATACCTTGCGGATATAAAAAGCCCCTCCAACAAATACACTTTCCTTTTGGCTCATAATTAACAAATGACTTCCATCTATCTCAAGATCTTTATATCCTTTTACAGATTCGACAAGCATATATCCTAAATGGAGAACTAGGATATTGGTGGAAAGACAGGAATTTGTCTCTAGATTTCTTTGTTGTTCATGAACATTCTGTGTAGCACCAAAATTTAGTTACTATTTTATCACGGCAATATGAGTGCCAACTGCCACCAACTTCCATTATGATTAAGGACTTCCGCACTCTGATATCACCATATCTTAATTCCCACACTGGTGGGACTGCGGGAGCCATTTGAGTTTTGAAGGCAGATTAGATGTTTTTGACCTATGTCTTAACAAAACTAAACTAATGACTCAGAGCTTGTGGGCTTAGTCCTATGATTCCAAAGTCTCATCATCAGGGACATATGCCCTGGACAAGACAAAGGGGCTTCATATCCGAGCTTGGTATAGTTATACAATTACACTGATGAGAAAAGGCATGAATACCCCTGCACAAGAGCGTTTTATCAGAACAAAGTACATGCAATGCCTTACAGATAATGAAATTGTGTCAATTCACCAAAGAAATGCATGACGGGAGAAAAGCAAAATTAAAACCCTTGAAAGAGCCAGCTAAAAAAGAACCACACATAAAACTGACAGTATCTAGATAACAGACCACAACACAAACTAGATAATATAACATATGAAGGAAAACTGCTACACCTCAAATCCTGCAGCATCATATTGCCTTCTCTTCTCAGGATCAGATAAGATATTATAAGAATATGCAACCTCCTTGAAAAGCTCCGCAGCTTCAGGGTTATTGGCATTTTTGTCTGGATGATACCTATATTTAACCTTAGTTAGAACTTAGCACATTATCTTCCAAGTGGGAACTTGAATTAAGACCATGAGTTCATGATAAAATTATCACGTTATAACAAGGAATGGTGTTCCCAAAGTTCCATGCAGTTAATATCAAGGAATATAGCTAAGCCCATATAAGGGGCAGTTGAAAGATTTCTTATTATTTAGCTTAAAATTATAGTCAACCAAATCAAAATGGCACATTAATTCAGGCTCTTAACCAATTGACCATTTTATTCTGAATCAAGAGTCCAATGAAAGCAGCCTCTCTATTTAACTGGTACAGCCTCTCTATCTAACTAGTACACAAAGTGCTCCAACACTCACTAAAGCAGAAGGTTGTATAGATCTGACAATGACATGTCTTGATTCAGCTGAAATCTCCTTTAAGGATTAGCGCGATGATGATAGTTATATTACAGAACACAATTGGACCATGTATTATATTTGGGGAACCCAATACTACTTAGTGCCGGAAGTATTTACATAGGTTATGCTCCAAAGTGGAAACAGAGTCTGGGCTTTATCAAAAAAGGAGCGGCAATTTGCTATAACCTTGCTTTCACATGCTCATGTGTCTCAAGATCAAAAAAGCAGACAGCACAAAATATTTCAGCAACAGCAAAAAGACATAATTAACACTCTGTGGATAGCAAATAAGCAAAATATGATCTGCTTTTTAGGGAAGAATTCCAACAATAGCTTCAGTCTCATAAATCATGGCGGATCTACAATGGCCTCTAGTTGCCTTATAAATTTTGTAAAAATTGGCAAATCTCAATCAAACTAGGCTAATAATTAATGCCTTGTAAGAACTGATATCACTACTGCAATGTTTCATCCTGCACCTAATCAAGGCCACAATGATAAAAGCTACCAAAATGCCTCTCGAGAGATGGCAACAAGAAAGCCGAAGTCAATCACAATTTAACATCACCAACAACCACTATAACAACCCAAGATATATAAAAAAAAAATTGCTGCTTCTTAAAAAAAAGAGAAGTGCACAGCTCAAATTACTAATAGAGGATACACAAGAATCTGTTCAAAAAACACAAACTTACTTAAGCGCGAGTTTACGATACGCAGACTTAATTTCCTGATCAGTTGAGTCCCTAGAAACACTCAAAACTTCATATGGATCTCTCCGAAAAGCCAAGGTGGAGGGTCCGCCATTCTTCGAACTCATTTCTACCACTCTTCCTCACTTTCCCCTCTTTTGCAAGATGTATATTTGCTAATCTCAAATGCCCTTCATGAATTCCCAAAAAGGGACACAAAATTCCGCACCGAAAAAAAATCTGTCGGGAAAATCCGCAACAAAATCATTGTAAAAAACAAGATAAGAAATCGGAAGATGTCACAACAACACAATTAACAACTATTAGCAAAAAGAACACATGGTTTTCTGCAATTTTGTAGCAGAATTCGAAGCATTGGATCGCTCCATTTATGTTACCTCGGAAAAATTGCGACAAATATAATAATCTCAAATGTACACAAAAGAAGCTAAAAAGTCAAATTCAAATTATAATTTTGCTGAAGACTCGAGATCTAATTGAAATTAGGAAGCTAGGGTTTGTCAGAAGAAGAGGAAGAGTACCTGCGAAAAAAGATGTCAGGTTGATTTTCTTCTTGGTCGTGAGGTGAGAATTTCTGTTGTTGTTGTTCAGCTTAGGGGGGCGTTTGGCTGGCAGAGAGAGAAGAGAAAGTTGAAAGTTGAAATTTGAGTTTGTTTGTAGTAACACCAGTTTAAGAATTTAATTTTCAAATGCTTGGGTTATGGGCTGGTATGGGAATGAGCCTGAGATTTGAGATGGATTGGGAGAAATGGGAGTAACTCAACAATTTTGACTTGGTCTTGTGGGCATTTGGGCTATAAGTCCTTTGCATCTGTAGCCTGTTGGGTTTCAAGTCTAGATGTCAATGCAAGCCCAGCCTGTGTCGTTGACGGTTAGGGCTTTGCAGTTTAAGATAGGGATACAGATTGAGAGTCGCACTAAGGGTGCGTTCTCTTCACCTGAATAACCCTGAAATGAAGTTATCTGAACTGAACTTATTGGACCTGAATAACCCTGAACTGATTGGAACTTATTAGACCTGATTGGACCTGATTTAACTTATTGGATCTGATTAAACCTGGTTGAAACTTATTGGACCTGATTGAAACTTATTGACCTGATTGGAACTTATTAGACCTTATTGGACCTGATTGCAACGTATTAGACCTTATTTGACCTGATTGAAACTTATTATACCTTATTGGACCTAAGTGGAACTTATTTGACCTTATTAGACAAAAAAATTTGATGAGTAATAAAATAAATATTACCCCTAAAGTAAATGTTTGTATATCCTAATTGGAAGGTTTGTACTTGTTGCAGAGCAGGTTGGCATATGTTTGTATATCCTGGCGAAAGCCGATTCATATCGTGATGCAGCTGATAGATTTCAACACTCAATATCAGCTATTTTGTAACTATAATAGAAGGGTATTGCAAGCCTTAGTTGCATTGTCAAAAGATATCATTCGGCCATATCAAAGTTTAAATGAAGTTCCAACAAAAATTGCCAACAATGGTAAGTATTGGCTTCTTTAAGGTAATAATCACTTCCCTTAACTTTTTCAATATTGTTATTAAGATGATTGCCATTTCTTTATGATTAATGTTTCTACAAAGGATTGTATTGGTGCTCTAGATGGCACCCACATAGATGCAATAGTGCGAGGCAAAGCTGCACAACCATTTAGAGGTCGTAAAGGAAACAAAACATGGAATGTGTTAGCTTCTTGTTCTTTTGATATGCTTTTCATGTACGTTTGTGTCGGATTCGAAGGAAGTGCACATGACACGGCGGTTTTGAGGCATTGTTTAAGCGATCCTAATATGGGATTCCACCACCCACTTCCATGTATCATATTCTTGTTATCAACTATTTGAAGCATTATTTAACTATGATTATAAATTAAGTTTTTTTTTTTGCACTAACAGGAAAATATTATTTGGTTGACTCCGGATATCCAAATTCTACTGGATATTTGAGTCCATATCAAGAGAAAGGTTTGAGAGTTCATACTCCTGAATTTAAAAATGGTCCTCCACCAAAGGGAAAGATAGAGCATTTTAATTATCGACATTCTTCATTACGTGGTACTGTTGAAAGAATTTTTGGTGTACTAAAAAATAGATGGAAGATTCTAAGAATGATGCCGAAGATGGATGATGCTTACGAGTTGGCCCATCATCGTGGCAACATGCACGCTACATAATTTTGTTCGTTTACATGATTTAGGGATTCCAGTTTCGCAAGTAGTTGAAACCATGGAACCAATAGCTGATTTAAATTTGACTGACAAGACGAAAACAAAGAATATGGAGATTACTCGGGCAAAAATTGCAGATGAAATATGGTTGGATGTTGGTGAAGAAAACGTATTGATTGAAGAGGAGGATGTGGAAGATGAAGAAAGATACTTCGATGAAGAAAGATACTTCGGTGATGATAATGAAGCAATCAATTGATAACATTTATATCTTTCATTGTTATTAGTAACGAAAACATGTTATCTCTAGTTATTTAAAGACTTGCAAAATATTGTAATTATGATGATTATTATTGTGAACCTTATTTGACCATGATTATAATATTTTTAAATAATAATTTAATCAGCTAATAGTAATATGAATAATAAAATAATAGACAATAATACAAGTATAATACTATACATTGTGGTACTTTAATTAAAAATTCTAATAGTAACATAATCAACTAATAGTAATATGAATAATAAAGTAATAGACAATAATACAAACATTTAATTAAATAATAGACAATAATATAAGTATAATACGATCTAATCATTGTGATACTTTAATTAAAATTCTAATAATAACATAATCAGCTAATAGTGATATGAATAATAAAATAATAGATAATAATACAAATGTTTATTGATCATTGACTATTTGGACCTTATTGGAAATTATTGGACCTGATTAGACCTGATTGAAACTTATTGCACCTGATTGGACCTTATTAGACCTGATTGGAACTTATTGCCCTGATTGAACCTGATTGAAACTTATTTGAACTGAACTAAACTTTTTTTTTTTTTTTTTGGCAATTCAAAGTTTTTATTGATAACCAAAAAAAATAGGGTACAGCGTAAACTTCAACAACCTAATGGAAAGGAACCCCCCACCTTCAAGGAAGGGAGGGAGGAAAACCCTCACCAAGGTGAAGCAAAACGACCTGAACAAACTCAGGCTAACACAGTAAAAAGCACCACTATTTACATAATCAACAACCTTCTTATATGATCAGGACTCCTACAAGCTAACTTGAACACAATGATTTTAAAACTAATAGCCACATCAAGAGCCTGACCCCCATGAACAATTCTATTTCTATCCATCCATATTTGGTATATGACTTCAACAAACATCATGGCATACAACATGAAAAGAGGCTTTTTGCTCCTGCATCTGCTGGCAACAAGACTAACTTCATCTTCAAAAGACCTACTGGTGTAATTCATACCAAGCTGTTGTAAGCACTTAGTCCAAAGGGACCTGCTGACTTGGCAGTCAAAGAAGAGGTGAGGAACAGTTTCAGCAGAGAGACCACAAAAAATACAGCTACTGTCAGTAATCACACCCCATTGGCACAACCTATCCTTAGTAGTTAGCCTATCTTGAATAGCTAACCAGGTAATAAACAAAGCTTTGCGTGAAGCTTTGTTATTACAGACAATTCTTTTCCAACCAACTCTGGTCTGCTGGCCTTGCAACTGCCCATATAACTTTTTGATTGAAAATTTGTCTTCAGTTAACATGTAAAGTGACTTGATGTTCAGTGAACATTTTCCTACTACCCAAAATCTTCTTCATGGCCCAAGATAATCTGTTGGGGATTACCATGGTCTCTAGATGGTGGTGTTTAATATAATAGACATGGATCCATTTAATCCAGAGTTTATCCTGTTTTTGAGATACAGCCCAAAAATGCTTGGCAATGGCAGCTTGATTCCAAACAATGAGATCTTTGATGTTCCACCCACCACACACCTTAGGCTTACATAGCGTTTCCCACGAGACAAGAGCTTTCTTAGAATTATCATCTTGCCCAGTCCAGAGGAACACCCTACAAACTCTCTGAATTTCCCTAAGGACCTTTTTAGGCATAAGGAAAATCTGGCACCAGTATAGTTGGAACCCATGAAGGATAGAATTCACCAATTGCAATCTTGCAGCATAAGAAAGCTTTTTAACTAACCACTTCCTTACTCTAGCAGTAGTTTTCTCAATCAGGGGCTTGCATTCTTGATAGAAGAGCTTCCTAGTAGTGAGAGGAACACCAAGATACTTAAACGGGAAGCTCCCACCAGGGATACTCACAATCTGATGTAATGCCTGCCTAGCATTGTCATTAACTCCAGCAATATAGATATTACTTTTATCCAAGTTAGCTTCAAGGCCAGAAGCAGAAGAAAACTTAGAGAAAGCATCAAATAACAGCTGCAAGGAGTGAGGATCTGCTCTAGCAAAGAGCAAAAGATCATCTGCAAACATTAGATGTGTAATATTCAATTTAGCACACCTAGGGTGAAACTTGAAAGCAGAATTGTGCTTAAGTTGCCCTAAACACCATGATAAATATTCCATCCCCAAAGCAAAGAGAAAAGGGGACATTGGGTCCCCTTGTCTCAAACCTTTCCTTGCCTGAAAAGGCTTACAAGGTTCACCATTGATAAGCACAGAGAAGGACACACTAGTCACATAAGCCATAACCCAATTGATGAATCTGCTGGGGAAACCCAATTCTGCCATTACAGCTTGTAAGTAAGGCCATTCCAGTGAGTCATAAGCCTTCTTCAAATCAACTTTGAGCATACATCTAGGGGAGATGTTTTTAGTGGAGTAGCCTCTGATAAGTTCAGTAGCCAGTAAAATATTATCAGAAATATTTCTACCAGGCATGAAACCAGTTTGAGCAAGATCAACAACTGTACTAATCATCTGTTGCATCCTACTGGTGAGAATTTTAGCTATAATTTTGTACAGAACAGTGCAACAGGCTATAGGCCTAAAATCCTTAACAAGGGTAGGATTATGAATTTTAGGCACTAAAGTAACAAGAGTACAATTAATAGCATTATAGAGCACACCAGTATAGAAAAAGTTCTTAACAGCAGCATACACTTGAAACTTAATAATATGCCATACCTTCTTAAAAAAGAAGCTATTAAACCCATCTACCCCTGGAGCTTTGGAGTCGTCAATGGCCCATAAAGTAGCATCAATTTCTTTATTTGACACATCACTAATAAGCATAGCAGCATCTCTAGCAGTAACCTGGTTCCCAGCTCTAAGAACAGTCAAGTCAATTGAAGGTAAACTAGTGGTAGCAGACCCCAACAAATGTTGATAAAATGTAGTGATTTCAAGATGAATATCTTTAGTCTGAGTAAGCTTTTCCCCTCTGGTATTGTACAAAATATCAATGCTGTTCTAAAGGAATCTCTCTTTCATAGCATGGAAGAAGAAATGAGTATTATCATCTCCATGTTTGAGCCAGAGGATTCTAGATTTCTGTCTTATAGCTGACTCTTCAATAGCCAGCATTTTGTTCAGTGCACAAACAACTAGCTTTTCATCATTAATGAGAGCTTCTGAAGTTGGATTCCCTAGAAGCTGAAATTGAATTATATTCAAATTATCTCTCAACTTACTAATTCTGTCAGCCATGTTAGCAAAATCTCTTCTATGCAGGTGTTTGATATGTTGCTTAACAATTTTGAGCTTGCCCCAAATATTCTGCATACTACCTCAGTCATTATCAGAGTTCCAGGCATCCTCAACAAGACTCAGAAAATTACTATGATCAACCATGTAGTTAAAAAACTTAAACGGCCTCCCTTTGCCTTGCAATCTAACAGAACAATGCAACACCAGAGGAGAATGATCAGATAATCCAGGGTTCATGTAATTCACAGCAAGGTTAGGAAACTTAGCAAGCCAAAGAGAGTTAACCAAGCATATGTCAATTCTGCTGCAACCCTAGCATCCCCAAGACCCTTGTTAGACCAAGAGGCAAAATGCCCAGTAGACTTATATTCACAAAGATCAGAGTTATCAAGCAGCTGAACAAAACCTTGAGTTTCATAATTTGTGACTTGAGCTCCATTAATCCTATCTTCAACTGAAACCACAACATTAAAATCTCCTATAGCACACCAAGGACCCTGAATACCAGCATCAAGCTGAGCCAACTCTTGCCATAAAGCTTTCCTATCATCAACTGTATGCAATCCATAAATTACAGAAAAATAGAAGCTCTCTCCAGTTAGCTTATCTTCAAGTAAGCAGTGGAGAATCTGTTCTGAAATACAAAGGACCTGCACAGAAACACTAGCAGGTTGCCAACCAAGCCAAATTCTTCCCCTAGGAGAGTAATCATAGTTAGTCTCCCATTTCCACTGCACACCAAATTTGCACATAACTTTATCTTTATTGAGACTTTTAACCCTTGTCTCAAGCAAAGCAACGCAAGAGATTTTATTACTAACTAAGAACTTCTTAACTTCCCCAATTTTAGCAGGACTATTGAGCCCTCTAACATTCCACTTACAAACAAGTATCATCCAGGAGAGATAGTGAAAGTACTGGAACCAGCATCATCCACCAAATGAGTGACTACCCCAGGTCCTACAACCTCCACATCTTTCCCTTTTTGCCCTCTTGTAACAATATTCCAGGTTGGATGTTAAGGGGGATCCCTATGTTGGCCAGTATCTTTTACAACAGCAGGAACTGTGGAAATATTACTATCATTTCTCAAATCAGGGCCTGGTTCAGGTATACCCTCATCAACATTATCTTCCTCTGGTTCTGTTATGGTCACCACTTCCCCAGTCTGCTTGCCATCTCCTTTAACTTTATTCTCTAGTGTTATTCCATTAGCAACCCACACTTGTGTAGTTTTAGCTCCCCCATGTTTAGTTCCAACATTAGCCTTTCTCTTGGAACAGTCATGACCAATAGTAGCACATTTATGACAGTAAGGAGGTGCCCATTCATAATGAATCCTTTGTTCAATCACATACCCATTAGAGTCTTCAATGCTAACAAATTTCGGGAGTTCTTTGGTAACATCCACCTCAATAAGCATACGAGCAAAGGTGACCCTTTGTTGGTGAGTAGTACACTCATCAGCATACAGGGGAACTCCAAGCATACTCCCAATCCTACTTAAAGATTCAGCCCCCCAATAGTTCAAGGGCAGATTATACAGCCTCACCCACAAGGGAATAATTCTCAGAATTTCAGCTTGAAAATCAAAATCAGGGGTCCAAGCCTTAACAATCAATGGATGGCTATTAATCATATGAGGTCCAGTGTAAAGAATTTCATTCCTATCATCAATGTTGGCAAATTTGACAATGAAATAGCCTTTATCATGCAAGAAGATCTTAGGCTTAGCAACATGGTTCCAAGCATGCTCAATATATCTAGTGAGAGCACCGATTGAAGGTGTCTAACCAACAACATACAAAATGATAGCAGTGGACCAGATTTCAGACAATTTGCTAACCTCATCTTTATCCAGTTGAGCAAATTTCTTACCTTCTTTCACCATAAGAGGAACAAATTTGAGAGCCACACCTTTTGCTGTCAAGGTTTTCCCAGCTGCAATTGATGACCACTTAACACCAGGGTTAAGTTCAAGTCTTCTGGCGACTCCTCCATCACTCGTAACATCTTTCCTTGCACTAACCTCTGCTCCTTCAATGGCCCCTGAGATGGCCTGCTCTGGTTCCTGGTTCTGTCTATTCCCCGAAGGCTGAAGAATAGCTGATTGCACCTTTTCACCATTAGAAACAGGCTGAGACTGTTCCTTCTCAGAGTTTTGAATCGGAGTGACTTTATGCATACGAAACGCTTCATTCATAGCATCAATCGCTGCTTGAATCGCAGGCGAGACCCCCTACAACTTTTGTTGTTTCATTGCTGAAGACCAATTTTCCTACAACCTTCGTGCTTTCTTTACCCAGATGCAAAGTTTGTGGTGGAGTTTGCGGTTTTTCCGGTGTCCCATCGGAGCTCAGATGACGGCTAGCTTGGAACCTAGGCAATCACCTTTCGCTTCATGGAGAGAAATCCTTTTCAATTGTTGTTGCGATTTTTTAATTGCTTTGAACTAAACTTATCTGAACTGAACTGAACTTATTAGACCTGAAACTTAATTTATTAAGGTGAAGAGAACGCACCCTAACTCGAATACGACAACTTTAAAATAGATACAACCAGTGCTCAAAGAATTGTTGTGCACTTGTAGTGTCAACGTCTCAACTATTTCACTATATATTCTCTTTCCTGGGCTTTGCCCTCTTATGCATAAAAACATACTATTTCACTAAGGGTGTGTTTGGTTCATGAACAAGAAAGGGAAGCAAGAGAAAGCAATCAAGAAAGAGAATGAGATTAAATTGTTTGGTAGATTTAAACAAGAAAGGGAATAAGTCCACTATTTTCTCTCCTTCTCACAAAAGGACCACCACACCATCTTCCTTAGCACTGCCTGCTCACAATTGGATCAGTCTACGGCAGCAAGTCGTCGGCAACTACATCACCGGTGTAACACCCCCAAAATCCATACAAGTCTAAACTACGTTGCATCAACTTTGGGAGTGTTACCGCCGCGGTGAAACGCAATGCTTATTAAAATAAAACATTAACTTATTACTCTTTATTATGAAAACTAAATTGCAGCGAAAATAAAATGTTAACTTAACTACAACTCGGGAATCATTATTGACCCCTTTTATTCAAACCATTAATTAAGTAGATTATAATAATTCTATAAGTTCAACAAAAACATTTAAAAGTTTATAAACTAAAGAATATCTCCTGTATGCCCTTTCTCATGCAGCAACATCAGCATACCTAATCTGCTCCCCATTGAAGTATCAATGGTTCATCACAGGTCAACAAACAAACACAAATAACAAACAATCAGCTATGCTGGGTACGTACATAATCAGTTAAATAAAACACTAAGCATAATCAGAATACTAATAACAGTTCCTAAACATGATACTACAAAACATTAAATTCCGTGTTTACAGTTTATTTGGCATCGAAAGGGCACCGTCATCTTTCTAGAATCATACGGGCTACTTAATCCTTAATAGACAACTTGGTCTATTAGATGGAATGTAAATACGGTTTCGTTCCGTTCCACAACCATCACCTTAGTATGCATACCCCCAAGATCGTACGAAACCTTCCGCCTACTTGAGTTATCAAAATTTATAAGGACACTACTATCGTCACAATAGTCCTGCGTAGGAGTGTAGAACAAGTCCCACACTCCCCCCATTGTTCATTACTTGTAGGGATTCCAACTACAAGCTTATCGCCAAAGATCCTTCTTAGTGGTATTCATTCATACAACATAAGCATATATCACTTAATTTTCCTTCTTAGGTTATATTCTTTAGTTTAGGCAACCTCTTGCAACATTCTTGCTACACAATAATTCATAGGATTCCAATCCAAATCTCATTTCATGCTTGTGATACGATAGAATTTCGCATACCAATAATAATTCATTCCAACTCACAAGTCATACAACAAGGAAATACATACATTTTTCCAATTAATTTCATGTTACCAAACAATCTCATAAACCACAATCAACAACAGTTCCCTATCATGATTCTAGGTTCTAATATAGCAATCATAACCTAAACATGATACTAACGTAACGAACTAAACTAGTACGCGTACGTACCTTGTAACGGAGAATCTTCGCTGACCTCTTAAAATGTTCCGCTTATGAAATTGGGACCTAATCGAATAGTGAAAGTATTTCAGTGCCAAGTCCTTGATAATATTAAATAAAATCAGCTTATCTACTATATAAAATATGATGTTTTGAATATTAAACATACCCAATCTAGTTGCTTTAAACTTTCTTTACATAACTTTATTGAACTAGCATATTTAGGGACTAATAATAAGATGTAAATCTGATTTTTTTTTTGTTAACTTACATTATACTTGTTCATAATAAGAAAACTTAAACAACTATATATAAGTATTATGAAAATCAGAATTAAGAGATAAAATTATCATAAGAACTAGAGCATAATTACAAATATGATTTTTATACCTCATTCTTATACTTTAATTATTATACAAACTTAATCCAAGATATACATAAGACTTATAAAAATCAGAATTTACAAATTAACTAAAGCAGAAAAGAAGGGATTTTTTTTTTTTTATATCGAAGTGCCTCACCGGCGACAATTATCGGCGACGGAATTCCGGCAGCAACACTGGCCTCGACGCACCGCACGCTGCTCGATCTTTGCACACAACCCACAACACTCGCGTCGCGCAACACAACCCTCGTACAACACACAACGATGCTAGCCGCACAACACTCGACTCGCACCCTCGACAACAGCAGCGACTCCTTCGACTCGTCGCTCGATCGCACACCCACACAGCCTTGCACAGATTCGCTCGACCCACAAATCGACTTGCCGACAGCCAAGCCCCGACTCGCACTACCTCGCTCGCACACTCGTCGACACCCTCGCTCGACTCGACAACACACACAACCCAGCACACACGCTCGCCGAAGACAGGGGAGGAGGGAAGAAAAGTAGTGCGGGAGAGATGAAGGAGAAGTGACAAGGGAGAAGAAGAGAGGAGAGAGAAAAGTTTTGGGGGTAAGAGAAAACGGCTGACTTAGTAAAAGGAATAGGGTTTTATTTTCTTTTTCCTTTTTCTTATTTATAGCATGGTAAACCTAGGTTCAGAAGGATTTGTTTCCAACTCAAAATCCGATTTCTTATTTTGTTTATTTCGAAAATAAAACCAAACCAAACTCTAATATAATTAGGTACAAAGTAGGTTGTATATTTAAATTATAAGTGTAGGCTTACCTAAACTATTTTATTTCTGTAAATAATATTAAAGTACTTTCAACTTTATTCTTTATATACTTATTTATAAAAGAATAACTCCTAAAAATATGGAGTATTACAGGCTTCCCCCCTTAAAGGAAGTTTCGTCCCGAAACTTTGAGGTAGCCAGCCTAAACGACGATCTTTATGCACTTCTAAGTCCCAATATTTCACAAGCGTTTTCTAATTTCGCAAGTCACATAAGTAATAAATACACATAAATAATAAACATAGCAGACTTTAGCAAACTTTAAGGGTGGAAGCGCGAAATTCTATCGCATTCTTCCTCCCTTAAAAGAAAAGTTACGTCCCCGTAACTCACCTACCTCTTGAAAAAGCTCAGGATACTTCAGACGCATCGCATCTTCTGCTTCCCAAGTGGCTTCTTCATTATTCTGATTTCTCCACAACACCTTCACAATTTTGACGTCCTTATTTCTCGTACTACGCACCTTGTGGTCTAGGATCTTGATGGGTTTCTCCTCATAGGACAAGGTTTCGTCTAACTCGACATTTTCAGGTTCTAGGACATGCGACTCGTCAGGTATGTATTTCCGGAGTTGGGATACGTGAAACACGTTGTGGACCCTGTCTAACTCGTTTGGCAATTCTAAGCGATAAGCCACTTTGCCTACTCGTGCCAAAATCTCATATGGTCCTATGAACTTAGGAATTAATTTCCCTTTCTTCCCAAATCGCATCACCCCGTTCATTGGGGACACCTTCAGCAGCACTTTTTCACCCACTTCATAATTCTCTTCCCTTCGCTTCTGATCCGTATAGGAATTTTGCCTGTCCTGTGCAGCCCTAATCTTCTCTTGAATGACTCGCACTTGGTCCACAGTCTCTTGAATCATTTCAGGACCTAACATCACAACCTCACTAATATCGTTCCAGCACAAGGGACTACGACACTTTCTCCCATACAACGCTTCAAATGGAGCCATTTTGATACTAGCATGATAATTGTTGCTGTATGAGAACTCTATGAGGTCCAAATGGTCTTCCCATAATCCCCTGGTATTCTAAGGTACAAGCTCTTAACATGTCTTCCAAGGTCTGGATGGTTCTTTCTGTTTGACCGTCTGTAGCTGGGTGAAAGGTTGTACTCATCAATAGCTCACTACCAAATTCTTCCTGGACCTTTTTCCAGAAATTCGAAAGGCATCGCGAATCCCTATCAGACACTATACTCGTGGGCACTCCATGCAATCGAACGACATTCTTAATGTAGGCTTTGGCTAGGGCTTCCATGCTCCACGTGTCTTTCATGGGTATGAACCTTGCAGTCTTGGTCAATCGGTCTACTATCACCTATATTGTGTTATTGCCTCCCCGACTCCTAGGTAAGGCTACGACGAAGTCCATGGATATCGAATCCCACTTCCATGTTGGAATGTCTAGAGGTTGGATTTTGCCTTGAGGTCTCATGTGTTCACTCTTAACCTTCTGGCACATCAGGCATTTGGAAACAAACTCGGCTACTGCCCTCTTCATTCCAGGCCACCAAAACATCTATTTGAGGTCCTTATATAACTTATCCCCCCTAGGTGGACGAAATAGTTCGTATTATGACCTTCACTCATTATCTTTTGCTTCAACTCCTCAAATTTTTGCGGTACACACCACCGACCCTTGTAGCGTATACTCCCATCCTCATGGATTCCAAACCCTTATGCTTTTCCCTCCTTAAGTTTTGCTTTGACCTGCTCAAGTTTCACATCCCCAGGCAGACTCTCTCTTATTTCATCTAGGAAGTTGGGCTGGATGGTTAGGGCACTCAATAGCTTTTTCACTTCCCCTTCATGAACCACTTCAATCTGGAGTTTAGAAAATTCTTCACAAAGTTTGTCGGCAACTACCAAGGTGTTCATGCTATGGCTAGACTTACGACTCAATGCATTAGCAACAACGTTTGCTTTACTCTCATGAATGTCTAAGTCATAGTCCTTAATGAGCTCTAACTATCTGCGCTATCGCATATTAAGGTCTTGCTGGGTGAAGATGTATTTGAGACTTTTGTGATCGGTGAAAATTCGACAAGTCACCCCGTAAAGGTAATGTCTCCAGATTTTTAAGGCAAAGACAATTGCGGCCAACTCCAGGTCATGTGTAGGGTAATTAACCTCATATGGTTTCAGTTAATGGGACACATAAGCTACGACTTTCCCATTTTGCATAAGAACACAACCCAACCCATTCTTTGATGCATCACTATAGACATCATACCCCTCATCCCCGCTTGGCAAGGCTCGAACAGGTGCTGAGGTTAATCTCTCTTTGAGTGTTTGAAAGGCTTTCTCACTGTCTTCAGTCTAGTTAAACTTGCAATCTTTCTTCATTTAGTCATGGGTTTTGATATCTTCGAAAAATCTTTAACAAACCTCCTATAATAACCGGCTGAACCCAAGAAACTCCTTACATCTGTGACATTCTTTGGTGTAGGCCATTAACTCCCAGCTTTTATCTTTGCAGGATATACTGACGCACCCTCCTTAGAGACGAAATGACCAAAAAATGACACTTTTTCTAACCAAAATTCACACTTTGAAAACTTTGCATACAGTTGGTTCTCCCTAAGTTTCTGTAAAATAAGCCTCAAATGTCCCTCATGTTCTTCCTTGCTCCTTGAATAAGTCAAGAAATTGTCTATGAACATGATTACGAATTTATCGAGGTAGGGTTAAAAACTTCCTATTCATGAGGTCCATGAAAACAGCAGGTGCATTGGTTAACCCAAAAGGCATGACGGTAAACTCATAGTGTCCATACCTAGTCCTGAAGGCAGTTTTAGGTATATCTTGATCAACAATCCTTAATTGATGGTAGCCAGACCTTAAGTCTATTTTAGAGAATATCCCTGCACCCTGAAGTTGGTCAAAAAAGTCATCTATCCTAGGTAATGGATATTTGTTTTTCACTGTGACATTATTCAACTCACGGTAGTCTATACACAACATCATCCTTTTTCTTCACAAACAAGACAGGGGCTCCGCATGGTGACATACTAGGTCTAATGTACCCCTTCTCTAGTAGTTCTTCCAACTGGTTTTTCAACTCGTTCATTTCTACCGGTGCCATTCGATATGGGGCTTTTGAGATAGGTCTAGTTCCTGGTATTAGGTCAACAGTGAACTCTACATCTCTCCTTGGCGGCATACCAGGTATTTCTTCAGGAAAAACATCCTGGAATTCTCTAACTATAGGCACATCCTCAGGTTTCAATGGATCATCCTCAACCCTTCTCATGGAACACAAAAATAGAGGCCATCCTTTGTCCATATAACCCTTAAGTTGCAAGGCATTGATTACCTTAATCCCTGGTTCTCGAAGGTATTCTCCTATATGACACCCTTTTTCCCGAAGGATATCTCAGTTCCACCTTCTGTGCATCACAATTTATCTTAGCCTTGTACTTCCCAAGCCAATCCATTCCCAAAATGACGTATAGGTTCGATAAGTTAAACTCTATTAGATCGGAAGGAAAGAAGCCCTCCCCTATTTTCAGTAAGACATTTAGGAATTTCTTAGAGTAATTAAAAGTATCCCCAGACAGAATAACTATAGACATAGAAATTGACTCGGACTCAACCAGTGCTAGAGTTCTAACAGTTGTATGGGCAATAAAAGACAAAGATGCTCCAGAATCGAACAATACTTTAACAGGAATTGAGTGGATAGAGAAAATACCAGTGACAACATCTCTACGAGCTTCCTCTTCACTAGCCGTCATCATATACAGCTTCCCTTTGCCCTTATTATCATTGTTGTTGGTCACATGGTTCCCAGTTGGTGCTTGATTATTTGCATTGGTTGGTGGTTTGGAGTAATTGGAGTTCCCTGACCCATTGTACGCATTTCCACCATTCCCATTCCCATTCCTAGGCTTGTCTCCATAGTTCCCTTTCTTCTAACCGTTGGGGTTAACCTTATTCTTACCCTCGCAATCCCTCCCAGGAAGGTTGTTTGGGCATTTCTTACGCTTGTCCACACGCTCAGGCCTACGGTTGTTAATGTTAGTATTGCGGTTATTGTTATTGTGTTGAGTGTTGTTGTTGTTGGGTCCCTTATCAAAGTTTCTTTGGGAGGTTTGATTGTTCTGGTTGCCATGGTGTTTCTTTTCAGATCTTTGAACCTCGGGGTTTCGATTCTCCTTTCGTTTCTCACCTTGTTTACCTCCTTCCTCTCGTTTCCTTATTGCGTACAAGTGGGCAGCTTTGCCAAAAACATGGTCCAACGAGGTGAAAGTATCTCCCCCCAGTCTCCCTTGCAGGTCAAGGGTGAGCCCTAACTCAAAGCATGAGGCCTTAGCTTCCTTAGTAGGGGAAATTTCAGGAGCAAATCTCATCAGCTCAATGAATTTACGGTAATATTCCTCAACAGACAGGTTCCCTTGATCTAGCATCATAAACTCTTGGGCTTTCTGCTTTTTGAGGTAAGGTGGGTAATACTTATCCCTCAGGGCTTTCTTAAAAGTTTCCCACCCAAAGTCAGGCTGTTTTAGGAGGTTGTCCTTAGCTTGAGTCCACCAAAAGTGGGCATCCCTCTATAGGTAATAGCTTGCTAAGGGCACTGTCTTGTCTTCTGGACAGGTGAAGGTAAAGAAAAGCTTATCAAACTCCCCAACCCAGTTTTCCGATTCTTATGGCCCCCCTTTCCCATTCAGTACTGGTGGGTTCCTACGGGCAACCTTTTCAGACAAGTCCCCATCCCGGTTATGTCCTTGGGCTAGGTTAGCTGTAATCTGCACTAGGTCACGAATCGATTGTTCGACATTCAGGGAGGTATCAGGCGTGCCGCCCTAACGAACCATTCTGCGCTGAAAAATGACACAACGACTGTCTCAGTGACATGCACATAGTCGTTTATTCACTTAACTATTACACATTTGCACGTTCATACACACATTTTTATTGCTAACAATCATTAAGTCTCTATTGACTTGCAATATAAACATCTCAAATAAGACGTTACATCAAATATTAAAAGAATGAAAATACTGTATTATTATTGAAAAGGGAAATTTTATTGTTTCAGGAAAACATAATATGAATAAATAAAGGAATAAAAGAATGCTAATTTGCTACTTGGCATGCAAGCCTTATTAAAACTGAAATAAACAAATTAAATAATATTCTAATCCTAATTATATATTCAAAAGAAACTAGGGACTATAATGGTGAGCTTCGTCATCTGAGTTAGGATTTTCTATTGCTTCTTCCATGTCAGCTTTGTCCTCAAAAGGCTCGTCATCCTCTATAGGTTCATCTTTATCCAGGGGTTCTTCCTCTTCTTCTATGGGCTCTTCTTCTTCTTCTTCTTCTTGGTCATTTTCCTCAATCGGATCCCCTTCATCAGGCTCGTTTTCATTTGGATCTTCCTCTTCCTCATTTTCTATGTTAAGTATAGGTGCAACGTGATTTTCCTTAATCAATGTGAAAAATGTCCTATTATTCCCTTCATCATCGAAAATGTAGGTAACAGTTCTAAGGTTTGACGCTATATGGTAGTCCTCGGGTATGAAATCATCCTCAAAAGTGCAGTACCTAGCTCTTTTTGCAGCTCTAGGTGACGTTTGTGGCTCAGTTTTAACTCTAGGGTTCTCAGAATTCACATCTACAACCTTAGTTCCCGAGCTTTCCCCCACATGATTGGTTCCTCTAACTGGTGGTGATGAGGTAGAGGGCTCCCAACTTCTTTTCTCACGAATTCTCCATTCATTTTCACATTATTTAAGATCAGTAATGAAATTCCCTAAAGTAGGAAGGTATTGGTGCCAGGAAGTGTGTTTGGTTACATTAAAAGCTTCATTTTCTGACCATATATCCCCATATCTACAGTGTATGAGAAGGTAGGATTCCTCCTTAGGGACGTACTGCAGCATAAAGTATATATTCTCCATTTTAGTCCTTAGCCTAGTATCTCCCTGTAGGGTTCTATACTCCATAACAACTTTCATCTCATAGGTCCAGATGTCCCAATCTTCCGCTATTTGGCGTTTAATCAGGTATTCCTTAGGACCTATGTCGTATACCATCTGCGAAACTAAAGAAAAAAATAGTCTAAGTTTTTGTGAATTAAAGGTTTTTAAGTATACATTATATATAAACATATATAAGAGGTAAAACGATTATTTTCAATTTTAGAACTCCTTAAAGAGGTTCAAAATATTTACAACAATTAGATGGTTCTTTCCAAAAATATTCGAAATAAGGTTTTAGTTCAATACCTTTAGGGAACATCTTTGGAATATTGTACTAATTCGAAATTAACTTAGTGCTCCTAACCACTATCTATGTTCCTATCCTTGTACATCCTCCTAATCTATTCATATTTCAAATATTTCAAAGAACCTTTCACCAATTCAATCAAGCAACCAACATACATTTCGTATGATCAGAACATCTGATTAATTCCACAATATTTGCATACTTTCTATAAACATCTAAGATAAGTAAGGCAAGAAAGGCATTACAAATAAAATCATTCCTATGATTTAATGCAAGCAAAAGTAATCTATATGCTCTCATCCCATACTACCCATTTTAAAAATCTTTTAAAACATCTTTGAAAATAGGAACTTTTGGCTCTAATGACCAATTTTGTAACACCCCCAAAATCCATACAAGTCTAAACTACGTTGCATCGACTTTGGGAGTGTTACCGCCGCGGTGAAACGCAAGTCTTATTAAATTAAACAATAACTTACTCTTTATTATGAAAACTAAATTGCTGCGGAAATAAAATATTAACATAATTACAACTCGGGAATCATCATTGACCCCTTTTATTTAAACCATTAACTAAGTAGATTATAATAATTCTATAAGTTCAACAGAAACATTTAAAAGTTTATAAACTAAAGAATATCCCCCGTATGCCCTTTCTCATGCAGCAACATCAGGATACCTAATCTTAGGGTTGTTCAGAGTGCGGTCTGGACCGCACCAAACCGTAACCCAAACCGTTTTTTCGCGGTTTGGGTTGGTTTGCGGTTTTAAAATTGTGTTGAGTGTTGTTGTTATTGGGTTCCTTACCAAAGTTTCTTTGGGAGGTTTGATTGTTCTGGTTCCCATGGTGTTTCTTTTCAAATCGTTGAACCTCGGGGTTTAGTGATATGTGTGTTTCAAACGCACTTTATGGACTCCTTTTTAGCTCATTTTGATCCTCTTTCTCCCCTTTCTTCCCTCTTTCTTCTCCCTTTCCCCTTCTATTTCATTCAGTTGATCATTCTTGATCATAGTGACATTTTGCTAGATTTTCAGTCATTTTTGACCGAATTTCTAGTACATTTGCTTTCATCCTATTTTGCCATGTTCTTAATATAGGTGGAACTACTAAGATGGCTACGCATTGTAGAGTTGGCATAGGAAGCAATGAAAATAGAGCACACGTTGAGAAGTGGTGCGCTTGCATCATGCCCCTTGTCCGCTCGCACAAAGGAGCACATTGCACAATAGAATCTTGAACAGAGAACTTCAAAAGGACATAACTTTCAAACCAAAAATCTGATAAAGGTAATTTCAGTTGGAGGTGAAATCTTGTTTCGATAGCTTTCCAACGACTAGTCATAAGCTTAATTTGGATCTAAAACGAAAGAGTTATGCTCATTTTAAGCTAAACTGTAAAAACCAGAGCAGAGGAAATGGTCCGCCCGCACCAAGCTGATGCGCCCGCACCACTTACTAAGGTGCGCCCGCACCATCTGGAACTTATGAAACCCAAAAGTCAGGAGAAATAGTGCGCCCGCACCTGATTTTGCTGCGCCCGCACCATTCAAATCCGCGAAGAAAAAAATGAGGCTTGCCTTAATAACATTAGAGTTGATTAGTTTTTTGACTTATGCTTTATTCTATGTTTTAGAGAGTATTATTAGGGTTCATATTAGAGATATAAACACTTAGTTTTTTTATCAAGATTTGAGATTCGTAGATTATAGTTTGTGATTTCTGCAACATTGAAGGTACTTTTATTCGATTTAATTTCAAAGTTTCAGTTTTTATTATCTCTTTTCATTGCTATTATTTGTTCTTCCCTTTTATTAGATCTACTTTATTATAGTTTCATAGTTGTTACTTTCATTAGATTAATTATCTCTTAATCATGTTTAGCCCTAGATTAGTCATAGATTTCATGTTTTATTGCTTAGAATCCATGATTAGTGAGTAGTTCCCTATCTAGGGTTAGGGTGAAAGTATGGATTAGAGTTTAAATGTTTTGTTAATGTGATTGTGATGATTTAAAGACGTTTATGCATTGATCTTGGTGTTTTGAGGCCTTAGGATAGATATTGATCACATTTGTGCTTTGGTATTTTGATTTCAAATGTTCTTAATTGAATTATGAATTCTTTTATTATCCCCATGAATCAACTTAATTTCTAGGCCAATATATTGGGTAGAAATTAAGGGGATCCTATATTAGGGGTTTTCCAAATTCATTGGATCTCTTAACCAATTAACTAAAGACCATTCGAGAGGGGATTTAGTTGATTGATTAAGCGATCATTCTCAAGGACCATTCGAGAGAGGACTCGGGTATTTTAGAGGAAAACTAAACCTTGCCTAATCTTCACATTTGATTCACAATTGCATTAATAAACGTTGTCCACTTTGATCCGTACTAGTAACCTTAACTCTAGTGTCTTCCTGTTTCATTTTTTCATCTCTTATTATTTGCTAGTTCTTTGATAATAGTTCGTTTTAGTTATTACAAAAATCCTTCAAAACCCGCAAAAACCCTTCAATTAGGTAATTTAGACTTAATAGACTTTGATTAATCCCAATTCCCCGTGGATCGACCCTTGACTTGCCTTTACTACGTTCTTAGTAATTGCTCGTTAGGTTTTATAAATATTGTTTGAAAAGCGATTTTTGGTGCCTTAACGACACACTAAAAACCTCTTATCAAAATGGCGCCGTTGCCGGGGAAATTGTGCTATTGATTGAAGTTTTCTTAAGTTTGAAATTGCTTAATTGATTTTTTTTTTTTTTTTTTTTTTTTTTTTTTTTTACTTTTCTTTATTTTGTTTATTTTTTTTATCTTGTTTTTATTTTTATGAGGTAAGTGTTATCTATATGAGTTTAGGAGTTTGTATATAATTTTTCTTTTCTTCTTTTAAAAGAATTCCAAAAAAAAAAAATGTCAAACTTCTTTTTTCCTCAATTTGAGGATGAACCATTTTGGAATTATTTTCAGAGATTTGAGAACACTCTTCTAACTAAGTATAGACTTGAGATTTGGGAGATGTGTGATGTGATGTATGAAGGTCTGAATATGCATACAAGAGAAGTGGTGGAGTCTATGTTTAATGGTGAATTTCGATGCCAACACTCTGATGAAGCATGGGGTTTCTTTGGGTGGCTATCTAGAGACACTTATGAGTGGGACCATGAAAATACTACTTTCTCAAATTTAGAAGATGTCTCTAGTTGTGAACTACATATATATTATGAAATTCTTGATTCACTCAAAGAAAATATGTGCTTGTTAAAGAGGTGTGATTCTATGATGGAAAACTTTGTCGAATCTGGCAAAAGATCAGTCGAAACTTTAGGTCGAATTATCAATAATCAAAATCACTCTTGCATGACTCTAACCAATGAAGATGATGATGATTGGGATATGGATGAGAACCCCGTAGTAGATGAATCATTTGTTGAGAAAGCTTACACTATAGAGTCTAATGATGTTGAAGAAGTAGTTGATAAGACTTTTATTTCTACTCGTCCTCTTCATATTCCCTTTTCAAGGAAGCTCGACTTAGTTCCTTCCTTCCCCATCTTATTCCCTCTCCTCAATGTTTCACCATTGGAAGATCCTTTGTCCTCTTTAAACCTTCACAAGACTCAAATGGAAGTCATAGAGGATGGCATCGAGCTTAAAAGTTGCAAGGACCATCAAAAGGAGAACTCATTGTTCTGTTCTTTTTATTTGAATTTTGATGTTTGTTCTTCATACTTTCCAGGATTCTCTCGGAAATTTCATTATTTTCGACACTCATCACTTGGTAAGCATATAGACCCATTGAAATTTGTGCATGCTCTTTGTTTATGTCATACCTATTTGATCCACTGTGAAATGTGTGCTAATGCTTATGACAAACTATTGAGATCTTTGTCAAATTATTTAGTGGTAAGGTCTAGCTAATGATCCTAAAAGAGCTCTTTTTGGCAGGTATTCTGAGACCCTTCTCCTTATCTTACTTGGTTAGGATTTTTGCTTGACTTTGTGCCCTTACCTCATCCCTTACTTTCTCTTTGCTTGTACACTCCGAGGACGGAGTTTGTATTAAGCTTGGGGGGAGTTAGCATGTGTTCTCTCCATCTCAACATTTTCTTCATCCCCTTTGTATTTAGGTTCTTTTTAGTGCTTTTGCATGTTAGGTTTGCATAAAAAAAAAAAAAATTTCCTTCTTTCTTTTCTGCATTTAGAGTTGTTTGGTTGCATGCATGATATGTTGCTAAGAGTGTTCATAACTTGATTGGAAGACCTTTTTTTGCATTTGACTTGATGATTTTGGAAGCCTTGCTGTGACTTTAGGTGATCTTTGAGATCGGTAACTTTTGGTAGAGTCTTTTTGAAACTAGGCGAGTTGGTTGATTGGATTGCCTTGTCCCTTGTGCGGTGAACCCCGGAGGAGGGCCAAGAACCTCGTAAGACTCATTTACAACCCTCACCATTAATCGCCTAACTTGTGACTTGCATTTTAGCTCCCCAAGATTGCATAAGACTGAGCCTATAGAGAATGATTTAGGGCGTTTCTTTTTGCTAGAAATAAGAGCTCAACAGCCAAAAAGCTTTTATACCTGCATAATTGTCCGCTTCTCAACCCATTTGAGCCTTTCTATCCTATTTTTGCTTAACCCTCATAATAAGTCATGGCCAAACTTTCCCCAAAGTGTAGTACATGTCTAGTTTGTGTTGAGTTGAGTTGTTTTGATACTATGTCTTTGGTTGAAAGTAAATTAATAATGTGCGTGTATAATTGTAAAAGTTGAGGAAAATTGTGAGAAAGGAAAGAAAAAAAGAAATAAAAGAAAGAAAGAATGCTCTTCGTGCTTCATTTGGATTTCTATTGAAAAGAAAGAAAGAGCAAATTGTAGAGAAAAAAAATGTGTTTAAAAAGTGAAAATCAATGTTCCAAAAAGTAAAAATCAAAGTGATAATCAAAGATGTGTGAGATTTCGATTTGAGTTGGTGTTTGGACTAGCTTGGGGAGTTTTTACCCTCTATTGTGTACTCCACTTTACCCTTTTTGCACCACACTCCCATATTGATATCCTCACCCCTAACCTAGCCTCATTACAACCTTGATAAAGTCCCTTTTGACTTCTAGATTAGTCTTGGTCAATTTAGTAGTGGCGGTTGAGATTTTGTGCAAGTCATGATGAGGGTCATCAAAACGTGGTAGAGGTGAGCTATTATGGTTGAGCATCCCTATGAGGGATTCAAACTCGGGACTTGCAAGTGGAGAGGGGTGAGAAATCACTCCTAGAAAGCCTAGTTTTTAAGAAGTCTCGGTTGATTGGTGGATTAGGTCACTTAAGTCACTCTTGTGCTTCCTGATCATCTTTCCTCTTGTGTTTGATTTGTCTACTAAATCTTGGTATGAACTCATTTAGCTTGCATGTCATGTTTGTAGCTTTGCATATAGAATATTTAGGCTAGTGTGTTGCTTGGTTTTTCTTTTTCATATTTTTCTCCTCTTTTCTTTCATCTTTCTCATTCTTGGTTTACTTGGGGACAAGTAAAATGCTAAGCTTGGGGGAGTTTGATAAGTGCGTTTCAAACGCACTTGATGGACTCCTTTTTAGCTCATTTTGATCCTCTTTCTCCCCTTTCTTCCCTCTTTCTTCTGCCTTTCCCCTTCTATTTCATTCAGTTGATCATTCTTGATCATAGTGACATTTTGCTAGATTTTCAGTCATTTTTGACCGAATTTCTAGTACATTTGCTTTCATCCTAATTTTCCATGTTCTTAATATAGGTGGAACTACTAAGATGGCTACGCATTGTAGAGTTGGCAAAGGAAGCAATGAAAATAGAGCACACGTTGAGAAGTGGTGCGCTTGCATCATGCCCCTTGTCCGCTCGCACAAAGGAGCACATTGCACAATAGAATCTTGAACATAGAACTTCAAATGGACATAACTTTAAACCACAAATTTGATAAAGGTAATTTTAGTTGGAGGTGAAAGCTTGTTTCGATAGCTTTCCAACGACTAGTCATAAGCTTGATTTGGATCTAAAACGAAAGAGTTATGCTCATTTTAAGCTGAACTGTAAAAACCAGAGCAGAGGAAATGGTGCGCCCGCACCAAGCTGATGCGCCCGCACCACTTACTAAGGTGCGCCCGCACCATCTGGAACTTATGAAACCCAAAAGTCAGGAGAAATGGTGCGCCCGCACCTGATTTTGCTGCGCCCGCACCATTCACATCCGCGAAGAAAAAAACGAGGCTTGCCTTAATAACATTAGAGTTGATTAGTTTTTTGACTTATGCTTTATTCTATGTTTTAGAGAGTATTATTAGGGTTCATATTAGAGATATAAACACTTAGTTTTTTATCAAGATTTGAGATTCGTAGATTATAGTTTGTGATTTCTGCAACATTGAAGGTACTTTTATTCGATTTAATTTCAAAGTTTCAGTTTTTATTATCTCTTTTCATTGCTATTATTTGTTCTTCCCTTTTATTAGATCTACTTTATTATAGTTTCATAGTTGTTACTTTCATTAGATTAATTATCTCTTAATCATGTTTAGCCCTAGATTAGTCATAGATTTCATGTTTTATTGCTTAGAATCCATGATTAGTGAGTAGTTCCCTATCTAGGGTTAGGGTGAAAGTATGGATTAGAGTTTAAATGTTTTGTTAATGTGATTGTGATGATTTAAAGACGTTTATGCATTGATCTTGGTGTTTTGAGGCCTTAGGATAGATATTGATCACATTTGTGCTTTGGTATTTTGATTTCAAATGTTCTTAATTGAATTATGAATTCTTTTATTATCCCCATGAATCAACTTAATTTCTAGGCCAAGATATTGGGTAGAAATTAAGGGGATCCTATATTAGGGGTTTTCCAAATTCATTGGATCTCTTAACCAATTAACTAAAGACCATTCGAGAGGGGATTTAGTTGATTGATTAAGCGATCATTCTCGAGGACCATTCGAGAGAGGACTCGAGTATTTTAGAGGAAAACTAAACCTTGCCTAATCTTCACATTTGATTCACAATTGCATTAATAAACGTTGTCCACTTTGATCCATACTAGTAACCTTAACTCTAGTGTCTTCCTTATTCATTTTTTCATCTCTTATTATTTGCTAGTTCTTTGATAATAGTTAGTTTTAGTTATTACAAAAATCCTTCAAAACCCCCAAAAACCCTTCAATTAGGTAATTTAGACTTAATAGACTTTGATTAATCCCAATTCCCCGTGGATCGACCCTTGACTTGCTTTTACTACGTTCTTAGTAATTGCTCGTTAGGTTTTATAAATATTGTTTGAAAAGCGATTTATGGTGCCTTAACGACACACTAAAAACCTCTTATCATTTGGGTTCTCCTTTCGTTTCTCACCTTGTTTACCTTCTTCCTCTCGTTTCCTTATTGCATATAAGTGGGCAGCTTTGCCAAAAACATGGTCCAACGAGGTGAAAGCTTCTCCCCCCCCAGTCTCCCTTGCAGGTCAAGGGTGAGCCCTAACTCAAAGTGTGAGGCCTTAGCTTCCTCAGCAGGGGCAATTTCAAGAGCAAATCTCATCAGCTCAATGAATTTGCGGTAATATTCCTCAACAGACAGGTTCCCTTGCTCTAGCATCATAAACTCTTGGGCTTTCTGCTTTTTGAGGTATGGTGGGTAGTACTTATCCCTTAAGGCTTTCTTAAAAGTTTCCCACCCAAAGTCAGACTATTTTAGGGGGTTGTCCTTAGCTTGAGTCCACCAAAAGTGGGCATCCCCCTGTAGGTAATAGCTTGCTAAGGGCACAGTCTTGTCATTTGCACAGGTGAGGGTAAAGAAAAGCTTATCAAACTCCCCAATCCAGTTTTCCAATTCTTTTGGCCCCCCTTTCCCATTCAGTACTGGTGGGTTCCTACGGGCAACCTTTTCTATCAGGCGTGCCAACCTGACGAACCATTCTGCGCTGAAAAATGACACAACGGCTGTCTCAGAGACATACACATAGTCGTTTATTCACTTAACTATTATACATTTGCACGTTCATACACACGTTTTTATTGCGAACAATCATTAAGTCTCTATTGACTTGCAATATAAACATCTCAAATAAGACGTTACATCAAATAATAAAAGATTGAAAATACTGTATTATTATTGAAAAGGGAAAATTTATTGTTTCAGGAAAACATAATATGAATAAATAAAGGAATAAAAGAATGCTAATTTGCTACTTGGCATGCAAGCCTTATTAAAACTGAAATAAACAAATCAAATAATATTCTAATCCTAATTATATTTTCAAAAGAAACTAGAGACTATAATGGTGAGCTTCGTCATCTGAGTTAGGATTTTCTATTGCTTCTTCCATGTCAGCTTCGTCCACAAAAGGCTCGTCATCCTCTATAGGTTCATCTTCCTCCAAGGGTTCTTCCTCTTCTTCTGTGGGCTCTTCTTCTTCTTCTTCTTCTTCTTCTTCTTCTTCTTCTTCTTTTCTTCTTCTTCTTCTTTTTTTCTTCTTCTTCTTTTTCTTCTTCTTTTTTCTTCTTCTTCTTCTTCTTCTTGGTCATTTTCCTTAATCGAATTCCCTTCATTAGAATAACTTCCAAAAATATGGAGTATTACAACCGGTGTGCCACCTCTAAAAATTAATTCAATGAACATCACTGTAGACACATAATCGCGTCTCCCCATCGAATACCCAATGATGAAACATATAGTCGCCCTAATTGGTCTGGTCCAAAGGAAGAGCAATCGAACAAGCTAAGCCCAAAAGCATTTCCAAAAATATAACATCTATTTATTAAAGGAAAAATTCACAAGAGGGGGCCCAACTATTACCCATTTTCTTTTATAAGTCTCAACTATGGATTATTCCTTGCAGGTCCCAAGTTTAACATCTTGTGATTTTTATAGGTCCTGGCTTACTTATAACCGGTTTAGAAGGTAAGATTTTTAAACGTTGGTTCCAATTTATAGGTCTCTGTCACTTGCTAGAATTGTTCGAAGATGGTAAACGTTTAAAAATCTTACCTTCTAAACCGGTTATAAGTAACTCAGGACCTATGAAAATCACAAGTTAGTTTACTTGGGACCTACAGGGAATAATCAATAGTTGGGACTTATAAAAGAAAATGGGCAATAGTTAGGCTATTGCTTGTGAATTTTTCCTTTATTTTATTAAATCCAAGCCCAATTTTGAAGGCTGAATTAGTTATTCCTGATAATTAATTGCTTTTTTAATATCTTAATATTAAATATTCTTGAAAATGAATTTTTAAAAGGATATTTCGAAAACCAAATTTTTATTCCTAAAGATAGTTGATTTCGGATTTCAAAGGATAGATTTTATCAAAGGATAAAAAAGAATCTTATAACAATAAAAAACCGGCCAGAAAGCAAGTACGCGTGGCGCAAACCTCTGCGCTTGGCTCACATTTGTGCGTGTTCTGCGCACAATTTTATTTTATCTTTTCTATTCATTTTCGGTTTCTTTTGCCTATAAATACCTCGTTTCTTCGAACGACTTTTAACAATGCTTTCCTACGACTTTTACACATACTCCCAAACACTCAAACCCATATTCAAATACATTCAAATATATTCAAACGCATTCAAACACATCCAACCCTTCGAATTTCTTATTTCAAGCTTCAAGATTGCTCATCCTGAAGATCATTGCATAAGACCCAGGCGACAAAGTTATGATTCCTAAGTGTCAATTCCAATTTAATTCCTTTTTCACTAACAATTTACTTGTCACAATGTAGATCTTGATGGAATTAACGCTATTATGTACATTTTTCCCTCAGCTCTACTCTTTTTATATATTTTTATATTATTATTATTATTATCATCATCATTATTATTATTATTATTATTATTATTATTATTATTATTATTATTATTATTATTATTATTATTATTATTATTATTATTATTATTATTATTATTATTATTATTATTATTATTATTATTATTATTATTATTATTATTATTATTATTATGACTATGCATGATTGTATGTTTAATGCTTTCATCACCTCACATGATTATTATCGTTAATCAAAGACCTAAAGAACTATTTAACATAAAATTCAGATAATTTGGACAGCATGTTAGGCTCCCTTTAATTTTGATTGCATAATAACATATCACCAAAAATTAGTTTTTTGTTCGTTAAATGAACCGACATAGACTAATATTAAAATTGCATTAAAATATTATGTAGTTGTTTATTTGCATAAAACTTGACATGAATAATCGATATTAAGTAAAGGCCATCAATGGGCGAATTTGATTCATGATCTTATTCGTACCCTCACCCCCGAACTCAATCTATGGTTCATTGACCATTAATGGAGTCATGACGGGAAAATCTACATTGAATAAGTCCCTAAGTTGTCCCAAGGTTTCCCAATATCCAATTAGGTTTATGAGTCTTCCTTTAAAAACTTGTTGGCGACTTCAAAACGTTTTCAATAAGACCTTTACAATACGGTAGTAAAATACGCGCGCATCATGCGTAGGTGAAATAAAAACACGCCTACAATTTAGCGACTCCACCGGGGAGGATTTTAAAAAATTAATTTGGGTGAAACTCGAAAAATATGACTCATTCTCTTTTTATGCCTTAGAATAGCATTACAGTTTTGCATATGCATAACTATTGTTTAAGCCACTATAAGGACAATATTCCTTGTCTCATTAGCGCATATTCTATGCATGAGGCCACCTACGGGGGGTTTTGCGCTTTGTCCTTCTGAAAGCTTCGTGAGTGGTAGTGTTGGATCTTAGTCATAAGCAAACCTACCCAACCATGGCATTGTTCTCTTGTTCCTAACTTGATAACTGGAGTGCGTTTTACACGTGGCCACCTTTTTAAGCAAAGGTATGAAGCGTGGGATCAATCTCTTAGTCATGGACCCTTTTCCGCCTTAACCATAGCCTGACCATAGTATTAAACATAGATCTTGACTTTAGGTTGGAGCTGCATAATATTCTTGCCTATATGACATTATAGATTAAATGTTTGCTATGTTCAACAGGCTTTCCCTTCGAATTTGGCTAAAATCATCGAAAAACGACCAATACATTGTCGAAAACGAAAAACCGCATCGCCAGAATAGTGCGCCAAGCACAAGTAACTTGCGCCTCACGCAAAAAGCTTGCGCCTCACGCACAAGGCGTGGCACGCAAGCTTGTTGTGTGTGGCGCAAGATGCTGCTTGCGTGGCACGCAACTTTTATCGGTGCAATAAAACCGCGCGGTTTTACTGTTTGGTCGGTTTATTTGCAGGATTTTGATCTATATGAGCATTGTCGTTCATGATCACTTTTAGGACATATTTTTCAAACAAAACTCACCTAATTCAAACATCAAAATCAATCTTTTCACCTAAGTTTGGGTCTATCCTAAAAAGTGCATCTAGAAAAGTGATCATGGTAGAGTTAGAGTCGTCATGCATGTCTACCTCGTTCCATCGCATCCTATCTCTATAAAATCTTACCTATCCTATTTAATTCCTTTTAAAAAAATACATCTCTATTTCAAAATCTATCATCCTACACACTTTTTCAGGCCTATTTTTTTCAAAAACATTTACGAATCATCATCATACCACCTATTCAATAAAAAAAATTCCATCATCTTTTCCCAATAAAAGATAAAAATAAGGGGTCCCTTCAAAAATGAAATCGAAAATTCTAAGCCCATTCCAAATACCTATAATCCAATCTACCCAAACCTAATTAATTTGCATTCATCCTAGGCCCATCTGAGTTTGAATCCTTGCATTCATTTTAGGCTCATGTGCATTAGAGTCCATTTTGCATTCATCCTAGTCCCATCTAAATTTGAGTCTACATTCGTATTAGACCCACTAGCATTAGAGTTAATCTTAGGCCCATATAAGTCTAGTTCATGTCAAAATCTAGGCTCATTTGCATCTTTATGTGAATCCTAGTCCAAGTCTATTCCTAGTCCACTCCAATCTAAGTCTAACTCTAATCCAATCCAAAGCTTAGGTCTATTTAGGCCCAATTCATTCCCTAGGTCTAGTTTGCATCTATATGTAAGCCCTAGTCAAGTCTTTGGACTATAAAAGTTCAACCCTAGGTCTAGTTTGCATCTCTATGTAAACCTTAGTTAAGTTTTTGGACTATAAAAGATTAATTCATACCCTAGGTCTAGTTTGCATCTCTATGTAAACCCTAGTCAAGTCTTCGGACTATAAAAGATCAATTCAACCCTAGTTCTAGTTTGCATCTATATGTAAACCCTAGTCAAGTCTTTGGACTATAAAAGATCAATTTATTCCCTAGGTCTAGTTTGCATCTCTATGTAAACCCTAGTTAAGTCTTTGGACTATAAAAGTTCAATTCATACCCTAGGTCTAGTTTGCATCTCTATGTAAACCCTAGTTAAGTCTTCGGACTACAAAAGCTCAACCCTATGTCTAGTTTGCATCTCTATGTAAATCCTAGTCAAGTCTTTGGACTATAAAAGCCCAACCCTAGGTCTAGTTTGCATCCCTAGTCAACTCGATATTGATCTTTGTTGTAGCAGGGTGTATAATCAAAATAGTTGTGAACCCCAACAATACTACCATAAACTTTCGAATACCCTACAACCCCACTACCATTCTTATTTTTTGGGGTACACATAACCATCAAGTTTGCTCTCACAGCTTCAGAAAATAAAGAGCAACGAATTGCAGCAAAACCAAATTCACTTTCCACAACAGAACATAAAGGTTTGTCAAACCATTGAGTACCAAACTCAAGAGTCCTCTCCTCCCAATTCATACCCTTAATTGCTCAAATGGATCTGAACATCATTCAGATCAACTTTCATCCTCAATGAATTACCATCATTATAAACTAAAGAACCACCTAATGTAGGTAAAGATTTGGTGTCCTCAGAAAAACTAACAGCATCATCGGATTCTTTGTTGAAGTAATAAATTGTATGGCCAAGAGTAGAAATTTCAACTAAACCATAAACTTGCAAAGCCTTGAACTTGGCATTCCCTATGTAATCGAATATATCTCCACTAAAGAACTTGGAAACGGTCTTGTCTGATGCACACCCAACCGGAGAACATGTATTAATAAATTAAATTTTCTAAACTATGACATAATCATTGTAAATTACAACATCATGAAACCGTTACTTTTTACGTCTCAAAGAACCATTATTAGAAAAATCCGTCTAATTAACGAACAATCTAATAATCTATATATATGTTTACGATCACTTCATATTCTATGTATCGACTACACTTTCATAAATCTAGACCTAAACACTTTGTATTAAATGAAATACATAATTTCTATAAAAAGAAATCAACTAAAAAAAAGATTTCATCACAAACAATGCCACACTTTAGCCTCCTACAAGTTAACAACAATTTACAGAAAAGTAGGAATCTAAAACATGTCAAACATTACAAATAAGAAAGAATACATAGCAACGACGCATAAGTTTTGATGATGCTTCGGGAACACAAGACTACTACAAAACGAAAGATCAGTACTTCATCATATATAAAAAGGGAATCTAAAACAATCAACAAGAAAAACAATGGAATGAATAGATAAACAATATATCTCAATCATTTTCTCATCACCACTATGGTCTTTTATTGTTCCTTGTTGAGACATTTCCTCATCGGAAGACTTAAAATATAGCAAGAAATTATGTTAGCTAAGTAAAGGAGAATTAAAAAAATAAAAAATGACAAGAGAAAAATCAATTAGACACTAATGGGGAAATTACAACCAAAAATACAAGACAAAATAAGAGTACCTCATCCTCATAATTGATATCAGATACTTTCGCAGTGGGATTTCCTTGTGGGAGAGGTGACTTCCACCGCACACCAACATGGATAAAGATATCATCCACAATGAAATCCTTATAACAGAAATGATGGCTTTCTACTCTGAATTCCAAGGTTTCCTTCATAATTTTTCGCTCCGATCCGAATTCTGATAAATTCAAATCAACAATCAAAGATGAATATACTGGTAAACCCACCCAACATCTAGACAATCTCATACTAGTTCCTCTGATAGGATAATCTCGTTCAAAATCCACTCGTTCATAGTCATTGCAATGTTTCTCAAAGAGTATGCACTCTTCGGAGACACAACCCTCATAAGTGTTACTATAACGAGCACCAACTTTTCCCATGACATCTACAAAACTATGATTTCTCCTATCCAATTTACAACTTTGCTTATATGACTTGTACCTCACCATACACACCAAACGACATACTAATATATCGCAATACAAAACTACCAACATCACTATGAACATATTTTTGGTTGACTCGCTCGAAATCAATCGATTCATCATTAGTGCAAAGTTTAAGGTCTCTGTCACCTAAAGCCTTACCTCCTACTGTAAGATCAACTACAAATCGAGTATAATCTAGGGGCATTGAAATTAACGACCAAGAAGAAGATGGTTGCGGGTTTGTAAGCACTAACGAGTGATTGTCATATGCTCCAAGGATATAAGGATAATGAGAATTGCGATTAAAGAGACTATGAACAACCATTCTTCCAGAACTAGTATCCTAAAATTCAGAATATAAGCTACCAAAGATGGTGAGTGGTTGCTGATGATCAGGTGAATTATGAGTTAGAAAGTGAGCAGACAACACATGAACTAAAGGTCCAACTAAACTTGATTCTTTTCCATTTATCTTTTTATTTTCTCCACTGCTGTGGAGGATACTTACAGTGCTTTCACTAACGGTCTCATACAAACAATCATGGTGATTAATTTCTCGCAGCCCCGTTTCTGAGATTTTGGACGCCGAAGGGCGAACCTACATATTAGGGTTTGAGAGATGAGGAGGTGCGAAGTTTAGTATTTAAGAGTGAGAGATGAGGAGGTGCGAAGGAGAAGAGGAGGTGCGAAGGAGATGAGTGAGTTTGAGAGAGGAGCGAAATTGAGAGGATGAGAGACCGAGACTGAGAGGATGAAAATGAAAAGTTGAAACGGCGCCTAATACTAACTTACTGAGGGTGAGAGAGATGGGGTTATAACCCTAGCACCCATTAATACCAACCAAAGACTTATTGATGCGGTTCTTGAAAAAACCGCAGCAATAAATTAATAAAAAAATAATATTTTAATCTATTGCTGCGGTTTCCACCCAGAACCGCAGCAATAGGTTGATTTTCGATTTTTCCTTTTCTTTTGACGCAGTTTATTGCTGTGTATTGGTTAAACCGCCGCAATTAACATTTATTCTACTAGTATAACTAATATACGAGTACAAAATTTCGGCAGAGTTGCCTTTGTATTTTGGATAAACAAGAAATTATTGGGAATAATGTAATATCAAAACCTGTAAAATACATCCCAATTGTTCAACCAACATCTAACACAAGATTTACAACCAACAACTAAGGTTACATCCACATAGTATTGTTCAATCTAAATATATAATATACCAACTAGTTTTCCTCAATGTTTCCTACAAAGTATTCAGCCCATAGTTCTTTGATTTCATTGATCTCATTAATGGAGTACAGTTTGATACTTGCAAAATCCTAAAAACATATGAATTAGTTAATATACTTAAAAATAGAACAGTGCAATAAGTATCAAACTATATGACAAATAACGAACTAATTACAAATATACTCCCTTTGTCTTCTTTTATCTTTTTCACTTGGAATCTTGACACTATTCACTGTTAGGAAGAATCTTGTAAATTTCTCTCAATATATAAGGAAAAATATAGTTATGGGAGGTCTTGTTTGATTCGTCTCACCAAATACTTTATTAATATTCAATCATCATAATTTTAAGTAATCCACAAAATTATAATCTCCAAATTTGTATGAACCCTAATCCACAAAATTAAAACAATATAGGATGATTAGCTACCCTCGCAGTGAAACGAGAACGGCCAACAAACTCTTAATTTAGTCTTTTGAAGATTGTTTGAAGATAATTTGAGAGAAGTGGTGTTTCAAAACGGAAGAATAAGATTATAAGTAGAAATGTCGAGGAGAATAACTAAGGAAATTGGAAAAAAGGTTATAAGTGGGATCCACATAACAGATTTGTGGATGGAGTTCATTAAAGGATAGCAAAACCAACAATTGAGGAACTTAAAAGGTACTCCCTCTATTTTTTTTTATCTTTCTCATTTGGAATCTTGATACTATTCATACTTAGAGAGAATCTTCTCAAATTTTTTCAATTTATAAGAAAAATATAGTCATGTGAGGTCTTGTTTGATTCGTTTTAATTAGTACTTTATTAATATTCAATGGTCATAATTTTACCTATTTTATAGTGAAAGATATTTAAGTTCAAAGCTGTACATTGGGAGACGCACACAGGAAAATAAGAAGGATAAAAATAGAGGGAGTAATTAAATTAGAGAAAATTTTAGAAAGGTAGTTATTTCAAAAATTTAATATAAGATAATTGGATGTGGGTTTACTTTTGGACAAGAGAGAGAAGGGGAAAGGAGACCAAAGTAATACAAATGTGTTTACTTTATTGGACATGAGAAAGAGGAAAGGAGACCAAAGTAATAAAAATAAAAAGAGGGGTAAAATAGGAAAGACAACCATTGTAGTGTGAGCATGCCACACCTTTAATTATAGGTGTGGCCAACCACATATAAAAGTTTGTCTTTTCTAAAAGAATTTAGGCTAGAAATTAGACGGAAAATTACAAACAATAAAATATATGTCATCTGCTACTAAAGTTCGGGTATTCTTCCATGAATTCATGGTTACTATTGACTGTTTCACCTTCACTCACCAACTTCTAAAAATCTGTTTATTTTCACTCTTGAATAGATACTAACCTCCGTGCAACAGAGAGAAGTGGCACACAAGTACCGATGTTTTTAAAGAGAGATAGTTGGGGACCACGAAAGGGCAATTTAATTAAAATGAAACTGTAGACGTGTTTTTGTTGCCTACGCGGTGTGAGTGCATATTTGACTACCTCATTGAAGGGTTTATAGAAACGTTTTCGAAGTCGCCAACAAGCTTTTAAATGAAGACTCATAAACCTAATTGGATATTTTGGAATCTTAGGTGTTATTTTAGTATGAACACTTGTAGTTGTTGAGAATTTTAAACTAATTTGCAAAATTAAAAATAACTTAAAAGAAATGAAAGAGTTGACACACAAGTTTAACTTACAAGGAAAACTTCCTAAGCCCAATAGGAAGAAAAACCTTGACCACTAGGGATTTTGACTCTAAACTTCTCTTATTATAATAGGCCAAATTACATTTATTTCATACTACCTATTACTGGACCTCACTATGTTCCTCTAGGAACTTGTTCCCAGTCACCTAGTTCCCCCTGAACTAGCGATACTATATTGACTTCACTAGAAGTCTTCTATTTCTCTCTTTCTTTTTCTCACTTGATTACAAGGATACTCTGTGATTTTTTTCACTCACCCAAACATTCAAAATATTACAATGATTTGCAAATGAAGAGAAGTAAAAATTACTGAAAAACTTTCTAAGTAATTTACGCTTTTATGATCGCTAGAAAGTTGTATCTATTTTCGAACACTAACTCCTCTTTAAATAGCTGCAGCAGATTATGTGCTTCAACTAGTTTTCCACGATTTTATTTAGGTTGAACTTTAGGACTTCATGGCCCATGATCTTGAATCACACTTCCACGTTTTTTGTAACCGAAAGAGTAGTTGCTCCAGTAGCTGTTGAATTCAATTAACCCAGCAATTTGTTAGAGATATCCACGCTCCTCTCTCATTCTTTGTAGGCACGTTTCATTCATCCTATTATTCACCACAAGCACGACAACTAATTCTCTAATAACCTACGAATCTTTTTATTCAAAAGATCCTAAGTTACTAGAGGTATCAAACATACCATAGCATATATTCGAATATTTATATAATATCTTGATTAGATTAAAACTCATTAATATTTCTTCACGAGATAAAACATGTAAAAATGAATAATACAATATTTTTGGAATTTTATATTTTTTGCAAAATAAAATTATACAAATTACTAAGTATTTGTCATCATCAAAATAGTGAATATAATAATATTCCCCCTTTTTGATGATGGAAAATATAAGGTAAATAAAAAATAAAATTGACAAAATAATATGCAAGAACAATATACAAAAAAGAAAGACAAACTAAAAGCAAAAGAATCAGAAGCTAAGAAATTATAAGTTAATCACAAGAAGTAATGCAGAGATAAATTTTCAAAAATCATCACTTTAGAAACTAAGAAGGCTAGAATTATTTTTATATGCCCAACTTTACTTCCCCCTTTTGTCATCATCAAATACAGCTAAGGAAACCAGCAGTACTCTAGGAGTTTAACAATAAGAATTTGAACAATTAAAAGTAGCTCTAGCATCACATCTAATAATACTAGCCATCCAGAAATGAAATGAGCATGCAAGGACAAGACAGATGCAAGTAGGCATGGATTAGGCAAGAGCAGAGTTCAAGAAGTGAAAGAGGAGAAGAAAACCAAGCAAAAGAAAATGGATCGAGAGAAAAAGAAAAAGAGAAACAAAACAAAAGTAAGAGCAAAATAAACTGATGTGATTAACACATCCAAAAACAAACCAGCAGTAGCAACTGGTCACCATAGTTTAGTTACAAAACCAAAAATATTATATTGTTTGAGAGATTAAATGAAAAGGGAGGGGGTCAAGGCTTGGAACGAATAGTGAAGGAGGTAACAACAGAGTCAATCTTCTCTCAGATGGTTGCTTCGCCTTTCTTCACAGCAACAAGGACTTGTTCCTATTGAACGTCCAAATGAGCAACACGCGCTTCCAGACCTTGAATCCTTAAATGCAGAAGGGAAAGAGAACCTTGAGTGTCCTTGAGTAATCCATGAAGACTGGCAGTAGAGAGGAAGGGAAACTCAACAACCCTAGAAGTAGACCCTGGAGGAACCAGATCATCCTCTAAGTCAATCATAATACCATCACTCTCTCCCTGGTCCCTGGGGGACCTAGTATCAGCTAGTCTTTGACTCTTCCGCACAGTTTTAGGAACCCCAACACCCTGTTCTTCAATCTTCTTCCTCTTTACCCCTGATTCCCCTTTCACCTTTTCTTCCTCTATATCAAATTAAATACTACCACCCTTAATTCTCAAACTTAGTCTGGTTAAGGTGTCTTTGGTAAGGTAGTTTTCAGTTTCAAGATCACAGGAGGGTTTTGAGGGAAGTTTAACCTTGCATTTTTGAAAAACGTAGGTGAGAAGGTTTCCATATCCAATGCGATTTTTGTGAGTGATGCAATGGGTAAGGTGGGTAATTATCAAGAAGGGAAGATTGATTTTATAGTTATGGGCTAAACAGTACATGATGGAGAGATCCATCAAATTAGCTTGATATCTTTTGGAGGAGCGAGGAAGAATAAAACGCCATACGACATTCAATTTAACTTTCCTTTGTTATAATCCTTATACCCTTCAGTAGGGACATCAAACCATGGACTAAGACGCTTTTCATCAAACTTAATTAAACCACCATGAATAATAATTATACACCGACCATCATTATTTTCAAACTTAGAGCAAAATTCGCTCATTTCTTCCTCATGCAGACCCTCATCTACACAGATTATCTTAGTCTACTTTTGAAAATTTACACAATCAAGAAATTTAGTCCATTTAACTTACTTGCACCAAGCGATATCAACACAGAACCCAATCAAGAATTCGAAGATTTCGTTTTCTTACCTCGCTTTGTAGGAACCCGAATAATCTTTTCTTTCTCTTCTGCTTCTTCAATAATTTCATCCTCTTTCTTGGGAGAGATGACCGCATGCGTTGAAGAATTTTCGGGTGACCCTATGGTGTCTTGGTTAGAGTTGGAAGACTCGTTGTCACTCTCTTCGTATTCGACAAAAGGTGAAGTTTTTTCTGTTGGGTAATTTTTGTGGGTTTTAGTTTCTTCGGAGGTTTTTCTCTTTGGTGCAATTGATGAAGCTTGGAGAGGTTTGAACAAAAAGAGTGGTTTTGAGATGTTGATGGTCTTGGGTAAAAAGTGAAAATTGCCGTGTAGAAAAACGTTGATGTGATGGAGGGTTTCTATGAGGGGGTAGATCTATGGGGGTTGTGAAGTAATTTATGGCGGCTTTTCCCTTTCCACTTAATCCATTGTATTTTAAATTTTCGGCTTTGAACTTAGACTTAGGTAATTTGTTGCATTATTTCAAGAAATGATATGTTGTGGATAATTAATGAAAGAAGGAAAAAAATTAAAGAAAGAAAATAAATTTATGGAGGAGATATTTACGGAAAAGAAAAGAAAAGAAAAGAAAAGAAAATTTAAACTCATGCAATTTACATGTTCAAGCTACGTATACACAAGTCTCATCAAGTTTTGCTCAATATGTAACTGTGGACAATAAGGGGAGTATTATGAAGACAAATGCGAGTCCTTTACCTTGACTTTGTATTGTATGAAGAAAAGAAAAGAAAAGAAAATTTAAACTCATGCAATTTACATGTTCAAGCTACGTATACACAAGTCTCATCAAGTTTTGCTCAATATGTAAGTGTGGACAATAAGGGGAGTATTATGAAGACAAATGCGAGTCCTTTACCTTGACTTTGTATTGTATGAAGAAATTCACAAAAATTTGTTGATCACTTAGAGTAAACTTGTAACATAGGGAATTATTAGAAGTAGCATACTCAATGTATTCTGATCATCCCTAGCTCTAAGCGAATCTTTTCAAATTTTTTTCTTGGAAGAGGTTTAGTCAAAATGTCAGCAATTTGATTTTCAGATGGACAAAATTCAACTTTGACTAGACCTTTTTCAACATTGTCCTTTAGAAAATGATGCCTAATATGTATATGCTTGACCCTAGAATGATGTATTGGATCCTTAGAGATGCAGATTAGCACTTGTATTATCACAATATATAGGAACACACTTGAATTTAATACCAAAATCTCGTACATGTTGCATGATCCATAAGACCTGGGAACAACATGCAACAACAGCCACATACTCTGCTTCCGCAGTGGACAAGGCAACAATGTTTTGCTTCTTTGAGCTCCATGAGACTAAGCTTGTTCCTAGGTACTGGACAATTCCTGAAGTGCTTTTGCGATTAACTAAGTCTCCAGCATAGTCTGCATCAGAATAACTTACCAAGTCAAAGACATCACTACGAGGATAGAACAAACATTGATCATCACTTCCTTTCAAATACCAAAGAATTATCTTGACTGCTGTCAAGTGAGATTCTTTGGGATTTGATTAAAATCTTGCACATCCAACACTAAAAGCAATATCAGGTCTACTGGCAGTTAGATATAATAAAGATCCAATCATACCTCTATATTGCTTCTCATTCACACTCTTACCATTTGTGTCTTCATCCAACCTTGTTCCTGTTCCTATAGGAGTGTGGTTGGTTTTAGATTGTTCTAGTCCATATCTCTTCAAAGAGCTCCTTTACATACTTTTGTTGATGGATCATTGTTCCTCTTTCAGTTTGCTTGATTTGCAAACTGAGAAAGAAGTTCAATTCTCCCCTCATGCTCATTTCAAACTCACTACTCATTAGATCAGTAAATTCCTTACATAGAAGATCATTAGTAGCACCACATATGATATCATCGACATAGATTTGAACTACTAATATGTTTGTTCCTCTTGAACGAAGGAACAGGGTTCTATCAACTTTTCCTCTAATGAAGTCATGTGAAAGCAATGATTTTGATAATCTTTCATACCAAGATCTAGGAGCTTGTTTTAGCCCATGAAGAGCTTTATCAAGCTTATAGACCTGATTTGGAAGATCGGGATTTTCAAATCTGGGAGGTTGTTCCACATAAACATCTTCCAATAAAAGTCATTTGAAAATGTACATTTTACGTCCATTTGGAACAACTTAAATCACATAAAGCCTGCAAAAGCAATCAAAATTCTAATAGCTTCTATCCTAGCAACAAGAGCAAAGGTTTCATCGAAATTAATACCTTCTTGTTGATTGTACCCTTTGGCTACAAGTCTGGCCTTGTTCCTTTTGACTGTACCATGTTCATCAAGCTTGTTCCTGAAGACCCATTTGAGTCCAATTACTTTCTAGTTCTTTGGCTTGGGCTCCAGGTGCCAGACTTTGTTCCTCTGAAATTCATTCAGTTCCTCTTGCATGGCATTTATCCAATCAACTTCTCTTAGTGCTTCTATATGATCTTTAGATTCTGTCATAGATAGAAAAACATGAAAAGCACAAAAATTCTTCATTTGAGATCTCATTTGAGTTCCCTTTTCAATATCACTTATAATTAATTCTAAGGGATGAGAATTTTGGTGTTTCCAAGGCTTTGGATCAAATCTCCTTGTTGTTGTAGTTTCTTCTAGTGCTTCTTGAGGTGTTTAAATCATTATATCTTCTTCAGATTCAGGTGTTCCTTCTTCTTGCTGAGTTCCTTCTTCTGCTTGTTCCCCCTGATGATCAGGCACAGGGTTCTCAGGTTCATGAACATGCTTATTTTCTTTATCTGCAGGGATTAGTTCATCATCACAGTGGTTTGACTCTTCAGATCGAGTCAATCCTATTTCAAAGTTATCATCATAACTTGGTTCGTGTAGGGAGTTAGTTTCATCGAAGATAATATGGACATTTTCCTCTACACACATTGTTCATTTATTGTAGACTCGGTAAGCCTTACTATTTGAAGCATATCCTAGAAATATAGCTTCATCACTTCTAGCATCAAACTTTCCTAAATTGTCTTTTCCATTGTTATGTATAAAACATGTACATCCAAAGACACGAAAATAAGAGATATTGGGTTTTTCTTCCTCTAAGGAGTTCATAGGGTGTTTTCAATGTGATTGGTCTTAGCATGACTCGGTTGATGATATAGCATGCCGTGTTCACTGCTTCAGCCCAAAAGTTCTTTGGAAGACCACTTGCAATTATCATTGTTCTAGCCTTGTCCTCCAGGGTCTGGTTCTTTCTTTCAACCACACCATTCTGTTGTGGTGTCATTGGAGTAGAGAAATTGTGATCTAAACCTTCATTTCTGCAAAATTCATCAAACTTGGAGTTTTCAAACTCGTTACCATGGTCAGATCTCAAATGTTTCAATTTATAACCACTCGTTCGTTGAATCTTTTTAGCAAAGGTTAGAAATTCATCAAATGTTTCATCTTTGCTATGAAGAAAAATAACCCAATTGTATCTAGAAAAATCATCTACAATGACCAACACATATCTCTTACCTGATCTACTTTGGATTCGTACAGGGCCACATAAGTCCATATGAATAACTTCCAATGGACTTTGTGTACTTACCATTTTCTTTGATTTGAATGAGGATATTACTTGCTTTCCTTTCACGCATGCATCACAAACACCATGGTTCATAGATTTAACTATTGGTAACCCAACAACTAAGTCCTTTCCACTTAGCTTGTGCAATAGTGATAGGCTAGCATGACCACATCGTTTGTGCCACAGTAGTGGTTCCTCTTCAATTACGCTCAAGCATGTCAGATTGTTCCTAGGAACCAGGTTGAGATCTACGATGTAGGTGTTCCCCTTCCTTGTTCCTTCCATAATTTTGGTACATGTACTATCATTGATGACTACACAAGACTCATTAGTAAACTTTGCTACATTACCCTTATCACAGAATTGAGATATACTAAGCAAGCTATGTTTTAAACCCTCGACCAAAAATACATAATCTATGGAATGTGACTGAGACTTTCAAATCTTACCAACTGCTACAATGTTACCTGTAAGATTGTCTCCAAAGGTCACAAATCCCCCATTGTACAATGAGAGTGAGAGAAATTTTGATTTGTCTCCTGTCATGTGTTTAAAACAACTGCTATCGAGGTACCACAGGTTGTTCCCCCTCACTTCAGTCTGCATCCGTAATAATTAGTTAGTGGTAGGAATCCAGTCATGCTTGGTGACAGGCTTAAGTCATATCACCTTATCAAAAATAACCTAAGGTCCACTAACAAGTAGTCAGGGAAGTCAGGATCGAATCCACAGGGAGAAAGTTATACTATTGTATCTGAATTCTAATATATTACTAACTAAATCAGTTGAAAATGGGTGTGTGACTAAACTAAGCAAATGACAGAACTAAATACGAAGATAAGAATCAATTAATAAAGAACTAGGACTATGGATCACTATGCATACAATTTGGGAAATCAGAGACAAATAATAATCACCCAATAAGCCAATTTATCTAGGGCACATGTAATTTCTCTCGAACATTACCTCCCTAAAAGATCACCTAGCCGCTCTTGCATGGTCAAGGATCACTATGCCTAATGTTTGAAAGCCTATACGAAATCTCTCCTCTCGAAGCAGATTCAATATTGCGATAATAGAAATACAAATCAGGCCTAATTCATAAATCTAGCATGAACGATTCAATCACAGGAAACAATTGAAATAAAGGGTAATTATACTAATCTATCAATCCCTCATTGTATACATAGATCCCCACAATCCTAGAAATAAAACTACTCACTCATGCTTGAGAAAATAATAACAAAATCAATGTAAAAATTCATACTTTGAACTATTGCAAATAAGTAAGGAATTAATCTAATCAATAATAGAGAAATCAATAAAGAAGATTACCAATATTGAAGAACTATATTGAACTTGCGAATAATCCAAAGATTTGATCTTCAATTCCAAATGAAAAGTAGTAAAACTAGGGTTCTTGAGAGAAAACTATTAGAAAATCAGGGCTAAAAACAAAGATGAATAGTAATATTCTGATTTTTCTATTTATACTAATCCTAAAACAACTAGGAAAAGTCCTCTAAAAAAGTAGCCCGAAAATCATTAAATGCGCGTGTCTGATAAGTCGCCCGATCGGGCCAAGTATGCCCGATGAAATCGGGCTCATTGCAGCAGCAGAGCTCAAAAAACGACATCGCCCGATGTAATCGGGCCGACACACCCGACGCAATCGAGCGGCCCACCAATTCTCAGTATCGAGTCCAAAACATCGCTCAAGCACGCCCGATGAAATCGGGCCGAACCGCCCGATCGGGCTTCTCAACGAACTAACGACCGGGCGATAGCGCCCGATCGGGCTCGCAACAAAACAGATTAACTCCCTCGTGAGCGCCCGATCGGGCGTGTGCAGCCCAATGAAATCGGGCTCAGGTCCATTACTTCCTTCTTGGCTCTAAACGCTAAGTCTTCAATTCTTCTTTGCTCAAGGGACCCGAAAAGTATCCTCGGGACTTTGAAACTCCGCATAAAACCTCTCCAGTCCAGCGTAATGGTCAAATAATAGTAGAAAATAGGGAGATAACTCCCTAAAACCTGTAATTTGACACAAAACAGAAAACCACAACTAGATGGAGAAAGTTAGCACAAAATGACTCATAAGAGCACCATTGACATCCTTTTTAGCTTATAAGTAGGGGGAAAAACTCTATATAAAACCATAACATCAAACTCCCCCAAGCTAAACCTTTGCTTGTCCCCAAGCAAAGCACAACATGAATAAGAATAGGATTGCTTCACCCCTCAGATAGGATATTTTAAACTCAAATATTTCCAACTCAAAATCGTCCAAGCAAGCAAAATTCAAGTTCAGTTGCTCAGATCACCTGACTACCAATCACTTAAGCAAACCATCAAATACAGCTGCCCTACATACCATGCAAATCTTGAAAAGGTGCTCACCGAGGTGTCACTCCTCTCAATTTTGTGGCAGGCATAATATGTGCCCGAACACTCACCAACCCAACCATAATAGCCCTTCCCACTCACACTCTCATGTATTTAGAAAGGTATAATATCGCTCATGCTAATCAGGTCGACTCAAATAACAAACTTAATCTTCAACTTTGGCATATTGACTCAGTATTATTCCCTTAAACAATCAAACACGTGCTCAAAAGGTCTTTCTTAGGGTTGTAATGGGGCTCGGGTAAAGGCACGGAAATTATTTAAGGAATGTGGTGGAAAAGCCAAGAAAGGGGAGCAAAAAACACTAGTAGGACTAGGTGTGGTCGAAACAACTCCCATGGCATCAACAACATGACCAAGATAATAACCAACTCTGAAATTTCACGAAGCAACCAATAATTGTCTCTTTCATCATAATTTCCAACACTTTTGAAAGTTAATGAGTGAAGATCATAGAAATTTTTCAGATTTTTCACTATCATTTTTCACTTTATTTTTCTATTTCTTTCTTTTCTTTGTACCAACATAGCATTATTTTCCAACCACCCTACGGAATCAACCACAGAATATAATATTATCTTAACAAATGCTCCCCCAAGCTAGGCTTGGGACAATAGTCATTAAAAAGGCTCAAGGCATGTAATGTGGCTTAATATAGATCCAAAAAGAAGTCATTAGGTTCAGCGGGGCTAGGGGGAAAAAAGATTTATTAAACAACTCTGAGGCTTAAAAATTAAACAAATGAACGCCTCTATCACAGCACATGTCCAAAGTCACCAGAAATCAACGAGTACAATGCCAAAGCCAAGATAAGAATGCTACGAGGAACTAACACACAAGAATAGACCAGATATAGACATAAATCCGAGGGCTAGAATGAATCCTCACAATCTAACTAATTCAAGCATGAAGTTAAAATAAGCGCTTTATCATCAAAATCCACTCAAGATCAAGGCAATCAGAGATCACATCACAACATCCCAATCACAAATGCCCAACTATCCAGTGTAATGAGTTAAATCGTTTTTCAGAACAAAGTTCGGGGCACAGGGAAGCAATCAATCTATTCATATTCAACTCGTATTTTTGTGTTTTTTTCAGCAATATTTGTTTTTTATTTTCAAAGCAATTAAACTAACTTAACTAACCTAAAAAGCAGTAAAAGACAGAGAAGTACTTACAGAAATCCTCCCCCAAGCTGAACGTGGCAATGGCCTCATTGCAACAAGGGAAAGGAAAGGCATGGATATCAGTCATCCATGGAAATGTCATCACCATCATCATCCTTACCTCCGCCACCCCTACTACTGGACCCCGGCTGGCTGTAACTCGGGTTCCAAGTGTACCAAGATGGGTGAGCATCTGTTTCAGCAATTCGATGCAGTCGGCAGTAGTCATCGTACATGGGATACATAGCTAGGTGTTGATCATTGGCCAATGTATCATACACGCTGGCTAATGCTCTGGAGAGCTGTAGAGTTGGCATCAACCTGCTGACCGATGCTCTGGATGGCGGTAGAGTTGGCAGTGATGTCAGACTCCATCCGCTGGAGCATGCTTATCATTTCCTGAAAATCAAAAGAAGGAGGAGGAGCAGCAGAATATGGGGGAGGGGGAGCATCAGAAGTGGAGGCAATATCATCAGAATGAGGGAGGCGGCGGTGAAAGGTGCGCTGGGGTATCTCAGGGACGGGGGTGGGAAAGTCAGTACCAGCAATGGGAAGGTGGTAATGGGGCTGCCCAGGTCTGGTTTTTTCTAAGGGACTAGGCAGCTCAATAGAGCGCCTCCCGTTGATGCGCCACTGGTACTTATCCCCAACCCTCTCTAACCAATGGAGACGATCTAGGAAAGCATAATCCATGAGGGTGGGTCCTATGGCTGGCTGGTAGCGAGACTCGTCAAAGTTGGGGATTTTCCTAGCAAAAAGAGTCACCAGCCCCCCATTGACAATGGCACAAGAGGTCAAGGTACCGTCTGCTCGCCTCTTGGGATAAGTGGTAGCAATACGCTCCATCTGGAGCGCAACATGGTGAGGGATGTTGTATTGAAATTGGTGAGGCGTCCCTTTAAGCATGTAGCTTCCAATTAAGTACAGTTCATCCCCCCGAATTAATTGTCCTTCCACCCTCCCAAATAGTGTCTGAGACATAAACCGGACCCAAATTATAAAGATGGGTTGGTGGATGTATTTGCCCTTGCAATGTTGTAGGGTGAACTCATTTCCATCATCGGTGATGGCAAAGTAGGTGTCACGATGGTGGTAGTCAGGGGGGAGCCCAATCTCCCCACGACATTGGACTCGAAGAATTCGTGCAAATTCCGGTAGGGATAGGTGGAAATCCTGATTTAGCAGTCTAAAGGATACATATGAGACGGGTCCAGTTCGGGGTTTGGTAACCTTAAGACTACTATAAAATTCATAGACAAGTACAGGATATGTACTAACATGCACGGAAAAGAATGATTCCATCCTATTATTTTCATGAAATCCTTGAATTTAGAGGCAATACCCAATTTACTCAAAAATTCAATATCAAGAAAGTGGGTAGGACTCACCTCGCGCCCTTTTAGGCGCTGAAACCTTTCACGCTGCTCTGCCGACGAAAAGATGACGTCCGAAAAAGTCTCGTCCCGGGGGACCGGTGGTGGTGGTTGAGACCCGGTGCCAGATCTGCGACGCCTCCTCGAACTCATGTTGCTTGGAAAATGTAGAGGATTTCACACTCACTTTAATGGGGGATGATGGAAGGAAGCTTTTCACTCACTTTAATGGTGGAAGGAAGGAGGAAGAGGATGGATGTGAGAGATGGAGTGAAAGAAAAATGAAGAGGATGGAGTGGGTAATTGGTAGGGGATGATGAGAAGAGTGATTTTGTGAAGAGAGAAGTATCTTAGATGGAGGTCTTTAATGGTGGAGGGAGAATTTGAGGAAGAAGGTGAGAATCGGGGGTTAGGGCTTGAAGGAGAGAGAGAAAGAGATTGGGAGATGAATGAGAAAAGAGGGTTGTTGATGATGCCGCGGAAGACAGCCCGATCGGGCGAGTTTCTTCGTTAAAGACGCCAAATTCTGGTCCCGGGCCCGATCGGGCGACATTGGTTTTCGTTGACGGAAGAATGCCCGATCGGGCGCTTCTGTTTTTACTCTTGTCCTATTTTCTTCGTGGGCTCGATCGGGCGTGCTGCGCCTGGCTTTATCGGGCGGATGCCAAACAACCGTTTTCTCAGAATTTTGCGATCTTTTCAATGGGAAAACGGACCAAGCTATTATGCGAAAAATTCCTGCACACATATAGCCTCAAGATGATGATTAGTACCCTCTCACTCTCTTACCAAAACTACGAAACTAGAAAAACTAAAAACAAAAAAGAAGAAAAGGAAAGGGAAAATCGAATTGCCTCCCGAGTAGCGCTGGTTTATAAGGGTCCCGCACGACCATAATGCCTCATCCCTCAAACAGAAGGGGAAGGGGGTTGGAGGTATAATTCCTCCACAGATCCAACAAGAGCTCCTGTATGATACAGCTTTAAGCGTTGGCCATTAACTTTGAATTTTTCACCTGTTGCATTCATCACCTCAATAGAACCAAACTTGTTAACATTAGTGACAGAAAATGGACCAGACCACCTAGACTTCAACTTACCAGGGAAAATTTTTAATCTAGAGTTGTACATTAAGACCTTGTCACCAATTGAGAACTCTCTACTCAAAATTCTCTTATCATGCCATCTCTTAGTGCACTCTTTGTAGAGACGCGAACTATCATAAGCATTCAATCGGAGTTCATCAAGTTCATTAATCTGCAAAAGGCGTTTTTCTCTTGCTAACTTAGCATCAAGGTTCAGCTCCTTAACAGCCCAAAAAGCCTTGTACTCTAGCTCAACAGGTAAGTGATATGCTTTCCCATAAACTAACCTGTAAGGGGTGGTGCCAATAGGGGTCTTAAAAGCAATTCTGTAAGCCCATAAGGTGTCATCTAATTTGTCACTCCAATCCTTCCTAGATTTAGCTACCACCTACTCTAAGATAGTCTTTATCTCACGATTAGACACTTCTACCTACCCACTTGTCTGAGGGTGATAAGCTAGGCCAGTCCTATGGTAGACACCATACTTCGTAAGTAGAGCCTTGAAAGTGCGTTTGTGAAAATGAGATCCACCATCACTTATGACAACCCTTGGTACCCCAAACCTTGGAAAGATAATCTTTTTAAACATTTTCATAACGACTTTGGAGTCGTTAGTTGGTGATGCAAGGGCTTCTACCCACTTAGACACATAATCAACAGCAACAAGTATGAAATTATTTCCCGATGAAGAGGTAAAGGGGCCCATAAAATCAAATAATTCAACTTCCAAAATGGGGGTTTGGGGCATCTCATGTCTACGGGAAATATTTCCCGTTCGTTGGCATGCATCACAGGTATTAACAAAGGTACTAGCATCATGAAATAAAATAGGCCAGTAAAAACCAAATTGAAGTACCTTAGCAACGGTTTTGGAGGGCCCAGCATGGCCTCCACATGGCAGGGAGTGGGAGTGCTTCAGAATGTCATGCACCTCCCATTCTGGAATACATCGCCTATAGATGGTGTCAGCGCAAAGCTTGTAAGTATAGGGTCGTCCCAAAAATACTTTTTAGCCTCATGGAGGAATTTCTTCCTCTGCTGGTAACTCAGCTCTGGGGGAGTCTGTCCACTCACACGGAAGTTGGCAAAGTCGGCATACCACGGGGTGACAGAAGTGACTGCCAGGAGCTTATCATCAGGAAATGAGTCATCAATGGGTAGACCTTCTTCCATATCTTCATACTGCAATCTGGACAGTTGATCAGCCACTACATTTTCTGCTCCCTTTTTATCTCTGATCTCTAAATCGAATTCTTGGAGCAGCAAAATCCACCGAATGAGTCTAGGCTTGGCCTCCTTTTTGGCTAGGAGGTACTTCAATGCAGCATGGTCGGTATAAACAATGACCTTAGACCCCAGCAAATAAGTCATGAACTTGTCCAGTGCATAGACCACAGCTAGAAGCTCTTTCTCAGTGGTGGCATAGTTAACTTGAGCTTCATCTAGTGTCTTACTAGCGTAGTATATCGCATGGAGGATGTTGTCCTTCCTCTGACCAAGCACAGCTCCCACAGCATAGTCGCAAGCATCACACAATCTCGAATGGAAGGTTCCAATCCGGAGATCGAATGATAGGAGCAGTAATCAAAGCTTGCTTGATCCTGTTGAAAGATACAAGACAGTTATCAGTAAACGGGAACGGGGCATCCTTGAGGAGCAACTGAGTAAGTGGTTTAGCAATTTTAGAGAAGTCCTTGATGAAGCGGCGATAAAACCCCGCATGACCAAGGAAGCCTCGCACCCCTTTTACATTCACAGGAGGGGGTAATTGCTCAATCACTTGAATTTTGGCTTTATCCACCTGGATGCCACGTTCAGAGATGATATGGCCAAGTACCACTCCTTCAGTAGCCATAAAGTGGCACTTCTCCCAGTTCAGTACAAGATTGACATCTTCACACCGTTTCAAAACTTTAGCCAGATTTATCAAACATGCATCAAAATCAATTCCATACACGCTAAAGTCATCCATAAACACTTCCATAATGGACTCAATGAACTCAAAAAAGATGGCCATCATACAACGTTGGAAGGTGGCGGGGGCATTACATAATCCAAATGGCATCCTTCGATAGGCAAAGGTACCATAAGGGTAGGTAAAGGTGATCTTCTCCTGGTCATTTGGGTGGATAGGGATTTGGAACAAACCTGAATACCCATCTAGTTAACAAAAATAAGAGTGACAAGCTAGCCTTTCCAACATTTGGTCAATGAAGGGGAGGGGAAAGTGATCTTTCTTGGTGGCAACATTTAATTTCCTATAGTCAATGCACATACGCCAACCAGTTACTACTCTTGTAGCAATTAATTCAATTTTTTCATTTTTGACAACAGTAGTACCTCCCTTTTTAGGAACCACTTAAACTGGACTCACCCACTTAGAGTCAGCAATGGGGTAGATAATTCTAGCATCAAGCAATTTCATAACCTCTTTCTTAACCACTTCCTGCATATTGGGGTTCAAACGACGTTGGCCTTGTATACTAGGATGATGATCATCCTCTAAGTGAATTCTATGCATGCAGAAGTCAGGGCTTATGCCTTTCAAATCATCAATATTATATCCAATGGCTTGTTTATGTTTTCTCAAGATAGACAAAAGTTGAGACATTTGACCATCATTCAGTGAAGCACTAACAATCACAGGATAATTTTCAGATTCATCCAGAAAAGCATAGCGCAGAGAAGGGGGAAGGGGTTTCAGTTCAGGTTTCTTTACCTCTACCGGTTGAGTATCATATACTAACCGTTCCTTGTCATGAGTGGTAATACCGTCAAGCTCTTCACATGTAAGAACCGCTTCCCAGTCATCCACTGCAGCACTCAAGGGATTACCATCACTTGTAGAAGATGCAAAACAAAGCAAAGCCTCCAGAGGATCCCGCAGAAGGGATTGAGGCATGTCATCTTTAACTAGCACATCAATGACATCAATTCTATAACAGGCTTCCTCTAGCATGGCACTTTTTAAGGCATTGGTCAAACTAAAGGTCACCTTGTCATCTCCCACAGTCAAAGTTAATTTCCCATTCTTAACATCTATGACAGCTCCAGCAATATGAAGGAATGGTCTCCCTAAAATAATTGGGATCTGAGTAACCTCTTCCATGTCAAGCACAACAAAATCCACAGGAATAAAAAATTTACCTACTCTCACAGGGACGTCCTCTAGGATACCTAGGGGGTATTTGACAGAACGGTCAGCCATTTGAAGAGTAATATTGGTACATTTTAAATCTCCCATGTCAAGCTTTTTGCAAACAGTAAGGGGCATGACACTAACACTAGCACCCAAATCACATAAAGACTTATCGATAAAAATGGTGCCAATGTTACAAGGGATAGAGAAACTCCCCGGGTCTTTCAATTTAGGTGGGGACTGGTTTTGCAAAAGAGCACTACATTCTTCAGTGAAAGCTACAGTCTCAATTTCATTAAAGGCTCTTTTCCTAGTCAGAATTTCCTTCTAAAATTTAGCATATGCAGGAACTTGAGTAATAAGTTCAGTAAAAGGGACAGTTACCTGCAGATGCTTCACTATCTCCAAAAACTTACCGAGCTGATGATCAAGCTTAGTCTTCAATAGTCTATTGGGGAATGGTACCTTGATCACATGAGTGGTAGATGGAACTTTTTCAGCTACTGTATGCTTCTCTGCATTGCTGGCCTCCTTAGGAGTTGTGGAATTGTCAGGGACAGCTTCATCCTTGTCGAACCCAACCGGATCATCTTTAGGCATCTCCGGACCATCATACCGCGTTCCACTCCTAAGAGTGATGGCATTGGCAGTATCTCTTGGTTGCATGGGTTGTGAAGGTAATGACCCAGGCGGCCTACTAGCAGAAGAACTAGCCAACTGAGCTAGTTGAGTCTCCAACATCTTGTTATGCGTACCCAAGTTTTCCAACTGAGCCTTTGTGTCGGCTTGAAATGCATTAAAACCTTTCTGCATCTGAAACACCATATTCTTCAGCTCTGTCATGGCTGGGTCAGTAGGAGGAGCAGGTGGTTGTGGAGCCTAATTTCTCTGGAAACCAGGAGGAGCTTGTTGTTGAGGTTGATATTGTTGAACCTGATTTTGTGGGACATATGGTTGTTGAGGTTGAGGATTCAACACATTATTGCTCCGATATGAGAGGTTGGGGTGATTTCTTAACCCGGGGTTGTAAGTGTTGGAATATGGATTGAACTGGCCCCTAGGTTGTGACTGAAAAGCATTAACCGCCTTACAGTTACTCCCGACATTAGAAGATAGGAGCGCAGGACACTCTTGAGAGTTGTGCCCAGGTATCCCACAAGCATCACAAATGGGAGCAATATAATTAAAAGCACTAGCCATCGCATTAACACTCATATGGGAGGAATCATTACCTAGCTTCAAAGAATCAATCTTCTGGGTTAGAGCGGCTAGTTGCCCGGACAGTAAAGAAATGGCCTCAACATCATGTTTCCCTCCCTTCTTCATGGAGGAACGAATGGTAGATGCTTGATTAGAAGCGAGTTTCTCCAGAAGTTCATACCCCTCATCAATGGCTTTATCCATGAAGAACCCACCGGAGGCTCCATCAATTACCCCCCTTGTATCTGCATCAACTCTAGTGTAGAAAATCTGACACAAATACCACTGGTCTAAACCATGATGAGGACAAAGGCGTTGCAGATCCTTGAACCTCTCCCAAGCTTCATATAATGACTCGCCAGGATCTTGGGTGAAAGTTACTATGGCATGACGCATATCTGCAGTCTTTTGGTAAGGATACCACTTGATGAGGAGGATTTTGGATAGTTCTGCCCAGGTGGTGATGGTGGAGGGCAGCTTATTATACCAAAATAGAGCTTTGTCGCGCAGAGAGAAACCAAATAGGATGAGTTTCATCTCATCGGCATACGGCGCAAAAATTTGACAGGCTTAAGTCTTATCACCTTATCAAAAATAACCTAAGGTCCACAAACAAGTAGTCAAGGAAGTAAGGATCGAATCCACAGGGAGAAAGTTATACTATTGTATCTGAATTCTAATATTATACTAACTAAATCAGTTGAAAATGGGTGTGTGACTAAACTAAGCAAATGACAGAACTAAATACGAAGGTAAGAATCAATTAATAAAGAACTAGGACTATGGATCACTATGCATACAATTTGGGAAATCAGAGACGAATAATAATCACCCAATAAGCCAATTTATCTAGGGCACATGTAATTTCTCTCGAACATTACCTCCCTCAAAGATCACCTAGCCGCTCTCGCATGGTCAAGGATCACTATGCCTAATGTTTGAAAGCCTATACGAAATCTCTCCTCTCGAAGCAGATTCAATATTGCGATAATAGAAATACAAATCAGGCCTAATTCATAAATCTAGCATGAACGATTCAATCACAGGAAACAATTGAAATAAAGGGTAATTATACTAATCTATCAATCCCTCATTGCATACATAGATCCCCACAATCCTAGAAATAAAACTACTCACTCATGCTTGAGAAAACAATAACAAAATCAATGTAAAAATTCATACTTTGAACTATTGCAAATAACTAAGGAATTAATCTAATCAATAATAGAGAAAGCAATAAAGAAGATTACCAATACTGAAGAACTATATTGAACTTGCGAATAATCCAAAGATTTGATCTTGAATTCCAAATGAAAAGTAGTAAAACTAGGGTTCTTGAGAGAAAACTATTAGAAAATCAGGGCTAAAAACAAAGATGAATAGTAATATTATGATTTTGCTATTTATCCTAATCCTAAAACAACTAGGAAAAGTCCTCTAAAAAAAGTAGCCCGCAAATCATTAAATACGCGTGTCTGATAAGTCCCCCGATCGGGCCAAGTATGCCCGATGAAATCGGGCTCATTGCTGCAGCAGAGCTCAAAAAACGACATCGCCCGATGTAATCGAGTCGACACGCCCGACGCAATCGGGCGGCCCACCAATTCTCAGCATCGAGTCCAAAACATCGCTCAAGCACGCCCGATGAAATCGGGCCGAACCGCCCGATCGGGCTTCTCAATGAACTAACGACCGGGCGATAGCGCCCGATCGGGCCCGCAACAAAACAGATTAACTCCCTCGTGAGCGCCCGATCGGGCTCAGGTCCATTACTTCCTTCTTGGCTCTAAACGCCAAGTCTTCAATTCTTCTTTGCTCAAGGGTCCCAGAAAGTATCCTCGGGACTTTGAAACTCCGCATAAAACCTCTCCAGTCCAGCGTAGTGGTCAAATAATAGTAGAAAATAGGGAGATAACTCCCTAAAACCTGCAATTTGACACAGAACAGAAAACCACAACTAGATGGAGAAAGTTAGCACAAAATGACTCATAAGAGCACCATTGACATCCTTTTTAGCTTATAAGTAGGGGGGAAAACTCTATATAAAACCATAACATCACTTGGGTTCCTTTGTTGGACTTGAGTTACTCTTTACTTTCCAGACTTGCTTAACTATGTACATGTTCCTCTCAATGCGTTCTTCCCTAGTGGAACAGTCTGACACTATGTGACCACTGTTCCCATTGTAAGAACATATTTTGTTACTTGGCAGATCAACATACTTTTTCTTTTTGTTCTTTTTCTTATGATTGAAACCGAGACCATCCCTTCCTTTGTTCTGATATTTTTGGATCCAACTTACTGCATCAGGAAGTTTGTTCCTCGAGGATTCCCGTTCCTTTCTTAGTACCAGATTTTCTTGTAAAGCATTTTCATAATCAGATTTTTATTTTTCAAAATCAATTCTGGTATTTGTTAAAGGAATTGTTCCTTCAGGAACAAATAGTTTCAATTCTGCCAACTCCATGTTCAAAAGATAGTTCTCATTTTTAACTTTTTCAAAGGCTTCTTGAATAACTCTGTTTTTGTCAAAAAGTTCAAAGATTCTTTTTTTAGTGTTGGATTTAGAAGAGTTTAGCCAATTTAAATGTTAGTGACTCTCAAGGCATTTTCTACTTGTTCTCTTTTTACACAAACTTCCTTGTAGTCATCTAAGGTTTCTAAGAGTAGTATTAGAAGTTGGTTCTTATTTAGTTCTGTAAGTTCCTCCTCAATAGTATTAAAACATACCTTAGGGTTTGATGGTTCTTCTTTGTCCTCAGTCTTTGCCATGAGACACAGATGAGCAGTTTCTTCCTCCGTCTTCCTGCTCCTCGTCTGAGTCAGACTCTACCCATGGCTCTTTTAATGTCTGTCCTTGAGAAGGGTTTCTGTTGTTCCTTGCCCTTCTCCTTGAATTTTTCTTTAGCTTTTTCGTTCTCCCATAGAGGACATTCTTTGATCACTAAAGGAAAAAAGCCCAAGGGCTGCGGTCAAAAGGGGCCCAAGGGCTGCGTTTTTTGACCGCAGCCATTGGACTAGCAGCCCTTAGCGCATTAAGGGCTACGGTCATGGCAAAAACCGCAACCCTTGGTGGGTTAAGGGCTACGGTTTTTGCCCAAAATGCAGCCCTTTGCATTTTTTTTGTCCTAAATGTTCCTAAACAGTTATACATATATAAAAGTATCATTTTTCATTACAAATTATGTTTTTTACACAAATATAGAGAAAATAATAACTGAATTACATTAGTTCGAGGTTGCTCTCGATTGTTCGAATTGCAATATATGAGCAGGATCACAAATATCAGAAAATAAACCAACCAAAGAACAGCCATGAAGGCAATACAACAACTCCACCAAGACTAGCATCTGAATCCCTCAAAACCTGACAGATAAAACCAAAATGGAAAAAGCAGTTGATTCCATGAGAATGTGTTACAACATGAACATGAAGTGAGCAGGTTTATTTTCTGGCAGGAATAGGATGAGCAACCTCAAATTGAGAGTGAAGTTCATCCCTTGTCATATTAATTAATACTAATAAATGGAAAAAGCTAGTGACAAGTGGCATAGATATATCATATATCCATCCAGATTTATCTAAGTAAACATAATAAAGGAAAAGGAAAAGGAAAAGAATACCCAGGGGCAGCAGCGTTAGAAAGCATCATGATCAAATCGCCATCGCATATGCAGCTCATCCATCTCCTGCAACGAATAGGTAATGTAGCAAGACCAGCTTGATTCACAAACCTTGGTCTATCCACTACTGAACATAAAAGAAGAACACTTATGAATTGAAGATCATAAAAGTTCCACTAAGGGTCAATGTAATTGCTATAAGTATCCATCGACTGAAAACGAATCTATAGTCCCAATCAATCAACGTATCATAAATCAGCATTAAAAGAACAATAGGATACCAGCAAAGGAATCGATGCTACAAAGGCTTACATGTGAATCACATTTTGGCACCCAAGGAGAGAAAGTATTGTAGCGCAAAGAAACACAATGTTACCCCAATTAAAGATCAGAGAGATCACATTAATAAAAGCAATGAGTGGCATTGATACTACAGACCAAGACCCAATAGAACTAAAATAAGCATCATCGAAGCGACAGTTTTTAATGCTGATCTTCTGCAGCAAGGAATTAGAACAGTGCATTAGAATGTAGAGGTTAATATGCATCCTCAAAATTTACATATGGAATCTTGATACTCTTCTCAAAGTGAACAAAACAAAGGAATATGAGCTCATACACAGTATTAATGACTCTTCTAACTTTGACAGAATTTTGATTGGTTTTCTCACTTAATGTGTCAGCGCCAAAACTCAACCACAACGCAGCTCATCCATCTCCTGCATGGCACTCTGTGGTAGCTTGAATTGTGGTACATTAACAGACTTCACCAGATATAAGTAGTCAGACACATTTCTTAGCATTTGAGCTGTGTAGTCCGACTGGTTTACAACATATTTCAATGTATGCAAGACTTCGCTATGAAGTTCAAGTTGGCCAGCAGATAAAAGAATACAACCCACCCTGTGTGAAAGAAAAATATTGAAGTGAATCAGGATGAGTTAAACTAAATACAAAAGAAAGCATCAAGAACAAATCACGTTGCGTTAGTGTGTGCAACTGAAAAATGCTAAACCAAGCTGAAACATCCTATTTACTGTTCTGCATGAGTTTGATTATGTATCATGCCGTCAGCCTTTCCAATTTTTACATTCTCCTGGAATTTTGAACCGATTTCTATTTATAATTGAAGTTATTCTCTTTTTCCAAGCAAATTGGTCTCCATAAAAACCCACAACAAAAGTAGGAAACTATCGCAAACAATAGGTACACAGGCCAAACCAACACTTTAAATTGAGGACACTTTTGTTTATATTCAATTTAAAGCTTGCATGTGACATAAAAAGAACAAGCTAGAGTATGGCCTATAGAATAACAATGTTCTTGGCATGATAACCAAAATGTTTGAATGGTTACTGAGTTCACACAAAAACTGCAATGAAGGCCAAATACTTCACTCATGATTGCAAGCTTAATTTTGTTGGCAGATTGAAGGCAACATGAAAGCAAAGACAACACTCAAATGATAGAAACATACAAGATGTGCATAATTTCAGCATTAAACTTAAAAAACTTCAAACCAGAAAGAATGAATTCTCATATCGAAACCTCAGTTGTTCCAACAATCACAATTATTTTGCAAATCCCATAAATCTAATTTAAAGAATGAATATATCAATGATAAAATTAGCAGTCAATCAAAGTTCAGCACAACAATTCTACCATTTAAACTTGTACAAAATGAAAGAGGTAAAATACACAAAGGAGATTAGAAAGGCATCGTTTAACAAGGCCAAAACTCAGAAAAGAGAAATAATATAACAGGAAGTAGGGACATACCACTGGAATCCTTCCAGACAAGGCATCAAATATAAGCATCCGCTGAGAGTGGGTCACCAACATTACTTGCAATTTTTATAGCCTCTAAGGCATGTAGAGTCCCAATAATTCCATGAACAGCAAAACTTGAATTAATAGCATTAGCGACAAGTATTTGCACAATTGTTTGGTAAGCATTAGGTGGAAATGAGATTAAAAAAAGCAAAAGGGTGATCCGCAAGACACTAAGAAGACCAAACATGTTCTACACTATCAACAAAATCACCAACTCGAGGAAATGGATAAAAACCAATCTTGATTATGTAGACAGCATCAAATTGAACAAAGTGGTTTAGTTAAGCATTTTAGTTTAATCCATAATATAAATTCAGCCCAACAAATTGTTAAGTGAATTAATTAAGCAAAATCAATTTTAGGCTTAACTTCATACTAGTTAACATGGGTTATACTTACGGCTTGAATTTTAAGCTTCAAAATCAGAATTTTTAAGGGGAACTAGGAGGTAGCCTTTTACCTCTGCTTCCAGAGCAGGGAAGACACGACAGGGGAGGAACTGGGCTCCGGGAAACGGTGACGACATCCGGCAAAGGAGGAGAGTTCCAGCAAGGATGCGCAGCTCCGACGCAGGTACGGTGAGGCTGCTCTAGTGTAGCAGGGGCAGCAAGGGAAAGCAGAGCTCCGACGAGGGAGACGCGATTCGACAGTGCTGCAGGAGGACCGGTGGTTGCAGCAGTGAAACCCAGTGTGGATACACCGGCGAGAGGAAGAGAGGTGCGTGAGAGACAGCTCTTGTGAACCCTAAACCCTTATGATCCCTCGCCAGCGAACCCTAAACCCTTGCAACCACTGACCGTCGCAAACCCTCGCCGGTGAAGAAGGATAAGAGGAGAGAGATGATGCGGTGAGAGGGGAGAGATGATGCAGTGAGAGGAGAGACGGGTTAATGGGAATTAGGATAGAGAGAAATAGGGTTCATCGAAGGAGAATAGGAGACTGCTCAAGGGCCGATTAAGCGGGTTATTTCATTTTTGGGATGTTTAAGGGCCTCGGTTAGCCCAAAAACCACAGCCCTTAATTTAAGGGTTGCGGTTTTTGAATTAACCGCATCCCTTTTATCACTAAAGGGCTGCGGTTTTGGGCTAACCGCAGCCCTTCACTATTAAGGACTGCGTTTTATAATAAACTGCAGCCCTTGCACCGCAGCCCTTGCGTTTTTTTACACTAGTGGATGAAATGATCAAGTCCTCCATATTTGTGACAGCTCAACTTTTTGGTTTCCTTGCATTCTTCCCTTTGTAATGCTTGTTGAAGAATTTCTTGAACCTTCTGACGATCATGGCTGCTTCTCCATCATTAGTCTCTGAATCTTCTTGTTCCTCTTACTTGAGAGCCAGAGCCTTATGCCTGATAGGTTCAGCTTCATGAGTTCCTAGAAGTAACTCATGAGTCATCAAGGATCCAGCAAGTTGTTCAATATTGAACGTTGTAAAGCCCTTGGTTTCCTGCAATGTTGTCACCTTGGCCATCCATTTTTCGTCTTGTGGAAGACTTATTAGTACCTTGCGAACTTGTTCCGCTGGAGTAATGACCTTTCAGAGAGATTCAAGTTCATTGATTATGTCTGAGAAGCGAGTGAGCACGTCATGAACAGGCTCTTTTGGCTTCATTTGAAATAACTCATATTTGTGCATCAATATATCAATCTTGGATCTCTTGACCTCGCTTGTTCCTTCATGAGTTATCTGGAGAAGTTCCCATATTTGCTTGGTTGTCTTGCATTCCATAACTCTGTTGTGCTCATGAGGACCAAGACCACAGTGCAGGAGTTTCTTGGCCATGTTGTTTATCTCCATCTTGTCGAAATCATCTTTATCATAGTCTTCAAGAGGTTTAGGAACCAGTTCTCCCTTCTCATTCTATTTTGTAACTTCAAAGTCACCGAGTTCAATCACACGCCACACTTGGTAATTCTCAGCTTTTATGAAGATCTCCATATGGTTCTTCCAGTAGGGATAGTGCTTGCCGTTGAACATTGGTGGACGTTGGGTTGAGTACCCTTCATCTAGCTTTTCTCTCGTAGTATTCATTTTGTCAGGAACTATCTCCTCAGTGTTAGCTAATTCTGGTGATACTAGGCTCGGATACCAATTGTTATTCGAGTATGAACGCTTGATCAACTACAAGAGGGGGGTGAATTATAGTTGTGAAGAATTTTAAACTAATTTGCGGAATTAAAAATAACTACAAGAGGCACGTTTCATTCATCCTATTATTCACCACAAGCACAACAACTAATTCTCTAATAACCTAAGAATCTTTTTATTCAAAAGATCCTAAGTTACTAGAGGCATCAAACATACCATAGCATATATTCGAGTATTCATATAATATCTTGATTAGATTAAAACTCATTAATCTTTCTCCACAAGATAAAACATGTAAAAATTAATAAAACAATATTTTTGGGATGTTATATTTTTTGCAAAATAAAATTATACAAACTACTAAGTATTTGTCTTCAACAAAATAGTGAATACAACATTAGGGACAACTTAGGGACTTATGAAATGTAGATATCTCCGTCATAACTTCATAATTGGTCATAAACCAAAAATTGAGTTCGAGGGTGAGGGTACAAACATAATCATGAATCACACTCGCCCATTGCTGGCCTCTACTTAATATGATTCATAGTAAGTTTTATGCAATTAAAGAGCCAAGTAATTGATTTCAACACCCTAAAAAATTAGTCTAGGTTGGTTCATTAAACACATAAAAGACTAATTTTAGTGACATGTTATTAGCAATCAAAATTATTGGAATCCTAAACCAATTGTCCAGTTGGCTTATACGGCATTAGAACTATTTTGGTTGTAATTAGGAATAATAATATGTGAAGTGATGAAAGCAATGAACATGAAAACTTGGAAGTATATACAAAAGTATAGAAAGAGAGATTAGGGATTAAGAATATACAAAAGCCAAAAATTTGCTTAAAGATTTACATCACAGAAAGAAAGTTAGTAACTTCAAGCAAACAAATAGGAATTGAACAAATAAAAGGACCCTCAAAATTCAAAAATATACCTTAATCACCTTGCTCTTAAGAACAACCTTCGAGAGAAAAATCCTCAAAGCTTGACAATATTAAATCAATAAAAGTTTGAGAGTATGAAGTGTTTAAAGTGTTTGAGAGTGTTTTGGATGTGAAGTATAATGAAATATGTCGTTCAAAAACCTGGAAAAAGTTTGTAGGAAAGTCTGTTCAAAATTGGGTGAAAACGAAATTATTTATATGCAAAATGGAAGACCATACAAGATTTTAGGATGCGCAACGCGCAAGCTTGTTGCACTTGACGCATCAGCGATGCGCGACACGCAAGTTTGTTCTGCTTGACACATTAGCAATATGCGGAGTGTTGTGTGGCACGCATCACTATACGCTTCTGAATTTTGTTGCCTCGATGTCACGCGTGTGCAATGTTAGTGCGTAACATCCGTGCGTGCAGAGCTCATTCGAAGATCTGACCGAATTTTGGTATCTGTCGAATATTTAATAGATTCTTTTTATCCTCATCAAATATTATCATTTGGATAGAATGTCAGTTATCTTTAGGAATAAAATCTTATTTGCATAATATCCTCAAGAATATTTATTGAAAATACATATAATTGTCGGGAATAATTAATTGGGCTCTTAAAAGTGGCTCATAATCATTTTAAACAAATAAATAGGCTTTAGTTCGTAAAACGTGTAGCAGCCCAAACCCCTACTAACCCGAATCCACAAAGTCTAATCACAACGGAAGCGTATCAAGATAAGATTTGGACTATTTACCATGACATTCTCAACATATATATAAGAAAGAGCATATCGAATTATCTCAAAGCATTGCTCAATTACATCACATAATACTTACCAACTTGTTCTTATAGCAACTGTCACCAAAACATAACCAAGGTTCCTTAGTCTGCCATCACCTAATTTATAGTACTAAGAGTCTATTACAAAAGTAAACCCTTTCATCATATGTCCTCGTCCCAACCTACAACAAAGTTTGACTCTGCCACCCATCAAGTGACAGGCCACAGAAATGACAACACAATTAGCAAAGCTGAGTACACACTGTGTAATAGAACATACAAGTTTAGGTGTATTTTGAAAACTAATTGATAACATATAGTCATAATAGCAAGTAGTCACATTCAGCTCAACTACTTAGAGATTTCATAAGATCAATCTTTTGATATGAACGCGAGTGTAATAAACTGTTGAGGGTCGTCACCCTACCTTTTACTATTCTGCTTGCAAGACTTAACCCGGACATGTCCTACTCCGCCAGGATTTTTCCCTCCTGGTTGGGTACCAGTTAGGGACTACCCGCCCTAACCCGGGTGCATGCTCATGCTTCGCTTCCGTAATTAAAATCCATGACATTTAATATTTCATTACCATAAAATTCCGTATACTTAATATATTCCATTTAAAAGCATAAGCATCGCAATTTAGTGTTTAAGCTTAGCTTAGGATAAGTAAAACATCTCAGGTTAACCATAGCATGCTAAATCCATGTTATATACTCAAAGCACACATACTAATATACTCATTGGAAGAAGTTTCATTTCATAATCATGCTTCATAATAGAAAGAAACAATCACCTAACTATAGGTAGGAAAATCTCTAGATTACAATCCAAACTAAGTGTGTACCTTCACTTAGGCTGCTTAATGCAACTCAAACTTCTTAGTCCAAGTGGTTTATCCTTCCTACAGCTTCCCATGAGTATGTAAAGTGCTAAGGATTAGTTTACACAAGTTTTAGAGCATGAATAACTAAGCTAACTACACGAGAGATGCAATGTTGTACTTACAGCAGTTTGCTTGATGTTTCTATGGAGTTTTCTACAACTTCCCAAGGCTTAAAAACCAAACCAAAAGCTTGAAACATTGTGGAATTATATCTGGAAGAGTTCTATGTAAAGAGAAGTAGGTGTTGAAGAAGAAGATTTAGGGAAAAGGGACAAAAAACCAAAATAGGCTTTTATAGACTAGTCTGACGGTACTTTAAAGGGAGGGGAAATCTCTTATGGGCAACGTCAGTTTCTTTGAATTTCTAGGTGATTCTTGTTTTAGGTGCTATCTAGTGGTGTTAGCTTTCATGCATACAAATATCTTTCAGATATCGACACTCAAGCAGCTGCTAATGTGGTTGCTTTCAGAATAGATCTGAACTGTTCTTTCAGCTGGCCAGATTTTACTAAGGAATTTACCCTATTAAGCCACGTAAGCCACGTAATTTTTGGAGATGAATGACCATTTTCACCTTAATACATCCCAAATATTGGTTGTATCCAATTTGGATAGATTTTGAGCATGTATTCAATCTCAAAAGGCCTTTCAACTAGAAGTTCATTGCCACGCGATAAAACGGTCTTTATGCGATTTTTATAATCTTAAGGAATAAGGTTCTCAAAGCCTTTCTAACTTATATATTGGTTCTCAAGGCTTTATTAACCAACAAGAATGATAACTCTTACCTATTTTTTTGTATTATCTATAATGGTAACTCATGTAACACATATAAATTAACTAATTAAACATAATATAAGAGAAAACACTTAGTTGGACTTGCACCCTGCTTACTTGCAAATATGATCCCGTACTTTAACACAGAACTAGGGTTTTAGGTTTAGGATTTTCTTAGGGCTATTACAAAATGATTTTGGGCTTAGCTCGTTTGATTACTCTTCCTTCATACCATATCAATCAAGACGACGATATGTTTCATCATTGGGTACTCAATGGGGAGACACGATTTTGTGTCTACAGATGCAGTTAGATTAAACAATTAATCTAACTCATTCATCCACCAACTACCTACCAACCCACCACCCATCCACAAACCCGACCACCACTATTACCCACCTGCCGCCGTTCTTTACCGACCACCAGCAACACCACCGCTGCTGCCGTCATTCTTTTCCATCCACCACCAACACTATTGTTGCTATTCTATCACGAACACCACTGTCGTTGTCGCTAATCTCAACAACGGAAAATTCGTCACCACTTTCTACTATATTTCACAAATAAAAAAAATAACATAAAGAGTAACAACGGCAGTAAATAAAACCAAAAAAAGTTTTGAAATGAAGAAGCTTATTTGGGTTTGAAATTTTGATTTATGTTTCTACTAAGCTCGTCTGGTTTATTTTAGTTTTGCTAGTATTAATTTGGAGGAAGGTGAGGAGGAAAAGAAGGGGAGGTGGAGAGAGAAGGAGGGGGGAGGAGAGAGGAGGAAGAGGGGGGGAGAAATCTGGAGAAGATGATTATGGTGGAAAAAAGTAAAGGTGATCAAAACGCAGGCTGGGCGGGATTCCGGCCGGGCCACGCAACGGGTCGGACCAAATTAATGTTGCCCCAAGCCCGCTTTTTCGGGCCAAAAATAGTGGGCTTTTCGGGCAAAAATTTAGACTAGAAGGTCATTTTTGGCTTGTCCAAAACCTGTCCCAAACCAGAAAATCTGGGCCAGGCCCGAAACCTGGCCAAATATTATACCAAAGTCCAGGTATTTTTCGGGCGGGAAACCTTTGATCAGTTCTAGAAAAAAGCACGCTTTGAAGCCCAATCTAATGCCTGACAATATTCATCCAAGGAAGTTAATTTCACACCATAAACACTTGGATTTCCTGACAATATACATCCAAGGAGGTGAATATTACACCCTAAAATTGGAAAATGACAGATGACAATCCAATCCCGGAAAATAACCCCATCTTCTCCCACCACCGCCAGTATATGTAAGACCCGAAGAATCTATTCTAATATATTAAAAGGCGTTACTAAACAAGGAACTCCACGTGGCGCTCTGCCTTTGAGAGTTGATCTCATGTACTCCACATACAATTAAAAAAAAATTAGAAAATGCATGCTATGAGATTTGATCCCATGACTTTAAACTTATATACTAAAGTCCTAATTACTAAACCAAGTAATGTTTGGTGTTGTAATTTTAAAGTAAAATACCAATAAATGAAAATTATAATTACCCGGGGCACAGTCGCGGCCTAAAAACTAGTTAGACTTGTTATGACCTACAGTAGAATTTGCAGCTTTCTGGGTGTCTCCTTCATCCATCTTTTTACCTAAATCTTTCACCATCTCAAACCCAACAACAAATAGTATCATTTGATCACCCCACCTTTCGATATCATCGACGAATCGCCAGTTCGATTGGTTGAGATGAGAGTGGGGGTTGAGTTGAGGAGAGAGAGGGGTGGGTGGGTTGAGAGAGAGAGAGATCGCTGAGATGAGAAAGGGGGTTGGGTGAATTGATTAATTAATGTTGTGTAGGTTGGTGGATGATAAATTATTATGTTGTTGGGAAATTAAGTAATGACATTTATGTAAATAAATAGAACAAAAAAAATTTCCATTTTGAGTTTGGCTGCACTTACTTTGACACTTCTTAAAAATGCAAAATGTTGCACTTAAAAAAATGGAGCAAGTATATTGTTTACTTTTTTGGTTGGATCACCGGTGTAGATTGCCTTAATAATATTATGGTTTATGCAAGTCAGTAACATGCACCCATGGCAAGTGATATAAGGCTAAGATTAAGAATAATAATAATAAAGTCAGTAATATTATGGTTTATGCAAGTCAGTAGCATGCACCTAACTAAACCCTAACTTCTAACCCTACCCTAAGGCCTAACCCTAAACCTAACCCAAACCTCCCCCACCATACCACCACCCCTGCAGCCCCCCACACTAGCAGCTCCCCCCTCCCCCACCCCGGAAGCCCACCACCCCTCCCACCCCCCGCAACCCCCTCTCCCACCCCCCGCAGCCCCCCACTCGATTCTACCCTTCCCCCACCCCCATCGATTTCCGCAACCTTCCCCCAACCCCCGTCGCGATCCCATAAATCGATTTTCGTGGAAGTGGAACAACCTAGTCACGAGCCCAAAAATCGACGGAGGTGAGGGGAGGGTTACGAAAACCAACGAGGGTGGGGGAGAGGTGGGGAAATCGAGTGGGGAGGCTGCGAGGGGCGGGCGAGGGGGCTACGGGGGGATGCAAGGGTGGTGGAAGGAGGGAGGGTTGGTGGGAGGGTGCGGGAGGGTTAGGGTTAGGGTTAAGGGTTAGGGTTTAGGGTTATGGTTTGGGGTTAGGGTTTAGGGTTAGGGTTAGAGGTAGGGGTTTGGATTAGGGTTAGGGTTAGAAAATTAGGGTTCATGACTAACGGCGGTTAACGTCGTTAGTCATTAAAGGTATTTGGGTGTATTATCGTGAAACTGAGGGGTACCCGGTGTATTTTCAAAAGTGCGAGGGTACCTCATGAATTTTATGAAAACTGGGGGGTACTTGTTGAAAAAACCGTTAAGTTTAACTAAGCATTAATTTTATGAGACTTTGAGTATAAGGTAGACATTCGTCGGTGTCAGTTCGGATGAGTCAAATATTTATGGGATCCAACCCCGACCCTCTTCTGACTCAGAGTCTGTAATCCACTGTAAAATTATGGATTTTATAAATATCTTTTAATATATAGTTATTTATATTTAAATATATTTTAGCATTTTAATGATTTATTTCTTCAAAGGTTAACTATTTGAAAGTCAAAGGAATTATTTTAATGATTTATTTCTTCAAAGGTTAACTATTTGAAAGTCAAAGGAATTATTTTAATGATTTATTTAAGTCAAATATTTTATTAAAGTCATGCTTTGAAAGTATTTGAAATGTTTGAAATACTTATTGGATTTGAAAAAGGATTTTTAAGTGGGTGTGAGGAGCCCAAACACTCTTAGATTTGGAAAAGGATTTATAATACTAGCCCAATTACCTTTTCCTTAGCCCACAAGGGAAAATCTATATAAACCCCATAAACCCCAAAATTTTCCACACAAGCTATTTTCTCTCTCCTCTTTCCTCCCACAATTTCGGTAACCCTAATTCTTTTTCTCTCTCTTCGATTTTTCGTCCTAGCTCTTTCGGCCTTCTCGTCGCTGCTTCGGCGGCCTGCCACCCATCCACCATCATCGACCGCCTGAAGCGGTCGTTGTCGGCCGTCACTGCCCGTCGGCATTCCTTCCTCGTTTCTTCCTTTGCTTTGGTTTATTTCTTTTCTTCCTCCTCAAGTTTTATTCAAAGTTTGTATCTTTAAAGTTTGTATTGATTTATTCATGTTTAAAAGTTATAGTGTAATGATTTATTATTGAATTTAAGTTATATAATATATGTATTGAAGAAATAAAATTCAGATTGGCATATTTGAGTTTAAAGTACATTTTAATTATCAAAGCATGAATTTTTAGGGTTTTGAAAGTTAGAAAAACCTTGTAGTTATTATAAGTTATGAAAGTAGTTACCTTTATGTTTCTAAGCATGTTTGAATATGTTTTAAGGGAGTTTTAATTCATGTTATGTTGCTGGAAATTTAAAGGAAGAGCTCTTAAGGTGTTTTATGATGGATTTTAACCACTAGTGTAGTAGGTATTACGCTAGGAGGTTAAGTAATCAAGTTTTATTATTTGGAAAGGTTTTAAACATGTTTAAGAGGGTTTTAAAGTATTTTATTATTGATGTAAATTCATGAAGGATTGATTATGAATTTATATTGGTTATTTTAGGCGGAGAATTCTCTCTAGGCGATTTTTAAGACTGTTAAAGTGGCATATCAGTTTGTCTACACAAGGTACTTACATACCTATGTGTTGATTGATGTAGTATCATGGAGAATTATGTAGTATCATGTCTTGGAACTATGTTGAGTTCATATATGATATCTATTATGTTGGATTTTGCATGTTTTATGCTAATGTGTGAACATGTTAAATATGAGATTTATATTATGAGATTTATATCATGGTTGTATGGAAGATTGATGCAAACATGTTGGTTGTGAACTTTATTTTATTAATTCACATGGGGGAATTAATATATTTATTAGTATTGGATCATGATTGATCATTGTTCCCTTTTGAGTATTTCACTGCTTTATAAGGACCGATGTCCTTATTTGGTAAGTTGATATTTTTATACCTATGAAAGGTAATTTGGTTGTTGGCTAGGTTCAACAAATAAGAAGGATTGGATTAAAGTTGAAAGTAATCTTGGATTGTTAAGTTGTGTGATCACTTATCTAATCCTAAGGTAAAAATGGAAGTTTGTAATTGTTCATTGATTATGATGTTTGTTTTACTTGTGAGTCATAACAAGTTATAACTGGTAAATCATGTAAAGTGAAACTGGATAGCAATAGCTTTAGACTGGTGCACGTCTGAAGTGTTGGACAATTAGGAGTTCGGGTACATGGTGAGCGTGCCATGGCTTTTTCTGGGGCCGGATTGATCACCTTGTCCTGTTTTATTTAAAAAGGTTCCTCGATATCGTAGATCATGGGAATACGGAGTCGCGCCTGTATTTCGTCCTCCAAAGGGAATTATGGTTTTAGTTAGACAACTCGGTCCATTGACTATTCCATTTAAAGTAATAAGAATGTTGTTAAATTTTAGTTTAGTAAAAGTTATAAATAAGTTATTATACTATTATTTATTTCTGCCTACTATTTATTAGTACAGTTTTTTTCACCATATACCCTGACAAATTTTTTTTTGCACCCTATACCCTCGCAAGTTTCCAAATTCACCATATACCCTTGACGTTTTAAAAATACATCAACTTGCCCTTATGACTAACGGAAGTCTAACACCGTTTGTCATTAACCCTTAATTCCCCCTCTAACCCTAATTAACTAACCTAAACTAAACCTAACTCTAACCCTAACCCCTAATCTAATACCCTAACCGTAGCCACCCACCCACCACCCTCCCACCACCCCACCTCTCCCCTCACCACCCACCCACCATCCCTCCCCCCCACCCCACCTCTTTCCCCCACCACACCAAACACCCCCGCAGCCCCCCCTCCCCCTTTCCCTACCCCCCCGCAGCCCCTCCCCTCCCCTTCCCCCGCAACCGCGCACACCCCCTCCCCTTCCCCGCAAACGCCGCTCAACCCCCCTCCCCTTCCCTTCCCCCGCAAACGCGCTCGGCCCCCTCTTCCCCCTTCCCCGCAATCATCGCGCAACCCACCCTCCCCTCCCCTTCATCCGAAATGAAAAAAAAAAAATCGATCGGCAGGGGTTTCGGGGGTGCGCGAAGGGAAAGGAAGGGGGAGGGGAGGGTTGGCGGCCTTGGGGAAGGGGTGCGGGGTGGGGAAAGGGGAGGGGGTTGGGTGGCGGGCGTGGGTGGCTAGGGGTAAGGGGTGGGGGAGGGGTGGTGGTTAGGGTTAGGGTATTAGATTAGGGGGTTAAGGTTAAGGTTTGACTTAGGTTTAGGTTAGTTAATTAGATTACGAGGGGATTAGGGCAAAATGACTAACGGAAATCTAACACCGTTAGTCATAAGGGCAAGCTGATGTATTTTTTAAAATGTCAAGGGTATATAGTGGATTTGGAAACTTGCGAGGGTATACGGTGCAAAAAAAAATGTCAGGGGTATATGGTGAAAAAACCGTTATTAGTATCATGTTAGGATTGTTTACTTGTTTAGTATGTAGTACTCAGGTTTGTTATGATTACGTGCTTTTGTTGTGTATGTTGATCACGGCTTTGCCATATTGATCCTGTGATGACCCATTTCGGTGAGCAATCTCTAGGGATCAATAGTGCATTGTCCATCTACAGATTTGAAGATGATGCATCATTAGGATCGGGATTGGAGAGCTTGTGTAGTTTATTTACAGTACTTTTGAGTTATACTTTTCGTAATTGGTTTAGTTTGGTTTTAAGGTTGACTTTGGTTTTGTTGGTTGGTTTTGGAGTTGACTTTGTTATTGACTAAGTTTTATTTATAAAGTTTATTATTATTATTTTCCGCTGTAAAATTCTGAATAAGCCGATACTTTTTTACACGGGAGATAATACTTTGATAATTCTCTATGTTTTATATTAAAAAAGTATTTTAGAAAAGAGAGAATTGTAGGGGTGTTACAAAGTGGTATCAGAGCTTAAGGTTTTTATTGGCCTTTCGTGCCAACTTTAAGTCTTTAGGCGCCTGACTAGCTAGTTACTCAAAACGAATTTCTTAGATTTGACTCCTACTTATTCATGGTATTTAAATTACCTTTGAAAAGTCTTTTTCAAGATTCTAATATTATTTCGAGTCGAATTTTTTTTAAGGGGGTCCGGAATTTTTTTATTTTTTTTTATATTATGAGGTCCGAATTTTATTTATTTATTTTTCTTATTATGTTCGAAATTTTCGAACCACATTTTTTTCGGTTCCTTCCAAATTCGAAAAATTATTTATTTAAATTATTTTCAATACTCTAGTTTATTTTACGGTTTTTTCACCATATATCCTTGACAAATTTTTTTTGCACCATATACCCTTTCAACTTTCCAAATTCACCATATACCACACCTTTCAAATAATACATTCACTTACCCTTTTGACTAACGGTGTTAGACTTTCGTTAGTCATTAACCTCTAATCCCCTCTAACCCTAATTAACTAACCTAAATTAAACCCTAACCCTAACCCTAATCTAATTCACTTTGGGCCCTAACCCTAACCACCCTTCCCCCACCCCTTACCCCCACTGCCACATCACCCCTCACCATCACCACCACCACCTCATCACCACCACCCCCTCCCCTTCTCCGGTGACCCCCTCCCCATCCTCGCCGACTCCCCTCCCCTTCCCCCCGCTGAATCGCACCCCCGAACCCTAAAAAATTCGAAATTCGAAACTTGCAACAATTCGTGCTTCGAGTTGATGCAGGTTTTCGAACTTTAAAGGAGTATCAATGGCGAAAGTTTCGATTCGGGAGGGCGTGAAGGAGTTTCGATTCCTCGCAAAATTTCGGGAGAAACGAGATTCTTCATCAAATAAAGCATGAATTGCTGCGCGACGGCGGGGAAGGGGAGGGGGCGCGGCGACGACAGGGGAAAGGGAAGGGCCGCACGATGACGGGGCAAGGGGAGGGGCTGCGCGACGACGGGGCAAGGGGGATGTGGGGCTGCGGGGAAGGTGGCGGGGGGCCGGGGGAAGGGGAATGGAGAGGGTGCCGGGGAGGGGGGGCTGTTGGAGTGGTGGTGCGGTGGGGCTGGTGGGTGGGGGGTGGGGGTAAGGGGGTGGGGGGTTGGGGGAGGGGTGGGGGTGTTAGGGTTAGGGCCAAAAGTGTATTCGGGTTAGGGTTGGGTTAGGGTTTAATTTATGTTAGTTAATTAGGGTTATAGGGGGGATTAGAGGTTAATGACTAACGAAAGTCTAACACCGTTAGTCAAAAGGGTAAATGGATGTATTTTTTAAAAGGTGGGGGTATATGGTGAATTTGGAAAGTTGAAAGGGTATATGGTGAAAAAAATAATTTGTAAGGGGTATATGGTGAAAAAACCGTATTTTATTATTTTATGAGAGATGGGTTGTATAGGAAGGGCATATAGGATAGAAATATTATATGTTTGCATTAAATAGTTAGTTCAGCATGACTATATTTTTCTTCCCTGCTAACTGTTTAAGTTATTCCTATGCTCTATGTTGTTGGTTATTCTTGTGTATTGTTTATTGTTGAGATTATACATTAAGTGGGAGTACCAATTGCTTATAGAAGTTATAGATTCCTAGCCATGTATGAAAGAGAAGATACTAGAGTAGGGAGCTAGTACAACCCTATTGTGCTGGGTGCTGATGAGAGTGATGGAGATTATGAGTTTAATGATGATAACTATATCGAACTAGAGTTCATTATGCGTAATGTATTAAGAGCAGGCATGCCTGATAATGATGATGAGATTCTTCATGAGTTTGACCGTGCTAGAGGGCAGACCAGAAGTGATATTTAACACGCCGTTATGAGACCATATAGTGATTCTGAGTCAGAGGAGGACGAGCCTCAACCTAAACGAAGATCCAAGAGATTTAGAAGATATCTTTATTATAATACTGAAGACATTAATGAATTTATAGATGAGCTTTTCACTCCAGAGAACTACAGGGAATCAAAGGATAGGACTCATGATGTTTCACCTTAGATTATTTATTTATTCATTTATGCTTTAAAGAATAATGTCGGATAATTCGTCTAGTAGTGGTTTAAATTTATTTCATAGTACCTTTATTTTATTTTAGCAAAAAGTACAATATTATGGTTTAGAAAAAAATTGTTATTAGCATCTTTTGAGGCATAAAAGTTAAATATTTAGTTACCCAAGTGAGCAAGAATTTATTTTGGCACGCGAATGGGAATATTTTTATTTATTTGTTATGATTAAAGTTTTATTCATGATTCCTAAACAGTGTGTTCTTGATGTGAATATTCTTCATGGATGATTATTGATGATATGATTATTTATAATATTGTTGTAACTTCATGAGAAATTGTTTGTTGATGCGATCTTTATAGTCAAATCAAATGTTGCCTTCGTAGAGAATGGCATGTAAGTATGTATCGAACCTAAAGTAGAGTACGTTAATTTCAGGTTGCGCACTAGAATGGCAAACAACATTAACGACTTAGCTGCTGCTATTCGCCTTTTGGCGGCGAGATTGACTCAGGAGAGATCTGAGCGTCCCGATTCTGCTGGGGACATGTTTGAGATACTAGCCAAGGTTAAACCACCATACTTTTAAGGGGCATGTTGATCCTACCTTTTTAGAGAACTGGATTAGAGAGTTTGAGAAAATCTTTGGGGCTGTGAATTGTCCTGAGAATATGAGAGTAGGTCAGGCTGTGTTGTACCTAAAGGATGAGGCTTATTTGTGGTGGGGAGAAAATGGGGCTAGACTTAGTGCTGCTGAGGGATTCAATTGGGATTCTTTTGTTACTGCCTTGAGAGGGAAGTTTTATCCTGCTTTTATGAGGAAACAGAAAGCCCAAGAGTTTATCAACCTTAGGATAGGGAGTATGACCATCTCTGAGTACTATAGCAAATTCATAGCACTGTCGAGGTTTGCACCTGAGGTAGTAGCCACTGAGGAATTAAAGGCTCAAAGGTTTGAACAAGGTTTGACTGAGGAAATCCAGCTGGGTTAGGAGGTGAAACTTTTTCATCCCTAGATATTGTATATGGGAGAGCCGCCCACATTTATGGTCTTCAGTCGAGGCGTGATAAGAAGAATGTTGTAGTGGGTGAGAAAAGAAAGGATTTCAATGCTGGGGGAAATCAAGGGAATTTCAAGAAGAACATGAATGGGAATGGGAATTTCCAAGAGAGGAATAATCAGGGCTACAACAATAAGGGTCAATTTAAGAGAGTGTACCACATAACTAGGGTTTTAGGATTAGGATTTTCTTAGGGCTATTACAAAATGATTTTGGGCTTAGCTCGTTTGATTACTCTTCCTTCAGATCATATCAATCAAGACGACGATATGTTTCATCATTGGGTACTCAATGTGGAGACACGATTTTGTGTCTACAGATGCAGTTAGATTAAACAATTAATCTAACTCGATCATTCATCCACCAGCTACCTACCAACCCACCACCCATCCACAATCCCGACCACCACCATTACCCACTTGCCGCCGTTCTTTACCGACCACCAGCAACACCACCGCTGCTGCCGTCATTCTTTTCGAACCACCACCAACACTATTGTTGCTATTCTATCACGAACACCACCGTCATTGTCGCTAATCTCAACAACGGAAAATTCATGACCAATTTCTACTGTATTTCACAAATAAAAAAAAAAAAAAACATAAAGAGTAACAATGGCAAAAACCAAAAAAAGTTTTGAAATGAGGAAGCTTATTTGGGTTTGAAATTTTGATTTATGTTTCTACCAAGCTCGTCCGGTTTATTTTAGTTTTGCTAGTACTAATTTGGAGGAAGGTGAGAAGGAAAAGAAGGAGAGGTGGAGAGAGAAGGAGGGGGGAGGATAGAGGAGGAAGAGGGGGGAGAAATCTTGAGAAGATGATTATGGTGGAAAAAAGTAGAGGTGATCAAAACGCAGGCTGGGCGGGATTCCGGCCGAGCCACGCAACGGGTCGGGCCAAATTAATGTTGCCTAAAGCCCGCTTTTTCGGGCCAAAAATAGTGGGCTTTTCGGGCCAAAATTTAAATTAGAATGTCATTTTTGGCTTGTCCAAAACCTGACCCAAACCATAATATCCGGGCCAGGCCCGAAACCCAGCCAAATATTATGCCAAAGTCCAGGTATTTTTCGTGCGGGAAACCTTTCATTAGTTCTAGAAAAAAGCACGCTTTGAAGCCCACTCTAATACCTAACAATATACATCCAAGGAAGTGAATTTCACACCATAAACACTTGGATTTCCTGACAATATACATCCAAGGAGGTGAATTTTACACCATAAAATTAGAAAATGACATATGACAATCCAATCCCGGAAAATAACCCCATCTTCTCCCACCACCGCCAGTATATGTAAGACCCGAAGAATCTATACGAATATATTAAAAGGCGTTACTAAACAAGGAACTACGCCACGTGGCGCTCTGCCTTTGAGAGTTTATCTCATGTACTCCACATACAATAAAAAAAATTAGAAAATGCATGCTATGAGATTTGATCCCGTGACTTTAAACTTATATACTAAAGTCCTAATTACTAAACCAAGTAATGTTTGGTGTTGTAATTTTAAAGTAAAATACAAATAAATGAAAATTATAATTACCCGGGGCACAGCCGCGGCCTAAAAACTAGTTAGACTTGTTATTGCCTACAGTAGAATTTGCAGCTTTCTGGGTGTCTCCTTCATCCATCTTTTTACCTAAATCTTTCACCATCTCAAACCCAACAACAAACGGTACCATTTGATCACCCCACCTTTCGATATCATCGACGAATCGCCAGTTTGATTGGTTGAGATGAGAGAGGGGCTGAGATGAGAGTGGGGGTTGAGTTGAGGAGAGAGAGAGAGAGAGATGGATGAGATGAAAAAAGGGGGTTGGGTGAATTGATTAATTAATGTTGTGTAGGTTGGTGGATGATAAATTATTATGTTGTTGGGAAATTAAGTAATGACATTTATGTAAATAAATAGAACAAAAAAAATTTCCATTTTGAGTTTGGTTGCACTTACTTTGACACTTCTTAAAAATGGAAAATGTTGCACTTAAAAAAATGGAGCAAGTATATTGTTTACTTTTTTGCTTGGTTCACCGGTGTAGATTGCCTTAATAATATTATGGTTTATGCAAGTCAGTAACATGCACCCATGGCAAGTGATATAAGGCTAAGATTAATAATAATAATAAAGTGGAACTTTAGAATAGAAGGGGACATGAGCCTAATATTTCTTTGGATGGTCAATCCAAAGTGCAGGAATTAATAAAGATATTCTAATCGGAGGTCCATCATAGAAGGTTTGCCTTTAGTTACATTCGATATAGATGGTATACATGTTTTCCGAAAGTCTATATACAAAGCTCACTTAATTACAAAAAAAACACTCCATTCAAATGACAAGAACCAAACAAAAGCAACTTGTTAGAAGTGTAAACTGAGGTTTTCCTTAGCTAAAGAAGTGCTTAATATTGCCAAGGATGTTTTGTCTTTGTTAATGGAAAATTGATATTAAGGTTGGTACTTGGAATATCAATGGTTCAGACTTGAACTGGATTATGCATAATCCAACTCCAACCCTACAAGAAACCAAATAATAGATAAATCTTATATAATACAGATAATTTGATCATTACTATTTAATAATCATACAACAATAATTTAAGTTTACGGTTTTTTCACCAAGTACCCCCGAGTTTTCAGGAAATTCACGAGGTACCCTCACACTTTTGAAAATACACCAGGTACCCCTTAATTTAACGATAATATACCCAAATGCCCTTAATGACTAACATGTGTTAACCACCGTTAGTCTTAACCCTAATTAAACCCTAATTAGCCCAAATTAACCTAAATAAACCCTAACTTTTAACCCTACCCTAACGCCTAACCCTAACCCCTAACCCTAACCCTAACCCTAACCCTAACCTCCCCCACCCTCCCACCACCCCTACAGCCCCCAACCCCTACAGCCTCCCCCTCCCTCACCCCGGAAGCCCACCCCCTCTCCCCACCCCCTCCCCCCACCCTGAAGCCCACCCCCCTCTCCCACCCCCCGCAGCCCCCCCACTCGATTTCCCCACCCCTCCCCCACCCCCGTCGATTTTCGCAACCCCTCCCCCAACCCCCGTCGCGATCATCGATTTTCGTGGAAGTGGAACAACCCGGCCACGAGCCCGAAATCAACGGAGGTGAGGGGAAGGTTGCGAAAATCGATGGGGGGGGGAGAGGTGGGGAAATAGAGTGGCGGGCTGCGAGGGGGGGGGAGGGGGGTCATGGGGCTGGAAGGGTGGTGGAAGGGGGAGGTTGGTGGGAGGGTTAGGGTTAGGGTTAAGGTTAGGGTTAGGGTTAGGGTTAGGGGGTTAAGGTTTAGGGTTAGGGTTTAGGGTAAGGGTTAGAGGTAGGGGTTAGGATTAGGGTTAGGGTTAGAAAATTAGGGTTAATGACTAACGGCGGTTAACGTCGTTAGTCATTAAAAGTATTTGGGTGTATTATCGTGAAACTGAGGGGTACCCGGTGTATTTTCAAAATTGCGAGGCTACCTCATGAATTTTCTGAAAACTCGGGGTATTTGTTGAAAAAACCGTTAAGTTTAACTAAGCATTACTTTTATGGGACTTTGAGTATAAGGCAAACATTCGTCGGTGTCAATTCGGATGAGTCCGATTTCTTATGGGATCCAACCTCGACCCTCTTCTGACTCAGAGTCTGTAATCCCCCGTAAAATTATGGATTATATAAATATATTTTAATATATAGTTATTTATGTTTAAATATATTTTAGCATTTTAATGATTTATTTCTTCAAAGGTTAACTATTTGAAAGTCAAAGGAATTATTTTAATGATTTATTCAAGTCAAATATTTTATTAAAGTCATGCTTTGAAAGTATTTGAAATGTTTGAAATACTTATTGGATTTGAAAAAGGATTTTTAAGTGGGTGTGAGGAGCCCAAACACTCTTACATTTGGAAAAAGATTTATAATCCTAGCCCAATTACCTTTTCCTTAGCCCACAAAGGAAAATCTATATAAACCCCATAAACCCCAAAATTTTCCACACAAGCTATTTTCTCTCTCCTCTTTCCTCCCACAATTTCGGTAACCCTAATTCTTTTTCTCTCTCTTCGATTTTTCGTCCTAGCTCTTTCGGCCTTCTCGTCGCTGCTTCGCCGGCCTGCCACGCATCCACCATCACCGACCGCCTGAAGCGGTCGTTGCCGGCCGTCACTGCTCGTCGGCGTTCCTTCCTCGTTTCTTCCTTTGCTTTGGTTTGTTTCTTTTCTTCCTCCTCAAGTTTTATTCAAAGTTTGTACCTTTAAAGTTTGTATTGATTTATTCATGTTTAAAAGTTATAGTGTAATGATTTATTATTGAATTCAAGTTATATAATATATGTATTGAAGAAATAAAATTCAGATTTGCATATTTGAGTTTAAGGTAGATTTCAATTATCAAAGCATGAATTTTTAGGGTTTTGAAAGTTAGAAAAACCTAGTAGTTATTATAAGTTATGAAAGTTATTGCATTTATGTTTCTAGGCATGTTTGAATATGTTTTAAGGGAGTTTTAATTCATGTTATGTTGCTGAAAATTTAAAGGAAGAGCTTTTAAGGTGTTTTATGATGGATTTTAACCACTAGTGTAGTAGGTATTATGCTAGGAGGTTAAGTAATCAAGTTTAATTATTTGGAAAGGTTTTTAACATGGTTAAGAGGGTTTTAAAGTATTTTATTATTGATGTAAATTCATGAAGGATTGATTAAGAATTTATATTGGTTATTTTAGGCGGAGAATTCTCTCTAGGCGATTTTTAAGACTGTTAAAGTGGCATATCAGTTTGTTTACACAAGATACTTACATACCTATGTGTTGATTGATGTAGTATCATGATTTTAAGAAGGAGAATCATGTAGTATCATGTCTAGGAACTATGTTGAGTTCATATATGATATCTATTATGCTGGATTTTGCATGTTTTATGCTAATATGTGAACATGTTAAATATGAGATTTATATTATGAGATTTATATCATACTTGTATGGAAGATTGATGCAAACATGTTGGTTGTGAACTTTATTTTATTAATTCACATGGGGGAATTAATATATTTATTAGTATTGGTTCATGATTGATCATTGTTGCCTTTTGAGTATTTCATCGCTTTTATAAGGACCGATGGCCTAATTTGGTAAGTTGATATTTTTATTCCTATGAAAGGTAATTTGGTTGTTGGCTAGGTTCAACAAATAAGAAGGATTGGATTAAAGTTGAAAGTAATCTTGGATTGTTAAGTTGTGTGATCACTTATCTAATCCTAAGGTAAAAATGGAAGTTTGTAATTGTTTATTGATTATGATGTTTGTTTTACTTGTGAGTCATAACAAGTAATAACTGGTAAATCATGTAAAGTGAAACTGGATAGCAATAGCTTTAGACTGGTGCACGTCTGAAGTGTTGGACAATTAGGAGTTGGGGTACATGGTGAGCGTGCCATGGCTTTTTCTAGGGGCGGATTGATCACCTTATCCTGTTTTATTTAAAAAGGTTCCTCGATATCGTAGGTCATGGGAATACGGAGTTGCGCCCGTATTTTGTCTTCCAAATTAAGGGAATGCTGGTTTTAGTTAGACAACTCGGTCCATTGACTATTCCATTTAAAGTAATAAGAATGTTGTTAAAGTTTAGTTCAGTAAAAGTTATAAGCAAGTTATTATACTATTATTTATTTTTGCCTACTATTTATTAGTATCATGTTAGGATTGTTTACTTGTTTAGTACGTAGTATTCAGCTTTGCTGATTACGTGCTTTTGTTGTGTATGTTGATCATGGCTTTGCCTTATTGATCATGTGATGACCCATTTCGGTGAGCAATTTCTAGGGATGAATAGTGCATTGTCCATCTACATGTTTGAAGATGATGCATCATTGGGAATGGGATTAGAGAGCTTGTGTAGTTTATTTACAGTACTTTTGAGTTATACTTTTCGTAGTTGGTTCAGTTTGGTTTTAAGGTTGACTTTGGTTTTGTTGGTTGGTTTTGGAGTTGACTTTGTTATTGACTAAGTTTTATTTATAAAGTTTATTATTATTGTTTTCCGCTGCAAAATTGTGAATAAGCCGATACGTTTTCACACGGGCGATAATACTTTGATAATTCTCTATGTTTATATTAAAAAGGAATTTTAGAAAAGAGATAATTGTCGGGGTGTTACAAAGTGGTATCAGAGCTTTAGGTTTTTATTGGTCTTTCGTGCCAACTTTAAGTCTTTAGGCGCCTGACTAGCTAGTTACTCAAAACGAATTTCTTAGATTTGACCTCCTACTTATTCATGGTATTTGAATTACCTTTGAAAAGTCTTTTTCAAGATTCTAACATTATTTCGAGTCGAATTTTTTTTTTAAGGCGGTCCGAAATTTTTTTTTTTTATATATTATGAGGTCCGAATTTTAAGTATTTATTTTTCTTATTATGTTCGAAATTTTCGAACCATATGTTTTTTTCGGTTCCTTAAAAATTCGAAAAATTATTTATTTAAATTATTTTCAATACTGTAGTTTATTTACGGTTTTTTCACCATATACCCCTGATAAATTTTTTTTTGCACCATATACCCTTTCAACTTTCCAAATTCACCTTTCAAAAAATAAATTCACTTACCCTTTTGACTAACGGTGTTAGACTTTCGTTAGTCATTAACCTCTAATCCCCCTCTAACCCTAATTAACTAACTTAAATTAAACCCCAACCCTAACCCTAATCTAATACACTTTGGGCCCTAACCCTAACCACCCTTCTCCACCCCTTACCATCACTGCCACATCACCCCCTTACCACCACCGCCACCACCTCCTCACCACCACCCCCTCCCCTTCTCCAAGTGACCTTCTTCCCCCGCCGACCCCCCTCCCCACCACCCCCCGAATCCCCCATCCCCACTCCCCCACAACCCCCTCTCCCTCCCCCACTCCCCCGCAACCCCCCTCTCCCTCCCCACTCCCCCGTAACCCCGCCCCCTTCCACTTCCCCCGTTGAATCGCACCCCCGAACCCTAAAAAAATTCAAATTTCGAAACTTGCAACAATTCGTGCTTGATTTGATGCAGGTTTTCGAACTTTGAAGGAGTATCAATGGCGAAAGTTTCGATTTTGGGAGGGCGTGAAGGAGTTTCGATTCCTCGCAAAATTCTCGGGAGAAAAAAGACTCTTCATCAAATCAAGCACGAATCGGCTGCGCGACGGCGGGGAAGGGGAGGGGGGCTGTGCGACGACGGGGAAAGGGGAGGGGGGGCGCGCGACGACGGGGGAAGGGGATGGGGGTTGCGGGGAGGGTGGAAGGGGTTCAGGGGAAGGAGGAGGGGAGGGGGTTGTTGGAGTGGTGGTGCAATGGGCTTTGGTGGGCGGTGGGGGGCCGGGTAAGGGGGTGGTTGGGGTGTTAGGGTTAAGGCCCAAAGTGTATTAGGGTTAGGGTTGGGTTAGGGTTTAATTTAGGTTAGTTAATTAGGGTTATAGGGGGGATTAGAGGTTAATGACTAACGGAAGTCTAACACCGTTAGTCAAAAGGGTAAGTGGATGTATTTTTTGAAAGGTGGGGGGTATATGGTGAATTTGGAAAGTTGAAAGGGTATATGGTACGAAAAAAAAATTGTCGGGGGGTATATGGTGAAAAAAACCGTATAATTTATGTATTGAAGAAATAAAATTCAGATTTGCATATTTGAGTTTAAAGTATATTTTAATTATCAGAGCATGAATTTTTAGGGCTTTGAAAGTTAGAAAAACCTAGTAGTTATTATAAGTTATGAAAGTTATTGCCTTTATGTTTCTAAGCATGTTTGAATATGTTTTAAGGGAGTTTTAATTCATGTTATGTTGCTGGAAATTTAAAGGAAGAGCTTTTAAAGTGTTTTATGATGGATTTTAACCACTAGTGTAGTAGGTATTATGCTAGGAGGTTAAGTAATCAAATTTTATTATTTGGAAAGGTTTTAAACATGTTTATGAGGGTTTTAAAGTATTTTATTATTGATGTAAATTCATGGAGGATTGATTATGAATTTATATTGGTTTTTTAGGTGGAGAATTTTCTCTAGGCGATTTTTAAGACTGTTAAAGTGGTCGATAAGTTTGTGTACACAAGGTACGTACATACCTATGTGTTGATTGATGTAGTATCATGATTTTAAGAAGGAGAATTATGTAGTATCATGTATAGGAACTATGTTGAGTTCATTATGATATCTATTATGTTGGATTTTGCATGTTTTATGCTATTGTGTGAAATGTTTAATATGAGATTTATATTATGAGATTTATATCATGGTTGTATGGAACATTGATGCAATCAAGTTGGTTGGGAACTTTATTTTATTAATTCACATGGGGGAATTAATATATTTATTAGTATTGGATCATGATTGATCATTGTTCCCTTTTGAGTATTTCACTGCTTTATGAGGAACGAGGGCCTTATTTGGTAATTTGATATTTTTATACCTATGAAAGGTAATTTGGTTGTTGGCTAGGTTCAACACATAAGAAGGATTGGATTAAAGTTGAATGTAATCTTGGATTGTTAAGTTGGCGATCACTTATCTAATGCTAAGGTAAAAATGGAAGTTTGTAATTGTTGATTGATTATGCTGTTTGTTTTACTTGTGAGTCATAACAAGTAATAATTGGTAAATCATGTAAAGTGAAACAGGATAGCAATAGCTTTAGACTGGTGCACGTCTGAAGTGTTGGACAATTAGGAGTTGGGGTACATGGTGAGCGTGCCATGGCTTTTTCTAGGGCCAGATTGATCACCTTGTCCTGTTTTATTTGAAAAGGTTCCTCGATATCGTCGGTTATGGGAATACGGAGTCGCACCCGTATTTTCGTCTTCCAAAGGGAAGGCTGGTTTTAGTTAGACAACTCGGTCCATTAACTATTCCATTTAAAGTAATAAGAATGTTGTTAAAGTTTAGTTCAGTAAAATTTATAAGCAAGTTATTATAATATTATTTATTTCTGTTTACTATTTATTAGTATCATGTTAGGATTGTTTACATGTTTAGTATGTAGTACTCAGCTTTTTGCTGATTACATGGTTCTGTTGTGTATGTTGATCATGGCTTGCCTTATTAATCCTGTGATGAACCATTTTGGTGAGCGGTCTCTAAGGATCAATAGTGCATTGTCCATCTACAGGTTTGAAGATGATGCATCACTGGGATCAGGATTGGAGAGCTTGTGTATTTTATTTACCGTACTTTTGAGTTATACTTTTCGTAGTTGGTTCAATTTGGTTTTAAGATTGACTTAGGTTTTGTTGGTTGGTTTTGGAGTTGACTTTGTTATTGACTAAGTTTTATTTATAAAGTTTATTATTATTGTTTTTCGCTGCAAAATTCTAAATAAGTCGATACGTTTTCAGACGGACGATAATACTTTGATAATTCTTTATGTTTTATATTAAAAAGGTATTTTAGAAAAGAGAGAATTGTCGGGGTGTTACAGAGTCGGACTCTTTAAACGAAGTCAGACACAAACTTTTTTTTTCGGAGCTAGCTCGGATTTTTTTCCTTCGGATCAGATCGGATCAAGGTCGGATCCAAACTGGATTGTCATCCCTTGTTGGTACCTTTACTTCTGCATAAATGATACGATCTAGTCAAGCTTAAAATAAACAAGTAACAGCATGCAACTTATGTCCGCAAAAATCTTGACAATATTAATGCATCTAATCTATGCAAATGGACTGTCTCCTTGAACAAAGTATGTCATACATATTTCAACAATAAATAGTGAACTACACTTTATTTGGATAAGAAGAAATGGAGAGAAAGGGGCCAAAGGAAAAGGGACTAGCGAACAAATTTCCTTGTTTGATAAAGGGTTGGATAAAGGAAGGGAAGAGATCCATTTTTTCCTTCGTCTTCAATAAACACTATCCCTCCAAAATTGGAGACACCTCTACCTTCCCCTTGCCTTTCTTTTCCTTCTCCCCTTCCATTCCCTTTCTATCTTGTTATTCAAACAAAGTGTTACTGAGCCACCACCTTGTTTCTCAACTCGCATATACAAGTATTGATTAAATCAGATAAAGGAACACTCTCATGACCACATGCATGGTCTATTTCCCACCCTTGGTATAGCTGTCTCTTAATGTGACTGTCCGGTTAAAAACCAATTTCTCTTGTGTGGAGTCCTTGTCCACAGCAAAGTAAACTAAAACGAGAAACCAAAATAATCAATTAAAAGAGCAAGAAACAGATATGTCGTGGGAAACTAAAGCACAAGAAGAAACAGGTTTGTCGTCAAGAACTAGCAAGGCTTTTGCATATTCATTACATGGCTCAGTGAGGGAACAAAGGGTGAGATTAGAGAATGATGGATTATGCGATTATTTTCATGGATTAGTTTGAGAAGAGTTATGAAAATGAAAAAAAAAATGCTTTGTAGGACTCTTTCCTTATATAAAAGCAGAGAGAATTGTTTGACGAATAGACCAAATAATACAAGTCACAAACAAAAGGATTGATATAATGGAAAGACAAAAAAAACATAGTAAGCGAAAGTAATGGAATCGAGATAATAGGCAGTTTTTTTTTTTTTTTGGGACACTTTAGAAAGGAAAGTGGAAAGATAATGGGGACAGAAAGAGTATTGAACATGATTAATACTCAAAAACGTTTGTGTCGTTTAAGCTATAATTCAGCAATTGAGAAGTCGTTGAACTTGAACATACCTAAACGTTCAAACTGAAATCTGTCACTGAGTACAGCAATCTGGAGTGAAGAAACTGCATATGCCTCAGCTATGACAATTTTTGTGTTGGGGTTTAAATCATCAAGCCAATTATCAAGCTCCGCGGGATTCTGAACAATCAGAAAAGAGTTTTGAGTAATAATTCATGTTGGTTATTATTGTAGACTGGAAACAAGTTCCAGCTCTACCTACCTCAGAAAGGAAAAGTCTTTCGAAAAGCCTGACTTCCACTTTAAGTGGATTAACACCAGGGAAAGGCTCACCAACCCAGTGGAGGACACCCTGTAAAATTATTATTAAAAAATCAGCCATAAATCCTACAAGTTCAACATAAGAAAAGACATAGCCATACATGTAATGAGAGGACAAACCTTTGGTTTCGTTTTCTTCTCTGGGTCATACTCAGCACAATCTCAATAATCGTTTCATTGTCATCACCAATAATTACATCTGTGCACCTAATCGGAAATCCATATCTGCATGTGTGCACAGTACTTGAGATATTTGTCCAGTTGCTAGGGCATAATACTTTAGGTTCTTTCTTACCTCAACAAGACAGACTTCCCAGGAGCAAGTCCATAATAATCTTTCGAGTCTTTCATCCGAAAATCAGATCTTTCTATGTATACAACATTAGAAAATGGTACCTGCGTTGAAGTCATAAACACACCATTCTTCAGGCATCTCAAACAATAAGATACAAGTGTCAAAAAATATATAGCAAAAGGTTGACGAGATAGCGGAAACAGGCTGCTCTTGCTTGAAGTTCATCAATAAGACATCCTTCTAAAAATATAATAGAAACAAAGATAACACTGACCTTGTACAATGCTGAGGTATCATCAGTTTGAGCATCTGGCCACTTCTTAGCATCAAGTTCAATAACTTTACCAGCTTCTAGGTTGGTGATAACAACCTTAAATGGAAGAAAATATAAGACAAATGATCGATATTGAGCTTTAGGGAATTGATCGAAACAGATATCCAAACCTTTACGGGATGTAAGACCACCATTGCGCGAGCAGCTGATTTATTTAGCTCTTCTCTAATATGGTATTCAAGGCGATCTAACCGAATTAGACTAGAGTCACTGCAGCGAAGAGAAATGGGAGTCACATAACACAATAAATCTCTCCTTCCCATCTAAGTGTCTCTCATCGTATTAATGACCCCAAATGATAGTCTACTTCCATTTTCTAGAGTAAAATTTGTTAAAAATGATACTTCCTCTAGTCTTCTTCTATTGCAACACATACCTGTTCCGGTAGTTTCATATCTATTGCAACATTTCCTCTTTTGATAACAAAAGCTACCCAATTGGACTACATTGCCCTTATTAAGTCTACTTAATTCCATCATTAATTACCCACCAATCTATTACATGGGTTGTTTTTGCCAACCTCCACTACCTATATAGATTCCTTAAAAAGGTGTGCCCGGACTTCCTTTGTTTTTTTAGTTCTACCATTTTGACGTTTGACACTATTCCCAAATTTCACTTTCACCATCTATCTTGTGTTATTTATATGTAAGGAAAAACAGTGGTGGATCCAGAAATATTAGGTAGTGCATTTAAAGGTAAACATAAGCTAATAAGACCAATGAATTTGGTTACACATAATAAAATCCAAATATCTTTGTCTAAATTACAGATCGCAAATCATTTTTTCTTTGACATATTACTTTGACGTGGCGAGAAGTAGGGAATTTAATATCACTTTCTTAGATGAGAAGGTCATATCCATGTAGATTAGTTTTCGAGAAAATGCGTTGAACAAAACGGGATCAAGATTTTGAAAAGCTTTCAAAGAAGATATTAATGAAGTTGTTTCGCTACGGCTTCTTTAAATCTGTTAAAGGTATTAATGGGCTAATTAGAGTTTACAATCAAAATTATTAAATAACTAGCTTTGATCCCAATCGATGCACTAGCTAAAACATAAATAACAGTAGATAATCAGATGAAGGAAAAACAAAGCAAACAATATAAAGGGAAAAAAAAGAGTAAAAGAAACAAAATAGGACTAAAAGTAAAGGAGGGAGCTTGTCTGAAGACCGACTAGCATTACACTTCTTTGTTCTTAGCGGTCCAAAAAGAACGGGCTAACTCCATTTTTCCTTATAATTTCTTTCGCATGTTATTTATATCTTAGTTCTCTGACTTTGTTTAGTTTAACCCACTGAACCCATATTAGATCCGTCCATGAGGAAAAACATAATCATGTGGAATCTTTGTTAGATTTTAGTCGATATATAATTTCAAAATATCCACTTTTTATAATTTTTACTTATGTATAATTTAATATATTAATGCTTAAAGTTTTGCTTTGTTAAACATGCAAAATAGAAATGGTAAAACTAAAAAAAAAAAGGAGGAAGTATATTGCAATAAAAAAAATGGAGGAAGTATGAATTATAACAAATATGTGCAAAATAATACGATCAGAGCTATTTGCTCTTTAACAATACAACCTTTACACTATATGTGCAACATTACACAAGGATCAACACTAGGAGAATATTTTGGGAATAGCAAAGCTTTAGATGGTATGCGTATGTTAGAGGTTTATATTCTCCCAGTACAACATAAAGAAAAAATTATTCTAAAATTAAGAAATACATACAAAAACTTTAAATGATAGAATTTTTCTTGTAAAAAAAAAGTATAAGATCGCTCTTTTAATTATAAAACATTATATGAAAATACAAAATGTATGGTTTAAGATATGAAAATTAAATAAGAATGCTTTTGAAAATAAAAAATATTTATTTAATAAAGAAAATCCAAAACTGAAATCGTTATACTCCCTCCATTCCTTATTGATGTTTGTAGTTTGACTTGCATATCTTTGACTATTATTATATGTAATTACGTATTACTAAAAAAACATAAAAATTTGATATTATTGAAGTACTCATTGATACGAATCAAATAAGACCCTACATGACTATGTTTAAAAATTTAGAAGATTCTATTGAATTATTAACAATGCCAAGTTTCCAAGTAGGAACATCGATAAGGAACAGAAAGTAAGTAGATTTCTACATTTGTTTTGTTCAAGTTTTATTTTTTCAAATATATTTTGAAAAGAAAAATCCGAAACCTTTTCTTCTTATCTCTTAATTTAAATTTTAAAATAGTCTTCAAATGTTTTAGTGTTTTCCCGCCAGAATATTGTCGTGGTGATCCCTGTACTATATTGCACAACCAGGGGAAATGTTTTAGTGTTTAGAGCAAATAGTTCACGTTGTATTATTTTCCACATCGGAAATAGTTCATAAAATTTTAACCAATTGCCTACTTTAACACTAAACTTTAAACTATTTAAGTAAAGTACAAGAAGATAATGTGATATTTATTTTGCCAAAATAGTAGTATGCATAGCTAGATCCTCAATCACCAAAATTAGCTTACAAAATCTATCAGGGGCAAAACAAATAACCAAGAAGAAACATCACAAGTCTCACCTTCTAGTGATTCCAATACCCCTAACAAAGGTATTAATTGCTGTTGCTGACACCCCTCTACGGCGCAAACCAGCAAGTGTCATCAATCGAGGATCATCCCACCCATCAACATACTTCTCAGTAACAGGACAATTAAGCTGTAAAAGACACACTAATCAGAGTAAGTCATATTGTCATAAGGCTGAAAAATTTGACATGATTTTGATGGATCAAACTCATCAGCAATCATTATATATTTTTTAACAATTAACAGGAATCAGTATATTGAAAAGCTTACTTTTCTCTTTGACATCACTGTGTCATATTCAACCGTGAGTACTCCCATACATAAGGCATATATAAGCCAAGTACATGCAATAACCAGTAATATGACGCCCGCCGTGTCTCAAATTCCAATGTACAGAGCTGCATTAAAAATTGAAGCTCTATAATGAACTAAAGGATACCACGTACTAAAGAGAGAGGTACAAGATCATTATTAAGTATTGAAATGAACCTAACTGACATTAGAGGTTGAATCACATGCTATATATATATTGAAGACAGCATGATATAACTGCAAAATAATCCTGGCAAAATTATAAAAAAGAAAAAAAAAAATCATGCCCTTCTACCCAGAAATACTAAACAGCGATCACAGTTTTTAGAGGACTTGAAATATACATATTGTCAATTAGAAATAGATATTCGCACTTCCGAAATATCTTCCTGCAGGCTAATCTGCTCTTCATGAGAGAATGATGTACATAAACCTGGAATGTGAATATGATGACGTATGAAACAAAAGAACAAAAGTTCAAGCACGGGAATCAAAGAAATCTGCTGACCGACTTGATTGGCTACATATATGACTGTTGTGCGGTTCATTTGTGGAGCCATCAATGATGAGAAGCAACATCCAGATAAAAAGAGAGATCTCGTGTGCACAATTCTCAACAAATCAATCTTGCATTTGCTCTCTGCCTCTTGCTCGGTGATAGCCTACTAACAGGGTCTCGGACTCTCTCAGTTGATTTCACTACATTTAGCTCTTACATGCAGGCTCTACAATCTAGCATATCTTCTTCAATTCAGTAATTACCAGAGGATGATCAGCAATACTCTATCAGTGCATGACAAGAATTTCCATACTATAAACTTATTATTAGACAGTGTGCTTAAATCTCATGGTAGATACATATTCTTAGGTGCTCCCGAGCACATTTTTTTGCTCATTTGAATCTCTTTTTGTTCTTTTGATCAAACTTCAATGAGCAAAAAATTAAACGAGCAAAAGAAGTGCTTGAAAGCAGCTCGCTGTACGTGCTCCACTGCTCCTGGGAGCAAGATGGAAGGTTTATTATGATAGGTGACCAAAGACTCATAGTGGACTTCAACAAAGTACATAGATTGAGCTTTGACTTTTATGAGATAGGCACTCTATAAATTTTGGGCTCCTACGCTACTCAATGGAGATATTTGGAAAACTCACACTTGTTTGGGAAAAAAGCTACTTATGCAACCTTTGCTGCATAATGGAACTAGAAAATGTTATTTTTGTAATAGCTAAATTAAAGTGTTCTATAAACAGTTAGCACTAGATCTAGAAAATGTCATTCTTATAATAGCTAAATCAACCTCAGAGTTCTAGAAACAGTTGAGCCAGCTAAGGTTGGTTTAATAATGCACTAGTATGTATGAAATTACAATGAAGTAGATAGTGTGACATTGTGACAACACTGGCTCATATTTCGAGGGTGGAACAAAGCATGCAGATCGCAAATCATCACGAAGGATATATAATCCTTGTTTAGGGCAATCATATAGAATTGGTCAGCCAACTTACAAATGATGAGATCCTTGATGAAATTGATCGATCAGGATACGTACTTTTCACAATGCAAAGCAGTGGCACTTTTAGTCAACAGGTATTTGCGTACCTCATTGAGCTCTCCCTCAAACAATAACATTTATGCCTTGGTAGACGTACAAGGAACGAACATAAAGTTCGCAATGAGGAGTAAAACTCAGCTCTGAAGTTCAAAGCTCATATATTCATCAAAGTCGAATTACAACTATAAAGCTAGCAACTATTTTGAAAGGAGGCAACATCACACAGATTAAAACTCTAAAGAGCTTCTATTCTAGGCCATACATTACTTTAAAAGAAAGGGTAAGCATGACAAATCTTAACGATTTAACAAAGATCAGATGCGCCCTTAGCAAAGGCTTTGCAGTTCCACGCAGACCAGCTCCTGTTCAGCCCAGAAGCTACGATAGTCCAGAAGCTACAGTATCGCACAAAATGTGTCGATGCGCATTCCAGTTGGTGCGCCCACCTACCTATGTGGCTATCCATGATAGAGCCTTGATAACTTAGTTCTTAAAGGCACAAAGTCACGAAGGATCCCTAGAGCCTAGATGTAAGGAGAAGGCTCACACATCCCATAGTTGAAGGCTTGAAGCGCACGTTTCTAATCTATCTATATGGAAATTCAACTAAAAGAGTGCAGAGAATCAAACTAACACAAGGGAGGAAATAATAAAGACCAATAGAAAATGAATAAAAGGGTAAGTTGTATTGCTCAAAAACAAGGTCTCTTCCAAGATGCGAGTACAATCAAGGCTAAAAGTCTGGATACTCCTCAGTTCTTTTGGTTTAATTATACTATCATGGTTGTACTTTCTCTCTCTATGATGTGTATGTGTGCATATTCTCTCGCTAGAATTTAATATATTATATATGTCTCCTTTACATATCTCTGTATCCGAAAATTGGACACTACTTAGATGTCAACGCATGTCCTTATTTTGAATTCTGCCTGTCCAATTCTCGCCTTCTCAGAACCATAACCGAGTCGGGTACTCATATTTGAGTCCTAGTGTAATAGCCTATTACCATGGTAATGGATGATAATACAAACTCATGGAAAGACACACGTTAGGGGATGCATTATCGTTACTATGGACATTGACATCAGGTTTTTCCTTACAAAACTACACTAAAATTCATTACCATTAGTGCCATTTATAACCACCTACCAAACGTAAGTGTATTAAAATATTATAAGACTTAAAAGTAACAGATTTAAAAAGGAATGATCACATATGTTCAGTATACCAGCTAACCTTAAAAATCAAGCATGAGAGAGAGAGAGAAGGAGATCATATTGTATTGAGCACAGCTGCACATACCGAATGCGTTACATTTTCAAGAGAGTCTACGATGCAGTGCGCATAATCGTAGCTAGGGTAAATGCACCACTTATCTCCTGCTTTAGGATGAGGAGTAAAACTGCACAAAGCCCAAATGGAAAAATAAAGATAAGAAGGATGAGAGGGGGGGTGTTGTGATTTAGAAACTAAGTGTTAACTAGATTGTGCAATAATCAACAATAATCAAGAAGAATTATGAAATTGAAACAATAACCAAGTAATGCAAAGAGGAATGAAAACAAGAAAGAACACACCAAGATTAACGTGGGAAACCCGAGCTCCGGGAGAAAAACCCACAAACTTGCACTATGGAATCAATGGAGAATCAATGGTGAACATACAATCTCTCACAAACTCACTCTCTCTCCTAAAACCCTAGAAAAGATGAGGCTCCAAGTTTGAACAATGAGATATGTGTGCTACCTTTTCTAAAACCAGAAAATAGGGTATTTATACTACAAGAAATAAAAGCAATCCAAGGGCCACGATTAAATCTTAAATCGCGAAAAAAACACGAGCAGACTGGATTGCCCGAGCGGGCCCGAAGAATCGCCCGCCCGGGCCCATCTGCCCGCCCGGGCCCGAGACCAGCCCGCCCGGTGCAGGGTAGGCGCTCACTTTCTGCCTTCGAGGCAGAACTACTGCATCAGGACTAGCCCGCCCGGGCTCCTGACCAGCCCGCCCGGGCCCAGTGGCCTGCCCGGGCCCATGAACAGCCCGCCCGGGCCAGACCCCTGCTGCCCTCCTTTGCTCGCCTCTCCTCCGTCCTTGCCTTGCTTGCTTCACCATCTCCAACTAAACCCAACAATCTCCCACCTGGAGATCGGTTTAGCAAGAGAACTTCCTACCATAAATTGCCCGATACCATCACCATCACTTCTCCATACATTGGCCATAGCCAACCCCGCTTCCCCTTCACCAAAGGAAACGACACCGGGATCTCAACCATCCCCGATCCAACATCTCTCCAACCCCGGCCCATCACGGTCATACTCCCACCTAGATGCAATCCCGAGCATCACCACCATGCTCCCACCTAGACTAAGCATCCCATGATAAAACACATCTCCTCTACAACAAGGAAATGACATTGAAGTTTGCACCAACTCCAATACAACGAAATCAAAGTCAACACCGACTTTGATTCTCAACAACACCACCTCCAAACATTGTAACATCCCTACACAAACCTACACACCCTCCTAACCCCGGAGGTCGGTTCATCTAAGAGACACCACAACCAAATGAAGACCCTTCCTCTCCAACCTAGGAAGACCTTTGAAGTCCAATCCAACCCCAAAAAAAAATCATCACCTAAGCCAAAGAAGCTTCTCATTGTTCTAAGAGCAAACTCACATTGCTCCCACCCGAACAAAACACCCTTTGCTCCACTTAGGATTTCCGGCACAACATGCTTGTGTGCCGCCCTTCACCTTGTGCGTTTACCGGTCAATTTGCCACCGGAATACCGCTTCACCGCGGTTCTCATCCCTTGGCCCACTATCGATAGGTTTCCGACCGAACGACACCTTACATAAAGTCCCCATCCCAATTCCGGGCCCCTTCCTTGTGCCCCCCATGGTGTAGAGTGTTCCACTTCTTGTTCCCCGAGCTATGACCATAGCTCCCTTGACAAGCTTCCAAGAACCTCCATCAAACACAACCTTGTGACCCGATGTAGCAAGTTGGGTCACCGATATCAAGCTTTTCTTCAACCTTGGGATGAACATGACATCCTTCAACTCCAACGAGCCACCATGAGTGAGTTTTAAACTCACATCACCTTTCCCCATGACTTGCACTACCTTGCCATCCGCAAGATAGACCTCTCCAAGCTTTCCGGATTTGAAGTTCCGAAACAACTCCTTGCATGGTGAGAAATGGTGAGAAGAACCTGAATCCAAGACCCATGATCCCGAGCACCCAACCAACTCTTTCGGTTCATCCATGCTTACCATCAAAACATCGGAATCGTACTCGAAATCAAGTTTGTTGATGCTTCTTCTTCATCATCACTTTCTTAAACCTTCTTCTTCCCTTTCCCATTCCCTCTCTTTGGACAATCCCTCTTCAAATGCCCTTCATCACCACAACCCCAACACACCACATGAGCTCCCCCATTCGGTTTACCATGCCCTCTTGACTTCGATCTTCCATGACTTGCATTTGCCCTTTGTTGATTCCTTCTCCCCCTACTTTCACTACTATATGCACCACCCAATGCTTCACCGGACTCCCTCCTTCGAATGCTCTCACTCAAAATCAAGTCCCTCACATCATCATACTTCAACTTCTCTTTGCCGGAGGAGTTGCTAATGGCGGTCACCATAGTTTGCCATGACAAGGGTAAAGAAGACAACAAAATCAATGCCTTCACTTCATCCTCAAATTTGATATCCACCGAAGACAATTGACCCAAAACCGAGTTTATCTCATTAATGTGTTTGGCGGCCGGACTCCCATCAACCATCTCCATATCAAACAAACGACGCATCAAGTATACTTTGTTGATAGCCGATGGTTTCTCATACATACTTGACAAAGTTTCCATCAAACCCGCCGTTGTTTTCGCATCCTTGACATTGAAAGCCACATTCCGGGCTAATGTCAATCTCACAACTCCAAGTGCTTTCCTATCAAGAACTTTCCATTCATCCTCAAGCATACCACTTGGTCTATTTCCCTCAAGAGGCAAGTAAAGATTCTTTTGATACAAAAGATCCTCCATTTGCATTTTCCAAAATCTGAAATCTTTACCATCAAACCTCTCAATCCTCAATTTTCCTTCTTCCATTGTTAAGTTTTCCCAAAAATTCAAAATTTGATTTTTCTACACCAAAAATCCAAACTTTCATTTTTCAACCACAAATCCTAGTTTACCAACACAACACTAAATCACTTTCCCCAAGTAAAACCTTAGCTCTGATACCAATTGTTGTGATTTAGAAGCTAAGTGTTAACTAGATTGTGCAATAATCAACAATAATCAAGAAGAATTATGAAATTGAAACAATAACCAAGTAATGCAAAGAGGAATGAAAACAAGAAATAACACACCAAGATTAACGTGGGAAACCCGAGCTCCGGGAGAAAAACCCACAAACTTGCACTATGGAATCAATGGAGAATCAATGGTGAGCATACAATCTCTCACAAACTCACTCTCTCTCCTAAAACCCTAAAAAAAATGAGGCTCCAAGTTTGAACAATGAGATATGTGTGCTACCTTTTCTAAAACCCGAAAATAGGGTATTTATACTACAAGAAATAAAAGCAATCCAAGGGCCACGATTAAATCTTAAATCGCGAAAAAACACGAGCAGACTTGGATTGCCGGGCGCGGCCCAAAGAATCGCCCGCTCGGGCCCGAGACCAGCCCGCCCGGGCCCAAAGGAAGCCCGCCCGGTGCAGGGTAGGCGCTCACTTTCTGTCTTCGAGGCAGAACTACTGCATCAGGACCAGCCCGCCCGGGCCCATGAACAGCCCGCCCGGCCAGACCCCTGCTGCCCTCCTTTGCTCGCCTCTCCTCCGTCCTTGCCTTGCTTGCTTCACCATCTCCAACTAAACCCAACAGGGGGGGTCAGATATCACGATACAATTCAAGTAATTACAAGCCAGGTATGCATACAAAATTTACACAACACTTGCCTTGATACGATATGCAATGAGGTCGTACATATTACAGTTGTCACTTTGCATATCTTGCTTCATTCTTAGTGTTGCTTTTCCTTCCTCAATCATTCCTCTTCTCATTTCCTCAAAAAGTCTCAAGGATTCTTCTACTGGTCTGTCTCTCCAAGGACTATTCATCTTCTTTTCTCTATACTCCTTTACTTCATCAGGAGTCTGCAATCCAGCACTGACATTAGAAAATATTCTTTACAAATAATGACCAACAGAAGTTTTTCAAGCACAGCAGCGATTTCAATGTCAACAAATTTAAGTTAAGAGAGTAAAAAATGAAGATTGATCACTAAAAAGAAAATAAAACAAAGTATACATGACGAGAAAAAGGAAGCAAAGCCAGGGGGATACAAATGCACACCTGATGGTCAACATAAGCATGACCCCTCCTTATGAGCTCAACAGCTAGTTCATAGAGATCTTGAAAATAGTCACTGGTGTAAGTTATCTGCAAATATGTAGCAGGGAGCAAGACTTGATCCTGCAGGTTCCCACTGTAATGGAACTTGAATGTACGGTGCAAATACTATACCTTGAATGGCTCCCATCCCATCCACCTAACTATCTCTTCAATATGGTCAATATACTCTTCTTTACAGCCTCAGGATTTGTATCATCATACCTAAAAAAAACACCACCTTGATTATGTCAGAGCTCACAAATCAATACCCAATAATCCAAAATTTCAAGCTTTCCTCTGGACTCATAAGCAGTTACACAAAGTGTTCACAACCAAAAATGGGAAATAATAATAAAAAGACACTATAAAAAGAGTGCAATCACCATATACTAAGATTATCGCCTTAGTTAATATGCTCATTTCACATAAAAAAACTCTCTCTCCCCACCACTTTACCCACCGCCTCCACTACCACACTAATTAAGGCTCCTGCTCACTGGCGCTTGGTGAAAATTCTATTGTGCTCTCAAGAGGACGGTGCGCACGGTGCACCCAGTAAATTTGTTCAATTTTCGATGAGTACATGTTCTATTTTCCCTGAAAATTGTTCTATTTTCAATAAGCAAATGTTCTATTTCAACAAATGTTCGTTTTAAGCATATTTTTCAGCAAAAAAAATATGTTCTCTTTTCCGTGAAAATTGTTCTATTTTGAATAAGCAAATGTTCTATTTCATTAAATGTTCGTTTTAAGCTTAATTTTCAGTAGAAAATTATGTTCTGTTTTCCGTGAAAATTGTTCTATTTTCGATAAGCAAATGTTCTACTTTAAAAAATGTTTGTTTACAGTTTATTTTTCAGAAAAAATATGTTCTATTTTCCGTGAAAATATGTTCAATGTTTGATGAGCAAGTGTTCTATTTAAGTAATTGAATTCTGGTAATGTTCCACTTCAACAGTAAAATGTTCGTTTTCGTAAGTGAACTCTTGTAATGTTCCACTTCAACAGTAAAATGTTCGTTTTTGTAAGTGAATTCTTGTAATGTTCCACTTCTACAGTAAAATATTCGTTTTCTTTTTCGTAAATGTTCTACAATCCACGGATTAGGCGCTTGGTGATTTTTCACCGCGCTGGTGAGCTACGTTTGTTTCCTTTCTTTAGTTAGTGTTTTTAGTTGGTCTTTGTGGTTGTTTGACGTGGTTTCTGATGGAGGATCATCTACTAAAAATCCGAAGCTCATTTCCATGGTGGCTCTAACTTTGCGTGAGACTTTAAATGCTTTGGTTAATCCTTTGTTCATTGAAAAGTCCACGTTAAGTTTAGTTGCTTAATGATTAGTTTCAATTGCTTAGCTTCTTTTCTTTGTTCAATAATGTCGAGTTATAGAGTCCTTTATTTCCTTTGTTTTTCCGGATGTTCTAGTTGTTTTAGTTTGTAAAACACTTTGTTTTCTTATGGAGTCTTGTAATAGACGTGTAATAAGTAGTTAGAGGAGAAAAGGAGCTGTTTGAATCATCCTTGAAGCACGTCCACAAAGAGCAAAGCAAGAGAAGCAAAGTGCAGTGAAAATAGGAGTTAGTTCCTACAAAAGTTGCGCCTAACTTCAGCACCTTTGGATGCATAACTCTTTGAGATTTAGTTCCTATTTTGGTGGCGCCTCATTCCCCTCTCATTTGGCCGTGAATAACAAGTTGTTGGAGGATCTTTGCAAGCCTAGATCATGCCTTAAAACAAGGAAGAAGTGTAGCTAATGGAGGAGATGGTTGATAAGAAGCAACGGCTACTTTTGCCACTTTCGATCACATGTTTAATTACATGTACTTAGTGGTAGTTGTTTTCATTTTACTTGCATTTTCTTTTATGTTTAGAAAATCAGAAAATGGACATGGAACTTGTATAAAAAGTGAATGAAATGAAATGAAAAGACATCAAGTTTTATGACCAAAACACAAGGGTGTATTCTCTTTGCTTTCTCTTAGTTTCATGGATTGGAAACTTAATTGAATTTGTTCCTTTGCTTAATTAGCTTCGCTAGCTAATTTGTGATCTTAGGAGAGTTTTAATTCATTTAGAGTGGTGAGTCTTTATCTCTAAGTGATTGAAACATTCGTCCAAACTTAGTTTGCTCACGCATAGAGCTAGCTTTGTTTATCTTCGAGTCTTACATGTATGTTCCAACTTGTAGTTCGAACCTACATCAGTTTCGCTCTCCGCTCTTCTGTTGCGGTTTTCGAGTGGGTTCTTCTGTTGGGGGTTTGGTTTGTAGCGTTGTCCTCAACGCCGGGTCTAGAGTTTGGGCTGGTCGTCGCTCTCGGGGATGGTTGCGCTGCCTATGGCCTGGTCGGATATGGTGGTTCCTTGTTTTCTCTTCCACTGTGGCTTCCTTATGGGTTTTGGTGGGTCTGAAGATGTTGGGTTTGGTTTGGGCAGCACGGTGGTCTTCTCAGTCAACCTTTTCTGGTTGTGTCTAGCTCTTGCCAGGTTGTTTTCATTTTATATGTTTCAGTTGTTTTCTTTGTTTAGGTGTTTAGTTCTTTGGCCTTTGGTTTATTTTCCACTGTGGTTTGGAATGTCTGCCGCTGCCGCTGTGTTGGTTCTTAGGGAATATTAGGCTCAAAGGTGTTCAGGTTGGTTGAAGGTATCTTTTGCTGGATTTGAAGTTTAGGGACATGGTTCTAACGTTTGGCCTTGTCCTCTTGGTGGGATTGGGTTTAGAACTTTGGAACTATTGTGGGGGTATTCCACAGGTTTAGGGTGGATTGTTTCTAAGCATTGGGATGAAAGGATTAGAGGGAGATCCATTTCAGGATTCTCAAGGCAGTTACCTATAAACAGTAGTTGTGAGTTTGCCGTCGACTGCTTCATCGATCTTGGCTAGGTTGTGGGACAAAGGAACTCCCTCAACCTCGAGTTTGTGTTGGGTGATGGCTTGTCCGGTCATCATTGTAAATCATTTCTTGTTGGAGGAAGCAAATACAAATTATATGCGTAATAAATAATAGGTGTAATTAAAGCTATAACTTAATGGGTTTGTTAATAAGAGGTCAAGATTGGCTAGTTGACTAGTTGGTGAGTCATATTAAAAGAAACTGGATGTAAATAAAGTAAAAAGAAAAGCAAAAGAAGGTGGCCAGAGAACAAAGATTCTATTTTTATCTCTCCTCAGTCCTCTCCGTCTCTCCTCTACAGTTTCTTTTTTCTCTCATTCATTAATTACTTTTTCTCTCTCATCGCCCGTTTTTTTCACTCTCATACTTTAACTATTTTGTCTCTCTCCTCTCTCTCATCTTCCAATGCCGTGTAAAACTGTCAATCCATTTTTCTCTCCCTTCTCCCTCTTTTTTCCGATGCCAGTGTTGAAGGAAGATGGATCCTCGACTTCAATATACCGGAATGCAACCGCCAGCGATCTGGATCGCGTTTGCCCGGCGTTCCGATACGACGAACTTGATTGGGTCGTGGTTCGAGGATCCGTTCTGCGATCCGGGTAACAATCATATACTGTAATCAACATACATTTGACAAATTTGTAGTCGCATTTTTTTTTCGGCGAGCTTTAATCACTTAAATTGATTGTGGCCCATTATTCTGGAATGGAAATAAGTTCTACTATAAACGAGTTGTCGCTATGCCAAGTCATAGAACTCAATACTAAAGACTCTACTCTTGATGTTTCATGGCTTCTCTGATCTCTCACAAAAAACTTTGACAGTAGGAGAATCACACAACGCGATCGCTGGAGTAGTAATAAGGACAATTAGATAACATAGTACTAGATAACATACTACAAAGCCTTAGTCTCAAACTAATTTGAGGATAACATAGTACACTCTTTGTTTCTTTTTAATCTACACTTTTTTCCTTTTGGACCATTTCTTTTTATAATCTAGGCATTGTTTTTATACCATATTAGGATGTTGGTCCGACACCTTTATCTAATCAAACCCCTCATGTGATGTATGTTCTGGTTACTTTTTCTCTCCCTCTCTCATACCTTTCTTCTTCCTCTCTCATATTTTTCACTTTTTTCTTGGTTATAGTAAAAGCAAGGTGTGTAGAGTAATTAGAAACAAGAGGGAGTACTATACATGAACAAAAATTTCTGATATATCATCCATCCTCAAATAAACGAAAAACACCAATGCAATTCTACCAAGTCAAAAGGATTTAATGTTTCATGTCATTAAATGGACCACAATTACTTTTTGAATTTTTAAAGTGATAGCGATATGATCAGCCAAGAAACAAAAACACCTTATGGCACATCTGCAAGCATCGACAAACATGAACCTATGGGGTAACAGACAATTAACATAGCAGAAAGACATGGAAGCCATCAAAAGTTTGAAAAATTAACATCATAAAGATTATTAAGTGTCGCACATGGTAAATCAAACAAATAAATTCACAAAATTAACAAGCCACGAAGGTTCCCACCTTAGATAGCAATGTCCACCTCTGTCCTTAGCCAATCCAAAATCAACAAATATTGCCTATAATATAGAATAAAAACCAGATTATACTTCATTAACAAATGACTTTAAGGTTCAACAAGATTGGCAGCATCAAGTTGCAAGCTACCTTGGCATGACCAATGTGAAGGTACCCATTCGGCTCAGGTGGGAAGCGGGTACGAACTTTTCCCGCAATTACTTTTAAGTGCTTGTTAAGAATCTCCCTTGTATTGCAAGCTCTTAAAATAGAACCATCACTAAAGAAAACTTCTGTGAGGACCTAAAGTGAACAGATTACTCAATCAAAACCTTGCAGATACCAGCAAGAACGTCAAGACAAAATGTCAAAATCTGGAAAACTAAGCAGATCGACACAAAGATTGTCATGTACTCACAAGACAAGATAACAACTTAAAGAGTCAAAATTGCACATAAAAAGACAGAAAAAAAACCCTTGGCATTTTCGGAAAGAAGTTACGTTTTCATAGCTCTTTCTACTGCACTTCAGCACAGTCACCATCAGGGAAAATGCCCAGGCATGTGACATAACTCATCCAATAGATAAGAGGCGTGTAAAGTTGAAAATTTTCTGTTAATACCATCACCAAATGAATACACTAACGAAAAAATTATAATCAAAACTACAAAAAATACATCTTGAGCTAAAATGCTATCCGACTTATGCATGAACTACTTTACCGAAATCGGGGGAATACTTCAAATATGCACAGGAGCCTCTTCAGATATCTATATATATTATTAAAACGAGTGGCCAAGCATTGCAAGCCGCCACGTGTGACCCCACCTCATACGTTGATGTGGCACGCTTCGCTCCAACATGGCATTCCTTAGAAGTGATCGATAAATTTGCAGAAGAGGTCTCAATCCCATGACCTCTTACTTTGTAATTTTACGATCTTACCACTAAACTATGACATGTGCCTGTGACAAAATGTCAATCCTAAACTACACACCCTCTGTCCCCGAAGGATTTCCCATTTCTCCTTTTCATGTTGGTTTTGTATCATTAATATCTTTAGTTACATATTAGTAAAAATTATAAAAGTTTTATTTTCGCAATTTACTCATTAAGACGAATCAAACAAGGCCCCACATGACTATGTTTTTTCTTATATATTGGAAAGAATTTAGAAGATTCTCTTTACTTATGAATAGTGCCAAGATTAAAAATGGAAAATCCTTTAAGGGAAGAAGGGAGTACCATACATCTTTTTTATCTTATATAATTACACGTGCCATCGCCCAGGCCCAAAAACTAGTTATACACAATAACAAATAGCAACTTATTCAATCATCAATTAGGCTTAAATGAAAACTAGAAGACACATGATCTATTATATGATATCCTAGTGATAAAACAAGCACATGATACCTTAAGAAATGGGTTAAGTTCTTCTTCGGATGGCTGAGCTGGAGCAAGAAGCAACAACTTTTTCCAATACAAGACAGAAGAGAAGGGTAAGCTAGCACATAAAGATACCCAATGTTATCAACAAAACTCGGACAATAAGCCGACCTCAACTTTAGCGAGGCTTTTCCTTTTCTTTTTTAAGCGGCTTTTCATCATCTGTGCCGCAGTCCTTTCACCCAAGTAGCTCACGAAGTTTTGTATCTATTACTTGCTGCAACATAAGAAACCGTGATTGACGATGAAGATTTGAATACAATTTACTCGGTTATGCCAATTTAAATTTATATAGTTGATTTGTTGTTCAACTAAGTAAGAAAAAGGTACCTTAACAATCTTTGGATCGGCCCATGGTCTGTCTCTCACGAACACGTCGAAACAAGTCATCCACTGGTAAAGCAAAACAATATAGTATCAGTAGCTAGCCGAAGACGTGAAACGAAAAATAAGAGAGGTGGAGAAAAAAAAACTCCTTTGCGGACACTTTTGCACAAAACTAAACACGGCAACATATGCTAGGAACAAAAGAAAGAAAGCAAAAGGCAAGCCAAAACCAAATTTTAACATAGAACTACTATTTAAACTTCCATGCTATATATTGAACATATTATCTTCTCGAACAATGACATCATTCTAAAGGGCGTATAGTTACCAACCATTTGTTTTATATCGCTGCTCCAAAATTGTTGCTTTTAAGCTCTTCAAAGACTTCACCAACTGAACGCTCTATCTCTTCGTTAGAAACTTCAATACCTAATCAGTATACGCAGACTCTATAAAACATGTATGCATATAGTGCAAAAAAGACACATATCACAATCTAAGAAATTCAAGTGAAACAAACAAGAAACAAAAATAATTACCGACTCCACAAGCTTTTTCGAAGTCACTTAAGTTGAGCTCTTCAGGACCGACACTTGCAAAAAATGTGAAAGCAGCTTCCAATTGAGCTGGTGACTTAATCTGAAAAAAATTCGAATTTCATAGATATATCATTGTGAATATATAAGTATTTACATTATAATGGCGCGCCAAAATTTACTTTCTTCTTGCAAATTACATTGCTACACATTAACAAAAGCTCTCGAAACATTTTATGATTTGACATACTCATATAGCCACAACTAAAAGCTACAATCTACCTTTGAAGAAACAACATATCCGACCGGTGTTGGCCGATGCACAAGAGCATTGGCAAGGAATTTCGTAGCAACTCGTCATTCAAATGCAAAAAGAAAAACAGAAAATTGCTATCACAATTTCTCATAAGAAGACTATAATTCCTATTATTACTCCCTTCATACGTCCCTATAGTATGCTCCATTTACATTTTCGCGGTCTTCAACATATATGTTTGACCATTAATCTCTAGGCAAGGTACTCCCTCCATCTCAAAATATAAGGCACACACGCTTTACGAAAATTTGCTTTAACCACAAATATCTCTTACAATATGACAAATAAAACTTACAAAAATTATATCATTAGATTTTTCTTCAAGAATACTACAAGTAATATTATTTTTTTTATAATTTTTATCAACATAAATTGAGAGTCACTAATGGTCACAGTTCAACATCGGAGGTCGTGCATGCCTTATATTTTGAAACAGAGGCCCAATCCAATCCACATTCCATTCCTCTTTAAGATAAGTAAACTTACAGTGTATAGAAGATTTCCAGTAGTTCGGTCACAACCATTGGTAACACCCGCCTAAATTCCAAACGAGACGTAGTTGATAAAAGACAAAGGGAATTGCAAGTAGAGACAAATCACAAATGTACTAGAAATAGTTTGTACCTCATGAATCACCGCCAACAGATTATTGGTAAGCTTGTTATTTGCAATTGTATTATGAGCTACTTTCTCATCTAATCCTATTTTAAGGAATAGCTCCACTTGCGTTATTGGAGTTTTCCGCCGTATTCGTAGGCATTGTTGAAGAAGATAGGATTTAGGACTCACCGACAGGGGTGGATCTAGGAATTATGGAATTGGGGTACGGATAAGATAAGATCAAGTAGAATAATGCATGTACAATACTAGATTCAAATTACGACTCAAAAACAATGTCAATATTCAATCGACGATTTAAGTTACAACTAATTCAAAGCAACGGGAATACATAAGTTTCAAATAAATAAAAAATTCTAAATTTGTTTTTTATCTTCCACTTCTAGCATTGATAAATTAAACACATTATTAGAAAATAATTTCCAATAAGGCAATAACAACCCAACATTCAAATAATGTGCTTATGTTCATTACGGTGACAAAGAAACCAACTCGGCCAATAATTATCCAAATTCATACAACTACTCACCAAACCCATCATATGTAGTATGAATAACCCATTTCAGATTGCAATCCTAGCTAAAAACCCCATTTCAAAGAGAAATTCAATAACACATAAAAGAAAATTCCAATTTTCTAAGAAAAAAGAAGAAGAAAACATTGTAAAGTTGAAGATGCTTATGGGCGGTGGAAACAATATCCCCAACACCCCGCGTCTTTAATTTATTTGATAAATTAACCAACAACTAATTTATTTGATAAATTACCATCATATAATTAATTTGATAAATTAACCAACAACAAATGTCTAATTTCATACTCTTATTTCAATTTTAAAACTTAACGACAAAGTACATCAATCACAAATTCACACAATTACGCAAATGTTACAATTAATATCAACCAATTAAGATTTTATATATACTCCACAATATAGGAAATTAGTAATGTAAAAAAAAGTAAATATTTTTAATACCTATTTAGCGATGGTGCGGGTGGTGCCCGGTGGTCGTCGGGTGCGCCGGTGTGGCGGCGTGGCCGTGGGTCGGTGCCTCGGTGGCTGCGTGAGCAGCGGCGACTTGGCGTGAGGTGAGTCTTCGTCGGATACTCATACGTCACTCGTCGTCCTTCCTTGTTCCTTCTCGCCTTCAAAGTTGCAATGAGGCTGCGAGGGAATTTTTTTTTTTTTTTTTAAGAAAGTTCTTTTTAGAAAGTTAGAGCACCTTCCATGATTGAGCACTTGAGCTAAAAGGAAATTTGCTTAGGTTGTCACCCATATTTCTCTAGTTAATTTCACTTTAAGTTAAAATTCCCACAATAGTCGCCTTTAAAAAAAAACTCCCACAATGGTTAGCGAGATATACTTGTTGCATGAGTAGGTCCACTTGTCAATCATTTTTTGAATTTTACACAATCCCAACTTATTCTTAATTGAAATTAAATTGTAGATAGACTTTCAGTACATATATAATTTCGAAATGAATAAATAAAAACATAAGTTGAAAAAAATTACTTTAAACATCTTGTTAAAAAAAGTAGTTATAAAATTAATTAAAACTCTAGAAATACAGGTTGAACTACGAAGCCACAAATATTGTGATGGAAAAGAACAACATAACATAATTAGGAATTTAAACAACAACACATTAATTGAAGACTTAATTAGTAATATAAAAAATAACACATTAAAATCTTGGCTTCCAAAATGTGTCCAAATGTGCTCAACAAGATCCGGCTTGAGTTGATGTTGCATTTGTCTATCCTTGATGGCTACGTCCTTTGCGATATATGCTTGGAAATCTTGAGCATGCCCATGTTGAACGTCCCCACCAATAAGTGCTGAAAAATCGTCGGGAAAGTTTGCGAGTACGTGTGTCTCTCATCTTCAAAAATCATATTATGCAATATAATACATGCTTCGATAATATCGTGGAGTTTACTTTTATGCCAACACCGCGATGGTCCACGAACTATTGTAAAACGAGCTTAAAGTACTCCAAATGCTCTATTCACATCTTTTTTTGCACTTTTATGTTTACGCTTGAAACATATTCTTTTGGGGTCTTGAGGGTGTGGAAAGCTTTTGACGAATACAACTGATTATGTATATATACCATCTGTAAGATAGTAGCCCCATATTGTGATCACTACCATTAATGGTGACATGAACTTCGGGAGCAACTCCTTGTGACCTCTCCTGAAACAAGTTTGATCTATTAAAACAATAAGATCATTGTTCGAACCAGTCACACCAAAAAAAAAATGCCATATCCAAAGGTCCACCAAAGCGATTGCTTCAAGCATTATTGTTGGATGTCCATAATCACCTTGTGTGTACTGACCTATCCATGCGACCGGACAATTTTTCTAAGCCCAATGCATGCAATCAAGACTACCAAGCATGCCAGGAAAACCATGACACTCTTCATGCAACTTTTAGCAATCGTTGAACATCATTATAAGTCGGTTTTCTCATGTAAACCTCCAAAAAATTTCAATAATAGTACGTACAACAAAGTTTAAATAAACATACAATAGCTATTCCATTGCCTCTTGCTGCTGCTTTAGCTGCCTTTTGACCTGGTGGCTGAACATCCATAAACGCAACATTATTATTTTCGCTAGCATCAGGGTTTGAGGATGATGAAGTGTACGTATCGGAGATAGAATTATTTGTTATCTTTGAAGAACAATCTTCCTTTTTTGCAAATTATTGCCATTTTGGTTTCCTTTTATGGATTTTCCAAGAATGTACATAAGCAAATTTCTTGTTCTAACGACTTCTCCAAAGTTCCAAGGCCATAGCCATGATTTGATCATCATCATGACCACTTGGGTGGCTATCTGCCACCTGTGTAACAACCATTAAATTTGGAAACATTGACACTCATTTTGTACCACTGGTTAGATGTTTGATTTAGGGTCATTAATAGACCCTCCTTCCTATATTGGTTGTAGTAAGTAAGCCACAATATTTTCTCAGTAATTATTGCACGATGGATCAGTTCCCTTTATACCATCATTCGAAGTTGTTAACCAACTATGGCACAAATTTGTATCTTGTATCGTACTCCACTTGATCCTTTTCACTTTTTCCCTTGCCTTTCATGTTATTTTTTTAACCACTTCGACTTTATCCCTTTCACTTATTTCATGTTGAGGAGTTTGAGGCTCACTACAAGCAACTTGGAGTTTCGGAATCTTAATGCACGCTACTACCTCCAAACTCTTCCCTTCTTGAATTATCATGAACTATATATGGTTCATGAGGATAAGGAGCACAAGAGTAGTATCTTGGCCTCATTGGAGGATTATCCGGCAGAATAGTTGGTGAGCAATAGTACCGAGGGTGGTAATCAATTTGCAAGTCAAGAGGAAATGAGTGATGTTGATTATTATGATGTAGAGGAGTTGGATGAATGGGAGAAGTTTGGACATTTGATGAAACATGATGGGTTGGATTTTGGGTGTTTTGATGATCTAAGTTGGAAGAATTTTCTAAGAAGGAGTAGTATTGAGCATAATAATCTTATGATTATCCATTATAGAATATGGAACTTTTCTAATGAAATGAAGTAAGATAGTTTTTTTTGTAGAGAAGAATATAGAATTGTGGAGATAATTTATACTCATTTTGTTGCACTATGTAACACCCTCCAAATTTAAATAAATAAATACTCAAATAAATATAGTTTTCGAAAAATAATTTATTCAAACTCGGAGGATATTACCACCGATTTACTCTCTAAGAGTAAACGACCGGCTAACAAAATAATTAACTAACCCAAGTACCTTAGAAAAGAGATATTTGAAGTTAAGAATATTATTACAACCAAATTTTAGACAATACTAAAATAAATAACTCCATAATAGAACAACTAAATAAAGTCATCTAGGTGAATTAACTAAGTCTCCTCACACGAGATCCCATCACCAAGTCCAACCTACAAAGTAACAGAAGAGAAGAACAACAAGAGAGACAACTCCCAAAATCGGAAAAAAATTGAGTAATTCGACTCCATCCCGTAAAAAATAATAATTTTGAAAATAAGATATGAGTTTAGAAGGAAAGGAGAACAATTAATAATATTAATATGAATGTTTAGGTTCTATAACGTTCATATTAATACTTCAATCATAAGTCATATAATCAAATAACATTTAATCACACAATTATCAACAATAATTTTAATTAAGAGAGGGAATGTGAACGCTAGTAGGCCGGGACTAATCCCTATTATCCGCCTACTTCAACATGAGGTCGTCACTCTAATACAACCATGGCCAATATCATAGAGTCCCTAGTGTGTGTAGGCGTGTTTTTATTTCGCCTACGCGGTGTGAGCGCGTATTATATTTGACTACCCCACTGTAAAGGTTTTATTGAAAATTATTTTGAAAGAAGTCGCCAAAAATTCTTTTTAGGAAGAATCATAAGCCTAATTGGATATGGGAAAACCGTAGGGACAAATTATCCAATGTAGATTTTCCCGTCCTGACTCCATAGATGGTCAAAATGAACCAAAGCTTGAGTTCGGGGGGTGATGGTACAATACAGTCAGGAACCAAATTGCCCATTGCTGGCCTCTACTAAATATCGATTCACAACAAATTTTATGCCAAAGAATAATCAAATAATATTTTATACACCCTAAAAATATTTAGTCTAAATTGGTTCACGAAACACATAAAAAGACTAATTTTTAGTGACATGTTATTAGGCAATCAATATTACAGGGAACCTAACAGGTTGTTCGAATATTTCTGATTAATATTAGAACAGTTCTTTAGGTCTTTGATTAGCAAAAATAACATGTGGGTGATAAAAGCAGTAAAGCAGGACAATCATATAATATGCATAGAATAATCAGGTAGGCATATAATAATATATCTAAATAAATAAAAAGAAAGAAAAAGGTTAATATATACAGTAGAACGATTTTATATTAAAAATCTACATCATGAAAGAAATAGTTAGTAACTTCAATATAAAAAATAGAAATTTATTTAAGGACCCTCAGGATAATACCGTGGCTTGGGTCTGCGAGATTGACAACCTTCGGGACGAGCAATCGTGAAGCCTGAAAATCTGAATGTATGTAGATTATATGTATTTGTGTTTGAAAGTATGAGTTTTTGTAGGGAAGTTTTGTGGTTCGTAATATATTCGTCGAGTGTTATGTGAAAAATCCGTCCTTAAATCTGTACGAAAATCAGGCCTATTTATAGGGAAAACGGAACTGCGCCTCATGCGCTGGCTGCGCCAGACGCAGCTGACGTGGCAGGCGCATGACGCGGCATGACCAGTAAAAAGCGTACACGTGGTACGTACGCGCTTTTAAAAAAAGATAAGAAAGAAATTCCGCGTCTCAAGAAGAGAACTGCGCTTGACGCAGGACTCTACATGAAACAGAAGTCTATGTGGCAGTTCTGGTGCGCTCAACACAGTCTGTGCGCTAGGCGCAGCTTACGTGGCAGGACACTTGCGCTCGGCGCAGCAGCTGCGCTCAGCGCAACACTTGTTTTTGACATGTTTTGATAGTTTTTTGATAAAAACGCGTTCTAAAAGATTTTCTTTTATCTTTTAACTACGGATATCTGATTTTACGGGATAAAACCTGATTTCGACTTTAAAATATATCTTTTGAAAATATTTATTTATTAAAATAAATCAATTAATTGGGCTTTTCAAAGAATTGGGCTCAAAATACAATTAATTATCATGAATAATTAATTGGGCTTGAAAATAGGACTTTAATACACTTTTCGAAATGGTTTTGAATGGCTCTTCGGACTGCTCTGCCCTTGGATCGGACCAATTAAGACCACGGTATGTTTCATCATCGGATCCTTAAATGGGGAGACACGATTATGTGTTAATAACCCCATCTTAAAAGTATTTTCAATTTCTAATCTCCTATCTATTTTGAAATTTCTATCCCCATCTTTTACCAAGCTATATCTCCTATCTTTTTTTTTTTTTTTAAATGATCTCCCATCTTTTTTGAAAATTCATCCCTATGTTATTTCAAAAATTATTCTCCTATCTTTTTCGAAATTTCATCCCATCTTTAATCTCCTATCTATTTCAAAAATTTTATCTCTACCTTTTTTTTTTCAAAAAAAAAAAAAAAAACATCTCCATCTTTTTTCCTATAACATATTTTTTTTCGAAAATTCATCATTTCATGTATATTATCCATCGTTTCATGTGTACATCAATTAGGATTTTTTTTTAGTGTCCATCTTGTTGTAAACGTCTCATCCGCCTAGGAATTCTAACTCCATTAGAAGTCCATCTAGCTCATATGTCTAGGTTAATCCACTTCACTCCATTTAGAGTTCTTACCCCGTCTAAATCTCGTCCATGTCGGGAGTCTTCATTCGCTTAAGTCCCACCCATCTAAGAAGTCTAGGATCGTTAGAATTCTTGTCACCTCAAAAGTCTATAATCCATAAAAAGTCCATGTTGTAACACCCCAAAACTTTGGTTTAAAAACTTTATAAAACATTCATTTTTCATTCAAGTACCTGACCAAACCTTTAGGGTGTTACCGCCGCATCTATTGTTAAAGATAAATGCAAGGCTAATTAATAAAATAAAATTTAACTTACAATCTAAATTATCAAAATAAACCAAACTAAGTTGTATAACTTAAACCAATTCAAAACTAAACAATCCCAAATAACAGTATTGTAATATTTATTAAACTAGGTGAACTTAAAACTACAAGTTCGCTCATTCCTGCAACGTAGTCCCTTTCACCAACCTGCACAATTTAAATAGGAAGAGAACAAAGAAAAAAATACACAAAAATTAGCGAAAGCTAAGTAATTACAACTCCATCCCGTAAAATAATAATAGTTATATTTTAAAAATAGTTTTTATAACATACGGACAAGTATAATACAATACAGACAAGTATAACATAATACATACAAGTATAACATAATACAGACAAGTATATAATACACTTAGCCAATTTAAATACTTCAAGTTTATATGAGTCACACAACATCAAATTTAATTATTAGAGGGGAATCGAACGTCATTAGGCCGAGACTAATCCCAGTAACCACCTACTTCAACATGGGTCGTCACCCAAATAAATTAAGAGTAATGCCCAATATCGTTTTGCAGAACGTCCCTAGTGTGCACACCCCTCACTAATCTAATGGGTATCCGCAACGCGCACCAATAGTATTAGGAGGAAGACGATAACATAGTTGTAACAGAATAAAAATCAAGTACTGTTCATCACCTATGGAGGATCCAAGTCCACAGGATAATTCCCTGAATAATATTTCCACTTTACGTGATTAATAAATTTTAATAGTTATGACAAATCAACTATCACATTAAACACTACAAAAGAACATCTTTAGTTCAATAAATATATTTTTCCCAACTTAATCACCTTGTACAATTATAATAATCAACGTGTATAATTCATAACAACCAATAGGTCCATCATTACAACATCGTATATAGAGACACAATGTCAACTTATAATAAATGTTCGTAACATCCTTAATTCACCAATTGTACCCATTAAATTACATTATCCATATTAGTATAGTTTCAATATGATGGTCCGATAGTTACATTAACAAGTCCAATAGAAATAATCATACTAGTACATACATATGTATATATATCATACGTAGAGAAAATAGTACTAATAATAATAATCATTATAACTTTAGTCATACAAGTACTATTATTATTCATGTCATATAATGTATATATCAAATTTAACATATAATCATATAGTTACATCAATTACATATAGCACATACAATTCCTAACGGGATTCTAAGTGTTGATGGACATTGTGAATTACCTCGAACGCGTCTCAAGTATAGCAATATCAACTAAAATTCTCCTCCTACGAATAGGGGTGTCAAAACAGGTTCTCAAACAGGTTCTGGGTATACCCACGGTGAACCAGGTCAGACCCGGACAGGTCAGGATTCTGATTGTCAGTGCCCCAGGTCATGATTGGTCAGGTTTTGTTCAACCTGGGTCGAACACATTTGAATCATTGGATTCCCGGGTGCCGAACAGGTCTGAGAGTTCCATTTACAAGTCGATTCATTCCCGGATATGATCGCCCGTTGACATTTTTTTTGCCGGGTTTGCGCATGTCGTATTTAGGTTTCATGTACGGTTGAGTTAAGTCAAATGTACTCGGGTTGAATTAGTAATGACCTTAGTTTGATCATTGTGAAACATCGGGTCCATTCGCTATTGCACGTCAACTCAACTTCGGGTAACTCCTGATCGGGCCATCTTGATTTTGTTATGGATTTTGTAAACGAATCATATTAATAAAAGTATTAAGATCGACATATATACACATATGTGTGTGTGTGCGATAAATATATGGATGACAACGAAAAACCAATAAAAACACTATATTGATTACCGTGATGTTTAGTGTATTCTCTTAGTCAACTCTTATTTCGAATAATCAAGCTGCGTAAAACCACTCTAATGAGTAAAGGAGTAGAACGACTCTTCATATGTTTTAATATTATATATTACAACCAACGACAATAATAACGAGTAGACGATCAATTCTAAACTTTATATAAATGATTTATTATTATAAGCATTATGATTGATATATAAGTTGGTAAATAGTTATGATGGTAAAGAGAATAATAATACTAATAAACATAAAGCGACAATGATAATAGGTAAAAATACAAATAATAATAGTAATAGTAACAAGGCTAACAATAGCAAATTAGCAATAGTAATACAAATAAGAACAGGAATACTAACAATAACAATAACAATATAAATACTAATATGTTGAATCATTTTAATATAATATTGATATCAAAATAATTGTAAAACCAATCTAATACTCTATTGATTATAAATTAGTATAACGACTCTTAATATGTTATAATATTATAACAAATGACAATCATACATTCATATGTTTACAACGACGGTTCATATGAGGCCTAAGTGATTATAATGAGGGTTCATATGTTCCAAGCTTTATATAGATGATTTATTATTATAAGCATTATGATTGATATATAAGTTTGTAAATAGCTATGATGATAATGAGAATAATAATAATAATAATAATAATAATAATAATAATAATAATAATAATAATAATAATAATAATAATAATAATAATAATAATAATAATAATAAAGTGATGATGATGATGATGATAATAATAATAATAATAATAATAATACAAAAAATAACAATAATAGTAACAATGCTAACAATAGCAATAATAATACAAACAAGAACAGGAATATTAACAATAACAATAACAATAACAAGAACAATAACAATATAAATACTAATAGTAATAGTAGCAACAATGCTAATAATAACAATAACAATAACAAACATAACGTGATATATATGTATTATGTTGTGACTATATATGATAAATTATAAACAAACATTTCTATCAATATGTATGTTTAATCATTTTAGTATAAAATTGGTATCAAAATAATTGTAAAACGAACCTAATACTCTATTGATTATAAATTAGTATAATGACTCTTGATATGTTATATATAATACTATAACAAATGACAATCATACATTCATATGTTTACAATGATGGTTCATATGAGGTTTAAGTGATTATAACAAGTACTTGCTAGTTACTATATAGTTGGATTAAAACAAGTTGTTATTATTATATAAGATCAATATAATGAATGTGTGAATGTAAGTCGATAGTTCAAGATAACAATACTCCATTTAAGTTCATCATCTTTATGATGATAATATAACAAACAATCACTATCAACTCAACGAAGTTCATATATATAAGTTATATCGTTACACTATAAGTTCACTAAATAGATATTATAAACAAACAATTACATAATTGAGTGATATTTGCATACTAACACTATAAGAATACTAGCTTAAGAAGTAAATCACTATAGAGTTGTAGAGCTTTCCTTAATAGGAGACATTGAATAACATAGTTTATTATAACATATAGGAGGTTTGTTATATTACTATATCTTTTTGCATTTTAACAAGATCTTAATTGATAGTTGAAAGAAGTTGTTACTAGATAAGATTAATGAACGCATCAATATAGATTATAAGCTAATTCAAGAATAATACATTATTTTAGCTAATAGTCTTCATGTGAAATGCATTTTGAAACTAAAAATATGTATTTGGATTGAAACAAGTTGTTATCAGACGAGATCAATGAATGTATCATTGTAAGTCGATAATCTAAGTCAATGTAACACTACATATAAGTTCACTTAAATAAATATAGTTATACTATTACTTAATTGAGTAATAGACTGATTGTTGTATAAGTAATGTTACACGGAGTCTAATTAAAATTTAGAAACTCAATTCACAATTTAATAATAATAATAATAATAATAATAATAATAATAATAATAATAATAATAATAATAATAATAGTAGTTATACTATGCTAATTAATAAATGATAGTTATACTTAAATAATACTAATAATAACTTCAATAAAGATAATTAAAATTTTAAATTATAATGAAATAATAATAATTAACTAATTACTAAAGATTGTAAGTCACTAAACCAAGACAACAACTACTAAGATTATAAAAATATAAGATTATCAATCTATGTGCTAGGTCATCAATCCATGTGCTAAGCTATTCTATTTTTCTATTGGTTAAAGAATGATATCATGGATCATGAATTAGAACCATTGATCTGAAAAGAATTAAAATCTAACCATTAATTGTGTATTGAAATATAAAAGAGGAAAAAAAAGATGGGATCTAATCTCATCCGTTGATGATTTCGATCCAACGGATGGGATTAAATTTAGAAACCCTAATATTATTAGGTATAAAAGAAGTTTGTTTGTTCGGTTGTTCCCCCATATCTTTCTTCAACCTCCCGGCCTCCCGCCCTCCCCCCCGACCATCCTCATCGCTCCCTCACTCTCTCTCCTCCTCACTCTCAGATCCTCTCTCACGCCACCACTCTCACCCTTTCTCCTCACCACCGCCACCATCGTTCTAACCCTAACCCCCCTCATTCCTCAGTCACAGCTCATCTTCTCTCTCCCCTCTGCCCTGACTCACCCTCTTTCTACACCACCACCACCGTCAGTCCTCTCACACTCTTTCTACACCACCACCACCGTCAGTCCTCTCACACTCTTTCTACACCACCACCGCCGTCACTCCTCTCACCAAAACAAAATCAGAGGGCAAGATTGCGGTCCAAGCCCCAAGGCAGATTCAAAAGAAGGACGAGGATTTTCGAGATTGTCAGCGGTGGTGATCTGATATTCATCAACCTCATCGATCTTCCTCTTCTTCAATTTGTTAAACTGTTTGGTGATGGTACGACTCGGAGGAGGAAGATCCACAGTGCCATTACAAGGATACTGCAAATAATATTTTGGTTTTATGCAATTTCTTGTAATTTAGCTTATTTATATTTTTTTAGTTTCGTTTTTTTTTTTGTAATTTAGGGTATTCCACCAATAGGATGATTTTTTTATCATTTTTTGTAATTTGTAGATTTTCGTTTTGTTGATTTTTTTTTTCATTATTATTATTTTCGTTTTGTTGATTTTGGGATTGTTGAATGTGGCTGTTTTGTTGATTTTTTTTTTAAACTATGATTTTCGTTTTGTCAATTTGGCAGGAATTTGGATTTGTTAATGTAGTTGGTTATTTGTTTGAATCTAGATCGTTTGTGTAATTTAGATTTATTGACTTTTGTGTAATTTCATATAATTCCACATTTATTCTTTGTGTGATTTTTATGTAATTTCACTAAATCTTGATTTTTTGTATAATTTATTATAATTGCAGATTTTTTATAAGCTCACATGTTGTTGTTTAGTATAGTGTTACGAGAATTTGAGATATTATTTGGTAGAATATTAAAATGGGATAATTTGGTAGAATATTTGGTAGAAAAAATGAGGAAAATTTTTGTAGAATATTAAAATGGGGTAATAAATTTGGAGTATAGGGTTTAATAAGATATTTTTTAAAATAATTTGAAAATGAGGACATTAGGTAATTATAGAAAACATAAACAAGTACATGATATTTAAAGTTTAACTCTTAAATTAAATTTAATTTATTTTTTTATTTAATTAATTATTAAATGTAAGAAAGTTTATAAATTTATATATTTAAATGATTTTATGGATATAAAAAATAATTAAATTTTAGTACTATCTGATTGAGTATGGTCAGGTTCGGGTTTGAATGCAGGTCTGTCTGGTCAGGTCAGCATATAATATTGCCAGGTGCCGGTCAGGTCTGGGTAATCCCAGGTCAGGTTTCAATCAGTGCCGGGAGCGACCCTCACGGGTCGAACCAGGGTTCAAGTCGAGGTCGGAATCGGGTTGGCCGCGTGGTCAGTGCTTTTCTGACACCCCTACCTACGAAGTTTCCGTCTACAACAAATAATATTAATTACATAAAGTTAGTCACTTGATATAATATCCCGAAAAATAATTAACCAAAGTTTACAAGATTAATTATAACAAAGTTGAATAACCAAAGTGGGAAAAGAAAAGAAAGGAAATAAATTTAAAAAATTTTTACATGGAAAACGTGACAGCAAGTCACAAATTTTGGAAGAAAAGATTTTGTACAAAGTTTTCATGTGACAGCAAAGTCACATATCCCACGTGACTTTTGCTGCACACATTAAAAAAAATTAATAAATGAAAGTGACTAAAAAATTTTAAGGAACTAAGTTCCTGCACGCAGACGACGAGAAGCAGGAGAAAGAGAGGAAAGAAGTAAGAGAAGGAAGAAGAAGAAAGATTGAAAGAACAAAGAAGAAGACCACCGCGCCGGTATACCGGCCAAGTCGTCGGTGTCGCGGTGTCGGGTTTTAAAATTTATTATTTTATATTATTTTTCTGTTTGAAACCTTCGAAAGGTAACAATGGTGGGTCTAGATCTGAAATTTAGAACTTATCAAAGAGATGAAGAAAGTTAATTACGTGAGAATTTTTGGGTGTTTGGGGTATATATATGTATGTAAATCTAGGGTTTTCACTAAAAGATAAGTATTTAAAAAAAAATCTAATCCTTTCCTAAAACCAACTCAAGTTATAATTTCAGAATTTTCTTTTCTCTCTATTTTTCTTTTTGGATAAAAAAAAAAATCTGATTTACTTAAAAATCTAATTTCGAAAATTTAATTTTTTAAAGGGTAAAATTTTGATTTAATAAAAACAACGAGTTTCATAAGAAAAATCTGATTTATTACTATTATAATTTATTTTTCAGAATTTTATATTTATAAAATCTTATTATAACAAAATAAATTTTATAAAATAGTTATAAAAATTTGGGATATTATATCTACTCCCCCTTAAAAGAAAGTTCGTCCTCGAACTTTGAAGTTAGCTCTTGCTACTAATATGCAAACAAAAGTTAGTATTACATTCTACCCCCCTTAGGGCCTGTTCTCCCCAGCTTATTTCAATTCAGTTCAGTTCAGTTTAGTTCAGTTCCTAAATGATAATCATTACTATTAATTAGTTATAATTTAATTCAGTTCAGTTCAGTTCAGTTCAGTTTATGCCGAAGAGAACAGGCCCTTAAAGAGTTTCGTCCCCGAAACTCAAGCGTACCTGCTGAAAAAGTTCGGGATATCGGTTTTTCATATCATCTTCTTCAGCTTCTCATGTAGCCTCTTCAGAAGTTTGACTTGACCACAACACCTTGACTAATTTTACCGCCTTGTTTCTGGTACTTCTCGTTTTGGTATCAAGGATCCTAACTGGGCGTTGTTCAAAGGATAAGGTCTCATCTAGTTCAAAGGTTTCAGGTTGAATGATATGGGTAGGATCATGGACATATTTTCGAAGTTGAGACACATGAAAGACATTATGGACATTGGCTAACTCCATTGGTAAGGCTAATCTATAGGCTACTTCCCCAATTCGCTCTAAGATTTCATATGGTCCAATATAACGCGGACTCAACTTCCCTTTCCTACCAAATCTCGTGACTCCCTTTGTTGGTGACACTTTCAGCAAAGCCTTCTCCCCAACCTCAAATTCCATCTCCCTTCTATTCTGATCTGCATAAGACTTTTGTCGATCTTGAGCTGCCCTCATATGCTCCCGAATAAGCCTAACTTGCTTCGTTGTTTCTTCAATCATCTCTAGCCCTAAAGTCATCGTCTCACTTATGTCACTCCAACACAAAGGACTCCTACATTTCCGCCCATACAATGCTTCATAAGGTGCCATCTTTATGCTTGAGTGATAACTGTTGTTATACGAAAACTCTATAGTTGGCAAATGATCATCCCAAGATCCTCCAAAGTCTATCACGCATGCTCTCAACATATCCTCCAAAGTTTGAATTGTTCTCTCTGTCTGCCCATCTGTTGCAGGGTGAAAAGCTGTATTAAACTTGAGTAGTGTCCCAAATGCTTGTTGTAACTTCTCCAAGAACTTGGACAAAAATCTCGAGTCTCTATCTGAAACAATATTTTTTGGTACTCCATGCAGTCTCACAACCTCCCGCACATATGCACTAGCCAATTGCTGCATACTCCAAGTATCCTTCATTGCTATGAACCTGGCCGACTTTGTCAAGCGATCCACTATAACCCATATGGCATTCTTTGCTGACTTAGTAAGTGGTAATCCCATCACAAAATCCATTGAAATAGACTCTCATTTCCAACTCGGCAATTCTAAAGGTTGCATCATTCCACCTGGTCTTATATGCTGAATCTTCACCTTCTGACACGTCAAACACTTTGCAACAAACTCGACAACTTCACGCTTCATATTTTTCCACCAAAAATGCTGCTTCAAATCCTTATAGAGCATATCTCCTCCAGGATGCACCGAATATGGAGTATTATGAGCTTCTTCCAAAATCTTTCTTTTTAACTCCTCATTCTTAGGAACACACCATCTTCCCTTGTACTTCACAACACCATTCTCATCGATGTCAAACTCAGTGGCAACTCCATCTTCTTTCATTTTCCTGATCTTCACCATCCACTCATCATTACCTTGCTTTCCACGAATCTCATCGAATAAGGTGGGTTGCACACATAATGCATTCAATTGAGCTTTCACTTGCCCTTGCTTCATGACTTCTAAACTCATTCTCTTGAATTCTTCACACAATCTCTCAGACAACACCATCATGTTCATCATATGACTAGTCTTCCTACTCAACGCATCAACAACTTTATTCGCTTTACCCTCATGATACAATATCTCCAAATCATAATCCTTAATGAGTTCAAGCCACCTCCTCTGTCTCATGTTCAACTCCTTCTCAGTAAATATATACTTCAGACTTTTATGATCAGTGAAAATCTTACATGACACACCATACAAATAATGCCTCCAAATTTTCAATGCAAACACTACCGCAGCTAACTCTAAATCATGAGTAAGGTAATTCTGTTCATAAGGCTTAAGTTATCTCGAAGCATATGCTACCACCTTACCATGTTGCATCAATACACATCCTAACCCATTCTTAGAAGCGTCACTATACACCTCAAAACCTTCTAATCCGGATGGTAACGTCAAAACGGGTTTGAAGTAAGTCTTTGCTTCAATTCTTGGAAAGCTTTCTCACACTTCTCATCCCACTGAAATCGAGTTGTTTTGAAAAATCTCGCACAAACCTCCTATAGTAGCCAGCAAGTCCTAAGAAACTTCTAATCTCCGTTACATTATTAGGTCGTGCCCATTCTGTCACTGCTTGTATCTTTGATGGATCTACAGCAACGCCTTCCTTCGAAATCACATGACCCAAAAATGCTACTTTCTCAAGCCAAAACTCACATTTGGATAACTTAGCATACAATCTTTTCTCTCGAAGTATCTCCAAAACTTTCCTTAAATGACCTTCATGCTGTTCTTTGTCCTTCGAATACACCAATATATCATCAATAAACACCACCACAAACCTATCCAAATACGGCTGAAATGTCCTATTCATAAGGTCCATAAATGTGGCAGGTGCATTAGTAAGTCCAAATGGCATCAATGTGAACTCATAATGCCCATACCTCGTACGAAACGCCGTCTTTGGTATATCTTCCTCCGTAATTCTCAATTGGTGATACCTAGACCTCAAATCAATCTTAGAGAAAATTCCAGCACCCTTAAGTTGATCAAATAAATCATCAATCCTAGGCAATGGGTACTTATTCTTTATTGTCACATTATTCAACTCTCTGTAATCAATAAACAACCTAAAGGTTCCATCCTTCTTTCGAACAAACAACACTGGTGCTCCCCAAGGTGAAACACTTGGCCTAATGTACCCTTTCTCCAACAATTCCTCCAATTGTACTTTCAACTCTTGCATCTCTGCAGGTGCCATCCTATATGGTGCCTTAGAAATAGCTCCATTCCCAGGTACTAGGTCAATTTTAAAATCCATTTCTCTCATTGGCGGCATCCCCGGAATTTCTTCTGGAAAAATATCTTGGAATTCTCTCACCACAGATATCTGAGATATTTCTCCATCCTCCACACTCACATCTTTCACATGGCACAAATAGATGGGGTAGCCCTTCCTAATATAGGTTTTGAATGACATGGCTGACACAATACATACTCCAGGTTTAGAAATAATTCCTTGATAGGATATTCTATTTCCCTTTGGCCCCCTAAGAGACACCTTTTGGGTATGACACTCTATCCGAGCCCTATACTTAGCAAGCCAATTCATCCCTAATATCACATCAAAGTCGGGTAGGTCAAACTGAATAAGATCAGCAGGCAAATCATATCCTAATATGGTAATGGGTATGTCTTGGTATAGCGAACTACAAGGAACTACTTCTCCTGAAGGTATGGTTATGAAAGTTTGACATAAGGTTGAGGGTTTTAGACCTAACTTTTCAACAAATGAACTAGCTATGAAAGAATGAGACGCCCCAGAATCAAAACGCAAATAAGCAGGGTTAGAGTTTACGAGGAAAGTACCCGTCACAACATTGGCGTTGGTGTCTGCTTCATTCTGGTTCATAACATAGATTCTTCCATTGTTGCCTCGAGCGCCATTTCCATTGCCATTCTGATTGTTGTTCCCTCCATTTGCTCGATTGTTATTCTGGGTCATTATGCTGAGTATTGTTCCCTCCTTGAGCATTCGAAACTTGACCCTGGGAGTTGTTATTGTTATAGGGACGGTTGTTGTTGTTCTGGTTCTGACTAGGCCCATGACCATTCTTATTCCCCCCATTGTTCCCATTCTGTCCATTATTCTGACGCTTAGGACACTGATTAGCCTTATGCCCTTCTCTCCACAAGCATAGCAAGTTATTGGGTCTCCTTGGCAGGTAAATCCTGGGTGGCTTTTATTACACTTCCTACAAGTAGGGTTCTGGGTACGGGATCCCTGCTGATTTGATCTCCCCTGACCATGGTAATTGCTACGGTTTCCTTGATAATTACCACCACCATTATTGTGATTATTGCCCCCATTATTATTGTTACCCCCATATCGAGGTTTCTTGTCATTCTCATGGTCATTTTGGTTGTTAGGTGGGTCTTTTCTCTTATTCCTCCCCATAACTTCCTTTTCACGCCTCAAAATTCTCTCAATATTAGAAGCCTTAGCATAAGTCTCCTGAAAAGTTGCAGAAGTTGCTCCTCCAAGTCTGGTCTGAATTCTAAATGCTAACCCATCCTCAAACTTTTGAGCCTTGGCTATCTCATCTGGCACAACAGTAGGACAAAATCTAGCCAACTCATTGAACTTTTGGGCATACTCTTGCACAGACATAGTGCCTCCCTGATTAAATCTAGTGAGCTCATTGTATTTCTGCCTCCTAATGTGTTCAGGGAAAAATCTATCCTTAATAGCAACCTTAAAAGCATCTCAATTAAACTTTTTCCTGAGCTCTAACAATAGGTCATTGACTCTCCCACCAAGTGTCTGCATCCTCCCTCAAATAAAAGGTAGCTTGGTCTACTTTTTGAGCTTCAGGTGTCCCAGTAGCAGTGAATAACTTATCAAAGTCTCTTAGCCAGTTCTCTAAGAGTAAGGGGTCTTCCTTTCCTACAAAGATTGGAGGTTTAAGGGTTGCTAATTTTTTTGCCATAGCAGCTTGTGGGTCCTCTTCACCATTATTCCCTAACTGGTTTTGTAACACTAAACCCATACGTTGTGAAAGTTGTTCAAGAGATCTCAGCCTCTCAAGCAGTTGTTCAAGGGTTTCAGCCATTTGTTCAAAAGTTCTACTACGAGATCTAGTGTATACTTGGTAGTTTTGCATACAATTCCTTCACATTAGCATTGGTATTACTACAACTATTCATCCATACACGGTTTTGCACATAAGTTTTATTCTTGCAGTGAGTCGACATCTTGCCAACTAAACACATACAGAAAAATAAAGACAAGAAAATAAACAATTAATAAGCGCCTTAAATAAGTGCTCTCACATTAAAACACATAAACCCTTTTTCGATTCCACTCTCACAATTTATTTTAGTGTTTATTATTTAATTCCTATATTATTTAACCTTAGATTTATAATTATGTAAAGCATTTTATTAACTCCTAATTTATATCAATCTATTATAACCTAAGCTCTGAATACCAATTTGTAACACCCCAAAACTTTGGTTTAAAAATTTTATAAAACATTCATTTTTCATTAGGTACCTGACTAAACCTTTAGGGTGTTACCGCCTCATCTATTGTTAAAAATAAATGCAAGGCTAATTAATAAAATAAAATTTAACTTACAATCTAAATTATCAAAATAAACCAAACTAAGTTGTATAACTTAAACCAATTCAAAACAAAACAATCCCAAATAACAGTATTGTAATATTTATTAAACTAGGTGAACTTAAAAATACAAGTTCGCTCATTCCTGCAACGTAGTCCCTTTCACCAACCTGCACAATTTAAATAGGAAGAGAACAAAGAAAAACAAATACACAAAAATTAGCGAAAGCTAAGTAATTACAACTCCATCCCGCAAAATAATGATAGTTATATTTTAAAAATAGTTTTTATAACATACAGAGTATAATACAATACAGACAAGTATAACATAATACATACAAGTATAACATAATACAGACAAGTATATAATACACTTAGCCAATTTAAATACTTTAAGTTTATATGAGTCACACAACATCAAATTTAATTATTAGAGGGGAATCGAACGTCGGTAGGCCGGGACTAATCCCAGTAACCACCTACTTCAACATGGGTCGTCAGCCAAATAAATTAAGAGTAATGGCCAATATCGTTTTGCAGAACGTCCCTAGTGTGCACACCCCTCACTAATCTAATGGGTATCCGCAACGCGCACCAATAGTATTAGGAGGAAGACGATAACATAGTTGTAACAGAATAAAAATCAAGTACTGTTCATCACCTATGGAGGATCCAAGTCCACAGGATAATTCCCTGAATAATATTTCCACTTTACGTGATTAATAAATTTTAATAGTTATGACAAATCAACTATCACATTAAACACTACAAAAGAACATCTTTAGTTCAATAAATATATTTTTCCCAACTTAATCACCTTGTACAATTATAATAATCAACGTGTATAATTCATAACAACCAATAGGTCCATCATTACAACATCGTATATAGAGACACAATGTCAACTTATAATAAATGTTTGTAACATCCTTAATTCACCAATTGTACCCATTAAATTACATTATCCATATTAGTATAATTTCAATATGATGGTACGATAGTTACATTAACAAGTCCAATAGAAATAATCATACTAGTACATACATATGTATATATATCATACGTAGAGAAAATAGTACTAATAATAATAATCATTATAACTTTAGTCATACAAGTACTATTATTATTCATGTCATATAATGTATATATCAAATTTAACATATAATCTGTCAAAAAAAAAAAAAAATTTAACATATAATCATATAGTTACATCAATTACATATAGCACATACAATTCCTAACGGGATTCTAAGTGTTGATGGACATTGTGAATTACCTCGAACGCGTCTCAAGTATAGCAATATCAACTAAAATTCTCCTCCTACGAAGTTTCCGTCTATAACAAATAATATTAATTACATAAAGTTAGTCACTTGATATAATATCCCGAAAATAATTAACCAAAGTTTACAAGATTAATTATAACAAAGCTGAATAACCAAAGTGGGAAAAGAAAAGAAAGGAAATAAATTTTAAATTTTTTTACTTGGAGAACGTGACAGCAAGTCACAAATTTTGGAAGAAAAGATTTTGTACAAAGTTTTCATGTGACAGCAAAGTCACATATCCCACGTGACTTTTGCTGCACACATTAAAAAAAATTAATAAATAAAAGTGACCAAAAAATTTTAAGGAACTAAGTTCCTGCAGGCAGACGACGAGAAGCAGGAGAAAGAGAGGAAAGAAGAAAGAGAATGAAGAAGAAGAAAGAAGAAGACCACCGCGCCGGTATACCGGCCAACTCGTCGGAGTCGCGGTGTCGGGTTTTAAAATCTATTATTTTATATTATTTTTCTGTTTGAAACCTTCAAAAGGTAACAATGGTGGGTGTAGATCTGAAATTTTGAACTAACCAAAGAGATGAAGAAAGTTAATTACGTGAGAACTTTTGGGTGTTTGGGGTATATATATGTATGTAAATCTAGGGTTTTCACTAAAAGATAAGTGTTTGGGCTCCTTTGATCAGCAGCCCAATGAAGGAGCACAAAAGCCTGGGACAGGTGGCAGCTGCGGGTCCCACACGGAAGTTGACCTAAACACCAACATCTGGGGAACCTCCAAAGGGGTGAAGCAATCATTGCCCGAAAAGGTAACATGTCCATTGACACCAAAAAGGCCCATCTGAACAATGTTTCCTGTCTGGGAAATCCTCAACACTATAAAAGCCAACTGCCTCATCAATGAACGGGTATTCAATTCTCACCTAACAAACTAGATCAACTCTCTCTAGACTTGATTTCTCTCTCTACCTCAATCACATCTGACTTGAGCGTTGGAGGGGTGATCCCGGAAACACCCCCGGGGTAGTCTAACCTTGTTTTGCGGGATTCCGGCGTACGGATATCTGGAGCTCGGGCGATCGCTCTTGGGGCCCACATCACATATCTCAACCAATCACAATCCTTAATTTCTTAGCGAGAAACAGGTTTGGCGCCGTCTCGTGGGGAAGTTACAATCAAAGTCGCTTCGCCACCACTTAGTAAGATCAATTCCGCAATGGCCCTGACCAAAAGCACTCGCGCACTCCGACCCTCCGCACAGGCTCATAGGTCCGAGAGGAGTCCATTCCCATCTCTTCAACGAAGGTCTGAACGGCCCAAAACACCGACCGTTCAAACCCTTGATCATGAAGAAGAAGAGCATTCCATAGAAGACATGCAGGACCCCCTCGCCTACGAGGCCGGCGACCCCCAACCTATAACCACGGCGGATATAAACATGATAGCCGCTCGCCTTCAGCAAACCTTGCAACAGAGCCTGACAGATATGCTGGCCAACTTGCAGCAAGGACGCCCTCTTCAGTCCCTGAAAGACCAAGCCCTGGTCCCTTCCCTTCGGGCGGATAACCATGGTCAGCCTAGCCGGCATCCATCGGGGGCAAGAGAATACAGTCAGCCTGGTCAGCGCCGATCAAAGCAGGGGGAAGGTGACCGACGCGAGTCTAAGGGAAGATCAGTTAGAGCTGCTGAAGAGACTCACATATCCAAATCCCCTCGGGGCAACGCGGGTCACAAGCAAAACGATGCCCGACACTTCCTCAACGAGAAGCGCCTCAACAAGGGTTATGATGCGAGGCACATATTAAACAAAAAGGCCGCTCAGCGCGAGGGCCATGGTGATTCTGCTCAGTCGAACCCCATTCGGATCAACAGCGGGGCACTGAAGTTCATGGTCCCATTCAGCCAGGCCATACTCGAGGCACCCAACCCGGGAAAAGTCAAGACCCCCTCTGTTGAACCATTCACGGGCCTAACCGACCCGGATGACCACATGGCAACATATAAAGCTCAAATGAGCGTTCAGACCGGATGTGAAGCCACGTGGTGCCGCTTCTTTCCAACAACACTCAATGGTCTGGCCCTAAGTTGGTTTCAGGAGCTTCCGGCAGGGATCATAACCGATTTCTCGATCCTCGAAGACCTATTCATTCACCAGTTTGTTGCGGGAAAAAGATAAAAGAAAACAAGTCTCCACTTGACGGGGGTCAAGCAGGAGAAGAATGAAAGCCCGGCCGACTATATTAAAAGATTCAACGAGGAGTCATTGAAAATTTCGGATCTGCAGGATGCGGTAGCATTCGCTGCCCTAATGTCTGGACTCCAGCCTGGTCGGCTAAGGTGGTCCTTGGCCGAAAACGAAGTCAAAACCTTCTCTGAGGCAATGACTCGGGCTCAAAGATTCATCCAAGCAATCGACATATGCCGTCACTCAGACGATGGGAGCAAAAAGAGGAAGGATGAAGGAAATCACAGGGATCAGTCGAAACAGCAAAAGACGGGTGGTCAGTCAGACAGATTCAACGACCATGGCATCGACCCCCGGTTCAGTAAAAACAGGAGAGAGATATACTTGGACATAAAAGACAAAGTCGCTCTCCCCCGCCCACCTCCCATCAAAACATCAGCTGCTCGAAGAGATAAGAGCCTCTGGTGTGAATATCACAAAGAATGCGGGCACACCACTAAGGATTGTAGGGAACTCAAGAAATCCCTTAACAACCTAGCTGATCAGGGGAAGCTGAACCGATACCTCAAGCATTCTAGTGAAGAGAAGGGAAAGCAGAAGGTCGGTCAGTCCAACAGTGGAGACACGGAGGGATTCATTGGAGTCATAGCAGGCGGCTTCGCGTCGGGAGGCCTAACCGGCCGATCACGCAAAGCCCACCTCCAAAACCTAAAGCATCAGGTACTCGACGTCAACCAACCGCGACCCGACTGCCCCATAATGACATTTGGGGAATCCAGTTGGCCACTACACACGCCCCACGATGATCCCTTGGTCATTGAGCTCAAAGTGGCCAACACTAGAGTCAAACGGGCCTTGGTGGATAGCGGATCCTCAGCTGATATAATCACGCTAGAGTGCCTCAGGAAGCTGAAATACACTGAAAGGGATGTAACCCCACTCAATCAGCCACTCATAGGCTTCGGGGGAAACTCGGTACACCCTGTCGGATCTATAAAGTTGCCTACTCGGATTGGAGAGAAGGGCAAAGGAAGAAGCCTACCGATTGACTTCCTAGTGGTAGACATCCCTCTACCATATAACATTATAATGGGAAGACCAACTCTGAACAAGATCAAAGCCGCAATTTCCATTTATCAGCTTCTTATGCAGTTTGAAACCGATGAGGGTAAAGTCGGAAAGATCCAAGGGGATCAACAGGCAGCTAGGGAATGCTATGTAAACAGCTTGAAAAGTAAGAGCGACGTCCAAGAGGACTCGAAGAAAAGAAAGCGAGAAAATTATCAGCCGTCAAATGGCCTCGGGGTTTACGTTACCGAAAACCCCAAGCAATACGAGCTCCCTCAGCCAGCCGAGGAGGACGAAGAAATCACCATTGATGAGGAGCATGGTCCGACTCTGAGAGTAGGCAAGGCCATGGACCCTCAGACAAGAAGCGAGATCATTCAAGTTCTGACAGAATACAGAGACGTATTTGCCTACGAAGCCAGTGAAATGCCCGGACTCGACCCTAATGTGATGTGCCACGAGCTTAACATCAAAGAGGGGTTCAGGCCGGTCAAACAAAAGCTGAGGCATCAAGGCCCCGAAAGAAACGCCGCAGCAGCAGCAGAAGTCAAGAAATTGCTCGAAGCAGGATTCATTGAAGAATGCCAGTACTCAGAATGGCTGGCCAACGTGGTCCTGGTCAAGAAGCCAAGTGGGGCGTGGAGAATTTGCGTGGATTTCACAGACCTAAATAAGGCCTGTCCAAAAGATAACCACCCTCTGCCCAAGATTGATAGGCTGGTCGATTCAACTGCAGGTCACGCCCTTCTAAGCTTCATGGATGCAAATGCGAGATATCATCAAATCCCGATGGTTGAACCGGACCGAGTCCATACCGCGTTCATCACCAATCAAGGGGTGTATTGTTATAAAATCATGCCCTTCGGGCTGAAAAATGCAGGGGCAACATATCAGCGCACCGTCAACAAAATCTTCAAGGACCAACTTGGTCGGAATATAGAGGTATATGTTGACGACATGATTGTTAAAAGCAAAGCACACAGCCATCATCCCTCAGATTTAAGAGAGACCCTCGGAACATTGAGGCGCTTCCGCATGATGTTAAATCCGAAGAAGTGTGTCTTCGGAGTAAAAGGGGGAAAGTGCCTCGGATTCCTGGTTGATGAAAGGGGGATCGAGGCCAATCCCGACAAAATCAAAGCTGTAATAGAAATGAAGTCCCCGAGGAATGTGAGAGAAGTACAACGCCTGACCGGCTGCCTGGCCGCCCTCGATCGCTTCCTATCCCGCTCAGCGGATAAGAGCTTACACTTCTTCAAGACTCTAAAGAGAAAAGAATTTACTTGGGACGATGAAGCCGAGCAAGCCTTCACCTCTCTAAAAGAACATCTTCTTACCCTCCCAAAACTGATCTCCCCCTTGCCGGGGGAGTCATTGTTCATTTATTTGGCTATCTCTGAATACGTGCTCAGCGCCGTTTTGATAGCCGAAAGAGAAGAGAAGCAACACCCAGTCTACTTCATAAGCCACGCCTTCCGAGGAGCAGAGGCCAAGTACAACGAAGTGGAGAAAATGGTTTTTGCCCTAGTAATGGCTAGTCGGAAGCTGAAGCCCTACTTCCAGGCCCATCCTATTAAGGTCCTCACGAGCCAGCCGCTTAGAAAGCTCATTGAAAGCAGGAACCACTCTAGTCGGATGTCCGATTGGGCGGACCAGCTGGCTGATTTTGGGTTAGAATATGAACCCAGGAGGGCGATCAAAGCCCAGGCCTTGGCTGATTTCATAACAGAATGCACATCCAGACCCCCAATCAGCCTGCAAGATAGCTGGGAGCTGCAAGTGGACGGCTTGTCTACCAAGACAGGTTATGGAGCAGGGCTGGTCATCAAACCCCCTGTCGGAGAAAAGATGGAATACGCAATCAAATTTGAGTTCTTAAGCTCCAAGAATGAAGCGGAGTATGAAGCCCTGATCCTCGGATTGGAGTTATGCATCTTGGCCGGGGCAACCGTGATCAATGCTAAATCCGACTCGCAATTGATAGTGGGTCATGTATCGGGGGAATATGAGGCCAAAGAAGACAACATGAGAATGTATTTGGCCAAGGCCCATAAAATAATCGGGCAGCTATCTCAGTTCAATATCATCCATATACCCCGGTCGGAAAATCAGCAAGCTGATGCCTTGGCCAGAATGGCCAGTTCGGCAGAAGGGTCTGCTCCCCGAACAATCATGTGGGAAGTCCTTCGGCAGCCCAGCATCAACGCTAAACAGCAGCTTGTATTGAATCGGACATCCGAATGGATGGACGAGGTAGTCGGATATTTGAGAGATGGGAAACTACCAGAGGATTGCAAGGAGACTGATCGGATCAAACACAAATTCGGATGGTTCCTATGGCATGAGGATCAACTCTACAAGAAATCCTTCACCCATCCCCTGCTTAAATGTGTCACCCCTGAAGAAGGAAATTACATCCTCAGGGAAATCCACCAAGGGGCCTGTGGGAGTCACCAAGGAGGAAGAACCATTGCAGGAAAGGCTCTCCGAGCCGGATACTACTGGCCTACTCTGAAAAACGACGCCCAGGAGCTGGTGAAGAAATGTCCGTCCTGCCAGATCCATTCGGACATTCCCCGAGCACCGACCACCCCCCTAACAACAATTCAAGCAGTCTTGCCATTCGACAAGTGGGGCATGGACTTACTCTGACCATTTCCCCCAGCCTCAGGACAGAGAAAGTTCCTAATAGTCGCCATAAACAAGTCCAAACGTTCATTTGGCGGAACATCATCACCAGATTCGGGATCCCCAGAGTACTGATCTCCGACAATGGGCGCCAATTCAACAGTGGCCCGACCAGGGATTACTGCGCTAGGTTCGGAATATGCACCAAGTTCTCTGCAGTCTCAAGGCCGCAAACGAACGGGCAAGCTGAGTCGACCAATAAGGTAATCCTCAAAGGAATCAAGAAGTCTCTGGAGGCCGCCAAAGGTGCATGGGTCGACGACCTACCAGGAGTCCTCTGGTCAGCAAGAACCACTACCAAGGAGGCGACGGGGCACTCACCGTTCAGCCTTGTGTACGGCAGCGAGGCGATCTTATCAGTAGAGATTGGCATCCCATCTCCACGAATGACGTTCTACGAGTTCGAAAGGAACGAGGAAGAAAAGTCGGTCAGCTTAGACCTGCTGCCAGAAACGAGGTGCAACGCCCTGCTGAGATCCATCCAGTACAAAAAAAAAGTCACTCGGATGTTTAGCCGAGTGAGAACTCGCCCAATTCAGCTTGGCGACTGGGTCGTTCGAAAAGTCGACGCCACGGGGCTTGCGCACTTGAAAGGAAAGTTGGGACCAAACTGGGATGGCCCATACAAGGTCACAGAGGTCATCAAACCAGGGACATTCCGACTAAAGTCCCCCGAAGGCATTCCCCTTGCCCGACCCTGGAATGGCGACAACCTTAAGAAATACTATCTGTAAAGTTTTGTTGCCTGCAATAGGGGCATACATTGTAAAAGCTTAGCCGGTCGGCACTTTGTTAACTCAGACTTAACCAGTCAAAATACGTTGTAATAGCTTAGCCGGTCGGCACTTTGTTAATTTAGACTTAACCAGTCAGAACAGGTTGAATTTTTAGCGGAAAAGTAGTGTCGGTCGGCAATTTGAGTAACTAGTCCAATTTATACTTAACCAGTCAAAATAAGTTGGCATTCCGCTTGGAAATTACAAACTGATCGGCGTTTTTACAGCAAGTCAGACGGAATTAAAAAGATGGACAATATTGCAATCAACAAATGAAAGAGACAAAATGACCAAGTTTCATTAAATAAGGTCGGGCAATACAGAGGAGGAGCTGTTACAAAAAGCTAAGTACAAAGAGCCCTCTAAGAGCTAGGGGGAGGGGGAGGGTCGGTCACACTCTCGGTATTGGCTTCCGTGTTATCGGCGACTAGCTCCTTCCCGAGTCCGACTTCCTCGGCCACATCAACATCATCGTCAACTC